>CM036587.1:10629016-11984016 GCA_020745705.1 Hemiprocne comata
ACATGTATGACTGACAAACACCAGTTTCAAATGATGGCCATTATCCTTCTTTCAGCTGTTCATTGTGATCCTGATCTACCAACCATTTGTTCAGGAACATTCTTAACTAACATTATTAGTATCAAAAGGATTATCGTGTGAATAAGAGCTTGCAGACCAAACTAAAACACTGCACAATCTCTGATAACAAGCTGACAAATACATGTATTCACATGAAAACACTCACTTATCCGACTTAGTAGCACAGAAACTTTGTCTTCCAGTCAAACACACACGAGCAGATGATTCTAACACGCTACCCTATGAGTGCTGAAACCTTCTAACAATGATGGGCCATTTTCAAATAAAAAAATGAAATGCTTCCCCTTCTATCTTTCTACCAAAACATTAGGTAAGGATTTAGCAGACAAGGAATTAGGTTATAGTTCACCTGACAAGTAAGATAATTTTTTAAGGAGAAATAACGCAGCTATACCTGCCACAAGCATCATCACCAACTGCATAACATACATTTGTATAAAAACATAAAGATTATATGTGTTTAGCAGAATATTAAAAAAGCCCAGCCCAATACTAATTGCCCCAAAAAATTATATAATACAGGTGTTTTTTCACTGACAATTATTTATTTGTAAACATGATAGGAATAGGAATTATAATTCTTTTCTACTGGATACAGTACCCCAGTTACATATGGCATAAGCATAATTTAATAAAAAAACCCAAAGATTCCAGTTATAATTAATAATCACCATTGCATTTTATAGCTCTGTTGATACCTTAGAAACATGATACCATTTCTGGGCACATTTCTTTACAGTTAGGATTCTCTGTTTATTATAGATGTTTTTATTTATAACCTAACACAGAAGTGAAATACATAGAAAGCACACATTTTGCTGTGGAATTGCATGCAAAAAATGTTCCTACAGTGGCTTATTTTCTATTATCCATTTTTTAATTTAGAAAATCCTTGAAGGCCTTAGCTAAATTAATGACTTGATAGCAAGC
The DNA here is from genome assembly GCA_020745705.1 of Hemiprocne comata. Taxonomy (NCBI): domain Eukaryota; kingdom Metazoa; phylum Chordata; class Aves; order Apodiformes; family Apodidae; genus Hemiprocne; species Hemiprocne comata. Next base: position 10,630,028 of record CM036587.1, read on the forward strand.
AAAACTTCAAAATGGTATGTAACAGTTTTGAGAAGCTGTATTTTATTATTTGAATATGATTTAAATCACTTTTTGGCTAAAAAGATACCAAACAAACCACACACACAAATAACCCCAGACCAGATCTTTGCAAATATTTACTGGGAGAGGATTTCGGATAACATTTTGCTATAGATAATAGTTAGGGAGATGGGCAAATCAGGACTGGAAGAACATCCCTTCCCATCCTTAGACCTTGGATTAACAGTGGCGAGGGACAGATCACCAGCATCATAATTTGGGGCATACATCAAGCCGGTCTTTTCTGTGCACTTTTCCTGCTGAAAACATCACAAGAACAGCTGCTTTCACAGGATTTTTCATAGAGTCTCAGGGGATCCTCTTATTATGTTACTGCAGTTTTTTGAATGACAGTCAGCCAGCAAAAACAACAAGAACAAGATCCAAAGAGAGGAAAGAGTGGGGATAGGGAGTGTAAAGAGACAGGCAAGTAGAAATAAAGATCAGGAGAAATGGATTACAAAAGGGAAGGATCAGAAAACACCAGCAAAAAAAAGGGAGTGGGGAACGAGAAAATTAGACAAAAATAGAAACGAGGTGAAAAAGATTTACAGGAAAGAAGTTTCTCAGATAAGAGAAAGTAAAAAGAAAAACAGAGCATCCATCACAAATGTGGAATATAAAAAAAACAAACAAACCACAAACAGAACCAAAAAACACCTTAGAAGAGGAATTAACATGGAAGTGCTGAATAAGGCCTGAATGAAACTTGCAGTAAGATGCAAGAGTTGAATACAAAACAGATGCTGTGTAACTAGAAAGACAGAATAATCAAACTGTGAATAAATGACATTCACAAAACAAGCTCAGTTTAGAATATGTTTGTTATTTTATTTTCCACTGTAATAGAAACATGTGTTGAGTTTGCAGCATCCATTTGTATCTTCCCTGAAACATTGCAGAAGGAGGTAGGACTAACAAGAGCTTGCCCAACACAAGTCTGGTAAAAAATGATTGATTTTTGTATACTTATACATTACATTTTCAGTATGTGTTTCCTCCATTCTTTGCAGTAATGTTGACATAAACTTAAAATTCACTGTCTACAGACACAAACACAGACAGCCAAGCTGCAGAAGTGTTTGCTTTTTCTTTTTTACAACAAAAAAATCCTTTACAAATATTAATATTATATAAATTATTGCCATGGGAAGACAATGAGACTGTATCAGCAATAGAATTGCTACTGACCCTTCAACTGCATTTAAAATTTGATTCTGCTCCTTTCCAGGAACTGGGGAACCTCCCATTTACATGCACTGGGGCAGGATTAAGCCATAATGGTGAATATTCAGATAGGAGAAGGAAGAGATGAGTCATGATTTGAAAAGAGGACTTAAAAGGAATTAAAGGTAGCAGCAATCATTGTGTGCTTTAAGCCTGAACCGGGGGCCAGGGATGTCAAAAGGAAAGCTTTCATTAGCTTCAGTGCTCTCTGACTCGAGTTCTTTAACATTCTGGAGGGCAGGAAGGATTATGTTTTGGAAAGCAGAGAGATTGAAATCATGCTATACAGACGTTATAAATGCCTCTTCTCTGCCTCAAGTGTGGCAGGATCTCAATCGTGTGACTGGGGGCAGGAATAAGACTGGAAACTGAGTCTCCTGGTCACAAGAGCACAATTGCATTCACATCACCTAACAGTGATATTTTCGTTTTTCTTCAGGTTACCTCACTAGCTATTTTACCCTCTTCTTTCTATTGTTAGAGAACTAAGCACAGAAAAAAACATTAAAATGCCTAGTATTGTTGTACTTCTATAAAACAATCCCTCTGTTTAGACTCATAACTAAGTAATGTTAACTACAAGGTGGTATTTCAACTAATTGGCAAGATTACATTTTCTCAGTTACATTCTACCTTTCTCATAAATGAATATTTTAAATAAAGAACTAAAAAGACATTGCAAGGGAAGAAATAAAAAATTTTAACAGATAAAACTTAAGTTTCCACTGACAATAATACCTTAATAAGATGCAAAATGTTATGATTTCTCTAGTCTAACTTTTTGTCCCCCATCTCCAAATCCCCAAAAGGCATGGGAAAAAAATTTTAATGGCAGCATTAATAAAAAAGTAAGACTCCAAGTATTCAAATGTGTAATTTTCACACACTTTTTTTCTCATGCAATTGTCTAGAATTAGCTTTCTAAAGGAAAATAAGATACATTATAATTTCTAAATCTCTCTTTTCCATCTTAAAATATTAAAATATTGTTAATACATGAACTGAGAGGGTTATGTCTATTTTTACTTTAGAGAATGTGGATAAAAGGAAGGCAAAGCTTTTTTTTTTTTTTTTCTGGACTGCTTCATATGCACATACACCCCTTTCCAGTGTTGTTTTAATCTCAACTGGAGGTGACTACTCATTTGTAAAAGAAAAGAGGTTAAGAGGCACTAAATAAAGATGACAGATAGCTTCATAAAATAATTTAAATTACTCTGAAAAAGAGCTGGGTAGAAAACAAAGATGATGCTGTTTACAGTAACAATATTTAAAATGTATTAATTAAACCCAGAGCAGAACTACAAAAGAGAGAGGTGCTTTGAAGATGGAAAGCTCTGAATGCCACAGGAAGCTTTGAAGTTTCTCAGTTTCCTTTGTTTCTCACTCATAATACATGAGGACACTCTGCAGTAGCTAAGCTTTAACTTTCAAGGGACCTTTTTCTGTTTGTTCCGCCATTAATGAGAAAAAAAATATATGCTCTTGCTATTAGTCTTTAGAATTCATGGAAGAGAGATTCACTGTTGCTGGGAGAGTTTCTGGTTCCTATTTGGGAAGGCTGATTTAATCTACTGAAGGTTACTCTGCAGTCAGTTGTGCCAAATATATGCCAGACTTGAGCATAAATTAATCAAAGCAGGCTCCTGGTACAGCTTCTGTTATACTATTGAGGCAAAGGTAGCAGTGCTAGAGCCAGGGCTGGTTTCAAACCTGCTCTTACAACTAAAAATAAACATTTCAGTTTCACATTTAATGACTTGATTTTCTTTCCAAGTATCCTCTGGTAATCATTAGGAATCATCAGTAGGAAACATCTTCTAGTGATGCCTTATTCATGTGGAAGGACAGAGGAATCCAGAGAAAAGGAAGAGTTTGAGGAGTTTTTTACTTCCTGATGATGTCCCTGGAAGCCATTGTGGAGTTCAGTATTTGAATATATTGAATCAAAAGCTGAACACACAGACATGTATAGGTTTCTTGACCTTCCAATTCACCCAAGGGGAAAAAAATAGCTTCCTTTCATACACATAATCCCTGCAGCAACAGAGGTGATCCCCTCTCCTTCCTCCATCCCACGTTAGGTAGAGCAGTTCCACTATGTATTGTATGTGCATTATCTCCAGAGATAACACGATCACATTGTCATGCAAACATGCAAATCACCATTTCTAGTTGCCATGGTTTCAAATTGAAACGCTGGCATCCTTTTATCATGGCCCAGCATAACTTACTATAAAATAAAAAAAAATAAATAAATAAAAGGCAGTAAGGCAGCAACTACAGGACTTGCCTGCATTTCACTAGAGGAATTTAGAGAGCCCTAAACCACCTACTATTTAGAAGACTAAATCCTAGGGGTTTGTGGGGTTTTTAAAATTCTTTTAGAATCTGATGCTGCATCTGGGTCCTGTTAATTAAAACATTTTTACATAAACTGGCTCACATTGCCTCTCATTTAAAACTAAATGAAAGGATGGAACGTCAGGTTCCTAGCCACAGCACACTGGGAACGGGCAGTTTGAGCACTCAGGAAATACTGTATTAATGGGGTCAGAGTAGTTTTATGTTAAAAAAACAGTGTGTATGAGCAAAAACAGTTTTAAAAGAAGTATGTAACTGCTATTCAGTGTCTCACCAACCTGCATTTCACCACTGGAAAACTCATTAATTTCAGGTATCTAGCTTGCATTGCCTAAATGAAGAGGCTAATTTTGCAAAGACCTCTATAAGAGAATGGAAAGAAAGAATCTCCTACGCAGGGTGATTCAGAGTTGCATCTTATCTTAGATGCTCTGAATCGTCCTCTAGGGAATCTTCCCTCAGTCCAAGATCTACATAAGATCATTGTGCTTCTAGTTTAGCCATATGAACCAGGGGACCTGAATTCCGGGGTCTTGAACACCTTCCCAAAAGACCAGTAATCCATGTCCAGACAGGAACCAACTTACAAAATGAACAAATAGAGAAATTACACATGAAGGCCAGGTTAGAAAGGACAATTCTGCTTGTGGTAAATGTGAAGAATGAAACCTGAAACACTTAACTTGGCCCTTCTCAGAATAAGGGAGCCTGGACATGGCCCTCTGCATCAGTTAGCACCTGGGAGCTGTTGCTTCTTGTATGGATGTGACTGTGGAGGGATGATGCTTTCCTCCTCCTCTTTCTCCCAGAGCAATTTTTTCCACAGGTGTGTGACTAAAACACCTAACTTGGGTATTTTGTTTGTATTTCACCCAAGATAAGAAAAAATAAAATCAGCCAGCTGTAGCTTAATAAAACCCAAATGTTCTGCATTTAAAAACAGAAACTCTACTAAGATTTAAAGTATTTACTATACAAGAATGCTCACTGTTATCTTCTCTCTCCAAAATGAATATTTATCATACTTAATTAAACTCCCTCTTACATCCATTTATACCCCACTTCAAGCCTGAATACCAAATAATATTAAAAATTATGGCAGGTACACTGATTCATGCCAACACAAATTGCATATCTCTAGAGTCTAAAAGAAGTAGTCAGTTTTCATTAGGAAATATCCCAAGACATGAGCTCTGGCACTCCTGATTTTGAGGAAGATTTTTTGTGTGTTTGTGACTTCTTACAGTAAGTTAAAATAGCATGTAACTTCACATTACCTTGAAGCCTCTTGTGGCTTTTCTTCAGCAGCTTTAGGGTAACCTTTCCACTGCCTGTGACAACTGTTTTCTGCACCCTTATGTCAGTGTCAAAGAACAGATTTTATTTGTATGTTGTAATTTTTAGTGTCAAGAAGAGATGTGATCTCTTTGTCCACCACTCAGACAAGACAGCATAGTCCAGAAGAAGTGAGTATTCTGACAATGATTTAAGGACAAACCTCTCATTTCCAATGTAAAAGGACCTTCAGTTTTTCTATAGTTTTTAAATTAGGAAAGATCTTAGAAAAAATGCTTTTACCCCATACTCTCTCATTTGTAGTAGGTATATGCACCAAACAAAATTTTGACACTTTTATAACAGACTAGATGAAGTGTTATCCTTAACAAAACTATAATCTATAGCTCAAAAAAGTATAAATCTTTTATAAATCTAAATATTATTTGTAAATAAGATCACAGCAATTAATACTCACAGTTTTGAATCATAGAACCCTAGAGCTACACCTCTGGCATTTTTATTACTCCCTTTGACTAGTATCCAATTGTTTTCAGTTGTCATCTCACTTGTCTCTGAATTCCTTGGTTGGTGATCCAATTAAACCAAACACTTCATATGGCTCAAAATAAGTTTTGATTTAAGAAGCCTGGGGCTGCTATGCTCAGGAAGCTTTATCAAGCTTTTAAAGAAGAAGAAATGAAATTTTCACACCCAGGAAACACAGAAAAAAACATATATCCAAATACTAACTTGTTCTACTTTTTCTTTAAAACATGATACTTTCCCTGGAAGAAAGGTAGCATATGATTTGTCTTAAGTAGGAAAAGCAGCATAATTTTAATGTCTATTTTTGAACTGAGTCTCCTAAGACAAATGTTCTGCCCCATCTGCCAGCATAAACTGAAAGGTTCCAAAATTCCTTCCTCTGCAGTTCTCAGTGGTGTTTATCCTCCAATTTATTATCTGCACATACTCTTTCTCTGCCACATACGCTTGTCAGATGATTTGGAAATATATAACTGCCTCGTGGCTACTCTGTTTGATGTAGCTCTGACATTCACATCTCTGAAACATCTTAGTCTTTGAAACCCATGAAGGAAAAAAGAAGTCCTAAAGCAGACTTTATTATGAGTGTTACTTCATTGATTTCAGATAAATTCAAGTAGAAATAAATCTGGACCAATAGTACTCAAGATACCATTATTCTGTTAGGAGCATTTAAGAAATTACTAATTTGTCTAAATTTTTATTATGATACCAAGCTGCAAACGCAAACACCTCTTAAATACAGAGCCTCTAATGCATGAATAAAGTGGTAAAAAGCTAAAAAAAGGCAGAATACAGTAAGTCTGACACTTGATGACACAATTGATGCCATAAATAATTTGCCTAAAACCCTGTCTCCAACAGTTACTAATCATAAATACTTAGGGAAGCCTATACAGAAAGAAAGACTGGTAGAAATATCTTCCAGAACAGTGCTACAAAACCAGTCAGGGCATTTCTGTGCCAGAGTGGGTGTTTTGTGTTTTAGCAATTAATGCATTTTTCTTACATTGATTTGTGCATCAGGTTTTTTTAATCCACATAAACTTTAGCATTCATTTAGCAAACTTTGGCAAGGCTGGATTCTGCATTGTTTGCAAAGCCACTGCTTTCTGCTGGTTGTCAGCTTGTTTCCCAGTAGTCAGCACGAAGGACATTGTACACACAATGTTAGAAGGATTGCTTGTTATACAAAATGCAACAAAATTGATGGCCCCTACATTCTGTTCTGAAGACAGAAGAAATATTCAAATCTTACACAACTTCTTCATGCCAGTCATGATTTTTCAGACCTCTATCATTTCTTTCTGTCAGTCATAGCACTTTAAACAGACTCCTATTCTATTTAATCTTCCCCTGTATACCAGATGTCCCATACCTTTGATCTTCCTTGTCACGACTCCCTCTCTCTCTTTGCCCATAATAATATACCTTTTGGAGAGGAGGGGAGCAGAGCTTCATGTGTTTAGGGATGCAGACACAACATGGTTTTGTAACAATGACATAATGAGGTTTTCTGGTTTTTTCTCTCTTTGCTTCCCTAACATCTAATTTGCTTTCATTGCTGCTATTGAGCACTCAACTGGGATTTTCATAGAACTATATATAATAACCTCAAATGTCATTCCTGAGTACCTACAGCTAGCTCAGTGTCCATCACTGTATATGTTACATTAGGACTGATTTTTTTTTTTCAACCCTAAGTATCACATAACGTTTATAAAAATTGAATTTCATCTGCTAATTTATTGCTCAGTCACTCATACGTCCTTCTTCAATGTTACACAGTCAGCTCCTGTCTTGAATATCTTGAATATCTCAAAATCCTCAGCAAGCTATTCTGTCCTTTTACAGATCATTTATGAATCTGTCAAAGTGCACAAACCTCTGTGGAATTCAGCTGGTGACATCTCTGCATTGTGAAAATGGAACATTTATTCTTACCCTCTTCTGCCTCGCTTTTTAGTGACTGCTTATCCCTGTGAAGACCTCCCTGTTATCCCAGAGCAACTTAACTGCTTTGTTGAAAGATATTGTGTAAAGTCTTTGGAAATTCCATGGGAACAATATCAATGGTATCTCCCTCCTATGCACACTTGTTACTGAATTCAAGGGCCTGAAGCTGGAAAGCAGGACTTTCCTTTTCAAAAGCTGAGCCATTCCTAATATGCCACACACACCAATGTGTCCACTGACTTTGCACTTAGAATCATTTATACTAATTTAATATAGACATCAGGTTTAGTGACTTGTCATTTTTGTCAATCTTCCCTGTGGTCTTTTCTACAAACAAGATTTGTTATTTACCATCTTCCAGTTTGCTAGGATGAGGCTTTCCCATCACACATACTGCCTCAGCTTTTCATTCTAGAGAGCTGGTTGATTTTGAGCAAGTATCATCTGGCCACGGTGGCTTCTTGCTCTTAATTTTTTCTATTTATTCCATAGATCCAATTTCAGACATCATCTGATGAGCTTCCCATAAAGAAGGATTCTTTCACAGAAATTTTGCTAAATACTTGCATAGTGAGCATAGCTTGATAAAACATTCACTTATGGTGTCCACTTGGAGCTTTTCTTCAACACTTTTGATCCTATGGACTCTGTGAAAGGCTTCCTGCCTCCAATTAATTTGAAAATTATTATCAGTTTTTAAGAATTTAATGAGTTGCTTGTCCAATTCTTTTTTTGCCTACTTTATTATGTTTTTAAACTTAAGTTGCCCATACTGTCATTTCTATTTTTCTCTCCTGAGCACACTTCTGGTTTCCTGACATCTTCTAGTAACTTCCTCATTCTGTTTTACCATGTTGGCTTCATTTTGGTCTTTCTCAAGTTTTTTTACTATGTGGCATGAACTCGGCTTGAGTTCCTAATATGATGTCTTTAAATAATCTCCATAGAACTTGAACATATATAACATTTTTCACTGCCCCTTAAGTAGATCTACACTATTTCTTCCCACTTAATGTATTTTCTGGTTTTAATACTCAGCTCAGGAATAGTGGATTTGCTGGCATGTTGAATTTCAGTAAAACGTGATTTCTGTTACAGAGCAGTTCACTGAGAGAAACATTTTTAATCAAGTCTTTAACCAGTTCTCAGGACAAAACTACTACTTCTCAGAGGTTCCCTGACCACCTGGTTCCACCAAACATTTGTTAATGGCATAAAAAACCATAGATGTAGCAATTTGTCCAGACAGGACACAGCCTTTATCTCACTAAGTCTATCATATTTCCTCTACTGTACTGCATATTTTATTATTTGTAAATATATATATATATTTTTTTTTAATTCTGTATTCTGTATTGCTTTTCCTCTGTAGAACTGGAATTTCAATCATAACTCACTGACATGGCTTTGCATGATGTGCTAATCCGATTTGATGGTCAGCTTTCTTTAATTTTTCTTTTAAAAAAATGAAATTAAAACTGTAAAAATGACCACTGGACTCACACTGTCCTTTGCACATTTTGTATCCTGATAGAGCTTCCCTTCCAAATTTGCAATATATATATTTTATGTCAATAATCAGGTACCCTGGCTCGCACTTAAATTGTGGATGAATCTTGGGATTCCATCTGTCTCCACTGTTCTTGCAGATAGCCCAGACTACGTAACCCAAAGCTTTCCTGCTAAGGCCAGCTTCTCATTTGGGCAAATACAAACTGCAAGGAGTCTGGACACAAGCCAACTTCAGATCTACAGGCACAGGGAAGGGAAATGGTGATGTAGTTTTTGAGCAGCCAGCAATTCAAAGCATTTGATGTGCACTCCATGATTTAGAATGGAGGTATAGCTATAGGGAATCATTATCTTTGGAGAAAGAACACTGTAGACCCTACAGAGACACATTTATGAATAACACAGTAATTGATTTACAGAATAATAAGAACATCAAACATCATTAAAAGATTACATTGCCTATCAATGCCATTTATCTAGACAAAATCCACCAATGGAAACATTTAAAATACTATTTACAGCTCAGAAAACTCTTAGCATGCTACATACAGAGATTTTAATGAGACTGCAGGCAGGTAACAAATATGCAGAAGCTGAACCGTGGGTGTTGAATACGTAGAAGACTGAACAATTTGGTGCTATTACCACACTGTGGAAATCTCAGTAAGATCAAAATGGTAAAATATATTTTCCACACATTATGCATGCACACATGATGTGCAATTTTCTATACCTTAAGCATCCTCACATTTCAAGGGCAAAAATGCACGTGTTCCATTTTTGCCTGTGCTCAAGTAGATTCAGAATCTTCACCCCAAAAATATTAAATTGTGCAGTCAACCTTTCCCACACTCCGTGGCATGCAGAAGAAGTGTGTACTTTCCTGCCTCCTAAGAAGGCTGGTACATGGTACAGGAGCACCATACAGACTACTGTGAGTAAAGAAATGTAACTAACATTGCTCACAGACAGTGAGGAATATAAAATAAAAGACAATTACTGCTGGACACTAAGCAGCTGTGCAACCAGAGAGGTGTTTTTCATCACCCCACATGCTACGCAGTTTTTGTTTCAGAACTCTTCTCCCCTGAGGACTGCAAAGCTCTTTGCAAACTTCGGCAAAGCTCAGAAAACTTCCTTTCTGTTTCAGGCTTTCTGTTATTTCTGCTTACCCTCTCTTCCCTGGATCCTCAGAAAACCTTATTTTCAACTCAATCCAGTTAGCTAAATTATACTGAGTCTGAGATACATTATTTTTAGTCTTTTCCCCACTGGCTAGATGCAGGTGGCTTCCAGCTCATCATTCAGATGTTCAGCATCATTTTCACTGCTGCCCCACTTCCTGTTTTGACTGTATCCAGAGAAAAGGCTTATAGAATTACAGAACTGTCAGAGGTAGAAGGGATCCCTAGAGATCACCTAGTCCAACTCCCCCTCTAAAGCTCTCCTAGAGCACATTACTCAGGACTGCATCCAGGTGGGTCTTGAATATCTCCAGAGAAGGGGACTCCACAACCTCCCTAGGCAGCCCGTTCCAGTGCTTTGTCACCCCCTCAGTAAATAGGTTTTTTCTCAAAATCACAGAATTTAAATTACCTTACTGGAATTACTTAATTGAAAATTACCTTTCACTTTTGAGGTAAATCCTTTAATTTGGAGACCATGGCCTTACCTATGTTTGTAATTTTCTGTTTCTTAGTAAAATATTATTCAGTAAAGCCCAGGAATGAGTAGTGAACCAGTCGGGGAACCTAAGTGTGCTAAACTTATTCATATATTGTGGTATGCCAGGAAATACATAAGTATAGCCATCCACAGAAGAGACATTAGAAAAAGACCAATGTGATCACCAAAGAACAGATTCCCAGGTACATTGTGAAAAAAAATGGATAAGACTATCAGTTTTTAAAAACTTTGATTACCAGAGAAATTCAGGTATCAGTAGTCAATTAACAGAACAGGAATGGGAGAGTGTTGAAGGTTTACACATGTGCACATATAGTAGCTGCTTTGCACTGTTGTGGTTTGCTGTTGCTTGGGAGTGAACCTCTTTCACCTGAACAAGTTAGCAATTTGCTTATAAAAATACATATTTTTTTAAAAATCTATATTCAAAATACTTGAGCAAATCCCCAGGGTAGGTAGAGCTGAAGTCTAAATGTCACTGCTCTTTTGGAGACAAGATCAACCTATAACCTTATCAGAACACAAATTATGTCAGTGAACAACATCCAAAACCTGCAGAGGCATTTCAGAGATTTTTGGCATTCTAATTTATGGATTTCAGTTGCTGTTTTCTAACTTTGAGGCTGCTCCTTTTTTTTAGTTCACATTTTCTTTAGCTCATACTTTCTTTAGTGGTTACAAAAGTCTTGAAAATCTCTCACTTTTATCTTTGTGCATTCTGATGACACATAATACTGCTTAGAAAGTGTCTCAGCTGGTAATAAGTTCCCTTCATAATTTTTTTTTTTTCAAGTGCTGTTTTTATGCAGTTCATACAGGAATCCAATTAGCATATCATTGTGACTGATTAAATATGCCTCACGTAAATTTACATGTCAAAATACATACCGTACTTAAACAAACAGACAAGGATGCCAGTCTTCTGTAAACAGCTTTGCATGCATAACCTAAGTCAGAAACACAAAAGCTTATATTTCAATTCTCAATGACTACCTGAATAAAGATAGAGTGAAAGGGAGACAGAAAGGTAATGTTACTCATGCATGAAGTGAGAGAATGAATATAGACATTTGTCTCTCTTTGTCTCTGAAGAAAACTATTGACAAGAGATTCCCCATCTGCATATGAGGCTGTCACGTCAGATTAGCTCATCAGGTAATGGAAATTTGGCCTCTGATCCAGAAAAGGTCCCTATGCACTAAGAATCAAGACTGCTTCAAAGAGATTGTATTATCTTAGACAGCAGGATTAAATTAATATGGGAATGACTTCTACTGGAGGAAATTTTTTGTTAAACGTGTGCTAATGTTTATTATGCAGAGCATCCACTTCTCATAAGTGATCTTTCTTGACATTTATTCATTACTTTTTGACCTTCCTTGCAACTGAAAAACAAACAAGAGAAGTGCACTCCTTGTGAAGCACGGATGATACAGTTCCAACCAAAACCTCTGAAGACACATTCCTGCTAGTACACGTTACGAAAGACTGATCAGATATATCAAATTAATCCCCCAAAAGGGGAAAAAATTGTTGAGGTCAATCATAAAGAACTGGATACACAAAGTGGATATTGTAGCTACTGTTCTTAACCAGTAAAGGGAAGGCCCCAGTTTCAGTTTTTTCTGCAATGAATCGCTCACTAATTTACATTAAACTGCAATGAAGGAAGGACCTGGAGACAAGTCACCACGCTCCTGGGAAGTGCCCACATGCCAGGCTGCAGTTCAGTGTTCTGCTCTGCACGCCAGGTCAGTGAACGTTCAATTATCCCATGCAAAGTGTAATAGTATATAGAGGAAAAGCTGAGAATCTCTTCCCAATACTTTACTAGCATCGTGGTTAAGGAGAGGGGTTCAAACTCCCTAAGGCAGAGGAAAGCAGTGAATTTGTGCCTCTATTACTGAGAGAAGACTGAGCTTTTACCTATAGAAATCAGGAGGACTGGTTACATGGATTTGCATTGTGGTTTGCAGTACAAGGCAGAGGGAATCAACACATCGGGAAAGTAACAAGTTGTTGTAGGGCAAAAGACAAAACCCCCTGCATATGACTAGATACATTTAACATTTACAAACAATTCCAGGTTTTGTCAAGACTTTTTGATTACTTCAATGGAAAACTGGAATAGGTTACCACTGAGCACAGCAGAAAAAAAAGGGGGCCACTTGTAAATAAACCTGTAGTTAAGGTGATCCATATCATCTGCTTCTGATTTAACACAAATCAGAAGAGCATTGGGAAAAATACTAGGTAACTTTGAGTTATTTTCTGCATAGCAATGGTGTGTCTCCTAAAGGTGAGATAATCTATAAAATTGCATATGCTTATTACCATTGCAGTGCCTCAATCTTCTATATATTCTAATATAAAAAGATGAATTATGTAACTCAAGTAAGAGTCTGAGATAATAAATTTGATTGAGGGGCATTTCAGAATACATTTAAGATGTTGAAATAGTGAAATACTAGAAATATCAGGACAATGAAATGACATCTTGTTATTGATATTACAAAAAGCATGGGTCTCGTTTAACCTAAAATGATTTATATGTAGCAGTGGTTGTTCAATCCATATAGTGGTTCTGATACTTCATTTAATATATAAAAAATTTAGAACAGATTTCTGCATTTTCCAGTATTTAAAATCAGCAATTTAGAATACTTCTTTGCCAGATTTAATACTGGCAGAATTAAATCCAGTTTAATTTTTATCCCCAAAGTGAAGAAATGTTTTTAACAAGCTTGAATCTACATCACAACCTTCATTCTATTTTAATAGCAATCGGAACAGTGAATGTTCTAAAAGAAATTGAAAACAGAAATTTATTGTTATAGCTGTAACTGCTGTCAAAGGCATGATGTTATAATACTGACAGTGATAAGTGATGTAAAATTATCAAATGCTACAGCATGGAGAAAACTGGTTTTTTAGTTAATTCAATCTGGCTGCCTACCCATTTACTTTATCTTTGCTGGATGCCAGGTACAGATGCTTACTAAAAGTACAAAAAAAAAATTTACTAGACAATCACAGAAAAAAATAATCTGTAGCAAAATTTGTACTGCTTTTTTACTTCCTAGAAATGAAGCATATCCCTTTATGAAAATTTATCACTAGTTACCAAGCAACTGTGGATGCTTTAATTGTTAATTGAAAGCTATAGACAAGTCCACATTTTAACAAAAATAATCACTTTATTTCACCAAGTTTTGCTTAAGGGTAACTTGCAATCTGAAGGATGTCTCACACAGTTTCTGCACATAGTATAGCAAGACCTACCCTTAATAAACATTGCCAGCTCTTTTGGTGCTTAGAAAAGAGAAATATTGAGAATGCCAGGCCATCAAATTAAGTGGAAGCTATGGGCAGAATTCAGCTCTTAAATGAAGACATCTAAACCTAAATGCCTGCACAGACATACCTACACATCAGTTGGTTGCCTTAGCTCCCAATGTAGTTAATAAAGGTCGAAGCTAATAATGTTAGGAGAGCTACTCAGATCTCCCTGAATCAGCCACCTACTCTTGTTCAGCTGAATAGCAATCTTGGCTCTACTGACTGATGGGAAACCTGGAGCAAGATTTAGATACCTCAATGTCTAGTGCCCTTGTAAGTACTGTTGGTTACCCCATCTGGCCTCCAAAAAGGTGTGGACCCCCATAAGTGAAGTCCCAGGTAAGTATCTTAGCTACAGCACCTCCAGTGACCCCAGATGTCACCATCAGGCAAATGAATCCCACCATCACTAGAGTGAGTGCTCACACACCTAGATCAACTCTAGACACTTATATGTATACAGAATGAGATGCTTCCTCCTCTCCCCCCATAAGACACTTCAGGACTAAGCCCATGGAAAGAAGACACAGAAGTCTAAAGACAGGATAACATTCTCAAATCATTAGCATTTCGGTTGAAAGTTGCTTTGAGTACAACCAAGTATTCAGGATATATCACACAACAAAAAAATTTGTTACATCTAAATACTTCCTTCATCTAATGATAGCTCAACACTACTCCAGAGACCATTTGCATACATTATCAACTAGAGAAGATGTGATTACATGGGAGATTCTGAGAACATGAAGTAACTTGTCCCATGCAAGTTGTTTGAGAGGAAGTCGGTATTTTATCTTCTCTCAGATTGTATAATCAGGTATTGTAAAAATGGTGGAATTTATCAGTAATTATTCTTTATGAAAAAAATATTTTGCTTCAGTATATTGAGATAAAAAATCCACTATTATACAGGCTAAAAGGATACAAACATATGCTGTGAAAAAGAAGCCAACGTAGATAATTTTCTAAAGGGGATTCTCTTTTCAAAGCACTGGGAAATTGCATATCCTGTGGCTTAAAAATATATCATTTCAGTTCATCTACAATCAAGATGTAGCTTACTGTATATAGAAAAGAAAGTAAAAAACCCACAACCAACAAACCTTCATTAGAGAACAAATCTTTAACTTGTTAATAAAGCTGTATGATATTTTTTCTCTTAACAAGCAGAGCCATAAAATTCATACTGTGCACATTTCAGAGAATATATACATTTTTCAGCCAATGATTTTCAGACTCTGTTTGTCTGTAATAGGGAAATGATTCAGTCACAATTCAAGCAACAATGCATGTAATATTCTCCCTATTGAAGCTGAGAAAAATCCCAAGAAAACACTGAAAATTATAAAATCATGGTGACTAAAAGCGACAAAACCCACATCTGTGATTTTAGAGCATATGGCTTTTCCCTTATTTTTTAAAGGCAATGACATTTAAAGCTGCTACTAAGATATGTCCAAACTGGGACTTCTTTAAGTTCTTTTTCATAACGTAACTAAAATAGAAATTATTCTCAAGATAATGAAAAAGATTGTTTAAAAACATAGAAGATAATTTTATTAGGAAGTGGCACAAATAAAAATCAGAAGACATTGATTCATGCTTGAGGAGGCTAGGACTAATGGCTGAGAGAATTACGTATGCTGAAATATTCTCTTCCAAGTGGAACATCACTTTCCCTCACTCCCCACATTTAATGATGTTTTTTTTTGCAGTCCAATTGCAGTGAGGTAATGTTTTCAACAAAAGGCAAGGGAAGGTGAAAACATGTTCGTAATCCTTTAGCAGAGATGAACATATGAGGGATACAGACCTCACAAGGAATTAATTAAGTAATTAATTAATTGTTAAGAGAGAATAGCGATGACCATTTCAAGTAGCTCTACCACTACACATCCTGACTGTATCTTGTAAGAGCAAGACTAGAAGTCCATTAATACACGTGCTGGAATTTTCCACACTGTCTAAACAAATGGGTCACCTCAGTTTATGCCAAAAAACATTTGATCATACATCTAATAATAAAAGGTGAAATGGACAGGGCTGTGTGGAAGATTATACCTCCACGGTTTTTTTCAGCCCTCACGTGCCTACAGGAGGTCTCCCTAACAGAGGCTGGTCTAGACACACTCCTCCAGCAGGTTCATAATGAAGAACAATTTTTTTCAACAGCATCCCCTGTGCCCAAATTGTGTTCAACATCCCAGAAAGGAGATAGGCAAAGCAAAGTTTCTCCTAAAAGGACAAATAAACATGATGGGACAGCTACGGTGTGACAACAAGCAGAGTCTCATATTACAGTCTAGTTAATCCCAGAAAGAATATCCTTGCCTTATTGTTACAGATATTGTCAGAAAAGGACAAAATACAAAATAAACATTGTTTCTGTTTAAAAACCACAAGATCCTTTGCCAGCAATCAGGAGCAGGTTGAGAGGAGAATTTTAGGAGCATTTGTATTTTGGATTTCAAGTTTTACTGTTGTGTTTTCACAGAATCTCATAGCTGAAAAAGGCCTCTAAGATCACCGAGTTCAACCATCAACGGAGAAAAAACCCACCAAGCCCAGGAGAGCATGCCTGGAACTGCCATGTCTACATGGTTTTTGAATACCCCCAGGGATGACTCCACTACTCCCCTGGGCAGCCCGTTCCAGTGCCCGACTACTCTTTTGGTAAAGAAATTCTTTCTAGTATCTAGTCTAAATCTCCCCTGGCAAAACTTCAGGCCATTTCCTCTAGTTCTATCATTATCCACTCGGGAGAAGAGGCCAGCACCCGTCTCAGTACAACCTCCTTTTTGGTAGTTATAGAGAGCAAGAAGGTCTCCCCTTAGCCTCCTGTTCTCCAAACTAAAGAAGCCCAGCTCCCTTAGACTCTCCTCATAGGACTTGTTCTCTAAACAAGTCTTGTTTTGCTGTTCTTGTCAGCAAGTTAGACAGAGATTTAGTCATACGTGTTCAGTTTGTGCAGGAAGCAGCATTATTTATCCATATTAGACAATTTTATAAAACCAGTGCCTTCTGGAAAAACACTCAGAAATGCTCCAGGCCACAATAATGCAAAGAGTTTCTGCAGAGGTGGAGAGGAAGACAGGGTGGGGAAGAAAAGTAAAAAGAAGAGACAGTTTATATTAGAACCAAGCTAGCCTTTAAAAGAAATTAATTTCAATATCAATTGCAGCCTACCAGAAAACATCTTTCAAAAGGCCTGCTGTTCTCATGCATTGATGTGCAAACTGGTAACTTTATTTCCATCACATACTGTCACTTCCTGCCAAAAAATAACAGTCTCCTTGGAGTATAGTGAAAGCCAATGACTGCTACAGAAGCACAGAAACTGCAACAGTAATTTCAGTAAGGACAGGTCAGTTTTTGTTTGGGTTATTAAGTGTACTACTTATTTATTTTTAAGTGAATGGAGTTTGATCTTAGCATAAGCTAGATGTGCCCTTAAGTAGAACAACTATTACAAAATTACTTGCATCACCTATTGAACATCCAGGGTGCTCAGAATTTTAAAGATCCATTAAAACAAAGGAATCCTGTAATGACGTAACATAAAAGCAAATGTATGCAGGTGAACACCAGAACCTATCTAACCACCAACAGTCATCTCCAGGTACATACTTATGTTTGCAATTTCTACCCTCAGACTGTTTTCTTTACTTTTTTAAGCACCAAAGTAATCTCATGTTTCTTTAATATAGGGTATGGGCTTCCATAAATAAAATCTACATTTAAAATTCAAAACATACATCACAATTGTGGTACTTAGAAGGTCCATGTCTTCCTGGGAATTTGCAATTATAAGCATTAACAATTCAATAACATCAGAGTTGAAAGGAAAGAGTCACAGCTCAACTATGTAGGGTTGGAAGTCTCTTAAGATTCAATTACACTGAGATCAAGCTCTTTCATATGTTAAAAAATTCAACATCATAAATAGAGCTACACAGCTACTGGAGAACTTTTTCACTGCCTCATAGTCATCCTCAACTTTATGTCCTGTGCAGAGACAGAAGTACAGGTGAAGCAGGTATAAATGAAAAAGCCATGGCCAACAAAATGTTGCCTTTTCCGCCTTCCACCCCTTATTTGTTCTGTTGACTAAATACAGCAGGACATGTCCTTTGAGGTGACCCAAGCACCTAAGATATCAGCAAGGGGCTGGCCATGAGAAAGCAGCACTTTTCTGAAGCAGCATTTGGCAGCCACACAGGGCATTGCTCTGTGCCTGAACTGCTACCAGAGCATACTGTGTAGGGAGCTGCATCCTGTCTTCTTTGCACAAGGGAAGGCAGAAAATGTTGCCTGTCCCTCAGCAACAGATTTCTATGGCCATAGTAACTCTGAAATGTGCTCTAAAAGTGTTTGAGAGAGATCTAAGGGATTTGCTTTCATTGGGAGATCTTGGTTGGCCATAAATTTAAGCAAGACTCTTGTTGCTGTTAATGGAGAATAACAGGATCCTCAAGGGAATGATATATACTCGACCTATCTTAGACACCAATCATAAGTGTGATAGACATGTATGAGATGGATGAGATATAGGAGATACTGATGAGGCAGACAGCTCTCATGGGACGAAATTTGTTACCCTCTGGAAGCACTTATTACATTCAACTGACTGTAAAGGGAGCCAAGGTTGACTAGCTTACACTTACAGTATCTAGAAGACAGACACCTGAGTTAGAGGAGATGAAATCCACTCTTAGGTTTAAATTTGATTACAAAGAATTGAGTTAGCTGACATAACACTGACCATGACTGATTGCATTCATGCACAGAAGGACAATTCCAATTCATCATTGAGCTGCAAGGCAGCTGCTATAATTAGTTGACATGATGCTAAACACAACTTGTTTTTTTCTAAAGGCATTCAGTCAACTCATTTTTAACATCAGTAGAATTGTTTACCAAGATCTTCAATCTCAGAAATAAAGGACAGTTAAGGATGATGTATCTCAGGAATTTATGGGGAAAAAAATTGCAATTCTATTCCGGACACTTTAAAATATAAAATATTAATAGATATAAAATATTATTTCCCATTTTAAAAAGGGAAATTGCATATATTCTGATGAACACATTAATCAGTGTTGAAATAAAAATTAGAATTCTGCACTGGTAAATTGAATGTTTAGTGGGACTGCATGAATTGACACATTTTGGCAATGTAAACCGACAATATTTTAAAGGCTTTTCTTTAAAATAAAATGTGAAATTAGACTGTATACTGTCATAAGTTGAGAGGAGCTACCCTGATCTAAACCAGCAAAATTTCTGTTGTCATAAGGACAGACAAGGGAGTTTACACATGTACAGGAACTTCTAAATTCCAGTACAGCTTATACATATTAAGATGTTTATGTAAAATAACAGGCATAGAATTACAAAAAAAAAAAAAAAAGTGACAGCATTAATGCATGAATGGCATTTTATATTTTGCTAAATATGACTAACAAACTGAATTTCTATGGAAATATAGTGTGTATGACATTCTCATAACTAACCAATGAGTTCATAATGATTACTGCTATTACAATGAATACAAAATTAATGAATAATAAATTAAATCCTTATACTAAATTGATATTAGGAGCCTCTTTAAGTCATTAATTTTTTGTAGCAGTCAAGTCACAATCCATAATAACCTTCTGAGAATAACAAGTTACAGATTTAATTACAGATAAAAATAAATGTCTTCTATTAAAATGTGGGAAATTACGCCCTAAAAAATTAAAAATGGAGCAGATGTTGGAAAGCAGCGAAGAATGTTCATAAGCTAAAATGATAAAATTAATATAAAAGGAAACTAGAATGTTATGTTTTCATTTGCAATGTTTTCAAAATAAATATTCCAGGTTTAGGATAAAAGATGAACTAGCCAACCATACTTATGAAATTTGATTGGTTTATGACATGTTAAGTGCAGAAAACTCTTTCACATCTATACACAAAAATCCAGTCATAGGAATTAAGCTAACAATCAAAATAAATGTCATATTTGAATTTGGCAATCCCCACTCAGGATACATCAGAAACCTAAAGTATTAAAGTGAATTTTTGTTCATATAATCTTCCCCAAAAATCTACCTAGAGAAAAGATAACGGTCAGGCCCATAGATACATATAATTTTGAAAGTTCAAACATTCTTAGAAATGAAACATGGAAGGTATTTTAAGCAGGTATGATCTACCCCTGCGTGCTACCACATTTACAGATAGAGTTTCTGTATGCCGGTATTTTAGGCAATTTGGACAATTTTCAGAATTATCAAATGCTTTCATTTATCATAAATACTAGACTCTAAAAACTGATGCTGAAAGAGACACTACAATAGCTTAGGCTCAGTGGCACACCAGTGGAGACCTCAGGCTCTCACCCCCCTTAGCACAAGGACAGAATCTGTCTGCGCCTTTTGGAAGACATTCAAGAACTCTCTCAGATCCACAAATAGAAGATGCATTAAAAGTGTGGAATGCACAAAGTTGCTGCAAAAACACTCAAGATCATACCATTTCAAAGTGACTTTTTTTTGCATTTCTATCAGATACAATAACTGTTTCTGAATAAAATAGTGAAGAATGGAAATGTGACGGCCTTTTTTGTACTTCTGTATGACTGAAGTTCAGATATGAAAAAATGGATTTGAGAACTATACAGAGAAAGACATAGCACATTTAAAATGTGTAAAAAATGATGTCTTGCTGCAGTCGGTTTCTATATGAAGGGGATCTGTTTCCTTCAGCAATGTATTGTATCTCCAAGATACACTACATGTATCTTTAAGAGGAAAAGACTCCAGAAAGCAGATATAACTGGTTTCACTTTTTTTTTTTTTTTTAATATGTACATTGCCTTTGAGGTATTACCTCTTGAACAAGATAGAAGTGTCAAAAGAGTGCAGAGTATCTTTAAATATAAAAGGTATAAATGCACTATCTAACTTGAATGTGTGTAAGTATGAACACAGACAAACTCTCCCACGTAAGTGCCAGGATGAGGGCAGGGCTTCACCAGCAACGTCACTCACATCTCTACAGGGATCTACCTCAAACCCAGTTTTACCTCTTGTGATACCAACCACTAACAGTGTTTTAATGAACATGTGTGAATTCCTTTTGTTTATATGAAAGAGGAACTAGGGGGATAAAGCAGTAACAGACATTCTGTGAAACCCTGATAGCCAATACCAGATTAAAGAACCGAACTGAACTTAATTCTATTGGTACCAGAATTTGAATTTGAAAGTATACAAGTGACAGTGAAAACACGTTGTGGACTGTCTGCTGCCTTACCAACCATTCTGTCTTGATAGCTTCCATTTACACTTTTTTTCCTTTTTCTTCGTGAAGAAATCTCAGATGTAAACATCGTTTGGAATGAGGAGTCTTAGATACTGCCTTCTGTCTAAAGCAAAGATTTATTTAACTGTATGGCAATATTCCACTAAGTTTGTTTAAAACTCTGAAGGGCAAGTTATAATTCATTTTGATACATTTGTCTTTACACATAAACAGATGCCAATTCAAACAGTTATGATTGCTTGTAGTGTAACAGATACGAGTGCATAACAGATAACAGCAGACTCCAAATTAGAGTTCTTAAACTCTCTGATACTCTTTACCTACAAGTAACACACCAAGAAACTAATACAAGGTGAAAAATGGATGCAATCCTTCACTCTGGCAAAGAGTTGGAGAAACTGAAGCAATGTGTAAAAAAAAAAAAAGTGATAAATATGCAAACTCTGCCTCATCGCCTGCTTAATAACAACAGAAGAGGATCAGACTCCTCATCCGTACTTCTGAAAACAGCTACTGGTACCTTTGATATTGTCAGCTTTCCACATCTCCCAGCTTTCAGCTCTTTTTAATTCACTCTGCTGATTTCAGATATTTAGTTATACTGTGAGAGCTCTGCTGCCAGTTGGAAAAAGAGCTGTGGATAGAATATGAGAGGAAAAGGGACCAGAATGGAGAAGAAGAATCAGAAAACCTAAGAGGGGCATCTGACTCTTTACAGTGAAGAAAATACTAACTTACCATCAAATTATAATGGTTAATATCTTTTCCTAAGACTTATAGAAATCAGAGTACTGGGAGCTGCCAAATGAAAGCTTACTTGCTGAAAACGTCACCTAACTTTGAAAACATTACGTTGTAACATAAAATAACATTTTTCAATTTGAAACATATTAAAAAATTAATGTTAAATACTTTTAATTTAGCATAAAATAATGTAATTAACTCGGTTGAATTGTCAGTTCTTAAGTGGAAATAATTCCTGTTTGAACATGCCAATCCATTTTACAGCCAAGGGTAGTAACTACACCCAGTGTGGCTGATTTAAGCTGCACACTCCCCATTAATGTTAATGTGAGTTTCACAGCCATACTGCTGCACACGGGTAGAGAATATACCCTCAAGTCGCTAAATGGCAATAAAAGAAGAGAATGAATATGTAGGGATACCCCTGAAGAGCAAAAATGCCAAGGAAAGACATATCAGAAAGAATAATATAATACACAAAATCCATTCAGAGAAGGAAGGAAGGAAGGGGGAAAAGCAAGCACTTTCTGGTCTCTTTCCAAAATCAGTTTTGTTCCGGGTTCTTGCAGTGAAATAACAACTGAAAGAGACTTAACAGCCTCCTGTAAGAGCACAGTCAGGAAATCCAGAAGAAAAATACATCTTTTTCTCCATTAGAGTCTATATTTCAGATGGACCCACTACAACTGTAGACCTAGATTTAAAGCTTCAATTTTATTTTATTTTATTTATATATCCACATGCCCTGGATGACATGTAAATCCAAAAAGAATTGAAGGAATATTTTTATCACTGCTGCATCATTTTGGGTCTTTATTGCTGACAACGCAACAGTTTATCTAGCAGAGCTGGTCAAGGTTAAAAACAACCAAACAAAAAAAAAGGTCCTTTTTAGCTGCTGCTAATTTGAAGCTCTAGTCCTACTCCAACTGCAACCACTGAAACTCTTCAACTTCATCTTATTAGGTTTAGGGCTATGATTAAGAAGGAGGACCCAGGTAACTACAGACCTATCAGCCTCACCTCCATCCCTGGAAAGGACAGCACTTATCCTCGTGCTGTCTCTAGGCATATCAAGGATAAGAGAGTCATTAGGAGCAGTCAAAATGGTTTTACCAATGGGAAGTAATGTTTAACCAACCTGATAGCCTTTTACGAGGACATAACCAGGTGGATAGATGATGGTAGAGCAGTGGATGTGGTTTATCTTGATTTCAGTAAAGCACTGGTTTAATACATGCAATAATATATTAATATATTATTAGTAATATATTATTGGTTGGTTTAATATATTTATTTGGGAGGGGTTGCTTATTTTCTTATATTTTGCTAAATTACTTTATAAGTTTAAAATCCATTATAGGAATTTATTCACAGAGTACTGCTGGATGAAGTGATATTGATTTCTTCCACAAGAAAAGTGGGTTCCACAGAATTTTCACAAATGAAATGTCCAGCAAAATTTTGCAGAATTATCAAGTAAAATAAATATTTTTTCTTTTATGTTCCTTTTATATTCTTCTGATTATTAATATTTTGTCATTGTGAATTAAAATTATTAGCATTATTCTTCCTGTGATGTGTATAACCAAATACACACATATAATATACATATATAATGTGTGTGTATAGATAATACCACACATATGTGTGCATACAAATATATAGTCCATTTGTAGCACAGTGTCACTTTTCACATATTTCTCTAATTTCACATTATATGCTTACTCCTAAGCATCCATTGAGCCAATTTTGTAAACTATAAATGAAATTATTCTGTATTATCAGTTCACTTATGCTCAGCACAAATCTACAGTGAAAACTGGTTTCCGCAACTTCTAATTACAAAACATTAGCTACCTGAGTCTTCTCCAGCTGAGCAGATTAGCATAGATCTTCTCTCTGACAGCTCTGACCTTCATTCCAGCAAACACTTGTCAAAATGCCAAAAGTAATTACCTGGCTGTTTAGGAAGGAGTAATGGGGTGTAGCTACCCACCTTTTCTTGTTACTGATCTAAAACGTCTATAAAACTTTGCCAAAAGGCATCCTCTGGATTTTGGCATACACATTTTTTTCTCATCTGTCTTTCTTTTTTTTAATAGACTATCAAATATAAACTATATGATTTCCTGCGAGCCAATCCCACTGCAATTTTGGGGGACAGCCTAAATAACCCACTAGCTGGATCTTTCAACCAAAATTATTTTACTACTGCTGTCATCCTGATTTTGTTGCACTGATGCAACCAGGAAAAAAATACAAAAAAAAAAAAAGCAGCAGCACAGGAACAAATTATCATTAATTATGCTACAGAAGACCATACTCTCTATCCTCTGAATTATCTTTTAAAATCCCTATGTTATACCTGTTTTATTATTTAAAAAAAACAACAAACCTTTTTCCTATGAATATTTCAGATTCACAATTAAGAAAAAAGAGGCACATAGTATTTACAGGTACTTCTTGAAAATCTATGGCTAGGTTCAATCTAGCATGTCTTTTGACTTCAGCCAACAGAAAGCCATACAATATCTCTTAATCTGGAATGTTTGTATTCATAGAAAATATTTTCCAAAGAGAACAAAGGGATTTAACATGTCTTCCTGAAGACTAGATAATTCTGGATAGATTAAGTGTTGCAGATTATTACAATGGTCATTAATCTCTAAATCCTGCATACAATTTTTGTCAGACAATGGAAAACATAATCTCCAAATAAAAACAAGATCAAAGGTCTATAAAACCAAGTACATCTTATCTTACATGTCAGAATTGGTATCTGGAGTTCAGAAAAGCTCAGCAGAAAACCCTTTCTATGACCAGAAAACAAAATTCAGTAACACCAAATCACTTGCCTCATAGTCACATTCCCTAACAATTGTGTGGGCTATTAGGAAGCAGCAGCAGCTGCTGAAGTAGCCCTCAATCCATAGGAGGAAGACTGCTCAAAATGAAGATAATGTTAAAATACAGGACTGAATACTGCTGACAAGTGTGCCCCCATGAGTATGGCCAACTCCTTGTCCCACTGTCAAGAGCTCATTATTTCCCCTCTCAGACACATACTTCCATGAGCTATCAGCAACAGAAGGTCATACAAGTGGCTATTTTTAAGACAGATGATACGTGAATCCTCCCAATCTCCTAACTAAGCCTTTGTCAACCAAAACCCCTCCACCTGCCCTTTTATTCCAGGTCATGTTTGTGCCTCCTTCCCAAGATGTCTCCCCATAAATCCTGTTCTACTGAGAGAACATATTGCTACCAGGTTTGGGTCAGCAGCCCCTACATGCTATTACCAAACCACCATGCTTCTAGAGAAGTGCCTTTTTGTTGTATTACTTTTGTCCAGCAAAAAGGGATGACAGCCTGATTCTGAGATGATTCTGTGTGTAATTGTTCTTGTGTTTTTGTGCTTTTTCTTGTGCTTCAAATAACAGCTATTTTTCATAGAGCCCTGAAGTATCTTCACTCTCCCACACAATTTATTATTATTTGGCTGATAAGAAAGCTATCACTTACAATCACAAGACTGCTAATCATCCAATTTCATATACTAAAAATAGTATATTTAGTTACATCAGATAAAGAACATTTTCCTGTCTGGATCAACTAAAATAGAACATTACCCCCTGGTTCCACGTGGTGCCTAGTCTTTATTTGCATGCATAGTTTAAAATTGTGAGGTTTGTCTTGTTGTTCCAAGTTAGAATCAATCTGTCTAATGGGAGGAAAAAAATGTACTCAATGTTATTTTCCAGGTAAAGGACTTATCTGACCTATATTAAGGTTTCTTTAATTCCTTTATTTATGCTTGCCTAAAAAGGTACATATTCACCAAAAAATACTAGATCAGCTTACTTACTCTTTACATAAATGCAGCCTTGTACATGCCTGCCTCACCACGTCCTTTACTGTAGCATTCCTAAATAATTTATGTTAATATGTTTAGGATCTGCTATGAACACAGACAGCCTCTTAAGTGTACTGCACAAAAATATATAAACCTTTTCAAAGGACTATCACATTTAAAGAAATCTGGAATTGTAAGTATTATGATTGTATACGCCATTTTGCATATACATACCCATTTTCCTGCAAAATCTGTTGCTTATCATAAAAATGCTAAGTAACGGCAAATCTGCTAAATAATAGAAGCTTGTCTTGGGTTTGGGGATTTCTGCTTGCTTTGCTTTAAATTAGAATGAGACTTAGTTCTCAAATATTTTAGTATACAGACTTTTTGATCCTGTGTTCGCAGTGGGACTCCACAGCACTGCTGCTATACAAAACATAATAGTGTTTTGTTCCATTCACACATTCTCAGTGCTATGGACTTTGGTGAAGCTATTTGTTGATTTACATCAGGTGAAAACAGGCCTAAACTGTGCAGGTCAGTTTGCAACATCTCAAAAGAAAATATGTAGCAAGTTTAACGCAGAACAAGACTTCACTTCCACAGTCATAAAGGTATTAGGACATTTCTTGGACTCGAAAGAAAATCACTTTGCACTTCAACTACCAGACAGTTTCATCTTGTATGGCTGTACATGTGAATGAGCTGACTGCAGGAATTTGTTTAATACTATTACACATGGCAGTATTTATCAAACTTGAAATTTTTTGGATTCTTAAAGAGCTTTGAATATCTTACCAAAGGTTAATGTGAATGAAGGAAGCCTAAGTAGAAGAAATCAGGATTTGCACCAAAGATTTTAAGAGAACTAGAAACAGAAAAAATATTCTTGAATATGTCACCAAGCAGGGACTACAGGAAGATGCTGAAAGCTTTCCACTGCACTAAATTCTACAAGTCTGATTTCACCCAATCTCCTGGATTTATTTGCAGTTTTTATGTATGGTGGTCCTATCATCAACAATATCTATACATTTCTATGATTATTAGTGATGGCTTTCTCTTACCTACCTTTAGCCATCTATGATAAGAGCAAATTGAAGCAATCCATCTTTTTTCTTTGAATGCAGAGGCAACCTAGACAACTAGTTTTGAATAAATGCCTAACCTTTAGACAGCTGCAACAAGGTTGAAGGAATTCTACCCTCACTATTACAAGGCATTTAGTTATATTACCAGAGGGCTCTTTAAAAAAGTCAACTTTAAAATCACTATTAACCTTTAAACCATGACATAAATTACTTTAATAGAGGTCTTATTTTTACCTGTCTTCATAGGCCTGCCTATGGATTTCAGAAAAAGCAACTAACAGAAAAAAATGAGTAGCTGCAAATTAATCTTTGAAGCTATGTATTTTTCCAAGCATCAGTTCTGGTCTTTCCATTGACCCTTTGATAGAACTATCTGGTTCAGGTATTAACTACTGTGTTCCAAAATACACACTACCCCAATGGCATGCTTTGCTTTATTCTAGTTTAATATCAACCCGATGGTTTTCTGTTAATAGGTGTCTAATAAGAGGCATCAGAATATAATGATGTGAAGTATCATTGCTTTAATTAAAGAACATTGGCTACATATTACTACTTAGCTCTTGTTTTTCTCCCCAGTTCTATACATTTATTAAATAGCTGTAGAGTTCCCAACAGTTAAGGTTTCTTTAGGTGTTTATGCTGGAATAGATTACATCACTTTATGAGGTGAACAGAAGGAAGTTCTGAAGTTTTGTGTTCCAACAGAAAGTGGTTTTAAAGTAAAAAGATTTCTTTCTGAAATTAGACACCACACAGTTATTCTTAGATGAGAGAGGTGCATGTTAAAAAATAAAATCCATCCTTACTAATTGCAGTAGTGAATATCATAATGAAAAGGAAGTCATTGGAGATAACCAAAGATCCTTGTGATTCTTCAGGATTGAGGTACATTTACTGACAGGCAGCACCCATCACAACTTTCCAACAGAAGAACAAGGTGGGAAGGAAATGCCGCTTCAAAAATTCATTAATTACTTTATCAGATATTTGGTAGTGCAGGAGACAGTTCAGATTCAGAATAATACTTAAAAAATATAATGACATCCTTTATTCAGCAAGGGAAGGAATAGAGGAAAATACTTTTGATAGATTTGATGATACAGTAGGTGAAAGGTAATTGATCTACTACAGAGGGGTGAAGAGGTGAAAAAGGACAATGTGAACTAAGGAGGCTTGAGTAGAAGAAATCAGGATTTGCACCAAAAGACTTAAGAGAGCTAGCAACAGAAAAAGAGCTGTCAAACTTATACGTTTCACATCATAGACCAAAGAATTGTAATCCTCCTTAAACCAGGGCAACAAGTGAAGTCAGATGGACCTCACAGCCTCCTGGCTCCATTGTTCAAAGTTTCTGACACAGAAGCTGTCAGTTCACTTCAAAGATGAACTTCAAATTATTCATAGACACATTCTGTTATCATCTCAGAGAGAAAGACGTCTAATTGCATGGTCTACTAAAGTCTAGATAGAGAGAAAGAATTCAGCCGCAGACTTTTATCCTGTTCTGTTCACTTCATCACAGCTGAATTATGATTCTGACAATGACTGGCCAATGAATGCTTTCAAAACAACCATTTTTGCTTGTGATTTTGGGGTAGAAAAAGGAAATGAAGACAGGATGCCAGCATGGATGTGCTTGTAACTAAAGCAACAGAGTTCACCGTTCTGAGACTTCCCACAAGACATGCAAAGTTTATGCTAAATATCAACAAGATAACCAAGGCCAGTTATAGCCATTTAGAAATAACAATAACTTCTTAAAGAAGATGACATTGTATCCAGAAATCGAAGCTTCCTGCTTCTGATTATATAGAACTCACATCTCCTGCACTGACAGTCATCATGAAAAAGAAGATGCCTCTTGCCATTAACAAAACAACACAACAGACATTGCCAATTTCATTGTACCAGCAGCAGAAGCACTACGAGGAATAATAAATTCCTAGATTAAACTTGGTTCAGTGAAATACATTATGCAAAGAAGTTCTAACAATTAACCAACAAAGGCCAGACAGTGTTTGATCACAAGCTGAAATAACCAGAGGGAAAATAACAATATTCCAAACTCACTACATTAAATGACATTTCCCAGGTTTTGTTCAAATTCCTCCTTAAGACTATAATGCTCATAAGACATGAGTCAGTAATATAAATTGTTCTAAATATGGTTTTAACTAAATAAATGGATAGCTAAATAAAACTTTGCATAATCTTATTCTTGCAGTTGATGATTTATTCGTCATTGTTCTGTTCTTCTTTCTCCTAGTCTCCCTTCTCTACATTATTACATTATTTACATATACATATTACATGTAGCTTTATTACATGAAGATACAGAGTTATATTATATTAAGATAAATCTGAAGACAGTTCTCTCCCTTTTTTTCTCCTGAGAACCTCCTAGAAAGCTTTTCTTGCTAATACTGGCTAATAATATAGAGTTCCCATGTTTCTGTCAACACTGTTGGTATGGTCAATACTTAATGGCTAGAGACCAGAGTGAGCTTCTGCAGTGCTGCTAGGAATGAAGTGTCAATTTCAGTTGTGTACCAGATCCTCATCAATTGATTCTCTAATGTTGAGTAAATTATATTCCTTCTGTGCCTCATTTTGCCAAATTTAAAACCATGAAATTAAGAGGTGTACAAGCTTTATAGAGGTATTCCATAAATGTGGTTTTTATTATGTGTATTTCAATTATGCAGTAAACTGGAAAGATAACCCTCTGTGACCAATAAATAGAGGACTACATTTCATGACCAAAATGAATACAAGAGAATAGTCCTATATATAATCTGCAATATTTTAGATTTACATCCGAGTTTAAAGTTGTATTTCACTTATACTGAAGGCCAATAGAAACAATTGCTGCAAACAGCTAAAAATTGTATCTAGGCATTACAGCTTTAACCAATCATTTGTACACTCATAGTTAGGTCTTTTAAATCATATTAATAACGGATATTTGTAGCACTGAATTTATAAAGAAATCCAAATATACTCATGTCAGAGTCTCAGCCCTTTTTATCAGGGCCTAGACTGGATGTCTGACAAAACTGCAATTGTGCCGAAGATGCTTAAGAAACAGAAGAAACAAACAGATTTCCACAGCAACTGTGTAAGGCAGGTTCCTCACCAGAATTTCTGAAGTTGAAGAATAACCTGGAATATTTTTTTTCTAATGCAGGTGGGGTGCTTCACTATCTGACACAGCTTTGAAATTTAACTTTCTTGGTCATTCTTCAGAAAATTCTGTATTTCAAGCCTGCTAACTATCCAAGATCACTAAAGACTTCTAGGGTGTGATAGGAACTAAAAACCTTTGATAGTAGACCACTGACTTGGATACCTAAAGCTTTCATAATTAGTAGAGTAAGTTTTGATGCCTATAGATACAGCTCAGACCTGCCCAGCAAAATAAACATATCTGAAGCAAAGTAAGGCATAAATACCTTCTTCACCAACTGAATCCAGGATCACTAATATGGCCAGCCATTCAGTCATCCTAATTTAGATTAGAGCTATGACATCTCGGACCACTCCAAACCAATAAGACACCATCACCTTAAATCACTAGACAGGGATAACTTAACTCTAAAGGTTCTGAAGAACCCTTTTCATCTCAAAAGGACTGTTTGACTCTAAAAGCTAAGGATTGTGTTTTATCTATTTAGAGTTGCCTGTTTTAGCAAAAGTATTCAGTTTCAATGTTAAAAAGTTCTGTTGCAACATTTGCTGATGTGGAGAACAGTCCATCTTCTCCACCATGGACATTTAATCACAGCTGAGACATGAACAAAATTTGTAGGTGTCAAATCTCAGAATCTCTAATTTGCAAATTTAATAATTTGCAGTTGTTTAAAACTGCTAAAGATATTATATGCATTTTTTAGCTATTCAAATACATTTGAGGCAGTATCTTTATTAGTGTATTACACAGGTAAATTTTATTGATAATATTTGTGCACTTCTGTTTTTTCTTTTCAGCAGAATTAATTTTACAATGCATTTCATGCAGAATTAGAATGCTGGCAGAGAAATGTTTTTTAGACAGGAAGGTTATAGGATTCAACACCCTGCTCTCTAAGTCATGATTAATGGTCCCTATCGAACCACACATCATGTGAAAATGTAGGTTGGACTAACAAAGTAACAAAAACCAAAACAAAACCAAATAAATAGCATAGCTAAAAGTCAGGGGAATTAAAATTTTTTAAAAATCGCCCCCACCCCTAAAAACCCACCAAAACAAAACACAAACAAACAAAACAAAAAAACCCACCAAAACAAAACACAAAAAAAACCCAAAAATTTTCTTGATATTCTAATATATCTTTAAAATTCATATTTAAAAAAATGAAATAAAGATTTCTGACTTGCCATAAACATGTCTATCACAATAAAGCTTAGCCACAAGAACTTGCACACAGGACCTATGAATTCTCTTACATCCGGTTATGAATTGTTTTTTGCTGTGCTATCAGTCTCCCATCACTAACATGCCTACATTTAGGGTACATCTGTCTGCTCTTCTGTCCCCGTTTTTTAGAACACCAAAACTCCTGCATTTAATACAATACCCCCCAAAATACAAGCATGATTCTAACTAGTGAAAGGCTGAAGTTACATATAAGCAAATGCCCTTATTTAATTTCAGCAATGCTGACTGCCTGTGAACAAGACACTTCTACATAATTTTCATGTGTGCAGTTTGTATGTGATCATTACAGCCACCTGATGCTAAAATTCTATGTTTGGGAGCTTCTTAAGATTCCTCTTTTCTAATCATCACTGTTACTTTACACGTCTTTGTATAAATGGTGGGATTCTAGACTGCCTATAAAGCTGTATGAAATCCAACTCATTGTTCATTACTATACTGACTATATTGAAATTTTAAATAAATAGAGTTATTGTACTGATAATTGTTCTCTGTTAGATTTACCCTAACCTTTAAACTGAAGAGAAATGAAATCCACATTCATTTGTCTAAACGATGTCATGTGCCAAGAGTAATTACTTCTAGAACAGGTCATCTATGTCTAGAGAAAGTTTATTTCTTCAAAATGTTGAGATGAAATTACACTGCACCATTGAGCCTGACTTATTAAACAGAAATAGGCCAGAGGACAGCTACTTGATGCAAGATATGTTCTATATTATAAATGTCAAAGTATGCAATGCTGGCAAAACATTGGTTGTTGTTCTGCTCTGTAGTCAAAGAGCAAATAAAGGTATTGTTAATGTGAGAAAGCAAGCTATAGACAATTTTAAATTACTTTGTTGTCAGATTTCCCATATAATTATGTAGCCCTAGAAACTGGAAAACAAAACAAAACAAAACAATCAAAACATTTACAGAGAATCATAACTGTGGATTACCAGAAAACAAGTTTTATCAGCAAGAATGTGGCTGAAGGATTTTAGAGAGCTTTATATCTCCTCAAGCTGGGTCTCATGTACACCAAGAATAATGGATCTCAAACTCCAATAAAATGTAGGGAACAATTTTACTATCATACTTCTGTATCTCTGTTTTTTAGTAGATATTCTAAGTAATTAATCTGTTTGCATAGTTGTTAAGGAGTCCCATGCCTTCTTTAACCTACACATTTGTTAGACTCCACAGGCAAGGATGGAAAACTTTAAATATAGTTGCCTATATTTAAACCTAAATAATGCATGGAAAATTGATCCATTTTGGTTACAAAAATATATAGGACATGAATAGTAAGATCAAACTGCTGCACAGAAACGGTTCCTGTGGATATCAGTGAGACATGCATGTACATAACGGCTGCAGAAATAGATTCCTTTTGCAAATCTGGATAATTTACATTCCCATAATTACTACAGCATCTGATTACCTCAGTTTCTAAATTCATTTCTAAGGATGTGATGGACAGTGAAATTCATCTGTCATTTTGCTCTATTCATTTTCTGTAAACAAGATCTTTCCATTTCAACCGGAGCTTCCAGCCTCTCTGAGGTATGAGAAGCAGAAATTTAAATACAGGCAAGAGATAAAGTTATGTAAGAACAAATGATATTGTTTCATTTTCTATTCCTTTCCAAATACTTCTTACAAACACTTCCCTTGTTCAACTGATAATGGAGACTGAATTGTTATTTTAATTAAATTACCTATTACTACACTAAGTTCTCAGTCCAGACCAGTAATGGTCTGTTCAGACCTGCAACTTCATATGTAAAGCTGTTTTTCTCTGTACGCGTTTTTACACTAATCTACAGTGAATTTCATCTGCCATTTTGAGTCCAGTCACTCAGTCTGATAAGGATTTTATACATTTCTAAGATCAAATTTCACCTTTAATGCTGTCAATGATTTAGTACTATTAACAGGCTTTCTCATCACACTGCTCCCCCTCTTTTCCAGCTCATTTATAAGTATGTTGAATGCCACAGTCCCAGCAGAGATCCTTGCATTTTTCTGCTATCTTTAGCCTTTGAAAAACTAATACTTTACTCCTAATATATTTTTATTGCCTCTTAGCCAATTACATATCCATCATTTTTATGTTATGTATTCCACATCTGAAGAAACAATTAGTTACCTTTGAAACTTCTAGTGAAAGAACTTGTTAAAAGTCTTTGGCAACCCAGGCAGGCTCTACCAGCTGCTTCATGTTTGTTGATCCCTTCAGAGAGATTTAACAGGTCTACAAGCCAAAGCATTGCTTTAAAACTATATTAATTTTTCCAGAGTAAATAATACACTTTCAAGTGTCCCATAATTCAATAATTACACACCACTGATAGTGCTTAACCCTTTTTTTCTTAAGCTCCTTAAAACTCAGAGCAGATGCAATGTGGTGGTGGTGACTGCTAAGTGTTCATTTGACAGTTTATTGTAATCTCTTTTACAGATACTTTGAGATAAATCCTCCAATGACTCCTGCAAAGTAAAGTTCTGGCATGGGAACTACCCCAGTTCCTTCTATAGCTAAATTTATACATGGTGAAGCAAAGAACAGAGAGGTTTGGGCTATAAATGTGTATCTAAATGAACTTTTTTTTTCTATTTTCAAGGAAAATTGCAACTTGTCCATTCATAATTTTTAAAACCTATCGACGGGGAAACTTGGAAGCATAATGGTTACCAACTCAGTTACTTCTCAGAAATTATTTCTTGCAGTCAACAACTCTGTACTACAGTTAGTAGTCAAGTCGACAAGAAGCCAACAGGAGTCCTTGGAACAGTGGTACTTATTCAGAAATCAGCTTAGCTCCAGAAATAAAACGATGATTCCCAAGATCAACTTGCCATTGAAACTGTCTAAACAGCACACCAACAAAGGTATATTTCTATCACCTTGTGACCCAGAAATTAAGCTTAACATATAATAAAATCTTTCTTTCCTGTAAAAAAAAGGATCAGAAAAGCAAAGGGATTACATCCTCATTTACAAATAACCAATCTGTTGTTAGGAGTTCATGACAACACTGAAGATTTTTTCACCATGCTAGACCTTGACCACAAGTCCCTATTTAACCCATTTCCTCGATGAACAAGAAAGTCTGAGGCAGTTTTAATTGACTCAGAGATGTTACACTTCAATTTCCCATGTGTGCCACTCACCTCTTGACTGTCTCCCTCTTTAAATGTCAATCTTCCTAGGAGAATGGGATGTCTCTGTGCTGTTTGTAGTGCAACTGCCCGCTAAACGGATGCTTGGAAGGTCACCGTTTGGGAGTGGAGTTTAAGGACTCTTACCTGCTGCTTTGGCAACATCTGCAGTTGAAATGTTTTGGAGGTTTGAGTGCACTCTGAAGGTCACAGCTGGTCCCAGCACGCTGGAAGATATTATTAAAAAACTTAAGATTCATAATCAAGAGACATGGCATAATATTGCTTATCAAAAGAGGTTTTTAAAAAGAAACTATTAAGACACCATTTAGCCCTCTTCCTTTTGCTTCATTAGCTACATTTGCATACATTTTTATACCTCTTGTGGTTTCTTGTGTGTGTCTTGTGCCTATCTGAAAGAATTTCAATGACATTAACTAAACTTCAGAACACTCCTGTAAATAATATTCCTATTATGAAAATGGCAAAATGGAGTCACTGAGATTGTGATTTTCCCATAATCACAGCATAAACCATCACTGGAAATCAGCATGCAAAGAAGATTACATGTAGTTCCAAATTTTATATGCCTAATAATACAACCTTAGTCCTGTTGTCACAAGTGTAAGTCAAAAGGACAATAAAGACATTAAGAATATTTATCTGAATCATAACTCTGCAAGAACACATGTGGGGGAAAGAATGTGAGCATATCTGATCCAATGGCTGATTTTGACCAGAATGTATTTATCTTTTAACAACAGAAGGAATCACCTCTTCAAAAAACTTATGGAGGGAAATGATTGACTCTGTGGTGACCTTTTTGGGTGCAGCCTGATGGTCCTTTATGGCATTAAACTTTATGAGGCATTTACAGAGGAAGCTACTGATTAGACAGATGAAGAACAGCAGAGTAAAGTGTTCAGGGTTTCACAAAAAATTATCATTATGCGTTTTTAAAGAAAAATAAATCCATATATATAACATTACATTCATTCTCCACCCAACCCAGTAATATCCAACTGACATGCACATCTAATTAAAGGAACAAAGACAGTTCAGTTCTGATATCCTCAAAACTATTACAAAAAACGTAAGAAAAATACACATACAAATACAGAAAAAGTATTTTTTAAGAAAATGTCCAGGTAAAAAGAGACTGGAGAATCTATAACATAATACTTTACAGAGGAGAAGAGCACAAGGGCTTGACAAAGATTAAAATCAGCACTATTATAAAAGTTAACTTACATACTATGTAGCATGTGAGTTCCCAAGTTTTTATTAATCATACAACCACCGAGAAGAATTACATTTACACTATGAATAAGTAAATAAGAGGTACATTGGCTGGAATCACACATGTAAAATTCTTTTGATCTCCTATAGCTGTGACTTACAACAGAATGAAGTCTGAAAAATTCCTCCATAAAAGAAATAACTTGAAAAATATTTGTGTTGCAGGGCTTGAAATGAAGTATTAAATTATTTTTTTACTGCCATGTTAATATTTTGCATTCGTATAATGGACAGCACTTCATAAAGTGTGCATAATTGCATCACACAGATACTAGGCAGAAATTTAAAGTTTTCCATTTCAGGAAGAAAAAAAACTATTATTAACCATAAGACTTTGCTTTGAGGTCACAAAGGGAATCACAGTAAGACTGAAAAGCATCCTTTCAACCTTCTACTAGCAAAGCGTGCACTGTGCGCATTTTACTCTGGATTAACTGGAGCTGTCATTAATCAATTATTTTTCTCTAAATACTCTTCAGGGAAGGGTCGGGAGAAAAAGTAAAGAAAGATTTTATTCCTAAAGGAAATTCCAGATGCAAAGTCTTTAATGTACAATAAATTTATTTTAATACTGTTAGATAATAAAACATTTATCAGCATAATTTAAATAATATTTTATGTTACAATATTCAGCAATTGCAAAGATATTTTATATGAGATAACTGCTTTACAGAAATTCAGGCCATTCCCTGCATCTGTCACTAACTCTAAGATAATCAACTGTAAAAAGTACCTGGGAGTTTCATAATACCATACACTGAATAAAACTTATGTTGCACTGGCCTTCTTTCTGCATTGCCAGTCTCGGAGAAAAGATGTGGCTGCTTTGGCATTTACAGTGTAATTAGCATTCTGCTTTAAATAAAAGCAGGCACCAGCCCAGGATATAGATGTCCCATGACAAAGATAGGATGAAAAAAAAACACTTTAGATATTCCCTCCAAGTCTACACTGCATGGTCCATTATAGCTTAGAACCTGGGACCAAGGCAAACTTTCAAGCACAGCCTAGTTACACTTTGGCTTTATCAGCCAAGACATAAAAAAGTTTCCTCCCCTCCTTCCCGTGCCTGAAGTTTTGGCTTCCATCTCTGGCCCAGATCTCACTCCACCCTCAGTTGTACTCCTGCCCCATTCACTGCAGCTGTGCATCTCAGGGCATCATTAAAATAATTTAGATTAAAACTGGATCATTTCAGTGATCTAGCCTCAGCAGTGGGAGTCAGGGATTTCAAAGGAGTGAAGCCTGGCAGGGACCATCACACTATTCTCTAGTGACTCCACCTGGATAATCCAGGAACACGACAGGATCCCAGCTGTGACCATGAACTCATTGCCACGAGCACTGTCATTTCTCCTCACCATGGATGAGAAAATGTAGGGAAATTGAGAGCAAAAAACAAGTTGGGTGAAAAAATTCCTTATGCAAGTGGGATGATGTTGGGTTAACACCATTCTTTTGCAGGAAAGAGGAAATCTCAGAATTATTTAAATTACCCACTCATATATTGCAATGTGGGATACTGTTTTTCTCTACTGTACCAACTGAAAGCTTGAACGTAAGGAATTCCCTGAGCAGCACATGAGTGCAGCTTCCCTAGGAATATTTACAAAATACAGAAAATAAAACAGCTCTTGTCACAACTTTTTGCACATCGGTATTCGGCTGTTTATTTAAAAACAAGCAAAAGACCTTGAGATTACTTGGTCAAAATTGCATTTCTGGTCGATGTTTTGGGAACTGACTGCTTCAGGAGCTCATAAAATGAGATTTTTCTCATGGAGGCTTCTGGCAAAAGCACTCCATAAATAAGCATTTCAATAACAATAGATGCCCTTTGGGGAATTCCTCGCTGTTCATTATGTGTTGGACGAGAACATTTAGACAAAACCAGTAATTATTTGACTGCAAAATATCTTTTAAAAGACTTTTTAACAAGAGGGCAACCAGCCTGAGAAAAGGTTCTAAGATGTATAAAATGCACCCCTAATACTTGCTAACCAGGAACTTTAAATTAGATAGAGGAGATGACTTTTTCGTGTGACTGTCAAGTCCTCTGAAGTCTAGGTAATATTAATGGCAGTTGTCTTTATATCACTTTAAATACGGAGACTCACTTAAGTGCAAACGATTGTTTGTGACCTGATGAATTGCTAACAAACCATTCCCGCAGCTGCGGAGGGTGCTGGCGGTGGGCAGGGGCATTCCCTCCTGCCTGGCAGGCTCCCCCAGCCAGCACCCAGCCGGCTGCCGAGGGGAAAGCAGACAGAAACGCAAACCACAATGCCCAGGCTGAAACCTAACCTACACCTCAGACATGCATCTGCTGGGACCGAGATTAAAAATGTTCCATAGTAGCACTTTTAAGCTGGAAAGACAGTATTTTACCTCAGATCTTTCATCTATTCCCTCCCCCCTCCCCAGCTGTATGCTACTACAATTACACCTCTGTACGTTTAGAGTTGACTCTTCTGACCTAAGTAAATTTACACCCCCTAAATAAGATAAAATTGAGAGTTTTAGAAGGCACCTGGATTATCCTATTTTAATCACACTTACCATTTTTTCTCAACACTTTGTTATGATGGTTTTTTGAATACAGGTAAGCAGGTCCAGCTTCAAGGCCAATAAACAGTGACTTTTCCCCATGCAAAATGTAATGTCTGTTGCAATACCCTGCTAAATTTATTACTTGAAATTTACTAATTACCCCCTCTGTCGGCTGTCAAAACTTCTGCTTTTTTTTTTTTTTTAATTTCAACAATGTTGCCTTCAGCCATAATAGTTTTTTTAACAAAGACATTCAAAGCATATTGCAAATTGTCACCCTTATGTGCTGTTGTCTTATATTCTGTTTACTAGAGATGAAATAATTACAGCGTTTATACCAAAATGACTTGAAGGTTGATTGCTGATTTAATAATATCCCCTCCTCTTGGGTTTGTATTTCCCATCTGAAGGTGGGAGGGTGCACAACACGCACAGAACTAAACAATGTTCTTTGTATAAAATAGAGTATTTCCTTTCATTAATTGTTTTACTAACAACATTCTTATTATATTTTGTCTGACAACAAATGAATGATCAGAATAAACAGAGCTGGAGCATGATCAATATGGTAAGGTCCATATAATTTTCAAGCCGTAGGTTATAATTATATTTATGAATGACAGGATTTAAATCTCCATAAATTACTACGCGTTGCACGTCTGTTCTTCTCCCTCATGTGTGTATGCTTCAGTATTACAATATCATACAGAAGGTTTACTGTGAAATACAGTCACAGTCTATCATACCCCCTAGTGGAAAAGGATTTGAGAAACAAGTGCCAACATGGTTATGTGTATTCTTGAAGATGAGACATAGAGCTGATGCCAGATGGAAATGAGTTGAGGTTGCACTGCATTTAAAAAAAAAATACAGGCAGAGTGCAATTTCTCAAGATTGGAGGAAGATGAGGAGATTAGGATTGGGTATTTCCAACATTAAACATTTTGTTAATGACCCTATTTTGTAAAACAGAGCTTGCCTTAATAAAGCTTAGATTTGAAATTAGAGTCACTACTTGTCTATATGTTCATTTCAAAATCCTTTAATCTCTGGAGGTTAAGAAAAGCAATTAGTAACGCTCTAGAGGATTGTGCAAAGTAAATTTTATAGCAGTGAAGGTAATTGTCTCAGGAATTGTTTGGTGGGCTTGAACTAATGACTCGCAATGTGTACACATTTCTGTGTTTACTATGTTTAGGAATTTGAAGCTTATGTCCATTGTTCATATTTCACTGAAGCCTCCTTTTCACCTTCTCAAACATTAAATGCTCATAGTGCTGTAAATATGTAATATATTTTATATATATATGTATATAAACATTTTTATGTCAAATCAAATTAATGGGAAATAGCACATGATCAACACTGGCATTTTTTTAACTTCGTCAGTTTATACAAAGATTTACAGAGCAAAGTAAAGGCAGAAAATTGCAGCTGGTCACTGTCTTATAATGCATAACTGGATTATGAAGTGTGTATGCTGGCTATTTTGTTCTCCAGCTGTAAGTCTAGCGAACACTTGATTCAGGCTTCACCAACGTTTTTGACCAGAAATGTTGACCAATATTTACTTTGTGAAGCATTGCATCATACTCTATTTATATTACATAAACAGATACCTGACTAAACTTCAAAGATTCAGGCAATCTCTGAAGGATGTGTTGTGCTAACCTACTAAAAATATATTCCCTGAACTGCTGAGTAGAGAATATTGATCACCACCCAGACTTAATACTAAAAAGGCACACATCTTTCACCCTTTAATTTCTGCACTGTTCAAAGATTTGCTTCATTTTGCACCTGAACA
Organism: Hemiprocne comata; assembly: GCA_020745705.1. Taxonomy (NCBI): domain Eukaryota; kingdom Metazoa; phylum Chordata; class Aves; order Apodiformes; family Apodidae; genus Hemiprocne; species Hemiprocne comata. Next base: position 10,670,248 of record CM036587.1, read on the forward strand.
GACCAAATGGCAATTTCCAGCTGTATGTATTCTCACATTTCTATTGACATATATGTGCTTACAGCAAGTGATCAATTAAAAAATCTTTTTCTGTTTTAGAAGATTATGCTTCTTGAGCCCTTCTCTGGGAAGTCTTACATGCTCCTTTACCTGCAGAATGACACACAGTGTTCCACAACATGCTGCAGTACCATTGAAAATACATTAGCTATTCATATTAATATCCTTTATATACACTAAGATGAAGTGTTTGTTTGCAACACTGTCTACAGAAAAGTGGTCCTGTATGAAACATACAGCTAGCATGGAGAGAGAAAGATTTGTTGTACTAACATCATGCTTTATGTCTGAAAATGAACAGGTACTAAAGATGAAAACGCAAAATCCCTGCAAAGGGAAAGATACTCATTGCAGTGCTCACCAGTTAGTGGTTGATTTTCTATCACCACTTGCATTTCATTAGCTGGCTGAGGTGTAACGACCACAAAGATTAGATAGATTGGCAGTTTCAGAGCAATCACATCTTGCAAATGTAACTACCTGGAAAGAAAACTTGAGTCTGGATGTCATGGCTGCAGCTCAGATTCACCTCTGTAAGCTACACCTACAGCCTCCATAAATCAGGTACTTATTTGGACACCTTGTACTGCCCCCTTCTCTATCCCTGAAACTATCAGTGCTGTGGAATGACTTCATGGAACATCATTTCAGGGTGAGAGAAGAGGGCAGTACAAGGTGTCCAAATAATTAAATGTATCCTGACTGACACACTACTGTCTTTGGAATAATTACAAGAGTAAAGTCACAGAAAAGGGATGACTGGTCCAGAAAGGGATGCTTTCCAGCAGTAGCAGTCCATGTTTGGTGGGTCACTGATACCAACCACTGTTAAAGGATGGATTTTTAATTATTTGGCATTAATCATTAATTTTCTATTAATCATTTAAGCTAGATGCATCAAATTTATGCTAAGATCACTGATATTAATTTACAATGCAAAAGATGATTAAAGAGTATTTTAAAGATTTTACAACTCACTTCATCTCAGGTGAAGATTATTTTGCTAAGCCTACAATTTAAATTGTTTTTTAAATTGGAAACATTCAATTTAGAGATTGATGCTACACTCAGTTTGTACTATTTCTATTCTTCACAAAATGCAACTTCTGATGATTACTCATACCTGTGAATGATTTGTAGTTTTAAAATAATTTTTCTATTAATCTGTCACAAGCCGTGAAACTTGACCTTTCCACCATGCTGAGTACATGAAAGTTGCCAGCTTTGCCTACCATGCAAATAAGGTTATTAATTACTGTATTGAAAAGAAACAGCCATATAAGTGCTACAATTTTTTACAGCAAAAGAGTGATTGGACCCTCAGAGAGTGGAAAAAGGTCTCAAAATTCTGCTTAACTGTACACTGATTTTTCTTTCACTCCCCGAAGATTAGGCTAAAGGATAAAAAAGTTATGTCATTAAAAAAAATAATAAAAATTATATTCTATTTATATTTCCATTATTTTTCTTTATATCTTTTATTCCAGTTCATGCAGTCTGTTGCAATGATGTGCAAAATTTTTCTGTTGGGATGATTGTCACCTTATGCTCAGTTTGCACAAGTGACTTTTAATAATTAATGGAGAGTATGACTTCTGCATTAGGACTTTTGCAGAGGCAAACGCTCAGCGTGTTCACAACTTTCATAAGAGCTAGACAGGACACAAATTTCTTTGATGAGGAACCAAAGACAACCAAAAACCAAAGAAACCAAACTTTGCTACAGCCTCAATTCAAAAACCTACAAAACTATGAGTGCTACAACCAGAGCCCTCCTGTTTGCCTTCTTAAGAACCTCTTGGCTTATCCTTCAGCTCTAAGGAGACCAACTAAAAGATTTCTTGAGCTTCCCCTGCCAGCTGTGAGGAAGAGACATTTGCTTTGCAGAGGAGGCACCACAAGTGGAATTTATTGGGGTCTTTTGGTTGTACCTACAGTTGTATATTTGCTCCAACTGCTCCAACTGTCTTTATGTCTCATAAGGAATAAAAACACTTCCAGAGACAGGTCACGATGCAGCTTACAGGCCTGGATATCCATATTTCATGGCTAAGGTGTAAAAAAAATGTACAGAAGAATTACCTTTTTTAGCTGGATCAGTGGGTCTGTAATATTCATGCAATCAATCCATCCATCCAGGTGACAGAGAGAAAAAACTTGTGTGTGTATATAAGGAAAATCAGATAGCCAAGGGCAGGAGGATCAAGAAAGACACAGACAGAAGATTAATTTTGTATATTCCTTATAAGGGACTATTATTTTAAATAAACCTCTACATGATAATATTTTTTCCATCTCTATTATTCAACTTGTGGACCAAGCTTTAGTTCAAGAGTAAGAACCACAGTTCTCTGTTTCTATCCTCCTATCTGTCACCGAGTTCTGTACCATGTTAGGGAAAATCAAGCAAACTTTCAGTTTACCCATCTGTAGAATCGGAATGATTACCTGTTATTATGTGAAATGCTATATTAATTAAATGTCATGGCACATGAAACAAAGGAGTCTATGCTGCCTACCTATAACGTTATGAACTTTAATTTTATTAAAAAAGGAATATGAGGGCATTCTCAGTCACACAGAGGGATAAGTAGTAGAGAAATATGAAGTTAAAAATAGATAAACTTCAGAAGCTTACTTATCTGTAAAAACCTCCTCTTGAGTAGTACTCTGTGAGTACATGGAAATGTATCTATAACACTGGATTTTATTCTGCTTCTGATTACAAAGGTGCAAATCCTGTGACTTAATGAGCTGAAATGTAATGGAAAGCCCAACTTCATACCTTTTTATTTAGTCTGCCTAGGTTTTTCTAGTCTTTCTGTTTTGTCACCTAGAATTCATAAAATGCTGTAGGCCAAAATCCTTCTTGTTATTTTAATATATTTTTATATTTTTCTAGCAGGAAAGTTACAGTGCAGAGGGCAAAATGATCTTGGTTATATGCACATTTATTCAAGAAAAGCACACAAAATATACCACACCTCAGGGGAAAAAGCCACAAGACTAAAGTATCACTAAGGTTGAGAAATCACTCATTTTCAAGCAAAAGAATCCATAGTTGAAACGTCCAACTTCTCTTTGTTTCTTTAGCCTCATTCCTTTAAAAACTGACATATCTTTATATTATAAATTATTAGTCATACATGACAATATGTATCAGGAAACACAGTGCAAATTCTTACAAAAGCCTGCATGCAGTAAGCTACAGCAGTACATTTTTCAGATAATTTGTATTCCAGACTCATGAAATCTGTGAAAGAAGTCAAGTTTGAATAAAAGTGGTTTCATTATTTCTGAGTTATGCTTTTGTAGCATTTTAAACAAGATTATGCCAAATAGCCTTAGTCTGTTGGTTTACTATTTAAAACCAAAAAACAGATGACAAAAATTGCTCAACTTTTTTGAAAGGTATAGCTTTTTATTGAGACCAAGCACAGCAGAGTTCAAATTGGAAAAAATAAAAATAAAAATAGTTGCTTAATTTCTGGATAGTAAATGGAAAAAAAAGTTCAATGTATTGCTTATTCATATTATAGCATCTCAAGGAGAGCAGGATGAACAATGTTTTTTCATAAGCATGATATTAGAACATTGCTCCTAGTTAATCTAAATGGCATAAGTGGCAGAATCCAGAATCTGCCAACCTAGAAATCTTTGCAAGAATATTAATCCACCAATGTGTTCACCGCGCAGCACAGGAAAAGATTAATCACACCAAATCAAGGAGAAAGGCATCACAGAGAATCCATACAGTAGAGGGAAGCTTGCAGATACAAATCCAAGAAGACACTGTGCTACCTGTCCCACAACTGCTCAGTGGTTAAATAATTCTCCCTCTCACTATCCTGCCTCTCAAGTTACCAATAATTTCCTGAGATGTTCACATTTAGAGCACACATATACCACATGTCATAATCCATCAGCATGATGAAGTGAAAATACCAAGTACCATTACAGTGTTCAGGTTCTGGATGACTGAATATGATTAACTGGCTGATTGAGTTTTTCAGGTGTTAGAAAAATAACTTGACAAACAGTGAACAAAACCTATAGAGCATGATTAGGACACTATAGCCAATGCACACGTTCATCCTAAGTGAGGCTGGGAGCTCCACTCATCAGTCTGTCTGCCCAACCCTTCTGATTTAAATGCCTGTAAAGCTTCTCCAAACTTTCACCACTTGGTTTGATTTACAGATATCTTCCTCAGTCCAAGTTCTTTTCACAAGGTTGGTTGTCTGGCTACTCAAATTGTATTTATTCCAGCCCAATCATTTCAGCCCTTCCTTTGGTTGTGTGATGCCTTTCCTTTGAAAACAAGATGGAAAATGTCCCTAACGCCACTACTTGAAAATTGAGATCTGAAGCACAGCAAGAATGGGCTTGTAGCCATCCCCATGATAAGCCTTCCAAATTCAAGCTTTTTTAGACCACCATTTACATACAGTATTCAAAAATAATGGTTGACACTAAAGACATACTACAGTATAACAGGAAAAAACAATCTTGACTTCCTTTGTATCTATCCAGTCTTGCTTTTCAAACTGTTTTTTCAACAGGATCCCTGACATACAAGGATGAAAGGTGGTCAAGTAGTAGAGAAGATCAATATTTTTGGGGGCTTCAACTTCATTTCTATCAGACTCCAGGAAGTACGTTTCAAATAAGGTATGGAACAATAAGGATGTAGAGGTCCTACTGTTACTTTGAATTCTGATGGTACCATTCAGTTCTGCCTCAGATTCAGCTTCAAACTCGGTTAATTTGAAGTCAAGTCATTTCAGGCGATTTTTTTTTTTAAAGAAGCAGATTGGTCTGTCTAAACTAAGAGCTGATTTCTGGGACTGCTACACATTCAGAGTGACAATTGAAGCCAATGAGATCTCTTTCTCGATATGTGAAGTTCTTTACAGAAGAGGCTGAATAAGCTGTTCTCTGAGACATTGGACTAGTGAACGTACTAGCAAATGCTTTGACATTAATCTCTTCATGCATAACTCCAACTCTGCATGGTCCTAACAATATCTCATATCTCATGTGAGTTAAGTATATCAAGTCATGTTTGTTAAGAATTTTGATAGTGTAGTGAAAAGCACCACTGGAAAAAAAAAAAACACCCACACCAAACCAAAAAAACCCAAGAGGAAATAGGTTTTCTGACCTCAAAGCAGGATTTGAATAATGTGCAATAAATAAAGCCTGAAGCCACACACTGAACAAGAAGAATAAAATGAAACATCAAGAGCTGCTTGTTAACTGATAATTTTGTTTCCTGCATATGGAATAAGACAGAGGGCTGTACAAAAATACACAATATGATAAAATATATCAAGACTATATCATAATTTGTCTTTAACAAAATACTGATTTTTTGGTCAGCTGAACAAACAAACATACATATGGAAATAATTACTTTAGTTCAGTCCAGAATCAATTTGTTGTTTATTCTTATCACCAAAATAAAAGCTTCTTCCTTATAAGCCAAACCTAGTTAAATTTTGAAACTAGTCAGTTTTAAAAATCAGAGTATTTTATTTTGAAAATGTCAAACCACACTGCTGTGGCTGCTACACATTTTGAAAGCTATTTTTCATCTGATGTCTCCATAGAGTTTCCGTACATACCTTCAGCTAACCTGAATTTTCATTTGTCATATAGCTAACTATTCAAGTAAAACACTGAATCCACCTCTAGTCTCAGTGTGAGTAGGGACAGCAGTCAAGTGGAAGCTGAAAAAAACAATCTAAGGCCTGGGAGTTTGTGCTTTAGATGCTGAAAGATCAGTGTTTTGGTCTTGTAACGTAGCTTTGGATGTATAACATAGATACAACTGACTGTCCATGATAAGGGAATATTGGTTAAGTTTTATGGCTTTGCATTCCAGGACATTATACTAGATAATCAGAATCAACTTTTTCAACTTGAAAAATCTATTTATATCAGCATTCAAAACTTAGCATAAGTATCCTGTTCATTCCCAACAATTTATACATATTATATGTTTATATAGGCAATTATGGTTATACTATAAACCAAAAGCAGCAGATAGTGATGAATGTCACTTTACGGAATGAACGTAGAGTGCTCTGCTCCAGGTTTTCCATTGAAAAATTAGATATGGAAATGGTCATGCTTGTTGGTCAAGTTACCACATCTCCTGAAAGGACAGTTGAGTACTTTGCTTAGGTATAGTAGAAGGCAAAAATGACAAAGATGTCTATTCAGATGAGTGGGTGGAGGAAGACAAAGCAGTAGAAACCAATGGGAAAAAAAGAGACACCCAGAGTGAGAGATCTTCAGCTGCAATAAGGAAAATCTTATAAGGCTAAAGAGAGAAATAAGAAGGGAAAGAAAAAAAAAAATCAGTGCGACTGCAGCATCCATCAGAGAATGTAATATTCAGCTGAAAATGTCACTCAACTGGAGGCTGAGAATGTTCGGATATGCAGTAAATACCCCAAGTATAAGAACATTAAGTAAAAAATACAGAAATAATTCATTTTCTCATTAGAAACCAAGTAAGTTGTGTATGTTCTACTTCAAGGGCTTCAACTATAGATTCTGTGTGTCCTTTCCACTACCCTCAGAATTTAGCTTACAGATTTTAGTATTTTTATTATATTTGGATGCATCTTTATAATTTCTCATATTTGTAAGTTTAGACTAGAATGTGTGAAGAACTGTAATTATAGCATAAGGAAGAAGGTCAGTGTTGCAGATTGCAGAGTGTTGTTTTTGGGGGGTTTTTGTGTGTTTATTTTTTTTAATAAATACAAACCCTTCTAACACTACTGCCCACTTGACTTCAATGCATGATACCAGTCCAACAATCAATCACCGAGGGCATTGGACACCCATAATTAGATTATAAAATCATAACTGTAGTCATTTTACGTCTGCTGGCATAATTACATCAGCATGCTAATATCCTTTTAATGGTCTCTAATGATGTAATAAGAAATAATGGAATTTATTTGACAGTTACATAACCATTAACAAAACATATTAAGCACAACTATTACTTCCATAAAGATTCAAGCTGTATCCAAAAGTGACAGCTAACATGTTGGATTTTCTCTTCAACTCTGAAGTATTTCTAATTATTAATTCCCAAAATCTATTCCCACTCATCTGCTTCACAGGGCGAGCAAAGTTTATGTCAATGCAGACTTGACAGCAAACCAACTGTAGAAGCGGGCTGAGTGCTCTGGGAGCCAAGCCTGAGGCTATACTGGGAATTACAGGCCATCGGTTAAAGTTGGCAGGATTGTGAAGGAGAGAAGATAAGACAGGCTGATTACTACCATGCATCAGCTAATCAAGAACTAACTCAGGAATCAGTAGGAATCCCTGGCAAAAGCAACTGTTCACTTACCAAACTCCAAAGCACAGGAAAACGCTGAAAATATAGGGAAGAATGAAAGATATTTGCAGATAAAACTGACTAATGGTAGTAATGAATTTGTGAAGCAGTCTCTTAACTGAGAATTTAAAGAACTTCAGAAGAACTCACCACTCACCCTCTCTCCTCAGTTACAGAGTTGTTGTCAGGGTTGGAAGGGACCTCTGAAGATCATCTAGTCCAACCGCCCAGTTCTTCTTACACTATTCCTATTAAATTAATTGTCTATACTCTCAAATTAACCCTGTGATTCTCATTAACATGTCCTTACTCTGAAATCTTTGCAATAGTCTAAAAAATTCAGGCCTACACTGTTACTTTTTTACCATTCAGAAATCTTGATGGGAAAACAGAGAACTGAGAACTTTACACCAAGCTAATACTCAGGCCAGAGCTCAAAGTAGACTCTATGAAAAACTGAATCCCTAAGAAAAAGAGTACTTCTAGTTGCCAGTAAAATAAAATAATTTAAATTGCCCATGATGCCTGAGGCCCAAGTAAAAAGCGTATTTCCTGAGAGGCCTCATTCTCACACACTAATATGTCAAATGTAGATTAGGAGTAACCATGACATTAAGTCTTTCCTGAAACCCCTCTCCATGATGCCACTCAGAAGCCAACTAGAGCCTTTAAATTCATGCAGTTTTCCAGCAATGGCTGTGTAGTGATGACAAAAGAGGAAATCCCAAAAACACTAGTTCTTTGCTTGCTGAGGCCTTTTTCTGAAGCCTCTACCACTGCTACATCTACTGGCCAGCTCCAAAGCTCTTCAGCAATTCACAGGTTTAACCTGAGTCAAAGCATCTAATTTTCTTGAGTAAAGAAAAATTATTATGGGTGAATTTATCACTAACTTTAGATTTGGGATAACCTTTCACAGATTTATAGATCTTTTAAAAAGGCAAAGACTCTGTTTGTAGTGATAGACAGAATACTTGATCCTGTTTGGAGTTACTACCATTCAAAAAACACTTTAAAAATAATGACCATACAGTACAAATACTTTCAGTACAGCAATGTAACTGAATAATAATGGACACCAAATAACCAGTTTCCCTAATGTCAAACACTGAAAAAAACCAACGTTGTTCATAGCTAGCTATTTGACTGGAGGGAATATTTTTCATTAGAGAATGAAGCTGAAACCTGCCAATTGCAATGTTGTTGTGATTTATCAGTGTTAAAAAATAACCAAAAGGCTTTATGCTAACAATTAGAAAGGTAAGTGAAAGTGCTCTTGTACTGTAAATGAATGAAGTTAATGAAGCAGAACCCATTGATTCCAGCAGAGAAACTGTTCCATGGGATTTCCCCTTTAGAAGTGCAGCAGGCTTTATCTGCTAGTATTCAAAGTCAAGGTTGCAAATTCTCTTTACAAGGAAGACTATATAATACAGTATTTTTTTTGTAATTTTAAAAATCAGTTTTAATAAAAATATATTTCATAAAATTCCAGCAAAAAGACTTCCAGCAATACAAAGAATTGTTCTAACAAAATATGGGAATATTTTCCTTCTAAACAACAAAAGCAAATATTCCTGGTTTTTGTCAGATTTCTAAAAAGATTTTCTCACCAGCAGTCCATTTCTCCCTACATATACAGTAAGAGAAGGGGTAGAATTCTGAACATTTCCACTACAGATGAAACATCTTCAGAAGATGGCTTAAAACACAGTGTTAAATGATGAATTACATTCACTGGAATTGAAGATTAAACAAAAGCTGATGGCAGCACAAGTAAGGCTGAAAAAGATCCTGCACTTCAGCAACCTGACTCATGGGCCAAAACAAGCAGTCCCAACCCCTCTGAAACACAGGCAGGAACTGGATGCTACCCAGACAACAGCTATTCTCTCCACATCAGCATGTGACTTCTTTCCAGCAAGCTGTCAAAAACCTCCCACAGCTGACCCTTCGTTTTCATTACTTCTCTATGAAACTATTTTTGGTTTCCGTTTTACAAAGGAAGAATTAAGTTTGTTGACCTAAATGTCCCTATCAAAATTATTTCAGAAAATCCCTAATCTATAAATGTTTACAGGACCAGGGAGATTGTGGATGCTACCTCCCTGGAAGTTGGACGGGGCTTTGAGCAACATGGTCTACTGGGAGGTGTCCCTGCCCATGCAGGGGGTTGGAACTAGACAATCTTTAAGGTCCCTTCCAACCCAAACCATTCTATGATTCTATGATTCTATGATAACCTCCTAGCTCAGGAGATTAACATACATCAGTATGAATCTTACAAAGAAAAACAGTAGCTCAACATAGCTGAACTCCCTCTGACTTGTTTGATGAGCAGCTGACCAAGTGGCACAACCTAGTGTGCTACATGCCAAACCCAATCCAGGGACTCCAGTTCTTATCCATCTCAGATGTTATTTTCACCCTCAGCAGCGCTGGGTATAATGATCCTTCACAAGACTTTTCTTACCTACTAACTGTTAAATGAGATTGGTATTACTTTTACAGCACTTTGAACAGACTAATTTTTGCTATGGAAGCACAGGAGTCTTTATAATTTTTTTTCAATTTTTTTTCAGTCTTTATAACTGTTTCAAACAATTTGTTTCTGTGTGTAAGGGATGTCATGAAAATCATCACAGTATTCTTTTTTTGTCTTTGCATGGTCTCATTAATTTTTGCATTAAAGATCAGACATTTCCTCGTAAGACATACTATTCAAAAATAATGAAATATCCAATAAAATAAAAAGGGGCTAATTCCATGTACGTACTTGACATCATCGAAGGCACTCATCTGCAGTTTCAGAAGATCTGCCACGTCCTTTATTAACTCCAAGCCCTTTTCCACACTCAGGGGGCTGTTGAAAGGGAGCAAGAAAACAGAGCATTACGAAAATTGAACCCAGCAATACTTGAGAGGCTAAAAGTCCCAAAAGAGTTACCACCTTGGCCTCTTAGAGTCTGAAAGCCACCACTAACTGTATTCCTGTCACATAGTGGTCGTGATATCAAGGGAATTGGGATCAGGTGCTTCTTCAGGCATGATGAATCACCTGAATTTTCCAGCAATAAGACAAACAATAAGGTGTAAATGGAATTGTTAGGAAGTGTAATGGGCCCATGATGCAGCAACCAGTTCATCTCAGTCCTCAATAAAAAATGTAATAAAGTAAAAGGACAGAAAGAGAGAAAAGGATTGACGAGAAAAGGAGGGAAACAAACAATGAAAGTCAAATTGCAGGCTCAGTATCAAATGGACAAGGGAAAAGCATATTTTTAAATTCATTAGTTTTTAAGATGAATCTTCACCCAGTGAAAGGATTCAAAATTATTATGGATTTGAGAGTAAACAATGGAGCAAGGCACACAGTCCAAAGGACACTGATTACATACGTAGGATTTAGTTTGGTGTCTGTATGTACTCCTGACAGAACCCATTTTAAATCTTTTTAACCTTTGTCAATGCCAAATTTACATTTTTTAATTTAGAAAACAGGTTGCAATCAAGCCTAACACAAAGGACTGCTATCATTTAAAAATGCACTTATCTAGATGCAAAATTTGTAATTGCAAAAAACGCAGGTTATTACTTGTTACACCTCTAAAGATGCATTAAGATCATTCTGTCCCTCATATACAGATAATATTTTGTTTAGTTGTTGTTCAGTGCTGTGAAACTAAATACAAAATCATTAAGAAAGTAAAAAGAAAACTATATAACAATGTCCAGTGAGAATAACAGATACATTTTTTGTCTAAATTGTGATTATAGAATTATTCTCAACATTACTAAAGCCCCAGAGATCATAAAATTAAACCTTATAAGCTTGGTGCTTATCTAACTTATGCCATGGTAAATTAGAAACAACTTTGATGAGACTAACCCAGGGAAAAAAGGTTCTGTATTTTCTCCTTCAAGGAGAAGGAGAAGGAGGTTTCAAAAAAGTGTGTACTGTTAGACATGATGTTTTCAACTGGACTAAGGGGAAAAAAAAATGTTTCAAAGCTCTGTACCTAGGTTATTCGTTCTGCTTCACAGTGAAAATTTTTTGAATCTAATTATATATCACAGTAATCATTGCCACAATTTTATTTATTGTCTCCTATGAGCACTGTTTATTTATTTATTTATTGCACTGGATTCTGCATCCACTGCCCTAAGGGCACCTCTATTTAAATAATGGGACATCTCATGTGGATCTCAGGATGGAATTGCTCAGCCTCCCTTCATGCTGCTAACCCAAAATGCTCAAGAGACCTCCTGTCACACAAGCAGAGGTGGCCTCTCAAGGCACCAGATAAATTTAGAGTTTTTCTAGATGTCTAAGACAGAAATGTTCTTGTGTGAAAGCAACAAAAGAATCTGATTGTTTCTGTAAGGAAAAGAATGTACTATAGATTATTCATAAAACCCTTATATTTCAAGGATTGACAGTGGGTAGAAATGTGATTATTCCCATTACTATGAAAGCAAATTGTCATAGTGACTCAGGGGCTTATGTGTTAATTAAATCTTTTCTCCCAATGATGTTGGCTTAAATTTTATGGAAGTGATTGGTGTCAGCCAGTGGGCTTTTACTGTAATAGCAAGTCTGTGCAACAGTGCAGGGAGAGTCTGGTGCCATACACTGGTGTCATTTTCTTACGAAGAACCTCATCTGTAAAAGCTCAGCCTTCTACTTCCTGCTTACCCCTCCTCCCCTGAAAAGGCAACCTCTGACTTAAAAAACAAGGTATGCTGCTACATGCCAATGTAGGAACAGTAATGGGGAATGTAATCAGAGCATTTCAATGCTGCAGTCCAGCAAGAATGCTGGAGAGAAAATGTGCTGGAAGGATATTCTCTTACAAGCCTGAGCATCCAGGAGTAGTCTTAGTAACCCTGACTGAATACCAAACTAAAACACACCTGTTCACAAACTCACCTACAGTTTGTTAGGCTAAAAATTTGCCATTCCTAACAGTGTAGAAAAGCTGCAGAACCAATACCTCTGTACTTTTCAAAGGTACAGTTCTATCTATTTTCCTCTTTGGTAGTAGTAATACTAACGATCACCCTACCACACTTGAGGATTCACACTAAGAATGATTCATTTACATAATGATATTTTCCAACTTCTTAACATTAGCACATACTAGTACTGTTTATTACAGTTCTGTGACAGTTGTATTACAGGTGAGTTGAATATTCAAAACCTTTTTCTAAAAGTGTCAGAACATCTTTCTCCACACCCTATTTCTGCTTTGCTTTAGTTTAGTGTTGCATTTTGCTCAGTCTTGCATGGTTGGTACAGTGACTGCCTTTAGCTTGGTTTACACAGAGACAATACATTATTTCCACCAGCACAGCATTAAGCACACCATGCAACAGCACTGTGCCCCAACACCACTCATGTGATTTCAGGTTTACACATGGACTGTTACCAGAAGACAACTTGCAAACATCACCTATCCTACTGCCCGTGGTCCTCCCACATGTCCCCAGTGCAAGCACACAGTACTCAGCTCGTGGAGGAGCTGCTGTTTGTGAACTTTCATGTACTATGCTTGGTTTTCTGCTTGCCTGATTCAGTCTTACATGGGAAGAAGTTGCTGTATTATGGAGTGTTTTTTAATGTTTTGGGTTTTTTTTTGTTGTGTTTCTTTTTTATTTATTTTTTGTTTCTTTTGTTTTAATGAATATGATTCATCTACCGATTGTGAGGGTTCGAATACTATGAAATTAATTCCAAGCAAAGATTTACAAAAAGAAAGAAGGAAAGACAAAAAATAGTTATTCAGATTAGGAACAAACAGTGAGATACTCCAAGCAGAAAATGGAACAGTAGAAAGAAAATGCTTTAGACTCAAACCTAAAGATCGAGGCCAAAGACTTGGAGGAAAGCTAAGGGTAGGAATAGGGTTCTCACTACTTTATTTGAACCGATGAGATAAATCATTTCAGCTCCTTACAGTGGGCAATGAGAGAGGGCCCCCCTTTTTGGTGACAGTTCTTGCTGGCTCTGATTCACTTGGAGCAGCACAGCGCAGAGTGAGTCTCTGGGCTAGGGCCCCTCAGTTTTCTGACATGCTACAACACAGGAACAACACATATACATGTGTTTTCAGAAGCCTGTGATAAGATATTTCAGTACATCGGTACTGGTGAACCCTTACAAGAGAAATCACAACTTACATAGGCCTCAGTGATACAAAGCATGTACTGGAAAAAAAAAAAAGCAGCCAAAGACATACCCCCCTTGGATGCTATTTACCCTTTGCAGGTTCTCTTGAGTGGCTAACCCTTTTCCTGCCAAAGAGAATCAATGGCTCCTGCAGCCTCTTTAACAGTTCTTGTTTTTACCACTCCATTTTATGATTTCTTTCAATGTTTCTGATCACCTTTGATCTAGAATTTGTTCTTAGGAAGAATGAACTGTTGGATGGCATAGCACATTTTTGCAGATGATCTAGCTCTGGCCAGCTGACATACTGAAATAGTACTTACTTTGGTTTTCCTATCTTTGTTGTCATTTACCTTGCTGTAGATTTCTCTTTACATCTCCCATCAAGCTACCTGTGCTAAGATATGACAAAAGCAGCTAAAAACAAACGTGATACATCTCACAGTTTATTATAATAATTTGGAGTTCTTTTTAGGTTTCCAGCTCAAATTCTCTACAGCTTGGAAGATTAAAAGAGAATCTAAAAGTACAGGAAATCCACGTGTAACTAACTTTATTCCATTGCTTTATCTTCTATTGCCATCTCTATCTGTGAGTGCTAGCCTCAATATTATTTTTCAGTTGACAGATTCAGACCCTACTGAACCAGCAGCAGAACTCTGATTCACTCAGATGCCAATCTCAATCTCATATTATTTCTAGAATATACTTTGTTTAACACATTAATGACAATGACGAAATAAATGGTACAAATAAAATATGTATATAATAATAAATAAAATAAATAATAATATAAAACAATAAAAATTAATTATATTTATATTTTTAGAAAATAATATACAAATAAATAATAATAAATAAAATATGTATATAATAAATGGTACAAATAAATGGTATAAATATTTCCTTCGGGGTTTATGTAGGCAGAGTGTCATCTGCAAAATATTTCACTGCTGCTTTTGTTTAATCTCACTTTTCAGGGCACAGTTCTTTCACTAAACTAGTTATACCTGCTAAAGCATATGGCTTTTATCTCTGCTAAAAATAGCCTGTGTTACATGGTATTACTACATTACCCCTTTAGATAAAATTACTCCCCAGTTCAGTGCAAAACTGTTATGATTTAACATAATGACATAACCATGAAAACTTCCCTCCCCATTTCAGCCATATGAAAAATAAACAGTCCAATCCATACCTCCTTCTCTGAACTAATCACGAGCAATCAGCTCACTAAAACTTTTCAGGAGTTTTGTCTAACAACAAATAAATAAATGCACATCTAGGCTATAAAGCTATTTTATTTACAGATAAATTTAAAAAGAATGTACAGGAATAAATACCTCTTAAATTTAATCTGAGCTGCTGAGCACTTCTGAAAATTAGTGTAATCCATTTAAATGCTCGGGAGTGGATTTGTGAGCCCAGCTTTACGTAATTGTTTGTTAAAATGTCTCCACAAAGTGTAGTGGGCATTGAATACAGGAAAATTAGATTGCCTAGTGAAAATATTATTCTGTATCTTCCAATATCTAAATCCCTACCAGTGAGGGAGCTGAAAACAGAAATATTTTAAAAAACAATCCACTTACAAAGGTAAAGTAAATAATAGAACACTAGATTATAATATTCCTCTGCTATTGTCTATTAAAGACTTCCATTATCATTTGCTCAATTGAAAATAAAAATACAGCGATGAAGAGTCATTTCTAAAATCTTGTTCCAGAAAGTTGGCACAACTTAGAACAATTACATTTCTTCTTAATTTTCTTCTCAGTCACTGCTACAAAATGTATCGAATTTGCTAGCCATTTTTTAAAATCTGTCTATACAATCCAACTGCCTTCAGTGGTTTTATGCATAAGTGATATCATATCTATTGCTGAACGAATTATGAGTATTAATTATAATAAAAACCTCCCTCATTCCCCTACTCAAAATTTTGTTCCAAACTTTTTCAGCTCAGGAGATCTGTCTGGTTTTAGAGCACAATCTGATTTTAGAGCATATTTAAAGCACCTGAATCCAGGTGAAGATAACTTCTCACTCACTGGTGAGTCAGTAGCCTTACTAAATGCCTGCTGTGGGCAAATGGAGTAGGAGGAAAGAGTCTTGTGGACCAGACAGGCATCACAAATGGCCAGTTAGACAACTCCAGGAAGAGTAGAGCTGAGTATTGGATGCTGACCTAAAAGACCAGATCAGTTTTCTGCTGCAATTATCCAAACAATGCTACAAATTAATGCTACATTTCCTAGAAATTCCCAAGACATACTACAAATCTGATGAGTGAGAACAGCCACTTTGAATACTGGATTGTCTATTTTTGACTGGAACCTAATGATTAATGCATTCAAGGTTTGATGCTTCCCCTTCTGCTTAAACAAAAACAAGGAAATGTGTAAATGAAGGAAGAGGAGGAGATCTGCAGGGATCAACACTGGCAACAAGGTCAGGTCTGCATGCTGAGCTAAATGGAGCTCAAACTCCTAAGAAAGTCAGCAGGCAATGTCAAAGGGAACAAGAAGAAAAACAGAAGAAAACAATAATGAAAACTTTATGTTCTGCATTTTCCAACATGCCCATCAAAAGAATTCCATAAATGGATCCATTTTGGTAGTGAAAAGTCTGATCCAGTTATACAGATGGCTTGACTGCTAGCATTCGCCAAGCCTGCTCCCTGCCCAAGGAGAGCAACATGTAGCTCAATGTTACACTGAGGTTATGTCATTCTCACAATCAGTTGCTCTCATTTGCTTTTCCTCCTCTCGATTGCCAAGTGTCCTCGGAAACCCACTTACCAAACTCGGAAACCCACTTACTGAGCTCTGAAATGCTCCCTTAGTGCCATCATTCAAATTATGTATTGTCTTTGCCACACTGTACCTAGTGCCCTTCCAATACTCTGTTTAGCAATTGTAATGCAGCACTATAATGGACATCCAGTCAGCCCTGTCAGATTAGTTCAATTGAATCATTTTCTGCAAAAATGAAGAATAATCTACTGTACAGAAATAGGCCTGACATTGAGAATTGCACTCCTTAAACCTAAATGTCAGTCTAATCCCCAGTGAAATCTTAAGTAAGGTAGGGTTCTATCCACTTAAAATTTGCTTAAATCAGGACAGAGGCAATGAAGGCCTGTTTGCCCATTTTTAAGAGTGCTGAGTACTGCATTAAAATTACAAGGCATTCCTCTACATCCTGAAAGTCACCCGAGTGCTTAACTACAGTTCTCCTTGTAGTGTCAGAAAGTGCATTTGGTTGGGGGGTAAGTGCCACTGTCACACACAGCCTCTCTAATCACAGAATGGTTAAGGTTGGAAGGGACCTTAAAGATCGTCAGGTTCCAACTGCCCTGCTATGAGCAGGGACACCTCACACTAGACCAGGCTGCACAAAGCCTCATCCAACCTGGCCTTAAACACCTCCAGGGAGGAGGCATCAACAACCTCCCTGGGCAACCTATTCCAGCAGCTTACTACCCTCATGGTGAAGAATTTCTTCCTGATGTCTAACCTAAATCTACTCTTTTCCAGTTTAAAACCACCACCCCTTGTCCTATCACTACCCTCTCTGGTGAAAAGTTCCTCCCCAGCTTTTCTGTAGGCCCCCTTCTGGTACTGGAAGACTGCTATAAAGTCTCCTTGGAGACTTGACTTCTCCAGGCTGAATAGCCCCTACTCTCTCAGCCTGTCTTCATAGCAGAGGTGCTCCAGCCCTTTGATCATCTTTGTGGCCCTTCTCTGGACCCTCTCCAACAGCTCCATGTCTCTCCTGTGCTGAAGGCTCCAGAGCTGTACACAGCTATCCAAACCGAAGCACAGGGGCATCTACACTCCACCTATTTCCTCTGGAGAAGGTTCAAATTTTGGCAACACCCGTGTTCAGCTTAAATAATATTCAACCTGCATCTTAACCAGAGGAAGGTAGAATCTGAACCCAGCACCTAGGACTTTTGGGTGGGAGACATTTTTTATTCAGTCTAATATTAACTTTAAAAATGCTTTCAATGTTTACTTTTGTAAAATGCAGATATGCTCAAAAATAATTTTGGACCAGCAGTTTTCCTTTCTCCTAAGCACTGCAAGGTGAGTCACGTTGCCTCTTGCATGTTGTCTATCTTCCTCTGTTGCTTTCATGCACCTCTGGGCCATCAAGAGCATGATGGACATTGCTGCTGCTCACGAGCACTCTCCTCGGATATGGGAGTTAAAATTGCTGGGACTAACTTCAGTAAGATCTCTTCCACCTTCTGTTTCACTTTCAAACTCATGCAGATACATTAGGAACTGTCTGCTTATTATTTGCATTAAAAAATGGGGAGGGAGGGATTGTGTCTGTTTGAACAGGTGACAGTAGCTTCAGCACTTTTAGCTACCCACCTTCACAGGCCAGTATCAAGCCCAATTCCTTCCACACTGTATCTCCACTCTCAGCACATTGCTTGGCAAGGAGAAGCAAAGGAGACAGAATGCTAGGACTTGAGCTTTGTCTCTCCATGGGCAAGGGGCTGGTGATACCAGCTATGACTGCTCTGCCTGCTAAAAGCAGTCAAGACAAAAGTTAACAAGGGGAAAGAAATTTCCAGTTCCTGCTGTTCGGATTGATAAAGAGTGAGAAGAGCAATTGCTGAAGGGAGCCCATCCCCATCAGTACATACTAACCCCAAACCTTGAGTCAGTTCTCAGTAGCAGCCTCGTGGAGGTTATTTTAAACGACCTCAGAAATGCTACTGCCTGATTTTCTGAAACCAGCAGTAAATACAGGCGAGTCCAAAACCAAAACCTAAGACACAAAATAAAGTTCAAGGTAATTCTGGAAAAGTTCTGAAGAAGGGTGAGAGAAGCAGTCAGCTGAGATACACCTCTGTAAGGACAACCTAAGGAGCACACAACACTGTGACAGACATAAACCACTACTTTTTTACATTTATTTGTCTTGGATACTGTGTATTCACACAGCTAAAAATCACAAAATAAAGATGTTAAAAAGTTGTCCAGTAACAGTATTCAACATTGGCCTCAGTTCCCTGAGGAAAAACTTAAATGGTGTGAGGGTTGCTATGAAATTGCCAGTATTCAGGCAGTTGCCCAAAGACCAGTTGAAAAGCAGCAAAAAATCTATATTCTATTTTAGGAATACTAGGGACACCTCACCAAATAAATGAGAATATGATACACAAAAAAGATAATTCTGACTGATTCATTGTCTGACTCTAGTGGTCAGATAAAAGAATGGTGCCACTTAATCTGTACATGAACCTCATGTTTCCAGACTGGGATGATAATCTCAGCCATGCACTCTATTTCCATGCACAACCAGTGCACTGCAGCCCAGGCAAAGAACAGAGATCAGAAATCAGTCTCTCTTCCCTTATACCCTGCAGCAAGAGTATTCCTTCTAAAAATAAACATATAAGATTATGGTATAATTCTAAAAAAAAATGAGGTAATGTGATTATGTATATGCTCATTGCTTACAAAAATCTCCTTTTAAAAAAAAATCTGCTTAACTCTTGACCTCAGTGATATGTTTGTGTGACTAGTGACTAGTTTGTGTTTTAGAAATGCACAGCAGGGAAATGGGTTACATACTTCAGGATCTGCACATCTTCTTTTAAATTGTTAAGTTTGAAAATATGTGCCACTATACCAACTGTAGGATTCATCTACCTAAACACAGCAAATCTTTTCTTCAAGAACTTCTGCAGCCTCTGAACCAAGATTATCTGGAATTTTAAGAGTAATTCTTTTTTTCTGTTTATTTTCTCTGAGGACAATTTTTCTTAATGTCTATTATTTTGCCACACTTGCTCCAGCTGAATTTCATCTACCATTATGCTCCTTAATCCTTCAATGTATTTAAATCCACCTGGAATTTTGCTAAATCCTCCATAGTTCTTCCTAACAGAGACAATTTGCCCATGGGGCACCACTGATCTTTCTACATGCTGAGAAGCAGCAGCTCATGACGAATCTTTCTCTCCTGTCTCATAACCAGTTCTTAATCCACAGTGACACCCTGCCCCTTGCTCTGTGACTTGCACTCCTTAAAGTCAGTATGGAGAGCATCCCATTTATCTCCTGTTGATTTGAAGGGGAGGTACAACTCATGGTTTTGCTCCAACAGCAGCTTTTCTCCCAGAAGAGTCTGATGTATCTCATCAAAAGGTGCTTTACTCCTAAGGGTCTTCCAGGTGCAGTGGTGCCACAAAGGAGAAGAAAGGGTCCCTGGCACTGCCTCCTGGAGGCCAAGGCTTAGTGGCCTTCAGATATAAATATCCAAGATTTCAAATGTGAATAGTAGCTTATCACTGATCAGGTCTCAGAGTTGGTGTTCACAGCACTTCAGCTCAGAGAAGATGAAAACAATACTAAGAAAGCTTTCATTTTAAGGACACAGTTTAATTTTTTTTCCTTTTCTCGTCTTTTTTTCTTCTTTTTTTTTTTTTCTGCTAAGATTAGTAAATATTTTAACAAGCAACATAATGGGAAACTCAGTTACTGAAGTATGAAATAGAAGGATGTCAATCTCTTTGTGAGGAAATTTCAGTAGTAACTGAACTATGGAAGAGCTGCTGATGTCATCACAATTTTACCAAGGTCCCTCAACAGATTTTCACCCCCCTCTTCCCACTGACTCCTATCTCCTTGGAGTTGGTTCATGGCACTTTCTAGCACACCACCACTACTATTCTCTGACCTGAAAGGTCACTTACTAAACCTGGCTGATATAGTTGCTAGCTACAAACATCTGAGCCATGCACCTTGCAATCCAGAAGAAAGATGTTGCATTTCCCTGAGGAGGGAATAAAAGTATACAGCCAACTAAACATCCTCATGGAAGGATGCTCCTTCCACCTTAGGTAGCACTTGGCATGTCAGTGAAGACATGGCAACAGAGTTGCATGACTCTCCCATTCTCATCAGGTTGGCAACTACCAGTAGAAAGCTATTGAATTCAGCCTTCTTCAAATCCTACTTTTCTTCTAGACACAAAGGAAGTCTCACTCATCACAGAAGAAATTCATATTACCCACACAATGGAGAAGAAATGGAGACATAGAGTGGTTTGCTCCAGGTCACAGAGGAGGTAAATGGCATAGCAAGGACTATTTGGAACATTTTAACATCAAAGTAATTCATAGCGTTGCCATTAAATTCCTTCTGAGACTAACAAGCCTGAAAAAACATTTAGACACCAAAATTGTATTTATTTCTCTTGTCTGGAAGTGCCCCTCAGAGTAACTCATTCAATAATCTATAATGAAAGCCCTGGGCACTGATGCTTCACATCCATGGCGTTACAACAGCCTGCCTTGTCTGGCTGAGTTTGAGCCTTTTGTTCATGTTTCAGTGTAGTTTCATCCATCTCCAAGCACACATCCCCAGTAAAGGCTTAGAGAAGGTGTGTATTTCAGCACTCAGTGGATTTAATTTGGTTTGAAAGTGGTCTGTGCCTTAAATTTAGTTTAAAAATCATTAATTTTATAAATAGTTCACAATTTTTCAGGATTCACAAAAGCATCCAAATACCTTCTGAGCACAGAGCTACTTGCAGATTGTTTGAGAGTTGCCTGACTTCACAGCACTGTTATCATAATTTTAAGGACACTGCAAATTTATTGCATCAGGCTGCAGTTCCATTTTTCTATGCTTTTTTCCTCAAAGGCTTTATTAGCCATAAAACCTTTTTAAACTTACATCTGTTTTGACGCCTCAGCAAATTCCCACTTTCCGAATTTTTTTCCCTCTTTTCCCACCATCAGTAAGTGTGAAATTAAACCTCTTAATACAGAGATTCGAATCCAGACCAATTTGTAACACAGATGACACTTGGTAAAAATCAATGGCAGTGGTCAGACTATGAAGGTCAGAGGAGGTAACGGCATCCCAGAAACATGAGAATGATAGAGAAGTCGAGAAGGATCAGCTCTCTAGAGTTATAATGGAAGTGTGACACCGTGCCAGCCTGTACTTGCATCACTTCAAACATGAACTACCTCCAGCTGTGTTAACAGCAACAAATTCATACAGATGCTCTGTTGCTAGCAGAAGCATGGAAATAATGGCAATAATCTGTGCCATGATTGCAATATCCTCCTTTCTGAGGCTGAAATGGAGCCCACCAAAGTACTCCCTAATGCATTTTAAGCTGAATGCTAGAACAGTTGCCATGAACCCTGAACCTCTGATGCAAAAAAGCCTTGAAAATGCAAAATTGTTCTTCCATATCAAATTACTCCTTGGTACTAATAATTAATAAATGAGAATGAGGGCAACTGATTATACACTTTTAATGCACTTCTGAATTTTCGTTCTTTCCCTTCTTTCATTTCTTCCCTCTTCCTTCAAGGCAGCTTAAAGCCCAGACCAATTTATAATGCAAATGGTTTAAATTAAAAATTATAAAGAATATCAAACAATCTCGTGTTAAAAGAAGTTAAAGAAACAAAAAATAAAATTAAAAATCTGTAAGAGATCCAAAATCTAAAGATTTTAAAACTGACTTTTTATAAAAATAATTTTCCACAGCATTAAGAAACTAAATTTATTTCTATAGCAGATATACCTACTCTTTAGGTTGTGGCTGTGCATTTTCTAGAAACAAGTACCAGAACTGAAAGCCAGCATATCTGCTTGAAAGAAAAATTAAAATATTTCCTGTCCTGATTTATTCTCTGTGCTCTGAATTAGTCCTCACTGATTTTCTACTTATGAAATTTCTTTTGTGTGAAACAAAAATGTTTTAGACTGAGAGTAAAATGACTTAATTATCTTTTTTTTGTGGCAGGTATTTACACTGTGTACACATTATCTGAGTTAAGAAAGTCCAAAAAATATTCAGGCATGAAAAGTGAATGATGGCAGTTCTATATCTGAGCTTCCCAGGATTGGGCAGAACCTCACTGATGAGAAAGCCCTGGTAGATAATAGACTTCATAATGATTCAGTTTGCTGCATTCCCAGGAATCCTGATCTTTGGCTTTCTCCTTCTCACTCATTTCAGAAGCTTAAAATTCATCACTCTTTCATAATGAACTCCATGGTAATTACCCCCAAAACACTGTAATATACTAAAAGTATTGACCATATGGTATTGTGAGATTTTGCAGCATCTCAGGGTTTTAATGACTACTACTGTTTATAGAAACAGAGCACAGCTCACAGCCCCATCACTACTATGTTACATAGGTAAGTAACATGCAGCCTGAGCACCTCGGGGTCTGGAGACAGCAGAGTAACCTGAACCTGCTCACAGACAGGTTGTGGAGTACCTGTATCAGCTGCTCTCCCAAAAGAGCTGGTGTGTGATACCCAAACAAGAGATGCTAATGTGGCACAGAGGCCTGGAAAGACAGAAATGGGAATGTCTGTTCTGGGAAACCAGGCCAACAGCCATATCTGGTCAGCCAAGTGGAAAAACACAAATGTGAGCTAGTACTTGTGGCACTACTGGGGATTCCAGGAGCACTCCTAAAATTACCTGTTGCTTTTCATTGACTCAAGGGACCAGAGTGATTCCCCGCCATTATTTTTGCTAGTGTGACAGACTGGCTGGACACCAGCTATGTCAAGTAAAAATTTTGCTCTGGACATTCCTCCAAAGGCAAACATGCAGAGCTGGCCTGTACAGAAAGCAGAGGAAAACATCTGAGGGAATGAAGCCCTAAGAGGAAGAAAAGATGGAACTTTGGAAAGACTCCTCTTGTAAAATTATCTACATCAGCAGGTGAGAATCATGTTCAGGGATAATATATTTCAACAGATTGTGGAAGCACAAAAGCTATGGGCAACAAAAGTAGAACTCTTGTATTAAAAAAAGACCTGCCAGTGTTTATTGCTCTCTATGGCAAAGCTACAGTAACTGCTGTTTTTCTGTATGAATAAGAAGCATGAAGTATTATTTTCCTATGGGAATATACAATACCAAAATAATGCATTGAAGCAGTAATGTGGGGGATATGATCTATGTCACTTGCTAAGTTTCACATGGAAACTGGAGGATTAAGAGGGAAAAAACTCTAGGGAGTGTGAATAATTAGAGTTAGCCAAGGACGTTTCTAGATTTGTCTCTCCACCAGTTATTGTGCTGAGATACAATGGCAGAATTCTCTCCAAGGGATAAATTTTTAGGCAACTGTTTTCCATCTATACTATTTAGGTAGGGGGTCCAGCTATGTTATCAGAAGCAAAACTTTCTGTTTTAAAATCCATGCTGGACATTTACAGAACTTATTTATACATGGGTAGGGACTGCTAGGGAAAGTGACAAGGTGAGGGACTTGTCTTTTTTTGTGTGTGTTATGTAAGCAATGCTGACCCTTGTAGATTTTAACAGATGTTAAAGTAGCAAGGAGCTTTTCTGTTCTATATATTTTTATAATTTATTTTCATTTTTAAAGCTAGTTGTAGAATGTAAGTGAAGAATATGCACGAATATTTTTCCCTTGATAAAATGCACTTGCAGGTAGAATAACAATTTCAAAGAGGACATTGAGATGTGCAGAGAAGGTCAAGTCAGTGTTTCTATTTGTATATGGGTATTAAAGGGCAAAAACATTTTGTTATTATTTTCTAAAAAATAGCTGAAAAGCCTCATGTAATAAAAAAGCTCAGCTTCCAAGAAACATCAAGACAAGGAACAATAAAATCTATAAGCTCTGTGTTGTTGCTGTAGATATTGTGATTAATTTTATCATATTTATTTTAAATTTCATTTAAAAATGCAATTAAATATGCTAAACATTTTAACCTGTTGGGGGAAACAAATAATGAAAATCATAAAAATACAATTATTCAATGGCTTGCTCAGGAAAACAGAAAACTTGAGGAATAAAGCAAGAGTTCTGTACAATCCAGCTTCAGGGTCCTAACCTGAACACCATCCTGTGGAAAGTAATAATGAAATGCAGCATCACCATTTATCACCTTTGTAAAAATGGAGAAATAATATCAAGCATATGGAATTAACCTAATCCTTCACCACATTAAATGGGCCAGGCTAATCATATTCCACAGCAATATTATACTATGAATGCAAGATCCATTTTCAGCTTTTTTCTAAGCAACTGAGCAGAATACCAGCTACCTTAAAGGAAATGTCTAGAAATGCACGTATGATCCAATTAACATGTTGTGAACAGATTTACAGCCTGTATAATTTTACATAGACAGCCTGGAACTGAGAGTTAACATATGACAAATCACAAAATATCCAGGAACTGACTAATACAACAATGCCAGAAGTTGGCTCACAAGCTAACAGAGCTGCCATGAACTGACTGTCTGTGATCTTCTATTTGTATGACACACTGCAAGCACATGGGTTCTGCTAAATCACAGAACTGGTCAGGTGCCTCTCTAAGCACTGGGTGTCCAAACATGGCTTCAGAAAAATATGACTTGACTTTCAAGCTCAAAAGACTATAATAAGCACTAAAAAGAGGGGACCTTTCCACTCTCAAACTAGGGTTTTTCTTAGTGCATTTAAGCCTAACTACTCAATTTAATCTTTAAGAAATTGCACACCAGCTTGACTATGTAAGCTGCTGAACATGAGCAGCTTGCATTTGGTTTTACTGGAGGTGGTATGAATTCCCTGTTCTGAAAAGTCAGGCTTTGGGTTTCCTCATTAGGGCCTCAGGAGCCTAAACATTGTTTAAATGTTTTGATTGTGGGATCTTGGCCCTCAGCTTAGAGCATATCCTGCCAGTCAAATGGGAGTGCTGGCAATATTTCCAACAAAAAAAAATAATTCACACTGCAGAACTACAAGCTCAGAAAACAGGAATAGTTCTTTGGTCCAAAAGCAAAGACTTCTCTGATTTGAGAGCTCACATTGCTGTATCACCACTATAATGGTGAGGTATTTTATAACTATGGCCAAAGTAGCATACAAATGAAAATAACATCTTGTAGATTAGCATTTCAGAGCTAAAATTAGTAGAAACAGTTCAAAGCAGTTACACTGAGAAAGAAACAAACCTCTTTCACACAAATCCTACAGTGGTAGACTACCAATTTTTTGAAGGAGAAAAGAGTAAACAAAATAAATCACCCAATTTGATTGGTTTCTCAGCATAATAAAGTGCTGAAGCAGCACAGTGGAGGATTTGCTGGACAATTTTCTACACTGAAACTGTCAATTCATTCTGAAGCTTAGCACTGATGGATATTATGGATTGGTATGGATTGCACTGCTCCAACCATCTGAAAGGTCACTCAACAAACACAGCAGGAGTGACCTATTGTTCTTGCCATTGACAATCAGACTGCCGTTTTGACAAGTCTTTAAACTATTGCAAATCTTTTCTTCAAGTATTACATGGAAATGTTTATCTTCACTTTGTGGCACAATTAAAAGCTGGCATCTTAGGAGTTCACTGAAGCAGTCTTAATATCTCCGTGGGTCACACTT
The DNA here is from genome assembly GCA_020745705.1 of Hemiprocne comata. Taxonomy (NCBI): domain Eukaryota; kingdom Metazoa; phylum Chordata; class Aves; order Apodiformes; family Apodidae; genus Hemiprocne; species Hemiprocne comata. Next base: position 10,696,266 of record CM036587.1, read on the forward strand.
GCAAAGCCATGGAAGCCTGAGAATCTAATAGTGAATGGATCACCCCTGACATCTGTCAACTATACCACCGAGTATAATCTTTTCAGTTCCATTTTCAGATCAGAAGGTGAAAAGAACTCAAGCTATTATCCTCAGAGTACAAATATTCTGGACTGCTTCCCTTTCTCACAAAAATACCACTGTTTCAGCTGTAAAAATGAAGCTTTGCTGCTCCAAAAAATCGTGGCCAATAAAAATTGATGAATTGAAATTATGACTTATGATTTATGGAGGAAGAAGAAAAACATACAAAGGTAGTGGTATTGGAAAATAAGTAAGTACCTCTCATGTTATATTTTGGCATTTCATTTTGTGTGCACAAGTTGAGAGTGGATTGAAAAAAAAACACATAATTTTAGTTTTATAATCTTAAATGTGCTAATTGATGAAAGAAAGATACTTCACATATGAGTTTGTCTAACAGTCAGACTGCTGGAAAGATGTATTTCATGCCTACCTATAGCTCCAGCTTCTTCTCTATTTAAAATAGACAACTCTAAAAAAGCATAAAGATCTAAACACAAGATCAGAGAATCATAGAAGCATTTAGGTTGGAAAAGATCTTGAAGATCATCAAGTCCAACTGTAAAATATCAAAGATCAGTTGTGAAATCAATTTCCTGAGTACTTACAGACTATAAGCACCTCGCAAACGGGTGATTTTAGACTGACATACATTAAATATCTGACTAGGAACACTTCCTGCCCCTTTACTTCACTGTAGGAATATAACACACATATAGTAATATATAAATGTGAAGCATACACCCAGGACATTTATTAATACTGTTTATTTACTGCAAAGAACCAGTACAACTGATTTTTGGTACAAAAACTTAACTATACGGGAACCTTACTAAAGAAGTATTCCTTAAATGGACATTAAAACTTTTCTTGTCTGTACTTATAGTTAACAAAACCTTCCTTACTCTATCCTCTCTCTCCCCCAAGACAAAATACAATTGCAGCAACATTCATGAAAACAAGTCCTTACTGAAACTCTCGCCTACACTGATCCAATTGCTCTCCAGGGCCACTTTATGTATTAAAGAAGTGGTTTTGGGAAATGCTAGTATGTAATAAATCCCTCAACTGCTGTAGAAAGTATTTCACTGTGCCTGCAGAGTGGACAAGTCCATTTTAGGACTTGTTATTCTTACAACTTCCAAAATACATAAATTTTGTTTTGCAAAATATGGTGTTTTCATGTTACAGTTACATTTCAGATAGACTTATTCAAAACAAACCAGTTTAACAACAACAACAAAAATTAAAACAGTATATTTTGCAGTTCAAATGCAGAGGAGGGTCAAACCACTAAAGAGTTGTAAGTCAGTGGCTAAAAACCCTGAACCAAAATCTGTTTGCTACAGATCAAATATAACACAGTGCTAGTACAAAAGGAATTTTTGTTTAGTTCCACTCAATCAGGTGATTCTATTTAACAATTAACTCATTATAGATTAGGAACTGGAAAAAAAAAACAAAACGTAAAAGCTAATTCTCTTTTTCTCTACAGTGACTTTGGAGAAGAAGTCATCTAGTTATACTCAAAGTGCTAAGAATGTAGTGAGGAGTTATTAAGTTTCCTGAATACAGATATTATGTGCTTTTTTTATTGAGCTGGTTACAAACATTGAAGTAGCTTCATCTGACTCATTGTAAATTTTTTTCTCACGGTTTCTGAGCACTTTTAACAATATTTCAATGTTTATCTAAAGCACTTTGTAATAATCTAGTATAAAAGAAAAGTATTTATTGTCTTTCTGGTATTGAAAATGGTAAAGAAGCTGGAGTTCCCTAGGACCAAGGACCTTTGGACAAGTGGAACTCTTCAGCAAGTTGCACTGAATAATAATAGACATAACTCAGGGAAAACCCACCAGCAGGGGAGTAGGCAGGAAGAAAACCAGGGAAGATGACAGAGCAAAGATTATACATGCTGTGAAGACTGAAAGTCAGAATGTTTCCCATTACATACAGCTGTGAAAGCTCAAACCTTTTGGGTACTTTATGATCCAAATAAGTCTGGATGGTCAAGGGAGATGGTGTTACTAAGATCCTGTTGGATATAAAGGTGCCTTGTGCCTTCCAGACTGATGTTAGTAAAAAGGCCAGGGGTAATTAGCACTGAGCTGTGGAAAAACTAGGTTCTACTGCTTCACATTGCATTCACAGGCAGGAACCAAGAGGTGTGGTTATGCTAGAGTATACCATCAATTTCTGCTAGACTGGTTTCAAAAACTCAGAAGACAACTGAGTGCTTCTTGGCAAAAAAAGTACACATAAATGTCACCTCCCTGAAGGATGAAGGCACTATCTAGACAAAAACTGGAAGAACAGTAACTAGCTTTCTCCTGGAAAAAGTTCTTGAGAATAGTGAGCCTGCTACAGGAACCAGTCAATGAAAGTAAACATTACAGGAAATCAGCTGAAAAATGTAATGGTAAAAGCAGTTTAAAACTGGTTAATTAAATCCAAAACACTTGGTCATTAGATAATGATCAACAGTGATTGCTGACACACAGAAGTATGAGGATCTCAAATAATTTGGGACTTTCCTTAAACAAGTACTACAAAACTCCCAAAAGGTCTTTTCTAAACTCTAGAGCTGCTTCTTTAGAAAGTGAATAAAATTTGACATTAAAATGGTAACATGAAAACTCAGAATGAGACAAGATAGCAATGCAAGGATGTGTTAACATAGCTCTCAGCCCCACTACATCCTTACAAGGTGCAGCCCTTCCTTCAACACCTCTCATTGCAGTAACTAAGTAACTTTTATTTGCTGCAGGGTAACCTCTGAGTCCTTATGAAATAGATTCCTTCCATTACCTCTGAGAAGTGGGTGTTTGTTCCCTACTTTTTGAGAAGTCTCTGTCTCTGATGCTTGCAGGCTGCCAAGCCTCAGCTTTCACTCTACTCCTTTCTGCCTGTCCCTCTATGCACCATATAAAATCTCTTCCCCCCAGATGGCATCCTTTCCTCATGATCCCATCTTTCTCAAGAGTAGCTCCTGGGAGAAGGCAAACAAGCAGCTGTCCTCTGATACCCAGCCACATGCATTTCCAAGCAACACAGTGTGCTAAACAGAAGAATCCTCCACAATCCTAATTGCCTTTGATGCCATTAATAAGTTCAAGACAGTCACATAAACTTCAGTTTCAGTTTCTCTTTAATGCTAAGCAGAGGTTTCTAAGCCTATCCTAGAAATTCCTAATTTCTCACAGAAGGTGAGTTGGGATCACTAATCAAACATAACATTGTTCTCATAGCGGGGAAAGGATGTGAACGTGGTTCTAAACTCACAAATGTTCCTATAATAGACTGTGTATCATCAGGGGACAACACTCTTTTGAAAGTATAGTATTAAATGTCAAATTCATTAGTGACATGACCTGAAATCATTAGGTCTTTCTTTCTAAACTAGCTGCATATGTGATGTTTGGATTCCTATTTGTGTTATTTTCAGATCGAAATGACACCACTGAGAAAATACTGTGCTTTATTATTGTGTGCCATTTTTTTTGAAAGAATGAGTCAGGCATTGATATTTAGGCTACTTTCAAGTCAAATATTTAAAGCCCACATCCAAACCATAAGCACACTTACTGACATATTAGAAGGTCAATGGAACATGAGACGATGGAGAGAGGTCTAAGCAAAAGACCTACAATCTAAGTATCTTCCACATTGGAGGAAAAGCTACTATAAGAAAATAGAACTGTTTTTTTAATTTTTCATCAAAGCACTGAACAGGTTCCAAACAGTTTCAGATGTATTAAAAATCAGGCCTGTGGCATTTTCCTCTTGTACATTAATATTTCACTAGATGCAATGACTTCATCTTTTCTCCAGTTAAAAATGCCATTCAAATTGGCTGCTGTACTTACTCTTTCACTGTCACAATGTAGCCATATTCTTTCTCCTCAGACGACTTCACTTCAAGTTGTAAGCCTTGTCCCATGTTTTTCTGAGGCTCTTCATAGGAGTTTCCATCCTGCATTAAAGTGTTCTTAATCCAGTAGTGGGTCTCACTCGGGACTTCAGAGTCAGATTCACTGTTCTGTGCAGCTGTCAGTTCCCTTGAGAAAGTCTCACTTTTTACATTTTCCACACCAGCATTTATTTCTTCTGAGGAAGAAGAGTCAGTCTCTTCAGATTTCTTGGTTTCTGTCTTAACAGATTCTCCAGGTATAAGGTCTGTAGGTGTATTTTCAGGTAATGTATTCTCATTCAAGAATTTAACTAGTTTTGCAGTGTTCTCCTGTATTAAAAGAATATTATTTTTAAAGCAACCACAGGAATGTTATGCTGAACCAAACCTGGATATAACCTTTCAAACTCTTATTGATATAGTAGAGTCTATTTGTACAAATGTCACATGGTAATTTTCTTAATTTCTATACGCTGCCAGACTAGGTAAGAACATAATGTTTATTCAGTAATAATAAAAGAGCATTAGATTATGCCACTTTATTTTTCAATAGTTTTAAAAAGGCAAATAAATTCTACAGTTAACAGTTAATTTCTTCTACAAATATCACAAAGTTGAGATTTTCTAGCTGTCTTGAACAGCTAGAACAAAATGCGGATGGCATTTTCACTGTTTGTTTTCATGTGCCTGTGTTTAATTAAATAAAAACATTGTTATCAAATAAGTTAATAAAAAAGGAGAAATATCCATCAATATGCCTCAGCGTTGGGACTGGAAGCATTCATACCTCTTGGGTCTAAAAGTCATAACACAGGAAAGGGAAAAGATATTATGTGACAAATTATATTTCACTTACTCAGCTCTATAAATTGTGACAAACCGTGAGTGATCCACTAAGCTAAATATATGATCAGAGAAAAAAATATATAAGGATAATAAACAAGGCAGGAACCAAGAGGTTCTTCTGCTATCATGATCTCTCTTTAAACCATCACTAAAAAATCTATGCATTAGACTTTCTTTAAGTCCACTGTGCGTGCAGCACCTCATTTCTTGAATAACTTCATGTGGATGGTGAAAGCTCCTGCCACATTGTCTACTTATGTGCTTTCCTTGCTTGGTAGAAGGCCAGCTACTGAAAAGATTTGACCATGAGCACAAGAGACTTTGCCCATTTTTGAGTCTTGCAGTGCTAGCTTTTGGTAGAATATACAGTATGAGAAGTTTCAAGGCAGTTTTTTAAAACATTGCTTTGAGATTCTACTGCTCCATGCAACCCAGAAAAAGAAAGATAAATATCTCTAAAAATGGTTGAATATTGGACATAAGTCTCTTAGGTTATGATTCAAAACTCACGAGGAATACTGTAAAAGCAATCTGGATTAAAATCCCTAATTTGATGTTACCACCTAGGGTATGAGATGTAATGCCTAGAGCTTTTGAAATACCCCTGATACTCAATGATTTGGAAGAATTAGTGGTAAAGTGAAAAAGAATGGAAGATACCTTGAAAGGAGAGGGCATTTTGAACCCTCCCACAAACACATACCCTGAGAGGGAATATGTTTATTCATCTGCTTCTGAAAACTAGAGAGGTTATCTGAGCAAAGATGCTTACATTCCCCAAAACTAAGCGCCAAAGACAAGTGAAAGAAGGGTGTTTTCGAGAACATCTCAATGTTTAAAATAACCTGAAGAAAAGTCAGGTTTTGTCTGAACTTCGGAATCTATTATGAATTCTGTCTATTTACAAATGAAAGAGAGGCAAAAGAGGACTTGGTTTTGGTTTTTTGAACTGCAAAATTCTTTTTGTTTGAGGTTTAAATGAATGTTAATTAATATTTCAATGCATCGACAACAATATGCCTATGCTGTGATAATGAAATATATCCATACAAGACACACAACAAGTCTTATGTTTCAGAAGTGTGTTTTTGACCTTCACTGCATATAAACCTGAAATTCTGAGATGGAATACTTGTTTTGTTAAAATACTGGTACTCTACCTCTTTTTCAGTTCTCTCACTGGCTTCATGCACGCCATTGTCTGTAGGATATAAAAAGCAAATAAATTTGTAGTTATGAAGGGAAAACATCACACATGAAACAAACAGCACTTATAAGCTGCTTTGTAGTGGTGGCCTTTTCATGGAATTTAAACATTAAGACATCAAAGCTGAAAGGGCAGCGTAAAGAGCACTGTATAATTCATTATTGTTATTCTAACCCCACATCAATAGTAAATTAATGCAAGATCAATAGACAGAGTACTTCAAGAGCCAATATAATAGTGTTATTTTGCTAATTAAGTGTCCAATCTTCATATCAGTTTATCAATATCTAAGAAAAAAAAAAAAAGCCAATAAAATGGCAATAGCTAGCTGAATGGAAAATTACATTTAAGAAAAATGAAACATATACATCCCTCACACATATTTTGGTGGAATAAAACAACATATTTCAATACATATCATCTACCAAAACTATGTTACCATTTAACTACAGTGATCAAATGCACTCATATCATTAACCTCAGTCAAATAATGGTGGCTTTCTGGTTTATGAAATGAGTTATATTAATCTCTCCCAGCATGATTCAAGAGAAACCCTCAAGTCTGCTTGTTTCAATCTACAAAAAGAATTGGCAATTAAAATGACCAGAATATCCCTGACTAGTAAGGATTCCAATAAATCACCATGAAAAAAGACAGTAAGTTAAAATCACTGTTTATCACGTATAGAATCATAGAATTGTTCAGGTTGGAAAAGACCTTTAAGACCATCGAGTCCAACCTTATCCTAACCCTATCACCCTATTTCTGATGACCCACCACTAAACCATGTCCCCAGACACCACATCCAAACAACTTTTAAACACATTCAGGGATGGTGACTCAACCACCTCCCTGGGGAGCCTGTTCCAGTGCCTCACAACCCTTTCTGTGAAGAAGTTTTTTGATGTCCTAGATATCATAACATTCACAAAATAGAGAGTTGGTAAGTGGTAACTTATGTCCCACTGTGTTATCAACTCATTAATTCAATTAGAGTACCTCCTGAATCTGTATCACCAAGAAAATATATGTCCAGAAAGAAGCAAATCGCAATAAAAACTTCATTTTTCTAAGAAGGAAAGGGAATGAGTAGCTTTCTATCTGTACCTGTTGAAGAATTTATTCTGCAAGTAATTGTGGTACATTAAAGAACTATTATCTGTAAAACACATTTTTTCCCACATATTTTGAAATACATTATTGGAACATAATTATTTTTCATTACCATTTTGCTTATACATCTCATTTTCAAGAAAGGGATGTTAGACCACAGAGCATAAAACCATTTGTATTTCAATATAAGTGGGTGTGTAGGTTTATCTTGTTTGTGAAGTTTGAAGACCAAGAGTTCAGAAAAAGATGCATTTTCAATAAATAAAGAATCTGCTGTAAAAAGAAAACAACAAAGCTAAAATTGTGCAGCATTCAGGGAAAAATAAACTTTCCTTCCCGCCCTCTTTAAAACTGAATTTTAAAAGTCTAGCACTATTGTGAAGCAATAAAGCTAAACTAGGGTAGCTATTTTTTTTCTTGTACTTAACTCATAGGATTAATACCTGGTATGTTAACACTGGTTTCCACTAATCCAGTCTGAATCTCTGCCCTGCCTTGAGAACCTTCTTTTTTCCTTTGTGCTTCTGTGTCTTCTCTAGTTTTTCCAGCACCCTTCTCCATTTCTTTCGGAATGCCAACTGTTTGAATGGCACTGGCGATAGTATCAGCGATCTCATCCAGTTCTGTTGAGCTGAGATTCTCCACATTCACCTGGTGTTTCTCCAGGTCCTTCAATACATCTTTAATAAGTGTCTCTGGATCACAAAACAACACAAGCACAAGATTCAGGTGCATATATGAAGCACTTTTATCAGCAAGTATCTCTCTTGTTCCCTAAAAATAGCTTTTCCTTCATGGAATCTGCTTTCTCAAAGAGTGCACACACACTCATGCTGCCAGCTTTACAGAAAACAAAGTATCAAAAATGGATGTTAAGAGTTTATGACAAGGTGAATCTGCGCCACACACTGAGTGATGCATGCCATCTACAATCCAGCAAGTTGTCCTTGGGGTACAAAACTGTCACTTTTTCATTACAAGAAGAGCATTGTTTCCTAGTTTAAACCAAGTCAAAATATAGAAGACAAGTATTAAGGTAGCTTAACTTATTTTAGCTGCACTAAGATAAAACAAACAACACTACTGTTTATTAGACATCAGGTTTCTTTGGTGGTTTGTTTTACAAGGTAAATAGCTTTATAGAATTCTGGGGGCAGGGAGGAGTTGTAAGAGTCAAATATTTTGTCTTTAACCAAAAAGCTCCTCTTCAGTTAGAAGAAGATACATATATATGTCCATTACATACATGGATATCTAATGGAGAAACCTTCTAAACTATATTTATCTTGGAAAACACATATTTTTTTCAGAAGTGAACTTTACTGTTTTGGTTTGTCAGCTATGAATGTTTTATCAGTCATACTGAGGAAAGAAATGTTAAGATGACATTCTAAACCAGGAAAAGCAAAAGGACTTATATTTAGGGGGGAAAAAAACCACAAACAAAAAACCACAACAAAAGCAACCTTGATGTGAAAAAAAGTATTGAAGATGAGAAAATTCAAGGACAATGGATACTAAAGGTGAGTTAGAAGATGTAGCATAACAGCTCTGCTGGGAAGGTACTTTCCTTCAGTACCGTTCTGCAAAACTCAGCCTGATGTCCCTTGGAGTGTGAGACACTCCATGCAGGGCTTAGTCTCACATACCAAAACCATTTTCAGTCATGTCTCTGTTCTGCGTCTGATCGATCAGGAATTCAGCATAAGTATGCACATGCATGCAGGCAAGAAAACTCTTTCACATAGGTAGCATAGTGTAAGAAGAGGAAGATGTGGATTGCTTTAAAATCTGTTGAACATATGAAATTATATTTGAGAAGTGTGAATGCAGCATCCAACCTTTTTTGTTATAGTAACGTTCTCCCTGTTAAGACCTGTGGCTGGACAAGTTCATCATTATCTGTAAACGAGACTTTGTGACAACACTGTCAGCTTTCAGGCTTACATAAAGGTGAATTAAAAAGTAGTTGTGCAAAGGGGAAAACACTACTGAAAAAAGGACTACAGGGAAGGTTCTGTTTCTCACAGCAAAGGAAGAAAAATTAGGTAGAGACTCTTCTGTTCCAGGGGAGAGGCAGCAGAACATCTGTGATTTTGCAGGGAGACAAGAATTAAGGATGATTTGTCACTGGAAAAAGAGGCCAAGACCTTAGACATGACTGTCATTCTTTGGACCTGCAGTGTTAGCTGAACAGGTTAGAGCCTGCTGTTGACCATCAGCTTCTCAATGCCATCTCAAGGCAGAGATTAATTTCCTCCAATTTGCCCATAATTCACCTACTAAATGTCAGAGTTGCCATTTTCCCTAAACTAATTAGTCAATATAAACCAAGATAAATTAAGCAGTTTAAATAGGTTTACTGTGAGCCAAAGAGGAGGACATGTGGGGAAGGTGGCTCTTTGATGTACTTTCTTTTCCAGGGTAAAAGGATACATCTTTCCAATAATTCACCATTATGATACTACAAAAATCTACTTACTTATTTATAAAATTCAGCTGAGGTTGCATGCTGTGAACTTTTGAAATTTACTCCATAAGCATAGTTTTAAAGACACTTAGGCACAACTATCAACAAAAATGATAGGTTAAATCTACGATGCTGTTTCAAACTATGGCAGCCAACAAAAATTATGGAACCATACTGACAAAGCAGAATTCTTTGTCCAGGAAAGCAATTGTTCAGTAACAAGAGTCAAAGACTCAATCGCAGTACCTATGCCAAATTGTTTGGGCCAGGATATTTCAAGGTAGCAAAATTAGGAGTGAAGTTTGATGGAAGCTGAGTAACACTCCACAGGAAATGTTGAATGCTTTCCTTTCCTCATTTTATTGTATTGTAACCATGCTATGTTATGAATTTGATAACACAGGAAAAACTTAATGACCAAATGGTTTTGTTTAGGAAGGTAATCTACAAGAGCAAATTGATGCAAGCTGCAATATAAGTTTTCAACAGACTCGATCACACTGAATTCAAGAAGCACAACAGCTGCCTGGGAGATGGTTCTTAGAAGAATATGTTACACATAGCAGCAATACAGGAAATTAACCTGTAGGAAATACTCTCACTTCCAGATTAGCACAGAAGCCTTGTGTCTGCTTAGGTATAAATTCTGTTCATGTATTTTATAGAACTACTGGACAATAGCCTGGCACAAAGATCTAATTTATTGCAGCAGAGCTAATAAAGTCAGGAAAGACAAGACAGAATATATGTCAGTTCCAAATCAAAACTAAAATTTTTCAACTAAATGTATGAAGACACATTGCAAGGCACATCACAGTAGGAAAAAAGTGTTCTTGGAACACTGATTACCTGACATTAGTGAACCTACAAAAGAATGAAAACTGTGATGACTTCCGTGAGTTTCTTTTTCAAGTTCTTGTCACTCATCCACTGATATGAATATAACCATGATGTGCAGCAGATAACATTCTATGAATGAGATTTTAAAGGTTTTTGCAACCACATTGAATAATATTTCAAAATGTTCATAATATTTTTTTAGAACAGATAAAGAATCCACCTCTGTATTTCTGAAATTCTTGTATAGAGTGGTCTTAGAAAACATCTATGCCAATAAAGAAAGGTTTCTAAGTCACACAAACATAATTCGTTAAAATTCAACTTTAGGCAAAGAGAACATGCCCAAAAGAGCCAGCTGATCACTGCCTTAAAAAATAGTTTCCTACAATCCAGTATAGTTTCCTAACTATTAAATGATACTGACTTCTTTAGGATCACTTGCTCAGTTTCCCACAATATTTCTGAAACATTTTTTATTTGTTCAGCCATTTCGATTGCATTTATTTTTTTCCAAACAAACTTTTCTCAGTTCTGATTATCTTAGCCAAGTCCTGTCTCTCCAGTTCACTTCCACAGGCTCATAGTAAAAAAGCAGGCTCAATCTCAAAGTGGAAATGGGGGAACAAGGTGGGGAATCACACAAGAAAATGAGTGGTCACAAGCTCGACTCCAGATAATACTACCAGGCTCATGGCAGGTGCTCCTGGTTCATTAAATAAGCCTGTTATAGAGGAGTCTCCTACTCCTCCGATGCTGCTATTCCTGCCCTGGTCAATGCCACCTGCATGCAGTTCATCAAACCAACTCCTAAATACACCAATACAATAATGTGCACCAATGTGAGTAAAACTTAGACATTAATGTTACCTTCACTGAACGACTGCAAGTGGGACTTAAAATGTCAAGGACCAAAGGCGACAGCCAAAGCTAGTAAGAGCAACATCATGTTTTCAGTATAGTAGAAGGAACAGTCACCAAAGTATCTGTAACAGCCTAACAGCCTGGTGAAATGGAGATCTGCATAAAGAGTCTTGCTAACTTCATGTGGTTGCTGCTATAATGTTAACATATGTCCACTTCTTATTACAGCCCTTGTCTGTCTGTCTGTATGTTTGCAGATGATTGGGTAAGGCTGAGGCACAAATATCAGTGCATCTTTTTTTCAAACACCTTTGTGTAATTTGAAGGAACTTTTAAAAAATTCTTAAAATCAGATAATATTGTTGGGAAAAGATCAAAAAGCAGGTGGATACTGCAACAGTACATCACTTAAGGAGCACATGTGCTCAATCATGCACCTGTACCTGTGCACAGCTTTTATGTTATTCCACCAGCCTCTTTTAAATAGACTTGGCAATTCTCAGCCGTTTCACTGGGCTTCTAAGGCAAACCTCTCCCTCAGCTCCATCTTCTGAACTCCAGAATGCAAGTTGGCTTTCATAGTTACTACTGTATGATATGGTGACAGTAAAGGCACATAGATCTTACATGATGTAATTTTTAATACTGCTTCACCAGTAGAATTTTCATAGTAGGTAACAATAGCATTTTACCGAGGGAAAACAGCTTTTTATGGTACAGCATATCAATCATGTTCCATGCTCCGCTGACAGAACTGCCAAACCCAGCTCACCTGACAACTGAAAGGTAGGGCAGCAGTAACTTGGCTGACAGTCCCACAGGGTGGTCTGTCGTCTTCTATCCCATCACCCCACTGACCACATATTAGCTGGACTCAGTTCTGAGCACCATGCAAAAGTGACCACAGCTTTGCAAGACAGAGAACATCCCAAAATACCTTTGCTCTCTAAATGTGGAAGTTTGCTGTTTTTTCAAAAAAAGACATCTGAGTTACTGATTTTGTGACCTTTCCAAAGCAATGGTGGGATGTATTCTCTTATATTTAATACACAAAAATAAGTAGACTGGAACAAATCACTTTAAACTGAGCCAAATCCTAGATGCAGCTGGTGCAGAAGACAGATTAATGATTCCACTACTGCACAGTGACTACAAAGGCAATACCCATGCACGTCATGCTACTCCTAGAGGTAATAGTTTCCAAATCGGATAGAAAAATAGCTCCACATTTCCTTCTCTTGTATTTCTCCCTCAGGGTACCTTGTTAGCTAATTTACCTGGCACTGTTCTGCAGCAATTCTCCATGCTAATCTGCTCAGTACCTTCTGGATTGTTCTCCCAGTCAAGTTCCATTGTCTAAACCTGTATCAGATGCAGCAGAGAACAGAGCTCACGTGACTGCACCCCATGCTTTCCAGTTCTTGAACAGTTCTGTGCTTTAGAGAGTTCGAGAGAGAAATGACCCACAAGCACACAAAAATCTTGAAGCACCAGAGAGAATGGAGAAAGGTTGAAATCATCAAGAGATGGCACAGTCAACCTGGGAAATCTGCATCCAAATCATCATCACTCCAATGGACAGCATTTTAAACAATGAATATGCTGGTGCCTGTCCCCACCACTTGCTTATGTGACTATTAAGTGGCTCAAACATACAAAGGAAACCGTATTATTTCCTACCTAAATTACTTATGATTTTATGTCTATGTAACACATAAAAGCTAATGCAATGGAAGAAGATCCTACAGGGCACATTATGTATGTGAAGTCAAAGCAGTACAACCCAATGAATTGTGAAACATGTTATTCCCTCCAAGTGTTAAGCATTTTTTCCCCTGTTGGCTCCTACCAGGAAAGGTGAAGTGGAACAGCTGGAGGATAATGAAACCAGCATGTGCCTAGTTTGTTTTGAGTCTAGCAACAAAATTGTCTAACCTGTGCAAGAGCCTTACAGTGCCACCTGGATTTGATTTTACATTATAGTTTGTTCCTTGAAACCTATTATCTCTGGGCACCATACCAAGAATGCTTTCACTTCTGAGCATCCTTTAGATTACAAGCATTATCTTTCATCTGCTGTAACTTCGACATTTCTGTGTATTCTGTTTTAAAAAACAACAAAACAAACAAAAAAAACCAACAAACAAAACCACAAAAGAAATCAAAGAATGTTAAGCTGTATGGATGACAGTAACTACAGAAGGGATTCAAAGGAACCCTCTTATATATCACCAGAATCCACTGGGATAGGGGTGACTATCAGATTTAACTGCTTGGCAATGGTTGAGGATCAATTCCTTCATTTTTGAGGCATTCTGGACCAATGGAATAACATAAACAGATTAGTTTAAAGAAACAAAGTGAATTAGAGTTACTTTCTAAACTCTGCCTCATCCCCAGCCATGACATGAAGACTCGTCTTACAAAGCAGCACCTAAATCTATCACAGTATCTCTGAGATGTTACACTACATCTTCATTTAAATATTGTCAAACTGTCACGTACAAAAGAAATCAGGATCTGGTCATAGCTAAGCCACATTAGCAAAAAAAAAAGATGAAAACGTAGGAAATGGGTTGCTTGTTATTGAATGTCAAGCCAAAAGTAGCTGTAACCTCAAGTTCTTGTATTACTCTGTGTCCATCTATCCACATCACTGTCAGACGACTCCTCTCTTTGTCTTCTGTGCCAGAATTTACCTCAGTAGTAATTTCTGTGTCTAACTTTTGATTTTACCCATGGTCTTTGAATTTCCAGTTAAATACAGAGAGAAATGGAACAAAACCAGGCATTTCTGTATTACCTATATATAGCATGGAATGCATGCATAAAACCAGATTTGACAGCAAAGATACACCCATAATTCCATGTTGTTTGCAAAATCCTTTGAAAATATAACAAGCTACATAAATGCTAAATCTTCCTGAGTGCCATATATTTCTGCATGCGTATGGAAGGTGGGTTGAAGGATGTGGGTAGATGTTTGCAGGGAAAGAGTAGGTAGAATGGTGAACATTATTACTGTATTATGGTAGAAAGATATAAATATGCCAATAATAAGAGATACATCTAATTTTTGTTTTTTCTCAAAAATTCTTGGTGAGCATGAGGGAAACTTCAGCTAAGTTAAAATAAGTAAATATCAACTTTACCATCCACTACACTCAGCAGGTCCTTTGCATCATCCTGTGAAGGAGATTTATGATTCAGCATCTCAGGGGTTGGCCCCAGCACTGCAGGTGCAGGTCTTGGCTGGAACAGCTTCTTCATTTTAAAATCTTCTGCTTTGCCTTTGGCAAAAGTTCCATCAAAAGGACTGACTGGTGAAGAGTGGAATCTATCAGCATAACTGTGAGACTCTTTAGTCCTGCTGTGAGAGGTTTTATCATTGCTTTGTGCTGACAGGTTCTGAGTGATGTACGTATGCAGGGCTGCCATCAGAGTTTTTTGGTCCGGTCCCAGTTCCGACTTTGGCGAGAACTTGTCTAGCTGAGGCTGGCTGAAGGTCCTCCCACGGAGATTTTCAGCATGCTCTTGGTGGGATTTCAATGCATGGGCCACGGGAGGTGCTCCTTCTTTGGGTTTTTGCATCATGTAGTACCTGATAGGATCATTATAGATGTAGCTCTAGAGATAGGAAAAGGTGAAAAAAAATGACTGGCTCATTATTGCTTTGTAATTTTTGTTAAGCAGGAATCACAGGCAGAGCCCTCAGGGTTTTACCAATCAGGAAAACAATAATTACAGTCTGTAATGTGTAGGTAAACTGCAAACCTCAAACTGCTAAGTTTGGTTTTTACTAATTTCGTAAACAGTTTATCAGAATATTAAAGAGAAACAGATTAGAGAGAGAATGATAAAACCCAAGGTTGATGTTAACTATGTATGCACTATTTGTATTCAGCTGGACAAAGAAAATTTAGTAAAGACTCTTTTCCTTTGTTTTTTACTAGACTTCTTAAAATAACTTTTTTTTTCCACGTTACATTTCAAAAGATTGCCAGTCGAAACAAACGTGATTTTTTTAAAGAACACTGAGAAAACGAAGCAATTACTTTGTATATATAAAATACTTCTTTTAATTAAAAAAAAATATTTCCTTAATCTTTGATTTTTTTTTCACTATAGTAAATCTCTAATTAATATGTCCTTCAACAGTATAAAGAAATACAAAAAGAAATATTAAATTGGTTTTGAACTCCCCAATTATTTTTTAAGTACAACAGCTCAGCTAATTAGACAAGAATGTATAAAAAGTATAAATCATACTAAAACCATGCTTTCATTGAAAAACTGCTGGGAAAAAGGAAGTGGAAAACTTGGGCTGGTACTATGCATTTCTGGTTGTAGTTTCAGATTTTCAAGGATGCATCAATTGGGAATCTAGCATTGCAAAACAACATCTGTTTTTATTGACTCTTTTTTATTATGATGAAATTTAGTTTTGAGGAAAAATTCTACATTCCCTTGAGTACTTTAAACCCCTATCCACCATATTAAAAAGTAAACTCATTCATTAGTGTTACATTTATTGTAATTCAATCCTAGGAACATTTTTTATTAGGATCACAACCCGAAGGCAGGATTTTTTGTTTTTAACAAAGCAGTTCCATCCTCCCAAATAATTTCAAAAAGGTCTTTTCCTTCCCCCGCAGCTAAATACAAATTCAAATTGAAAGATTTACTTATATTCAGAATTATTCCAATTGGATTCTTTGTTTATAATTCCTTCAGGACACTGCTGAAGTTGCATCCCATGCTGTATGTATGTTGAAGAATGGGTCCTGCTTCTCAGCTGGGGTTTCTGGGTTGAACTGTCACACAAACTGCATTACAAGTTGGGAAACCTAGGTCAACTTTCACACTATAAATTATAGTGGACCACTGGTGTCCTTTTGCACTGCTAGCATAATGGGTTATGACAGAACGAGTTGCAAAATACACAGAGTGCAGAGACAACACACCCCAGAGGAGAGCAATTAGTAGAATTCAGCCAGAAAAATCATTATTTATATACTTCCTAAAAGACTTTGTAAAGATAAAATAAGTAAGGCTGGTAAGCCATTCCAGATATGAAAAAACCCCAACTTTTAGAATTTCTCTAAATCTTCATTTATGGACAATAATTTTGCTCTCCATCTGAACAATTTTATATCATCTGGTAAGTCAGTTGATTTGATAACACACATTCATAACCCTTGCTTTCCAAGAGGGTTATCATCCTCCCCCTGAGGAATGATTGAAGAGGTTCAATCCATGATTCCATATCACAATTTGTAGATTTACAGTTTATGCAATTTTAAAGCAGAAAAAAAGAAACTGGTTTCTGTGGCTAGTGAGCTACCAACAGAAGGCTTTTTGACTTCTGCAGGTGGTCTTTAACATAGAAACATGTCTTGTTAATGCCAAGAAATTGGGCTAGAGTAAGACAGAGAGAAAGAATATAGTTCAAGCAGCTTTGTGTATGAAATACTTTTATGTCCCCTGGGAACTGTATCAAACAACAGCAATGTAGCTCCGGTTCAGTGCACCAGCTGCAGGGTATGCACTGCTCTGATCTACACCAAGAGGGGAGCCAGTTGTCAAAATACAAGTTGAACACTGTTTACATACTTAATAGCAAATCCTAGATGTGAAAAACTACCAGTCATATCTATTTATCTCTCAATTTCAACGGGTCTTGCATGGGGTAATTAGCACTTAATGATAGTCACTCCCTAGAAGGAACTGCAGAGGATGACACACAACAGTCCCAGACACACCAACTAGTTTATAGAAAATTCACATAAACTGCCATCTCCCTTTCCTGCCCCTGTACTCCCTACCTTGACCTTCTGAGGACAAGTAAAGGAAGAACAGGGAGCTGAGAAAGGGAGGAACATGATGGGGGGAAGAGGACATTCCCTGTTCAGCCATGGAAAGACATAAAATCAGCTCAATCCAGCTTGTGTAACTATACCCTAATTTAGATCTCTGTCCCATACCCAGCTGCCTCTTGAGCCTCTAAAACTTTGCTAATAAATCAAGTCTTATGGGGAACAAAACAGCTAGACACTCTCAAACCACTTGTGAAAGATTAAGGTCAGGAGACGTGGGCTGGCTTTTGAGGAGCTATTTAACAAGTCCAAAAATCTTTTAACATTAACAGATGTGTGACTTCGCTGCTCTGGCAGACAACAAGCACATCATGAAAGAAAACACAACAAAACCACCAAGTGATCATACACAGATAGGATAGAAGTAAGTGCCAGTCCTAGGCTCAGAGCTGCACCTCTATCAAGAAGGGGCAGCCTCTCAGCAGCTTGACAGGTCACACTTCAGGTAGTAAGGGATGAAATATGAAAAGTTCTAATTAAAGTACAGCACTGACAGCTCAGCTGTCTTCAGAGTGCACCCAGATATCAGCCCATCTGAAGTGGCTTAGTCTGACTTAATCAAAGGGGTCTCACAGCTATAGAGCTGTGGCCCCTTCCTTGCCTGCCAGCCCCACCTCAAACAACCAAAACCACACATGCCAGCTGAAATATGCAAGATGAAATCCAAGTAAAATTGCAGCACAGATAAATACAACCGTAGACTATGGATTTGTGCTAAGTGCTATGGGAAAACACATTTTTTACAGAAAAAGATCTGTTATACGTAGCTTAGAATCCAGTAACAATTTACATCTTAGGTTATTACTAACAATTGTAGAGCACTGTGCTAACCTTATTTGAGATGTTTTTGCAATGCGACCTCCTAAACACGGACATTACTAGTTAGCTGTACTTCAAAGTTAAATGGCACATTCTATGGCCAGTGAAAAAAATCTGTAAATTCCTTTGTAGTTGCCTTCGGAGAAGCAACCAACGGTATGGACAAATAGGGGTAAACAGGGAGCAGGTAAAATTAAAAAAAGAACATAATTAAATTCTAAAATTATTAAACTACATTTACATTAAGTACTTCCAGCAATTGCAAAAAAAAACCCAAAACAACAAATATTAAATGAAATATGCAAAACTAATAAAGAAAATTCTAGTTACTATATAACTGTGTTACGCTGAATAGTGTTAGAATGCAGGACTCTATAACTATCAGGAATATTTTTTTTTTTAATAAATAAGGTAGTGTTCATTATCTCATGTCACTTATCCAGTATCTTTAAAAAGTACTCTGAATTGTTAAAACCCTGAGTTTTTTTTAAAAAAAACCTTATTTCTCCTATTTCTCCATCTGCACAAGATTTTCCTCGTCTTCACCACCTTTCAAATAAGCCTTCTCAATAATTCACACATTATCAACCCCCCCCCACCACTAACCTTTCTGAAGATGGAATTGTTAGGGCAGTGTATGGTTTAGGTACGTAAGTAACTGACATTTTCTGCATGAAAGTTCACAGAAGGGCACATTAAATTACACCCTGCCGATGCACTGTGCAATAGTCTATAGACTACACATTTTCTTTTAAAAAAAAAATAAAATAAAAAAGGCTGGTCAATTAGATTGATTTGAACACTTCGCCCAAGTGCAGAAAGAATGGAATTACATTAATGACAAAATACTTCCCTTCTGGAGTATGCATCTGCTAAATCTTGAAGGCATATAAAGCTAACAAAAAATCCCTTAGGAATGGATAAAGAAGAAATCTTCCTTCCACAATTTCATTTAGCTTTGTGTATTTGACTCATTTTCAGACATTAATTCATATTTGCTACCACCTAAATGTGGTTGGACCTTGATTCCACCTACAAAACTTAATTTACTGTGCCTATTTGAAAGAGTACTTTAATTGCTCTAAAATTACAAAAGAAAAACAAACCAAACCCTGGAACCAGGCCCTCCCTTACCAATGGTGGGATAAAACAAAAGTTTCCAAAGGCTACCAAAAATTAAACTATCCCATACTTTAAGTTACTGTGTGGAGTGAAAGAAATTTAATTTTTCCTACCAGAAGCAGTCTAGATCCTTTGTAAACCACACACACTTGCCTCATGGAAACTCTTTACATGGGAAACACATGCTCACGTGAAGTTCTGACTGAAGAGGAGCACAAGGGGCACTGCCTGACTGCTAGATGGGAATGTGGGATGTCAATTTGTACACCTTGATTTACTTAGGAGAGAAATCCAGCCAACAATGAAACCTGAGGGTCAAATGGGTGTTGTGGAGTGGATTTCAATGCTAAAGTGCTTGGGATTGAGCTGAGTAAGCAGTAATGCTGTGTCCTTAGAGCATCCCAGCTACAGCAGCCAGGCCCATACCAACAAAGCCTTCATTCTTTCAAGTGGTAAGCTGTTGGTCCTCTACAGTGCTGCACTGTCAGGAGGATATCTTAGCAGGCTTCTGGCTAGCTTCAAGCTAGCCGAAAGGGGGGAACTCTTCTTTACAAGCCTCTCTGTGCTGTAGACATGATTTTACACACTGCACCAAATTCAGTGTTAGGTTTGTCTAAAAATAACAGGTAAAGCCAATGAAAATAATCAATTTTCTGAGCCATGGTGGAGCAAAAGCCTTTTATAACAACTTATAGTAACTAACTATTTTCATTGGCTTTTTGATAGATTCCCAGGCTCAAGGCAACAGGCACCACTGCAGTCATCTCATCTGATCTACTATTTCACTAATAATTTTCTGTAACTATCTCCTATTTTCTTTCTGAGAATTACTACAGCTTTGAAACCATTCAAGAACTACATCAGGAAAGTAAAGATGGCAAAGATTGTTAATTAACACCCTGTAGTTTGCAGTGTCAAAAGCCTGACCAAGCAAAAGGGGTCCTCAGAGTCTCTTTTGATCAAAACTAGCAATGACTTTGCTTCCTAATTCTGGTTCTGAAACTGCAGCATAACAGGATTGTCTGGGGTCTGACCATGTACTTTTCAATAATCTACATTGCTCTAATTTCAGTTGATGAAGATTTGATTGTGCACAGCATATTGTACCACTCTTCAACAAAACAACCCTCCAAAACAAAAGAAAAAAGGGAGCTGATAAATACGTTTGTTTCTTTTGTGTGTAAGTTACTATTTAAGAAATTAACTTCCAAGTCTCAAATGTTCCCAGCCATACTTGGTCTCCTCTGGGATGGTCTTAGCTGCCTGGCTACCCTTCAGCCTTCTCCAACAGACTCTCCAGCATTAATAACTTTTATCATTAGTTGCCATTTCTTGTTCTGCTGAGGAACTTGCTAGCTTTAGTCTTCATAACTAACTGCTGGTTGTCCTTTCTGTTTCTGACAAATCTTCATCCTGTGGGTTAAAACAGAGTTTCCTTTGGTGTAGAAGGAGTGCTGGATTGTCTTCCCTTGCATTCCCCATTAGGTCATCGTAAACAAAAAAAGTCAGTTTTGCACATGGTATTACATGATAACCTGGCTTGTCTCCACACATAAATGATGAAATGCATGGAGAGAAAGATGACAGGTGGATGAAATCCAATAACCTGAACAATGACAAGGAGGCCCTGCCCAAGCTCCTGCCCAGGCCATCACAGTGAGCCATCAGCCATGATGTCCAGAAGTGCCACCCACTAGATGGGTCAATGGGAGAAGCTCTCTGGATCACCCTGCAGGCATGTGGGCCTCCTCATGGGAAGCCAAGGAGAACATCTTATAATGGTACAAGGTATATTATGGGATGTTTAGAGGAAGGGATGGATCAAGGTGGATTAAGAAACAGCTGAGGTAAACAGCAGAAAAAGGGAGTAAAAGACATCTGTAGCGTGTAAGCAGGCTGGCCAGTATAGTTGTCTGACCATGCTTTGCATCTGATCACCACAGTCTGTCCTATCTTCACAATCAACTCCATTTCTATTTTCCTGGGTGAGCAGCTCTCTGTTCTGTGCACATGTGTGTGTCTGTGGTGGTCTGAGTGCCAGCAACCCGAGCCAGACCATGGGTCCCAGGCTGCCTAATGCCAGTACCTGCTCCATTTGGCTACTGGCTAGATGTGAGGACATGGAGTTCAAGCAGCTCCACCTCCATCAGGCTACTGGGTTCAGCAGCTCCTTAACATTACTGATGGGAACCAAAAAGTTACAGTTAACCCCCAGTGAATGGTAGAAATTGTGCAATGTGGCCATCAGTGCTGATAGAGCCACGAGGGTTTATCAGCTTCCCTTGTCTGGGAACAGTTTGCTCATATGTCAATAATTCTGTTACTGAAGACTTCAGTGAATGATGTTTAAACACATTTTCTGTAGGCATATGCTGGTACATTGAGCTAACTCATTATCTGAAGATGATTTACATAAAAACATGAAGATCTTCATCTGCCAAAACTTGAACACGTTAGCACCGATTCAATATATTTATAACTCTAACATATAAATCCAGAGTCTACTTTTACCCAAAGAAATGGAAGAGGATTGAGATCTGCAGGATCCACGTTTGTAACATTGCTTTACAACCCCAATGAAAGCAACCAACCATTTCCTGGATGATTACTAGAGGTGTGGTGAAGGTTTTTTGCCCTTCACGAAAAAATTTTAAAATTTAAAAATTGGTTGTTGTACTGTCCTTAAATATAAACATCATTACACTCACCCAGAGGCTTAAGTTAAGAATTTAATTTTTTTTGTGAACTCTACCCTCTCATTTCTCAACTAAGATCTAAAAAAAAAAATATGGAATACACTTTAAAATTTGTACCAGCTTCACCATCTTCTGTTTACTGAGCCCAGTGTACTGAAGTACAGTGACTAAATATTTGCAAGACAAATAGCAAGCTTGTAGGAGAAAAGACAGAAACAAAAACTCCAAACACATGGTATTTGGCAAAAAAGAGTTGGTTTTGAAGGGGTGGGGAGGGATCTGAAAAAGAAGCAAATCTCATTGCCCAGTCAGCATTTGAGATTTTAAAACTATCAACTATGTTTCATCTGGAAATTACTAGAAATTAATGAATTGGTCTTTCAAATAAGCCTCCAGGCCTCGACACATCATTTATAATATTATAATTTTTACAGCACTTGTATATTCAAATCATTGTACAAATAATTAATCTTTACAAGATTACAAAATTTTACAAGCTGTGTGATAAGGGAAATTATTTCTATGTTAAGATGTGGAAATTCTGTCACTGCATCATAAATAGACTGATACGTTTAGGTAAAAGTAGGTGTCAAGTCTCAGGCTTGAAGAGGCTTGCCTGGAAAAAGAGCTCAGCCCCCCACCTGACTACAACCTCCCTTCAGGTAGTTGAAGAGAGTGATAAGGTCCCCCCTTCAGTCTCCTCTTCTCCAGGCTAAAACAACCCAGCATCCTCAACCTCTCCTACAAGACTTTCCCTCTAAATGTCAAATGTATGAATACCAGTTCTCCCAGAAAAAAAAAGCTGTCCACACTAGATGCATGCAGAATGGCCAACAGGATAGAATTTACCAAGTTTGATTTTACATATTTAGAATAGAAGTGACAGATCACAACTTGGAGATTCCTTCTTCCTATCCACTGATGATAAAATTAGTGTAGGCTGACTTGCACCAATAGAAACATCTGTATTTGCTCAAATTAATTCTGCCCCGGTGCTTATGGGATTTTATTTGCTCATTGGGTTTTGGGGCTGGTTTTGGTTGGTTGGTTTGGGGTTTTCTTGGGGTATTTTTAAGAGGTCTTTAATGTTTCCATTTTCCTGAAAAGAGCCATAGAGGGGAAAATGATCCAAAAGATTAAATACTTATCTGGGATTTGAGGCTTAACTTTCAGTCTACACTCTAGTAAAAACTTATTGCACAACTTCAGAAAAGCTTTCTCATTTGTCTGTGAAACAGTGGTCTTGGTCCTTCCCTCCACTGTAACAGCATTAGGTAAATAAATACATCAGTGCTTGTGAGAAATTCACTCTAATGGGCTTTGAATAGATATGCCAATAGATGGGCAGCTCTGCAGCTTCTGGGAGACGTTCCTTTACCAATTATTCCTGTTATTTTTTACAAAAGTGTTTATGCACAGAGTGAATTAATTTTTTCTTACTTGTACATAATTCCATATATATAAAATATTAAATTTTACATTTATATAAGTAGAGTTCGAATGTGTGCATTACAGAAAGTTCTTTGACTTTTCAGCAGTCAGGCATCAAAACAACTGATGATTTTCATTCAGTTCTGTATTTTGATCAGTGTTAGATAAATAAGGGTCCTGCTTTTTTGAATTAAAGTTCCAGACTAAAATGAGCAATGACTGCATAATTCCTTACTAGTTAATCACAGCAAAATTTATTTGCAGATAAATTCAGAGTACATCTTTGAGCACTTCTGTACTCAGATTTTCTAGAATAAATAATAATCCCTTCTAACAATCATCACACATCCCAGTTTTTTCAGGAGGTCAGTTACAAGGCATCAAGCAATTGATTTTCTACTCAGCAAAGCTATGAGTACTCTTCCCTGAATGTGAAAGGGGAAAATAGGTGGAAGGCTCCCTCTAGTAACAAGGACTAAAATATAAGCTTTACCAAATCCCCTGCCTAACCTTCGCACCCTTCTAGATTCCAGCAAACTGACTCTGCCACAAGTTTTTATCTCCACCTTTTCCCCTCTCAGCACCATTGCACTGCTGATCTAACAACCAGCCATTCCCCTCTGCCACTACCCTGTCATTTTATCTGTTTCTTTTTCCCTTCATGATTCTGCAAAGACCTTTAACTTTATTGGTGAGTTCTTTGACTTTAAAGATTCTGGGGGTTTTTTCCAAAGTCTACCTTGAAAATGAATGAAAGTAAATAAAACCCAATAAATAGAAAAGGCATAAAATGGATTAAATCCCTTAAAACTCTGAGATAATCAATTTTCTCTCTTCCTGCCTGCACTACGTATTAAGGCCTGAATGGCACACCAGCCTGAAGAAGACCTTACCAGCAGGTAGGACCCATGCCTGAAGACCTCAGAGGCCAAGTCAGGGGCAAGGAATAAGTGCAATAACGTGCATCTGCTAGCCCTAAAATCCTAAACCAGAAAACAAAGACCCCTGCAACCAGATATGCAGCACTAACGTAAGTATAGCAGGAACCTTCCTTATTCCTACAGCCTGGAAGGTTTCCCAGAGGAGCTGATGGACTGTCCAGTCTCAGAGTGGAGTTAAGAGATCAGAAGACTGAGGAAGAGGGTGTCCAGCTATGTGGTGTGATGGCCACAATTGCTGTGTGCTGCAGTCACTGTGTCTGAAATTAGCCCAGTGCAGTGCTATGTTACCAAAGCAGAGCAATTTTCCCAGCCTGAGGAATTAAAAAATTCACAAGTCGGGCTGCCAGAGGGCAAAAGAGTATGTAAAAATGATACTTAGTTCAAGAAAAAGGCAAGCAGCTCCAGCTAAAAACGATTGCTAGTTCAAGGAAAAAACAAGTCATTCCAGGTGACTTATTTTTATTTTCTTGAGACTTTTAAGCAATGTGGATCATTTTTTACATCATTTCTCTTTCTGTGATAACTAAAAAAATATTCTTGATCATATGAAAGCAGTATAATTGAAATCTCACTTAACTATTCAACTGCAGGCATGTGGACTTTTAAAAAAGCTATAATGTGAGGTCATTCCTTTCTGCCTTGGCTAAGGTGAAAAGTAGACAACAGGATTTGCTTCCACACTGATAGCTTTTGCTGCCTCTCTTTTTTGCTTTGTTGTAACAGCAGCTGTGGACATAGTTTGTTGGTTTTTTTCATTTTCCACCTTCTTTATTTAAAGATTTTCTCAAGGCTTCCCACATGCCCCTGCTATGCAAACGTTCACATGGGGCTGCTGTTAGCAGCAAAGCAAGCTCTTCTTTTCCAGCTGACAAGCTTGACCAGATACGTGCTGTCCCTTCGAACCCAACAAAACTCAGCTTCTCAGTTTGTGTAGGACTGTCAACAGTGTAGTGTTTTTTGTTTTTTTTTCCTGAAAGAGAGGGGTTTGCTCTAACTGGAGGGGAGAAGAGCAGGGGAATTCACACGTGATTCGTAGCCTCTCCATTTCTTGCCTCAGTAGATAAGACAAACCAAGCTTTCTCATTTTGTGTATGTGCCTGGCTACCATCCAGGTTTGGTAGAAAGGAATCACAAATATTGATAGTGCAGGATTTTGTGAATGGTAAAACCTTCCTTAAGCCCCAGTGTGTGTGTGTGTGAAACTAAATAAAAAAAACCACTAGCTAATGCTTAGGTAACAAATGCCACCAAGTGCTCATTTTCTGAACAGCTCTTTTCAGCTGAACTACAGTGAGATGTTCTTTACAGCTGCAATCCTCAGGAAACAGACCTACCAAATCTTCTAATTTACTGCTCTTTATCCACTGGCAGAGTCATTATCAGCTGGCTAGATTATAGCCTGCAGTAGATACTGTCTAAATAGTGAGAAAAAATTCTAAGTTAGTGATGAACTTCAAGTGCTTCAAAAATCACTAAAAGAAGCTCTTGCAATGAATGGTAGACATTATATGAATTTTGGTCCATCGCATGATTTAACAGTGTTATTTCTGTCACTGTTGTAGCAAGCCTCAAGCAAACAGTTGTTTGAACAAGGGAAATAGGAAAAGAGTTACCTATTTTAGGTTTTGCTGTGTCTTATTTTATATCTTTATGCATAACTGTATGTATGCATTCTACTTTGGAATGTTGAAGCTCTGTAGCTTTATTCTGATAATACACATGGAAGATAGTAGGAAAACCAAATACCTAAAGTTTTGAAAACAGTTTGATTAAAAATATTTAAGTTAAGATACTAAGACTTTAGGAGTATAACAAATATTTTAAATCATTTGTCTTCTTTCTTCCTTTCTTTTAGTCTTTGCCAGTTTTTTTTTACTGATGACAGTTCTGAAACAAATCAGAATTCATTCAGGAAGTCTACCTGAAAGCACTAAATTTCTGCAAGATTCAGCTATACTTCATAGCAGGTAAGGTATCAAAGCAACCAGAGTAGTGTTACATCTCCTACTCCCTGACAGCAAGAATGAAGTGATGGAAGCAAATGTATACTTGAAAGAAATTTATTTTTAAGGAGGGCAAAGGCCCAAAAGCTGCAATTCTAAGTTTAAGTTGCATACAGTACCTCTGTCTTACCCTCATTTTTAATCAGAAAAGTGCAAGAAAGTTAAAAAGATAAGATCTTGCTACAATTATTTAGTGTTGGTTCATAATTTATCCATACATGAAATAAAAAAAAAAGGTACTAAGATTTTGTTGAAGCATACAATTAAAGTGCATAAGATAGTCCTTTTCAATGTCAAGTGGTGTGACCATATCAAATGCAGCTCCTGCAGTTACTTTCCTTCCTACTGTTTTCAAATAATTAAATTTCTTTTTTTTTTCTGTTTTCTGAAGTAGGAAAAATCCCAGTTTCTCTTGTGTTTAAATGTTGTTCCATTGATGACCAATGAATCAAGGTACAAACACAGTATCCCTCTTTCTTTTTAAAGAATAGCAGTTGCATTTGATTTGCAGAGGATATAATGATCCAGGATAATTTAGAATTCATGATTGATTACTAATTTTGAATACAATTTTCCATTTAAAAAAATATGAAATTATAGATAACACATCTGGCTCAATGTCTGTGGTTTTAAAATGCTCCTTAGTAAATACAAGTGTACAGTTTGCTCCTATACATGCTTCATTTCCAGATTTTCTCCTCTTTATCCCACTCCCCCAGGCTTCAGAGTACCCATCTCCATGGCAACACTCGATAAGGTTGGTGGGTGGTGTTATCACAGCAGGCTTCCCCACAGAAGGTCTTAGCCATATGGATTATTTATGAACTTGCATGACAGCACCAGACCCACTGAAATACTTCTTGAGCAAGTTTTCTTGTCTCTGAAAGCCAGTGATTCAAAGCAGGGCATCTTCACTGCAGTCAGTGCTCATGAGCACAGAGTGGAGGAAAAGTACCATGAAGGTGGGTCACTCCTCCATCCCCAAAGCTGCCTTGTCACTGCCTGCAAGTTTCTCTTACCCCAGATGAACGCCTAATGACATACACCATAAATCATAAATGTTATATATTCCAGTGAGTGAAACTGGAAACTTGGGGCTGCTGACAAGAATAACAACATTTCAGTTATACCATGACTAAACTGTTGATACAACTAACACTGTTGTTGGGAGTTGCTGTTGCAGATACACTGAATTAGTTCCTAGAAAAAAAAAAAAAATCAGTTTGGCTTTGACACTGTATTTTCTTCACCTTTTTTTTCCTAAAGCTTCAGTATATTTTTTAACTAAGCTTGTTGCATTTACATTGTAAATATAGACACTGTATTCATGCAAACTGCACAGATTTGTTTTTTAAAAGATCACTACAATAGCAGCCTATTTCTTTAAAATAATAGTTTGCTTTGGATAAACACCTTTTTTGAGTGAAAGATGTAGGGCTGTAAGGGCATGTCATAGGCAACCCCTTCATCCAGTCATTTTTATAAATGTATCAAACTCCATCTTAAAGCAAGACAGATTTTCTCTAGGAAAGAAAAAAAGGTTTTAGTTCTCAAATAGACATTCTTATGGGTTTTTTTTTTAACATAGCCAATACTCAAAATGTAATGGGTGTGATCTACCTTATAATTATTATAAATATGAACCTTAACTGACCGTTATAGGCTCCCATTATGATAAATAAGAAGTAGGAAATATGGAGGCACAATTAATCAGATCCATTATAAAAATCTACTCAAAGCTTGTATTAATTGTACTCTGAGCACCATAAACACCAGCAAGAATTCACAAGGTAGTTCAGTCGGCTTTTTTTAGAGCAGTTCAGATGCTGTAAGAAGGGTTTCAGATCAGCTAGTGAAGATGTTACCACCTTTATCCCACTGTTCCTCCTCTTCACATACCATCCATCCCTAATTAAGGTAAAAGTCTCCATATTAGAAGAGCTCTATCATTTACAATGCTGACACCGGCCCAACTCTTTTGGAAAGAACTTGGTTAGTGCAGTTATGACAATCAAGTGAAGGAGGCAGTAAGAAACAATGTCTGGTCTCAAGACAGAAGGGAAAATTGCAAAATAAGGAGAATTCAGAGAAGAAGGAAGTCAAAATCAAAAAATGTAGGAACCGATTAAAAAATGCTACCTTGACAGAAGCTTTTTCATTTGTCTTCCTTGGATACAAATTTGTAGCTGCAGACTGAGAGAGAATACCAAGATATTTAAGATAGTGCTGAAGGGACTTGGCCAAGTTCACATCATTTTCCAGATCATAATTTCTTTCATTATCTGCATTCTGTCCCAAAGTCCTGCACAGCAAAATCAAGGAAAAGAAAGTTACCAGCCTGTACAATGTACAAAGTGCCTAACTAAAAAGGCACTGTTTTATACTACAAGCCACTGAAGTTAGTTCCATACATAACAAAATGTCACTCAAAAGCTTAGCAACCACATAAGTATAGAAAAATTCAATGTTTCAGCAAAAGCAGCCAAAAAATCTTGCACTATTAACAGTTATCACATGAATCAAAGTTAACGATCCAACAGTAAATCAAATAAAATGCCTACATCAAGGCAAAGTCATATTCAGAAGAAAATGTCTGTAAAAAGAAAACATGCATGATTAAATTGCACCCCAAAGAAATATGAGAGGGTTCTAAGATTTTTAAAAGTTGCTGGATGATTATGAGATTCAACATCTATTTGGCTCTGCACCAATCTGCAGAATATCCAGTGAGACCACTGGATGCACAAGCAAAAGTGAGCAAGTCAGCTCCAGCAAAAGGCTTAAAAAGGGAATAATGAAATGGAAAAAGTATCTCATCTGATTTTTCCATGTGCCTGGGATTCACAGAATAGAGGTGTTTGCTGACTGGTTTAGACATCTTGGTGACGTTTGAAAGAAAAACTAAAAACTTGATTAAACAACAGCAGTGCAGAGGTGTTTATATGGGATTCAGATTGCTGTGTGCAATCAATCGTAATTATTACAGGCTCTCCTCATCCATCTCAACAACATGTCCATGACGATGATAATTTAAATGCCAACACCAGTAACTATTTCATTCTTTGTGTAAGAAAGCAGAGAACGGGTTCCCAGTCTGCCTCTTTCCCTGTGAGTGACACATTGTTTCAAGGGAAATCACCATTTTTGCTGTCACCATTTTCTACCCACATGCCCACACATTTCTTCAGTGAAGAACAACTCCAGGTGGAAGAGCTCTCCAACTCAGGGAGATGAGGCATCATTTGACTTTCAACATTTCTGTGCCACTGTAAGCAACATTTTATCCTACCAGCCCATGTCATGGTGCTTATTTGGGGGGCACAGCATGAGAGAATACCGTTATCTCATTTTCCACATCTTGGCTTTAATTACATTACTTTGTGCCCAAAGTAACATACTTCCTTCCATGCTCACAGTCGTATCAAATGTGTGTCCTGACTAATTTAATGCCAATAAATGTAATTAATAATGTAATTTGCTCTGGTGGCATTGAAACCAATAGTGCTCACAGAATTGCTCACCTTGAAGTACCAGAAAAACCCTCCATGAAGTGTTACTGCACAGAAAGAAGTTTTAATAAACTAAACAAAGCTTTACTGCACAGAGCACTACAGGAATCCTGACAGAATTCACGGTAACTCTTACTTCCTTCTCATGCTGTTGGTATTTTTCTCTTATTCTAGAGTTCTAAATTCTGCCTCATGATGGAGGATGGATGGGCAGGTAACATTATCCATCTGCTTTTCCACTTAAAGCAGTTAACTTTTCAACTGCTCTGCAGTTTTAGAAAGAGCTAGGCAGCATGCTTTCTGCTTCAATAGAGATGAACTAATCCAAAGAGGCTCTCATCATAGAAGGTATCCCACTTTCAAACACTCATCTTTCATTCATCAATTAATTCCAACACCTATCTTTCTCCTTTCTTCACTAACTGAAAAGAAAGGGAAAATGGAAATACCAGACCAAATTCTGCCCCAAGGATTTCCACTGGAGCTAATGGGAACTGAATGCACAGATAAAAGACAGTATTTAGGTTAGCTTTCCAAGGCATTATTTACAGTATATAATCACTCACACTTGTGGTAGAAGGAAAACCTGGGGTCTAAGATTTCTCATTTTTCTTATGGAGAGAGTAACTGTACTCCAATTGTGTTTAAATTCCACATTAGATGTAATATTTTATTATATAGACTTTTAAACAATTAAAACGTAAAAGTCTAACAAAGCATTACATTTCATTTGATGACAACTTTAATGAAAACTTATGATTACATCTGAAAGATTTTTAAAATCTTTTGTAGCTCACCAGTATATCACTGTTGTTCACCTTGCTAACAGAGAATGTAAAATGCATTCCATCAGCTATTATAGCAATTGTATTAAAATATTTATTTTAAATTTGACAAAGCGATATTGGAAAATGGATGAAAAACATATAAAAGCATCTGGTGAGGAGAAGAAATAACTGCTTGTTGTGCATATATTTTGAAGTATTTTCATATTTAATTTGTTCTGAAAAAGGTTGTTGGATACAATGAACTTCAGGGTATAAAGACAATAACATACGTCATTATTTATCCACAGAAAAATGTTTACATTTCCTAAAAAACAGGCCTTTAGGAGCTTTTGTGGGGAAATAGCTAAATCACTGAACCTCACATACTACACTTTCTAGAATGTTCTCAATTAGTAAATATCACATTTTTAGAATAAATTTTCTCCCTTTTAAATGCTGTATCTTATTACTGTCTTAATGATGGTTTTATTATAGAAATAATGCTATACCCCATTTCATACATTGAAGTTTGCTGGAAACTTATGTGGTTTTGCCTAATTGCACCAATGAAGACAACTGACATTTATTCCCTGTGTGCAGAATGGATTTTTTTTCCTTTATCTTGGATCCTCTTTCAAGAGTGGGTTTTTTTTAAATTTAATAAGGGCCCAGGAAATACCACGTACACTCCAGTTAGCCACCAAAGAAAGAACTTTCATCTTGAAACCAAGCTCACAGTTTCAGCATTTTTTTAAAGATAAAATCCATGTCTTCTGTTCCATCAGATTTCATATGCACTAATTTAGCCTAAGTCAATTTACCTTTCAAGTGTCTGAGTCTATTTTCTTGCTCTCACTTGCTCTGTGGGGATTAATGACTCATTAGTACGACTTCATATTGTCTTATTACACACTTTACCCTTAATAAAAGGTCTTCCTGCCATAATGTTTCTTTGATAATTAGATACCTACACTAAGTTGTTGGGTTTTTTTAATTACTTAATATTACCTGATGAGTTTTTAGCAAATGCACTGAGCACACTGAGCATATAGCAGACTTTATCACAATCTACAAGACATCAGAGAAAAAGTTCCTACTGTTCTCTGACCTACAGAAGATATTGCAAATGGACAACCAGAAAAATCAATTAATGCTGTAAATTGTTGGCACATAAGGCAACGCTTTCAGAAGCACAGCTTGGTAACTTCAGAAAATCTATCCACAATAGGAACTGCTATAAGTGGAACACATTTGAAATTCTGATGTTCCTGAAGTGTCAATATACAAAATGGGTTTATTTTTTTAAAGCATATTTCTAGTTAAAAATGCAAAGCAGCTCAAACCTGCTCACAACAGGGACTCCTAAAAATGATCATCTGTTCTCAGTCTAAAAGCTAAATTATTTTTTATATCTTCTTACACCTGTTATTTTTGTATAAGTATCAATCTGGAACACTGCAGACTATAGTCTTGATCTCATGAAAATCTGGCCTATTTTATCCTACTCTCATGAATAAATGTTTTAGGTACGTTAATTCTAAAAAAAAATAATTCCCCAGAAGATACTAAAAATAATTTCTGACACGTACAGAGAATAATCCACACAGTAATGGCATTTTGATTATCTAAGCAGTGAAAACATGTTTATGGATTCAAACACATGTTGTTATCACCTTTATAAAAATCTATGGATCAGTATCTTCTTTAGAACTTAAGTTTTTACTTTACTGCAATCCTGAAATGTATGGTGCTGTGATTTTAAGGAATGCTTTCAAATCAGCAAAGACCTGAAATATAGGGTCACATGCTATGAATTAAATCAAACCAAACTGAGGCAAACACAGCTGAAGCCACTGGGCAGTATCAATTACACAGCATTTTTATTTCCATAAAAGAGCATTCTAGAAAATAAATGGTTTTGCAGTATACCCAAAACACGTACTGCACTATATGAAAATACAAAGCCCAACATTCAATATCTTGCCCATCAAGGTTAGAAGTTCAAGCTTTGTCCCACTATGAAGAAAGTTTTCTAACAAAAAGCACTTTCTTTCAATTGCATTCCTTTGGAGATTGCATTTCTTAAAACTATGTAGGAGAAAGCAAAAAATTTACCATTTTTAACATTCCTAGAGTTTTATGGTTTTTTTTAATTTCATTCTGGAGTTTGTGTGGTTGACTTGTGCTGAAAAGCCTGTAGGTTACAATAGACCAGGTAAAGAATATATTTATATATGTATATGAAGATGATATAATTGCAGGTCCTACATCCATATCACACTATGCAATTAGAGATACTGTGTCTTGTACCACCAATAAGTGATAGGTCATCCCTCAATATAGATAGATAGATAGATAGATAGATAGATAGATAGATAGATAGATAGATAGATAGATAGATCGATCCCAACACTGTTTTCTGTCATTGGAACTTGCATGAATCTTTCCTTCCTGGACAAATTTCACAATTAAAGCTAAGAATCAATGGACTTTGAATCAATTACAGCTATGTTTTGGAAGACTATGAGTTTGAAAATATAATTAGTTGCTCAGAATGTAATTAAATGCTTGTTTGGGGGGGGAGGGGGGTGTTTGCTTATTCCAGAATAAAATGTGTCCTGTGCATGAGCTACTGTATAAGTCAGCATTTTAATCTACTCATAAGTAGATCTGGCTGAACTGAGACTCGACACTGCATGAAATGGACAGAAGACTTGATGTTTTGTATTCTGACACTTAAATTAAAAAAAGAAGGCATATTTTCTTAACTTTATGATCATCTGAAAAACAGGGTTGAGGGTTATCATTCATTTTGTCTGCTGCTTTCCTACTGGTGTTTTCAGTACTTTTTTATGACTGGCTTCCATTTATCAAAATCACAGTAGTCTGGCTGATGTTTAATTCAGCTTCAGTGCTAACCTATTTCTCATCATTTGCAAACCCTTCCAAAAACCTACCAGGCAAAACCATTGAAGACTTACCTTTTTGTGTCAGATCCTTCAGATGCAAATTTATCAGGACGTCTGCTGTGGATTTTATGAATAGTGGAGAGTTGCTGACCAATAACATGCTGCGTATAATCATCTTGCCAGGTAAAACCTGATAAATAGTGAAAGAAACAAACAAGAAGCAAAATCACTATTTAATAACTTGAATGTGCTCTGTATAAACAATATTTTTAAGAAAAAGAAAAAGAATCTTTGTTCAATAGGAACCCAAGACTGATCTAGAAATTCTTCTCTTCTGCATGAAATTTTGTTAATCAAACTGTCCTTACAATGGAAAGAAGACAGTAGATGATGTGAGGTCACTTTGAAAGACATCACTCTTAACAGAATTTTAGCTAGTTACAAACTAGTTTTAATAGATTAAAAAAGGGTTACTTTGGACAGCTATGGGAATAGTATCTCACTAAGTGGTATCTATTGATAGGTTGCTTCATTTCTTCCCCATTCCCAGCACACTTTCCCTCCTCTGATTTCTCCATGAAACTATGGTTTTAGAACATGGAGATAGCACTGCAGTGGAAGTAAGTATTTTAAGTTTTAGTATGACACATGTGGAGGTCAATTTATCTTATCTTTATACTTAAATGTTGTGACAAAGAACTTTAAAACAAGGGGGAAGTGCAAATATGAAGGCAAATTTCAGTGATTACACATTAATTACAAGCACTGCCAATCTCATGGTAATTTTACTTGAAATAATGATATAACTCCAAACATAATTGTTACCTGATTTATAGATTTAGATGTTATGGTAACACTTCAGTTCACAGAACTTGCCCATGCAATTATCTGTAATTATCTAATAACTAAATATCACATAACTGAAGAGAATTTCTGCTTTCATGCCATGCACAATAAGATGCCACAAAACCCTCAAAGGAATATGGATAAAAGTTCCAGATATGTTTCTCCTGCTAATATCTTTCTGTAAGAAACCACCTAAAGAAAAATCCTCTCTAGCACCTGATGGAAGGGGATACATCTGATTGTTAGACTCAGTCTCAGAATGGGGATTTCTGGTTCACTCCCTATTTCATACTCATGTTATAAACTTCATCACTATCTGCAGTCAACACCAGATTTATTGGTATAGGCTCTGTCTATTAGGATGCAGCTAAGGCATCATCAGTTTCAGCAAAACCCAGAACTTTTACACCTCACTCTTCGGATGAGTGCTTTATCCAGTGGGGTGTTTAAAAAAAAGGGCTGACTTTTTCAGATTTCCCCACTGCATTGAGGTGGAGCTCATTGTCTTTTTACTTAAGGCCAGAATCAAATGAAAGTCTAAATAGAAGATTTGTCAGTTCTGCCAAAGCAGACAGCTCTGACCAAGCAGAAGTACAAGTTAATATTTATCAAATTTTCAACCTAAGAGATACTTCAAGAAGTCTCATATAAGATTAGACAGGCCTAGGAAGTATTAAAACTGTGCTATTATCTGGGATTTAGAGAAGTTTTACGAAATAATGTTCCTGTTTAGGCAAGACTTAGGTGGACTGCATCCAAAACTTCATTTTTTTCATTGATGAAAATAATAAACAATCTAGAACCAATGTAATTATGCACAAAGGCTTTAACAAATAAAAAAGCTGTTTGAGACCTCCTGGTTTCACTCTACTTTTGCTCTTTCTTCTGCCTTTTCTTAAATAAAAATGTTTCTCAAGTTTACAGAGGAAACACTTCACCTGAAATCATATTACATGTTAATGGCTACAGTAAATTACTCCAGACCTTTGGGAGTGGGAAGAATCACCAAGATATTTTTAGATCTGATTAATCCTTTTCAAATGCAAACCTCACCTTTTCAAATGTGCCATGTTAGAAAATGGATTCAAATCAATCCTTAAATCTCAATCTAAGGCTGCGCAGAACATGTTCTTATGTGAATGCACAAACATGAGTCACCATGCACCTATGATTATTTTGGTGCAGTGATATTACAATCATTTTTACTAGAAAGTTTATATATATATGTGTATGTCCAAGTTTATTTTTCTGTTGCCTAGCACTCTATTTGTTTTATAAATTCATGCTGGAGAAAAAACAAACAATAAGATAACATTTAAGTTTAGAAGAATGTGCAATGAAAAAGTTCAGCTAAAGCATATATATATATATATATAAAAATCATTAGCTTACCTATTTACCTACTAATTTTTTAACTATGTGTCCAAAATCATTACAGTTTCATTTTTTAACTCTCTGCCCTATTAAAGGCCAAAGAGTACACAACATAAACTTTGATGAAAAATACACCAAATTACTCTCAAGGGTTTTTTCAAATTAAACCATGAAGAGTTCATCTGCGGAAGCTGCACACAGACAGAAAATTCATCTTTCTCAGTCCTGAGGAGTACATGTGGCTGCTGACACAGGTGTCAACAATGAGGTACATTTTTATGCCTCCATAAAACAATAGTTTTGGTAAAAAAGCATTCAAAGCCATTGCAATTGCAGATCTCACTGTTCATAAGAACTGTAAATCTTGTGTTACCTTTAGTATATTTTCTTTCTCTTGCAGCACTACTTTAACATTTTCTTGTAAAGTATTTCAAACCAGTACAAGTACACCATCCTTAATACTGTAAAAGAACACAACTGTGGCATCAAAGGAGAGTACATAGATGAAAGAAAAACAGAATACTTGTTACAGAGCTCAAGAAACTAGAATTAAGGGAATATGCCTTCTCAACTGTATCTCCTAGTCTTTCCAACTTACATAAGAGTTAGAACAAGACATGGATGAAAAATGCAAATTTCAACTAATTCAAAAATCCCCTTGTCAATATGTTAATACTGCTGTTTCTTATTCAGCCATCTCAGGAACTGCAACATGTCTAACCTTATGCCAATCATTTTCCAGCACTGTTTCAGCTTCCAAAAAAAATCTCCCACACACTGAGGTCCATAAAACAGCTCATTCAAGAACCATAATGCCACGCTGACAGCTGCAATCAAAATTAAGGTTGAGAAGGAGCATATGACGCCGTACGGTGATTTCCTGTTCCTTTGTCTCTGCCGTCACACCTAGTGCCAGCTCCTGCCTCACCACCCAATTACTACGATTTATCTCCACTGGCTGAGCAGGATCACAGCAGTGCTCTTGTAGACAAATTACTTCCATGTCACTAACGGGGAACGGTACCGGGCGATGCCCAACCCCTGATTAACCAACCCCCCTGCTGCAGGTCTGCCCAGGACCTGTGTCTCCCAACTGTGAATTCCCACAGACAGACAATGCCAATGAAAGAGAGAAAGGAGTCTGGGAGACACTGGTGTGATGCAAATACTATGACAACAGCAGCAGTAGAAGATACAGAATTGTTCTCAGTTGAAGAGCACTGATTGTAGTAAGACCCCACGAAAAATAGCCGTTGGTGCAAATTTTACCCGCAAGAATTAGCATTTTGCAATGGTGTAAGAGGCCAAGGTTTAACTTCTATTTTTATTTTCTAATTGAAACTCCATAATCTAAATGCATGTGAAAAGGGAATGCTAGTGTAGAGACAGGGGAACAAGACATCAATACTTTCAGTAAACTCAACCTGCACATCAAAACCAATGGAGTTTCTCCAGATACAACTGGTCTTTTCTCATTCTGATCAGGTATCTCCCTGGAACTTTTCTTTCCACAGCATAATTAATTAATATTATTACACACAACTACAAAATTAATAATGAAATTATTATTGTATAGGTCCCCCACTTAGCAATTACTATGTCAACAGAGAATATATGTCAAAGAATTATTTTATTAATTGAAATAAAATAAAAAGGCAAACCATTTAAACAGTGAAGAAAACAGTTTTCACAGATCTACACTGGTGAAGATAAGATTAGCTTCTGTCTCAAAGTTGAAGTTGTTTTCACATTTACCATATAATTTCACTTTTAACCTGCTTAATTGGCTTTGCTGCTATACTAGTTACACAGAATTAGTGAAGAATAATCAAAATTCAAATATGTGTTTTCTTCTCTTGGCTGTTCAATTTTTCTAAGTAATGGCATCCTTTCCTGTGCTTTTCCATTTTAGAGAAACTCGATGCCTCTCCAAATATACCTGGTGACATCTTTAATACATGTAAATTACATCAGCAACTGTTGAAAAAATTAATGTGCTACTTCTCTGTCTCAACTTATTCTAATTGAGAATTATTCATACAAATAATCTTCACCCCCTTTCAAGGTCCTGGCAAGAAAAATATCCTTTTAACTTTGCAAAGGCGTTCCCGTGTGAATCAGTAGAGTCCAATTTAAGTCTTTTAAAGCAACAACAGTTCACACTGCCCGAAGGTTTGGCTGTGCCAATCTTCCTGTTCATGCTCCCAACCCTTTTCCCAACCTGCCTGGCTGAGGCTGTGAGGCAGCAGGCAAATCCAGAAAAACACTGTCAACAGGCTAATGCCCTGACACTCTTTCAGCTCCTGTGCCAATCTGCATTGATATATTGGCAACAAAATGATTTTTACCTACCAAGTCCATTTAAAGCAACAGGAAATTATTCTGTATTGGTGGAAACCTATATACTAAAACCTGATCCCTCTTTGTCAGGAAAATCCCTATATAAAGGTCATAACCCCTCAGAAGTATTCAGATTTGAAGCCAGAACGTTGTTATTTTTCAGTTGTGACATTATTTTTTCCCCAGTTTTTGGTAATTTTATCCATTTTGTCCCTACACAGTGTATAAAATAGTTTCTTCTCTGAGTTACCTTCAACTGCTACTTATTTCAGCCAGGAAACTCTCAGTTGTAGTGCTCAGAGACTTCCATCCCCCACGCCATGTGTTGCAAATTGTTAATGCCTATTTCAGCTGTCAGAATGTCTGCAGAATTGAGAACAATTTGGTTCCTTCCCTATTTTCACAACAAACAGGTCAATGTATAGACGTGCCTTTCTGCAGGCTGCCTTTCCACATTCTCCAGAGGAGTTGTGCTTGCTCTCATCCCAGACCTCCTTTTTCAGAGTTCAAGGACATAGCCAGTGATGTTCACATATTTCAGTAGTTGCTAAGGCAAAACTGCAGCTCTAATGCTGAGATTGCTGTGCATATAACAAAATTCATTCTTTCAGTTGCTATATTTTCTACCTAGGAATGCAGCCAAAAGATAAAATCCTGATGTTTCCTCTTACAATCAAAGAAAACTACAACTTCTTATGAAAGCAGTTTTGTAATACCACTCGCAATGGCAGATTAATGGCAAAAAAAGTAACAAGTTCAACCCACCTCTGCACAGTTAAGATCACTACCAGGTTTTCCTGTAATGGGGCACACCACAACATGTTATTTCCCCTATATCTTGGGCTTGGAACATTTATTTACTCTGAAAATTGTGACTAAAGGTGCTTTCTGCAAAACCAGGAGAAACTTTACCAAGACAGTTTTCCACTACACTTCCATGAAAACTTACTCTAATTAAATTTGTTTGCTCTCGTCAAACACTGTATTGTCTTCTAAGTGAAAAGCAAATCTTCTACAGATGGTATTTGAAGAAACTGTGGGGACTTAAAAGCAGTTATGACCACCCTTGTTCAATCAATTTCAACAGAAACTATTGTCATCCTCTCCTTAAAGTCTTCAGGAGCCTTTTTTTGTTTCCTTCCTTTTTCCACTGCATTCCCCAGCAGTAGTGCCACATACCAGATTGGCATTGGTGAGGTTTTTGCCCTCCTTTGGAGCTTCTAGTAGGATCTTCTCTATAATATGCAAGTATTTCAGTCACTGCATCCAGCAGTGACTCACTCACACTCACAGGCAAAGATCTTCCATTTGAATGAACAGATAGAAGAGCTGGCCAAGGATTACAGTTTCAAATTTTCATATATTGTTTTATTATACAAAAAAGTTATAATCTCCATAGAATTAAATTACCAGCATGATCTTCTTACAGCCCTGATTTTAATTTACTCTAAGTAACTATCCCAGGAGGTGGAGAGAAGGCTTTTCTCTTCAGTTTTTTGGAATTTCTATTATTCAAAAAAGCCAAATGAGTGCTTCATTTGCCAAGGAGATTATAAAATGCTCTCATAGGACTTAGTATGCAATGTTTCCTTACCTTTATTTCAGCTCTTGTAGACAGCTCCAAGTAATTGGTTTATATAAGAGAAAGTTTCTAAGGGTTACATAAGATTTTTCTGCCCCTGGAGCTGAGAGTAATAAAAAAATAATATGATAATACAAAAAACGTCATCTAAATTCCAACTGGAATAGGCTACTTTACAAAGACGAGAACAGAACGGATACATTAAAAAAGAGTTAATGAGACAAATCCCTCTCTATTCACTGTGTCATATAATCCTTTTCACAAATTGATGACCCTCAGCCTAAAAAAATACAGTTCCATTCACAAAAATGCTTTTTAGGAAGGAAGATACGCAAAAGGGGACTTCTTGAGTGGTTAAAATTGTATGTTACTGTTCAACATCAACTTAATTCATGGTCAGTTACATCTTTAACTTGAATGGCTTTCTGTAGTATCTAGGCTGTAACATATTCATAAAAAAGCAATCAAATCCAATATCTGTTGAGTGAAAGTGCACCTTCTATTCCTCCATTTCCTTCTGACCCTGGACTATACACAGACATTTCCTCAGTGCTCTCAGCCCAAGGAGTTTTCATGAACATGATGAATTATTAACATGCACCCAAAATAGTGATACTAAAATAAAGATAAGACTGCTTTGCTTGTTTCACCGAGCTTTGAACTCAGCTCTTAGCTGCCAATCACATCAAAGTGCACATGACTATTCCAGATTTAACCCCAAAAGTCTGACATTAGTTCTACACTGCAAAACAGCTCTCTTTACTACATTAATCCTCTGCAATCTCCTTTTAGAATAAGAAGTGGACATCTTTCTTTTTCTGTCAAAATATCTTTCATTTTCCTGTTCCCTTCTTCCTTTTCTTATTCTTCCTTTTCGACATGTCTCACACAACTCTCAACTTTCATTCACCACTCATCTCATAGTGCAGGATCTCTTTAGTATGCAGAAATTGGTTGTAATGCTAGACTGCATAATACTAAGATTTGAGATATTGTTCAAACAGTAGTTAACAATGCATATAAAATAAGCAGGTCTTCCTTCTCATTTTATTTTATCCATTTCTTTTCATGCTAACAGTAGGATGACAGCCTTATTGTAATGAAAAATACAGTTCCTGGGAAAGGACTTTTGAAGTGCCTTCAGTGTGGGATTAAAACATCACCTATAACAAGGCAGAATTGGTCAAAAATATCCTGGCGCTTAAATTAAGTACCAAAAATTAAGTGAATATACAGGTTACACATATTGTAGCAAATTAATCTCAGGTCTACAGTTCTTCACATATTTTTAAATGCCTATAAACAGAAGTCCTCTTTCAGCTCCACAAAGTTCTCACCCCCATGTTATGTAGCTGCTTAAATGTCACTGACGTTTGTGGAAAATCAATTTTTGGCCGTCTGTGGCGTGCTTTCAGTTGCACATGCAACATCAACATACAGGAGTGCCAAACTGGGCCGTACCCCAAAGGCTGCAGATGCAAACATGTCTCCACATTTGGTTCTGAACAGAAGCCTTTAAGACTGACACACAGACCAGTGTACCAAAAGTATGGAGGGAAGGTTAGAAAGAGTCAAAGCAAAGGCTTCCGTGGGATATTCACAGTGTATCACACAGGGAAATCCAATACCCTTTAAACCCTTTATCTAGCAAGGGCCTTTCATCTCCTACTCTGCACGTTCTGTCCTGCATCAACACCAAATTAACGCAGAAGAGAGGTATTTTTTTATGTCAAATGATAGGCAGAAAGTCTATGTATAGTTTGTGTGGAACCATACCCTTCATTTTCCACTTTTAAGCCACTTCTTTTGGACAGTAAATTCCTCCAGGAAGAGGCCATATATTGCATGCATTTATGCAGGGTATTTCTACAACAATAACAACAACAATAATTGTTACTGTTGCTATTATCATTAATAAAAACACAGCAGTTGCAGAACTGAGGGTTCCCTTAGGAACTCTATAAAGATTTTGGTGGCTGAAAGCTGGGAGCTTTCCAGGGAAACACATTAGCCAAGTCAGTTTGCCTGAAGCAACCATGAACAATCTGCAGGTCTCACTGCTCCCCCAAAAACCTGATTAGTGCTCCTTTGGTTTCATTTTTAATTCAACTCATGTGCAGAAAATACACACTCTGAATTTGTGCAACCCTGAAAGGCAATGCAGCGTTTTCAGCTGGAGGAGTACTTGAATTATCTTTTTTTTATTCTCTTGAGTGCGTAAACTTTTTTGAGTTTTGACCTTCCAACAGTTGCAACGGAGGATACAATGCACTTTATCTTACATTGCATGACAGATAACTTTTTCATTTAAGCATTTTTAGTCTTTGCATCTCTGGGCTCTGATTTACAAGCCAGTTACAAATAACAAATTACTGTACCACTTGTCAGCTAAGGTGCTGTGTCTATCCATGTATTTAGCTGGTGTTCATGGGCAAAAATTAGATTAGCTGACTTATTTTTGCCAACAACGAAAAGGATTTCAAGAGAGAAGCTCTGACTGAAATTATTTCCTACCTAGTGTTCATTTTCCCTCCCTTGTTTCAGGGACTTAATACCTCAGGGAGCTTTAATATTTTTGAACAATTCATGTAATGCTGATTCATAGGTTCACAATGATATTTTGTCTGCTGCACATAATCTGATTTCTAGTTCTTTCTAGATGCTTTACTGCCTGCTGTGGTTGATCTCTCTGAATACTTAAAATATGCCATGCTATGAGCTATGATTCAGTTTTACCACAAC
The DNA here is from genome assembly GCA_020745705.1 of Hemiprocne comata. Taxonomy (NCBI): domain Eukaryota; kingdom Metazoa; phylum Chordata; class Aves; order Apodiformes; family Apodidae; genus Hemiprocne; species Hemiprocne comata. The sequence continues at coordinate 10,738,537 of CM036587.1, forward strand.
GTATCACAATGCTACTAAAAAGCAGATTTTTTAGGTTTTTTTAATATCTGAATTAGTTTTTGCGCAAGACTGTTGATGAATTAAAGTATTTATACTGGAAGAGCTGGAACAATCAGATACAAACATAAAGCCCCTAAGATCTGAGTCTTTGTGAGCACAGTTGCAGCTGATATCTATTCAACACATCATTCAAAAAGCTTCATCATAACCATCAAGAGTTGCTAAGTTTAAATATCACTTACTAAAAACTCTGACATTAACAAAATGCCTCAAAACATGCAATGATGACATAACACTGAAAAAAAAGCATACAGAGGGAACCTAAAATTCCTGTAATTCTTGGAAGCAATTTTACCTTTGTGTGTTCTATGCTCAGCTAAAATCTGAATATTCTGAAATAGCCACACTAACTTCATGCCACCAAGGGCTAACAGTAACTGCACAGACCTACTATACCCATTGTGCTCAATATGAGCTACTGAGAACTTTCTCTGGTAAAAAAAACATTGAGGTGTAGCCTGGATCTGCAGGCTGAGCCGCAGGAGAGCCAGCACCAGGAGAGGGAACCAAAAGCAGGTTTGCTTTCTTTTGAATCTGCCCTTCAACTCGTAACATGACACAAACTCTTGTGATATAATGAAACACAATTTCAGGAGTTAAAGTAGTACTGCATTTCGAGAGGCATTCAAATATTGTAGAACTGGGCTGGCATAAACAAGAAACAGTAACAGGGTCCACCAGCACCTACTGCAGCGCATCATTCACTAAGTGGCAAGTAGGTGCTTTTCTTCCTCAGCGTATTTCCATTAATTAAGGACTAGCAAGTAAAATCAAGGACATTAATACATTTTCAAAAATGCCATTCATTTCAGACATTTGTCCATCAGCAGCTTTGAATGGCATACAAAGCAGTAAACCTTCTTTAGAGCAAACACTGAGGTGAACCAGTAATAACGTTAAAGCATTTCAAAAACATTGGTAGTGTAGCTCATGTTTCTCTCTTGCACTTAGTATTGTTACAGAAGACAAGTCTTCTGATCAGTGGTTGGCAGCTTTAAGAAATAGAGATACATTTCTAGATAGTCAACTGGTACTTATTAACATACTTTTGATGTGGTGGAACATTCATGTGCCTTATTTTCTACTTCCTCAGGGTATCCTAGTTAAATGTCACATGCATTTTTCTCCCATGTTAGGAAAACAAAACCTGCATATTAATTCTTTTTAGGAGAGGCATAAAGGTAAGAGGGAACATTGATTATTCAAGTCATCTATAAATTACTCTAACAGACATATCTATAATACTTGAAAACGTAATTATCAGCAGCATTACCCCTCTGTTTATAACAGTCATGATGGATGAAAACTACAGCAATCAATCTGATTGCTCTGACAGTAGCTTAAGCTAATTCACAACAAAAGACACAAAGTTAAAAGGCCAGACTATTGCATGGATTTTACAAGCATAATGTTATTTAATATAAGATTTCAGTTTCATTAACCAGATTCCTGCTCCTTAGTAATGAAATTATGAGCAAATTCCCTGTAAATGTATCTGAGAGGTAAGGAATCTGAGACCTCTATACACTTCTCCTTAGCTGCTCCTAATATCAGAACGAAAACAAAGAATTGCCCGTTTCTCACTCCAGAATGCTCATGGTTCAGTTTCCTAAGTCTGTTGCTCAGCAAGGCAATCTACCTAGAAAAGGTTTGCTATTATGGCCCCAAACAGCACAATGCTTGGAAAGGAAAGAGCAATGAGTGAATAAACTATTGAGAACATCACTTACTCACATGCTATAAATCTGGCCTTCATCCGGTATTCCCTAATCATGGTACTTCACACTACACTTTCAAACAGAAAAAAATACTGTTTTGCAAGAGAAACAACACTTTTATTTTACACTTTAGGACTATTTGTTGGAAGGAGTAAACTAGAATCCAGGATTAACTTGTTTTATTTACTACAACAAATAAAACAGAAACATGGTGAATTGCAAATTCGATGATTTCTTGTTAGTTTGCTATTCCTAATCACTGTTGACTTTTATATATCTATATAAGATAAACTATGTTTACAGGTATAGATTTTACTTAAATTACATTCTATGAAGTATGAAAGAAAGTATTTCCTTCTATCATTTACTTCTTAACTAAATGCCAAAGGTTCAAACCTATAAACTAAAGAAGTCTGTCCTGACAGCCACATAAAGCACTAGCTTTTGTACTTTACATTATTTTTAGCAGTTAGTCAGGTTTGATTCATCTCTATATGCAGTACCAAGGTATGCCCTTGAAGCTTTGCCATTTTTAAAAGCTAAATGTATTCAGTGTTTCTCAGAAAGATAATTTTTAATCATCCTGTTTGCTTGAAAGTACATTAAAATTGGCCAAGATTTCCAAGGTTACAGCAAAGATACTCCTATGCCATACAGATACGCTGTCAAAAACAATTAAGTCTCTCTTTCCTCATCCATACTGTATTTAGAAAAAAATCTGTCACTTTGACTGCCATGTTTATATACTTTGTGTGTGTGTGATGATTTGTATTTATCTGTGGTTGCACATTACAGCCAAGGCTAAATGAGATTGTGTCAACACACCAGCTTTCAGCTGCCTGAGCACTGCTGCTGCAAGGTTCTCCAGGCAACCCTTCTGCCCAAGCACCTTCCACGCTGCTGTCGGGTGTTCGAATGCCAGCCAGGACTCCCCCAGCACTACCTCACACAGAGGCAGGGGCACTTACTTTCTTCTAGAGACTAAGCAGGTTATTTCGTGGGTGCTATTCTGTGTGGATAAACACGCTACGACAAAACTTCCTCTCCATCAGCACTGAGTGGAACAGCTGCCCAGCATGGGTTTTGTCCCAATGCTCTGTGTAGCCTCTGGTGGCGTATGGATTTGCAGGATATGGTTGGATGAATGGGAGTAAGAACACACTCCTGAATGGGAACTCATGTAACTATTGTACTGACAAAACTCAAATAGTCCTTTTCCCACTCTCCCCACAATACCTAGTCTTGCACTGCAGACAGGAACAGGAAGCAGTACATATTTTTTTTTTATTATTCCTGTTATTATTCACATTAATGCCATGTCACACAAATCTGGTAGTCCAAATGAGGATCCTAATGCTTGTCAATCCTATGTACTTTTAGAGTAAGATCTTCAAATGCCACCTGAGCAATGCAAAACGCTTTTGTTAAAATAAAAGTTGGGCCCATGAAAGAACAGCTTCTAGTCAGATATCCCTAGCTATGTTACCAAACACCCTCATGCATACAGCCTAGATATATCCCTTCTCCTCTTATTCTTTGCACTATTTTTGTTAGCCAAGGGAAGTTTCCCTGACATAGTTTTGGCTATTCCACAATTAATTTGTCTTCATTCATTGTGTCCTTAATAACACTATGTAGGCAACAGATGTCAAATCTTTCCAAGTGGAATGAAGCAGAAGTGAACTCACATTCCTAATAAATTGTTTATTGAATATTTATTTTTACTTGGATGACAAAGTGCTAGTGAATCCACTGGTGGTAAAACCCATGCTTATATGCTACAGCACAATATTTATTGAAGCAGCTATTCTTGCCAAATCTATATTACATTTATAAATCTTCAAAACAAGCCCTGGTAAATGTCACTTCTTCTTAAATGCTCAGCAGAATCAATGACAAGTGATGCTGCCTTTGCCCTTGAAGAATTCACGTGTTTGGATCGGAGTCCAAATTCTAAAACCTGTTCAAAAAGACACACCGTGTAAACACACAGGCAATGTACCAGAAGCACTGAGGAAAAAAAGGAAAACTTACTCCAAAGGCAAAAGTTAAATAAAACAGGAAAGCTGTTCCTAGGCTTTCACTGTAAGCAGTATCAAATTTACCACTACAAAGCCCATTATCTTACTTCCATTCTGCTTTGAAATCTTTTTTAGTGGTCTTCCATATGCATACCATTTGCTTTTGGTATGTCTTTAGTACTGCATTAAGCATCTCTTGAAATAAATATCAATATAAAATAATATAGTTACGATACCTAATTCTAACAAAATTTTGAAACTATTCTGGCATGACATCAGGCAATATCATGTGCCAGATATTTATCTGGTTTTCCTGTGTATGCATCCTTCATTTACTGAACATACTTCCAAATTTTATTGTATCTTCAAAGAGAAATGAAATACAAAAACTGAGCAGGACAGTTGACAATTTCATATCTCCTCTAACTTCTTGAATACCACCAGTGGTTTCTACACTGAGGAACAGTCTGCAGGGTGTCAGTGGATGCCCAGCTCCAAAAAGCAGAGCTTCTCTGCTAAGCAGCACAGTCCAGATTTGCTGCCATGCCAGGCATGGTGCAACCAAAACGCTTTTCCAAGGAGAGCATTGCAATGTTTCATTTTCCAGCTGGTTCTATAACCGCCATGGTTTAAAAAACGGTGGGTTAGCCTATTCAGGGCTCTGAATTACACAGCAAATAATATTCGTTCAGAGCATGTCAACTGGCTTAGTATAATGACATGTTTCTATGGCAGAGCTGCAGCTCTATCATATTTTCGCCCATGGGGGATTTCTCAGAGTTAGGGGATTTCCTCAAGGGGAAATGCTGTTAGCACAGGGCAAGGAAAGAGACCAGATAAAGAGAATCTATGCAGATCGAGCTGTAGAGTCCCTTTCTTTCAGAGCTATAAACCCTACAGCACCTTATACCTTCCCAGCCACAGAGTCAGAGACGTAGAAGCCCTGGCTCAACCCTTCTATTAGGATCTTTGCTCTAGGGGAGAAACTGGAAGTGTGGCACTCCTGTCTTGACCCATGTCTATCTTCAGTGTACCTCCTTCAGCCAGCATTTCTTGTATTTTTAGCAAAACCTACACTTGTTTCACTCCCAAGTGGTGTTAAACATGTTAATTAAACAGAAAATAACTGGTAGAGCTTGTAATAGAAATGACATTTTAATGGTAGATGAAATCTTGGGGCGATACTCATTGATAAAATATAAAGTGAAGTGGAAAAAAACATTGATTCAAATCAAGACCTGCTTATTGCTAGGAGAAGTCATCACAGTGAAAAAAACCCAGCAAACCAGACTCCATCTATTGATGGCTGCCAAGCTGCTAATTGCCTCAGAACAGAAAACTGGCTTTGAAATGGGAATAGTTCAAAAGTGAACAAAAAAACACAGCCTAGATGGTGACGATGAGCAAAAAATGACTTCTCAAGTGCACACCCAGGAAAACAGAGGACAAAAAGATTATGAGATACTCCATTATTTTTCATTTTCCAAATTCAACAAAATACATTAACGCATAAAAAAAAAAAAAAGAAAAAGCAGTTCTAATCCTTTTCCATTCTTTATCCTAATATTTGATAGACACACAAGTAGGATGAATAATCTAAGTCAGCAATTTTACCCTATTTAGTAACATCCCTGGGGACAGTATGTTGTAGTTGGTATGAAGAGGTTTATTATGTTTCATGAGACTTTAGAAAATGTGATTATTACATTACTGCGCTTTTTTACTCTAAATAAAAGATGAAACCACTGCTCTTACAATTTAAATTTGGGTTTGATGTCAACATGCAGTGATTTGTAAAACTTACAAAAAATGCTTGAGCACGTACCACTTCTTTTTCCTCTAATTCCTGTATACTTTGTTAAATAGTTGTTTTAATGTAGCACTAGCAGGATATTTTGGATCCTTGTGGGAGAGGTGGATTACATGGCAGCCACTAAATATCAGTCAAAGCATCACACATTTCACAACATTTCCAGACTTGTAATGCAAAGTATCTTTCATTTCAACCACCAACCCTGAAGATGCCTCAATTGATAAAAGGAAATATTTCAGCCCCACTATTCAAAAACCATTTAAAGCCAGATGAGAAGATGCTGGAAAGCTGCCCTTTCACCAACTCACTGTGGCTACATGACAATGAAGTGAGAAACTGTTGGAAGGAAGAAATTATTCTCTGTATCTTGCCAGTCGTTGTCACTGTAATCCCATTAGTCTATAACTAATAGTGTAAATTTGGAATAAATGGGGAAAAATTTTTATGTTCCCTAAGCACAATGAATTAAGGGGTTGGAATAAGGCTTGAGGAGAGAAAAACAACCTGGTTTTGCTACAGATTGCTATGAAATCTAAAAAAGATACCATTTCCTGTTATATAAGGATGTGTTTGGTTATCTTATATTCTTCACTCTCCTACCTGTATTTCACTACAAAATGTTTAGGGTTGTATGACAGAGAAGAAGTATGACATGTTCCTAATTTGCAAAATAATTGAAAAATGCTATTTTTTGCAGATGCAATCCCACACCCAACTGCTGCCTGATTTAGAGTTTCAATATGGACAGTTGGGAGTCACTCACTGCAGTTCAGACTACTTTTAAACATACCACAGAGGCTTTGGGCAAACTCTGATTTAGATACTTGGTAAGCAAGAACAGGTTCTCACTAAAATCACTTACATTTTCAGATTTATCAATGAAATGAACAGTAATTCAATTTTTATTCTTCCAAAACCAGAAAGGTAGAAAACCACTTGAAAGCTGAAATTATCATCGTTTTTTGCCCCCTGAACCTCTAGATATAGCTTGAAACAGACCTGACAGGTTTAGTCCATTCACTTCTCCTCTATCCCTTCTCCACCTAATAACAGATCAAATTAAGAAGGTTTTTTAACAAAAATAACTAAAAAATCCAAGTAATGAAGAGAAAAAGCCAGAAACATCACTATTTTATTAGGGACATTGTCCAAACATCACGGTTCTCTGCATTACATACACAAAAAAAAAGGAACTGCAATCACCTTCTCCTCTTCCTCATTCTGTTATCATGTTGTTAATTCCAACTGTGAAGCCACTGACCCTTGAAATTATTTTCACATGCCTGGATAACACATGTGACTTCTCATTACCTTTATCTTTCTAGAATTGTTCTTTCAAAATTTTGTGTGTCCCTGGAACATACTAATTCACACAGGATTCTGTTAACAAATATCAAAACTTAGCCTTAGTTTTAGCTTTAGAGACTTAAACATCTAATGAGGGAATTCAGAGTTCAGTTGGCCTAATTCCTCACTAGTGACATAAAAACAGGTTCAGCATATGTAACAGGGCTGCAGCTTAAGCACAGCAAGATATACCCTGAACTTTCAAATCCCTGCTTCTTATTTGTACAAGCCAGGCTATGAAAACAGACACTTGTAATGAATTCACTGAGAAATCCTTAGTAGAAGTAGCAATGGCAGGCTTAGAGTTGTAATATTTAAAGCAACTGCAAAATTGTGCTTTCATCAGGAAAGGAACAATAGCTTCGTTAGTTTTGAAGCTTACATTTATATTCAGCATAATAATTCAACGTATCGTTGCCTGCCACTATTAGGAGACAGAGGTCAAATATGGCAAGTAAAAAAAAAAATTACATTCACAAGCTATACAAAAGAGAAAATAGGCTCAAATTGTATGAAGTGCAGTGACATTATTTAAATGTCTTTGTTAATCAGGGTCCTGACATAAGAGATGGTGCTGAGAAGAATTTGCTCTTCAGACTCTTCTCAGCATGGGTCAAATCTGCTTAATATTCCAAAGGCTGAGTCTAGCTGAACTGTGTTACCCCTTTATGATCTTTCATCTATTTTTTCCTCCTTTGAATTCAAGATGCACTGGTATTTTCAGTTTTCATCACTGCTAAAGGGCAGGGAAGCTGTAGTATAAACAGTGAAGTTCCTTTCAAGCCTTGTTTATAATGATTTATACATTATACAGCTGTTAGACCTGCAAAAATTTTTGCAGAAAGTCAGAACACAAAAAAGAAGTTTGGGAATTTTTACTTTTGACCTCACTCTTTTTTTTCCAGTTGCTCAATGAGGGACAAAAACGGGGACTCTCTGCTGATTCATACATAAGCAGGTAAGAACAGTCTGATGTCCACTCCATATAGCCACAACGGTTTGAAGACCATGGAAAGCCAAGAACGATGAGGCTGACAGAGCATTTAGTGTACAGATGCTGCCGCTTACTTGTCTGCACCAAGATCCCATTTGAAGCATGCCCACGGGGACTATGAAGGATTTTTCAGATGGTCATCACTCTTTTACGGACAAATAAAAGAAAAATAAAAAGACCAAAGTCATACAGGTTGTAAATCTCAGACAGTAAATTGGTCTTCCCATTCTCTGATGATGTCTGTGTAGAGCAAAAAGGGTTCCTTAAAACAAGAGGTAGGCACCACACTGTACTGGATGCGCTGTGCAATCATAAGATCAAGAACTTGTGTTCTACAATTCCTTCTTTCCCCAGCAATTGTGTAGCTCCCACAGCTATCCACAAGCTTAAAACTTGACAGCTGCTTTCCCATCACCCAGACTTGCTACCTGAGGGGTCTGGAGGCTATTTTTGTTTCCCTGCCAAGATACTCAATCCATAAAAGACCTTTTCCCATTTCAAACAAGACATACAGCACAATAAGAGGACATAAAAGAGCAGCTGGCCAGTTTATTTTGATTTATTGGAAACATTATGGAATTGCCCAAAGGCCAGAGTCCAGTTGTGCTCAGAGCTGTCCCACCCTGTCTGCAGCAGTGCAAAGCAGTAAGATAGATGAGGCTGCTCTAGACAAGATGAGATCCAGCCCACCCGAGGACAACTGTGTTCGCATTGGGGATTTAGGAAGGGCATACAACTATAAAGACCAACTGCACAGTTGTGGAAAACTTTGATAGCCTGATGTAACTGAAAGATTTGAGAAATTGCAATGAAACAAACCAGATCATCTGATATGATTCCCTTTCAGACATTCAGTTAAATGTAATACGTTTTCACACTACTGACCAGCATTTGTTAAAAGCTGGTTTCCAAAAATATTGCTGTTTGGAATCTAAATCAATCCAGTCCTAAGTACTTACTTCACAGAACGTCATATCCTGTAGTTAGACTTAATGTTGTTTGGTTTTTGTTGGGTTTTATAGTTGCCTCATTTATTTCAGAAGAGACAAAGCTGCTGAATTCACCTTTGAGACAAGTCTTTACCAAACCAGTGTATAGCACAAGGGTTTTCATCCATAATGTTGACACAGAGTGGCATACTGATCAGATAGCTAGGGTTGTACTACAGAATATTTTCTGTGCTTTCAATGGGTTTTCTTGTTCATGGCTCTGATCCCCCTGTGTTCACCCTGCTGTAGACACCCAACCCCAGTGAGAGCTCAAGGGCTATAATTAGAGCCTTACAAGTCAGGAGAAGACACCAAAAGTGTTGGAAAGGCTGAAAACGTTTTGATACCTTTGTCCATGATCAGCACAGACAGCAATGACCAGGTGCTAGGGCTGAGTCACTTCTGGGAAAGGAGGTGCACTGCACACTGTAGATACTACATAGTATAACTGCACTGTGTTTTATGTGAGATGGGGTACTTGCACTTCATTTATTAAAAAAGTCCACATTTGAACAAAGTGAAATAACAAAGGAGAAGTATGAGATAACAGGAGGAAGGATTTTGGAAAAGAAAGGGGGAAAAAAGGTTTAAACATATTTCTTCCTTTCCTTTTTACAATTTTCTTCACAGCATTTTTCTCTTTTTCAGCACCAGCTTCAGAAGGGGAATATTTAAAGATTAAAAGAGAACTCTTCCCTTCAGAGAACCAGTTTCACCAAATCTAATGTTGACAGGTACTGTACAGCTACCGTGTGTATTTGGGAAGACATAATAAATACGAACTGAAAAGGTCACATCTCACATAGGCACCTTTGACGACTCATGCAGACTCTCTCTCAAAATGCAGCTCAGAAGTAGATACAGTAACACATTCCTCCCCTCCGGCATTGGCAGTAACTAGGGTTTCAGAACCACTTACATTTCCTATTAAAAATCTCAATTCAGGAATATAGCCTGCTTTGATTTAACAAAGGCAGTCGTGCTCCTGTATTTCATGCAGCAATCCAAGTCTGACATGGAATTATTTCTTATTCATAACGATAAATAAAAAACTACAGTTTCCAAAGGCAACAAAATAGACAAGCAACCCACTTATGACAACATCTCACTCTTTCATGCTCACGCCCTACTGCCAATAAATATTTAAGAGATCAATGAGACTTCAAACTGTAGGAAACCAGTAAATAACTGTAATGTTTTTAAATAAAAATCACGTGTGACTGGATTTTTTTTCACAGTTAGCTACTGGGATTGAATGGGTTAATTTATTTCCTGAGACAGAAGACCTTAGATAAGCTTGGTGGTTATGTAGGCATGTCTGGGTTGCTAGGAGTTTAAACTATCAGCTTGCAAATGGAGCTATTTCAGATCCCAGGTGATCCAAAGAATAGGTTCTCTTCATGCACTAAACGATGCTGGGATTATGTGGGGAAAAAAATACCAGGCGATCATATAATCAGACACTGCACTGTAGCACAGAAGCACAAAGATGCTGAATTAAGGCAGTGCAGGAAATGCCAGAATTACATTTGCCTACCTTCTGAACATTTGATTTGTAGTCCTCAGAAGGGTTGTTGTTTTTTTTTTTTATTAATCTTAACTATTGTGTATAACACACACTGAGAATATGATACAGTACTGGGTAGTAATGAGACCGCTTGTGTGCAGCTCCTGCTTGTTAATTGTCCCAGTATTTTTCTTACTCGGACATGGAATCCCAGTGGTTAATGATATTATATCTTCTGTATATCAGCTCACTCATGCATATGACCACTTGATTGCCTCACATACACTATTTAACCTAATCATCGTAAACACTGATGAAACACTCAAGAATTTGCTGTGACTCCCAGATCTGCACTACTGAAAATAGGCATAACTCGCTAAGCAATTTCTGAGCTTGGTCACTATACAGTAAACCTGTGCCACTTCACAGAGTCTGATTCATCACTGATAAACACTGCTGAACCAGTTTCAACAATATCCTGTACCTTATGCTATTGTTTGTGCTAAATCAAAGGCTAAGCCATGTACAGAATAAGAAGGGCAGGAGCTCTGGGGGAAGAGGAATATTTTTGTGGGTTTTTAAAATAGTTTATATAAATGTAAGATACACCAGACTTAGGAAGAGAAGAATACTTCAGAAGTAAAAGTACTTAGAAGAGGAAAAAAAATATGCAGGTTTCAGTTTATCCAACAATGAAAGCAATCAGAACCTGTCACACAGTATATAAAATATGTTCAAACACATACTTGACTCTAATTTATTGGTGCTAAAGCTCCAACTGAATTAAACTGGAGATCAGGGTAGTAAGAATCCCTGTAAATCAGGAGCTTCACGCACGTGCGATTGCAGTCCCGGGCTGCCTGTTTAACAGGAAATCACTTTTATCATCACAGTGAGTCGAGGAGAGAAGCCCATGATCAGAGGGCTATTTTTATCTACTGAATCAGTGACTCTGTGTAAACTATTGCTACAGCAAATAAATATGTAAAGGTGGCATCAATTATTACAGTTTCAATTAAGGTACTGAATGGCAGGAGATGCCATGTGTAGGAGAAATTACTAATTTGAAAAGGGAATAAAGTACATATTTCAGATAAGTTGGAGTTTTGTTGTTTGGGTTTTTTTGTTTGTTTTGGTTTTGTGTTTGTTGTTTGTTGGTTTTTTTTAAAGAATTTAGGCCGGATATTTATTCTGTTTTCAACAAGAAAGACAGTACCCACACATGATAAAAATCTTCTCACTTCCTCTTCTAGACAAAGGTGGTGACACAAAGCTAGTTTTCATATTCAAGTGCCTCGATTATTAGTTTTTCTACCAGTCCTCGCCAAAATCCTCAGCTTTTCTTTTTTCTTAAAGATCAAAGTAAAAATCCTGACTATGCAATCCTGAACTGAGAAATAACACAGCAATTAAATACATGTGTGCACACACATGTTTGGATCACTAGAAATTAATAGCTTGTATCATCGCACTAAAACATCTTCACGATTGCTTATATGATACATGATTGCTGATTTTTACATGAAGCATATTGATAAATAATCCCATTTGTAAAGTTTTGGGTTAGTTCAAGTGCTTAAGAAAAAAAAAAATGAATCTGCAGAAATTAGGAACCTGTCCTTTTTCCACCAAATTCAATGAAAATGCTCCATGTGCCATATGCACTGCTTTTCACCCACATCCTAAAATTATCAACAAAGTGGTCAGGAATGGCAGGGCGCTCCCCGCAAATGAGTTACTGAAGTGATACTGCTGCTAATAACACAGTACCCTATATTTATATAGTGCCTGCCACCCCCAGTGGTGATAAAGCCTCTATACCTCCTGTCTAAGGAATGAAAGTCAAACAAAGAGGGTGAAGTCCTCTTCAAAGCATCGCAGCCACGCAGCATCTGTGGTACTGATTTTGGTCCAGGACAGCAGATTTTTTCCAAAACCCAGATGAAATTCTTCACTTGGACAAAAAAAAAGAATCTCTGATCTCTCAAGGTACAAAAGAGCAGCTCATGTTTAACTTCACACAATTCAGACGCCTCTCATGCCTGAGTCTTTTCCCTTCTCATATTTCTCTGCTTTAACTTTTCTTTCCCTCCAGTCAACTGAGAACATATATATGAAGATTTGATTTTTGGGAAGCATCTTCAACTCGATTCACTTCAGTCGCATCTCCAAACGCTCAGCCTCTCTGACTATCAGGCCATAAATATGAGAGAAATAAATATCTGTACCTTGCAACCTCTCCCCTTCTTTCTTTGTGACAGTGCTGCTCACAGCTTCCCCAGGGACTGATTTATCCACAAGACTGACATTTTAAATTCAACAATGTGTAATCCATTTCCACAACCCTCAAAGACAACAAATACTCAGTTTTAAATTATTGAATCATTCATTTAACTTAGGATGCCTGAAAATTATCATTTTTATGGAAAGTAATAAATTGTAATTGCAAGTAATAAAAATATAAGTAAAGAGAACAGCCAGACAAGCCACAAAGAAAATACCTCATTCTGTAAATGAGTGTGTTTGATTAATGAGGATTTCTAATTGTAACACATTACTTATAGAATTAACACTTTTTATATCTATCCGCTAACCCCAATTTTAAGAGTTATTTCAGCTGTGAATGATTCCTGACTTTTTTTTAATAATAGTTCCTCTGCATTCAGCCTTCCTAGAAGCAGCAGGAAGCAATGACAGGCTTTGGCTGCCCAAGCCCCCACATGGAGCTTTTTCAAGCAGGCACATACCTGACTTTCTGGACTCGTGCAAAGGTTTACATTCAGACCTGATGATTGTGATGTCATGTAGGGACTCCTGAACAATACACATTAAGAAAATGTTTCTATTAAATTGTCCAAGTTACACTAAGGTAATACTCGGTTCAATAACCATTACTTTTGAGTTTACCTGGATGAAGCTGAAGTGCTGGACACAAACCAGAGCACTAGCCCCATTGCCAGAATACAAACACTTTTCCTGAACAGCATAAGCCTTCCCAAACTTCTCAAGTTAAACCCAAAGGCCATCTCCTGCTTAAGAGAACAGCAAAGCTCCAATAGCGTGGAGTAAACTGTTCACTCTGGTTGCTACACTGCTGCTTGTACAAAACAATCTAGCACCATATTTATCAGTGGGGGCAGCTGCTGGTCTGGTATTATGACTGATTACTGGGAGATTCAAAATATTGGTCCATGTTGTCTCTAAAATTTACCGGTGAAGATATTCTGTCAACATAGAACAATCCTTTGCACTGTTCTTCATTAATTCAGCAAGTTTGGCAATACTGATAACTGTGCTGAGGGCCACCTTATCCCAGCTGGAAAAAAAAATCAGGATCTTGACTTTCATCCTTCATGAAGTATTAATCTGTGATTAAGGTTGCTTCTTTTATTCTTTTTTAATTTATTTCTACTTCCCCATTTTAATTCATCTGGATTCAGCTTTTACTCTGCTTCAGCCAAATCTTGTCTTTCTCTACTAGGTTATGGAGGCTTCTGGTAACCAATGTGTTTGACACATGAAGGCCCTTCTGCACTGTAAGAAAACGTGTCTCTTTCTTTGAGAAAAGCAGAACAGACGGACCTCTAAGCTTCTCACTATAAGGCATTCTCTTAAAATCATTTTTCCAGCCCATTCTTTTACCTTCTTCAATTTGCCAACGCAATTTAACCAAATATTTGCACAAAACCAAACAAGATATTCCAGTAGCTGCCTGAGTAATGCAATATATATAAAGAAAACCACTTGCATCTCCTAAAGTCACTATCCTACTCTGTACATCCAAGATCCACATTAGCCTTCTTTGTGCCAGCTCTCATAGAAAGCCCCAATGAGCTATCTGTCAAGGATATAAATCCTTACTGCCCATCCCCAGATCCAAAATAAAATAAGATTAATTTTCATGACAGACTTATTTTCTTTGAGGAGAGGAGAAAGGTTGAGGAAAAAATGTTTTGTCAGTGTGAAGGAGGAAGCCTAAAAGCAGATACAAATTCATAACAGAAAAAAAATCATCTTCATTATTTTTCAAATAACCAGAACACCAGAATTCAGGAAAGCACGACACGTGCAGCCCACTCATTCCTCTGGAATCAGCAAATGCAACTTAGAGCAATGCTAAAACGTTTCATGGATGGGAAAGCTCCTAAGGGGCATCTCCATTACTAGTCCTGACTCCTCCTCAGTTTCTCCTCCTTTGCTCTCTGCTTACCAAGAGAGACAGCCAAGCCTGTACATCTCAGGGTGAAATTTGTAACATGATCAATAAGATGCCACAAAGCAGAACATTTGATGCTAGTTTTTATTCTCGTTGTGTTTTGATAGGTTCAGTCTCCCTCTCCCAACCTGCTCTCCTCCCTCTCTTCTGCAAGCCCCCTCCAGAGGCCCCAACAATTCTAGCTCAAAAGCCACATTACCTCTCATTTTATGAAATTTCTGCAAGGAATAACCTTTAACCCATACTTTGCCTCCTCCCCTTCCCTGCCAAAAGCTTTATTCATTCAATTCTTTTTCAACTTCAATTACTTCCCATTTAACAAATGGTTGGTATAGCAGTGAAGCACTACAGGAAGAACAAAGGTTGGTGCTCCATTGCAATCTCTTCAGGGTAGAATTAAAGGCAAATTCTCTATCAGAGAAAGCCACCTCTCCTCGATTTTTCTGTCATCGCATTATTATTATACAGCTTGTCTCTGAAAGGAAGGATCTCAGGGTGTCATGAACTCTCGGAGAATTTTTAGTCCACAATGCCTTTCAGTAAAAAAGGGAATGCTCCAGAGAGAAAATAACCTTTGTGTAAAGAAAGGTTTGTTCTGCAATATTGTCTGAGCATTGGCTTTACAGGGAAGAAATGAATCTTTGCATTTGCATCACCAGAGCGTAGAAACTAGTCCTAAAGAATATCAGTCTGCACAGCCTGAGCTATACTGCACTCTCCCCTCTGACTGAGAGATAGTGAGACTTGAGCAGGATTAGATCATACACAATCCCTCCTGTATTGATACACATCCACAGTAGAACACACACAACTGAATTCAGAAAACACGAATACTGGTCACTTCAAATGGTATTCTTTCATTTAAAAGGAAGCTGTGTCACTTACAAAATCTTTTTTCTGATCTCATTGAATGTTAAGGGAAGAACTTATTCCTAATTGCCTTTTCCCCCCTTCCTCAATCATTCTCTCATATTTCTTTCTCCGATTTTGGGTACTTCAACTCAGGCATAAATTCCTGCCTTTTGTTGGCATGTCTCTCACAGCAGTTCATGTCGGCAACAGGACAGCAACATCTGCGTGAAGACAAATTAGTGATACTCTGGAAGAATCCTCAACTGTCTTGTCTAGAAAAAATAAAGACTGCTTATAGCAAGTATCATTCATACATACATAAACATACACACAAACACACATGTGCCAGCACAGGAAAGAACGGAGGACGGATAAAAGTCACAGATACTCTTAAAGAAGGAAGGAAATGAGAAGGCAGATTCCAAGCTGTGTGAATTATTAATTGTCCATTGAAATCAATGGAACTCTGATAATTCCAGCTAAGGACTGGCCCCTGAGAAATGTAAAGTGCCTTTCAACACATCCTGCTTTTCTAAATTATTTTAATTACACAAAAAGCTAGGTGGGTTATTATTTTTGTTTCATATAATTTTTATGTATTCCATTGGCAATTATAAATAAATATTTTTTTCTTTTTTTTTTTTTTAAGTGGAACACTCTCTGTATCCAAATAAGACTAGAGAAATAGAATATTGAAATGCAAAAGGAAGGTGAAATGGTTAATGGAAGAAATTACTTATAAATACACAGGAACAAAAGAGGAAAAAAAAAACAGGAAAAGAAAATGTTGTAGTATTCAGATTCAGGTTCAAGCTCAACAAGAAGCATGATCGTAATATATGCTTCCTTGAGAGTTACAGATTACTGAAGACAGTGGCACTTGATATGCTTTTCTTAATACTGTTTACAAATTACATCCTTCTGGAAGCTGTAGGAAAAAATATTACTGTAAAGGCATGCACGTGGGTTATTAGGTAAAGCTAATGGTCACCATCCCCATATATCTGAAAGATTTTTTTTCCCCAAAAGAAAAATAAACCTAAGAAAAATGGTATAATACTTGATGTTCTGCAAATATTTTAATAGTACACAAAGTCTGAGTTAGGAAGGAAAACAACTCAAAATCAAATTGATAAAGTCTGTATTACAATTCAGCCTCCAGTTACTCTGTCAGTGTTTGCTGCAGGTCACACAGGCTACTTCACATACCTGCGTGCCCAGGATATTCTTAGTGCTGTGAATCCTTTGGACGTATCCCAAATGATGAGATAACAGTATTTAATTATCTGGAATAATAAACAATTAGAAAAAACCCACTACTGCTGTCATTCAGTTACACTTTAAAAACAGCACAGCTAAGCAGGTGGTGAGTAGTGATTACTGCACTATCACTGACTGACTGCAGATTGTGCATGCAGCAAATCTATGCCAAGATATCTAGTTATTTTTGTTACTCATCTTTGCCCTTTCTACTCATCAACTTTACCTAAATATGTTTTTCAGCTATAACATGCTGAGTGTTAGCCTGTAGAGTACTTGGTTACCACTTGTAGAATGGGTCTTAAGATTGCAAACTGAATTTTCAGCTGAAGACTTGCCAATAGTGTGGCAAGCAGGACCAGTGATGTGATTGTCCCTCTGTACTCAGCATTGGTGAGGCCACACCTCGAATACTGTGTCCAATTTTGGGCACAATACAGGAAGGACATTGAGGTGCTGGTGCGTGTCCAAAAAAGGGCGACCAAGCTGGTGAAAGGCATTGAGAACAAGTCTTATGAGAAGCAGTTGAGGGAACTGGAGCTATTTAGTCTGAAGAAAAGGAGGCTGAGGGGAGACCTCATCATCCTCTACAACTACCTGAAAGGACACTGTAAAGGGGTAGGCGCTGGTCTCGTCTCACAACTGGTGATAGAACAAGAGGAAATGGCCTCAAGCTGTGCCGGGGGAGGTTTAGACTAGACATTAGGAAGAACTTTTTCACTGAAAGGGTTGTCAGACATGGGAACATGCTGCTCAGGGAGATGGTTGAGCCACCATCCCTGGATGTGTTTAAAAGTCGTCTAGATGCGGCGCTTGGGAATATGGCTTAGTGCTGGACGTGGTAGAGTAGGGTTAAAGGTTGAACTCGATGATCTTGAAGGTCTTTTCCAACCTAAGTGATTCTGTGACTCTATGACTTTGGTAATCACTCAATGACATCTTCAGAGATAGACTTGATCCAATAAGGTAAATATGAGCAATGAGTAAATATGAGTTAAGCCTTTTTGTTCCTGAAGACTCTTTGACAGTGTTAAATGCTGAAAAAACATAAGGAAACCAGCATTTGGTAGGCTAGTCCAAGCAGCAAGCTGCAGGCTGTAAAATTTTAGGTTACCCATTTGTTAAATTACTATCTATTTATAAAATTATTTCAAGTTTGAATGATACGAAAGATGAAGATAGACTTAAATTAAGAATACTGCAGTTACCTGCCGCATTTTACAGTTCATTTTCAGAATATTTTGGGTCTTGTACTCTACGGTGCTTTTGTATAAATGGTTTAGTACACCTGGTCAGCTCATCATGACAGTACTTCTTCAGAATGATGCAGGAGAAATCATAAGAGGCTTTTAAAAGGGAAAAAAAAGAAAAGGTTTTGAAAACCATTGTCAAAATGAGGGTCCAGAAATCAATTTGTAATTATCTGCCAACACAAATCTCAGGGCTTTTCTGTGATAAGGGTGGTAATACATAGGGCTGTAATGTGAATTATTTCAAAGAATAAAAGACTGATTGTCTTCATGACCTATATAGCTTTTAGTGAGCTTTAAAACAAAATTACATTTTATACTTCTCATGAATGGCTTTCTCCCCCCTTTTTCCCCCCTTAAAAATGCAGGGTTTTTGTCCCTTCTAGTAGGCTTTCAGCTTTAAATAGGACTCGGTTTCTTCCAATGTTGATACATTTTGTTCCACTGAAAGTGAAGGCTCTGGCTTTGCAAAAGAGCTGAAGCTCCCCCCGTACAAAGGCAATTCTTTCCAACATATTTAAAAGTAAACTACAAACCATATGATTGCGTTATTTTTACAAAGAAGCTCAGCACTAGAGTTTTGGGTTGTTTTTTTCCCTGGAAAAATTTTAGCATAAAAATATTATACATAAAATAAATGTTTAACTAAATACAAAAATATCAGGGAATAGTTTATCCAAGTTTAAAATACAGTCAAATTAATATGAAGAAAAAAGACAAGTTTTAGTATTTGGGGCAAACTGAAATGAAAGACCAAGTGCAACACTTTCTGAGTATAGCAGCCATATTCAGATCAGTGTACTTAATCACCTCAGCTCCCCTTGCCTGATGCAGACAGAGTGATTCTGGATGTCCCAGCAGGTGACTACAGGGCTGGCTTTTGACCATTCAGTGGTACTGACCATACACTGTAGCCTTGCAGATCCAAACCCCTGAAGTTTCTGCGTGGGATACGAGCTGCAACTTTCTTACACAAAGCTGCCTCCACGTGCTTTTACTTATGGTTATTGCCTGCTTGAAAATTGCTTTCCCGGAAGACACGGTAGTTTCAGAGAAGTATTATGTTAAAAACATTAAACATATTATACCATGAATATTGCAGAAAGTGTAACTCTACAGAACTATTTAAGTTTTTGAAAGAATGTTTTTGTTCTGTTAGTTTTATCTAGAGAATCATAAGAATCAAGTACTACTTCAGCGTATTAGTCTGAAAGCGTTTTGGATCTTGGTAAGTAAGAGCTCCCTGGGATAAATATGTACATCCCACTCTTGTTAACAATAAGCTGTGTTCTTACTTAGAGTGCCTACTATTGTGTATGTGGGGATTCCTTTGCACTACCAGCTAGAACATACCTTGGAAATGCAAATAATTTCCTTACCGATCTAAGATTCTTAAAACCATTCTAAAATTAACTCAATTACTCTGGAGTTTTAGGACAACTGTTCCCAAGAAAATAAAAAAAAATTTCAGTTGCCTGGTTTATTCTTTTCCTGCTAATCCACAAACTTTATATAGCAACTATCATGAAAAATAAGAAATGCTGTCTACTTTGACTTCAGAAAAGTTTAGGCAAATAATTCTTTCCTTGTACACAGTTTTAATCTTTAGAAAAGGGTTTTCTAATCTATTAAGGTGAAATCTTTTCATTACTATACATACTGATTTTTCCAAGACTTTTTGTAGTGTCATATTCTTCCTGCTCATAACACAACACATAATTTGTGCATTGACCCTGTATGTTCATACACTGCTCAGCATTTTATGGCTGTATTCTGAAGTCCTGCATGACACCTTTTAAATAATAAATTAAAAAATACAGTGCCAACATATCCCTGGCAACTCGTCTGCAACTGGCAGGCACTGCTCATTTAATAACTTTACTTTTCACTAGAGAGTAAACCTGTCCCCATAAGCCATATGTCTTTTTCCAACATTTGTTTCACTTGAACTTCATTTCTGAAGGGACAGTAAAGTACATAATGTCACAACAACTTGCTGATATATTTGCTTATGCTGCAAGCAAGGTTATCCAGTTTGTTCTCAAGCTCCAAATGGTTGCTATTGGGTCAAAAAGGTTGAAAGGAAACAAGCTGGAGATCAAAACTGCTTGGTTCCTTCTTATTAACCAGTTTGTGCTACCTTTTAATGCTCTAGATAGTAAATTAATGGTGGCCTAACAAGACAATACAAGCACAGACTGGATGGTTCATCTAATCTTATGCAAAACTATGTAAGACTCTGACAAATCCTCTTCTGATTATGACTCCTTTCAGCTAGCAGAAATTTCCAAGATGGCACACACTAACAAAAATATATACCAAGCCAGTGTATGGAGTGTCCTGATGGCACTCAGCTCACACCCAGTCCCTTGGGGAAATGATGTTAACTGAACACCAACAGGGGCAGCTCTGAAGCTTCTCTAAACTACACCACAGGCAAACGAAGATGTAAATACTCAGCCAGCACAAATATAAGAACACAAAATTACCTTCAGCATTTTCCCCTTCACCCTGTTCAATCTAAACACAGCACTTGGCCTTCGAACCAGCCAAAAGTGGCTGGAGAGGAGACAAGACCATAAAACTTCCAGAACAAACTTTGGTAAGGATATAGAAGTGAAACTCGCTGCACTGTTCATCAACTCTTATCTTTTATGGGGAACAAAAAAGCAAATATAACATCATTAAAAAAATGAAAACTTTTAATGAAAAGAAGAATTACTGATACTGCTCCACAGAGGATAAAAGTTCTCTCTCTGGATTCTGTTCTAATCTAGTTTCTGGATAATTGTCAAAGTGTTTCAAATATCTTATCTCTCTCTACCCCCTGTTTGTATTCTTGACTTCTTTAATGTACAGATTCCCTTTAATTTGGTTGCCAGGGATGCTGGTTCTGTATAAGGTGCTCATCTAATTCCCAGATAAATGAGCATTTCCCAAGAAATAACCTTCTGTCCTCTCCCCTCCCTTGCCCAACGTGCCCACCACATTTCCTATGTCAAAGGAAATTTCATTGTATTCCCCTCACTCTCTCAGGTTCCTTCCCATAGATGTGCAAGAGACTGCTGTTCTCAGACCCTGCTTTCTTATCTGCTCATGGTGAGACTGTACAAAAGAACCGTCCTGCTCCAAATCATAGTGTTACAACTTTTGGATCCCATTTTGTTTCTCCATTTCCCTGATTCTCAATGACTTTTCTGTGCAAAGTAGCTCAGATTTTCTCCTGAGAAACAGTGCTTACCCTGCAAAGTAAAACTTATGGCCTTTATGAAACTGTCTAATATGCACACACCAAACTGTCTATACTATGACATCTAGGCTATAGTCCTGTTCACTTCCATTACTTTTCTGAAGTTGTCATCCCTTTGTGCCTTGGCACCATCCTATATTTTTTGCATTATTATGCTGACTGCCTTGAAGCAGAGAAATCAGGGAAACTGAAACTTAAGTGTCCCAGCAAGAGACCAGAAAAAAATTCTCAAGTTATCAGCAATTTTCTCCAATTAGTCACTTCAATGCACAGATGAAGCAATAAAGGAAGTGTAACTGTGTTGGTTTGGGCTGGGATAGAGTTAATTTTCCTCAGAGTAGCCAGTATGGGGCTATGTTTGGGTTTTGTGCTGGAAATCATGTTGATAATACAGGGATGTTTTCATTACCACTAAGCAGGGCTTACACAGAGTCAAGGCCTTCTCTGCCTGTCACCCCACCAGCGAGGGGGGCTGGGGGTCCACAAGAAGCTGGGAGGGGAAACAGCAGGGACAACTGACCAGAGGGATATTCCATACCATACATCATCAGCATATAAAGCTGGGAGAAGAAGGAAGGGGGACATTAGGAGTGATGGTGTTTGTCTTCCCAAGTAACCCTTACATGTGATGGAGCCCTGCTTGCTTCTCTGGAGATGGCTGAACTCCTGCCTGCGAATGGGTAGTACCAAATTAATTCATTCTTTTGCTCTGCTTGTGTGCATGGCTTTTGCTTTACCTATTAAACTATCTTTGTCTCAGCTCATGTTGTACCCTTCTGATTTTCTCCCCCATCCCACCAGGGAGGACTGAGCAAGCAGGTGTGTGGGGCTTAGTTGCTGGCTGGGGTTAAACCACAACAGTAACATAGTTTAAAATATTTTCCTTTCTCTGGCTGTATCTGTCTCAGCAGGAAATGACCCCAACAATACCTAACAGAAAAGCCTGGTAGGTCTTAAAATGTATCTTACGGTTTGGGGTCAAAGCCATTTTGGCTTTCTTTTCCTTCACCGAGGTAAGGGACAGCGTGTGGTAGCTCAGCATGCTTGTCACTAACTTCTCACCTCCAACTCTCCATTTCATAGTAAGATCGAAGTGGAGGAACACAAAGGAGGATTCTATCGCATGGATCATGAAGAAAGACCTATTTTTCATCCCCTTTGTATACAACAACCTTCTGATTATTGGCATTATGTTCAGTCCTGCTTCTCTTCTTTAAAGTCTTCACACTATTGATTGGTACAATGGCTACAAAGCAGTTCATTCAAAAAGGAAACAGACAACAGAAGAAAACTGCTGATAATCAGAAGAGGAGCTGTAATAATTACCAGCATTTTGACTAAAAGTAAAGTATGTAGTGGTCCTTGAAGCATCCATTGATTCCAGAGTGATTGTAAGGAGGTAAACTGGCCAACACCACCTGGCCAGCCCCAGGTTCAGCAGCAGCTTCTGCACAGTGACAGTACAAAGCAACCCAGCTTAGTCAAAGAAATGGTAAACTCACAGCAATTCAACCTACCAGAGCCCTAATTCTTTTGACTGAACAATTCAAAAGCAGTGCTTCTCCCCACATCCCATTTGCAAGTAGAGAAGCTTTTTTCTTCCTATGTTTCTACTATTCTTAACCCCAATCCAGTACTTCCCTTTGTACCTCAGTTGCTCACAGTAATCCAGCCTAGCTCTCCACTGCACTGAAGTCACCAACAGCACAGAGCAACAGCTGAGGAGTTACAAGATCAGAGGTCAGTATGTGCTAACATGATTCACAGAGTCCTTAGAAAGGGTCACATAGACAACAGACTTACTCAAGTGTCCTGCCTTCATCACCTTTCACCTTCTGCACTAAAACAGATGTCTCTGTGTACGTATTTTTCTAGCTTCACCTAATGACTATTCAAAGCTTTACGTTCTTCCTCCAAGAATCCCAATAATACGTTTTAACAAGTTGAACTCCATGACAATTATCCTTTGGTGAACCAAAACAATATCCTATTATTAATTTGGAACATAACCTTGCAGAAACTACAAAAAAAAATCACAACTGTCATCAGGCTGGTTTTTTATGAAACAGCTGATTGAGAACTCAAATAGTGACTAACAAGAGGGGGGACACTGCTGTTCAGTGAACAGTGACCTGGGTAGTGTTTGTGATAGCACCACTGAGTATCTGGGGACTTTTAGAACATCACTGTTATGACTTCTACCATTATTTTTAACATAGTTTTCTTAGATTCAGTAAATGGGGGAGGAATAATCTCTCATTACATGTTTGTACCCTGTTAAACACATGGAGGTCCTGTCATCATGCAAAAATTAATACTATTTACAGTAGGAGCTAAACCACTGAGGGAAAAGAAGCTACCACTTCCTTCATCATATGGTAAGCTTATTTTATCTTATTCTTTGTAAAGTTATGAACATTATTCTATCCATCTAAACAGGAAAAGAGGTAAGACTGGTAAGAATCACTGTAAATTAATGGAGGATTTTAATATTATTTAGCCTTGTTGTTCTCTGGACTTCCAAAAAATAATAAATTCATAAACACATACTTTCCATTGATGTCCCAGCATGACGACGTCACATAATGAACAATGACAACTGATTTTTCATTTTTTCATTTTAAGTATCTTAGATTCTGAAACAAAACTTTGGAATCAGTATTCTTTCAATGGGGATTATGGAATCTTTTTACTGGTGAAAAATATCACCATAAGATGCTAAATTTCACATAGATATGTGAAAATTGTCACAGGAAGACATTCCTCCTGCTAATCAAAGGCAGAGAGTAATCATGGTGGTTCAGAGCACTAGTTTAACTGTTATCAAATACTGCCATTTAAGAGTAACTCTGACTATGCAGATAACCAGAGAGACATGACCCACACCCTGGTCACTGAAACTCTAATTGGACTGCATCAAATTTACCAGAAAATCACAAGAGCAATCACCAGATGATCACTGGCCATACTAGAGTATGATCATTCTTTCTAATTACATCCCCAAGCCGTACAGGACGTTATCTGTTTTGCTCAATTTCCAGACAAAATAGTTTAACCAATATTAAAGCAATTTAGAGTTTAATGCTCCCTCACACGAATGCTTTCTCTCCCCACTTGAACAATCAACAATCTCTTCTTTCCATCTCATTTGAAGCAGTGATTTTCTATCAGGGAGGTATAACATACCTGGGGTAATTCCTCAGTGCTATTGGAGAATATTTCAGCTTTAGGTCTGTAAGATGCTTAATAAGGCAATTCCACATACTGAGGAAAAAAAAAAAGTTGGAAAAGTAAAGCCCATAGCTTTATTGTACTGCTGTCAGCTTTGAGTAGACAACAGTGACTACTCAAAAGGAAGCGTGATTTGAATCTTGCATTAGTTTAGGACTTTTCAGAGACAGGGGCTCTATTTAGAAAATGTTCCTGAAAATATTTCACAGCAACCTGCTTTCCTACCCATTCGCCTAAGAAGAAAAGCTATATGAGAAGCCCTGAGAGCCCCTGCCTGACAGCAGAGAGCCAGGCAATCCGGGCAGTTCTTCAAACCATGGGAGCTGAAACTCTGAGAAATTCTAGTAGATGGTGCTTCTCAAGCCTCTGGGAGTTCTAAAATAATGAGTTCTATACAAGTTATTTAGGAATGACCAAAATTTCCCTCCATACAACAATCTATCCCCCAGGACAACTTCTTTCAACTGTTAGAATTTCTCACAGATAAGAAATTCTGATATTTGACTAGTTCTACTTTGTCCTGCCATTTGCTCTGGCTCAATCCTGCTGTTATGACAGTTGTTAATTCATTTATTCCAAGATTAAAAAGTGGCATATTATGCCACATTACTCAAAATTTAAGAAAACAGCCAAACATATTAATGGAATTATAACCGCCTTTCCAGTGTGTCATAATGTAAATGCCCAGGGTACTCATATATGACAGTCAAACAATCCATTTCAGGGAAAATACTCTCAAAAACAATCTTAAACAATGACCAATGTGAAGCTTAAATTCATATTGGACTCTGATGTTTCTCTGGATTTCTTCCCTTACTTCCCATGTGCATAGCCCTCAAAAATTTGTCTCAATTAAAAAAAGTCAGTAGGAAACAGAACCACAGACACTCATTCCTTTTATGTAATAATTTCTTTTCTGGACTTCTACCCTATCCCCATTTCACAGGGGATCCAAGTGAACCAGGTGAAAATGTATCAGTATGTTCATGCCACCAGTGCCACCAATTCCTTTTGGAATAATGTTTTCTAGGTTCAGAATTCTAAGATTATTCTCTTTTTCATTCTTAAAAATAATTTCAGTACCCTAATTGGCATTTCAAGAGAAAGTCAAAAATCCCACCTTCCCTTTTATATGCATGATTCACCCTTTCGAACAGTACTAAAGCCAAAAAAGTGAGGTCTGAAAATAGAAAATAAGCCAGAAAATGATCCATCACAGTATCTTGTACTGAAAGCAACTTGGTTTTGGATTTGAACTTACTACTACAGCGTTGAAAAAAAAAAAACCTGCCATTGAGCAGTTCTTTCATCTAACAATGTAGGATCTTGCAGAAAAGTCTGTGGAATGTTTCAAATAACTTGCTTAGACATATTTACTCTATTGCCATGCCCATGGGAGAAGTGAGCCTTTTTTTCCTGACACAGAATTCTGTAACTCAGTATGAGTCATTGAGGCTCCCTCATGCAAAATGACAAGCTCCTTCTGTAGGGAGCTGGTGGTCTTAGCTCTGACTGGAGTTACCCCATGCCTTTCAGAAACAAGGTCTTGCTCAGTCACAGTCAGCTGAATCAACCATTAACTTCTCAGCGAGGAAATAAATGTCTAGTTCTGAATTAAGACAGTAAAATACTAACATGTTATAGGTGTTCATGCAGTTAGAGACATGATCATGGATGCATTTAGACACACATGGGTGTAGAAGTAAAATTTGAACATGACATCCATGTTGGCAGTGCCAGATTGCTTGCACAGCTCTTAAATGAATGCAATGTTCTGCAGCTAATGTGATGTGCATTTGTCACTTCTTGTGAAGCCAATCGGTTTTCCCACAGTACTATTTTTACCTTAAAATGTATTCATAAATAGCTGTAGAGAAGTAACGTATGTTGTACAATCATTTGTCTGAGAGTACCTTGACAAAATTCACTTGTGTCCCTTAAGGCAGATTAGATGAACTACCATTTAATGGTATTGATGATGGATGCAGTAAACAGCTTTAGGCCTGAGAATATAAACTATGACTCCTAGAAACTGTTAGTGTAGCAAGAAGCTCATTTGCAGCATTTAGACAGCACTAACTATCAGTCTATGCCATGTAAATGGGAGGAAAGAGGCTGTGTTTTGGGATGCAGAACGTTCTGTGGAAAGTAAAAGGGTTATGCCTCTAATCAGAGCATCTCCCTGGTGAGCACTTCAGATCCACTGTGGGCAGTGCAAAGACTTGGATCAATTATCTAGCAATAACATTAAAATCCCTGGAGATATGGACAGAAGAACACTTACCTGTGGCAAAACTTCTTTTTCATCATTCTTCTAAAAAAAAAAAAAATCCTTATCTTTTCCTCTTGGTTTAATTCCTCCCAAATCTACTAGGTAAAATTCATTCTTGTGCACAGGCTGATATAATGCTAATTTACCCCTCAATTCTCATTTAAAGGGCATTTATGGGGAAACACCTGATGCTGCCCCATTCATTTATAGCTGGGAGTGGCAAAAATAGGTGTTTTAAAGGGCATCTAAATCTTGAATTATCTAATCACGAGATGGAGAAGGAGGATTACATAGTTCAGCCAAAATACAAAAGCATTGATTCACTAATTTTGAAAACATTAAATTAATAATTCAGTCTAACGCCTGTTCAATGCACTGGCTGAAACCATCTGCAAAGGTAGAGATTTTGATAGGCAGGTTATTGGAAACTAGAAAGTCCATATGGAACTAGATCACAAATTTTAAAGCCTCAAAAACTGCTAGTAAATAAAAATCAGATTAAGGTCTTGCACGTAAA
This sequence comes from Hemiprocne comata, assembly GCA_020745705.1. Taxonomy (NCBI): domain Eukaryota; kingdom Metazoa; phylum Chordata; class Aves; order Apodiformes; family Apodidae; genus Hemiprocne; species Hemiprocne comata. Next base: position 10,765,834 of record CM036587.1, read on the forward strand.
CTCACTATCACACCAAAGAAAAAAATTCCTTGGGGAGAAGTTCAGGACAACTGATGTTTACAGTGAATTTGAAGATACTGGCCTAGAAAGAGTTCCTTTCAATACAGACTACATTTTACCCTAAATTGTTAAATTCCCATGGTAAATTATCAATAAACTCAAAGTATTTCCTCTGTGAAAAGGGAAGAAAAAGAGCAAACTTGCTAAGCCTTTAATGTGGTAAGCTAGTTTATAGCAGGAAGTCCATACACACAGGACTTGTTCAGAAATCTATTTAAGCAATAATACACAACCCACCTTACTTTCTTTATATGATGAAATCCCTAAAATTACACAAAACGTATGTAAATATAATAAACGGGATAAGCACAAAGCTGATACCTGAAAAACCTGATAGAAGTTTAAGGTTGAGGTTTTTTGGGCTCAAAACCCCATGTTTAATTGGGCCCATTTTTAATGCCCCAAAAAAAATCCAAAAAAGTGAGATTCTAAAATTCATCAATATCTTATCTAAACAGCAAAGGGACTAACAGGAAGAGATACTTAAATTAGCACTAGCAAAGCTACACTGTGTACAAAACCAAGCACTGCAGAGCTTAGTGAGATTCATTAACCCAGGAAGAGAAATATGCTGAAACAGTTATATTAAATCTTATCCAAGCTACTTTCTTTGGTGCTAACCAGTATGCAAAGACATAAAAGTATACTCTATTTCTCCAACACAGACAAAAACATCTTGAAATGTTTAACAATTTTTTTAAACATTATAATTTCTACCCAGATTCACTCACTTGAGGTGTCTGAGGACTCCAAAAGCTGAACCTGGTGACCTGTTAACAGAAATATTTGTGGATTCATCTCTGGGGCAGTATGGGGAAGGAAAGTCAGGAGCTGGATGTTGGAAAACAGGGACTTGATTTAGTGTTCTGAACAGTGTTTTTGCTTAAATGGTTTTTACAGTTTATAGCAAGCACAAGAGGGCACTGAATTTTCTGTTGCCTGCACTAATCTCACCTTTTCAAAATCCAGATAAATAGCAGATAGGAAAAGAAATAGATTAAAACTTTGAACTAGGTTCAGTGAAAAAGAGGAGGTAAATTGGAATACTCTTAATGACAGCTATTTACCCTATTGTGCTGTTTTATTTGCTATTTATGCTATTAGATAATTTCTTACTATGCAGCTTCTACTTGCCATAGCATGGTTTGATCTCTGACAGGCTCTAAATGGAGGCCATCATGCGGGTCAGTTTTCCCTCAAGTCCCCTAGGCCTAAGCAAGCACCCTAATCTGCTTTGAGCAGGATAACGAGGATTAAGTATAACAGCAGAATTCATCCCATAAACCTCACAGCCCAATTGCCCATCACAGTCATAGTGAGGTGCCACACAGCCCCTGCTGCTTCTCACCAGGCTCTTCCCAGTCACTGCTCCAGACAGAGCATCTTGTCCAGGTGAGCCTGTCTCGACCTGAGGGGATTAGGTGCTTTCCAGCTCTCATTTTCAGTCTATCATACTTCCCTTCCCTTATTAAAAGCAGAGTACAACACTTTCTACTCTTCCTGTATCTGTGTTCAGCCAGCACCAGCCTTGCTCTCAAACAATATACACTTTGCTACAACCGCAACTTGATTTTGTGGTAAAAGCAACCAGGATGCCAACGAGGCCTTGGGAAGAAGCTTTGTTCATCAACTCCTTTAACAATTATAGATTCTTTATAGAGCTACATGATTTGCCTGCAGCAATGAGGTTAGTGCCCTGGGTGCTGAATCCCTGGGCCCCATCTCAACAGAGCGCTGACATGCCTGTATAATGCAGGCATGCATTATCTTTCCTTACACAAGACAGGTTTTGTTCCCTGTTTTATATTTGATTCCTGTAACACAGTGTGGAAGTCCTTTTAAAAGCAAAATCCAGGTTGGGAGTTTTCTGTAACAACCATTGCTACAGCATTAATTTTATTATTGTAAAAATTATTCTATATTAAAATTAAAAATCACAACTGCACTTAACAATTTTACAGATGTGCGTTTTTTCCCTCATTTTTCCATAGAGGAGCTCTTACAGTCTTTAGCAGAGATCGGTTTATTTCAAAGCAGCATACTGTTCTTCACCACTTCCCTCTTGCAATGACAGGTCATTTTGAACGCTTGCCCATCCCTGCCTGTATCTGATGTTCTTGACACCAGACACACACATTTGAAGAGATTTTCTAAAAGGCCTGTTTGAAAGAAAGGGTAACCTGACAGAAAGAAAATGTTGCTAAAAATCTTTCAAAGTACTTTTCATGTGAAAATCTGTTGCATGGTCACACTGAATCTACGCATACTTTATAGGTTTCCATAAAAATGAAAAATAGAAGAAAAAAAAATGAGAAACCATTTGAGGGGGAAGTTTACAGAAGCCTAGAAGATAATAGAATATTTATCTAAGAAAGTAATTACGTTCTCTGCTGTTAAATATGTTATTGTATATCATGGAAAATAGTTTACAGTATAAATATTTCAAAATAACAAATATGCTACTTGGTTTCACTTCATATATATTGCAGTGTTAATAAAATGAAAGGAATAAAGCAATTTCTATTGATAATGTGGGAATGAAAAAAGCTGTTAGCTGGATTTTCAAAATATTACTAAATCAGAAAATATTAAGCATAAAATATTTTTTATGACTGTTACCAACAATTTTCAATATGAAAGCACTGGAAAATTATAGGATTTGGGGTTTTTTGTTTTGTTTTTTTTTTTTTCAGCTGAGATGAATATGTTGCCCTGTGTGGGCTGGACTACAGTGCCTGTCTGATAGCATAAAGCAAAATTGAACAGCTGATAAGGACAACTATTAAATAAGTATAATGGATTTTATACGGGTGTGGGAGGAATTTAGGAAAGAAAATTGTCCAAATTAACTGTGTGTCAGTCACTCAGATTTATGTTCTTCTTCTTGCAAAAGGTGTCTATCATCTTTAAAATCCAGAGGGGATCAAGGCATTATACTCCACAGTGGCATCTGTGCCTGACACAGCATGCTCCTCCTTAGAGCCATGCTGGATTATTGGTTTAATGTTTAAACAGACTCAGAAAGAACAAAAAAAAGATAAAAGGAATAGCAACAAAACAACTGCTTTTTATAGCATCTTCAGTTTATCGCTAGTGGTCTCCCCTTCAAGAAATGACAAAACTCAGGTTCAATAATTAACTTTTACATTTTTACTGGTCTGACCCATTCAGAATTATATCAAAACTCCAGCCCACCAGAACAAATATATTGCCTTTTCCATGTTGAAAACAAATAAAGTAATGCTGATGATTCTCTTCCTATCAGTGCATGCAATTTTTAATATTCCATACCTATTCAGGATTTCTCCCTTTTCCCCCTTTAAGAAATTACAACACTTTTCGGTTTTGACATATTGCTCAATACCTAACAAGAATCTCACCAGAAAATAAATCCATAGTTGTTTTCATGACAGCAAATTACATGCCAAAGTGTGACATTTAAATGTTGAATTTTAATGCCTTGTCAGCAGAAGTGAAATGCATTTTAAAAAATTAATACGTGAGAGAACAATGTGTCTGTCTATAAAATAATTCTGTTCATAGCAGACATGAATGGTAAATACAGTGTCAAATACATTCTATGTCTTAAAGCACATCTTCATTTAGTAAGAAAGGAGCTATATGAATGGGGGTTAAATTCTCCTCTCCCGCTGGCACAGTGGATCTCAGCTGCAGTCATACTGGCCAGGAAACTCCTACCAATATCCTTTTCTGGGAGGTTTCCACATGCAAGACATTTCTAGCAAAGGCAATAAAAGGTGAACTGGCTATCTTGGGGAGTGGGAAGAGCCCCCACCACCTCTTACAAGCACTCAATTACCACTGCCACACGCTTCCTGCCTTTTTCCTTAGACTGTAGGGACTGATGACTGATTTTCAGAAAGTAAATTCAAGGAATGATTGACCAAAACATTCTAATACCATTTAGTCAAATGCAAGAATTTCTCCCCTATCTTGAACATTTCCATCAATAAATGTTTCACTTACTGCCAATAAACGTTTGCAGTATGTAAATTGTTGATACTTAAGTTAAAAACATCAGTAAGGAGAATTCCCTTTTTCCTACAATTGCAATGATATAAATAACGATTTTATTTCAGGGCTCTTGCTTACCTATAAAGTCCCTTATGGTCTTTTTATTATTTGGTAATGGTCTGACAAGTGATTAATATATTCACAACCTAAAAAATATACTCAGAGTAAGCAAAATCAGAGAACATTGTGAACAATCAGGTTCTTGACAAAGTGTGGGAATGTGAGAAAACAGTTGACTGCTGAAAACCACAATTTTTTTATACATTGATTACAATAATTTAGGTCTATACTTTGCTGTGAACCACCTCAATTCTGTTATTTTTCAGGAGGAGTGCGCATGTAAATAAATAAAAAACTTCTCAGTTTCCAACTATGGATAGTAAAAAAATGCTGAGGAGCAGAGGAAGGCTGTGACTAGTCCCAAAATAGTAAAATGTCTGAATGCCCTCACTAAATACTCTGAGCAGTTTTGCCCTGCTTACCTAAAGACAAAGGAAGAACAGGCTCAAGACCAGCCAATGAGGATGATGAAAGAAACAGCATCTTTATGGAGAAAGACTGGAATAACTCTTTTCAGCCAAAGGGAGAGGAGAGGGTAAGAGGGAATGTTATATAATTCTATTTCCCATCTTTACTTACTCTTCTTATTCTTCTAAAATGTTCATTCTCTTTCAGGTGCCTCCCTGAATCTTGTGGATGGCTTTAAAATACCTGTGTGTTGCCCAGCCAAATACATCCCCCAACGCACTGACTAGTCTCTCCCTCAGTAGGGTTATCTCCTTAGGAGTCTCTCCTTGACCCATCCACCAGCTTCCACAAAGCTCATAGATGCTGAGTGTTTGAGACCTCACATTTCTGCCAAATCAAAGTTCAAAAATTATTGAAGGACTGAGCTAAACTAATACAATGGGCAGGCAGTGCCTATCCTTATGATACTGTGTTAAAAACCCCAACAAAATCACATCAGGTAAATAAATGAGTGCAACTCACTGACATGGAGGTCGCAGTAGGAGAATAACATTAGGTATTTGTTTGAGTAAATACAGAGATATCCAAAGTTATATCAGACAAGAGCAAGAGACTCCCCTTGCAGTGTAGGAGAGAGCTACCCTGCCCCACTGTTCTGCTGCTAATTAATTCAAGAGGGGGAAAATGTCCAAATTACAGAATGTACAGAACCTCCAACATCTCCTTCACCTATCTTTTCCTGCACTGCTAGAAATAAGATACTGAGATGAACCAATAAGGAGTAGGAATTTTCCCACTTTCTGGGACAAAGTATGCAGATTTCTATGGACCAGTCATTTCTTTGATCCATTTGCAATTTACAATATTATTCCACATACAGATTTATTTTTTTTCCCAACACTACACACAGACCCATTCCTTCTCCCCCAGAAAGACTCATGTGACTTCTAACATGCCATCAATATTAGAGGCTATTTTACCCAAAACACAATTAGTGCATGGGGAAACAGTGAAGTTAAATACCTTGACAATATGGTTCTATCTAGAGCCACATCAGTTCAGCTCCTATGCCCGTTCAACCCTTGTACTTTATACTTTAGAAGAAAGCCTGACATGTCCATTTTTTCCCCAAGTATATCAGCTATTACAAAAATCATATTACCTCTTCCTCCAAAGCATACATCACTCAAACTTATACTAACTTAACTTCTTTCACACTGCCCAACTCATATGACAATAAGTGACTATGGTTAGTCTAGAGGTGGAAGAGTTGTATTCTTACCATCCCTACTTTAAAAAATTTGTTGTTCTGATAGATGTTATCGTGACAAACCCTTAGGATGATTATAACTTTTATTTAGTTGGTTTCACAGGGTACTTTTAAAGGAGATCAGGCATCAAGCTGTTTTATTCTTCCTATTTTGTCATTGCTATTTGTGGTGAGACACTAGTTTTATATTTTGAAGACCGTATAATGTTGTCTCCCCTTCAGGACTACAGGCTCCACTTCCACTGCTAGCCTTGAAAAGCCAGATAAAAAAATGTGGTGCTGCTATCACATCCATTGCATGGCAATGAAATGAAATGCCTTTAATCAGGCAAGCAGCCTTAGAAGAGATGAAATTAGATTTAAATTAGATTTAGAATTTGCAGTTAAAAATGTTTTGGTCTGTCAATCAAGCCCCAGCCGATTAGTTAGCTACATAAAGGTTTTATTTCTAAAAAAATATGTGCAAACATGTTACAAAATTAGGCAAACCAAAACTCTTCTTTATACTGTGTCCTGGTTTGAGCCAGGATGAAGCCGATTTTCTTTTTACTGATTTTCTTTTCTTCAGTGAACCCTCTTTTAAGCAGCACACCTGCTGAAAGCAATAGCAAGTTATCCAGCTAGTGGACTGCTAATATCCAAATGTTTATAGTTACTGCCAAGAGACCAAGGACACTTTGCTCTGTTTGTCAAATCTGCTGCTTTGGACAGTACAGGAGCAGAAGAGTCCTATCTACAACCCTCCTGTAGGGAGGAGTGGACTAGACAGATGGCAAAATTGACCAAAGAGATTATTCCATCCCATATATAAATTCAGGGATCATGGAAGTCAGCTCCTGCCCTTCTCTTCCATCCATGGCCAGCATCCAGGGAGGACTCCATCTATCCATCACCATTGATCCCCAGGCCCATGTGTTCCTGACCCTCATCACTCTGCCCTCAGCTCCTGTCTGCTCTGCCGCTCTCTCCAGCAGCTCCCCGGGACATTTCAGAACTGCTCACAGCTCAGGAGATGCCCTGGGAGATGCTGGGGTTGGGGGGGAGGTGATAGGGGTTTTGTACAATCTCGTACCTTTGTATATATTTGTACATATATTATTTTATCATTAGTGTTTAATTAAAGCTTTCTAGTCAAGTTTTCAATCCAGAAGGTCTGTCTCCTTATTCTCTCTCTCCTTTCCCTATCAGGGTGGGAGGGGGAGGGGATCGAGAGCATTGTTGTCATTGGTTTAATTGCTGATCCTGAGTCAATTCGTGACATACTGCCAGTTTTTTAATTGAAAAGGACTCTATGGACTGAATTTTTAGAAATATTTAGACTGGATACCATGTTCTGCAAGTCATAATGCATACAAGACACCGTTAAAGCCTGTTATTCAAAGAGTACAACTATTGGGCAGCAATGTTGAAAGCAACATTGTCTAATTAAGCAGCAGCAACCTGACAGAAATGTCTTCACTACTGCTTCAGCCTGCAACACGTAAAGAATCTTCCATTGAATGGGAACATAAATACAGGCAGTTCAGCAGCACGGATGAAGGGTTGTCAATACAGTGACATTAGCATGCACTTTTGATTTTCTCCAACTAAACATTGTTAGACACTTAGTTTAATAAACAAACAATTTTACTGCTCTAAGTGGTAATATCAAGGTATTGGATGAAGGCAATCCATAGAAGAATGGTAATGAGGCTGAAGTATTGAATTTTCACCATTAAAATCCCCAGGTAAGTTCTCAGTTTTCTCCTGGACTTTCAATGGAAAGAAAAGTCAGTCAGAAACCCCAGGTATAACCTACTGATTTCCTTTCACCAATCATTTGGAAAGTACAGAAGTAATTGAACTGGGAAAAAATGTATTTGTATGTATCAGACTTGAGGTATCTAATATTCTTGCCTAAAGCTGTATGTTCAAGTCTTGACAGAGTGAATTGCTCATGCACCCTTTCCTCATATCCATAGGGCTCCTGCAAAGAAATACCACCCTTTCCTCAGCTCCTAAGGGCTCCTGCCACAGCAAAGTTACTGTCTATATACTGACCATATCTGTTGGTCTTTAAGGGTCTTTCTGTTGTCTCATAACTTGTAGGTTCTCCAGAAGCTGTTTCTACTGATTCTGTACTGTAGTAATTAAAGTGCATAAGTAGAGCTTCTAAGCACTATAATAATACTGCAGAGTTTGGTTAAAAGAATCACAATTCTATGTTTTGGAATTTATTTTATTTTGCACTCATAGTTTAAAAGAAAAAAAGAATCTTCTAATCTGCATGTACACAAGAAAAGTCTGCTTCACTTTTCATAACTGTGTTCCCCAAAGAAATGGAAGTGTTATAAAGCTTTAGCTACTGAGCAAATAATGATCTTTGTCTTTCAAGATAAAAGACTAAAAAAAAAGTTCTGAGGAGCAAACCAACCTCAATCTAAACCAGTAGCCCTGCACCATATTACTTTCTTGATCTCAGAGACCATATATTTGATGGCAGGTGGCTTTTAATATATTTTTTCCCCACTATTTTTTCTATATTGTTTTTTAAACAGCCTTTCCTTTATCCTTTCTTTTTATACTTAAAAGAGAAAATACTATTTTGTTTCATGCAGGGGAAGAAAATACCCTACTTTAATAATCAGTATAATTATCCTACATTTTGGTTTTTACACTCCTCTCCAGAATTAATTCAAGTAAACTTTGTTACCGTATCAACAGCCCTTACATCAAAGTGGAAGCAAGAGACCTTATTTATTTTAAAATCAGATCTGTGTTCCCAGTTGGCGAAAATGAAGAACAGAGTAACAGTTCTTCATCACATTTTGGAAGGTGTTTTAACCTGCCTGTTATTGCCAATACTGCAAGTGTCACCACACAAGTGACAAAAATAGCAGCAATATCTTTTTATCAATACTGTATTAACTTCATCCCTGATGTTAAATTTATAGTTTTCCCTAGAGGACTGATATTAAATTCACATCATCACAGCTGTATGAGGGCCACTCTTAAGAGGCAATATCAATCACACCATATGTTGTCCTGAAAAGCAGATAGTACAGACAGGTCACTCTACCTCTGACCTGGAGAATTAGAGTTTAATTATGAACACAGGCTCCACACACTTTGTTTTCAATTGTGCAATAGCACAAAAGAGGTTATAAATATTCAGAAACTATCACTTTTACCTACTCTGTGCTTTCCCCTCAGCCCTGCTCCAGTTCTTCTGATACTGACTCTTTTAACAGTACAGAGAGATTTTACTTCTGTCCTGTAGCTGTACCTCCTCTAGTTTTTGATTCAACAGCAATGGCCATCTCCCAGCAAGCACTAGGTCACTTGTAAATGCCTTTTTAGTCAATTCTGCTTTATAATGCCCAAGGCAAACAGTTATCAAAGCAGCTTTCTCCACCTCTGTCCCATCATGCTAAAACAAGCCTGGTGAGAATGGAAGGCTTAGACTTCACATAATCCTAGCAAGCCCACTACAAAAAAGATTAACTCAAAGAACACTAAAGGGTTCAGATCATTGTGCTACTACTGATTTCCTGTAAAATCTCAGCTAATCACTAAGGTCCATGACCAAAAACATATTTAAGCATCTTATATAGGTAGGAGAATTGCTACTGAAATCAATGGAAAGATAAAAATTTACATATCTCTGTGAACCTGACCCTTTAGTCTTTCTATTTCCCATCTGTAAAATGAGGATAACATAAATTCTTTATCTACCAGACATAAAGAACACAAATACTCAAAATTAAAAGGTGCTCAGATTTCACTGTAATAGAAAAACTGAAAAAACATGATAAATGGGAGAAAGGCTTAAAACTGGGAGGCAGGGGTGGTGGGGAGGGAAACATCGATAGACACAGTGATGTGTTCGTTAGTCGCAGGTGTAAATCTTCTCTAAATACAAAGGAAGGATTCTAACTTCAATAGTGCCTTTATTTTATTGCTGCTTTTCTGAAATATGCTGTCCTCAATCCCCCGGCAGAGGCAGGCAGTATATGATACAGCAGATGCTGAACCTTTTAAGTCTTTGACAGTTATGATTTTTTACATAAACTGTAACATTAAGCCCAACCACTGTTTTGTGTTTACGCTGCCTCATTTAGATGAATGTGCTTTTTCAATGGGAACACAGAAGCGAAATAGTCAAACTAATTCAGCATTATTTGTCTGGCAACCTGTTTTTAGGTGATTCTGGAACCTTTTTGAGGTCTCTGTGAATAAAGGAGAGAAACTCAAACACTCCCCCTTAGCCCAGAGAGAAACCTGGGTGCCTTCCACCAAGATGTGTATGCTCTCCTGCAGACAGCATCAAGTGAATTGATGTCACTTTCTCTATCATTTTGCTTAGCAGAGTTGAGGCAGAGCATGCCAGCAGTGAGTCCTGTTATTCTATGACTCAGCTTCATAAAAAATTCATAGGGAAAAAATCTGATGAAAATACTTTTAGAAAAGCACCTGTTACACTTTAAAGTTTAAAACAGGTAGCCAGTTTTCTAGAAGGCAGGTAGACAACCCAAAAGTGTCTTAAAAAGGCATCTTACCCACAATAACACCCTATAGAAATGATCACAAACAGAATATAGGTAAAGATTACACAGCAAGCCCAGACCCTATTAAACTGTTTTGGGGCAGCATCTAGAGTACATTGGCATGCTTTTTCTGGCAAGATCCCAACACCACTTTTCTGCTAATATTAGACTTCCAACAAAATTCTCCCAAAGTGCCAGTCTGGACACTGCTTCTATATACAGAAAGAAAAAAAAAAAAAGAAACAGAAAAAGAACAAATATCCCTTTTTCTTTTTTTTATAGTAAAAAATCTTTCTTCTTTTTTTTTTTTCCTGTAGTAATGAAAAAATCGCTGCAGAACATTAAAAATTAAACTTGATCCCAGAAGCAGCAATGGGAGATGGGGCCAACAGCAGTGTTTCAATGCAGCCAGAATTTGATACTAATTAGCAGCAATGTAAGAAATTAAAGGGGAAATGAGCCTATTAGATTATCTACTAAGTATACTATCCATAAAGAAACAGCTTGTCTAACAGTCAAATGATGTATCATCTGGCATAGTCGCTCTGTGTCCCAAAGCTGTCCAGCTTCAGAGGCTGCAGCGCTTCTTAGTGAAAAATAAGCCAATACAGAGATTTCAAGGCAGATGGAACACAGCTCCCGGGAACTCAGTTTGGAAAAGTTTAGGGGGCAAATAATTGGGTCCTTTCCACAGCTGGATCACAGTTAATCTTGGAGTGCCAAAACAGGATTTGAGACGGATCCATGGCAGATTCATTTTTGCTCTTAAACTTCCCTGTACTTTTCCACAACGTCATCATTTCAGCCAAATCAGTCCATCTGTTTCACTACCCAAACCAGAAGGTGCTGATGTTTACCTTTTCCATTAAAAGCCCAAACACGTGACATATGAAAAATTCATGACAGTCAGTGGTGATACAGCCAAAGAAAACAGAAGATACTGTGGAAATGTCTATGTGATGCCATGAAAAGTGAGGGTAGGACAGTGGCCCAGTGCCTGATATTGTGAAAACCTAGAGCGAGCCTCTGCTGAAACATATCACTAGTGTCCATTTTATCAGTTACAAATGAGACTGCAAGAATCCTGATGATCTTTAAGGTGCCTTCTAACCTTAACCATTCTATGATTCTACTCCTGATAGGCCAAAAACTATTAGAATAAAATACTAGATCCAGGTTTCATTTACTCTATACTGCAGTAATTATAATTAAGGAGAAAGTGTCCTCTGGTGGAGTGGGCAGAGGCATAGCGTGCTCTCACTGGGCTCTGGCACTGGTGCATTGTTTGTCCTTGGAGATGCAGAACATTTTCCAGCTGTGGCTCTACTTCAGAATAACTCAGGCTCCTCTGAGGGATGCCAAGGGGTGTTCACAAAGAACTTTGGAAGCCCTGGATGAAAGAAGAAACTATTTGCTATTATAGAGGCTATTTTAATGAAAAACACGAACAGCTATGCCAAGAATTTGCTGTATCATTTTCTTGAGAGAACTCAAGAGTCATTATGAATAATAAGGATTTTTATCTTGAGGAAAGGCAATATTCCAGAAAAATGTTTCTAATATTCATAGACTGAATTTGAGAGACTGAATCTCACTGATCTACAAAGGACTTTTATGAGAACACTGTCTGTGCTCATCTTTCCTCCCATTTCATCAGAGGTCATGGCTTCTTTGCTGTAACATTAGTATTTTAATTGCTTCTACGTATTTCCTTAGTAATATATAAGAATTGTGAAGTCCCTAAACCACTGAGTGTCAGAAGACATACAAGGGAAAGGCTTATTCTACACTTGCTCTGTATCTTACACTCTCTCCCGAAATTTCTGCTGCCGATCACTGTCAGAGGAGGATGTTCAGCTAGATGAATCATCTGAGTGAGCTAATACTGCACTTCATCATTTACCAGCCTAGAGCAATGGAGTTTTATGCCTATCCAGACTTACTAGGTGCTTAAAACAGATGATTGCTTCTGGATTTGTTCTTTCAGTTTGCAGAAATACCTTAGCAGACCAAATAATTGCTTAAAGGGGAGGGCAGGAAAAAATGTAAAAGTTCAAAACAGTATATTGCTGCCACAGGATGATAAAAATATTTCAGACAAAGCTCAGCTGTAAAAAAAAAACACGTCAGCTACATCATGGGACTGTGCTTTTTGCATCTTCTAGGTATCTCCTAACAAAGTTTTCAACCTGCTTTGCCAATACATGAAAACAAAGGGAAGCAAAACAGAAATTAGTCGTATGAGCAGTTCAAAGACTTTCTTTGAATATTCCTACTGCAGGCCAAGTTTCCAGTGCTCAGTGTTAGAAACACTGGATGTAATGGTGAACAGTTGAAACAAATAACCAGAGTCCCAACAGCCCTTCACCTTTAACTTGAATACAAAGCAAATAGATACAAAGGTAAATGAAAATTATTATTGAGCTTGATAATGTCATTTTCACAATTCTAAAGCGATGAGTTACAAAATAATTACTGGCACAAAGAGCCATGTGACTTTAACTGATGATGTATAAGACCGATTCTGATGGAATGAATACATATAGCTCACTCTGTATGTGGTCCTACTACAGGAAACCAACTGATAAAAATTAGCTTCCTTCCAACACTGCCACCTATAATTATACACACACTCCGCAATGATTGACATTTTATTGCCTAACTCACTCAGCAAAAGAAAGCTGAGGAATCCTGTAGCCTGGAGATGAAGGATCCACTTCAATTTTATCTAAAGTTCCTTAAATAACTTACTTATAGGAGATGGCATATGCATTTCACAAATCTCAAAGAACATAAGCATCACTTGTGCAACAATAGACTGTGCTTAATATGAGAGCTAAAGCTGGAAATACTGAACTTAAATCCATTCATTAGAGTCCTAGCAAAGCAGGTAAGGTGATTGTTGATTATTCTCTATAGATCTGTGATTCAGCCCAGATTAAAAATTTTTCTTTCAAAAGTGGACACAGACATCTGATGAATCCTCAAAAAGTTGAGAGCACACATGGGAAATATAAGATTAATTATTCAAAGTATTGAGTGATACAGCAAGCACCAACAGGAAGAAAAGTATAAGTCCATACTTATATCACATTTATGATGAGCACAACAGCCTCAGGAAATTTTCTCCTATCTCAGGACTGGTGACCCTACTCTCAGGGTTCTTTATTTTGTTTAAATTCTGCTTTGTGGGATTCAATGGCCTGCAGTGCAAAAATCAATATGCATGTTCCACCTGCTGCTTACTCTTTATTGCACTGCTAAAGTTGCACCATCTACGCAGGGTGATGATGGATGTTTTGGAAACTCTTATAAAAGGTTTTAAATGCTCTGACTCTTATAAAAGGTTTCACCTGGTTTCTGACATCATGCCTGATTTTCATACCTAGAATTACCTGTAAAAGCAACTCACTAACTCACCTAAAAACATTGTCAGATGACATACAGTCAGACCTTTATGTAGTTACATGTGCAAAATTACTTATGCAAGTGAAAGACTTAAAAGAGAAATCAAGTTTTCTAAAAAATCTTTAAAAATAGATAAAATAATATCAATGAATATAAGGTTATTACACTTATAGCTTGTTCTTAACGCAAACACTGTCTACGCCATTAGTCACTGCTAGTACAGTGACAAAATTCATATTGATTTAATAATATGCTGCTTCCTAGAATGAATATTGCTACACTACTTCAAGAAGTTTCATTTTAAAGGAAGAACTTGTTGGCCTATTGCTCAGTCATCCATGTGTGAAACCAAGAGACTCTTCATTCTTGCCCTTTGATCTGTCAAGCCCTAGATGGTTGTGCCATTGTAAAACACTGGGCTGAAAAGCTAGTTCACCCAGCCATTCAATGCATCAGCACAAATCCTTCAGAAAATAAATACATTTGGACTATTTCAGCCATGTTTTGATTTCACAGTTCTAGACTTGTACTTCAGAGTATTTTTGTTCTAATGTTTTCAAATTCTTGGAAAAAAAAACAAAACAAACAAAGAGAAACATCCCAAAATACTCCTGCATGACAAAATGTAGAAAATCTATGCCATTTCCTTCTCAGCATCACCCACCCTCCACTGCAACTTGTTCAGTAAAACAGCAGGGAGGTGAAAGGCTCTAAAGTGGAAGGTTTTATTAAAAAAAAGTTACGTTCTCTGTAGCTTCAGCAAAAAGTGACTAACATAGAGACAGGTGCTATACATTGAAATTAATGAAATAGCATAAAAATAAGGGCATTTCAGACTTACTTTCTTTGTAAGAGGGAAAATATTGCAGTTTGACTATTCCAACAGATCCACTACTACAGCATTTGTGAAATTTATAAGGATTCAATAGCTCATTTTTACCACCAAAAAAAACCCCATTAAATATTCTGAAAGATGCAAGCCGATCTATTGCATAGCTTTAAAGCATGGTTTTAAGGAAAATGGAAAATAATACCATGTGAAATGGAGTGAGTAGAAAGTAAAAGACTTGTAAACAGGTTTCTTTTGTCCCTAGTTTAAAGAAAAATGGTGAAGTATAAAATAACAGAACTTTTAAGACCATGAGAATCTTATCAAGGCTAAAAGCTCGGCTACCTTCCAACGAAGATTCATACCATCAGTTGTCAGGAAAGGGCCTGTACCATGACCTGTCAAACCAAAGTTCAAGATAAAACCGGGATCTATTCTAGCAAGAGTTGCACAAAAACGTTTATGCCAAAAACCAGAGTAGGATTAGAAATTGCTTGAGTGCTTGCTATTCAACAAAGGTCACAATTTGAGCACTGATTAGTTAATGCTGCTACATGGATAATTGATGACTACCCAGAAAACTTCAGAAAAATAATTAAAGTGTTGCAAGAGCATAGGCCAGGACAAACTGCAGCAAAGTTTGTTTTGCCTTTTTTCAGTGATCCTGGCACTGGGAATTTGAAATTGTTTCTCAGATTCTGTTCTGTCTGTATAAGACTATTAAAGCTGTACCAGAAGCTATTTATCCTTAAAGTACAAGTTAATTCCTCTAAACACCTTTCCACAGGGCCTGGAACATGGCTGAACTTAACTACTGCATTCAGTGAGGCACAAAGGACAAAATTCATGTGGCTAAACAAAAGGGCACAGGTAATCAGCTGTGGACTTGCTAGTCAACAGAGAGCTAAGCACTACAGGCAGTGAAATCCTGGATATGATTCACTTCATCCTACAGTTGTCTAAAATTAGACAAATTAATCACACCTTAGAAGGGCGTGTTCCTCCACTAATTATGAAGAGCCAGAGTAGACAGAGACTGCAGACTCATGGCCATGTGAGATGGATGCCATTCAGACAACTGGAACATACATTTTCAGTTCAGCAGCAGCAGAGTCAACCCAGGTGGCAGTCTTGGAAGCACCATCTTGGGACTCACTGTCCTTAAGAATGAGATGGCACAGAGGTACAAGTATAGGAGCCAGTATGGGGCTATGTTTGGGATTTGGGCTGGAATCCATGTCGATAATACAGGGATATTTTCATTACCATTGAGCAGTGCTTACACAGTGTCAAGGCCTTCTCTGCTTCTCACCCCACCAGTGAGAAGGCTGGGGGTGCAAAAGAAGCTGGGGGGAACAGCCGGGACAGCTGACCCCAGCTGACCAAAGGGATATTTGTACCACACAAGATCATGCTTAGCATATAAAGCTGGGGGAAGAAGGAGGAAGGGGAATATTAGGAGTGATGGTGCTCGTCTTTCCAAGTAACCGCTACATGTAATGGAGCTCAGCTTTCCTGGAGATGGCTGAACACACCTGCCTGCAATGGGAAGCAGTGGATAAATTCCTTGATTTGCTCTGCTTATGTGAGCAGCTTTTGCTTTACCTATTAAACTGTCTTTATTTCAACCCACAAGCCTTCTTACTTTTATCCTTCTGATTCCAATACCCTTCCCTTCCCCATCCCACCTCTGTATACATTGAGCCAAGTGGCAAAATATCTACTTCTTTAAGAGGAAACAGTAAACTTCTGCTAGAGCTTTCTGTGATGATTAGCTGCCAGCATAAGAGATGAATGTCATCTCTTTCCAAAGTTCAAAGGAGAAAAATTAGTCACAGAGAACCTGGGATGAGGTGAAGGGCAGAGTCCTAGACAGAAGAAAACTGAAGAGCATGTACCAGAAATAACAGAGATATTTGCACGTGTTGTTAGGTCACCTCTTCCCGGGGAAAAAAACAGAGTGAATTTGATAAACAGTGGGCCACAAGTTTTAGAGCCTATGTTTTTACATTCACATATTTTAATACACACATTTAGGTACTGAAAATATGTCTTGAGGACAACCAAGTACAATGCCAGTAATGCTTTACAATCATACTCGGTGAGCCTTCAAATATTTTTTTTAGCATAATGCAGGAAGGAGATCTGTTTGTTTCTAAAGCAGATAAATGGAGTAGCAAAGATGAAACAATCAAATTATTCAGAAAGAATTCAGCAGAAAAGGTAAGTGACCAATTTTATCTAAAATCTTACCAAAATGTGAAGTGGGATTTCCTATATACTAAGTGCTAAAGCTGAGCACTTAATTAGACTGTCAAATCTTGGAGGACCAGAAGTAGATTAAATTTTGGATACTTATACATAGTGATCAGACACTGCAGTGCAAAGGAAAGATTAGATGATCATAACTAATCTAAGTTTTAATTAAAATTTAAAAGCAGACAGGTTTTGCACTGCCCTCAAGGGAGACAAAGCTGAGCTCCACTGAGATGGGTTCAAGTATATTTTTCTCATTTCTGAATTGAAGTTGGTATCCAGTCTTTCTAATGTTATTCTCAGCTTAAAGAAAATGCTCCCATTCAAATGCTCCCAATCACACTGAGGGCCACATTCCATTTTTATTTATTAACTGGTGGAACTACCTCACACATTCATGAGATGGTAACAAGAATTTTTCAGTGTTGATGAACATTTTAATTTAAAATCGGAGTATTACTCTCCAAGTGTTCACTGCTGTCTGCTCAAGCCTGCATGCCGTGTCCAAACAAACCTCACCTCTATGAAAAGAAAGGGAAGGATATTTTATCACCGTCTCTCCCACATGTATGCAAACACATGCTAATGGCCAATCTTGCAGAGATTTTCAAATGAAGATTGGTGGTAATGTCAGAGCTATAACTCAAAACATAAGAAAATGCATTTTTTTCCTGTGTAGGGCTGATTGACTTATTCATTATGATTTCATTACATGGAGAGTTTAACCCCTCTTCTATTTATAAATTGTTTTCAATTCATTTCCAACTTCTGTAAGAGTTATTCATCATTCATAAATATTTTATGAAGTGTTTAGGTAAACAATCTTACACTTAATGAATTTTTAAATCTCTGTTTCTTTTTACACTAAGAGTGACTGGCCCAAGTCACATAAAACTGACCTTAGCAAATACTTCCATTGCATGGTGGATATTCATTAAAGTTACTATATGTAGAGTTTTTTTCTGAGATGAGGATAAACCTAATAAGTCTATCAGGGTAGAAACATATGGATGATGAATACCAAGTATTGTTTGAAGAGTCAGAGGAAAAAGTATTATTTCCTGAGAAAGGAAAAGTCCAAACCTTTAAAATTTTGCCTTTTTTAGAAGAAAACCTATAGGAGACACTGAGAGGAGACAGAGGGGAGGAGGCCCAAGGGGTCACTTAGCACAAGGACATTGCACTAACCCTTCTAGACAAGAGTTGCTGCAGCATCTATGGCTCCTCTCCATGTGTCCCAGACAGTGTTTTTGGCCTTTCAGCTGGGTAAAACACAGGCTGGGTATGAACATCTCCAACACATACAAATAATGTATTGGCTGTAACATGTGTATATGAGAGCCAGCTGCTTCTGAACAAATGGGTAACAGCTGATTTTACTCCAGCAGTGACACTAATACCCTTTTGCTCCTCTACATAGCTAGTGATTTTCCAGAAAAGCTTTTAATGATATTTATTGCACACAGAAAGCTCAAGTCTGGTCAAATAGTGTTTAAATTGGGAACGGATGAAGAATTCCTAGAAGGGAGAGTGATAGATGGACAGAGAGTGCTTCCATCTCTAACAGCACTTCTTTATCAGGAAAAGAAACTAACAGAATAACAAATTTGAAAGAGCATCTAAAGACTCAACATAGATTTCTAGAAATGTATCAAGCAACTAGAGGATACTCAGGCAGGAATTTTGCCTCTTCACAAAAGCAAGTGGAGCTTCAAAAAACTAAAAGGATCAAAAAGGTGAGTTTCGAAAATACTGGAGCCATACACTTCCTTTACAAGTCAGAGGTTTTGCATTGCTGGATAGCTTGCAGGTAAAATAAGGGGAAAAAAAATGATCTGGCCATGCTAAAGAAATGTGAAAATAATACTGTCAAAAAACCCCACACAAAGCCCAAAATAAGGAAAGGGGGGGGGGGGAAGAAAAAAGTTGTTAATTAGCTAACTGTTTGACATATGCTAAGTCAAACGCAGAAAAAATATTCAAAGCCTTCCTAAAAGACTAGAGACACTTTAGTTAAATATGCAGTGCAGGTCTGTGCAATGCTTAATTAGGAACCAGATAGCAATAGGAACAAAAGACTCAAAATGGGGGGAAAGCCCTTTTTGCAAGTGTAAGACTGTGAGAAGCTGAAAAAGAGAAACTGAGCAACAGAGAAGTGTTGGAGGGAACTTCATTGTCTATCCATGACCAGACACATACGTACAGGCAAAAGAAAATAGGAGAAACTTGTGAAATACAGTGAGTATAGGCTAAGAATCAGCATGAATGAAAACACAAGTGGAATGAAAGAAGAGATTTAATACCACCCAGCCTTTGCAGGAAACTGCTACATTTGTCAGAAGCATTCTGCCAAAGCTGAATGCTTTAAAGCATTAAAATATACTTTTTTCACTTAGGACACACATATACTTTTTTCACTTAGGGTATGTGTGTATATATACATGTAATTTCTGTACAGCAAAGAAAAAATGAATTTTTGTGGGAATTCATACCGATTACTAAACCAAGGTAAAACTTCAATCATACCATTGTGTACTGTGGGAGACACAATCTACCTATAGAGGTTTTTTTATTAATAAGATTAAAAACATGATTTTTAAAAAGTAAGCCTAAATGTTTCAGAATTTAGAGTACCTATTATAAAGCCAAAAATATGTCAAACAAAAGGTGTCATTAAGAGTTGATAATTTAAAAGAACGTGAGGCCACGTAGATAGAGATAAAAGCTGTGGATCAGGAAATGCAATGAATATAGAAACTGAAAAGAAAAATAAACTCCCTAGTAATTAACAAATAAGGAAGAAAGCACTAGGAGTGTCATGATATGACAGTTTTATTTCAAATATGTTAATGTGCTATAATTTTAGATTAATGGTACAAAATGACATAATCAGTTTGGATCTGCTATATTGTTACTCATAGCTCCCAAAAGTAGTGTTATTGGAGAATACAGCAGCTAAAGAAGTAATGCTGACATTCCAAGTGTGGGAAGTACTGATAATGAACTGCACTGTGATACTGTGATGCTGTGAACTGGAGCTATTTAGTCTGAAGAAAAAGAGGCTGAGGGGAGACCTCATCACTTTCTACAACTACCTGAAAGGATGCTGCAAAGAGGTAGGCGCTGGTCTCTTCTCACAAGTAACTGGTGATAGAACAAGAGGAAATGATCTCAAGCTGCACCAGGGGAGGTTTAGACTAGACATTAGGAAGAACTTTTTCACTGAAAGGGTTGTCAGACATGGGAACATGCTGCCCAGGGGGGTGGGTTGAGTCACTGTCCCTGGAGGTGTTTAAAAGTCATCTAGATGTGGCACTTGGGAATATGGCTTAGTGCTGGACTTGGCAGAGTAGGGTTAGTGGTTGGACGTGATGATCTTGAAGGTCTTTTCCAACCTAAGTGATTCTATGACTCTAGTAATTAAAGACTTTCTGCTGCCGAGATGTTGCTCAGTCTAATGCTGAGAACAAGTCCATCCAGAGTACACCTGGCGAGCTTGTCCAGTGAACTTAAATGGGAAGAAGACTATACATCTTTAGTTTCTTCCACAAAATGAGGAAACAGAGACAGTTCTCCACATTTCAAAGAGAAAAATAAAGAGAACAAACTGTGGAAGAGCCAATAAATGGAGCTTAATGAAAAAGACTAAGTATTATTGCAGAGGTTAAAGTCCATGACGTGCTGCAGAGATTTTCAAAACAAAGGAGGGAAGGCAGGAAAGTATGGATAGTCTTTGTTATTTGCATTATATTACCACTAATTTCTATGTTTCTTTTAGAAGAAGAGCTGTAGTGTTATGTGGCCCACAAAGAATTTGATACATCTTGATCCCAGTTGACAATTGTCACTGCTGGTTGACAGAAACATGACACAACAGAGACATGCAGACCTTTTCTCCTTTCTATCAAGCATGTTAGTTAATCTGTTATTTTATCAAAACTACAAGTAAAAGCTCTGATTGATCACTCTTTTTAAACAAAAGGAATATGATGTTATTGGGTTGGCATACATATCTTCCAAAAAAGCAATATCCAAATCCAAATTATGCAAAATCAAAAAGCTTTATAAAACAGTGTTATGAACACAGATAAAACTAAATGTATATTAAAAAGTTTTCTTATTGTGCTTTCTAATATGTTTCCTGCAATACACAGAATCTAATTTGCTCCTGTAATCAATTTTTGTAATGCAAATACATTCTTCATAAATACCAATTTCCTGGAAAGAACATTTTTCATAAACATCTCACAGGGGAAAATCCAAATCAATGCTGTATCAGGTGATCTCTGGTAAGCAGAGCAGCCATACAAGGAACCAAACAGAAAAAGAAAAAAAAAAAAAAAAATCAGTCATTTTTTGATCTGTTCTATTCAACATACATTCAATAATCCAGGTGTTCAAAAAGGGATTTCAAAATGTATTCTTCCCGTTGCTTTATATAATAAAGCTTCTTGCTTCTTCTGAAACTCATCCTTAGTTTTTCTGAAGTTCAATTTAGGTTTTGAAGACCAAAAAACACAAGTGGTGCTTTAGCACTTAACAAAAGCAGAAATCTTTTGCAACCTTTCAGGGTGTTATTGTCCATTGAGGCAAAAAGCTAAGGCAGCGTGACAGTGATACCAGGAGAAGGTAAATATGTCCAGCCCTGGCTGAGTTCCTCCAGTGTAGCATGTCATGGGGCTTATACTTCAATTCCTGGCTTAAGCAGCCATCCAGGAGAAGAACTTGTTAAGTACACGAATGTCAGGAGCAAGCTGATTCCGAGGAAATTTGATGTAAAAGCACTGCTCTATTCAAGTAAAACTCTATAATTTGTTCTCCTGAAGGCTGAAAGAAGATTTTGCCTTCCTTTATATCAATCCTTGAATTTAAAGGAAAACCTGCGTTCTCCTACCTCTGGTTTTCAGCTTTCCTTAGGTCTCCATAATGACGTGATAATCACCTTGCAAATATGTGCAAGAACGGCATTCTTCCTTTTAAGTTTATTTCAAAACTGAGCTTACAAAGGTTTGCTTTCAAGTCTGTTACCTTCACTGCAGTAACGAATGAGAGTTTGCCTTGAAAAATAGTCCTGACTGAAATATTTAGCAACCCTTCTGTAATTCACAAGCTGCATGTGACAAGCCACATTCATTTCAAGTTAACTGATTGTAAATCACTTTCGTTTTTAAAACAAATCTGCTGTAAGAGTATAAAATAATTTCTAGAAAACTTCTATTAATCAACTTACTCTTAACTGGTTAAAATTAATTTAGAACAATTTTTTTTTTTCTCCCTGTCAAGAGCTTCCTGGGTGGCAAAGACAACAAAGGAGGAAAAAAGTGCTGTTTTTTTTTTTCAACTAGTCTGCAAATCTGTTGCCTATTTCTAAAGTCCACGAGTCTCTTAAGAATACTTTGCTGACTTGAGCCAAATAAATTTTAAAATGTATCCTACTCTTTTTGATTCTCCTAATAATGTATTTGATACATTAATATCTTAAGGAGGACATTTTTCATAATAGTGTAGAAGAATTTGACTTCCTTGAAGGTAAAGTTTAGAACAAGAAGGTGTTAGAGCAAAAAATAAGTAGCAACACACATACTCAGAAATCATTTAGTAATTACTCCAATTTACATAAAAACCCCAAACCCCCATATATTTTGTTTGTTGTCCAAACAGGCATGCTGCATGGTTCCTGAAGTAAAGGGCCAACAGCTGTAATTTAGTTGAAATCAAAGGAAAATGGAAGACAGAAGCTAAACTACTAACGTTTAACACGTTTTGTTTCTAATACCCAGTGTCCTCTTGAACTGTGATGAAAACAACATCCACCACACACACAGCAAAACCAAAAATATTACTGACTTCTAGCTCAGAACCATACACCATCAAGCACATAACGCTGAGAAGGTACGAGCATTCTGAAATGCTTCTGTATGCTTGAGCTTTCTTTACATTTTTTCCCCAAAAACACACAGTGGCCACTGCCAGAGGCAGAATCCTAAGTCAGAAGGACACTTGCTGTGACCCTGGGCAAATATCCTTGTTCTGATTCCTTTAAGAAAGCATGTCCTCCAGGCTCCATCTCTGACCTCTTCTAGTAGCTTGTTGCTACAGCAGTTGCACTTTCAGAGTTGGGACCATGTTAACAGCTAGTCTGCATCACTGCTTAGAAACTATTCTATAAAACAAATATAAATCCTTCTTGGAGTAAGCAAGTAGAGAAATATGACTGTTATCTTTTATTATTGATTATGGTGATATTTCAAATACTATTCACACTTAAGTTATAATGTATTGTGATTAGTCCTCCTATCTCATTTTCCATGCTTCTAGTCTTATAGATCAACCTTCAGCATGAAGCTATGTTTCCACAGTCTTGCTAAGTATCTTAGTGATGTGATCACTTTGCTTTCATGACAATATTGTTGAGACAAGGAGAAAACAAAACATTTTATAATCTATTTAATTCATTTAAGTAAAAAACTGGTTTGTGCATTTTAGCTCAAAAGGGTAAGTGTATGGATGATTTATCGTTCTTGGTATATTCCAATAAGTATCTTCTCCCAAGTTGGACAAGAAGATGCAGATCAATCGTAACTAATAAGTATTTCCATTTCCTTCAGGCATTACTCACTCACCCCTCTATGTTGATCCTTCATTTCCTTTTTCCAGAGATGTAGTCCTATCTAAACAGCACCTTTTTGATTGTTCTGTTTATCAGACAACGAAAAATGTTCCAGCTCCTCATAAATTATAAATGATAGCACTACCAATTTCGGAGAGTGATTCATCATGTTTCTGCAGTTATGAAAAGGGCTTTTCCCATATAGATAGTCCCATTTATAAAAACTGATTCTTCAGAAAATCTTCATTAAGGGTATTTTGAAAGATTTGGCTGACTCAAGGACAGTGTGAGTGGAAATCCCATGAACAAAGGTATTCAAATGCTAACAGATTATTTATTTGTAGGGAACTATCTAATATTCCAAGCCATTCATTTCTATCATCAATCTACTACTACAGATAGTGTAGCCAAAGATAGACTTAATGGGTAAAGAAGACATATAAACTTTATTATTATGGAATCTCAATTCAATTTTAGTCAAAGTCCTTTATTAAACAGATTATTGTTATATGTGTCACTCATCTAAGCCTCTGTCATATGCCTCCTTACTGTAGTAAACAGTTTGAGCTGGCAGAATCACAAACCATATTTGCTATTCATATCATGTCATCCTTTGTTCTACAACACCTGATCATACAATCTTCCATTTGGACCTTGATTCAAATACAGGCAAAACTTAGAAGTGATCAGCAAATAGGAAAGAAAGATGCGAATTTTAGGAGGCTTTATATAGATATTATTTTATTTTTATTCTATGGAAATAGATGTCAACAGACTATTGCTAGAAAAAAAAATTTAGAAATGCTGCAAGAAGACTTCAGGAACCAAATAAAAAAGAAAACACAAGTCACATTAGAAAAATCTAGAAAATCACTGCTCAAATTAATAACCTCCAAAATTGCTAGTCCTTAACTGTGTGTGTGTGTATATATATATATCTAATAAAAATAGAAAGTGTTCAATATAGACATTACTAAAAGTTTTTACTTATTGTGGGACCTACTATATAGACTTTCAAGAGAAATTTGTCCTGCTCTTTATAAGATGGAGAGAACAGATGCTGTACCCTATCCCTGCCAGGGAAGCTGGGCATCACCAAGTGGAGCTAGCCAGTATTCTCCTGGAAAGGGCAAGAACAAATGGTATTATATAGATAAAGGAAAAAAAAAAACAACACCAAATACTTGAAAAAATGAAGCGTGGGTCTCCTGCAGAACTTCCATCTCTAACATTCCTGTGAAGGAAGCTTTTACATACAACTCATCACCAGTATTCAGGCAATGTAAATGAGTGCTGGTTGTCCATGCAAGCATGATCAATTTAGGTATCAGTTTAGGTAAGATGAAGCAAATCCTAGCTTTTCCACTCATAAAAGGTTGCCTTGATGAATTAGTATTTTCCTAAATTTGCTTGCATAATGTAGCCTTTAGAAAATGCTAAGTGAAAGAGCCACAAGTACTAGCTACATGTCACTGTTAATCAGCCAGAAGTTACTACAAGCAAGTTTTGCCAAGTTTGCTTCATTTGGATGGGCTGCTGGACAGGAAATAAAGCCCTGGGAATGTTTTGAGTCCTCAGTGGTTTCCAAACTGTATGTCCAGCCTCTAAACATAGTCATGAACTTCCAAGAATAGTTGTGGGTTTTTTTCTCATAATTAAACTAGCACCATGATAATGCAATATTACTAGTTTGTAATTGAGATTGTAACTGGAAAATATTTAGGAACAACACACACACAGATGATGCAAGTGCAAAATTAACCATTCCAACTATCATGCTAGAACAACTTAGATTACATAACTTTCTCTGTCCTGTGGCTGTCTACAACAGAGGTATATTTCATGTCTTAGTAACTAAAAAGTTTGTTCAGTTTATTGGCTTTCACTTTATCCAAGTTTTGATTTGCTATTTCAAGTTATGCCGCTCAGAAGCTAGAACATTCTTTCCAGCTTTGGAAGGAACACAGAGATTAACCTCAGAAAGCTGAATAAAAATTAAAAGGAACACAGTAAACGCAGCTTGTAACAAAATCAGAGCAGTTCTACTCATCTGAATTCATTAGACATTTAAGAATTGTTTCTAGCTCCCTAGAACTTGTGTGTTTTCTGCCCATGCACCCTAAAACATGCTGAGGTGCAAAAGTATATATGACAAGTTAGCTTTCTTTCCTGCTGACAAATTTAGCTGTCAAAAACATTCATAGATGCTAAAATTGTATTGTATAGAGGATCAGTCACAGATACGTACCACATAGGGTAGGAAGGAAAACACCTCTCCTGAAATTGCTTCACCAAGTCCTTGTTAAAGATTCAGAAGGCTTTTTACTTTTATCAAGTCTGCACTACCACGCCTGAACACACTACATTCCCAGATTTCTGAGACGTCACCTCAGAGGGAGCACAAAATAATTGTAACCCCCAGTGCAACTAACCCTGCTCCAGAGTTTTTACTATACCTCTGTGTGAGAGCTTCTCCAGGATGATCCTTAGGCGCTGAAGAACTGGGGGTGAAATGTCATATTTATAGATGTCTACTACTGGCACTCGCTGACATGTCCCAAATATTCCATCTGCAGGAGAGAGACAAAAAAAGGAAAAATATAAATTTCATTTTCTGAGAGGAAGAAATGCATGATGAGATGCACATTTCCAATGTATCCTTATTATATACTGAAGAAACCTTTTAAAGGACACTTTAAAAAGCTATCAAAGGACTATTGAAGTGATGAGACAGGCTATTTTCTATCAAAATAAATAAATACTGGAAATAAAATTAGTTGGAAGAAAATTCCATTGTACAAGTTATTCACACAGTTTATTTTATAAAGTAATTTCAGACTTCTGCCTCCAAAATCTTTTGATGTAAGACTTCTTTACTGACAATTCAGTAAGAAAAAATCCCTTAATGTTCAGTGCCTACTATGTTGCAGATGAAAAGTGCAGCATCCAGAAATATAAATATTAATTTGCAGAAACTATAAGGATTTGCTGAAACATTTTTAATGCAGGAGCTATGTGTTAGGCACTGGCAAATGAGAGCTGAATCCATAATGGCTAGCAAAGGCTCATTTCAAGAAGTATCCTCTAATGAATGCAATAAAAGAAAGCTGCTCACAGAACAATGAGATATTAATGTGGCCTAATTTATTTAGCTCCATTCCATTTGTTTAAAATGACAGACTCTTCTCATCAATGTCTTTTCAAATCACACCTTCTAATTAATTTAGCTTCTTATTAGTCTTTATTTAGAGAATTGTTCATTTTGAGACAAGCTTCCTGTGTATGTGTGGGAGGAACAGGGAGTTCAAACATTCAAATTACCTTTCTCTCTTTCATACAAAAGACTAATTCAGAGCCTAGGTGCTTCACATGCAATCTGACCATCTGCAATTCTAGGCCTCTGAGAAAGAAAGTGGTTTCATTTATTGTTCAAAACAGTTCTGTTCTATATAGTGATCCAAAGGAAGCAATTTAAATGCAACAAGTTTAATTAGCAAAATATTCTACTGCAGTACTAGTTTTAACACAGTAATTGCTTCAGCTCTGATATTACATCTATGCTCAAAAAGGATAGCTACATCAGATTAGCAGAAAATAACAGTAAGCATTAATTTGCAAATGCCCATTACTTTCTCTGCTACTTCACAAAGCTAAAAGGCTACAAATGGGAACTACTGGCCCAGCTGTTCACTAAACACAAATAATGGCATAAAAGAAAATAAACTGATCTAGGATGCAGAAAAAGGACATTATTTGCCTTCGCCATTAAACACAAATACCTCATTGAAATTAGCCAACTTTTGCTTTCTTTGCCTTTCCATCCCTGTCACTTATAACTGCCAAATTAAGTTAATCCAAATCAAAAACCCACGGCCGAGTCTCATTTTGTTATTGGAAACTAGTTTTAATTTAGAAACTGCATACACAGATCTGGTTTGTTATTCTGTCATAAAATGTATACAAGCAGCCTAACAGCAAATTAAAATATTCATCTCAATTTAAAAACCTGTTGCAGCTGGAAATAAGCAAAGAATATAAATATCAGTCACTTCTAAATGGCTGGATAACAGGAATAAATTATCTTATAATTCAGAAAGGACTAGAAGAATATTTCAGTGTTTAGGATCAAAATGCTTTAAAATGAAACATAATGGGAAATGGCCAGCTCTGTTTTGGAATACCACCATTAGTGGCTACAAATAATTAGGATAAATTCTATGTTTACATAAAAAATTAATATTCCATGACTTTTTAAAATATAATGTACCTTAAAAATAATTATAACCTTATTTTAGAATCCAGAAAGGCATACACATTCGGCATTATTTTTTTTACTAAATATAATTTCAAGGTATCTCCATGAATGCAAAAAGTAATTCACTCACAAACTCTAAAAAAAGACCTAACCTTTTTTCTAAAACCCAAGTTTTCAGAAACCTGTAGCCTACTGCCTTTCAATAGAACAAAAACCTATTTGAATTCCAAAATTAACAATTAGCACAGGAGTCTGAGCTGCATTATACAATCCATCCAAAAAACACAGGGACTGCTTAGGGAGAAACTGCAAGTTACTTTGGCTTTTGTACTTGAAATATGGGCATAATAAGCTTTGAAGAGGCTGCAATCACAAATGGAGCTCTGCTCTGCTCAATGCAGTACTCGGAATGAGGAGGAGGAGCAGTGTGCCCCAAGGAGCAGTTGGCAAATACCATCTCTAACATACAGAGGGTCCTTACAGGGGCAATTACAATTGGACTGGAGTTGTGCAAATAGTAGATTTCATAGTTCATTTCAGTAGCTGTTTTGTGTTTTTTTTTAAAGTAGGAATTTTCCTAGGTTTTTCTATTTCTTTGGGAGGTGTTTTTTTTTTTTTGTTGGGGTTGATTTGTTTGTCAGGGTTTTTTTGTTTGTTTTTTAAAATTTATTTCATTGCAAGGTTTTTGTGGCAAGACTTAAAAGCTGAAAAACTAAAGTTTGAGCATACAGTTTTCCGGGTACCTTCTAATTAAACGTTCTTAAAATTACACAGACTGTGAGGAAAAATACTTGTAAAAGTTCCTCCCCATTTTTCTTTCCAAGAAATCTATTTGGCAGATGTGGCCTCAATTCAGAAATGGCTTTCATCCAGCACAAACTTCATTTTCACTTAAATTACAGCTAATATTTTAAAAACATCCACCTTAATCTGCCATGAACTCTCCCCAAACCACTGCAACCTTTACAGTGAGTAAATATTTGGTGCAGCTTTCTAGACCAGCTGCACCCACCTCTGGTGCAGGGCAGTACAGGGCTATTGCAGTGTCTTGGTGTCCAAGCATCCTATCGTGCACCCATTTGGCTTCTAAAAGCTTCCAAGGAGCAAACTGCCCAAAGTCGTCATGAAGCAAAAAGGAAAAAGCTCCTAGATATTACAGTAAATCTCAGATGGCAGAAGTAGTTCAAAGCATGAGTGATGCCTTAATAACTGCCATCCACTGTCTGCCTATGGCTGTTAAGAGTGTGTTCATACTGAACTATGATCAAAATTGTGTTCTGAGAAGGAAAGTAATATGCAAAAGACATCTGCTCTTTAC
The DNA here is from genome assembly GCA_020745705.1 of Hemiprocne comata. Taxonomy (NCBI): domain Eukaryota; kingdom Metazoa; phylum Chordata; class Aves; order Apodiformes; family Apodidae; genus Hemiprocne; species Hemiprocne comata. The sequence goes on from CM036587.1 coordinate 10,794,869, forward strand.
ACATGCCCAGAATGAGGGAAGGTTGAGACAACCAATCAATATACACATATGGTTGCTATTAAAGTGTTATCATTTGCTAACCGTTAGCAAAAAGCAGTGTCTGAAATTTCCATAGTAGTATCTTATAAGTTATACTTAGACCTGAAAACATCTGCGTTAACAATATGGTAATGTTGATTTCTAGAAAGCTTCTACATTTGTTTCCAAAGAAGAGACTAAAACAGAAGAATAATATACCGAAGGAGATAGCGAGATGCTTCTCTATGGATTTGGCTATTTTGCTAATAAGTTTAAGCATAAGCTTTTACAAGCTGCTATTTAAAATCTTAAATTTTGACAAATAGATATTACAAAGTTAGATGCTAAGATGAAAAGGCACAAATTTAGCGTAACCCAGGTGCCCAATAAGATCTCAAATAGTGGCAGATGAATCTCTTTCATTAGAGACAGTGCCCTTGAGCATGATACATGTATTTATACTGAATATTTATCAACTTGTAGTGAGAAAAATACAACTGATAGATTAAACAGTGAACAAAAAAAACTAGTTCTGGAAGGATGATTTTCGAGAAGCAAATGGAAAACTCCCATCTTCATTCATTATTATTGCCCATTTGTGATGACTTAGTGGATATTTACGATTTCTATTACCAACTGGGGAAAGAAGCACTGCTTTACGCTAATTACTGACATCCAGGTGCTGAATTACATAAAAAGAGATTATGAAAAACTGTAGCTTGAAACACAGTTTTGAAGTTGATTGTGCCAACATTTGGTAAGACAGACAGGCATCATGAGCTTGACAGCTACTAAAAAGTCTTTGGAAACTTGCACTGAGTCACCACCTTCACCTTGAAGGCAAAGCTGTTTGTAGGCAGCCGGTCATTCCGTTCATTTTAATTAGTGTTTCATACAAAAAAAAACCCAAACAACCACCAAACACAGAGCATAATAAACTCTCCTTGGCTAGAGAAACTTATCCCATCCTGGAAGCACCAAATACACCTAATCTGATAATTGAAACTAAGATTTATACAAGACTTGGCACAGTTTTTAATAATACCAGCAAAAAAATGAGTTCTTTTCAAGTGTATTTTGGTATTAAGCAGAGTTATGAGGACTGGTAGAGACAATGGAGTTTGTCTGCAGGCTGATGAAAGCTTGACAGATGCAAATTAAAAGATTGTGTTCTGCAATAATTAATTACCTTTCTCATCTAAACCATGTTCCTACCTAGAAAGGTTGGATCAGATGATCCTTGAGATCCCTTCCAACCTGGCATTCTATAAATTATTTAGACCTACATGCAGTGAAATTTTCACATGGTGCTGACAAGTGACCTTTGCAAAGGAGCCTTCAAGCAGAGGCTTTGATGCACCCAGTTCTGCTCTTCAAACTTCCTGCAGCAGCCAGAAAGGAGGCAGCTCTCCAGACAGCAACAGTATTCACATACCTGGGTCAACCAATGCTTCAGCTCCCTTACCCTAATTACTTGACAGCTGTTACAAAATTATAAAGAAGAGCTTTGTATAAAATGTAATTTTCCCCATATTATGGGCATTGTGCTTTGTTCCTGAGTCATAACATAAGCAATAAATGCACAGACTTTCAGCAGCAGTGTGTCAAATAGGATCTGCTGCCACCTTTGACTTTATGTTCTTACAGTTTTTCAGAGAACTTCCTCCAGTGTCTCCGCTGAGTTTTCAGTGAGCATCTTTCTTCAGCAACTGAACCTTCTGTAGGAAAAGGATTCTTTCTTCCCACTGAATATGGACATTACTTCACACTCCTTCCCCCAGCTATTGGTTTAGGGAGTTGGAAGGTCCGAGAGTAGTCAAAGACTAATGAAAAGGCCAGTACCTGATGTCTTACAAATCAAGGTTAAAGCCTGAGTTGCCTACTGGAAAGATTAAATGATTTCCCAATGGGAACCATAATATCTGCATCTCAAAAGTCTCATGATATTTGGCTTCAAGGTCACAGATGCCTAATGTTTTAGGGAGTCCAAAAGAGAATGTTATTTTACTCTTCTCTCCCTGCTGTTTCTCTCCAGTAAGTTGTTTTCAAAATCCTTTTCCAAAAAATAAAATAAAATAAAAATTAAATTTTACCATTCCTTGAAGAGGACATTAAGTTGCACACCAGGAGGCTTATTTGAGAAGAAATAGTCCACAAACCCACACCCAACATCTACGAGTAAGCTCTTCCGCAAACAGCATATTTTTAATATTCCATTTATTAAAAAAGATTTGTTCATAATTTATACCTCTAATTTTAAATTCTCTTTACAAGCGAGGCAGAGATCATAGAGACAGAGCAACAGTGGCTTCTACAGTGTCACTTCTCTTACAATGCCCCGAAAATATTCCTCCAATGCTTTCAAACAGCAAACGCTTCCAAGTCTGCTGCTGCTTGCCATCCCCATTAACTGCACCACAACCTGCAGCGCTCCACGGAGAATGCAGCCTGCCTGGCAGGCAGTCTCTCCCTGTTTAACTTTTAAAAGCTTTTTACCATTTTATTTTGCCTATCCCTGTGCAGTCCTCGGTGATTCCCCTTTCGGAGCAGTAACAGTGGCATCTAGTGGACACTTTCCTGCTCAGGGCTCAGTCCTGGAGCACACGCTGTTCCCCACCTAAATTTATTGCTCTCAGATCCATTTGACTTCATCTGGAAGATATAGCTATGCAGTGACAGCCACACTCAGTCTTCCCTATCCTAAAGGCTGAAACACATGTGAAAGTTTAACTTAAAATTAAGAATAAAATACAAAAAAAACCCCAACCAAACAGATAACAACATAAGATATTTGTTTCTAGGAGTAATGCATTAAGAACAGCAAGCAAAGGGCACACAGACTGTCCCTACTTTGCAATAAAAGTAAACCCTCAGCTGTATATAAAACACATAGATCTATTCAGAGATTTATGTTGTGGATTTTATAGGAACACCATAGGAAGCAGAAAACAACAATGTAAGATGTTCTGAACTTGAAAATGGTTTTTATCCATCAAGAAAATACGGTGCAGCGGATACTCTTACTAACAGCCCAGTAAATAAACTCTTCTTCAGCTGCTAAACAAACTGCTGCCTGGAAGGCAAAGGTAACTGTAAATTCTGCTGAAAGCCAGACCACCTAACAGTCCCATAAAAGGCCTCTAGAAAGATTTAATGCCTTTCATCACCTTTCTGGACACAGATATTTAAGGAAAAAAGGGGATGGCCAGTCTGCTCTCGAACAGAAAAAACTAAATCCCCACAATATTTCTGCTGATTGAAAGAACTGGATGGCATATTGGCGACTATGAAAGTGCTCATATTAAAAGATAAAAGTTCACATTAGCAGCAGCATTAGTTAGCTGTTGTGCAAACATTGTGATAGGGCTGGGATTTGTACAGCTGCAAATCATCCCAAGGCATGTCAGAGAGCAAATAGCTCCTTGGGGCTTTACAGTCCCCTTGTCTCAAGGAGTAATTCTGAGAGCAAGTTCTGGAGCACTCTGCTCTTCCTTCATAAAAAAAAAAAAATATATATATATATATATATTTTTTTTTTTTTTTTTTTTAACCTTCAACAGGGGGGAAATATCAGCCCAGGGAAATGTTTCTGTGTCAACCTGCTGAATTAAGTAGTGGATTGTACAGTCCCAAAATATTATGCACACTTTCATTCAAGAGGTTTTTTTAAGTTACAAAAGAAATATGTAAATTGTAGAGAAAGTAACTTCAAAATCCTGATCTCACTCAACTACACGAAAAGGAGAGAAGGAAAGGACCGTGTAAAAAAGCTAGTTACAGTTTAACAAAGCAAGAGAGTAGGCTCACCGTGAAAAGAAGTGCTGTCTGCTTCCAAAAAGCCCCTAAGTTATTCAGCTAAGAGAATGAGAGGACCAGATTTCAATGCCTACTTTCTGTGATTCAGAGCACAGAAATGAACCTCTGTCTTAACAGGTCGTATGCAGGCCTCCCAGCCACAGAAATAATGGCCATGCCTTGGGAGGAAAGGGCAGGAGGGAGCATAAGGAAAGGAAAAAGTAGAGATTAAAAGAAAGCAAGTCTTAAGTTTTTGCTGCTAGAGCTAATGTTCCAGTCGAATAATGCTTGAATAACTTGGTACTTTTCAGAGAACCAGATTTGAATTTTCCACAGCCTAGGTAACTATGTCAAATGAAAGCCATGGTTTTGGCTCCATGATGAGAACAAGAAAGAATGAAAAAGCAGTGTCTGAATCAACACCTTCCACATCCAGATGACCGCTACAGTCTGTAAGCCACAGAAACCATCTGCCTCTAACTTTCAATCACACAGACCAATCCAGACTTGAGAAAACCTTTGAGGAAAAACCCCAAGTTGTTCTAATTGTAATATATTAAGAGGACTTTTCTAAGCAAAGCTACACAGTCAATACTAGCTATGACACCTCTAAGAAAAAAAGAGTTTGCCATCAAAATAATCTGCACAGCAACATAGAAATCCTCCTCCGAGAGGAAAAGTTCATTCAAGAGTAAAACAAGTTATTAGTAGGCTTACAATAAAGCTCTCTCTTTAGCATACTTACCCATTGGACTGCAAGATAAACATGTGAGTTTATACTTTACATTGCTATCTCATTAGTAAGAAATCTGAGCCATGAACCACCATCTAGAAAAAGGGTGTTTTTTTCCAGAAGACAGACAGAATACTGCACCAAATTCTAACCCCATTACTGGAAAGATACGAATAAACATCAGAAGTTCAGAGAAAAAGGAAAGAAAGGAGGTAGCCACACAGATCCTTAAGCACTGAACATCTGATTTTTTATGGGAAAAGACTAAAAGTTTATGCAACCTGGTTGATTAATTATTTACTATATTACTGGGAGAAATTGAGTGAAAGACAAAAATGAACACCCTGAATCAGAACAAGTTTCAAGCACAGAGAAACTACTCTGAAGCTGTTCAACACCCTCCTGGAAGAGTAACGGAGCTCCCATTGCTTGCACTGTTAAAATTTGGCTACTGGAGGGACTAAGAAGCAATGAGATGTAAATATACTTACCCTTATTTTATTATATTTATTATATATATTAAATATGCTTATTTATGCACACTAATTTTCCAAGTATCACTGACATGTACTTCAGCTACTTCAAGGATCTCCATTACGTTTTTGGTTGCTGCCAAGAACCACTTTGGTGCTGGCAATGTCTTTACTGATTGATCAGACTGTAGCCTCTCTTACATCTGTATTCCCAAGGCAAAAATAACTCTGCATGGAAACATGTTTAGCAAAACGGATTTCTGCATTAATTTTCATTTTGTAATAAAAACAGAGTAGTTAGAGTTTTAACTTGTGGTGTCTAAGTTCCAAAACCTTGTATTTTAATAGTTCTTACAGGTTTGCAGAATACAGTGTTCTTGTGAAAACATGACTAATAACCATTCCATTCTTATTCATCAGATGCAGTATCTTACATTTAGAGCAAGCTTGGTCTATTTCTGACCTTTGCCAAACTTGAAGCTTTCTAGATCTTTGCAGGAAAATATTTACTGAGACAGCAGACTACTTTTGTAATCTGAGCTACTGAATATATTTCTAAATTGAATTGACTTCAGACATACATGAAATTATAATAATAAAGTTCTCCACCTTGTTTCCCTAGCTGCAAAGTATTACAAAAATTATGGAAAATGATGTTACACCAACCAGAACACTCCAGCAAAACTTTTAAATGCATTATTTCATGAAAAGGATGAGAAAACCTTATAAACTAGGGTACTCTTCACAGAATGCTGCACTCTGTAGACTGATTAAAACTGTTTTGAGCCATCTCAGAAATCTCTGCACCTTGCTCAAGTATGAAATCTCATCACGCCTGTAGAAGCCACGGCACATCAAGCTGCCTCTGGCAGCTTACGCATGGGCACTAGGACAGCCAAGAACCTCACCTCAAACTTTGACAGAGGGATTCTAACAGTTCCTGCTGAACAGTCTGGGGAGTGTGAAAAATCTGACAGTTTTCAAGCAAGCTATGCTTTAAAATAGCTAAATATGATGTTACATACCTAGGAGCACCTATCAGAAGCTACATTCGGAAAAGTTATTTCTACCGCAACAAATTAGAGGTCCGGACACAGTTGTCCCCTTGCCATGTGACAGAGCCTGAGCACTGCCCATAGCTTTGCTAATGGCAAGAGGTGAAGGACATGAGACACTACAGTCCTCTTTGCTTGGTTCAGACCCTGGTGTTCAGTCTGACACAATACTAGGGCAAAAGCACTACTAAGATCCGTGGATATAAAAGTTGGAATAAGGAGGTGACATCATTCAGTATGCTGCATTGATGAGATCAGTGTGGGAATACAGAGTTCTGGTGTCCGAATTTTAAAACCAATGATAAATTTTGGAAAGGATACTGAGAACAGTAAAAGAAAATATCTGCAGGCTGGAAAAAGGCCTGCAGTGAGATGCCTTAATCAGTGCAGTAGTCTTCAGAATAGCGTATGATCTTTTGTCTCCATAAGCAAGCCCACAGACAGATAAATTATATGGGAACACAGATCTGAAGCAGGACTGGGAGAAGTTTCAGAAGTATTTAATTCTCCTCAATTTTGTGTGTTGCAGTTCATAACAACTTTTAAGATTTGCAGTGTCTGAAATTATGGTAAGAATTAATCTGAAAAGCAAAATTTTTCTGCCTTTGCAATGGGTGCAGAGACCCCTCAAGGCACATGAAATGTGCAACCTCAGATTGCTTCCTATTTTATTCACAGAATAGATACAGCTTACAGGAAATACTTAACATTCTTCTAAGTTGTAATGTGCTTTTAAAAATTCTGTATACAATTGAAAGCCATTATTTAATTGGAGTTCAGGGGAAGCATTTAAGCTGCTTTAGATTCTCCTGCCATTGGAGTGGTCAAGTACAGAAGCAGTATACTCAGCATGAATGTTTCTTAAAAGAAGACAGAATAAATAATAATAATAATTTTAAACAAAATATTCTTGCCTTAGAAGGAGGAAATAACAGTTCCTCAAAAAAACCCAACAAACAAACTTGAAAGCCAGGACTACAGGATCAGTAGAAAACCCCACTGAAATAATCTTATACTAAGGAGCACCACACTGTATCTGAATTTCTCCTTCATACTACATTGCTTATGAAGTGACAGATTCTTGCTTGGAATAACAAAACTACACAGAAAATAGTACATCTATTTGTTATCTCTTCTTATACTCCAGTTGAACGCCCTTCCAGGCAGAAACCATAGCTTTGACAAAATTAGCGGAAAAGGAAAAAAAGATTGCCATCTTAAGTGAAGGAAAATGCCTCTCCCCAGAATCTCTTCTTCTGAAGCTTCTGCTGGATTATAGAAGAAATAACACACATTTAAATAATATTGCTGAATTTATTACTCTTGTTAGATGGGTAACCATTTACCTGGATCTCTGAATAAAGACTAATTTCTTAAGCATGTCAGCTCAGACTTTCATTCTTCTGCCAGTGCTTTGCCATTCCCCAATTATTCAACCAGCCCAGTTTATGCTCCCATTCCAGCCAGCAGAAAGGTTTGCAAAGGGACAGCAGCTTCAGGGTAGTGATATTATGGACATCACCAAAGACCTCTTCAAAGGCAAAACCATAAACAGAACTGCACACTCATGAATGAATGAAGAGGGATAAACCAACATTTTAAAAATCTGACAGGAGAAACATGAATCCTGAGGAAGGAAAAAGCAACCACCTTCTATCCCTAGACATATTTCAGCACTAATTTTCCATTCTATAAAATTATTTTGTGATTAAATGTAATTTGGATATACAAAAACTGGAAGGATTTCCAAGCCATTTACAGATATAAACATTTTTTGATAACTCTAGACATTTCAGTTTATTCTACAATAGCATTCTCCCAAAGGCACCAACCTTTGAGAATAGTCAGTTTTTTCTCTTTTAATCCAACTTCTCCATACCTAAAAACTGCAGTAATTTTACAGTGTATTTAATTTATTTATTCACTGTCACTAAGAACAGGAGCTAGAGACAACTGTTAAAAATATTTGCTGTTATTTTCAGTGTGTATGAATGGACAATGTTGGAACCAGACATCCCATTTCTCTCACATCTGGAGCATCAATAAAAATGTTCACCCTGAAGTTAAGAGAGGATAGTCTAGAAAACAACATGCAAATTTTAAATTCAACATTTTGAAGTCAGCACCCTAAGTCTTTTGCACAAATTTGCCGCAAAGTTCACATAAACCTAAACCACTGACTGCTGTCATATTTGGTGCAACTTGTTATGGGTGGAAAGATAAGCAGCAGGGCAGCAAAAAGCGGAGGTTTATCTATGGCAGCTAATCTCCTCAATCAACAGCACTCAGCTCTGCTTAACAGCCGTTGCCAAGTAACGGGGACCAGCTTTTCTTATCGGCTTCATAATGTTTCATTGACTATTCAGACTAGAATAGAAAGCTGTGACACTCAGGGTTATAAGCAGCACAAAATGAAAATGGCATATTATGTGGTATGAAGAAGAGAAATCTTTTAGCCCTCACCTTATCTGGCCAGTGACTGTTACTCCAAAAAAAAAAAAAAAAATCATCTATCATTTTCTGCTCTGCTTCTTTAGTATCACAAAACAAACAGAAAAATATATCTACATAAACAGGAATTTTTTTTTTTAAACATTGTTGGCAGGTCCTCAGCAATTCACTGTAATTACTGAGAGCTCTTAAACAGAGACAGGGGTTGCACAGATCCCTGTTAGTGAAAAGCAAGTGTTCGCTGCTTATTCTAAAACTATTGCAGCAGCTTCAATACGTTGAGGGATGTCTTCTCACAGTAGGTGGGATATCCCTCAAACCTTGATAACCATGACCAGAATAAGACAATCTATGAAAAACCAACAACATTACATTTCTTTAACAGGATTACTAATTCTCTCTGTCGTAATCTCTGCACAGGTTCTGATTTTCTGTTTGAATATTGATACTCTTCATGCGCTGGAACACTAGTGGAAAAGCTTTATTACACCTCCTCCAATTGTGATTTTTTTAGTGTAATCATCTTTTCTGGTTATCTAGTTACTCAAATTTAAATCTGGGGCCATCCAGAATAATGATGAATTGTAGCTGTCAGTGTTTTTGCATGTTATAATCAGCATATACAGAATTATATCATTACCCACCACAGGAAAAAGTGGTAAATAAGAAAATATGCTTAGTCTTACTCACTGTATCAGAGAACTTAATGACATCCTGCCCAAATTAGAAAATATTTTTAACTTTATTCCACCCTAAACAATGACTAACCATCAGAAAGCCATCATATCCAGAGAGCTATGCCCCCTTAAAGTTTTGCCTTTAATTTATTTACCCATGCCCAGAAAATGGAAGGAATATCCTCCAACTAATTTCACACTCACGGAATTCTGTCTTTCACACAAACTTCAGGTTTGGATTTAAGGTAAATATTTATAAGCATTCAAGGTTGCAAGTACTTCTGAAGGATGTCGTGTTACCCCAGTGTCTGTCTGCACAAACTTCAGTGCATTCAGCTACTTTTAAGCACATGCCTGTATTTATATTCATGCAACTCTCCCAGATGCTACTAGGAATATTTCCATGCTTAAAAATAACTGTTTGCTTAAGCAATTGTTACCGCTGCAGCCTCAGTGTTCCATGGCTGTCTTGCTTTTCCAAAATTTTAGAAAAACCTGAAGAAAATTAAAAGCAGTTGCAAAATGCTGCAAGTATCATACCATACCCTTCAGGAAATCTTAAAACTTTGCTGTGATATGGAGCCCCTAAGATGAATATCAGCCACTGAAGCAGAAATATGCTTTGGCACTGGAGTTGCCTATCCAGATATGATTTCAAAGTACTAATTTGGCTTAGGCTGAAATGCCTTATGTGGTCACGATACAGTGTGATGTGGCCATGGGCTCTCTCACATTTAGAATGGGATTGATGAAGTCATTTCACCAAGGCATAATTGCAAGTCCTCTTTCAGTGAAAAAAAACCTTAAGATACACTCCCAAGACTCTCCACACTCTCACTAGTAAACCTGCAGTTTTATCTGGACAATGTATTTAGATAACCTAGAGCAGGGTTATCGACTTCTCCACCCATTTATCTCCTTCCATTTTTCTCCATTTATGAGAACAGAGAAATTTTAAAGAAGAAAAAGTACTGTTTCTAACGGCAAATAAAGGCAATGTTTCTTCTCACACTAAATGGCCTGAGTTTTAGGAAAAGGTGTTTTTAAATCTGATTGAGCCCACCAACATTTGCATATGACACTGGACAGATAAGCTGGAAGTGTAGTTGCTACAGGTTTCCTCCAGAACTAACAAAGAGTGAGGGGCACACGGTGAAGGGTGATTTGGCTACACAAAAATCTCAGTTGTTAAATTGAACAGTAATGTGCCTTGATACGAATAAAGTCACAAGGTCCTGATGAATGGATTACCCATAACAAAAGAACAAACTGTAAAAAATCTGTGGATTCAACCTTAGCTGAGTTGCTACTATCAGTTTTCATCCAGCTTGACGTTTCAGCTAATGAACAAGTAAGAGGAGATACTGCACCTACATCAACTTGCTTCAGCACAATACTAGAAGAAGGTTTAAACAGAGAGTTTTCCTCTATCACTCAAATAAATAAATTTATAACTTTATTAAAAATTTGAATCCATTGATTTATCATTTATTTAATTCCAAATGCATTCCCTTCCTTTCACCTTGGTATTTACAAATACTTTCCCTTCACTGCACTTCCATAATGATACATAAACTGTAGGAAAAGAAAAACCTGGGAACACCAGTAATTTAGGTTTTTTAAGACTTTTACTTTTTTGCTCTGAGTCAGGAAGAGAGTGTTAGTCATGGAGAGGTAGTAGGGTTCATTAAAAGCAAATAATGGCATAGACTGAAAGGCACAGAATATATCTCATCTCTTCATCTCACAAGCAAGTGCAGCCTGATACAAATGAGAGGCCTCTTTAGCCATGACCACAGAGTGGGTCATTGAAGCACTGCAGATGATTTTAGGACTAAAGTTTCAGTCCCACCAAGAAGATTGCACCAGCCCCTGGGGCCAAGCACTGTTATTGTTAGGACACGTCCATCATCTGAAGTTGCTTCTTAAAATATTAGCTCAAGGAAAAAAACTAATTCTCTGGCAGTTCAGAAAGAGTATCACGTTTCAAAAATACGTTTAAAATTCTCTTTGAAAAATGTATAACTGCTCCTGTGCCATATCAGTAGTGACATTGTTTTTCAACATTCACATCAGGATCCCTAAGGGCTGGATTTCAAAAGCTGAGCACATACACTTGAGAAGCAATGGAATAAAAGTATGAAATAGGCACAGGTACGGTGATCCACAAATTTGTGTTGACATAAAATCAGTCATACAGGCTGTGTCCCTGGCAAGCAAACACTACCTGCAAGTGCAGATACAGGAAGCATTTGCATATTATGATGTACAACCTGGGGGAGGTGGCTAGGCCAAAAGTGGGGCAGAACTTGATGCTACTCGTGACTTCTGTCCCACAGGGATTTTGTTCCCAAAAACTGTAATTTTAAAATCCGTTGTGTTTCAGTCCCCTCATGTATTTGGTATCTGGAGTTGAAAAAAGAGAGAAGGAATCTGCTAAATAGAAGCTAACAATGCTAAACAGACATTGGAATAAAAATTTTGCAAAGCAATAAAATCAGAAATCTCACTTCATCTTGAGTATAAAATCTTATATTCAGAAACAACAAGCTGGCAGTAATTACTGAGAAATACAGTTTCCATATAGATCCATCATTCTAGTAGAACCATTAGAAATGTGTTCCTTTTACCTACAGGCAAAGCACTTATGCTAAGCTGCTTCCACACATGTAAGGAATTGTTTTCAACAGCACTCTGGGTTTGGGTTTCTTTTTTTTTTTTTTTTTTTTGTAAGAAGGCTTCAGAGTAATTTCTACAAAACCAACATGGATCATTTTTAATTACTGCATTGCAACCATGGCTATTTAAAAACCCAGTCTCAGCAAAGTAGATGACAAACATTAATGAGCAGTAATGCACACATGGTATTGTAAATGAAAGGATAATGAAAGCAATTTATTTGAAAATTAAAATATTATTAAGAATGGCAGTCTGTACTAGGACCCAGATGCCACAGAAAGCAACCAATGTGCAAGCAGACTGTCATTAATTTGGGAACTGTATGAAATTGCTTTTCTTTCTTTGACAGTTTTTAATATAAAGTATCTTTACTAATAGGCAGCATGTATACACTGGAAGCCATAAGACCCACAGAGAGTTTTAGGAGAAATAAAGAACACTACAGGGAAAGTCTCCAAGAGAAGTCTCTGCAAGAGTGAAAGGAAGAGAGGAGTATATTTAGCAGGTATTTAAAATTTAATTTAGGATTAATTGCACTCTGCAAAAGTGCCTCTCTGCATTGACTCTGGACAGTCTGTCAGCTCTTAACTTACACTCCACAGAGTTCCTAAACCAAGGTTAGGTGAACCTAGAGCATATCCCCAACAGCAGGTACTCACACCAGCACCTAATTAAGAACAGGACACTCAGGGAAAACCAGAAAAGCAGGTGCAGGGCAGTTAGTTAAGTGCATACAGAGGAGGTCTAGAAGCAATTTAACTACAATAGTGGTCTTTTTCACGTGTTAATAAGCCTTTCTGAGACTATGCAAATATCTTTGGGAACCAAACTGGTTCCATCTGTACAGTGTGGGCTGCTAGTTCAAGTCTGTCATTTCAAGAGCCTCTGAACTTCGTTTGAAATCAGAATATTGTATAGCTTGAAAACTTGAATTAGTATTAGGTACTAAAATAAAATGTTGCTCTTTGTTTTTTTTTTTACAGTGGCTGCGTATCCCAAGTTGCCATTGACACAACAGCAAACCATACTCAGCAGACTGCTATTAAGTTGTCATATATACTCCTATTTAAGCATTTGTACTTGAAAATTTCAACTTAAATTTTATCAGAGGTGCTTGAGCTCCAAGAGAAATTACTAGACCATATGTCTCCAAGAGGTACAAATATGTCAGGATATATTAAAAATTCATTGAGAAAGGGTTTTCTTTTTTAAAAGATCTGATTAAAACACAAGAGGGAGGGATACTGAGCAAAGCCAGAGGTGCCATTGCTGTCCTGGTGGTACTAGGCCCACTTGTTCTGTTTCAGCTGCAGCAGGTCAGGGCCAGGTATCAAACATTTATCAGTCTGATTTCAGAAATTACAGTCTTTTCAATAGCTGTTCTCAGGGAGATCAAGTTCCTGTTAAGACAAATGTTCTCTTACAAAAATCGACTTTGTAAATGTATTAACTTGGACCTAACACAGCATAACTAGCCAGCCAAGAGAGGTGATTATCCCACTCTATTGGGTGTTGGTGCAGCCTCACCATGCAGTTCTGGGCCCCACCATTTAAGAAGATCCTTAATGCATCCAGAGGAGGGCAACAAATCTGGTGGAAGGCCTGGAAGGAATGGCCTACGAGGACTAGCTGAGGACTTTAGGTTTGTCTAGTTTGGAGAAAAGGCAGCTGAGGGGCAACCTCATTGCTTCCTATGGCTTCCTGAGCAGACGACATGGAGAGGGGGGTGCTGAACTCTGCTCCCTGAGATCCAGCAATGGGACATGTGGGAATGATTCAAAGCTGCGCCACTGGAGGTTTAGTCTGGACATTAGGAAGCACTTCTTTACCAAGAGGGTGGTCAAACACTGGAACAGGCTTCTTAGACAGGTGGTTGATGCCCCAAGCCTGTCAGTGGTTAAGAGGCTTTTGGACAATGCCCTTAACAACACATGCTTTAACGTGGTCAGCACTGAACTGATCATGCAGATGGACTAGATGATCATTGTAGGTCCCTTCCAACTGAAATATTTTATTCTATGGTTCAACTTCAAAATAAAATATAATGCTATGCTACTATGAACAGGATTTTGTTCTTTATTTACTGAAATTGTGCAGTGTTTACAAGCGATGTAGACTAAAGAAAAAATAAAGGAAATTAAGAAATAGCTTTTCATAGCTAATTCCTTGAATAAATTTATATTTTATTTACATAAATTACTTACACTGCCATCAAGACACTCCTGAAAACAAATTTCATAAATATGGCTCCCAAGAATCAGTATTTTTCACTGTATCTAAGGTCTGAGAACTTTTTACTCAATACTTGGCTACACAAATCCTCCTAGCAAGGATGTGCACTGTTGAACACTGCAGACATCATCCATGTTTGTCTTGGACAAGATATTACATATAATAATTTATGTATATACGACAACTGTAGAAGTAAATATCTAATTACCTAACACAAAACTGGTAAGTTTTTAGGGGTAACAGCTCTACCTCAGATGAGTTGAACCTTACCACAACTAACAGCACAGGAAGACAAAGAAAACAGTCTTATCTGTAGAACTGCATGCCTTAACAAAAGACTACTCCCCTGTCCAGAATATGTTTTTCCCCCACCCTTCCCCCCCTACTGTTTTATTGCTTTTGCTATTACTGAATTTTACAAAGAATCTTAGAATTTTCAGCTTCTAGACATTTCTTTTCTGTCAGTCAAACCAATCACTCAACACATCTTCTTAAAAACTGCTTTGATCTCTGTTTGAACAACACCACTTTTGGCTAGGTGACTAGGGCTAATCATCAATGAAAAAATATAAATAGAACCAATGGCTGCTTAAAAATATATTTTAATCCTTAAGAAATCCACTGGGATATTAACAAAAGGTGGTTTTGTCTGCAAAAAGGCATTAACATAGCCATTTATAAAACTAATAGGAAAGCGAGCACTGCTCCAGTAATAATGAAAGTACACTGCAGAATAACATTATGGAAATAGGATACCAAATTGAAGAATTGACCTTGGGGCCCTGGCTTATCCTGGATGAAGATGACTTGTGAAATGAAAATTTGGCTGTAATTTGCTCTTGCTTTCCCTAAAAGGTTGAAGGCATTTCTATTTCAAATGAATAAAATGACTGTTAATTTCCTAGCATTAAGCGGGATGTTCTTAAATATAGTTATTTAAGTGTATTCAAATACATTTTCAAATCTTATTCGTAGAAAACTAGAACTGGTTTTGTGATTTCTATCATAGTCAATTCGTAACAGTTAATTTCTAAATCACTTCAGAGAGAAGTACCTGCTACAGCTGAATCAGTTGGATGCACTATAGTTATGTATCAAGTGTTTATTCTTGATTTAACAGGATCCATTGGTCTGAGCATTTGATACTATAAGTGAACATGAAATACCAAACATGAGGATATTCCTTCAAATAAACATATCACTTTTAAAAAATGGTAAAAAAATTACGTATCTGTTATAGAAAAAAAAAACCAACAAACAGCTAAAAATATGATCTTTGTAGTTTTGCTTAACATAAGATTTATTTCATAAAAAAGCCATCAGTGCATCCATTTCAGGGAATGGGCAAATGTCGTATTACAGTGGTTAAAGTCAGAATTGAAATAAATCAAACCAAAGCAGATGTCACAGATGGATCATAATATACACAGTCAAAAATTTGCATACAGTGCTGTTCTTGAAGGTAACAGGTATATTTTAAAAAGCAACAAAAAACAAAGAAAAGGAACATGTGCTATAAGATCCACAAGCGTTCCAGGAATTCTTTTATACCAGTAGTTTTATTTTCTATATCTTAGTAGTGCCTAGAATCCTCAATAATTGTTCAAGAAATGTTTAAAATGGAAACATACAAAAAAAACTGTATATATACTTACTTAGAGCTATGTTTTATACGTGCATATATATTATCTATACATATAAACCAATAACTTCAAAACTTTGTACCAAAGAGACTGCATTAATAAATGAGTATTTATGGTATTCAGATATGGATACCAAAGTAAGAGCTGGGCAATAGCAGCTAGAATGACAAGGAATACTAAACAGTCCAATTCCCTGAACATATTTTGTATGCTTCACAGAGGGGAATTTCAAGAAGAAATCTGAAGAACAGCTTTAAGTTGGCTTATGAATGGTTACAAACAGCTTCTGTCAAACATGGAGGATATAAGGGAGAAGGGCAAAGGTGCTTATTTGAAAATGAATACAAAGAAGATAAAGCCTGAGGTAACTGGTAAAACAGAAAAAGGAATTAAAACCTGTATTATTTATAAGAAATGAGCCTAATGCATTCTAAGCCTGTATTCAAGATGAGAAAAATTCTCACATTTTGTGTCTAAACACAGAGCTTCTAATTTGCTATGTATTTTACCAAATTTCAAGTTAAAAAAATAAAATAAAATCAGTTTTCAAGTTAGCAGCCTGTTACAAAAAGTTACTGTACAGTACGCTATTGATTTTCTTTCATTTGGTAAAGTGGAATCAAGCATAAATGGTGAAACCCTTCAGAAACCCATGATATCTAAGAAAATATTACTTAGCAGCAGCTTACCAAATTTTGGGGTTTTTAAAATATTTTTCTTCTTTCATTGTAAAGTAGATTAAAATTTGATCTATTGCATTACATCAGAGATAACAAAGTAATATTGTTTATACTTCAAGTGCTCATCAAACCACATTCCCAGTCAGAGAGCGCCAAACAGTTCCATGTGCACTGGTGAACTAAACAACATGAGAGAATCCTCCTGGGTGCTGGCATTTGGCCCACATTGGTAACATGTTAGAAAGGTCCTTGGCATGGTTCTGTCCCAACTAATTCTCTTCCACACTAACCATATGGGTAGTTCACAAGTTACAACATTTCAAGACACACCTGCAGGAAGCAGTGCTCATCTGGCCGTCTGTCAACCAAACATGGACCACTCTGTGTGCTCAGGTGCAGGGCCAGACAGTAGGCCCTGGTCATTTCTGTAGCCCATATAAGCCACATATTTTTAAGTACACAACATAAACAGCAGTAAATATTGATTCTCTGAACATTTTCTTCTTGAAACATCTATGCATCTGTCAAGGTTTGACTCAGGATCGCAAATGAAACCAGAGACAACAAGCTCTCAATCCCTTCCCCCTCCCACCCAGGTAGGGAAGGAGAGAGAGAATTAGGAGAGAGACTTAGCTGGATTGAAAACTAAATTAGACAGCTTTAATTATGTGTACAATTATATACAAGTATGTTCAGGAATGTGCAAAAGCCTCTTGCCTCCCCCCACCCCCAGCAGCTCCCCCGGCACTCTCCTGAGCTGTGAGCAGTCCTGAAATGTCTCAGCCCATTGTCTGAGATAACAGCAGAGCAGACAGGACTGAGGGGAGAGTTATGAGGGTCAGGGCTGAGCCTGGGGTCGATGGTGATGGATGGATGGATGGACAGAAGAGAAGGGAAGAATAAGCAGGAAGGAAGTTGTCTTCTGTGATCTCTGACCTTCCTCGGAGCTTACCTAGATCTATGGAATGGAATCCCTTTGGTCAGTTCTGCTGTCTGTCTAGTCCAGCTCCCCTACGGGGGGGTCACAGATACAACTCTCCTGCCCCGGTAGCCTCTGTAGCAGCAGAGCTAAGGAGTGACCTTGGAGTCTCAGCAGAAACAAACATTCCAGTGTTATCAGCCCACTAGCTGGAACACTTGCTGCTAGTTAAAAGAAAGTTTACTGAAGGAAAAAAAAAATAAATCAGTAAAAGGCTCAACCCAGGACAGCATCTCACAAGAGAGAAACCATTAACAGAAGTGCAATTTTGTTTAAAAGACAGCATAGCAACTGAGTTTAAAGGCAAGTATAGGATAAGAAGAACGAAAGGAACTCCTAACATGTGTTGGACGTCACACAATTTGTTTGACGAAAATACGTCAGACTTTACGTTAAAGAGATTTCTCACTTTTTCCTTCAAAATTCCTACCTGCAAGACGGCTCCAGAACCCAAAGCCTTATAAGGATACTCGAAGTCCAATTCTGAACTTATCCATGAGTCCTTGGCACCTATCTGTTCTCGTGCTAATACTGGTCTTTAGCATAAAGAGCCCTTTTCTCTTCCTGTTATCAATAACACACAGATATCAGCTGCATCATCAGTATCATCTCTCAGGCTCAATATGCAAGTCTAAATAGGATGTCCTCCTCTAGCTTCCTCACTGATGAGAGACTTCATTCTCTAACCTTATTACCAGTCGTCTTTCTGCACATGTTCCCATTTCAACTAAATCTTCAACACATGTGAAAGAAAACTTCCATACATTTATTAAGGCTATATATCCTGCTCCTTGTTTATCCCTACCTCCATGCACCTACATAAATGCATACTAGAATTGTCTGTGGTCTTTCACAGTAACATCATGGTCAGGACATGCAATCATCCCACAGTTGAAAAATACGCTCAGATCCTTCTCTCCCTCTGCCATTTCCAACTGAGAATGTTCTAATAGTCAAGTGCTTAGTCCTCAACTGTATGATCCTTTACCTTGTACTATTCATATGCCTCTGTATCATTCTATTTCTCAGAGCTACAGGTTTTCAGCATAATATTCCTCTTCTATTTTTATAAAAAAGTAGCTCAGTTTTCTGTCAGCACTACCTTACTATTTGTCCTAAAGTCACTCATAAAAATATAAAGCAAGATCTTTTGTGAAATCAGTTCTTCAGAAATTCTTTCACAAAGCTTAGTCCAAGTACTTTTCTCATCAATACTACCCCTTGCCATATTATGTTAAGACATCGTATTCACATTACAATTTCTTTCACAGTCTCTGTATACTGTAATTTAAAGAAAAGTTTCTTAGGCAGACCAAGTGCTTTACTGAAAGTCCATTTGACGCCACTGCCTTAATTTTCTCTCTATAAAGCAAATTCTCATAACTAAAACAGGACAAAACAAAGAAAACCTTTTCAGGCCACTGGGATGATGCATCTTGGGTAGATTTATACTGTCTTCTTCTCATTTAATTCAGATCAGATTTGCAGGCTTGCATTTTCCTGCCACACACACTGCCTTTCAAACACAAGCAGTACTATCTTTTCTCCACTCTCTGTTGCTGTGTCTACAACACTTGCTGCCAGACCCACCATTTGGTGTGCCAGTTCTTTCAGGAAACTGCTATGCAGATTATTCAGCACCAAGTTCCTTAAATGGTTTTTAGTTATAGTAATTTCTGGTTTTGCTAATGATTACTCATCTCACTTAACACCAATATTCTGTATTTTGAGAAAAAGTATTAACAGAGCCACACGATTGTCTCCTTTGAAAACTTTCATAGGCACAAAAGTAGTTCAACTGTCAAATCTGTTGTTACTTTATCACCTGGAATATTTACTCTTGAGGAATAATTTTATGAACTGAAGCTTTGTTTGAATAAGTCCTGTCCATTTACAAGACACTTATAATAACTACTGTCCATTTACAATAACTACTTCCAGACAGATACTTCAGTTACATGTGGTTTGAGCAGCCACAGCCATTACTAGGCAAAGGAAAATAAATTTATAAAAATATATATATTAAGATAATTATATTAATTTTTATTGGCTCTTTATTAGAAGATTAATCATGAAAGTATTAAGGGAGAAGAACCAGAAGTGGTCTGATACAATAATTAAGGTTTCTTTCAACAGATTTCACAGGCTAAAAGAAAAGTCTATTGTAGATGCTTCTACATGTATTTTTTGCTTCTAACACAGGTTCTCTTTCTTACACACTCAGCAATCACCTCTTGGTCTTTTCCAAAGTACAGCAGCTGAGCTGTTGGCAAGATACACAGGAGCTTGCAGCTCTGCACACTCCCAAGTAGACATCGCCTTTCCAGTACTTGCACACCTACTAGTTTTTGTGGAAACCAGAACGACACAAGTTATTAGAGCAGTTAACATGATTTCTGTGCCCGTCCTCTGTGGTTGCATTTAACATTATTTTAATACTTTTAGAAAACTGATGTAACTCTTACAAAGCAACACTTGCAGAGAGATGTAAATACAGTTATTTATCACATCAATTTATATAATTCGCTACCTAATACAGGTATTATGTAAAAGAGTTCTTAAATAAATGTTTCAGATTTGATTCACGCAAGTCCAAAACTTGCAAATTCCCAAATGGGATTAAAATATATGAAGACTATCTATCATGTTTCATGGTAAAGACCAGCAACCTGGTCAGGAAGAAATTTCTGAGCTGAAATTTGCATATAGGCTGAAAATTGCACTTTACGTTGAACCTCAAAGTGCTCCTTATTTGATCTAGCAAGCAGAGAATTTTTAACTATAAAAGCATACATTCAGTCTTTGTTGGCTTGCTATTTCAAAGATAACAAATACAGAAAAAAACCCCACAGTTCATTTAAAAAGTCTCAGATGTATTTCCTCTCTACTTCAATTTAATAGCATTTGTATTACTAGACTTAAGCTGGAAGTCTAAAACAACAAAAAAAACCCAAGAAAAACAGAACTGACAAAAATAAATGACACAAAAATCTCTCAATTCTCTTCAGTGTTCAGAAAAGTGAATTAACATATTTATTGAATTACATTGGCAATGAAGACAGCAATATATTGAAATTCATTGATTTTTTTCCTTGACTTAAAAGCAACACAGATGCTTATTACAAAACAGCAGTTCCTCTTCTCATTTTTATCAACCCTTTTTTAACAGCCACTGACACTGACAGTTTCAAGCTTAATTGTACATTCAGTATGTACTGTTAATGACATTAGATAAATGGATCACATCAGAATGCAGTATCGTCAAAAGAGACCACGTGCCAATCTTACAAATTTAAAATCAAACAAGCTACTCTGTAGTCCCTGACTCTTCAAGTTGTTTATCAACTGAGTACTAGAGAATATTCTGAATGTCATTATACATCAAAAGATGAAAGATGTGCCTACCACAGTCCCTGTTACATTTATACAATGAAATTTAATTACATGTTATAACTGTGCAGTCTTAGAACTACAGTAATTAAAGGGGTACAGTAGATTGGTGTTTTATTCATTGTAAGCCCTTATTTTCAGAGGGCTGAACCCAGCCATGCAAATTTGCTTCCTTATCCAAGGGAGGAGTCTGTTACAAACACTGCAATGCTTACTGCAACTGTGCTAATACATAGTTGAAACTTCCTTGCAGCATAATTGGAGAAGTTGTTAGAATCAACCTAAAAAAATCTCCTCCATTGCAAGATACAAGGACCCAGAATAATAGCTGTTGGAAATACCAGCTTCTGTTTACAGGAATTTTTTTTTTTTGTACATTTCTAACCATATCTCTGAGCAAAATACTCTCAACCTCATGCAAAATGTCTTTATGCAATCCCATTATTAGCACAAGTAGCGAGCTTCTCAAATAATTAAGAACCTTTTTGGAAGCATGAAATCTAGGTCCTTAAGCAGCAGGGTGTTTGGATAAAATTTTCACCTGTATAGGCAGTTGCAAATTACAATCCTCTACATCTACATGGGCATCCGAGCATGACCTGGTGGCTGAGTGGAGGCAGTTTAATTGGCTGGCCAGACTCCACAGGAGCAGTGAAGATCAGCTTGGAGAGGTGCCGAATTAACACATCTCAGCTTTCCCAGGCCTCACTCATTGTCTGCTTTGTAAAACCAGCTCTGCACCCACAAGTCTCCCAGACTCCCTAGATTATTCTGGTCATCTTCATATATGTGTGGTAGCATAGAATATCCAGAACTAGTGAAATAAGCACTGCTTTTACTACCCAGACAAACTCTCTATGGTCTCATGCATTCTTGGATTTCCAGTGAAAAGGGAAACAAATCCATAATATCAGTTCCCCATAAACTATTCAAGATTTGTGCTACCATCATTAGCCAAATGTGATTTTACCTGTTGTTAATGCAAGGCAACTTAAAACATGTCAGTGACAAGTTCTCAGGGAGTCTAATCTCACTAGATTTATGGCTTCTGCTCAAGTTATACAGTGTAAGATGCATGGCATTTCCTGGGGTAGGATGTTTGGCAAATAATTTCAAAAAAAATACAGACAAAATATAGTTGCACAATGCATCAACAAAAATAACTTCATACTCAATCTACTGAATGAGGCATATGATTTCTAATAAGCAATCATCCAGTGTAGCAAAATCCTGTGACAACCAACAAAAGGGGCAATTTAAGGATGGAGTATTGCCTTGCTTCTGCAGATCTAAGACTTATTTTAAGCGTGTGTGTGTGTGTGTGTGTGTGCGCGCACGATCAAATCAGCATCAACCCAATTATGCCTAAGGTCTATCTTCTTGTTAGATGGCAGGGTCAGTCACAAATGAGCAGCCTCTTGCAATTTTCCATCAAATCAGCTCTGTAATTTGAGAGCTAATGCAGACATCTCGTGAAAACAAATCATCAGACAGTGTTGGTTCTCCCCCTCCTTCCCAAAATGAAGCGTTTGGAGGGATTTGGGTTTCTCTTTTAAAAGCCAATTCTCATCTCTGTGAAAGCCAATGCAATCTATAGTAAACAAAAGTCAGTCATTTTTAGACCTTCATGAATATTTCAAACCCTCTGTGCACCTTTTATCCAAAAGCTTTCTCAGTTTGTTTGGTAAAAGACAGATTATTAATTTTAAGTACAAAACACACCCTCTAAGTAAATGTATTTTGCAAGAAGGAAGACATTTGCATGAAACTGCAAAATGCAAATATGTAGTCGTAAATTTACTTGCTGAGAGCTCAGCATCATTACAAGAAACACATTCAGGGAAAAAAAACCCTTTATGTTAAGTGTTCTTTGTAATTCAAAAATAGCTAAAAATCCTCAGAAAAAGCTAGTTATTTCCAACAGAAGGAGGAAGAAGCTGCGCACAATGAACTACAGAGAAAACCAAACTTGAGCTGTTTCATTCCCCTCTGCCTTCTTTCTGACAAACTAAGCCAATGAATCTGTACATCTAAACTGCCAACGAAAACATTAGGATGATAAGGAAGATCCCTAAGTTATTTGAAGTGGTTTCTGGGCTTCAAAAGACTCCTTTACTTTGTTCCTTTATATATCTACAGCTATTTAAGTTTGCCTCCGGCTCTGACACAGGCAGCATTGTGCCTGTGATGTTGAAAGAGAGGAGTGATTCTGTAAGTTCAGGCAGATGCTTCTCCAGTTAGAGCCCATGAAGAAAAAGATGGCCACTTCGGAAGACCTGGGATTCAAGGACTGCAACTCTAAAGAAGTCATTCTCGACCCCCTACCTTTCTGTTTCAAATTTCTCCCACGCTATAGCACTTCCGTGTATGCCAGATGGAACTTGTCAATCTCTCAGAGGATCACAAAGTAAGATGCTATTAGCATATGCTTTTACTGGTTAATAGCATATAGGCAGCACTTCCAAAGGGGGTCTGAGGCTTCTGAAGAGGAAAAAAGACAGCAGAGTCAACATCCTGCCCTAATTCACAGGTCTACTGCTGGCAGAGCCCAGAAGTGTTAGGCTGCTTTTTTGTGCTTCTTCAATGCCAGCAGCCTCATTCTTAACAGCAGTCAATAGGCTGACAGAGACACCGAGCTTAGGAAAGCATAGAGCACGTTGCCTCTTGGATATAGATATCTTTTTATTCTCCAATCTACAGAAAAGACTGGAGGAAATACCCTTCGAAGTTCTGCCAGCTGCTGGCAAAAAGCTCCTGAGCATACAGCCTTTCATACAGACTCCCACTGAAGTCAATGGGATCACTCACATGAATGCAAAGTTGCTAAATCAGGCATCTAGAGGAACTGAAAAGCCATCTGCTAATTAACTTAAAAATGTATTTTCATCAGACATGTGCTCCTCAGCTTTAGATCCCAAAATGCAGAGAAAGACTGGGACCTGAAAACTGGCATTCAGGGTGAGGACTGGGACCTCATACCAAGAAAGGAAAATATTACGGCAAGAGCTCATAAAACCTTTCTTCTCTAGCCAGCTACTCACAATGCTATGCAACCAGTGTAGTCTAGTTTAATCAGGAGCTTGCAATTTGACCCCAAATTCATTATGTGCACAGCATTGCTGCCAAGGGGCTGGTGAAAGTGGAACGGCAGTGCTGTGGAGAATTCAGACTTGGATGCCCTTGGAAAGGAAAAGTCTTGGAAAGCCAGCTGCGACTCGAGGCCAGACCACAAGTACGGTCAAGCAAAGGAAATGGTGCTTTGCACAGCAACACACACACTCACCTCAGAAACCACCTATTCCCAAACAAAATGGAAAGGGGCAATAGAAAAAGAAAAACTTACGTTGCCTCCCTGCATGACAAGCATTTTTTTCTTCTTGTTAGTGGCCTTTGAATCTGTTTTTCAACAGCAGTCCAGCTCCATCTGCTTCCACTAGCAGTAACACCAGCGAGCTAAGATTTATAAGAAGGAAAGGTTGCTTTCTCAGGTAAAAGCAATTTTCTGCCTGGCCTTCTGGATGTTTCTGGTGTAGTTGTTTGGCATTCATTATTTCAGTTCCAGAAATCTCAACAAACAATTGTCTACCTTGCTTCACACGCTCATTGGATCCCTGTATGCTCCCCTGTAACACTGGGAGATATTCAGTATCAAAATATTTATATGTGAGCCTTATAAGCAAGCTTAACCTCTCCAACAAATCTGCCACAGTCCTGTTCACATACAAAAATTTATGTATGTATTAATGAGATGGGATAATGCCTATAGAAGCATACATTATGTATCACTTATATACAGAATAGCACAGCTGCAAATACTATGCACCTTTACCGTAATGCAGGCTAACGTTCAAATGACAGCATTTTTGGAAATGCCAGTTCAGCATCAGCAACTTCTACCTACATGTAAAAATGAAAAGCTTTTAAATAAGCTTCTTGGTGGGCCTGCTTAGCTGGACACTGCAGATATCCACCATTCAGAAGAGATACTGACCTATACAGATGAAAGATGTTTGCATTGAATAATTTTAAACATAGACTTGAATTGCTTTTAAAGACTTTAATGGTTCTGAGCCCATCATTGTAAATATACAGTAAATATTTAGCATTATGTTTCTAATAAATTTAAGGCCCATAACGATAGTGAATTCTTCAGTAACATTTTGTAGCACACATTTTCTGAGCTATGGTGTAAAACATAGATTAGCAACATTCTTTTGGGACGAGCTTTCTGTCTGCATCCCAGAGTTACTCAGTAGCAGCCAAAATATGACAAATCACCCAAGTGAAGATGTAGCTGTGGCACAATTTCCATCATGCTCTATTCAAGGGAAAGAGGGGCAGGGGGAGAAAAAAAGCAGCAGGAGCTGGTACAGTCTTTATGGCCAAGGGCTGTGCCTGCGCCTGCATTAAAAGTCATGTCTCTATTTCTAGCGCCCTGGATTAAAACAGATACCATCTGACGTGCCATTTATTTATTCACACTGGGTTTCAATCTACAGGGTGCAATGGGAACAGAGTACTGGAGGGTTATTTAATGGGGAAGCTGAAAAGGCTACCATCAAAAAAAAAGTTTTTCTTTTCAGTAAGTAATCTCCAAGAAGTGTGCTTAAAATTACCCCAATTGTAGTTCCTTTTCTGGGGTATTTCCTTTCTATGTCAGACATCTGACTTTCCTTATGCCCAAAATCTTCTATTCAGATTGTGCTGATAAACTCTCGCGTTTAAAACCAACAAAACATCATCCAGATTCCCACTTGCAATTGCTGATCAAGGCTTTTGATGAGGCGCTGACTAATTCAAAATTGGTGAGCAGCAAACCGTAACGAAGGGCTGACAATACAGAATATTGCTACACACAGCAACAAACACCAAGGTCCTGCCACAAAATCCATTTACTGCACACCTCTTGCGGCAATAGCTGTACCTCAGGAAAGCATATACTCTAACCACACTGCTCTAATATTGCAAACCACCAAGTAATTATGATCAGAAACAGCCTGTGCATTTTTATTACACAAAGGTATGAGAACTCAACACACAAAGATTCAGAATGAGAAATTGACCAAATGACAATTGTGCAGGACTGAGGACTTTAGATAGAATACTGGAAATGGGGAGAAATACTCTCATGAAAATTCAAAGTTCTCACCTAATTGAATGTGGAGTAAATGATTCTCCTATTGTATGTTCTTTGTGTTCTAGGGATGATGAGAATGAATCTCTAAATACAAGAAGCCTTCATACATGAGGTCTAGAATCTACTCAGGTTACACGGTGAGAAAATAAAAAATAACAGCAATTATATACAATATAAAAAATACATTCCCAGGTGCTCTGGCAGTACCTTGTAGAAAATTTGCAAAGATATGCCATTTATAGCCTGTAACAACAACTGAAAGAAAAATGATGTTAATCTAGCAAAAAAAAAAACCACAACCCTGCCATTGTCGGAGCCACAATACAGCTGTAATTCTGGCAGGCTGGGATGAAGATATAATACAAAGCAAAGCACTAATATTATTTGCTTTTTCTCAGATCCTTTTCTCTTCTCAGTGGCTTCTGCCACTACGGTTGCAATATCAGTTATTTTCCAATCTTTTGCAAACGGAAAAGGAGAAAGGGAAAATAAAACATCTCTTATTTGCTGATATTTGGATTTTCAATATTTTTTTCCCTTGATAGCTTCTCCTTTGAGTAGTAGCAGTGTCAATTCCCCAAGGGCAGAATTCAGGTCTCAGAAATATGTACACAGCATACAAATCCTCCATAACGCTCTAATAGTTTGTTAAACTCTGAGAAATGTTATGTATGGAAATACATATATGCATTTCCTAAGTCCAAAACCAGGTACTGATGCCATCTGCATTGAGCCATAACAACCATTTATTAGCTTTATAGAAAATGCTCATAGTTTATACAAATAACTACGTTTGAGTAGCTCTTGCCAAGATGAATACAACATCTATCAGCACAGACTTCTCTGTGCAGTCCCCAGAAACCATCTTCCAAG
The DNA here is from genome assembly GCA_020745705.1 of Hemiprocne comata. Taxonomy (NCBI): domain Eukaryota; kingdom Metazoa; phylum Chordata; class Aves; order Apodiformes; family Apodidae; genus Hemiprocne; species Hemiprocne comata. The sequence goes on from CM036587.1 coordinate 10,821,684, forward strand.
GCCTCATGTATGCACAAGTTGGAACTCTTTGAAGTGTTTCAGAAATTATTGGGCAGACCTGAACACAAACTTCCAGCTTTCTACAGAGCTGAAGAAAGCCCTCTTTGTACAACTATCCACCAGCCTGGTCCAAGCCTGAATTTATTCCTTGTATCACTGAAGGGCACTTCCACTTCCATAACCTCTGAAGCTCTGGATCATTTTGCCAATTAGTATAGAAGGTTGTGCTGAATTTGTGATGTGGAGTGTAAGAATGGAGCAATTACCACAGCAGTCACAAAACACCCAATAATGGAAAGAACTTTTCAGTGCTCCTGATTATAGATTAATCTGCTGATGGACATAAAATAGCATGCTGAGGTCATAAAATTAAACATGACAGACTTTGCCTTAGTATATGTCAATGCTACACTGTCCAGACTGAAGCTGATTTTCTGGGCTGACTGCTATTAAATCAAGTCAGAAGGTTTACAGTAGCAGAAGCACCCTGCTGACAAAAATTTCACCTGCATATTTTTGTTTCAATTTTCAAAATAACCTGCAGCATTTCTAGGAAAACCATAGAATGGTTAAGGTTAGAAGGGATTTAAAGACCACCATGTTCCAGCCCTCCCGCTATGAGCAGGGAACACCTCACACTAGACCAGGCTGCACAAAGCCTCATCCAACCTGGCCTTAAAAACCTCCAAGGAGGGGGCACCCACAACCTCCCTGGGCAACCTATTCCAGCACCTCACTACCCTCATGGTGAAGAATTTCTGCCTGATGTCTAACCTAAATCTACCCTCTTTCCGTTTAAAATCATTACCTCTTGTTCCATCACTTCATGTCCTTGTAAAAAGCCCTTCCCAGCTTTCCTGTAGCCCCTTTCAGGCACTGGAAGGCTGCTATAAGGTCTCCCTGGAGCCTTCTCTTCTCCAGGCTGAACAGCCCTAACTCTTTCAGCCTTCCTTCATAGCAGAGCTGCTCCAGCCCTTTGATCATCTTCATGGCCCTTCTCTGGACCCTCTCCAACAGCTCCATGTCTTTCCTGTGCTGAAGGCTCCAGAGCTGTACACAGTACTCCAGGTGCAGTCTCACCAGAGCAGAGTAGAGTGGCAGAGTCACCTCCCTGGCCCTGCTGGTCACACTTTCGATGCAGCCCAGGATGCAGTTGGCCCTCTGGGCTCCAGCACACACTAGTGGCTCATGTCAAGCTTCTCATCTACTACCACCCCCAAGTCCTTCTCCTCAGGACTGCTCCCTAGCCATTCTCTCCCCTGGCCTGTGTTTGTGCCTGGGGTTGCACCAACCCAGGTGCAGGACCTTGCACTTGGCCTTGTTGAGCTTCATGATGTTGGCATTGGCCCACCTCTCAAGGGACCTGTCAAGGTCCCTCTGAATGACACCCCTTCCCTCTAGGCTGTCAACTACTCCACACAGCTTGGTATCATCAGCAAACTTGCTGCGGATACACTCAATCCCACTGCCACGTTTCCAACAAAGATGTTAAATAGATAAAAAGATAGCTTCCACTAGTTAAAATGAAAATGTTAAGGAAAATGACAGCATCTACACTGGCACAATTTCAGCTTATGTCTGAATAATACTTTAAGTCTAAGCATTTTGTTCTATAAAACTCTTTCAACCACCATTCCGAGGCCTGCGTATATATTTTTTGCATATATACTTCTAACAACAGCAAACCCTGCTTCTCCTTCTAGATCTTTGTCCCTCCAATTTTTTAGTTTAGTTTGCGGTCACAGCCAGCAGATGAGCAACATGAGCCTTTTATCAATCAAAAATTATTTTCTAAGAGAGGTTTTATGTAAGTTGAAATATTTTATTGACATTATTTCATGAGTTTAATTTAAGACTACCAAAAAGTGTTAGAATTTCCATATCGTCATCCTTTCCAAGTATTAGCTAGAGACAGCAAAACATGCTTATGTCAATGTCTTTAAGCTTCACTCACCTACAGAAATAGTCCCTATGAACTATGTATCTAAAAGCATTTTCTTATCCTAGAGTGGAATTCACATTTTCAAGACACTCATTTAGAGCCAGCACTGACAAATTTAATGCAGTTCTCTACTCAATGCTGTCTCAGAGGGATCTCTGAACAACACCCCACCACAAAAAAAACGTCATAGCATGAATTAGAGTTACATAGCTGAAACAAAGCACAATGCCACTAACTGTAGTAAAATTCAAAATAGCCATCAATTCTGTAATTCTAAGCCTGGGTATTTGGAAAAGGCATATATGAGCAGAAAGTAACTGCTTTTTGAATGCCTTCCTTTTTGTTTGGCCGTTAGATATAACCTTGAATGACAAAACACTTCTTGATTTTATGAACATACGATATGCAAACTAGATACAGAGATAGACATGATGGGGCTGAAGCACTGTAATTCACCCAGTAAAAGTGCAAAGTCTATCATCAGGTGCTATAAACACCAATAGGATTTTTTTATTATTATTTTTTTAATCGGCCACTTTCAGACAAAACATAGGCAGTGATTGCCAGAGCTATGGCTTAGACTGAGATGTTGCAGAAAGTGATTATGGCTATCAACAGAGTAATCGGAATAGCATGTTCACAGGTGTGCTTTCTGATTCAAAGAGGCACTTGAAGATTTAATGGAAATTTGTTTGAAGCAGGAGACAAAAAAGGCTAAAATACGATGAAAGATTATACTTGTGATTAAAGAGCAAAACTTCTAAATGGAAGGAAAAAAATATATGGCTATTTTATATTGGTTTTATGAAAACAGCTACAATGAAGTAGTTATTGAAGCCAGCTACAAATATCAAAACAACAGGATCAGTTGAGGAATAAAGCCCACATTGCTCTCAAAACACGCTAGCCTGAGCCACCATCCTAAAAAAACCACATGACCGAAACAGATGTGCTAAATGAAGTAGGCATCCATTATGTGTTTTTTTCTGAAGGTATTATCTTCCTCTACCTCAATTTTACATATGGTGTTGTCCCAGGAAAAAACTGGCCAGGTCACATGGTTTAAATGAAATCAGGGTTGAAATGGTTTATTGATTTATTAGTGGTACGTAATTAACTGGCAATCAGGGAGCTATACATTCAGGATCAATAACAGCACCAGAAGAGAGAAGCCACAATACAAGGCACTTAGCAAATTATAGCAGATGCTTATAGTTTTCTAAACACCCTTCTATCTCTAGCCCCCAAAATTTCTATTCCCCCTGTCCACATTCACGCAGTTGCCTGCACAAGCCCAGTCTACTCACAGGCAGTGTGTAAGGACCTCCTACTTGTGGGGTGCAGGCTCCCATTTACAAGCACCTCCTTTGGGAGATGTGGGGGCTTCAGAACTGTACATACCTGTCCTGCTTTCTTCAGTTGAATAATTTGCAAGCAGGCAACAAGACATCCCAGAGCCAGCTATGAATACCCAAGAGGGGTGCCAGCAGTACTGGATGCCCACAGCTGGCATCAGGGAGGATGCACCATCCTCGACGTAGGCCATGATGCTGGTGAGCCAGCCTCCAGCACTGGCAAACCCCATTTTGATGCTGCTCTGTTCCCATTTCTCTCTTCCCACTGTAGCAAGTTTTCACACTTTTTACGCCTCTTCTCAAGCTACTTTTTCTTCCCCTTTCCATTTTTTAAGCTTCCCTAAGCGTCTGGGTAACTCCCTGGTTACCATTTAAACCAGCTGATAGTCTTGTTAAGCAAACTCTACTCTTTTTAATTTCTGCTTTAGCATTACTGGTTTTTGGACAAACATCCTCTCAGGCAGTTTTGGGCATTTCATTCACACACACTGTTTACTCTTGAATTCCTCTCTGTGGTTATCCAGGCAATGTTACTAAGAGAAGGAGCCCTGCTGACTTCCTTGTAAGTGTTAGCAATAGGTGATTATACATAATAAAACTATTTTTGCTGGACACAGGACATACACTAAATGAGACAAAGTTTAATGGTAGAGTTCCACCAGACTGCAGCATTTTTTATGGTTAGACATGTAACTGTTAGCCCTCAAAGATAAATTATTAAGAATTCATATCACAATAAGAAAGCTTTTAGAGCTATGCACTAGTTCATAATAATGCTTTTAAGTTATAATACAGTATTAATTAAGCATGAATTCACTACCCAGAGACATTTTATTCAACAATAAAAAATGAAAAAGAAGCTTGCAGTAACACTGATGTCAGAAGAACAATGTTTTCAGGATCTAGGAATTATCAAAGCTTCAAGAAATTGAGAAAGTGTGCCTGTGTGATTAAAATTAAACAGTCACATGCCATAGATGACTTTTTAAGAGGATGCCCTTTGGTCCTGCAATGTTAGTAATACTACATGCAACCTCTGGAGAAAATAATGCCTATTCATCAGTGTAAAGGACATTGAATCTGTTATTTTGCCTGAAAAAAATTCAGATAAGTATCAATAGTAAGATAAGAAAGATGTCAGCGATGATGCACACCAATGCAAATGGGTAAACAAACACTTGGTACTTCAAAGATAGTTCAAAAAGCAATCAACAGGGCAAAGAAAGGACCTCAACACAATTACAAAGCTCAGTCATGAGGTTAGTTACATGCATTTCAAATTTTCTGTTCCATGTTTTGTGCCATAAGTGCACAGAGTTCCAACTGAAAGGTTTACTAGTAAGGAAACGTGGAATTTGTTTTCAAAATCTGATCTAAGAGAGGTCCAGGTCACATACAGAGAGGGAGCTGCTTTCTATTCTGCCAGGGTGGCTAGTCCAGCACATGCTGGGGAACAGGCCCTGGGGCACATCACTGTCATCACCGTGCAATCCAAGATCTTTTGCAGTACTGAGTCCATCTGCAGCCTCTTGCAGGGAAACTGTCACACAAGCAGCTGTGTATCCTCATGTAAATACTTTTTAAAAATAAATTAACCAAATATAATAATTCTGCACTTTGGGAAGAGATTAGAATATGGTAGATGATGTACCTATAAACCTCAGGGACTGGAAAAAAAATCTGCTTGTGCATTCTCAGTGTTGATAGGTTCAGCCTTATTCTCCCTGGTCTCCAATTTCCCAACTGGTGAAACATCACTTTTCTCCATTTAGCAAACTCATTCATCTTGTTGAAAAATGTAAATAGTACAGAAGTGATTGACTTTGAAACATTAAAGAGTAAATTAATAATTATGCATTCAGCATACAGTGTGGATATGGTGCACAGCATACACTGACTGATGAAAATAAAAATACTATTCATTGAGCACAGACACCCTGAGATGCTGACATTCAAATAGTTGTTTCAGTGTGAACTTGCATAAACACAGGTTTGGTCACATGAATAAGATCTTTTGGGAATCTGGACACCTGATTCTCAATCTCTGCAGGCATCAAACCACATGGCAGAAAACTGCAACTCTCTCTTCCACTCATGCCCGAAATAAGTCAGTTCTGAACGTTAGATAATAAATATCACTTGAGACATCATCCTAAAGGGTAAGAAGCAATTTATATTTAATGTGAATAGACATGAAGGACAAATGTGACCTATGGGAATACACTGTCTTCATGTGAAAACTGGAACTCTAGTATTAAACAGAAAAATTTTCTCTCTGAAAGATATCTTTTTTGCAGCCCAACCAGTATCAACATACACATTTGCTAGCATTTCTGTTAGCTAGCTAGATTTACACACCTGATCATATTTCAAAAGGGCAAATGCCATGGTTTCATCAACAATATATGAATACTTGAAAAAAAAAAAAAAGTAGTTTTTAAGATTATAGCTCTACTAAACTGGTTTGGAAGACAGCAATATAAAAAAATCAATTTCTAAAACTCTTTGTGGTTTTGAAATAAAGAAATATCATTATTGTTGCCTGTTTAAATAAAGCTGCAAAGTCTATTTAAATTATGTTGGCATGGAATTGGGTTCGGACCACGGTGCATTCCCGGTAACTAAACATCTCCGAGGAAAAAAGCAGGTCTCCATGCATAAAGTGGATTTGGGAACTGCTTAACTATGTTTCCTCTCAATATCCATTACAGCAAAGCACCCAGGGCATCTAACTGACTTCACATTGTTTACTGCAATTTCCTCTCCTGAGAATTTTAGACCTTGACAACTAGAAGTTAGAGCACCAGCCCTCAAACCAAACTCACTCACAACAGAGTAGTGTTCACATTTGATGTGACTGTGGGATCCGAGTGAGAGTCTAACAACACTCAGTGCTGAAATGCTTCTGGGTTTTGGTCTTGACACTACGCAGTCACGGTAGCACAGCATACAAAAATCACTTTGATAGAGACTGGCTTTTTCATTAGTTTAATACAGAGATTGTGCTGTTCACCCCAAACAATATCATCAGGGAGAAGGCGCAGAGGAAGTGTGATCAACTTGCACGACTTCGCATACGTGTATGAATTAGAATAATTTTGGAAATTCTACGTTTTGGAGTTTAAGCAGCAGAGTATTCAGTTGCATTTCCCCCCCAACCACCCCCCCAGGTTTTTTTGTTTATGAGTTTGACCTTAATTATCAGAGTTAAGCTCTGGTATTTAGGAGACCTCTCTGACAATCAAAATAATTTTCCTAAATTTAAACTGCTCTTAATGAAAGGCATTAGGAGAAAAGTGTCAGTACTATAACTCAATGGAAATTAATCCAAACACTACTGAAACTCTTCTTTTCCTGTATATTCTTCATCTTGCTCAGGAAGGTTTTACTACATTGGCAGTGAATAAATCACTTTGCTTTCCAATAGGCAATGTTGGGCAACTGTTCATTTCCCATGATTAAATAACTTCATAAACTAGAAAATAAACAAGTGCACAGCATTCCGTAATTGCTATTTTTATCAACTGAGCAGTAAGAGTGAGAAAAAGGAATGGGAAGAAAACCAAAACAAAAAAGAGTAAGGAATGGTATGCACAGACCTTCAAGGTTAACGCATTCAAAAGAAATGAAATTTTTCCAACCAGAAACAGGACATGTCATCACATCAGCCTAACTACCTTGTGATGATGATACCTCAGGAATCACAGAAAAGAAGAAATAGTACTTGTGATCGGAAAACTGTTCTGAGGTATGAAAAAAAAAAGAAAGATAAAGGATTTGAGCATAAGTTTTATATTTTGCCCTTTTCTTTCCTGCTGTTGACTGTTCCTGCCCATAAACTTACATCTTCATTTTGACCTTTCTTTATTGATAGTAAACTGGTGTGGCACTACTGCAATTTACTTTTTTCCCCCTGAAAATAGCCCTATATTTTTTGCAATCCTCAACTGTTCACCTGCATTTATGAGTGTTCACCTGAATTAATCCTCCTGCTCCCCTCTGACTATTCTTTAAATTGCTAGTTGGAAAGTAGTTGCAGATAGGGAGCTTCTTCACTGTTAATGGCTTCATGGAGCATATGGGATAACACACCTGCATTTCTTCAGCCATTCGGAGCAGACAACTTAATGAAGACAACCCTATGCAGTCTTTACTTGCAGAGTATTTCCACAGAGGGAAAACAGAGGGAATGTGGGCAGGACTGAGCAGGATATGCTCTCATAACTCTAAGTCTGTATTAAGATTCAGGATAGAAATCAGGATGTTATAACTCATTCTTCTATAGACACTTGATAAAATGTTCAGGAAAAATCCTTTCTGAAACCAAACATAGCTGTATAGCTATGGTTTTCCACTATAAAGATTCCACCAATAATCTAGCATACACCTAAATAGTACTGATGAATATTTAAAATATTTCCATTGCTTTTCTTTCATCCTTCTCTATCCCACATTAAATACTACCTTCAGCATAATTTTATTCATTTCACATAATGCCATAAAAAACTTTGCAGGCACAGGTTTAAAAATCTAATGAGTCTACTTTCTTGAACAAATTAAGTCTGCCATTTCACTACTTGAATTCAAGTGGGGATATAGCTTCCACTAGATTTGAAGCCATCCGCAGTGAAACAACATAGTTTTTGAATCATAAGTGGAATTTTTTGACTGTTGGCATTCAGAGGACTTTGGCATAAACTACAATATTTTTACAATTAAAAAGCAGTAATTAATTCCACGCAAAGCCAACAGCTCACTAGCATTAGAGTTATCTTTCTCTATTTTCCTCTAAATACTTAAGGTAAGAAAGTAAACTGGTTTGATTCAGTGGCTGCAAACATTTTTCTGTAACTGCATAGTGTTAGTCAAACTGACAGTAGCCGACTCCAGTATGGCCAGTAATTTATGACATCTGCTGTTCACAGAAAACAAACAATAAAAAAACCTCACTAATCAAGTCTGGCTGGGATCCTTTATTCCAAAACATATCTTGACTATTGAGTATTTGCTGAGTGTACCATTAGAAGAAAATAAGAAACCATTTCTTTTTGGAATTCTACTAGCTAACCATTCTGTCAAAGCTTTGCTCTACCACCTTGCATGTTTTGTACTCTTGTATATAGCACCAAAATTGGCATGGCATGGTTATCCTTGTGATCTATAGATACGTATGCAAAATATCAACTTTAAAAGAAGTGGCTGCAGCAGAATATCAGTGATTTCATTGCCAAGATGAAATCAAACCTAACTTGTATTAGAACTGCCTATAGCTTTTGAGCTAAGCTTCAGATGTGTAGGTTCATTAGAAAAAGATTTATAACACTTTCCTCATACCTTGTCAGTTCAATTAATCCTCTGGTTGAAAAATGGAGAACACCACACTGTGGAAGTTTTTGAATTTTTCAGATATTAAGTAATGTGGTAGGTCACAAAGTTGAGCTGAATTATGAGACATTCCCTCATCCCACCATGAGACCACCCTTCTAGCTATAAAGTTGTTTATTTTTACATATGTGTAATACATGTTTTACTTATAAATATAATCCTAGAGATCAAAACAAGAATATACAATGCTAAAAATATTGTGGAGAGAACCTATGCTAGTTTTTTTTTTCTTTTGGTGAGCTTTAAGACTAGATACTAAAACTACTGAAGATCCAAAAGATTTCCTTAGGTTACCATCTATAATTATGTTATTAAATAAAACTGCAACACACACTGACTGACATGAAGAACAGACCTACTCCATACAATTGTTCTCCTATGTTTACTACTTATTTCCAAAAGTTTCCTATGTAAAAAGAAGAGTGACATATATTGGAGAAGTCATTAACTCAATTCAAAAATGAAAGGGTAACCACTAGGCAAGACCCAAAAGATGTGGGTGGTACTTTTCTTCTAGCTTTCTGTTTTGCTACTGTGTCCAGAACAAAAGAAATCTAAAATGTTTAGTAAGATGCAGCTTCTGGGAAAGTGCTTCCCTGTAGCTGGCTGAAATATTGGTGTTACCATGAGTTTGACACAGTTCCTTTGAGTTTGCTCCAAAAGCAAAAAGCACAAGTAAAATGAGAAAAGACAAAGGAGAAAGTGGAGATCAAACTGTACTTATGTAATCGAGTTTCGAAGTTGATTGCTTAGTTCTTAATCTAGTTCCATGATGCTCAACTTTATAGACTGATTGCCTTTCCTGTTCTTGTTGCCAAACTCTTACATGATTTTCTAAGCAGAACTTTCAGTGTAGGGCTAAACTTAGAGCTACATCCAGTTTAATCTTAGCTTGGTGAAAGCGTGCACAATGTACATCTACACTCAGCTTATATTCACTCCACATTTCCATCCAGTTGTCCAGTGTGCAAAGGCTTCCCTGAATTCAAGGAAGCCCATTCATTAATTCCCATTGATTAACATGAGGTGGTGGATCACTGGAATGGGTGGTCTAGAGAGGTGGTGGAGGCCCCATCCCTGGAGACATTCAAGGTCAGGCTTGGTGGGTCTCTGAGCAATCTGTTCTAGTTGGAGATGTCCCTGCTTATCGTAGGGGGCTTGGACTAGAGGACCTTTAGAGGTCCCAATACATTCTAGGGTTCTATGATTCTATGAATTCTCCTGAGTCCACTGGTACCAGCTCTGTTACTCAGTTGACTACTGGAAATCTTGTTTCATCTTCTTAACGACAATTCAAAAATTTTTGCCACCAATTCAGTTAACAGGTTCTACCTTAAAATGGTCTAGAAATAGCCTCTAGAAACACAGTAGACCACGTTTCTTTGAGCTGAATTTCAGTTCGCCAGCAAAAATTATGACATTTTGTGGAAGATTATGTTAACACAAATGTCCCTGCAAGAGAAGGCTGTTCTAGGGCTAGAGACACAAGTAGCACATGGCAACAGCATACCTTCCTTTCCTCAAAAAATTCCAGGTGACCTGGTGAGTGGACCTGTAGAAGAATAATGCCCCGCACAGCCTGGAATTTTTGGAGTGTGACCACAAATGCCTGCAGTGGATTAAGAACTTCTCTGTGAGCACAATGAACTACAAATATTTGTATGAGGAGCCCATTCCTGCTTCTCAGTGACAGAATTATGGATGAGCACAATCAGGTCATCTGCAGTTTATTATTATATTTTTATCTAGAACTTATCTACCTCAGATTTCAACAGCTCAGTAAATCCTTGCTTTAGTAAAGACAGCTCATTGTACTGGGCTCTCCTGAGCAAATTTCTTCTCCCAGTTCACTGATACACATCCATGTCATCCTCAGTTTCTGTTCTCACTGAGCTCTCATGGAAAGCCAGCAAACTTTTCATCACCTGGGAGAATATCAAAACAATTTGCAATGTAAGACTTCTTCTGTTCAAGTGCTGGGAGGTACAGTGGGAATGCAGTTATGTGCAGACTTGCTCTGTATTGTACACTGCAAGATAATCCATTTACCCCCCGTGTGAAGCCAGCCTGTATCCCCCCAGCAAGGCTAAACTTCAAAATTTAAAAACCTTTAAACTCAGCTTAGAGGTTTTAGTACCTGGACAATTAATACATGTAGGGGCACTCGGTGAATGAAGAGTCCACATTAACCTTGCAGTGCAGATGCAGTGATACTGTGGAACAATGAGGTTGCTTTTATTTCAACTGGAAATGTGTTTCTTCACAAGAGAAGTGTCAGTACAGCCATAGTCTTTGGTTATGTATTCTGCTCTGTCTAGAAATTGAAGTGCTTTGGGGGTTGTTTTGTTGTGTTAAAAGTTGAAGCATCAACAGCACCAGAAACAACCAAGAACATTATGACAAAAAAAGTCTGAGGCCTTTGAAACAGATCAAAAGTACAGTGATTTGTTTGATCTAATTTGTTTTAAAAGTGAATATTGAAATATTTAACACGCTTAGTTCCCACATAAGAAAACTACTGTGCAATTCCCATTTTCCCCAACCCTGAAATCTCTCTCGGATACCTTCTCCAGGTTTTTTTCCTGTAAAATGCTTACTTCTAGATCTAAATATTGTAATCAACAGGAAGAAACAAAACTACAATGGTAGAGCAAATACTCCATTCTGCAGTGAGATGAATTCACTTAACCTCATTATCAAAATGTACAGTACATCTTCCTATTTGCTCTCATGTTTGTAGGAGATTAATATTCTGGCACAGTGCACTCAGTGTGTGACTGAATTCACAAACAATAGTATCAACAATAAAACAAATAAATCATGTTTTATACTAAGACATCATAGCTTTTTAAGACGAAAATTTTCCTTGCAAACAGACATAAAAGGTAATCAAATAGACCTAGAAAAGAATGAAAGAAAATCACAGAAGGGTTTAAGTATTTCAGATAAAAGACATAAAACTACTTTGGATGTAGGGAAAAAAAACAACACACTTGAATAAGAATAGAGAAATATTGAACAGAAGCAATAATTTTGTGCTTCAGAGTTCATGGTTCTTCCTTTCAGTGATCCCCAGTGAAACCAGTAAGAATTTATACAAATACGCATTGGAAGAGCAACCTCATAATATGCAATAAATGTAAAAGGAGAAACCCTAAGATTGCAACTATGCTCACTATGGGATTTTATTTCATACTTTCCTATTATATCTATACACAAGGGATTTCCATACTTTACACTGGTATTTTATTAAATTCCTTCAACACGAAAGCAAGAATTCACAGTGAAAAACATTCAAGTTTTCTTATAATAGTAGGTAAACATTTTCATAGACCACCAATGAGATCGTATCATTCAGCATAGGTAGCACCATTTTGGAGAACTATATTCTTTAAAAACCATTCTCACAGCGTTACATCTCCCTTCCATATCTGTAACTCAATCATGGAATATGCAGCCACAGTGAGTTTCCATTTTATGGTCTAAAACTTCAGTTTATAAAACTCTTCTCAGATGACCTGAAAATCATTCAGAAAAAAATATTCCATTTGACAGCCAGCTGAATTCCTAAGCTGAGACACAAAGTCAGGACAAGGTTTATCTCATTATCACTTCTACTTTATGCTTTACTTTCCCATAGTTCCTCAATTCTTCATTGCAAATACTTCTTAATTATCCTTGAAGTGCCAAATACAACAAAGAAACAGCCCCCACATCTCAGACACTGCCATGTTAAGGCTTAACAAGGCACACTCTTTTCTTAATGGGCCTAGCTGCCCTTCTCACATAAAACCCAGGCTCATTCTTTATACAAAATGAACTTTTGTATGGATGTAACTACTCTGTGCATGTTTGCCAGTAGACATCTTTTACAGGGGTCAAAAAAGACCACCGGTTCCCCTGGGACCAGCAGTGTCACTTCCACACTGGTGAGAGAAGATGACTGGACTTGCCCAGGGCAATCAGCATCGCTGTGGAAGTCTCAAGTTTTATGATACTATCCACAAAGTGGATTCAGAGCTTGACAAATGTATGTAGAAGTATTATTTTCCACCCTATCCTTCTGAAATAATTTTGTTGGCATTATTCTCTGTTATCTGAGTGGCAACAGCTGGACAGCTTGGTGGGAAGCTAAGCACCCACAGCCTGGATGGTGCCCAGTGCTCAGGCTGGTGCTGTGCCTCTGCTGTTCGTGGTGCAGGAAGCTTTCAGCCTTAGGGCGTAGCACTGTTCCAGAACCAAGTGTCTCCCTTTGCCCAGTTAAAGCTTTAGAAATTCACCAGGTAAGTATCTGGGGATTACTTGGGTCAACATATCTTTCAGGGCAATTCATTTCACATGCTTTGGGTCTAGTTTTCAATATTTTAGACACGTATAAGCAACAGAGGGAATAAAATTACAAAATCAAAGTTGAAACCGAATTGGCCTCAACAGTGCTGAAAAAGAAGCACAAATTAATCCCATAATCAATAGGCACTTAAGCAGATATATTTTCTGTAAGTTTGTGCCAGAAAGCTATGGAGAACAGGAGGACTCCACAGGACCAAAAACAATGATGAAAGCCTGCACTGAGACTAGGTCATCAGCACTACTTTTCAACTTGGTAGAAGAAAAATCAATGGAAGTTTCTTAATTGGCTGAACCATATCTGTCTAATATTTTGACTGAATCAACCAAGAGAAGTAAAGTCTGTTGATGCCACTGAGACTTATTAATACAGATCTGATAACCTATGATCTTATCTGATAACTTATTATCTGATAACATTATTATAAAGCCAGTCATTTTAGTAGATATTTCTACGAGAAGTAACATTTTCATAATTCTAAAACTCTAGGATATTAAATTACACAGTTTCACTGAGCAAATTATAAGCAAGTGGCTCCACAAATTTCAGTGGGATGCTCCTACTGAGCAAGGATGACAGAATAATACCCCACAGGTACACATGCAATACCTTTGCAAATGATAAACAAAAAAAAAGGAAAAAGTTATTTCTGGACTCCCATTTACTCTTTCAAGTGCATATCTACCCAGTGTGGTGCAACACCATGTCAGAGCTAGTCAAGCTAGCACATTTATACAGCACCATGCAGGGATATTAGCTGGGGTCTCAGAGAGAATATAACCTCGTTAGAGCAACATTGCACATGGGCTAATTAGGCCTGCCTCTCAAGCAAGGCTAATTACTCCCAGTACAGCATCATACTGATATGGCTCTGCTGCTTCTGGGTTCTGGAGCTAGATTATTTAGCAGTAGCCCAGGGATCTCCACCCTACACTGCATTCAAAATGGTAAACAAAATAGCAAGAAATTGAAGTATTATTTTGAGATAGCAGCACGATGCACTGCACTGTCTCCATCTATCAAGGACATCAAAATGAGGCACTAACTATGTACTGAGATCTTAATTTCAATGGGAAATTCCACCACTATACCAACAGTTGGGCTACAGAGAAAAGTTGACTGAAGGGAATAAACACCCCAGGGCTGCAGTCCAGGGTGACTACAATCACCTCACTAGACACACGCCAAACTTGATAGGCACTAAGAAACAAAAAAAATAAGTAAAGGCTAGAGAGAAGGTCCAGACTTCTGCTGGTTTTCTTCAAGACCAGCTTTGAATAAAAGCTAGTGCTTCTGTTAGCAAAGCAGGTCTCAAAAGTGTAAATCAGAGCTCCTGTACCGTGATGAAGCATTGAGCACAGTGAACTGAGAAATCTCAGGATGCCTTACCACAAGCTTCAAGGCTTAGGAGAATTTGTCTTTGTTGTTGCAGATGCAAAAGCCCAGAGCAGAACTGTGTCTACAACAGGCCTTACAGAGCCCAAACCAGAAACAAGCAAGCTGGGACCAGAGCCAGCTGCCCTGGAAGCACGCTCAGTCCCGAGGCTGGGTGCAGTTGCAGATGAGACTTCTGCACCAGCAGGATTCAACCAGGCAGCAGAGTCATCTGCATCAGACAGGGAAGAAGGCACTGGTAAACAAAATTGTCATGCATGAGGCAGCTTCCTATTTATTCAGTAGAGAAGTTCTGTGTGTATCTAACTTGGCTGTCTTCTCATGGAAAAATCTTTGAAACACAAAGGCAAAGGGAGGTCTCTCCCATCACCACAGAACCAAATGCATCTTGTTTCAACACATCTCTAACGAACAGCCTAATGTACAAGAACAAAGATTAATAAACTCAGCTAGAATTTGAGCCCTGCGTGGCTGACACACTTCTGTAATAAGACTTAATTGCCAAGAGCCTTCCCTGAAGGACAGGTTTTTTGCCCAGTTCTTGTTGTGATGCCAGGTAAGAATACATACAGTTTTCAAAAGAAACTCTAATAGGAAACGTAAGACAACAGAAATGTGAGCTAACATTTTAAGCTATCAGCATACTGCATTCTTTTTTTTTCTTTCCCTAACTGGCAGTTGTTACCAGTGTAAAGATTTGAAAGTATAAATAATAGCTTATAATGAAGTAAAAAAAACCGAAAACAAAACAAGAAAAAAAACCAAATCAAACAAAACACAAACCCAACAACACACAAAGCTGCAATGACAGCTTGTTCCCTGGAATTCTAATAGAATTAAACAATCAG
This sequence comes from Hemiprocne comata, assembly GCA_020745705.1. Lineage (NCBI taxonomy): Eukaryota > Metazoa > Chordata > Aves > Apodiformes > Apodidae > Hemiprocne > Hemiprocne comata. Next base: position 10,836,957 of record CM036587.1, read on the forward strand.
TTTTGATGAGGGGAGTACAGGGACAAGGCAGAAAGATAACATCAATTTAAAGTCAATTTACCTTTGTGGTTACTAGGCAGTAAATGAACACTTCTTCTGTAATAGCATAAGCAAAGGAATTATTTCAAGGTTTTACTTAATACCTGCCTTGTACAAAAGATACTGGCCCAGAACATGAAATCCTGGGCAACATGGTAAGAAAAATAAGTCACAAGAATATCGGGATTAATTTGGTCCCACTCCTTTTTGCTGCTCAACCTGTCCATTTTAAATCTTTTTTTTTCAACCATACATGGAAGAACATTCAGAGCGTTGCTCACATCTTCTCTCCTTGCACAGTTTAGACCCCTGCCAATGTCCAAAATACAGCATCAAGTCCACTATGTACTGGACTATTGCAAATTTACACGTACATCTATAGAAGTCCTAGAGAACATAAAACCTTAGATGGGAAATACTGATTTTGATATTTATAAATTCATAAATAAAATTTTAAAATCCCAGTCTGTAGAATAGAGAAATACTGATAACAACGAAACAGTTCACCTTTAATATGCATATCCCTTTTCCACTCCATTTTCAGAAATACTGATACCTATTCTGTACAAGCTGACAAATTGAAAGGTTTTAGTAACAGAAAGCTTATCCCACCCAACCTCTGCACTTGTATACCGTTTAACATGCTAGTGCCTGATTGTTCCCGATAAAAAGAGATAGTATATCTTGCTACAGCTGGTGATGTGCCAAGTACTCAGTGACGCAGTGACAAATAGCCTTCTCGATTCCTGACAAAATACTCCCTCTGCTGTACAACAGACACTGTTACAAAAAGCCCAATGCACATATATACGTATTTAAACTATGGGAAGTTCATGGGTTTCATGAAGCAGGCAATTCACTTTTTCTGATTTTTTTTTCTGAATGACCTTGCTGAAAATAGAAATATCATTTGCATCCACCAAATATAAAGTTGCTTGTGACTTAGTTCATGCAAACAAGATTCATATACTAAGGTATAAAACTATGTAGATGCCTAAGCCTCAAAGACTGTAACATTCCTAAATTATTTCGTTCCATTTACAGCAAATGTTAGAAAATAAAGGCTTGAATGCCCAGTTAAGACGTACATAGATATGTCAAAACACATATATGAGGGATACAGAATGAAGGAATGAATTCAACCATAGGTCTTTGTGTTTTACTGCTTCTATTACACACCCAGAATTTTGCCTTCATTCAAAATTGCTCTAATTTCATCATGCCTCTGTAGTAAACAGTAAGGTGGTTAACAAGACTGAAAAAGCTTAACCTGATGGGCTGGAAAAACATTTTCATATAAAATCTCCGTATAGAAATTATGCAAACCAAATTCCATAAAAAGACTTGGAAAACTAAAGGTGTTCAGGAAACCACAACTGCAACAACCTCAAATGGTTGTACCAAGGACACCAGAATGAAGACCTGTCTACCCCACGTAAAACCAGATCAACCTGCAGTATGTGAACTCCTGGAGTGGCATCCATGTGCCATTCACATGCCATAGATGTCACAGAGTCTCTGTGCCAAAGAACATGGAATGACCTCTCCCAAGTTTACATCATAAATCTGTTTTAATATTTAGCATGCACAACCTCTCCCCAAGACAGCTGAACACTTCTCCTAAGAGACCACCAAAGTACATACATAGCCACAGAATAAAACACTATTATTCATCAACAGAGATATAATTTTCAGCTTTTAAAAAGTTTGGGAGAGTTTTTAAGGATGGAGTTGAGGTTTTTTGATTGGGGTTTTTGGGTTTTTTTTGTTTTGTTTTTTGCATTCAGATAGTTCACTAATCTATTTCAATTTATATTAGTAGAGTCTGATGCAAACATTTTCTCCCTGCCCCAGAGTCTTCACTCATACAATTTCCACTCAGAAATGTGTTTGAGAAAATATTAATTGAGGAACAAAATCATCTGCATCTCATGTTTTCATTACACGTTTTGGGTTTATCCCACAGAGGTGTTAAAAAATTTAAGTTCTAATTTAAGGCACATTGTCATTATGCACTAAATTTAATTAAAAATTCAAATTTTATCTAGCTATCATGAAGTTCACTTACAGAAATTAGGCATTTCAGGGCAGAAAGATGAAAATACTATTAATATTAATGCTCCCTTATCTGGGAATACAAAACCAAGGATAATTTTTTTTCCAGAAATTCAATTAAAGTTATTCTTTATAAAGTAAAAGCTAATCATTAATTACTTCTAAGTGTATTAAGTAGTAACCAGGTGGTTTTTTTAAAATGTTAACATGAACAGTTGCTATAACTCTTTTTTATTTGAAAATAAGTCAAGATTATATATTTATCCAAAGGGAGGTATTCAGAAGAAATTCTCCTTGCATTTTTCTTGTAGGAAGCACAATTAACATCACTGTTTCCTTCCTAACAAGTAACAATTGCAGATAGCTGCAGTGTATGCTAAATTGCATAGATGAAAAAAGGAAAACACCCATATTGTTCGTATCACACCTTTAAGTACATGTGCCATAAGGATATACACCAGGAATAGTAACAATTCTATTCAAAACAAGAATCAAGGCATGATTTATTACAGCCCCGGTATAGTCCATGTTTAAGGAAAGCTTGGGGAGATCGGCCTTTTGCAGTATGTCAATACTGCCACAGGATGGCAGAGAGAACACCCGATAATTTCACTGGCTTAGCAAATTCCCAAGATGCGGGTGAAAGCCCATAACCTCTGCTCCCTGCATTCTGTTGCAGTTGCAGGACAAGTGCTAATTAAACTAACGGTCTCACCAACAGAAACTTACACAACATTGTCAAGAGCCTTAAATGCTATCAAAATTATTAGTAGTTTTATGGCTACTTATTTCCACATTGTAACTTAAGAGCTGCAAAAAATAGTTGCAGTTTACACCTTGTTGAAAGAAAAAAAATCAGTTGAGTTTTTAAACCGTATCATCAGACAGCCTGTGGCAGGTGGGACACCCTCTAGTTCAAGTCTTATGGCAAAATTAAAGTGTGATGCACCTCTGAGCATGCAATCCCACAGATGGAAAGCTCTGTCAGACCCATCTTGAGGCCTCCTGTTCAAGCAAGGTGTCTGAACACAAGGCAAAGGAAGAGCAGGGTACAACTGAGAATGAACCAGCAGGGCACTGACATCAAAGAGCACTTCTTGCCCTCAGACAAATTCATCTCAGGAGGTCCTTTATTTTTTCTATTTCTTTTCAAGCTGTTTACTACCAACAGGTATTCAAGAGGTGCAGTCACTGGAGACACTCACTTGGTAAATCATTGAACTAAGGCAACACAGTCCTAAAAGAAGAGCTTGCTTACATGGAACATGGGCCTTCTTTGATCCCATAGCTTTATGTGTGGGTGTTACTCCTGCAGTCACAGGATTAGCAGAAACAGCTGCTCACCAGTTTCCCCAGCTCCTTATAGCACACTTCTGCTTAGAGCACTGCTATGAGGGGACTGCAGGACCTTGCAGCTGCTGTCACCATCCCTTTTGCTCCTGCCACAGCAACCTGGTGTTCTACAGGGGGGAAATTTGGGAACAAGTTTGTGGGAAACTTCTGAAGTTCAGAAATAGTAACCACAACTTTGTTTCTTTAACCAAAGATTACTGGATCATTCTTAAGTCTTCCTGGTGTAGCAAGCTGAGGAGAGAAATTCATCATCACAGACCCTATAGGAGATTTGATCTTGCACAGGTAAAATATTTCATCTTGATGCTTTTGATCCTCACTGAAATAATGAAGTCTACTTCTTTTTATTAGGCCAGGTAATTTTAGCATGTCAGTTGAAACAACAGTTGAGACACACCTCTCTTTTCTGCTGCATCAAGTAATAGATTGAATTAGGTTTAATTTCTACATTTTTCCTTGTTCTCTACCTACAGAACTGAAGACTTTCCAAATTGCTATACCACTATCATGCTGAAAGAAAAAAGATGAAGAAGTAACTGATACTGCAGACAAGATCTCTTTGCTTTGGCTGAGAAAAAAATCTGCTACTCACTGAAAGAATTTACATTAGTTTCAGGATAATGAGAACAAAGAATAGCTGTTTTCTAGCTTTTGGACAAGGATAAGGATTCAGCAACTTCAGAGAGTTGAACAATTCTTGTATTTTAGTTAATCCAAAGAAATTAAAGTGCTGTTTCACTACTGAGCTTGAAAAAAATGTTAACCAATCTCTGCTTAAATTTGGTGTCTGTCTAGTCCACTCCTCCCTACGGGAGGGTTGCAGATGTGACTCTTCTGCTCCTTCCACATCCGAAGCCAAAACAGAGCAAAGTGTCCTTGGTCTCTTGCCAGTAATATAAACATTCCAGTGTTATCAGTCCACTAGCTGGAAAACTTGCTGCTTAAAAGAGAGCTCACTGAAGAAAAAAAAAAACACCACAAAAAAACAGTAAAAAGAAAATATACTTCATCCTGGCTCAAACCAGGACAATACCCCTGGTCTGGTCCTTTTGGTAGTGTTTGTAACATAATGTATCTCCAGTCATTTAGTGACTGACTTGCTAGGTATGTTCAGCATGTAATAAGAATATTTTTCCCAGCAGAAAATCCATTTCTGGGTTTATCCAAATAGTATTAATGGAAGACAATAGCCCCTTATTTTTCCAAACTGCTACCTCTTTCCTCTTCTTCATTCCTGGGAAGCCACCACTCCATGCTCTCTGCTTTAATAAGCCACCAGCTCAACTGATTTGAAGCAGCCCAACAATAGTCTTAAATTAATTACAATGTCATCCATCCCTTTCCCTGACATCTGAAGATGGCACCTTGTGGCATCTTCTCCTTAGCACTGTCTTTAAGAGTGACACATGATTGCAATTTTCTTCCATCTGCTAGAACTGCCAGCATTAAAGCAAGCCTGGAGACCTTTTGTTGTTGCTGGTACTTGTGAGGATAACAGATTTGCATCTTTAAAGCATACAGCAATATTTGGTGCTGTAGTAGGAAAGTACCTGATTTCAACTTGTTCTATGTTTCTATCTACAATTGCATCTTCCTTTTACACAGAACCATTGACAAGCTACTGATTTTTCAGCACTGTAAGCCCTACTTTTCTCATTTAACTAGGCCTGAAAGTTGCTATGTTTGGATAAAAAAACCAATCTGCATTTCAGCTGGCTCTTTGGGATCTGCAGCTACACAGGAACAGGCAGACCTTCAATGATAGAGTCATTTCTAGAGCACAAGCCACGTGGGATGTTAATGCTCATTTTTTTGCGGGTTTGTGTTTCTTTGTTTTAAAATAAATCATAGAGCATTTTACTTGACTTTCTCAAAAAAAACCCAACCACCTGTTTTGCTTCTCTGGATTACAGATGTACACAAATGGGCACTTTTCTCCTTCTTTCCTTCAGTGAACCTTAGCAATTGCACAGATCACCCTAAAAGCAACTGCAGAGGCTGTATACTAACCCTAGAAATAGTATCTTTTCTAACTGCTTTTTAGTTACGTTTTATTCATAATTCAATGATCGGTTTAAATTTGCATTTGAGCAGCCTCACATCCTTCCTACTAGTTTCACAATTGAAATGCCTCGCTTTTCTGTTACCTGCCATTGATTCCTTCAAGCATGTTTAATTTATTTAATGATTGAGAATACAGACCATAATATCAAATATGTTTTCATGTTCACCCTAGTGTAAATCTGGGCTAAAAATAAACATGAAAGGCTTTACATAATAAGCAAAGCTTTATAAGAGTACATCATACACTGGAGAAGCTACATTAAAATTATAACCGTATCGTCAGCATGGATGAATCAAGACCAATTTCAACACCTCTTCACTATGTATCACATATACTTTCTTTTTTCCTTATACATGAATCAAAAATAATTTCGAGTTCTTACAATTTGATGGGCAGGAAAAATACCACTTTGAAGTGAATTTCCAAGTATCACTTCGAAATTCATTTCAGAAAGATAGGCAGTAATATTTTCAGCAAAGTTCTGCTTAACTCACTCTGTAACAGATTGCAAAAATATACTACGATTATAAAGAAGCACACTGCACATCAATTCTGATGTCTGCAAAGAAATCAAAAGCTGCCTGTTCACATCAACTTTCAGAAGTCCAACTCCAGCTTCATTCTTCCAGCCATTTTCATAATTACAGTGGCAAGTGAGAGATAATGGTAATGGAAATTTTGACTTCAGAACACAAGATGGCAGCCTCCAAAAGGGAATAGGAAGTTGTCCAAAATTACTTCCAACAGTTATGGACCTTTCAATACTGACACTAGGTCTTGGACTGCAAGAGTCCAAACTTAACCATCCTTTTCAGACAGATTAAAAAAAAATTACACAAATAATAAATAAACCCCAAAAATTAATAATTAAGATGTTTTTCATTAAGAAAAAAACATATGAAAGGGGGTATACGGGAAATGTTTTGCATATTTCCATCTATGACTTCTCCACAGGCTTTACTTCCAAAGACAAAAATGCAGATTAGTATTCCACAACCAAATTTTACAAGTAAATTACTAATACATATACATAGGATCATCCAAGAACTATTCACACCTTTACCATACAGACATTAAATAAATAAAAGCTTCTTCCCATAAACTGCCACATTTTTTACATGTATGGTTACATTGCGATGTACAGGGGAGCAGCTAAAAGCCAGGTGTCTGTTACAAAGGTGGATCATACTAATTCCTAGTAAATTTCATCCATGTTGCTGACTACCCAAGACTACTCTAAGTGTGCTGTACACTACACAAAGGTCTAGTGTAGTTAACTCGCCTCAAATAACATGCAAACCATTTCCAAGCAAATAAAAACATAACACTACGGATGAGTTTTATCTTCTGCCTAGAGAAGTCAGACAAGCTCTTCCAGAGACTCGTGTAGCAGAGAAATAGATTAAACTCCAGATGTCATACAGAAGCTTGGGGTAAAGAGAGTCTATAAAGCTATTTTGTGACATTGCTTTAACCTCCATCCAGCTTAATTATGCAGCAATGACTCAATCCTAAGTTGTATACTTGTACACATGATCCCACAATAAAATACACCTAACTACTCCATTCAAGGCATTTCTGTTTGCATTCATATCATAGTAATAATAATGTCTTGCATCTTAATAATTCATATAAACTTTAAGATATATCTAAGTCAAAACCAAATTATATTTTAAAAAGCTCTTAAATTGTTTTTCATCTTTTTAAGCAAAACATATTCCAAAACTAACAAACACACCACAAAAATCTATTACCCTAACAGCTAGTTGTTAAAAAAAAAAACAACTCTCCACAAAAGCATACTTACCCCTTCTTCAGCAATCAAAGCTTTTACTTCCTTTTCTTTCTAGATGCAAAGTCCTTTCCTTCAATGTTAACCACTAAACTCCTTGTCTGAAGGCACCTACTGACCTCCACTGCTCAGAGGAGAAACATAGAGTCTAAATACCTAAACTGCCAAGTTGCTAAAATCAGGCAAAATTAATCCCATGTACAAAGAAGGAGCATCCAACTATGGTGACCTGTAGTGGCAACAGTGAATAGAAACAGCAGTGAGTAAAAATTTAGATTTACAGTACTTACCTGGGACCTCAGTTCAGAATGCACAAGACACTGCAACAAAAACAGGCATCCTACAAGAACCATTTTATCTGGAGGGTGTCTATACCATCCAATTACTTCCCCATAAGCCGTATGATACCTCAAAATTATTTGTGATATAGAAGACCAAAGTAAAAAAAAAAACACAACTTTCATATCTCAAAGTTTAAAGACAACTTAAAGCTTGAGGCTGGCATACAAGATGAGTGTGTAGGCAGGAAAAAACCTTTGCAAGAGCAAGGCCTGAAAGATGCTGCAATGAGAATTGTAACTAATATAACAGATGGTAGAGCACAGCATATCCTTGTGTTCTGGCACATTTTTGTTACTGCCTATCATTTGGTTGCACCTGTGTCTGTCTCTACTCAAAGATTAAAGTCCTGGGAAGCTGAACATATTTTGCTTCCATTTTTTGTCTCTTCCACACAGTTCTCTGGCTCTCGCTTCTCCAAGGTCTCCACCAGGAAAGCTGGCATTACAAGAAAAATGGAATGTACGTTCAGACCTCGTGAGATCAGACAACCCATCACCCACCTCCAGAAGGGACCAAAAAATCCCTAAACTACTTCTATAGGCTATATCTCACTAGTAAACTATTTCCATATGCATTGCCAGTAGGGTTTGGACATTTCTCCTAATGCTTTCTCTTGCTGTACCGCGATGTAGCTTAAATCACAAGGTTTTGTTCTCAGCACAGGGAGACCTTTTTTCTCCACTCTCAGGCTCTTCTTTTTCAGAACACCCATTCTTTCATTGGTCTTTCTTCACATCATTCCCACATTGCTCTGAATAGACCCCTTCCAGCACCAAACTTCTGCATTTCTCCAGAAGAACCCTCACAACGCATTAACCAGAGTGGAAGAATTGTCTCCCATACATTTGATGTAACATTCCCCCTTAAACACACCAGTAGGATGCTTGATATTTGTGCCATATGATGGGACTGACTCAAGAACAGCTTGCAATGCATTTTATATCCCAGAGCATTTTCTGCTTCTCAGCTAGCCTTCCCCCTTCCACATGTGGTATTCTACAAGTACAGTACTTCACACTTTACTGGACTGTATTGCATTTATTTCAAGCCATTTCTCCCGTTTTTTTCTAAGTCAGGATGGGTTTCAAAGCTGTCCTTGAAAACATTGACAGGCCCTCCTGGCTTATATATCACCAGCATATTTCATAAGCACCCTCTCAGCTGTATCATGTAAGTCATTATGAAACATTGAAAAGCACTAGATACGTGGCTGGTCACTTACTGCCCCTATGGTGGCATTTACAGGAGTCACAGGGTGAAAGGACTCAGCCCAGGCAAAACCAGTTGATGCTGCTGCCCATGGGGTCTCCACTAGCACCAGGTCCCATCCTGTAGTAAGTTTTGCTCTGTTAGTGATGTACCCACCAGGTTAGTAACTAGCATATAAACAGGATCTTTCTTGTGAGAACGTAAGTGTCAAAAACCTCCTTAAAGTCCTGATTTGATCACATTTCCTGTGCATGCTTAGCCCTGTGTCTTGTTACTCTGCCAAAGGATAAAATTCAGCAATACAAGATCATTTTGGGTTTGTGTCTTAGACAAATCCACGTATCCACGGTCTGTGTTTCTAACTTACCACTTACTTTTTTCATAGGGTAGAGGTTTATAAACAGGCAGGTGGAGTATACCTAGCCCAGCCTTTCCCCAGAAATCTAAGTTAAGCTGATAATGCATCCTCTCCTTGCCTTGCACCCTCCTTTTCTGAGTTAGCTCTATGTTACCCTTTATTTTTCCTGGAACACTAGATCCACTCTATCACTTCTCTAAGATTGCTTCTCTAAGACTGGATTCAATACATTTCACTGGGTATTGGGTGAAGTGATCTCAAATGGTTTCTGACTTTTGCTTTTTTCCTTTTCCAGCAGTTACTCTTCTGCTGCTTGTGTCAACTACACAGAACTAATATTTTTTGCAGACATAGTACTGAAGGAGAGAGAACAACACAAAAAACCTTAAATCTTTCCAGTAATCCTCCATTGTCATCCTTCCATTATGTAGCAAAACAACTTTGTCACTAGTCAATGCAGCAATAGATGGAGTAAGAAAAGAAAGTAAATATTCTCCTTTAATTTCATTTTTCTGAGATCATTCACGGTTCTATTGCACTGGAAGGGGTTTTTTTTGCTTGTTTAGTTTTGTTTTAGTCCTAATGAGGAATGAGAAACTTGGAAAAAAAATTAAAAGCTCAGAATCTCAAGTCTTTGCTGCTGCAGTGTCTGCATAAGCTGCACACGAAAGAAGATAAAGGTTAAAGTGAAATCAGGCCATTCATGTACAAACCTGCAGAAAAAAAGCAGGCAGAATCAGAAGCTGAAGTGTGGAAAGCAGTGCAGCTCTGATTGCAGGCACCAATCAATAATTCTGAGAAGGAAGGCTACCCTTGAAAAATACATCAGTAACAATAACAAAAAACCCAAAACAACCAGAAACTGAAGAATGTAGCAGTGCCCATCCATAATAACTTGGTTTTGAGAGCACCTCAGCATGTGAATGGATAGATAGAGCTGCTCTGTTTTAGGGGAGATGGTCAGCATGGCTCCCTATGTAAGCATCATTTAAAAAAATACCCAAAAAACAAACCAGACTTCATCTCTTCTCAACTCCTTTTCTACAAAATGGTCTTAAGTTCTTGATTTCAGACTTGGGTAAGCATTTCAGTAAAGGAAGATGGTGCTGGAATAGCACTGTCAGTTCCATTGCTTTTCTCTTTAGGAAAATCCTTTTATTTTACACTAGGAAACACATTTTGCACCAAACCTGAGTTTGGACAGGGTTTCTGTATGAAATTTCACGTCAAACACAATCTTTGGCATGACGACTTACAAAAATGGAAGGATGAAGGTCTATTTACAGTAGTGTTTTATTTCACAAGTCATATGTTTTTGCAGCAAATCCTCACTGAACACACTTTGGTTGCCACAGTGGAGCAGGCACATTCACCCTTCTGAAAGAAATGAGCACTGTTGGTGCTCAGTTCAGGACCAGACTAGAGGTCTTGCAAGGGAAAGCACCTCCTGAAGGCTGCACAAGCCTGGATGTCAGGTTTGCAAATCAAGTGTTTTGCTCAGTAGGTCTGCTCCAAATTATGTGCGAACATAAACACAGCCAGAATCTAGCTGAGAAACATTTTGCCTTCCTTCAAAATCTCTAATCACATTTACACAGTCTTTCTCTCTCCTTTACAAGAAAACATTCTGTCATACCAAATGTTCCCACATTATTGATATTTGCTTGTTCTGCGAGTTTCATTCCCCCAGGAATGGTAAAGTTGCTTGCTAATTAGGGTCTCCTCATACCAGATGCTTTCCTCCTTTGATTTGATCATATTTTGTGTCTCCCTCTTGTGGGAGAAGGACTGAGATGATACAAGAGAGCGCAAGATATTTGAATCTAATACCCCTTTTTACAACCTATGATTCAAGTCATATGCAATACACAAATACCTGACTGCAGAAAACAATGAACTAAGCATTACACTAAAGTTTTTTGTTTGTTCACATTACATCAAAGGAACTGACTGGCAGTATGACCACTAAAATATAACGTACCCAGCACTGTTTCTCACCAGGCCCACCAGGCTTATGGTCAAGGAACAGGTAGGATACATGGAGGAAAAACCCAGCAGGGCTGTTAGGAACACGCTGTTTCCACTACAGTCATTCCAGTCTGCACAGACATATCCCCAGGGGTAGTGGCACAGACCAGATGGCTTTCCATTCACATTTCTTACTGTCCTTATTACAAGGCTATCCTCACAAGAATTTTTCATAGAGTAACAAATACTCCTACTTTCCTGAATAAACTCCCCCAAAACCAAATTTCAACATTCCAGCTAAACACAGCCCTACATTCGAAATTTAAGATTTTGTTCTTTGCAAAGAAACAGAGAGCAAGAGGTGAAAGTGAGAATAACAAGGTATTAGAGAGATGCTAAGAGATTTCTTTCCAGCAGTGTGAACTATGGATGACAACAGGGATACTCTTGACCTACTTTTGTCAGAAAGTAAGAATGAAATTCTGTCATGCACTTCAGTGTACAGAGACAAGGTGCTGGAATAAACACATTGGATCAGATGCAATAAGCCATCAGCCTGGTCACATTATCATCAGAACCAGAGTTCAAAAAGACAATGATGCTTGAGGTCTCACAGGCAAGCATGAAAGGCACTAGGGCAAGAGAGACAACAGGTGAAATTTCGACTTTGTTCAAATCAGTAGGATTTATGTGTCAGTTTGATTCCAGATGCTGTGTTCCAGTATTTGACAGAAAAATTCTCATGGACTGAAATGTATTGTTTGCTATTTTATGACAGGTCACCAACTCAGCTTAGGAGACTTTTAAATACTTTGTATTACAAAGCTTATGTGCCAGTATTCGAAAAATTATTTTGCAAATAAATTGAGGTCAAGCCCTCACGAACCATAAAACATAGTACATGTTAAAGCCTGAATATCATAGCATATGTGATATATGTGTCCTGTGGAGTGAATTACAAATATTTACAGAAATTACACATCTGCTCTAAAAATGTCAGATCTTGCTGACACTAGGAAAAACACAGGAAGAGTTATGGGAGCAGTATGCTATAGATGAAAATTCTCCAATGCGTACACCTTGATTAATGTCACTGCTGCATTCACTAACGAATGACAGACAAGGTCACAAGTAATTTCAGTAGTCCTCTGTACCACAGCCTCCATGGCTCTGTACTTCAATCCCCAGATTTTACAGGAATAGTTCCCTGAGATGAACTAAAATACTTTGGAAACAGCAATAATATATATAAAGCTGTGAAATTCACATCAGATACACTGACAAATGAATAAAAATATACCTCATTTTCTTAAGAAAGATCAAGGTATCTTAAAAATCTTAAAGTTGATATCTTCATTTTTCTCTGTCTTACTTGCAAAATCTTAATGGCTAAAAGGCAATCTACAACTTTAATCCAGTGAAACAAAAGTGTCTGAGGATACGGACCATGTGGCAAAGCTGAAATATTATATGACTTTGCCTACTGAGACAAGCTTAATTAATGTCTGCAAAATGCTCTATTACTTTTGAAAACCAAGTTATGAAACACCAGAAACCCATATGTTACCCCCCACCATTCAGGCACACCCCATTTATATAAGGCTTAACTCTGGATATTAGTTAAGATGAGCAGTAAGGAGTCAGTTTTATCAGCATTTCACAAGGATTTAAAATCAGCTTGAGGGGGTAACAGTTTCTGTCTGTAGCCTTACCACGTCAAGCCCAAACCAGCATGTTTAACTATGAACTCCCTACATTATTCTTCACTGTTGTGCTGAAAATCCCCTCAACTTGTTAACAGTTGAAAGTGACTTCTATCACACAATCTATCACACTAACTTTGAACCACTCCAGCTCGTTTGTAATGGATGTTCTTACCAACTAAAGAAGAGCTCTTCCTCCAAACTCTCCTCTCCCTATAGTCAGTATGAAACACGCAATGATTACATAGTCTCTGCAGTCAACAATTTTATTTAACACTATTCTAAGCAGCTTAAGGTTAAAAGTTGGTTACTTTTCAAACATATTCAGTACCACCTGATTTTATTGGGGTTTATATCAGCTGCAACTCCTGCTTTGACTCTGAAAGACTCCTGTTTGCATAGCTAAACAGAAACAGACCGCTCCAGGGGAGGGAGGGAGGAAACAATGCACTTCAGCATTTAATACCTGGCCATCTGGTACCTCAGAAACGTGTTCAACTTCAAAACAGCAAGAAAATAAAATGAAGGAGCCAAAAGAGGCTTGGCTGCAGGAAAAATGCATTTATTCTATACAAACAGGGCAATTGGCAGCTGTTGCAGAGGATATACACATAAATCCAAATGCTAATACACAGGGATTATATGAATAGAAATACCATAGGTAAGCAGTATCTATGGAGAGAAGAAGAAAGCCTCTGTCCTTGACATCCTTATTCAAATGACTTTTTTTCACATTCTCTCTTCTGTCTATCACTAGAAGAATGGGAAGAAACCTGAATTCTTAATGCATTTCCCTTCACCTAGAGAAGAAAGAACAAGAAATGCAGTGATGTTTAGCAGCTTCAGCACTCTGAGCATTTGCTAGATATCTTGGAAGAAACATAGATAGGTGGGATTTCTCATTAGCACACTACATGACTGCAGTACTGAAAAGACTGGGAGTCATTCTACTTTGAAGAGAGACCTTAAAACAGGTGCAGATAAATGGGTTTATCTCTAGAGAACGGTGGTGATCCTGTCACAGGAAGAAATCAAATTGGAGAAGGCCTTTTAGTGCTTCCAGGAAACTTCTGAACCTCTCTTAATCCCTCTCTTTTTGCTGTCTGAAGCACACATGGGGGAAAAAAGCACTGAGCTGTGTTTGTTGTGAAGCCACAGGATCTCCTGGCAGAAATCTGTCTAAAAGAGCAAATTACTTAAGGACAAACTTTTCATCACTGCTAGATGGTAAATGCTAATTCCCCTGTTAACAAATAGTCCAGTGCCTACAGCTGATTTTCCCACTGCTGATAGCCTTGCTGGGGTATGCACTTTGGGGCACAAAAAAAATTAAACAAACTGTACAAGTGGAAGGTCATGCAATTTCTGGAAAACAAAATCTTTCCTAAAGATCATTTAGCTTAGACAGCAGTTTATAGGTTTCAAATGTTTAATCAATGACACCAAAAAAAAGGATAAGAACACTAAATACAAAGTAAAAGAGTAGAACTATCAAATGCTCATGGTAAGCAGAAAGCAGCAGGAGACTCTGGGCTATTCACAAAAAAGCATGTGAACACAACTGAGGAAGACTCTCAGCAGCTCATTCTGGCAGAAAAGGGCTTTTCAAGACCTGTCAAAGGAACTACAGGTGCAAAATATGGTGGAATGGCAAAGGTCATTAATTCTTTGTAAGTGAAGAAGGATGAAGTGAAGACTGGACTCTGAGAAAACCAATTTCACTGTGCCTAGAGACCTGGTAGGTAGATAAATTGCAAGCTCTTAAAAAATAAATCACTTTGGAAGTCAAATTAGTAAGTAGAAATATAAAAATAGCAAGAGCACAGTGGGACAAAAGTGAGAAAGATCACAATATAGCATGTAACAAAGGGACAGGTAAAAAGAGTCTAGAGACACAGAAATAGTATGAAAAGAGAAAATACATGGTTCAATCCTCTAGAGTTTCTCTGTCGATGGTTGGCAGGTCACCTATGGTCCCTCAGGAGGTGGTTCATGTAAAATAGTAGAGAAAAGTGACCAAAAAAAGACCAATATACACTTGGATAATATTTGGAAGTTCTTCTGCAGGATTTAGCAGGAAAAAAAAAAAGAGGAAAAGGTAAAAATCTTGCAGTCGGTTCACAAACTAGAAGCCATTTTATTTACTTTGTATTTAAAATACATGGATTGTTTTAAAAATATTAAGCAATACGTGGATTTTTTCAGTGGTTTTCCCCCCCCACAAAAGTAAGCGTAGTAAAAATAACTGCATGCAACTCGGGAGAAATATCAATAGATAATAATGAGAAAATATTCAAATTACTTTGTTCTCTTTCTAATGAAAAATGAAGCTAGTGATCACGCAATTAATCACAACGCACCAGGAAAATAAAGACAATGGAAGCTAGGATGTGGTAAGCAAGCATTTGACCAAATTTTACATCTTCAAATCAGAGGCCTGACAAAACTCACTCTCAGAAAACACACTAGAAGAAATTGAGAGCACTTAATACTTTGAGAGGACTCAGGGGAAAGATGTGTGGCTCAAGAAGGTTGAAAAAGTTAACCAAAACTGGCTATCTTCACAATGAGAGAAAATTGAAAGTTTTGGGCAATGTGGGCTGCTTGGTTTAAACCAAAGTCCCAGAACAAAACTGGAGCAAATAAAAAGCACCTGGAAGAAAAGACAGATTACATAAGTACTGTCAACATGGATTTTTAAAGAACAGACTGCTGAATCAAGTTGATTTTCTCCATGACAGGATATAACCCCTCATGTGAAGGGTAAAGTCAGTAGATGTCTTACGCTCACCTCAACAGGGCTTTTGGTACTGTCTCACATGACATTTTCATTAGCAAGTCTAGATGAACCCTCTTTAAAACTGGGTAAAACTATTTTGAAAACCGTGTTTAGACCTATCAATGGATAACTGTCAAAACAGGATGACAGAAAAGGATGTACCAAGTAGGATTCTGCAGAGGGTCTGTTCTGGGTCTAGGAGCGTTTATTCAGTAATTTAATTCATCATTTAGATGATGAAACAGAGTGAATACTTATTAATTGTGGCATTTTTCTGCACACAGCACAGGGTCTGCAGCTTCTTTCAGTCCCCTAGAGAACAAAATTAGAATCAAATAGCCTTAACAAATTGGAAACTAGCATGAAAAAAAGGACATTAGGGAGAAATGTGAGGTATTACACCTATACCTAGGTAGACTTAATAGCTGTGCAGTACAAGATATAGAACAGTAGGCTTGGATGACACATCCTGATGAGAAATTTTGGAACTGTAATGGGTTAGCTACATGAATCAGCACTACCATATCCTTACAACACGAGTTTTACTAAAAATAATATATGCAGTTTCTAAGGGTCCATAGAGTCTATATGCAAATTCACATTCCAGTTCAACAGCAGAGAGTAGAATGGAAATCTTGCTGAGTTTTCTTCTCTACTGGTTCTAGCATCAAATTCCTGAAGTACCTCAGTCACATGTTATTAGACTGGGAGACAGCCCTCAGACTTATGGCACACTGGAGATATTGTCTTAGGAAAATCATGGAGGACTTAGAAGAGCAGCTCTTCTCATCTGGTAATCCTTTTCAACAAAGGGAACAATTACATCCTTTCTAACTAGCTTGAAGCTAGCCACACCACTGGGACAGGTCAAATATAAGTGAAAACAGCAGCTTCAATTTCATTTTAGAGTTATGATGTGGAGAAATACATTAACAGCAAGATAAGGAATTTAAATAACATAATAGACTTTTGAATATGTTTACAGATAAGTGTCTACAAACGTGGGTGACTTTAAATTTTGCATCAATAATCAGGCCTTGACTTTAGTGAAAACATAACAGGCACTATAAAAATAAAGTCACACAAACAGCTTTGAGTTATCTTACCACAAAAAAATCATTTAAAAAACGTAAATTAGGCTATATTTGGAGAACCAAGCTGCATAAGGGAACTCTGGTGCACTATATTGTCTCAAGATCCTTAGAAGAAATGTCTCCTATGAGTCCCATGTCATCACATTTATGCAAGCAATGAAAAAAACAAACTGAGCAAATATGAAAGCCAAAATGAGTAGGATTAAAAGTTTCTTCCAATTATAATGCAAAATTGAACACTTCAAGTGAAGCCTCAAACTGCAGGAGATTGAGTTTCCACAACAGGGATGCAAATTGTCCAATAATTAGTAAAAACTCCATTTGTTAGGAATTGAGCAAATCATTTCACTCTAGATTTACAGCTATGCTACATTTAAGATTTTGTAGGTACTGCCAAAATAGTGGTTTTGTGTAATACACATTCTTAAGAAGCAGCTTTATCATGGTGTGTCTTTCTTAGAGGGTGGGGTAGATGAGAAACAGTAAATGTCAACAGGTGCCAGTACTGTGCTTGCACCATGGCAGAAAAACTGAGAACTTCATACCTTACAATGGAAATAACTTTATGCAATTTCTAGAAAACTGCCCACCCCAAAAAAAAAAAATTAAAAACCTGGTCTAGTGGGAGGTGTCCCTGCTCATGCAGAGGGGTTGGAACTAGATGATCTTTACGGTCCCTTTTAACCCAAATCATTCTATGACTCTATGTCACCACCATACAAGATGGGTAAGAAACACTGAGCAGTGAGAAACTCATTCTGCTTTGACATTGCTTAAATGGGCATCTCGAATTATTTCAGAGCTCTTAAATGACAGCTTTTAGGGCTGACATGCCAGTTGAATCTAGTCATTGGAACTCATCTAGGTTCACTTAGAGGATTAAGACTATATAGGTGTGGGAAGGAATCATTCTCTCTCTGATGCCAGGCAAACAAATTTTTAACACTTTTTTAATATACATTGATTCAGACTCTTCCTAGCTTTAGATATCTTATCATATATATTTTTTTTTTACCTTGTGAGATATTGTTACAAGTCTTAACATATTTAAATTTAAAAAATGTTGGATGAGAATCAAACTAAGTTTATAACTTTTTTTTCCATTAAAGACATGTTTATTCCGCAACGCAAACATATCAGGTTCATGTTAGGCAGACAATTATATAATTATTTGATACTATCAGTCAGGAATGAATCATCCCCAAAACAAGGTCTGACAATCTCCTTTCACAAGTAGATGGAGAAGGAGCTACTAGCCATCTGGATGCAGCCACTTCAAATACTCAGTTAATAACTCAAACCAAATGCAAAACTTAGTTTCTCACCTTCCAAGCAGCAGCATCATCCACAAATCCATAATACAAAGATGACATGAGCACACTTCTTGCTGAAAGCTTTTAAACAAGAAAACCTTCCAGTCAATTGGCTATTATTTTTAAAACCTGAAGAAAACCCAAGAGACCAAAGAATTAAATAACCTTCCATATGACAAGCAAGCCAAAGTGGAGCCCCTCCTGCTGTTACCATTATCATGCTTACAAATACATTTTCATTACTTCCATGAAATGTCCCTTACATTAATGCTTTTCTGTACAGTAAATTTTTATTTCTATAAAATAGCTAACAACCATAATTTTAGGTATATATCTGTGAAATAACAGTTTAATTTTTACTTATGATAGAACAACTAACTGGTGATAGAAGAACAGGAAATGGCTTCAAGCTGTGCTAGGGGAGGCTTAGTCTAGACATTAGGAAGAACTTTTTCACTGAAAGGGTTGTCAGACATGGGAACATGCTGCTCAGGGAGATGGTTGAGTCACCATCCCTGGATGTGTTTAAAAGTCGTCTAGATGCGGCGCTTGGGAATATGGCTTAGTGCTGGACGTGGTAGAGTAGGGTTAAAGGTTGAACTCGATGATCTTGAAGGTCTTTTCCAGCCTAAGTGGTTCTGTGATTCTAAGGCAAGTAGCAAAAAGGATAAACCTAGTCCTCTACATATCAGTAGTTTCCACAACCAATATTCCTTCCAGCTATCTACCTGTACAATTATACTGCACAGGATTCTTTATGAGAGTAAGGCTTTTGTGGGGAATATTTTAGTCAGTTATTAAGCCTAGGGATACAAGATGACAAAAGCTTTATAAATGTGTTAAATTTTCTGTTACAGCAAAACATCAAGTGCAAGTATATGTCTAGACTTCTTAAAGCAGCTTTTAATTCTTTGAAGACCATATATATACAGGAAATCTCCATACCTTTTATGACTTTTGACCTTTGGTGACTTTCAATCATACACACATATATATTAACCCCCTCCCACGCACACAGGGAGAGCAGTCTGAAGCAAAGGCAAGTGATAGATGAACCATGAGGCAATATTGATTCCCTCTGCTGTAACACAACTCAGGAGTGAAGTGCAGCATCATTATTAGAGATGCTGTCCATTAATTTTTCCTTGCTCTACAAGTCCTTAATTATAACATATTAGAAGTTCATGCCCAAGTGAGCAATGCTCTAATTTGAAACTGAAACAATGCTTGCATCCCACCCTGAGCAATATTAATTAAAATCTCTCTTCTGTTTTCCCTGAACTCTCCCCTCCTGCTGTTTCCAGGTAAAGTTAAATAAAAATGTACTTTGATACATAAAAGCTACCTATCACCAGGTCTGTCATTTAACTGAAGCACTGGATGTTCATCATCAATTTAAATGGCTTCCATTTGGAAACTGTGTGTGTTTGTCCATGGTATTACCATGCACATCCAAGCAATTGCAGTCTTTATTAATAACAGTAATTATATCAGGCAGTCTCTGCACATTTGACAAGTTGATAATATCACGAAAAGATATATGAATGCTTTCTGGGATATTAAGTGTAAAACAAGTAATAACTCATTTGTGCATTTATTGATGTTCCAGCTAAGGCAAAAAAATTAAAGTGAAAAAAGTTTTAATAAGAACTTAAACATAAAATGAAAGCTTGGTATACAAGAAAGTAAAACATACAGCAGAACAGGAGTAATAAAATAATAGCTGTGCAAAAATTCTGTATCTGAAAAAATATAATATTTCTTGTTTAGGTTTTTCAAGCCAAGTTAGTTGCTTCTTGATATCAGGTTTTTTAGATCATTATAAATAAGCGTATCAAGTTTATTAAAGGTCTTTGGGTAAAGTAAACCTCACATACTCTGCTATGCAACCAGCCCTTTTCTCAGGGAAGTAACTTGGTCAGCAATATTTACATAACTACATTTAAGACCATTCATTCTCAAGATGAAATATGTAAAAACACCCTAGAATTTCAAAGATATCTCAATGTAAACACAAACCTATGTTCAAATTACTGTTATTTTGTACCTGAATAGTAGTGCCCATGATGTCCATTCCTGAAGAAGAGGCCTACCTCACGTGAAATGCTGAATATGCTGAGCATAAGAAATGTTATCCCAACAGAACAGCTCAGCTTGCCAACAAGAATGGCAGCAAAAAATGCCAACAAAGCTCCTGCTGTTCCAACCAGGAAGTATCCAAATTGCAGTGGTCCATAACAGTTCTGATGACAACTAGATTAAGTGAAGTCTGGCTGTGTGATGCTAAATTCAAATTATGCTAATTTCAAAATTTTCTAGAAATGCCTCACATCTGAGAAAATACATCAGTTGGCTTAAAAGGTTTTCATTCTTCCTTCTGGTTCTTAATTTTTTTTCAACTAGCTGCATAAAGTTCTCATAAATGTAAACAGACCATACTGAATCACCTAACTACATTTTTTCATCAGAAAAATCAAATACAATAGAAATTTAAAATACAAGTATATCAATCAATAGCAGCAGCATAAATTGAAATTCCACTTCTACCTTTTATTTTACTTAAACCTATTCAGTTGTCTGACAACGTATCCATGTTTTGTTTTGAATGGAGCACCCTTCTGTGGAAAACAGGTTCTTTGTAACGTAACTACACTACTTGAAAATACTGGGGGGAGGGGGTGTCAGAAAAGATGCTCTGATCACCTTTAAGAGGATGAACTCAGTTTGTAATTTAACTGTTCCCAGTGTAACTTAATATAACTTGGCAATACATTTTCAGTTAACTTGTAAGTACATTAAGCTCATGTGAAATTTAAAGAGCAAGAAATAGAATACATCAATATAGATGAAGATCTGAGAGAGATCCCATGGTATGTAGAAACAGAGCCCTATGTGCTACCTACCATTAAGCACATAATTCAATCCTCCACTGTAATTTAGTAAGCTAAAAGATTTCCCTCATTTCTTGTGTAAAATATCTCCAAAAGCTTTCAAATTTGTTACAGCCAGCCACATACCTGTCTCAACAACGGCACACAACCAGCTCCCAGTTCTAGCATTGGGCAAGATGGCAGCTGTCATGGCATCTCAGGTGGTTGAGCTTCCATTTATCTTTTATTAAGAGATCAGTATAACCCATGACTACTTAGCTTCCTAAGGAGTATACAGATATGGTCACCTATGATCCCTGAGACAAGAGCTGGCCCTATCTTAGCCTGGTCCAATTCCAACTTTGGTAGCTTCACCTGATTTTGAGCTCAAGTCCCAAGTTCAAGATTGTGGTTTTGTGTTCAGTGGCTTCAAAGCAGCCACACTCTCAGGTGGTTTACAGTATCAACCACAGCAAATGAAACAGGAAATACAATGCCTAAAGACCCACCAGAAGTGATTTTAAAAACCAAAAACAAACCCTTGATCTGGCAGTGGTTCCTGAGCAGATCCCAGTACAGTATGAACCAAGTTTTAACAGAGCTGTTCCAGGAACTGAGTTTAGGTTTTTCTCTTTGTGAGAGCTATTTTTGCTTTACTTCTCTATTTCATAGGCAAGAAAATCCTTGTGTTTATGTGACAGAGAAGCAGATTTGTGGTAGAAGACAAGTGGCAGAGCTCAATTTTGTCCTGCTTGGACTTAGGTCAGAAACCTTGTTGAACTTCTACAAGAATAGCCAGCAAGGATTTGAAACTTTATGTGATACAGTTTCTTAGGTGTTTTCAAACCACTGATGGAAGAGCACTACTAATGCACAAAGTATTGTGGAAAAAAAAAATGAAACTGAAACTAAAGTCACACCTTAAAATACAAAGTAGACCTCATTCATTTCAAGCAATAAACCCAGAACTTAATGGAGTCTGACATTCTATTGATTACTGCTGGTAAGGCCAAGGCAACTTTCTATAAAGTGGCATTTTATTAACCACAGCAACCGTACTAGAAATAATACTACATAGTCTGTGGAAAAGGGTGAGAGATTGTAGCTGAGGGAAGGAAAATATAAAAAATAAACAGAAGCTTTGGTTACTGCTGTGGTACACACCTATGGAGGGTTATTACAGCAAGCTCTACAGATAATTGTTACATTACTTAGGATTGAATCCAGCCTATGCTCACAAGCTTTCACACAAAGCACATGCACAGCTAGGAGCAGACTGATGCATTCTTCAGGTTAGCCTGAAAAAATGTCCCTTGCAATTTGCCAAAGGCAAGCCATGGAGCTACAGGACAGCAGAAACACAGGCCCAGCGGTCTCTGTTTGCCTGAAGAGCAAGAACATGAAGCATGAGGAGCAGGACTGACTGACCACACACAAAAGAAGAAGGTGGTGTGTTGTACCTTGGGGTATTTTCCAAAGCATGACACGCAGCAATGGCAAGCATACTTTTTGCCTTGCTAAACCTGCTCTGTTGAACTTGGCCAGTGTCGCATGAGCAGAGCTTTTGTGCCTGCCCAGTGCTGGTACTGCACACAGGAGCCAGACTGCAATTTAAAGTCCAGCCAATGCCCCAAGGATACCAGTACAAGCTCTGCATTTTTCTGCTTTGAAGAATATCCCTACTCCCATCGTCCTTGGTAACAAACTGGAACTGACTCTGAACAAGCCAGGAGCCCCATATACTCAATGTGTTGAAAGCACCAACTGGATCCAAATACTCAGAGAGGGTATACTCAGTATCTTTCTAAAGAGCAGCCCTTGGCTAGTAGGAACCATGAGAGAGTTAAACTTATGTATATATATATGAATAAATACACACACAGACAGCCTACTGACTAGCACTTCTGCTTAGAAAATGAGAAATCCAAGTTCTTCCATCTGAAGACATTTCTCTCCTGTATCTGCTGTATCACAGGATAGTTCCTAGCTATCAGGCTTTAAGAGGGGCTGGGACAACTCTCCTTTTTGCTGAAGCAAAGTGAACAGAAAAGCTATGTGGAGCCAGAATGAGAGCAAAAGGAAAAGCATGACTCTGCACCCTAATAGGATATTGGACTGGAGAGAGTGCAATTATAATTTCCAGCTTCTGCTCCCAAGATTAATGTATTGTACATTAAATAGCACTATTCAGTGAAAATTTGACAATCTTGGGCATAGAACTCAATCACAGCATAACCATGAGGGTACAACCCTGTTCCTTCTTGTCCTCTTTTTCCACCTCCACCCTCTCTTTCCTATACAATGGCTTTAGCAAAAGGGAAAGTTTGTCTTCACTCTGTGCAGTCTGTAGCTAAGTAATTACTGTGCTGCCCCTAGACGCTAATAAGATTTTAGCCTGCACTTCTGGGTGTTCCTGCTGACACTTTTTAAACTCAACCATGGTTTGAGAAGGAAAGGGTGCAAGGTGACAACTAACAGTGCCAGCAAAGGTCTATTCTTCCTTGCTTCTTACAGTGTTAGATTCCTTGAAGGAGGCTACGCTGTGTTTTGTTGTTGACCTGCCCAACATGAGTGGTACTTCTTTTATCTAATTAGAGCAAGTTTCCTTCACAGTGGGTAGATTTTCGATTTCACTTTCAGACAATCAAAGGAAGGGGAGAGAAGTTATCCTGGGGAGTGCTGCCTGCATTCGGTACTTTGTACCTGCCAGTTCTTTTGTTTTGCCAGAAACTGGCCATTATCCAAGACAGCATGGAGGGGATTCACATGGTTAAATGTAGGTCTCATGTACAGAGCAGACCTAGTCATCCTATCCACTTCTTTTGCAGAGATTTAAGTCAAGGGAATGATTTTTCTCCTCTTACAGAAAAGATCTAAAGCATGTTAGATCAGCGGTCACCTGAAAGTGCCTATTTTACTCTCAAGTAAAACTTTGGGCAACCAGCTCAAACATCCAAACTGCACGTATCTAAGGTAATTGAAGCAACTGTCATCATCAGAACAGTCCAGAACTTTTCACAAATTTGTAGTACAACCATAAGCTTAAATCCATATATACTACTCAAAGGAGAAGGGGAGAGAAAAAAAAAAGAGGGAGCACAGTTCACCCACCAGATTAATGAAAAATTTTAAAAGCCAATCACTAGTTTTGCAAAGGAAATTAAACACACAGACACCTGCTTTGCTAACTGCTGGAGTAGTTGTTTTTAAAATTTGAATATCAGACTGCACCTTGCTGATACCATTGATATTCCAGAACATTCTCTCCAGGGCCAACTTATTTTCAAGAAGTGTAATTGAATGGACTAGGCTAGGAATTGGTATCACAGAAAACATACATGGTAAAAGGCCTAAGAAAGCTGAAACAAACTCAAATTTTTCTGAGATAAAATTAAAGCAGAAAAGATTAATTAAAGTAACCTGACTAGAATGCCTTCAAAAGTGAGGCACGAGACTGTTAGCCATGAAGTAAATGTTCCCTGCAAAGCAAGCAGTGAACTAAGGAGTAATTTAGAAAGCTACCCAGGATCACATTCTTTCTCTCTCAAATCTTCTCTGCTCAGGACATTTTAATGAAAATATCACCACCACCCATTCCAACCCCATTATTATAAGGTGCAGCTCTGCTAGTAATGGCAAAGTTATTATTAATAGAACAGTTCCTGCCCTAGAAATTGGGTTGCTCAGACCTGAGGCAGTCAAATCTGATTAAGGCCATGTAAAAAATGTTAGTGATGGCTCAAACTCCATCATGACAAGCTGTGTTCCAACAGCAGCATGCAGTCCAGAAACAGGCCAGCAACAGTGCTAAGCATGTGTCTGGTTCCCAAATTATGCACCAAGTGGCCTTTAAGTGCATTTACAGAAACCTTTATTCCTGAATTGCAGTCTGTGTGCTCCCATGCACTGATACAGGAAGTGACCCAAACTGCTCCACTGCTTTACAAAAAATTGGAAAGCCAGAAGAGATCATCTGGCTATTTAATCAAATTGTTCATGCCTCTCAGCCTTCAGCTTCATTCCTCTCTTCATATCAACTACCCAATGCTGCAGAAAAACACATTCAAATAAAAATACATTAAAAGAGACTATCAGGCTTATTTGAAGACAAGTGACAAATCATCTGTTTACCTACTTTCAGTTTTTGCCCACTAGTTCACATTAAGACTGTCTTCTTGCTTTAAAGAGGTCCTAGTGCATTGCATTTGCTGAGCATTAAAATAGTATCATACCACAGTCATGCAACCTCACAATATTCTTTGAGAAATTGAACAAATGGAGTCTCATGTGCCTTAACATTTTCTCAAACCTAAAATAATTTCAGCTGTTCACTGCTCTCTCTGTTCCAATTTTTGACAATTATTTTAAACACTGGCATGGCAGTTTTATGCAATATTCTCATTGTGGCCTTACAATTGGACTCGATGAAAGTTAAATCAAAGCCAACCCCCCATGTCCCTAAGTTACTTTGTTCTCACATCATGAATTATATTAATCTTTTTTGCCATGATGCCAGAGTAAAAACCCATATCAAGTTATTTTCCACCCATACACATTACTGAGGAACTGCCTTGGAGACAGCCCTCCCATTTTGCACAGCATGAATTCCTCTCCCTTCTAGAAGCACACCTTTATGTTTGGGCATACCAAAACTATTTGTGCTTGAACACACAAAAGTAGCCATACTCTCATCAAAAACCATTCTGCCCACCCTGTGTCATTTCCAAGTAATTCTTTTTATGAAGGCAATTATATATTTTCCTTCTAATAACTTGTAAAGCTGAACCCTACTTTAAAATCCAGTTCACAACTGGTCTGATATCAGTCAGCTCTGGCTGAGAACAAGGCCAAATCAACCACATCACATTTCTCCTTTCTTTGCTAGGTCTACTTCAAAATATTTCAGCTCCATGTAATTATTTTGAAAATAGATGTACATATCCATCTGTTAAATTAACTTATACCATTACTAGAATTTTTTCCAATAGTTATACCGGATTTATGCCATTAGATCTCTTAAGGATTTATTATTCCCTTAATATTAACAGTGACATTACAGATGTTTTTTTTTTTCCTTCACAAGAGATCTTGGAAGGCAAGAGAGAGCACAGAACATGAGAGGATAATTACATTCTCACAACTGGAAAAATACATTCTATTCATTGATTTATTCAAATATTGTAATCAGTATTTTCAGTTAATCATATTAAAGAAGAATTCAA
The DNA here is from genome assembly GCA_020745705.1 of Hemiprocne comata. NCBI lineage: Eukaryota > Metazoa > Chordata > Aves > Apodiformes > Apodidae > Hemiprocne > Hemiprocne comata. The sequence goes on from CM036587.1 coordinate 10,863,119, forward strand.
GAAAAAACAGACAGCTGAAAGTTACAGACCTGCATTGTTTTCAATAACTGTATATTCACATAAAGATATTCAGTATCGTAGATATTAGAATATTATGGCTTAGTTTAGTGCATACTTCCCACATCTTTGCAGTCACTGTCTGTCTTCTTTTGTTTTTTATGTCCATTGGAAGCAGACAAGGAAGCTCATTTCTTCTCTGCTTGTATTGCACCTACTACATGACTGGGACTCCTTGCTACTGTAGCTATATAGATATTGAAAATATGCAAGTGCACAAGATGTGCAAAATATGTTGATTAGTCATTTACATAAACACATTACCATACCTACAAATTAGCATGTTTACAATTGCTTGCTATTGAATTAAAAAACAAAAAACAAAACAATGAATTCCCAAGTCCAGTTTTGTGTTCATTACATCTGATAGAATTACAGATCTAGTTAGCTTCTTAATTTGCTCTCTGAGAAGTTAAAATAATGCTTAACTTTCATTTAGGTGCCAATTCCATTGCAGATATTCAGCATGCTGCTTGGTTGAAGGATTTGCAATTACATTCTGTAGATTTGTCCTTAACTGTCAGCTCTATTATCAATAAAGCAGAACTAAGCTCTGGCTCAGTGTCACCCCTGCCCTCTTGAGTTCTGCATCAATCTGAGCTTTTTGCTATACGTGCAGGAAGAAAAAAGCTACAATATAGGAGATTAATTGGAAAAGGAAGGACAAATTAAGACATTAGAGAGGCTTTTTTAAATTTGAGCTTCTATACCTTAATGAAAACTTCTACTTTTTTATATAATATACATACACATTTATATATAGATTTATTTACTAAATTATGACAAGGTTAATCTCAGAAAAGCACAAGTAATTCCAAAGAAGCCTAACAACGACAGACCTGTAAATACTTGTCAAGATTTAACATTTATTTTTTGGCAGTGGTGTCCTATACTTTTATGAAGGGATCCAGAGTCAACTGAAGGCATCAAGAGTTTACAACATTACACAGGTAGGCACTTCTCACACTGGGGCACCTAAACTTTATCATATCACTGTATTAGACATTTACAATTTTGGCCATAAACCAGAAGTGTTGTTAAAATTATCTGATGAGCCCTGTCCAGCAGATACAATCACCCCCACACATGTCACTTGAAAACCCTAACTAGGATAGAGTTGTGGGTAGCAATGAGATAGAACAGTGAAGACCTGGACAGAGATAGGTTTATATTTTCATTCCCCATGTAAAGCACTAAGTTGTATCCAAGTCCACAAAGTGGCCTGAATCTCTTTTGAGCAGTTGTCCCAGAAGCTTTTTTATGCATCCAAACACAAACTTGAAATTTAGTTTAAAAGTATTGATTTACCCATTCCAACTACAGATGTTTCACTTTGAGTTTGGCCAAAGTTTCAGGGCCATTTCTTTGCCCAAACTCCAGACGAGCTGCATTCTCCATGAGTTCCAGTTCTGAACTTGAACTTGCACCTTCACCTGCCAATTCATTGCAAGATGAAAGCTAAGTAGCTACAAACCTCCTACACAGCACAGCTTACACTGAGTCAACCACACCAGAATGATTATGTAATGTAATTATAACTTTGGATAATCTCTTTAAAATCAGGATGTGTTTTTAGAGATTGAAAGCCCCATAAAGCCTGTGAACGAGTGTCATGAATTCGACACTTGTTACATAGCAAAAATAGAATAGCACACATTGTTTTGTTATCTTCTAGGACAGAAGAGACTTTAGAGCCAAAGAATTTCAAAATAATGTCAAGTATCTTCCATTTTGGGTACATAAAGCCAAAGATTTTTTAAAATACTCTATTTCTAGCAAATAGTAAATATCCATATTCACTCAAAACTGAGAGTGTTTAACCCAGTATCTTGTTTATAAACAAAAAGTACAACTGTTGCAGAACAGTTTGTTTCAATTTATAAAAATCAATTTTAGAAAAATGCATGTTTTATTAGAAATAGCTAGATTTATTTTTTAATACTACAACTACTATTAATGCTATGATTGAAAGGACAAGGTTACTCTGAAGAATCTGCAACTCAGTTAAAAGAAGTGATTGCTACCAATAAGGGTGTGGTCTTCGACATGTTCACAACTAAAATGGTGTTTCAGGTTACTGTCTCAAACCCATTTAATAAAATACAGGAAAAGTTTCATGTACACACACAAAAAGCCATAATTAAGTTAATTTTATTTTTACCCTCTATTCAAATTTAGTTTCTAAAGGGAAAAAAATAGACCCACTTGAAAAAACGCCCTTCCCCTGGCAACACACAAACCACAATGCAGATCACAGGTAAGTTCATTTAAGTCCATTATTTTTTAATTAGGTTGCAGAATTGTACGAACAGAGACTACAGTACAGAGACCCTATAGCAAGGGCCAGACAAAATGCAGTGCCCACAATGTGTGGAAAAATTAATTTAGTTCTGGAACTGAGCTAATAAGGAAGCTGCTCTGCATCACAGGTAAGACAAAATTGCTGACAGCAAACGCAGCAGATCCCTCTCCTGCAAGTCTGCTGTGGATGTGTCTCCCTTCCTCACATATTTATGCAAGCATGTTACTTATCCATGAGGAAGATTTATTAACACCTAAAGTAGATCTGAAACAAGGACTTTGAAAACAGAGAAACCCCCAGATCTGGCACAATGAAAGCAGTAGGTACTTGGGAGTGTGATGGGAAGAGAGACAGGAAATCACTCCAATGGTGATCTGGTTGGCTTAAACATACCAAGCTACACCCTAAAATTCACTCTGAGAAGACCTGCTTGGGTGAAGCACAACACTGACAGCTGCACAAGTTCCAGATTCAAGACCTGTATGGTCAGCTTCATTCTGCTATGAAGCAAATTAAAACAAACATGTTCGTGTCTTGTAGACATAATTTGGTGTGTTTACATTGCAAAGGTAATAAATTAATTAAAAGGAAAGCCTGAGATGAGTGGATATAGCACAGTATTCCCAGAATTTTTGTAAAGTGCTTAATAGCAGTCTGCTGAAATTTCCTTCACAAAAGACTTTCCCCCTTATATGTGCAGTGTGTATTATTTCCTCAGGTCTATTTTTGTGCCACTTATAAGAAATTGGACAGGAAATTAATTTACATGGTTCTGCAGAAATCATTACTCTAACTTCCCTGTTAAGAAAAAAAACAATTAACATCTAAATTTGTCATAGAAGTAGCTTTATCCTTAGCACAATTCTTTTCTTCATTTTAAATTAAGATTAATGGATTCAGATTGATGGATTTAAGATATTACTTCAGTTCAGGTACTCACCAGACTTCATAAAAGTATATTATTCATGCTAGAAGTGCAACCCAGCTATTCATTTCTGCTCTACAGTTTTCTTCTTTATATGCAATACAATAATCCCACGCCACATCAACTTCTAACACTGTACAGTCTTTTTCATCAAAAATTTACAACAAGACATGCTTTAAGTTGTTTTTGCTTCACACTATGAGCCTCTCCGAACATTCGGAGAAGCATTCAGCAATCTTTATTACCACACTTCTCATTAAGGTCTAAATGGTAGAGCAATTAGAAGAAAAACATTGCCAAATCACCATAGAAGAGGACTAATTTTTACAATTACTACTGCAGATTTGTTCTTAATCAGAACAGCCATTATACTGTCAAAGAGATTCAAGTTTCAGAAAGGAAATTGCACCTCTAGCTGAATACCAAGAGGTCCAAATGAAAGTAAAGCATTTAATATAACTCTGTGTTCATTTGCTAGAGTCTGTGCCTCATCCAACAGATCGTGTTGTGCATATGGATCCATTTTCTTTCATTATGCGAGATCACTTGAAACATATGTGCACAGAAATCTTTTAAACTAGATAAGCAATAGCATTGGATAGTACAAATATACAACATAATACACATAAAAGCCTTACTTCAAAACCTACTGTGCCACTTTTTCAATTGTGAACCAGTAACAGCTACAAAGCTAATATTAAAAAACATCTCCAATTTCAGACACACACTGCAGCTGTGTCAACTGCCTTTCCAACAGGTGTTTTCAGCAGCAATTGAAGGAATTTTGAGATTTGCACAGCACTGTTTTCACTTACTAATGCAGCCCTTCCCATCTTCTCCAGTAAACAGAAACCACATTTTTAGGTGATTAACTGATTTATAATCCTCAGAGGTACGGTCATTTATGAAGCAAGTCAGGAATTAAAATGGAAACAACACCTGTGAGACATTTACATTTAGTTCAAAAGTGCTATTCTGCTAAAAGAGCAAGCTTGGCAATTAAAGCATTCACTAGATAGGTGGTAATATGCCTGCTGTTGCTTTTCAAAGCATCTCTCAGAAACTCCACATTGTGCTAAAAAATTCTATGTGCAAGGTCAAGCACCTAAAAAACCCCCCAAACTTACACAGGTTACACTCCTTAACCCAGTCCTTTGTACCTACACGTGAGGACACTATTTTATCCTCACAGAACTCTTTGTCCATTAATAGTAGAGTTGAAGGCTCAACACTAGGCATCTCAGTCTGTGGCTGTAGAGAGTGTGAACTACTTTCTTGCTCAATAAAAACTTTTGTGAATTTAAAAAAAAAAATTTCCTTGTGGATTTCCACTATAGCATCTAAGAGAAAGAGTGAGATACAGCTAGAGAAGAGAATGTATGAGCAAGGGTTACAATTCACATAGCCTTAGCAGTAAATATTCTCCTGCAGTTTTTTGTGTGATTGAGTCAGGCCTATATTGATTTTGACACATACTGTATTTCTGCTGATTTATGACATATACCTGGTGTAACTTTGTGCTGACATACACCTGGTGTAACTTTGTGCTGACATACACCTGAACAATTTTTTGATAAACATATGGGCCCTCCAGAAATCTGTTCCATTACACACTTGTAGTAATTTAATTCATGCTAGTGCATTTCTTTATTATATGTGTGCTCTCCTAGCAGCTGACTGCAAGTCAGAAGATCATGTTTCGATCTCTAGTACTGCACACTAAGAAAAAGCACCAACCTGAATCCTTACCCCAAAGCCTGAAAATGCAATTACCACACCAGAGCATCAAGAATATCAAAACCTTCCCCACTCAATAGCACCTTCTCTGACTTTCCCAAATCCAACCATACGCAGAAATAAAGTAAAATAGTGCTAAAAAAGAGCAAGCCCAAAATCACCTGTACATGTCCTGAATCCACACTTTTTGCACTTGTTTCTGTGATGAGGAAGTAGTTAGCCTCCTTGCGCTCTTACACACCAGTCCCAGCTCACCTTCCTTTTTTCCAACTCTATTTCCAAGGCACTGCTTGCCCATAAGCCCACACCTTCTGCAGGATTTGCTGTTCCTGAGGAAAGGTGCTGCACAGTTGAACTGCCCGGGCTGTTCTCCAGCCAGCTCATCCAGAGATGTCAACGGTGAGCTCATCATGCCCAAGACTTTCAGCCTAAGGTTACTTTTCAGTCTTCTAGCCTCTCTCTGGCACTAGTACAAAATGTTTTCCATACCATCTGCTCATCTATGATACAAGCAGTGTCAGCACAATGTTCCATCAAGGTAATTTACACCTGTTCACGCTGACTTACCAATAAATAACACATCAGTACTAAGATGAAACTATCCACGAATTTCCTAAGGTGTATAAGCATTACCGAGAGGCTTCCCTAGCTATACTGCACATGAAACTGCCAATCACATCATATGATAAAAGAGTTTACCAGCTACCATTTGCTCCAGGTACCTAACACTAGTTATGCTGCTGGTAAGCTGTAGCAATCCTAGTTTTTAAGAACTCAGCTCCACAGCCCTCTAACAGTTTGCTTTTTTATTAAAAAAGAGGAGCTGTCAGTCTTCTCTTGAATAACTGAGCCAAGATTCTCTATTAGTTGTGGAGAGATGGGGCTGGTTAAATGAGTTTCAAAATGCCCATTCTTTGTGAGATTTCAGGATTTACCACAATGGCCCAGGCTATGAGTTCTGCTTTCTGACCAGCCCTCCCTGCCATCCCCCTTCAAAGACGTTCAGAGGGTATATTTGGACACTGAGCTGTGGTTTCTGGATGATCCACTCTTGTGCTTGCTTTGGAAGGGTACCTCGCTCAGCAGGGCACAAGAGCTAGAGTTTGATGAGGAGTCAAGAGACAGAGCTGCATTAATGCAGGAATATAAAAGGTCAGAACTCAAGGAGGGACTAGTGAAAGGGAACAGGAGGAGAGAGAAATTCATTCTGGGGGAGAACAGACTGTCTGCTAATTTCAATTTCATGGGAAGTTAAGAATTTTCTCCCAAAATCAAACATCTTTTTCCCCAATACAACAGTAATACACCAATTCTCTTTCAACAAAATTAGTCCTACTATAATAAAAGTATAGGAAATAAAAATCCGCTAAATAGTTGTCATAATGCAAAACGTATTTTGCTGAAACACTGCATCTACCCTCTACTACTACTCAGAAAATTATTACTAGCTGTAAAATGATGCATGATCGAAAAGGAAAATCATTTAATTGTGAATAAAATTGATGTATCTTAGCACTTTTAGGTTTCCCCTACCGTTATTTGCAACTACTGATCGTATAAAATTGCAAACAAAATATATCATTTTGATCATTTAAGGATGTATTCTGCCTATTACTGACCAAGGATGAGCAGCTGCTTAAAATACAGTCTGCATCTATTCATGAAACATTTAAAATAAAAGTGCTAACAGACCTTTAACAACAACAGTCACCCTAAACACCTCGTTCATAAAGTCATTTGTTTAATACAAATGTCATTTAATAAGCAGGTCAGCAGCAAATCACAAAACAAACAGGATAGCTCTGCTGTTGCAACTGCTCCCCAGACAGTATTATCATCACATACAAGATTAAAATTATGTTACGTATATTTCAGAATAAGTAATTTTACCTGTACGTATTCCATATAACATGCACTGCTATAATTTCTCCTTTAAGAATAAATTAATATGCTAAAGCCATACTCTTGGATGTGAACACTGCATACCCCCTGGACTGTCTAAAAACAGAACTTTCCTTATTTCTGCATCTGTGATTATTATAGCAAAATAAACCCGCGTGTTTGGGAGAAAGGAGTAAGGAACAGAACTGTCCAAAAGACATAGAATGATAGACCAACTAGCGGTAGTTAAGAATTTTGGTCCAAAGTATGCTCCCAAAGCACATTCAGCAGAAGTCTTTTTTGGAGATTTTCAGTTTGGGGTTTAAAAAAATAAAGTAAAATGAAAAAATACCACTACTACCCTGTTCTTAATTGAAAAACCTGGAGAAATATCTGTGTCTACAATGGCCCCATGCTGTGGGCACAGCTCTGGTGACAGGAGGATTTCACAAAGCCCCATCACCAGCCTGGCAGGGATCACCCACAGATGGGAGATGCTTCCCACCAGCAGCCCAGCCACAGCCACAACCCAGGGGAACTTCCCCACCCAGCTTCATGCCTCCAGCCACAAGACCCTCAACAAGATCTGCCCCACCTGGCAACCAGAGTACCATATCCAGCAGTGGGCTGCAAGGCCTGCCTGGGCCTCTGCCAGATCAGAGAGTAGGACCTTCCCTGGAGCAAAAGCAAAAAATAGGGATTGTGCTTCTGCTTATGGATTTTCTCATTATCAGAGAAGAGATCCTTAGTGGGGTATGGAGCTGAGTGAAGGACTGGACACACTCCTTAAACAGGGGGTAAATTCCAGTTATCACTTTTGCACTGTGCTCACAGACACTTGAGGTGAGCATATATATATAAGCTCAGCAGCTAGGTAAAACATTACAACATATCCTCTGACAGATTATTCTAAACAGCAAAGATTTACCAAGTTGCAAGTGTTCACAGAAAAACTGCCAAACTTTGCCATCTTTAATAACCTTCCTAAGTCATGATATTTTTCTTCTTTCTTCTCTTTGGTATCTGCCAGCTCTATCAAATTCTCTGAATCTTCTGCAGCTATGAAATTCTTTGCTAACTCTGTTGCCTAGTACCAAAACCAGTCCTGAACCCATCAGCTTTCCACACCCCATTATGTTATTATTCCTTGTTATTGCACACCAGTTTCACTGATTCTCTTACATTCACTGACATTAATTTTAACAGGAAAAGGTACATGGCTGAATATATGGCAAATTAACTAGTTCTAACTAATCTCAGGCAAGACAATTTTTTTGCATTTCCTTTCTATCATACATAATGCCACTACATCTGATAATTCAATTATCACCCAGGAACAAAAAGAACATATGACGAGTATTTGAAATCCAGTACTAAAAGCTACTTTCTAACCCATGGTAGCTCACCTCAGAATAAGAAAGTATTTTTAAGAGACTAAAACTTGTCAGAGTAGTCACTTAACCTCTGCAACGTTCCCACTTACCTGTTTCTTGTTGCCTGCCACTGAAAGGATGATGGATACACAAAGAAGGCTATTAGGTTATTCTGGACTAGAACTTGGCATCTGGCTTTATCCATTCATTCAGTATTTCCTGTAACATTGATGGAGCTGCCATTATAGCACCCATCCACACCTTCACATACCATATGGTGCCAACCCTTGACAGATCACATTAGTACTTTAATAATAGTATTTTTTGCAGAATCATAGATTATGTTGCTCCAGTTACGCCTCTTTGGAGTAGCTTCAATCATAACCCTGACATTGTGGGGCTGTCAAACACACCTGTGCAGTTTCCAGCTCTATGCTGCTAGCACCTTTCACCCCACCTTAGCAACCCAGCAAATGTATCAGGCAAAACAAATAGCAATGGGATTTAGAGATTAGCAAATTCATCCAGCTACTGTTGAACCACTACTGCATAGGGAAAGACAACGATAACAGACTAAGCTTGTTAAAACAGAGAGTGATTAATAGAGATAGCTGGACATCAACCTGCTACGTCTGCCTACTGGCATTATTCAGCACTGTTGACAAAAAGAGTCTCAGCTGCTCAGAAATATGGGAAAGTTATAAAAATACAAACAAGCACATCAACCCATCACATATTTCTTGCTTTTTTGCCCAACACCTACAGAACAAGGAAGATGTTCATGCAAGTGCCGTGGGGCTGTTTCTGACACATTCTTTAATAAACTCTCACTTTAGACAAACAGCATTTAATTTACTAATTTTTTCATGCTTAATAATTTCTGAGAATAAGGTCGTCAAACCTCAAAAGGATATGGAAGATTCAGGAAAAGAAACTTTCTTCTCTATTTGTCTCCATCCTGGATATAATCTTCCAGACCTCTGGCACTGAAGCAAACTCACTCCCCTCAAGGAAACCAAGACTTGTAGCCCTTTTCTCACACAGGTACTCTATGCAGATAAGCAAACAGTGACTCATGGAATAAACTTAGGAACCCTATAAATTACTTTTCCCAAAAGCATTGTACGTTTTGATAAAGCAAACGCTGAAGTTATTTGCGCTGACTCCACATCTCTCCACCTTCATGCTTTCTCCATAGGTGTCCTTTTCAGAAGAGTACCCCGAGTCATGTCTTCTCAACCAACTCTGATGCTCCTTTCACTACCTAGAAGATGTCTCAGCTGTGGAGACAAAACTGAATTTCACTTTAGTGGACACCCTGGTTAAGGGTGCATAAGCAGGTCTGGGGGGAGCTAAGGTGTCCACAGCCTTTGACTGCCTTTGGGCTTCCCTCACTTCTTCCTCCCTCTCTTACATGCCTCCAGGTTCCCCCTCCAGTCCTGAAGCATCTCTTCCTCCCCTCACACAGCTTCCTTTCAGGATCTCCACACTCGATTTGCAAAAATACCAGCTTCCCTTCCCTCAAGCAGCAAATGCTGCTCACAAAGAGCATCCCAGGCTATAGCAAGGAGAAAAGGTGTCAGGTCACCATCAGACTCTGCTCTGATACAGTGAGGACAACTTGGCTGGACATGGAAGAACAACCCTGAGCTGAGGAGCTCCAGAGAAGAGCGCTTACTGTGGCCCAACTGAAAGAACAGGAAGCCACCAATTTGCTGACCCTGCACCCCACACCAAAGTTGCTGTAAGTAGCTAATGATCTCATTATCATCTCAGCCTTGCCAGAAAGAACAGCATTCTTCAGCCGAGTTTGAAATGGATTCAGATATTGTTAACAGCAAAAGACAATTTTGAGTTGTTAAAGCCCCCATCAGATTCTCTTCAACCTTCCATAATAATGGCCACTAATCAATACTATTCACAGCTTCTTCAAGTGCAATTTCATAAGATGTTTCTGAGATGCTGCTCATGGGGGGTGTTAGCTACTCAGCACACAGCACTCAGACCTCTGCAGAGCATGGATCCAGCCGTGCAGCCAGCACAGCTCACGGGCACAGACAGTAAACAAGGAGAAATAAATCAATCTGTTCCCCCATAAAATTGTCGCCACTTCAACTGCAGAATCTTCCACAATGATATTGTAGATAATCCTGTTTCATCTTGATTACAGCCAGGATTAACACCCAAAGCAATAAAATCTTTCACATTCTCATTTCATACAAGCCAAAGGACAAACCTGCTGCAGTGACATATGGCTCTGCTCCTCTGCAAGTATGTTAGACTGCCTACAAAATCTTCTCATCTAGCAAAGGATAATGCTTTTTAAAATCAATGACCTGGATTAATTTGTATTTTTCACCAAGAAAACCTCACATATCATCATAATCATCTTTCTATACACCAGATAGATGAGCCTTCTCACATTGTTTGCATTTTTTTCTCCTTTAATGGAATGGTTTTAGACTATGTAATTGATTAGACACAATGTGATCTTTTCCAGCAAAAAAGTCAACTTGGGGTTGACAGACTGCAGAACAATGCCTGCATAGTTGAAACCACATAAAGAACAGTCTAGGGTATATGAATTGGGGATGAGACTAAGTTTTGCACCACTTTGAAAGCAAGAGGCAGTTCACAGCCATTTACTTAAACATGTTTTTTTCAGCCTCAGGGAATTCAGTAAATCTGTGGATTTTATTTCTTTTAAAACCAAAAGCTTTCTCTGCAGTATATGCACTGACACCCAAGTGAGCATCACAAACTCCATGCAACAGGATTAAACCCTCTCCTGCTCTTCTCCTGGCTGCATGATTCCTCCCCATGTTACAGCAAGATGACCAGCTTCCATGTGGAGGGCAGAGATTATCCCAGGTTGCTCTTCTGCAGGAAGAACTAACATTTCCACCTCTAAGAGGCACACAGGGACCTGAAACAATGGTCCCCGAGGTCCTGCAGGGGGCCTTCATAAATGGCTTATTGTAAGCCTTTCTTGGGACAATGGAACAGATTTGTATTTTTGTGTAGTTAGAAAGTATTTCTCTGCCTGAAGATGCAGGTTCACAAAACAAGGAGAGCTGCAGCTCCATAAAACACAAAAGCACCAGCTCATAAAAAAAAAATAGTCAAGGACAAGTAGGAAAAAAAAAAACTATTTATGCCTCCTCCTGATTTCAGACCAAGAAAATTCTATTTATTGTTTTCAACAAAATGTCTTCTGCCTGTGCCAACAACTTCTTAATAGTAAACAGGATGCAAACTGCATGACATACAGGAGCAGATTTGTTTAACAAATGCTTAATGTCATTGTTATGGTTTCTAAAAAGACAGCCTGTAATGGCACTGAAATTTGCACCTACTGCAGCTTAATTAGCAAATGCCCATTTCCCATTTATCTCTGATACAGACACTTTCAGATTAATAAAGGGAAATATTTACCCATGTTCTACTGTATGCAAATGAAAGGTATAATGAAAAACCTTTTGCCCTAGAATTCTGAACTATCATTTCCTTTTGTCTATGATGAAATAATGTAGTTGTTCTCCCAATAACTGGGGAGAAATCATAAGGCATTATTTGAGCAAGCAGATTTGCATTTCTGGGTTACTTGTTTAAACAAAGCAGAAGGACCCATTGCATTAACTTCACAAAGCAGCCCTGAGAAAGCATGGCATGTCCAGAACTGAATTTTAGTTAATGTGTGTTGGCCAAGAGATGTCTGGGGATAGAAAAAAGGATTCTTTGTGGTAGACTGATTCTTCCTCCAGATTTCTGAGGTGAAATAACCTTTTTGAAGCTGCAGATCTCTTCCATTCTAAAATATGCTGTTAACCTCTATGCCTGTGGTAACATTTTCAATTGCTATGCCAACAATATACATTAAAACCCATAAATTCTTTTTCTGGCATCATTTGTGGAGGGTAATATTTCATGAAATAAAATAATTTTACCCAATGATCTAATTCCTTATAAAAAGAAAATTCCTTATCAAAAGAAGCGTGACCAGCAGATCAAGAGAGGTGATTCTGCCCCTCTATTCTGCCCTGGTGAGACCTCACCTGGAGTACTGCATCCAGCTCTGGAGCCCCAAACAAGAAGGATGTGGACCTGTTGGAGCATGTCCAGAGGGCAGCAACAAAAATTATCAGAGGGCTGGAGCACCTCCTCTTATGAAGACATGCTGAGGGAGTTGGGGGTGTTCAGCTTGAAGAGAAGACTCCAGGGGGACCTTATAGCAGCCTTCCAATACCTGAAAGGGGCCTATAACAAGGCTGGGAAAGACCTGTTCACAAGGGCATGTAACAATAGGACAAGGGGTAATGGTTTAAAGCTGGAAAAAGGTAGATTTAGATTGGACATTAAGAAAAAGTTCTTTAATACGAGGGTGGTGGATCACTGGAACTGGTTGCCTAGAGAGGTGGTGGGGGTCCCATTCCTGGAGACATCCAAGGTCAGGCTTGATAGGGCTCTGAGCAATCTGTTCTAGTTGGAGACATCCCTGTTTATTGTAGGGGGGTTGGACTAGATGACCTTTTTAAGTGCCTTCCAACCCAACACACTCTATGATTCTAAAAAAATACCTTTGGGGGATACTGTAACTTTTCAGATAATTTGAAATAACACGCAGCAAGGAACAACTTCGGACTAGCAATGCATTAGATCTAGGGACATGAAATGGGCACTAACTGGCTGATTATCTTTTCAGTGAAAATGGATTTATAATTCGTATTGCAATGTTAAACATGCCCATCAACCCCTTGCCACTGAGCACTGCACCCTTCAATCCTGAAACAGGGATTATCTTCTGCCCAAACTTCCTTCAGAGGTTTTTATTTCTTGAGCTGTAATAATTTCTGTCTCAAGTATTTGTATGGGTGAGCCCTAACTGAAGGGCCAGAAAGAGTACCTTGGGCTTTCCAGATAAAGACAGTGTTAATTCACTATTTAAAACAGTGACTGATCTACTAAAGAAAAGGAAATCTCAATATTAGACTTAATTTTTAACAAAAACATTGAGTGGAACTTTGGCATCTAAAATTAAATTCATCAGAACAAAATTGAAGCCAATTTTAAGAAAATTAGACACGGAATAAGGATTGGTATTTCTGAACTGTGTATCAGCATTACATTATCTTATGTTTTGTTGAAAATATTGACCCATTTTTATCCAATTAAGGAAAAAATAACTAGAAGGGTTTAAAAAAATTACCTAATTTAAGAATTAAATATTTAGAACACAATCACTCACCAAATACAGGTAAGCAATCAAAATTAGAAGTACAAACTCAAGAGGAAACTTTCTAATAGCTACTCTCAGAAAAACAGTTTGTTTTGTTAAACTTCCTGGCATAAGCTATTAGCAAAATTCCATTAAAATTGAAGGCAGGTTTAAGATGTCAGTAAAGAGAAGTAGGAACAATTAGTTATTATAGAAGTGTAGTAAAACTTTATATCTCAAACTTGGAAGTTAAAAATTGTAGAGAAATGAAATAACATCCCAGAAGACAGATTAAATCAGGATTTCCACAATCCATTTAAGCTGTTTCCACCACTGTGATTTGGTATCACAGGTGGCCTTCTCTAAGTGTCCAGTATACTGTGAAACTATTGGCAATCCTACCAATTACAGGTCCATCAATCTAACTGTCAATCTACTCCAAAACTCTTTTTATTTGAATTTCAGAGGTATAGAGATACAGCAGCATGATGTAGAGTCAAGAGAGGACTGCATGACCAAAAAAAAAAACCACCCCAAACCAAAACAAAAAAAAAAATTAAGGCCTTATTAGTTCTCAACTCTACCCTCAATTTGTTTTTTTCCCCCCACCAGAACATTATGTATTTTCTGGTTTAATAATTCTCTCATCTATTATAGAGCTCATCACAGAGAAAGAATCTATTACAGTTCAATAAAAGATAAAAGAAAGCAAACAAAAGATATTATTGCCACTGAAAAAATTGCATAACATGCAACCATTCACAATCATGCCTGTCCTGTTACTTCCAATGTGGTATCACCTAATCTCTGAAAGACTCAGCCATATAACACGAAAGAAAGAGTAAATACAATCTTAAAAGGACTAATAATAAATAGAACAAATTAGGCACCCACTTTCAACCTTATAACATTGCAAATTCAGTATTAACACAAACGTTGATGCATTATATTAAAGACCAAAACATTTTGCTTTCAACAGGCATCTTTCCCTGAAGAGTTTAGAGTCCAAACATTAAATACTGTATTCCCTTACTCTCCCTTACCATCAACTGCTGTTAAAGTTCTTAAATCGTGCTGATCCTGTTCTAGAGTCAATAGATGAAAACGCTGACACAGCAGCAAAAGCAACCAAATAATTCTCAACTTATGCAGAGCAGCAGCCAAAGTTAAGTAAAAGACTAAATTACAATAAATAGTTTTGAGACCATAAAATATATTTATTGTCCTGTCTACCTCTAGAGCCACTTTTGTTCCTGTTGCCATGGAGGTTGTAGGGCATGAAAAAAAATTCAGTTTAAATTAAAGGCATTGAATAGCTTATAATGGAGAAAGACTTTTCATTAACAGGTCTCTCTACCTGTTAATCAACAGTACTATGATTAGTTCACTTTCAGATTGTTCTTATTCATTAAATGAGGACATAGAACAAAAAAGCCTGTCACTGTTATTTGTTACAGAGCATTTATTCTAAGCATTAGAATAAGAGAAGGTATATATTTTCTAGCTCTCTTTGCATAAATGCTGTCCTTTGGACCCAATTTAGTCCAAAATAAGGACTTCTAATAATAGGTACAAAACTTGGGATAAAGCTTCTACATTTTCATTTTAAAATAAATAAAAGCAAATGTATCTGTTTAGTTTAGCTGTTCAGAACAACCATAGCCATTGAAAGTTACTTTCATCGATGTTATCTTTGTTTTCCATGTGCATATGAACTTGCATTTCACATTTAGGTTATTATAGATTAAAGCCATTCCCTCCTCCTTAGCTTCTTACATAAGATCATGGATATTGTTTATTATTGAATATATTTTCACCAACAAGCTATCTTCAGACAAAAAAGTTACTACAAATTGCAGAAACTGTAATCAGAGTTCTGCTCTAGTGAGGCAGATCTTCTTTCAGATGATCCAAGTCACATAGTTTTGTTACTCAGTTCTCTGATGTTCTTGGAGAAATTACTCCACCAGGACCACAACATTTTAGTTACGATTTGCAGGGGAATTTTTTTTTTCCTGTTATGTTCACTGTCTAAAGGCAGATTAAAAGTAAAAAACCTATTGGTGTCTGTCACATGCTATGAAGTCAGCAACAAAAGAAGTGTTCATTGAATGATTATTGTAATGCAACAGCAGTCAACCACTATGCAGTCTGGTTGGCAGACAAGGGGGAGGATTTTTAACACAAGTTTTTATGAGGGGAAAAAAGGTATGGCAATGTAAGCACCAAAAAACTTGTAACTGTAAAGAAACATCCAAAAGGATCTTATTCAGGAGACATTTAAGAAATCTACAGCTTTGCTTTCTGCACGCACAAGAAAATGCAGAGTAGTCAAACTAATTCATTAATGGTCTTGTAAAACTGGTACATTTTGAAAATAGTCTGATTCATGATCCTACATTTGAAGCATATTTATTAGATGGGATTACTGACGTTTTCAAGAAGATACAAGTGGCGTGATTAGTAAAAAAATACACAGTTTTCTCAGGCACGAAGTGTGCTTAAAGTTTTTAATCTATCCTCTTTTAGACACTCTCATCCATGCCCCTGGTAATTACCCAAGTACCTTAATAATTAGTTTGATTGAACCAGGTGACCCCTGGTGCACTGAGGCAGTATTCGCTTACTGACAGGGGTACAAAGGCAAATATCATAGTTTCACATTTAGCAGAGATTAGGCAAAGTCCAAAAATAAGCAAGTAGATCCAAAGGTATGGACCTCATTTTTGGAATTACACATTAATCACCATGGTAAGTAGAAGATATCCTTTTAACACCAGGAAAACCATCAATATCTCCTCCAAATCTGGAGTTTCCCAGTAACTGCAGAATGGTTGTGTGGCTCTCACTGCCAACTCACCAATTTCAACCTTCCTTTGTTATGACAATTTTTATTACCATTCTTTGTTCCTAAATATATTTATGCAGGTTTTTGCTTGGTTTTTTGTTGTTGTTTTTACTAGAGGTGATCAACTTAAGAGACCCAGCCTTTTATTCTATGTTTTTCAAAAGTCACAAGCCAAACATCTTAATCACAAAGTACACCGTAACAACTCCAAATGCCCCTCAACACAAGAAGGGGAGCTTCAGCAGAGCCACACTGCTGCACTGTCACTCCAAACCAGGATTCATATGCTTTCCACCTCATTACCAGAACATTATCCCTTGGTGTTCTCTTCTTCTCTACAGACCATGCTGTCCTTTTCAGGCTCTTGTTTTTCATGATTCATCAGGCACAAATTTTACTGAGACTCCCTAATGCCTTTTTTCAAGCAGGCAGTACTTTTCCATGGTCTCTTAAATGTTACAATTACTTTTTGTGTGTGTGTACTAAAAAAAAAAATGAAATAGGGAGCATCTCTGAACACGTCCAACAAACATGCCAACAGCAGCTGCATAGCTTACCCAACAAGAATTAACACAGGGGTCCACCACACACAAATAATATACAAGATACAGGAAATATCTCAAATGCCCAAATATATTTTTATTAAAATTTTAATATTTTAGTGTAACATCCATTTTTGAAGTTACCCTAAATTGTATGTATCCTACCTAGGACAAGTTTCAAAAAGCAGGAGACAAATAGGATTTGCCTGTTTTTTTTTAACACACACACACACACTTTTTAAGAGGGAAGATTTCATATAAACTAAAATATTCAATGGAGAAATACTGGATATTTTCCCCAAAAAATAGCAAATCCAGAAATTCTAGACCTTCAGTCCTGCTTAAAATCAGACTGTTAGACTTTAGACACTCATCCACATTATCACTGCAAATACATAATATGGGTAACAGAGAAAAAGATAGTAGATAAAGTTCATTCTTTAATGACCTATCCCCCCCTGCGCCCCAACCTATGGGTGAGGAGGCTAAGTCTTTTAACCAAACATCTTGAATCAAACACTAAAATCACCTGAAAAAAAAAAATCACTCAGACATACGCTGATTAAACAACTGTACTTGCAATGCTTGCCCTGGTTCTGTGAAACCCAATGCTGATATTTGGGGCAAGGAAATCCACTACTACAAATCATGACACTAAGATACAAATCCAAGTTTTCATTTGACAACATAGCAGCATTCCTGCCCGAGCTGGAAGAAAAAGGAGGTCTGTCCATATGAAATAACACTGTGCAACAATCAGCAGCTCCAAGGCTTATTTACTAGCACAGGACACAGGAATATAAAGGATTATACCTACAGCTGGTGGTAGATTTATTGTTGCACATATTTGCCTCTCACTTGGTGTTGGACAGCAGGCTGTCAGTGAAGTCTGAATGATGGTTTTGTGCTCTGCAACTTGAGGTTCTCCACACAAAAAAAACCAAAATAAAGCTTTTTGTGACAGCTAGAATGGTGGATAACCATAGCTGTGGTATCACACTAAGTGACTTTTCCTAAGGAGAAGATTGTAACATCACCTTTGATCACTGCTCTAGTTTGAATGCCAGCTGTGCTAGGCACTTCTACCTCACTATCACACAGGTAGCTACTTTAAACACCACACTGAGACAAAAATGAGTCACAAATAGACAGTTCGGAAGATAAAAGGGCCTTTTCTTCAGGGAGAAAAACACCACACTCTATTGCAAGGTTAAGCAGATTAAGACATCATTGCCCTGGCATTTTTAACCTCGTTGTAAAACTAAAATCTTATTTTTTCCACAGTGTTTTTTACCTCAAATAGCTCAGAACGATTCAGCCTCAATGATGAAAATGCTCCTGTTGGTGAACACTGGGCTGTGTATACTCACTAGTATATCAGATTCCCCTTGCACATAAACTGAGATAGAACAATTCAATTGCAAAGCAGTGGGATGGTTGGGTGGAGTAGAGCTGAGGAACCCTGAAATTCCTACAGCCACCATCCTCTACTTCCTTCACTGTCTTATCACCATTGCCACTCCTCATTATGTATTGCAACTTCTCTTCCACTCACTAATCCTGAGGAGGTCTGACACGGCACTTAATGTTTTTAGAGTTTTATAAGATAAGGGAAATCAAGAGCTACAGTTGGGGGACAGGGAGTACACAGGCTGATGGGGAACCAGAGATCCCCCCCCAAACTCCACATTATTGATTTGCTCCTATTACATGACTGTCACATAACCTCATGGCGATCAAGTGAGGGGAAAAGAGTAAGCAAGTTTCAGTCTTGGTCTTTATTTCCACAGATGCAAACACAGAATTATTTCAAAAGGTTTGTATGAACTCTTCTTAACTAAGGCACCCATCCTCACAGCCACAGATTCTCAAAAATAGTGAGGTTGTCACTCACTCTTGATTTCAGTTGAACAAACTGTGTAAATACTTGGAAGATGTGGGATTACAGAACACCATGCCACAATGAGAGATTTTAAAGTTTTCTCTCTCAAGTATCATACCAGATTCTGACACACTTATTCAAAGCATATTTTTTAAAAATTAAGTCTCTGAAAATTTTTTTTTTCTCCTTGAACTGGTATGGAAGAGCCACTGAAAGTAAATACTCATATTTACAGAATTGGTCAGGTTCTTACTCCAAACATACATATATTCCATTTACCCCAGAATTCAGGTTAGAAACATCATTAAAACAACAGGTTTACCTCATGGGGTGGTATTAGGACTTAAGTTCCTTGTGAAGAATTCCCACACCCTTGAAGAGCACAGAAATTTTCTGTACACACAGTAAAGCAACATTATACAGAGGTTCCACTTGGCATGACTCCTCAGAAGTCTGAATTGAGTTATAACAAGCACCAATTCTTACTAAAAAGCTTTGGAAAGCCTAGGCATGGATTTATAGTGTCATTTGACAAAATGTTGATAGCTTTTCTAAGAGCAGTGCCTTGCAAATGCAGATGTAGCTGCAGACATCTGTTAGCTAAACAATGCTGAGGTGCATCTCCCTCTGTAATTCCATCCTACTATGCAATGATCTGGAAAATCTAAAAGCGTAACACATTAAGTTCAGGAAAGCATTTGAGGGATTGTGACTGCTCTCCCTTATCATCTGTAGCACGTTTACCATTTATGGCTCATCACCAGCACATGCAATCACTCATATTCCAAATGTTCAAGGAAATCCATAGCTGAAGAAGAAACTACATTAATATTCTGAACTATCTGTAGACATCCAAACTTGGACAGGCTCGTGACTTTGTACTGCAATGCTTGGACACATCTTTGACACACCATGCTAACCTAAGTCCCTCCTAACAAGTGCAGCTTGCATACACAAAGCAATATTGACTCAGCTGTGCATAGCTCTTTGTACAGCCTTTCAGAAGCACAGCATCTTCAAACACTACTGCAGACATTGGACTGTGTCTTCCTACGAGGGGTTTAGTGGTTGTCAGTGAGGCTTGACTTAATGATGCACACTGCACCAATGACTGTATTTAATTAACTTTTTTGGTTGGCCTCACAGAGCTGTTTTCTACAATCTGATCTTGTCTGCATGAACACTGTTATGATTTCATGTGGAAAGGAGGCTTGCAGCCACAACATCTTTCATAAATAAAACTGCCTTGATTTATAAAGGCTCTCTTGATAAGAAGCAAAGATAGCATGGTATCCATGCATGGATAAAAGACAGCACAAAGCTTTTTTTCTGAGGCAAAATACCTGGAAATTAAACCTAAAGGAAAGAATGTCATCCTTCTAAGTGAGCAGATCAAATAGTTTAATAAAGGGAGGAATGAGGACAATAAGGGATGGTTATTTTGAAACTAATGCTTTTATCTATACCACATGGTGTCTTTCCCACTGGCACTACCAGCATTCAATAGCATGATTTCATAAGATAGGATAAGAACTAGCCTTCGCTTGGCTGCTTTCAGGAGCCAGTTTGTTTAAACCTTCCAACAAGGAAGCTATGTGAGCTGATGTTTTACATGAACTGCTGTATTTGTCACTTAAAATGCAAAACAGAACATGACATTTTCCCACTTATCCAACTGTAGTAGGCTTAATGTATAAATACAAGGAGTCTTCAAGGATATGTGAAAGATCTGTCTCTGAGATCATCCAACATTCCTCCTTGATGTTTCTTTTTCTTTCCTTTTCCTTCAAATGCCTTCTAGGCATAACAGTAAAGAAAATAAAAATGCACATACATAGGCAAACTCATTTGCTTCAACTTCTAACCCAGACAATTTATGTGAACATCTGAATGCTGTATCTTTCTTTACCTACAGCTGTGTCACTACACATAACCCTATTTCTTATATTATTATTTTCCCTTCTATATATCTTGTTTAATTAAAGAACATTTTTATTTGCTTTCTTTGGCATCTGAAGCAGCTTATCAGCCCTTACTGGGAAGCAAGCACTTCCAAGCTCACAGAAAGCCAGATTATTTTCAGTTAGGGTCTGCAGCTCATAAGCATATCCACCTTTCCTATCAAGTTTTTTAACTGCAAGCTTTCGAGCTTCAAACATTTTAGACTGGTGAAAAGATCAGTTCCTTCAACTGTAAAACAGAAGCGATGATGTAGCACAGGTGAAATAAATGACACCTAAGACACTTTACCCAGCAAAGTACTAGCTTTGCAAAGGAAAAGTCCAGGAAAAACAGCTTGGTCTTTTTGCCTAGTTTATTCTGTGCCATTAAAATAAACATGAAACATTATGTTACTTTTTAACCACTTGATGAGTCAGTGGAGCTCAGGAAACTGATAAAAGGCTTATGGAAATAAATTAATATTTCATGAATGCTGCTGGAGCTATTAAACAAACATAAGTGAGAACCCATCACTGAAGCCAAGAGAGACCTTTCTATGATGAGGGAAAGCATCAGAAAAGTCAACTATCATTATTACAGCAGGTTCTTTGCCCTGCAAAAATGGCATATGACCTAAACAGATTTAAGTGCTGTAACTGATCCAGTTATGCTGTTTGTATCAGATCTTGCAACTGGATTACATTGCTTTTAACAAGATATTTCTTTTAACGGGCCTTTTTTATTCATACAAATGAACATTCATCAAGTTTTTTAGGCACTTAATCTCTTCTTCAAAATAAATGAGAAGGAAATAATAGTATTTTTTTTGAAGTCACAAAACAGCTCAGTTATTGGTGGTTTGGTTACCCTTTTACAAGTCTGATGCGAGACATGGACTTGAAGTCTTGAGTTGATGACATAAGAGAGCAAAGTGTGACTTGAGTCTTCAAAAGGCAAACCAACCCACTTTCATTTTTGAAAATGTGGTCAGTTCAGTTACCTTTGCTCGAGGCTGAAAGATCAAAATTATCAGCTTTCCTGCAGGAGACTCAGATCTGCACATCACAGATGCTTCAAAGACGCTACCCAAAAGTAGCTGCTGTTTCTTACCCACATCACACTGTGCTTCAGAAACACAAACTTGTATGACAACAAAGGAGACAAGCCTTTCCATGACCTTGCAATACACAAAGTGAGCTCTGCTCCTGAGCACAGTGACCTCCACAGACTTACGTTCCTGAGCTTTCATTCCAGCAAAGCATTTTCATTTTAATACAATCAGAATTTCTGAAGAAATTCAGAGATAGAGTTGAACCAGAAATGGGAAGGACTTCTCAGAAGCAAGTGACCCTCTTCAGGTACAAATTAAAAGTAAACTCTGATAGTATTTCAGTACTTCAAAGTATGATCTTCCAACGAGTCAGTTCAAGAATGGTGTATTTCTACTTGCACCAAGGACAGCATTTAAAATCCACTCTAGACAACATGTGTTCAGTTAGGGGGGAAGAAAAACAACAAAATACTTTGCAGTGACCTTTAACACATTGACAGAATCCCTGCATGTATTTTTTTAATTAAGATCAGCCATTAGGAAAGATCATTGATCAACTGGTTTATTCATTACTGACCTTTCTTTACGTTATGCCAAAGTAAGAGTAGATCTACAGAAGATGTCCTTTCTGAATTCAAATACAGTTTCCATAGCTTAATTTTGCACTCTAATGGAAAGTCATGTTGAGTTCTTTAAAACTGCATCTTCAATTAAGAAAACAAATAGAGCAAGAAGCTATGAAAGAACCTCTGTAGGAACATCTTTATTGAAGAGTTTTTGTTACCAGTTAAGAGCATACACCTTTTTCTACTATCACCTGTTGCATAAATTCCCAATATACCCTTTCTGCCAGATAAAATGGTGGCCTATCATAAAACCCAATTACACATTCTTGCCCTGGAGAAGACTCCAGCTAGGCACTGAAGATCATTGATGCACCACTGTAGAAAACTGCCACTACCCTTCCTGGTGTCAATTGTGGGAAGTGCAAACAAAGAATTTTTGGAAATAATTGAACAACTTCAAATGACACATTTACACAAGAACGTTAATAAATGCACTGTCTCTGACTATCTACCCATTTAAATTCCTCTCAACTCCTCAACCATATTTCTGTATTTTTTCCTCTCCCACATGCATTTGTCTGATATTCAACAATACTGGAAATTTAATCTGATTTCATCTTACATGTTTGTTAAATTAGGATATTAATAAAGTTTATCTATTAAAGACCCATATTACTGGCTCCCATGTTTGATGGAAAACAAAGCTACTTCTTTACACCATACATTCATGACAAGAAATTTTATATATAATACTTCATTTTAAAAAACCCTAGCAACCTAATTACTGATCTTCATATTTTATAACAGTAATTGCTTCAAAAGAACTCTCTCTAAACATGGTCCATCCTTCACCAGGACTTATGTTTCATATAGCACATGAACAATCTTCAACTGTTGTCAGAAAAGGTCTTTTCTACTGTTCCATTAGACTCATTCATACATTTATGATGGCTTTTTTCACCCACTGAAAATAAATTCTGAAGGAGAGCAGAATAAAGCTGCTTCTGCATAGTTCAAATAAAAATCACAGAAAAAGGAAGCAACATGATCAAGAACAAAGATAGTCTTCCTTTTAAATAACCACCTTTTGAAGAAAAGGAGACTGATAATTATTCAACATCATACTCTAAAAAGACGAACACCCTGAAGATAAAAATTATTTTCACTCTGTATTAAGACAAATTAAATGTTAGCATATTTCAGTATGTTAAATTTAATCACAATACTTTTCTTATAAAAGGAGATTATGATCTGGTACTTTTTTTTCTTTCCTCTCCTCATTCATATATAGGTTTGGCTTATTGAATCAACCAAATAGCAATTATACAGCAGAGGACAGAGAAATCAGCACACAAAATACTGAAGACTTACCATTTACACAGATTTCAAAAGATTTGCAAAGGTCATCCTCAAACAGACAACCTAAAAACACAAAAGACAGGTAAAAATTAATACAGGTTTCAAACTGTGGATAATTACTGCAGCCTGAAGACCTCTCGACTATTAACTGCTCAGCAAGAGTCAGACATTTAGTTGGCCTTAGAAGTCTAAATTGGGCAGTAGAGAAAGTCAAGAACATGGAAACAGGTCTGGTTACACAGCACATCTTACTGACTGCTCATGTCCAGAATAACCTAAGATGTTTTCCTTCCCCTTCATTCCTCTGCTGAGGAATATGTTGTTATACCACAGCACAGTAATACTGCAATATGCTACAAAAACATAAACCAAGAAATCAGGAGTTTCCTCAAGAAATTTCTACTGTGAAGAGTCAAGCCTAGAAATCAGATATATATTGCTCAAATTAAGCTTGGCTTTAGTAACTACAACCATAGATCATGCCTAGATGCTCAGAAGCACTAACTTTTTGGAGAAAGACTTAAAAATTAAGCCATCCATACCAACACTGTGATACCTCCACAGATAGCTAACATATTGTGCAGCTCTATGAAGAATATCCTAGGGCTTTTTTCCATTTAAAGCAGGAAACTTTTTACAAAGCATGTTGTTTTAGTGTCCCCTGCTATGCCAGCCCTGCATCTCACCCTAGAAACTGCATCCAGGTTGGTAATCCCAGCTCATCCACTTATACACATCTTCATAGATGAAGTAAAGTATTCTTTTCTCCTGTTGCTATTATTGCCTAACCAGGTAATGAGAAACTAGTTATTATCCCATTTATCTTTGAATAAAATGAACTGCTGCTGATATTAATGATGGCAGCACAGAAGTGGGCAGGATACACTGGGGGGTGTGGACAAGGACCAAGCAGAGAAGCAGTGTGAAATACCCTGTTATCACAACCAGTAGTTTGTGTTTTTTGAAAAAAAAGAATAAAATAGAGAGCTAGACCTGGATAAACTCCAAGGAATGAGGCTATATTCTGAATAGAGAAACTGCCATGTTGTCACAATTAAGCTTCCCTGGGAAGTAACTTAAGTCTATAAATGGACACAGGGAGTTAAATAAATTAAGTGGTCCTGAGCAGTTTCACACTATGCACAAAAAAACAACCAGGAACTTCACCACATCTAAACACAGAAACAAATCATCTCTCCCCAGCCTTGTCTATCTCCTCGAAAGCACAAAGTATAAGCATCTCTATTAATCAGAAAGTTAAATGGATTGAGTAGCCTACTTCTATTAAAAAACAAAAACCCACACCAAAACTGAAAGGCTCAAGAGTATCTGCCCATGAATTACCTGAATCTCAACTCTGATAAAAGAAAAGTTCAGAGGAAAAATGCAACTTATGCACAGCCTTTCAGCAGGTAACTGTATTAGCACATTATTAAGCCTGATCTAATATAGTGTGTCTCTCAGCAGGAATTATTAGCATAGTGCTAGCTCTGAGCTAGGCAAGCACATCTGCATCAATTCAAGTCATTTGGAGCACCAGCAGAGCCCCTTATATTCATCCTACACCTGTGCAACAACCACCTATACATAACCACAAGCAGATAACGAAAGCCTACAACCTGCACACAATAAAAGTCTTCTCTCATACTTTTTCCTATGCACCAATAAATTGTGGATACATATTTGGTAGCTTTAGAAGAACTTTCAAACTAGGAAAGCCTTCTTAGAGCAGAGTATGGCAGAACAGCATGTCTACACAATCCATAAGTTTTGGTTTGTACATGTTTTTGAAATGACTTTTTTCTAGACAAGTCTGCTGTAACAGCCTGTAACCTATCTGTAAACACACTAAAGAACTGATGGCAGCCTTGGTACCAACCCAGCAAAGCAGAAGGACACCTTAACTATACATTGACTCAAAGAACTGAAGGCAAGAATGAGGACAGGTTATGACCAAAACCCATCAGCACAGGGTATACAGCACAAGGAGAGCTCTAATAAAAACTATAGTAATGATCACTTAAAAAAGGAATGCTTGCAGGAAGACAAAAAAAAGTAAGAGACCTCGAGTAATAATATAAGCTAAACAAATGAAAGGTATACTTCAATACTCCTGTTTTCAGAAAATTGAAGTTATCTTCTCTAAAAGAAAAGTGTTTATGGTTAGAAAAAATCCCCAGTTAAATCCCTCTGCCTTGTTTTCCTGAGAGATCACAGAAGAGTTAAAACCAGAAGCCTGAACTATCCATGTCCAATGAAGGACTACAGAAGGTGTCCTGTGATGGAGGGATGACAAGCAGTTCTGTAGTTGATTTCCCATCCTGAAGATCCAAAAGGTGTCAGATGAGAAGCTTTAACCAGGAATGTTTCTAGTGGAGTCACACTTTAAACAGAAACTAGTTCACCCTGCTGATTTTGAAACACCTGGGAGCTGGGATCACAGACACCTCCTGCCCATGGCCACCAGCTGTAATATACTGATATTCTCAGAAACAGAAAAATTCAGATTCAGGTTGAACACACTGAGTACCTTCTGGCACAAAGAAATAAGCACCCAGACTCCTTCCATCCAGAATTCTGACTTGGCTTGATATGTTTTGCTTTACCACCTAATATATTATCTATAAAAAGCACAAAAGAAAACCGATTTTATCATGTTCTAGTTTCTCTTTTAATAATAGTTGGTTATTTGATGCTTATTGCAGCAAGGCAATGAGCCTTGGAACTTATGTTTTAGAGGCCAAATTAATAAAAATCAATGCATAGCAAACCATACCTATCTGTGATTACTCTAAAATACAAAAGGACCTCCAAAACTCCTTTCAAAATATTTTATTTAAAGCTACTTATTGCTAGAGTAGATTTTTATGCATATTTCACCCAACTGGTCAATATGCTAACTTAACTACTAATTTACCTTTTGTTATTTGCTGTGACATTAAGAGACATCATATTCCATTTTAAATATCATCTACCTACTGATAGTAATGCTGAACAGCAATAAGTCACCACTGAAGAGTGAAGTAGCATTGTCTCAAAAAAGCAATTAGTTCATGCCTTATGGGAACAAAATTACATTTCATTTTCTACGAAAAAAAATCTCCCTATCAAAGATCATCTCCCAAAACACAAACAGTTGATGCAGCACCTTCACACCCCACACACCCAAAACCCCAATCTTACCTCATACAGCAGCCCTGAAATAACAGATTCTTCATATAGCCATTCAACCAGCTGACAGACTAAAACTGAACAGCTACACTTAACATTGCTTTGTTTAACCTAGAATTTGAACACAGGTTTCTTACTATACTCACATTAAAGTTTCACCTCCACTACCACTTCTATAGTCCCCACATCCAAGCAGTGACAAAAAAGGTTCGAGCAATAACTTAGTTGTGCACAGGAGCACGAGCAAAAAGCTCAGCTGATGACCCTCTCCCCACATAGTGAAGGCACACAAGTCTATATGTGCATCTCGTAATTTAGGGAGAGTAGTTCCTGACACATATTGGAGCTAGTTAAAATCCAGTTAGTACAGCAGTATGGATTATCCCATATATACAGATAAATGTATTTTTTTTCACATTCTTAAATGCAAGGATTTGCAAAGGTGTGATATATATATGTCCACTAACTTCTACTGAAATAAATCATGTGTTTATAAATTATCTTCTCAATAATTAACCACAGTGAATTTCAGAAGCACTTACACAAGTACAGCTCACTACAGGTCAGAAAAGCTGACTGTGTAATATAAACCAATATAGTGAACCTCCATGCAACAAAGTAGGTCTCTCAGAGAGGGGTCAAGAATAATAAAAGAACCCTAACTTTATCCCTCAAGTTAAAAAGATTTCAGTAGCCTGTGATTCTGCTGTGCCAGGTACGAGGACCATTTGTATTGAACCCATTCATACATACACACATTTTCTCAATATTTTTTAACTTTAAAACTGCTTAAACTGAGTACAGGTATTGATGCTATATATTACAACACGTTTTCATGATGTATGCTTTGTGAACTAGCCAGAAAGTAGATTACATAGGGCCTTACAAAATCATCTACCTCCCTTTCCTCTCCTCCTACCCTACATCTCCAATACTGTTTCTCAGGGAATCAGCACAACATAATCACAAAATACTTTTGCCAATGCAGGAGCGAGAAGTTTAGATCTCTTTGTCAAGATATTCTTTGCATGAGACACTCATAAAACTGTTCCCTTCCTACTTTCATCAGGTATACAGCAGCTCTGCTTTCCTTAAGACAGAAGAAGTTTTAAACCACACTGCAATATACTGTTTGTCTGGACTTCGGTGCCTCTGCAGGTTACAGTAATCAGGCATCAGCTGAAATTACCTGAACTTCATCTAAAAAAAAGCTGTAGTAATTCACTTATCAGGAAAATAATTTTTAAAAAACAACTAATCATACAGATTGTCTTGTGTTTATTTCTTTGTCCTTTCCCCCAGTTAGCCAACACATTATTATTTTACATTAAACGTTTCTTCTATGAACATTCAAAAACTGTAAAAATTTTATTAACTAAGATAAAAGCCAGGCCACAGCACCACTTCATCAAAAATTGTCTTAAAATCATAAAAAAAAAAGAGAACAAACAATAGGCAGGAACAGCTAAGTTTTACTTACATTTATCAATCAGAAATTGGGAAAACACAAACCTCTAAATCCTTCCCGTTGTTTGGAGTTCTCTGCCCCTTCCTTTCATGCTCTTCATGTAACTGCCATGCAATCAACTAGTGTCTCTTCACAACTGCAGACCATAACAACCCCACCTCATCATAAGGTTTTAGCCAGTATGGATTTATTTAATCAAAACATGTCTGTGAGTGTTTTTAATAGCCTGAAATAAAACCCCACTCTACATTTATTAGCTTCTTTCAGATTTAGCTACTTCCTGGTAAGAAGACCTTGCAGGTAAGTGCTACTAAATTTGCTACTGAAGAAAAAAAAGAAACACCTGGGTATGCCAGCACTGGGCATGCCAGCTGGGCCTCCTTGGGTCTTTAACACCAGCTATGAATGATTCCAAATAGAGAGCACGTTTATCTTCCCACAGCAAAATTAAGAAACATGGTCCAAGAATGAAGTTTTTTAAATGCTCAGCTCACACAACTGGGTTAGCTCTAGCTGAAAAAAAATCAAGATAGAGCATAGCAATGAGCAATAATACAACTGATTGGTAGGAAGAGCCAAATGTAGTTTTCATGCAGAAAACCGAGTAAAGAAAATACCTGATGGAGACACACTCTTCTCACTAGCAAAGCTGAGAGAAAATTTTGTTCAGTCTACCAAAGCTGTGATCTATCCAACACATCCTCATCTGTCTGCCATACATGTATGCCTAACCAGACTAGAATTACACAAAATTGCAAGTATGGCTGGGGAAAAATTTACTTTAAGATGATGAGGGGTTTTAAGTGAAGTTCCTCCCAGCTGTCCCTACTCTGTGTTTACACAGGTGCTATAGGTGTACGTACACATGTAATGGAAGTATTATTCATTACTCAAAACCTTGAAATTGTGTATGAAAAATCAACTACTGTTTCTTTAGTTTTATTTTGGCATTTGCTTTGATAATAAATTTTCATATTCCCTGGCCCTAGTTATATTTTCTATATCTCCTTTGTCTTTTGCTTTTTCTAAATCCTACCCCTTCTCTTCCACCCTCCAAGAAGCCATTGTTCCACCAACAGAATGCAGTTGCCCCTTTCTGTCTCTTTCTGCCCCTCCTAAGCATGTGCCTGCTGTACTTGGGCACTACCCTTCCTTCACTCCTGCAGGTGAACAGCATGTTTGTTGCTTTTTTATCATTACTGACTGCTGGGAATTTCTGGATCTCTGTTCTCACCCTTTTGTGAAACTGCCTTCCCCTTCTTCCAGCACACTCTACCATTCCTCATCTCCTTCCCTTCTGGTGTGTTAACTAGGAGAGAGGTAAAGAGACAGGAGGTAAGAGAAGGGCAGAATTTGCTCCATCTTGCTCTATTTGGAGCTTTTCAGGATTGGAGTAGATTCAGCCATGTTCTCTCTTTCGCCTCAGGTTCTCAGAGTATCCAGAATATTCTTCATTGAGAAAGGCATTTTATCAAGACATCATAAACCTCTGATAGTTTATCAACAACTGCCTGGCATAGTAGTTTAAATATAACAGAAAAGTAAATATATTTTGTCAAAAATTATATTAAAAGAGCACATAATACTAAAGGAGCTCTTTCTCCCAAGAGAGAAAGTGAGAAAAATATATTACAGCATAATAAGTACTGAGATTTGATCTTCCTTTATGCCACCTTTTATGTTTTTTGGGTCTAATAGGTTTTTGTAATACTGTAAACTCTTGAGAGGAGATTTTTTTTTTTTTTTAATTGTGTGCATGTACAAAGCCCAGTACTATCAAGCACTGATCCCTGGTGAGGAATCCAGGCCTTACTGTAATCCAAATTAACAGCCATAAAGCCAACAAAATTAATCCCTGCAGTGGTTAACTGAAGGACTGTGCAATCTCTTACATTAAAAGTTTGCAAAGTAAGGAAAGACTTCCCATAAGTTTTACCATATGGTGTTAACACTTCCTCATCTCAGAATTACTCCTTCTTTCAATCATTTTTCATACATACTGATTTTGTATATTGAAATATGACCCTAGAATAATTCACCATGGAATACAGTTTTCATTCAAAAAGGGAAAATGCCAGTACTGAACTTACAGCCAAGATTTGCCCCGAAGCCTCAGTGAAAGGTCATATTAGTGCTTCAGTTACCTTCAATATATCACTTGCCCTTCAACATGTATGGATTGATGCACTAAATAAGCAAAATAGTACATAACCCGTGTGATGTATGATGCTATTTCCCAGTATGTAAGGGGGATACTTTGTCTTTTCTGAATTTAGGAATAAAAAATTACATCTTTTCTTTTGCATGTAATTAGTCTGGAGTCCGTCCATCAATAAAGAAACTAATTGCTTTGTGGTGAAAATACTAATTAACTTACCTGACTACTAATGCCATGATAGCAATGATGTAGGGCTTTTCTACTGGGGAGCACTGAGGAAAGGTCACTAGTGATAATAATTGAAGATGTGAGCAGTAATGCAGTTCATGAGGTGAAGAAACAGGGAAAGGCCATCACTGGGAAAGCTCCAGAACAGCATTTGCATTTGCCCAGGGCTCAGAAAGAATGTGGCTGATGCAGGCAATGTGTGGTTTTGGTGTACCTTTTTGTTATTTTTTCACAGTATATATTAAAATTACCTGCATTGTCTCCCCTGAAAAATTACAGCTCTCTCAATGCTACATTTCCTAACTCTGTTTCTTTAGCAGAGAACACAGCTTGCTCAGACAATTTCAGCAAATTGGGATCACAGATATGATACTTCTGGCAAATAAGTAGCTCCACTAATACTTAATTACTTTGAACACTGCCACACTCTCCATTTAAATATAAAATTTGCAGCCAAACCCATTAGTGGAGAACAAAGAGAGGATAATTTAAAAACTTGCATTAAAATTATTACTTCTTAGGATCAAGACCAAAATCTTTCACCCACACCAGTCAGCTGTGGCAAGAGTGATCCAATGTGATTTCGCTCAAGTAATGCAGCCCCAAAGAAAATATCTTTGTTATGTTGGTAGCCTACATTGGGATGAAATTAGCATCTCTTGATATAAAATATGCAATCTTTTTTTTTCAAAATTAGGAAATGTTAATTGAAGTGCCCACAAGTTTCATGCAAAATGTCATGAAGATCCAGACCAGGCCTTCAATAACTGCAATTCAGTATCTCCTACTGGTTGTTTGCTAAAATGGATTTCCTTACTGGGCTGTAAACTGCAACAACCCAACACACATAGAAACAACAGCTGTGACCGAGCAAAGCTTTTTTTGCACTTAGTAGAGAATTTGAGAACTGAATACCATTGGTTCTGATAAATGATTCCCCTTTGCTGGTGAAATACATCAGCAAGCAGCCTGATGTTTTTACCTGCTATTGCCTGTGGGATATCCTTCCCCACAAAAGCTGAGGGCAGCAAAGCCCAAAGCCTTCTAGTAGTATTCACAGCCATAAGATACTAAAAAGTTAACATGGAGGCTCACATACAGCAGAGCAGGATGTTAACAGCAAAGCCTTCCTCAATATTATTGCACATAGGCCAGCAAGCAGTTCAGCAGCCTCTGTCTCATCTTCATCCCTGTAACACTTCCTCATCTCAGAATTACTCTTTCTTTCAATCATTTTTCATACATACTGATTTTGTATATTGAAATATGACCCTAGAATAATTCACCATGGAATACAGTTTTCATTCAAAAAGGGAAAATGCCAGTACTAAACTTACAGCCAAGATTTGCCCCGAAGCCTCAGTGGAAGGTCATATTAGTGCTTCAGGTACCTTCAATATATCACTTGCCCTTCAACATGTATGGATTGATGCACTAAATAAGCATATTTATTCTGTCATCATTGTCTCTGTCAACTTCACCTTACCGATCAGTAACTGTCAGTCTATTCCTGTATACTTGTTTTACAAAATTACAGAATGGGAGTGAATTCTAAATCCTAATTATAACATAATTCTAACCTTCTTCTAGCCAGGGTTAAGACAAGCTGGGTCAAAGAAGCAGTGAACCTTTAGCTAGAGGAAATAGGCACTATGTCTGGGTGTCGTGTGCTTTGGAAGATAGTTCTTTCAGATACAATTTTCCAAAATGCTTATGTGGCAAAGAAGCTTATGTCCCATCATCTGAAGCTAATCAGTCTCCAAAAGCCACATTCAGTTCCAGGTTTTTTTTAAAAACAGTACTTTAAAGTTGTGCCTCATGTTTAGGGAAAATTCCCATTATTCACATAATCAAAGGAAAAGAGGTTTGTTTATCATTTTGCTCTAATGAGCACCAAAATTTTCTTTTCATTATTTGTCAGAAAATCTTAATGACTATCTCCTTGGTGCTTAAAAAAAAAAACACAACAAGAATTCATAGCAATTCTCATCCAGTTATATTGCCCCTAAAAGTAAGTAATTTCCCAATATTTAGGTATTTGTGCCTCTCCCAACACCTTCTGGAGCAGACTTCAGAGGTAGAAACAAGTTTTGCAGAAGACCTCTTTGGAATTATTTACCTTTCTGTCCTGTTTTATTTAGAAAACAGTACAGCATCTTTTGACTGATGGTGCCTGTACAAAAAGCTGCAGTATGACCAGTACCTGTCACATATGACCCCTTCTTTTTCCCTTCCTCATTCTTCTTGGAAAATTACTCTCCTTTTTGTTCCATCTCTGTTTAATTTGAGCTGTGTAAACCATCATGTGAACTTGGCAAATACAACTTGGGAGGGAAAAAAAATACTATAACTCAGTGGGGTCTGAAGTGCAAGGAGATAGTTCAGTTATTTATTGCAGGAAAGTACACATGGGTTTGGAAGCTACACTTAACACATGAGCTCCAGACAGGGAGACAGGACCCAACCAGTACTCTACATCTCTGTGTGTATCCATATCGAGGCCTGCTAGATATTGAAAACACTTGCAATTGCTATTATTTGGAGTGTTTTTGGAAAAATAGCTTTATGCATTAACTGTACAATTTTGAATCACAGGATAATATTTCTTTAGAGTGCCAAAATTCCCTAAGTTCATCTCATGAATGAGACACGAGTATATACACTTGGCAATTTCTTTAATAAAGAGTTTAAGTAGTTCAGATTAATCAACATTATTTGTTGGAAAAAATAATGAAAGTCAATGCAGAAAATCATGGTGTCTCAAAGTTCATGAAGGAAAAAGAACAGTATTAGGTAAAATTAAATGCTCTAGGGGGTGCCTTTTTTTTTTTTGGGGGGGGGGGGGGCAGTTTGACAGTTGCATGTGGTGCTCTAAGAGGTCTTCTCCAACCATGACAATTCTGTGATTCTGTGAATAAAGCTGCAGCATTCTCTAGTATAGGACAGAGGTATGAGAAATAGATCACAGAAGAATACTGGTAGCACATCGAAGTGGACAGTAGTTTGTGAAGATGCCTAAAACTTTTCCCTTTCCACAGAAAAATGAAATAATCTTATCAATGTTTATGTACAAGAAATTTGTCTACATGGGCATCGCTCCACTTTCTTGTCTGGGATTGATGTTGAGGGGCAGACTGAAAACAATACTTTGTTATGCTGATAAAGAACTAAATCTATCCTGTATTGATTCAAAACTCATTCCAGACGGTAGTTTGAATTCATTACAAAGTAAAATGATCTGCTTCTACTTACTTTGTGAAATTACACTGATTTCAAAGAAAATCTGGAACTGAGAGTGAATGGTCCTGATTTTGACCAGTAATTGTGCTCTAATTACTCCTGACTCACCCTGATGTATCTGAGGCTGGCATTAGAGCCAGCTGTCCCAGAATACATTATCCTGTTGTCTGTGAAGTAGCTCTGCTTACCCTGTGATACCAGTGAGATGTTTTTTCCCCAGACTAGCTGTTGAGAAGCAGGCACCATAATGACACATATCAGAAAAGCAGTTAAGAAAAAGACTAATGATTAAAGCAATTTGGGGAGGAAGCCAAGAAAATTACAGATAATTCTGAAACATGAGAAATACGATGCAGGCAGAGTAGCACCAGAATTCATATTCTGGTTCCTTCCTAAAAAGTACACAAAAGACAATTTTTCTCTCTCATGAAAAAAAAAGATCATTAGAAGACTAAACCTCCCATATTCTAGAAGTTCATCAATGTGTTAACCTCCTTTAAAGAATAAGGAAAAAGTGCTCTTTAGAAAATTAATGTATTTAGGAAAAAAAATCTGAAGCATGGATGCCTTCAGGGGTTTATATAGTTGCCTTTCATCATTAAGAGCAGCCAAAAGTCATTACTATATTGTAGCCATATAGTCACCAGCTCTCATTAACTTAGCACCTAATGCCTATTCATTTTGATGGTTTTGATTTGATCGAAATGTCTGAGCAGCTTTGTGAATTAGGGCCCAAATGTCTACATTTCTTTGTTCATGTTTATTATCTTGTATCTTACTTTTCCTCTGTAAATAATAACCTCCAATATGTCTGTGTGAAACTTGTGCAATAGGAGGAAAAATTTTAGAACTTTCGTTGAACAGAGAAGAAAAAGATGTTAACAAACAGTTGATATTACATGTCCCCTGAATATCTGAATATCTTAAATAGGAGATACCAAGCTGCTTATAAACCAGATATACTAAGAAGATTACCAGACTACAATTCAGCAGACTGGAATTCTGGCCTTGGTCCTGATTTTTGGTGCTGGTCTGGGCAAATAATTTCACCACAACTTTCCATCTGTATTTTGTGTGTCTTGCCTAGTTAATGCTAAAACTCATGATCATGTGTTCACAAGTGCTTGGCAGAACAGAGAACTGGTAAAGTTTGGAGTGCTAATGATCATTGTCATACAAATAATAACCTTTGTATGTCTTTGTTTAACTTATCCACATCTCACAGAAATGTTTTGAACCTTAGAGGAAAGGAAATAACTGCACAAAGGTAATGGGAAGCATTCCCTACAATGCAAACAAGCATTTCCTGAAGAGTATGTTTTTAATGGTGGTTTAAGTAAAACCAAGCCCTCTATCTCTTCTGAAAAAGTGAAGGGATTTCAACAGAGATTGTGAAACACCTCCTTGCCTGCCACTGAACTCTACAGCGCACAAGCTTTTAAGAAGTGGGGTGGGGTGTTGGCAGAGGACTGAAAAGTATGGCAGGGGACAAGAATTCTAGTTAGAGCCCTGAAGTGTCCAAGTATCAGACAGGCACGGAGACCTCCAAGCCTCAGGTGACAAGTTGTACAAATTTCTGTATGGCTTCCAAAGCACTCTGTCATTCTTTCTTGACTTGTTATAGAGATACTTCTAATGAAGTGATGGATTGTTCTTCAAGTTTCAGGTTAGATTGCTTCTTTCTACTCTGAGTTTGACTTATCAAACAGTGTGATTTTAGCTAGAGGGAAAATAAGGCACAAAAAAGTCTGAATCTTCTGCATATCCTCTATCATATTTCTTTGGAACTGCAGTCAGCATGATTACACTGCAGTTACAATTCATAAAACCTCTACTACCCACATGATGTGTAACACAAGGGAGTTGTACAGTGTCGTGACCCACCCGAGGATAACAATCCACTTCTGAGAACAAGTGAATGTTCAAGCTGTATTATTTTTTATATTCCCATCTAAAGTTAAGCTGAAGGCTGAAGTCAAGGACATTTGCATTTCTTTAGCATCATTCAGAGTCATGTTTGCTGAAAATAAATTCCATACAGAAGGCAACACATCCCACAGAAATATGGAGGTACTTCACTGAATGTATACACGAGTGAACTTAACAGTATGTTTTAGAAAAAGCCAAATGCCTTTAGCTGCCTGCATTTATGCATCAATCTCTATTCTCATCATGATAGCATCCTCTGTGCTCATTCCCTATCCCATCATGGATGTTCTTTGCTCCTCAGAGTTCCCAGGTAGAAGGCACATCATTGAAAAGAGGGGATGGGAATTTTTCATCTCTATTTATCAAAGGGAAACTATCTCCCAGCTTCCTCCACTGTCCCACAAAGCTGTTCTGAACTCCAGAGCTGTCTGTGCCTGCTGAACCTGGCCCCTCACTTGTATTGATAATTACCCCATAGACTAAGCAAAGAAAAAGAATGGGGCAACTTCATAGAGGGATTACCAACATTTACTTCAGAGGTTTCTTTTTTTTGGAGGGGCCAGCAGGGAAATACAGAGAATGATGATGGATGAGGGAACTCAGAAATTTGGAAGCAGTAAGGTAGAAATTTAGAATAAAACACTGGAGAGAGAGCCATGGTTTTATAGAGGAACAGAGGAAAGTGTAAACACTTCACTCAGCAGTAAGTCATAGAATCATAGAATCCTAGGGGTTGGAAGGGACCTCGAAAGATCATCTAGTCCAACCCCCCTGCCAGAGCAGGGTCACCTAGAGCACATCACACAGGAACTTGTCCAGGCGGGTTTTGAATGTCTCCAGTGAAGGAGACTCCACAACCTCCCTGGGCAGCCTGTTCCAGTGCTCTGTCACTCTTACAGTAAAAAAATTTTTTCAGACATTCACCTTGAACCTCCTATGCTCCAATTTACACCCATTACCCCTTGTCCTATCACTGGTCATCACTGAGAAGAGCCTAACTCCATCTCCCTGACACTCACCCCTTACATATTTGTAAACATTGATGAGGTCACCCCTCAGCCTCCTTTTTTCCAAGCTAAAGAGACCCAGCTCCCTCAGCCTTTAAGTGAAGAGAAAGAATGTACAAGCGGAAATAGGAAAAAAATAAGAGAGTCTGAGGAGATGAAGGAGAGTAACCTTCACAGAAATGTCTGTAATGTATGATGAGCTAAAAGTAATAAAAGTCCAAAATACAGAGATAAGCCAGTGAAAGAGATAAGAACAGAGCTGAGTTTTCATGATAGCATGTTCCACTGACTTTACAGGAATGCTGCCTTGGGATTTCAGAGAGTTTAGAGGATTGGAGCTCTCTTGTTTCTTGCAGGCATCCTGAGAACAGAATTTGTTTTACAATAATCCCATTGATAGTTTGCAAGCCTATTCCAAAGTTTCATTAATTCAAGACTGGTTTTTTTTTCCCTCCAAAAATACTTGATGATAATATTTCATGAAGTTCCAGACATGTCTTCAGTCTACAGTTGGCTGTAAATTGACTGGCATTTGCATAATTCTGTGAGACGTGATATTCAATGAGGTTTAGAATCAGTCTGGCACCTCATATGGGAGCCTTCTTAAGAATTCTTAAATTATTTTAATGAACCAGTATTATTCAAAAAAAATATTTTTTTCTCTCCAGGATTTGAACTTCAGCCAAAACACTAAACCATAATCTTTAAAAGTCTACTTGGAGACTGTCTATTTGATGAGTACTTTAAAAATCTAATCTTCTGTTGTTTCTGAATTTAATACTCTGCAGACAGCAAAGAATAATGTGTATACAACGTTTTGTACATCAATTTAGTGTTTACAAAAAATCCTAATTGTAAGACTCTTACAAAAACCTGCAAACAAAGAGCAAAAAAATCACCTAAACAAAACAAAGCTTTATGACCTTTATCCTCTGTTTTGCAACTATAAATCATGCAGCAGAAGTACAGGAACAAGAATATTAAAATTATGCCCAAATGAGTAAATGAATTTGTTTTTACAGTGCACTTCATTTGAATTGTTCTTTCAAACCAACATGAATTGCGACAAGAATATCTGAAAGCTCATTAAAGGTATGTAAAAAAATGCAAAACATAGAAGAGTGATATGTTATCACACACTAGTCTGTACAAGTTAAAAATACACAGCTACTTCACTCAGCTTTGCTGAGAACAAAGCTTATCTATCAAAGTCACATCAAGTACTAGCCTTTTTGAGAAGGTAGCTTCAGTTGCCTGCAGACAGTTGAAGAGTATCAGGTCAAGGACCAGAACAACAATCACTTTATCTACAATTCTCTTCCTTTTGTATATTATCCTGGAACGTTTCACTGAGGGGCACATGGAAAAGAAATCGTAGTTCACAGAATGAGAGCTGTATTTTCATTCTGCTGTTGAAAAATGTGCACTGACAGTCTCTTGGCTAGAACTTGGTTCAGGATAGCCTCAGGATTTTTCTGGCTGAGCTGTTGCCTATCAATCCAACTTCCCTATAGCTATTAATGTAATGTCAGAACAACTGAAACAAAAACAACCTTGTACCACTTTCTGTTCATCACCATGAACAGTTAATAATTTTACATAGCTAAAAACATTAAGTTAACAAGTGTAGGTTCAATGACAAAACAGTCTTCAGAGTGGCCCAAGTCTGCTGGAGTATTACATCAGAGCAATCCAGTTCTTCATCTTCCTAATTTGAACAGTTTGTGAGGAAAGGGCGTAACCATGATGGAATGGGAGAGGGCTGCTCGTGGCTGGCAGTGCATGAACACATCTGCATCCTCCCAACCTCCCAGAAATTTATGTAATTCTGTGTTAAGGTAGAACACCTACAATAGAATTACTACATAGTTATTCTTGCTTTTAGTTGTAATGCTTTATTAACAAAGAGATATGACTGTCTGTACAATTTCAAAAAAACAACTGGGTACTAGAGCCTTTTATCACTGTAGAACTCCCAAGCCACCACCTGCACTGTCAATAAAGCCTTCTCTAGGGATGTGATTCCCTTGTCGTTGTTCCTTGACAGCACTCTAGCTTTGTTCTAATCTGTTCTCTTCTGAGATCTCCACCACACCTCCATAGCTTCGCTAATCTCATGGACAACAGAGTTACAAGGAAGATTTTATGGGCAGGACACTGAGTTAAAGCCATGGATTGTCACCCTCCAGCCACTACCTTTTCAGATGTGTGAACTAGTCTAGTGTATAACTGCAGATTGCTAACAGCCAGCCTCAGAAATGACCCACTCTTCTTTCATTTTACAATCCACAAAGCTCACTTCACATTTGCATTCCTAGAGGGATAACCAATTCTATATCCTGAAGAATTTTAAGGAAAAAAAAAAAAAAAAAGTGAAAAACTTATTATTTCATTACTTCACAGAAGCTTTTTTAAATACATTTTTTACTAAAATATCCTGTGAGATTTAAGGTGACTCACAAATGCCTAAAAATATGGAAGCTATTTTCTTCCTCTGTTTTTTCCTTTATGATGAGGGGAAGCTAAAAGTACTTTGCTTTTGTTTCTTGCTATTTTCTGCATAGTTTCTACCTGCCCTTTGTGTAAGAATAATAATAATTTACATTATGCTTTCACTTGAGAAGCTGCTGAATGCATACGACTGGTATCAGCAGGAGGCATAGCAGATAAAAAACACTAACCACACAGTTGCAATTACAGATCAAAGATGACTGCTAATCTTACTAACTGCTATGTGTGAGTTCTCCCACTTTCAGTCAGTGCCATCCACTTTGCAAAACAAGCAATGTTTGATTTTGAAACCTACGGGTATATGTCTGTATCACACATGTATGTATATCCATATATTAAATATTAATATATTATAGGTGTATTATGTATATAGAATTTTATTATCATTATTCTTATCCTAAAATAGAGATGAATTTTGTTGCCAAAACATTGGCATCTAGTGCTATCTGAGATACCACAGACTAAGATACCCACACAGCACTGAGAGATATTGATAGTACAGGACTTGTGAAGTGTCAGGGAGCTTGGGCAGAATACCCACAGCACCTAAAACAACAAAAAGTGTCCTTTTTTAGACAACTGAATCCAGCTTTGTTTTCTAAAATTATTTAGGTGAGTCATGCCATAAAGGTCCTATTTCTGCCAACTGGCCTTCCAGGTTTCTCTGTAGTGATACTAGAGGTTTAAGTACTACCATTGCCTGATATGAGACCCCTCTACTCTCTTCTTTGAGATGTCAAAAAACCAAAAGTCTTGTTCTTCAAAACTGGTAATTTTGTTGAGACTCAATCACCTGAATACCTTTGAAAAATACAGATTCAGAGGATACAAGGACTCAAGAGGAAGGAAGAACTAAAAAGGAGGCACTGTACATGGTATTTAAGTTCTTCATGATGTTCTAAGGTTTGTGGAATGTCTCTACTTGATACCAGTTCTGTTGGCATTGTAACCTTGGCTTGCCTGCTCCTATATGCCTCCTTTTCCAGTGTTGCAGGTGGTTATATTTCCACTATATAGCGTGCAGCAGTCACCAAGGGAGTCTCTTGCTCTTGGTACAGGAACTGACAAGCCTTCACTGATTTTTTAAACCAGTTTGGATCCTAAATGTTCACAACAGGAACAGGAGTTGAAGCTGACTGGAAAAGTGCTCTTGCTGCATTACAGGAGAGATACTGTTCCCCACCTAAACTAGGAACAGAAAAACATATTAACCTTTCTTTCTACTTGGGAAAGAAGAAATATGGTTTTCCTTCCTCATATTTTGCTTTAGTAGCACAGAATGCCTTCTGTTATTAATAACCAACTGTGTGCATCAGAAACATCTCCACACTGAAAAGCCCACAATTTTGCCTGGAAGTATTATGGTGGAAATGGAGGCCTAGCACAAGAGAGACTAGACCCACCTTGGCTTTCAAAGGAGAAGTTAGCAAACAGCTAAATAACTTTGCATTGTGTTTTTAGGATGCATTCCAAATTACCTAAATATTGTTGAATATTCCTAGA
The DNA here is from genome assembly GCA_020745705.1 of Hemiprocne comata. Lineage (NCBI taxonomy): Eukaryota > Metazoa > Chordata > Aves > Apodiformes > Apodidae > Hemiprocne > Hemiprocne comata. Next base: position 10,904,013 of record CM036587.1, read on the forward strand.
AAAATAAGTTTAAAACATAAAGATTTTCCATGGAGACATAAGGCTCAGAGATGCAGTCACTATGCCAGGTCACTGGCACATAGTGAAAGACAAGTTTGTGTGAGGAAAACAAATCTAATGGGTTTATTTTTATATACAAGTATTTAGTAATGAATATTCAGCAAGACAGCTGCAGCCCAAAAATCATCCACTGAAGATAGCCAGGAATGGTTTCAAATAACCATTGCATACATGAAAAAATCCAGCACATTCCTCACAAGTCTGCCTCTAGCCTACGTCTTTGGGTTTATATTTTTTGTTGTGTGTGTTATGTATACCTAAACAGTATTAAAAGGCAGTTTAGAAAACTAACAACCCAGCACTTCTGGAAGAACTAAGATTTTTTTATTCTAGAAATTATCATCAACTTCATCTGTGGAAGTAAGACAATGATTTAGAAACTTTAGCTTGTTGTTTTACTCCTTTCAACTCAATGGGAAGGTAAAAAATTATTCTGTACTTCTGTGGTGAACATTAGAGCTGAAATTATTTTAGAGGGGTTTACTCTACTTTATGCTGGCTGCTTAGAGATCAGTATGACAAAGGAAATGAACAGTTTGATCTTCCTTCCATTACATTCCTTGCATTAAATCACTGTAAAATCATGTAGTAATAAACCAGCCTGTAGCAGACTGTCATGAAACACACATACACACATATACACAAAAGATAAAGACATTAAACTACAAAATGGCTGGCTGGCTTCATAACTGATATTCAGAATTTCTCCCGTCTCACAGAATCACAGAATCCTAGGAGTTGGAAGGGACCTCGAAAGATCATCTAGTCCAACAATAATAATCTTGTTTTAACTGAACACATAGCTGTGAAATTTTGCCACCTTAAAACTAATGGCAAACTCCCACTTCTTGCAAGAGGCTCCATGGATGTTATTTTGAAGATTCATACCAGTGATAAGAACATAAAATCTCATTGCTGGAGACACCGAATAGGTATGATAGAATAACAAATAGCATATTTTTAGACCACCATCTATGCTGGGCGTAATCAAGCTTAAAAAATGATGATGTTTCATTCATAGAAAATTTCTAGACATTTCTCTTTTCAGAACATCAACTTGGGTATCATTCATTGAATTATGCATTCTGCACAGAACAATGAGAAGCTCTAACACTGCGTAACACAGGAAGTAGGCATGAAACTACAGATTCTACTTATCTAAAACTATTTTAGTTCAGAAGGTTAATTTTTAGTTCGACAAATGAGAGATTCATTCTCTATTTCTGTGCCTCACTGCATCTGAATCCCTGAATGATCTCTAAAAAAAAAAAAAAAAGTGTGAAGGAGCAAAAATGTAAGGCTATTTCAAGTCTATTTAAAGCACTGTAGGAGTTTGACAGTATTTAATTTTTCAATATATGCTAAAACACCGTGGGATGACTTTATAGCTTCTGCAGCTTCATGCAGATAACTATGGCTAGATAGGATCTGGATGTTTTGTGCAGTCAGAAAGATGTAAGGAACAGCATCAGCAGGTTACTTTCCACAGCAATGTCCTTATTCAGAACAGCAACAAATGAGCCCTCCATAACTAGTTACAGCAACTAACTTATCCAAGCACAAAGAAACAGAGACCACATCCAAGCTCATTTGCCCAGTTCACAAAGAAAGCCTACACAGGATCTGAATTTTACTTTACTGTAGTAGGCTTGTTCACTTGGGGCCAATACCTCAAACACTGGTGGCTGACTAATTTACGATGACTAACTGAAGAAATTTCATTTTTAATGGAAATTATTCAAAGCCAGGAGAAATAATGAGAAAGAAAAAAAAGAATAAATTCCTATTGTGACCCAGTTCAAGCTTAACTCTGTATATGCTATTCCTGTCCAGTGAACTCTTTGCTCCTATTTTGTTTTCTATTCTGCTCTGTAGAAGGCAGCACTGTTGACCATTTCCAGCTGAGACCTTTTCAATTTCCATACTCCAAGGGCTCTTTTATATCACCTCAGCTCAGCAGAAGGAAACACTGGCAACAGAGGTGGAATGTTTTTATTCCCCTTTTATGACAGCTGCCATTGGTGAACTGGGGTGGCACTGATAGCACAATAAAATCACCAGCATGAAACTTAATGCGTCCCACACTAGCGTGCAAATTTTAAGAACATCAGGCTGGTCATTTGCACCAAGGGAGCTTTGTCCAGACTTGGATTCTGTCTCTGAAAGTGGCCATCAGCAGATGTTCAGGGAGAGAGTATCAGAAAACTGTTTGAGTGAGAGGCAATACACTGTTAAAAAACTGGAGTTAGAGGCTGTATCTGGACTGTGGTGTCTGAGAAGTATCAGTTTCCCCTTCAGAAGTCATTTATTCTTTTGGCTTCCATGCGACTCCCCAAATCCCTGGTGACAGGCAGGTAAATAAATATCCACTTTTAAGAGGCAGAAGAAAATGTGTTATATAATGTGTGCCAGATGTTGTGAAAAGTAACAACAGTCCTAGCAGGGGTCTATGTGCCACTTGTGGATCTCTTTTTGCCTTAAAGATCTTACAGTCTAGACATATGGCATAAAATACTCCAACAGAACATGTGTCTAGCCTGACACTTGGTAGTTTTTTGGTTGGTCGGCTGGTTTTGGTTTTTTAACTCTAGGAGAAGGTGACTGGTTTTTTCTTCTTCTATTTTAACACATTAGGCCTTCTGGTTCCTAGTACTTCACAAAACATCATTAGGTCAAAACACTTCCTTGTTTTTCTCTTACTTTCCCAGGACATTACCTTTCCTACATGCAGTAGTTAAACAATTACATTTCTTTAGCCAATAGCAGAAGACAAACTACTGTACAGGTCAGAAAATATTACCATCTTCATTACAGTCCAATTAGATAATCACTACATTGAAGATAATACTGTTTTCCTATTCTTCAGTCATAAAATAAGTTCCAAGGTATAAAAGATTCAAATACAAGAATTTAGGCTAGACTGGAAATCAGGTCTCAATGTATTTTATCTTTCTACCTTTGAACAGCATTTTTTACTTTCAATAAATTCAGAGATAGATGTCTAGGATCTAACTGCCAAGGAGATTTAGGTAGGGTAGGGTATTTTTTGTTCACATGAGGAAAGTTATGCAAACATGCACAGATTATATTGAACTACGAGCATTTTTCATGCTAATGAAATTTTCTTCCTTTATGCACCAGACAGTATTTTCAACTTGAGTGTTTTAAAAAAAAGAATTTAATTATTTCATTTATCTAAGCAGTAATGTGTATCCAAAGGAAAACACAAATTCTATGGTTCATCTATCAGAGTTTTACTGCTCTTTGAGCCACTGCAAAATTTCCAGTGGGCAAATAGATGAACATATACATCTAATTAAAACATTTCAAAGGACTTACTGCAGTTTTCCTAAGCACATGAATCTTCTGGGAAGAATAAAACTTAGGAAGTTTAGGCTCTAGAGATCATAGAATAGTTTGGGTTGGAAGGGACCTTAAAGATCGTCTAGTTCCACCCCCTGCATGGGCAGGGACACCTCCCACTAGATCAGGTTGCTCAGAGCCCCATCCAACCTGGCCTTGAACACTTCCAGGGAGGGGGCATCCACAACTTCCCTGGGCAACCTGTGCCAGTGTCTTACCATTCTCACTGTAAAGATTTTGTTCCTAATATTTAACCCAAATCTACCCTCTTACAATTTGAAACCTCTCCTGTACATCTCTTCAGGTACTGGAAGGCCACTGTAAGGTCTCCACAGAGCTTTCTCTTCTCCAGGCTGAACAACCCCAACTTTCTCAGCCTGTCTTCATAGGAGAGGTGCTCCAGCCCTCTGAGCATCTTTGTGGCCCTCCTCTGAACTCTCTTCAGGAGGTCCACGTCCTTTCTGTATTGGGGGCTCCACAGCTGGACACAGTTCTCCAGGTGGGGTCTCATGAGAGTGCAGTAGAGGGGAAGAATCCCCTCCCTCAATCTGCTTGTCACACTTCTTTTGTTGCAGCCCAGGACACGGCTGGCTTTCTGGGCTGCAACCACACATTGCTGGCCCCTATTGATCTTCTCATCAACCAACACCCCCAAATGTATTAGCATGTGATAAAAGGGGCCACAACTAGAAACTTTTTACACTCCCTACATAATCTGTGCCACCTGCTCTCCTATAAAAGAGCCGTTTTCTTCTGTATTGCTTTTTATGCAAGCAGAATCTTTTCAATATGTCTGAGGATTGATACTGCCAGTTTACACCTAAAGTGTAATATTTATAATTGTGCACTGGAGGTTTATCACTTCTTGCAAAGACAATTTATCCTACAAAACAGCACAGTGCACCTAACTGTAGTAGTACTGAAGAAAAACACCAAGGGATATGATAGTTGCCTGCAGTTACTTGTACTTGCATTTCCACATGATAGTTAATGACAATCATAAATGTAAACTGCATTGCAAGAGTAATTACAACTTACCTATGGATTTAGAAAAAACGTAAGTATCAGAATGTATAATTTCCAGCTAAACAACAAAATGATGACTGGTTTCTTCATTACACATACATTTGCTCAATACAATTCAGAATTGCAAATGAAACCAAAACTCATTTTATTTTATTAGACAAGCAAGCATGTTTCCCACTTCAAAAGAAATAAAAGATGTTCTGGAGAAGCCTGGAGAAGAGAAGGCTCTGGGGAGATCTTATAGCAGCTTCCAGTACCTGAAGGGGCTACAGGAAAGTTGGGGAAGGGCTTTTCACCAGAGAGGGCAGTGACCAGAAAAGGGGTAATGGTTTTAAACTGAAAGAGGGGAGATTTAGGTTAGACACATCAGGAATAAATTCTTCCCCATGAGGGTAGTGAGGTGCTGGAATAGGTTGCCCAGGGAGGTTGTGGATGCCCCCTCCCTGGAGGTGTTTAAGGCCAGGTTGGATGAGGCTTTGTGCAGCCTGGTCTAGTGTGAGGTGTCCCTGCTCATGGCAGGGATGTTGGAACCCGATGATCTTTAAGGTCCCTTCCAACCTTCACTATTCTATGATTCTGTGATTCTATGTTCACAACTGGTGCTCTTCACAACACTCACAACAGCCTCCCTCAGCAGAAGGCTCTCACTGATGGCAGAAAAAATAAGTTGATAACATTTAAAGCAATGAACACATTTGTGCCTTCCCCATTAAACACACAAGAAGTGTTCATTCTGCAGAGGATGGCTTTAAGAAAATGATATAAGAGTTCATTCATTTTGTGAGCATTAGTGATCATTTTGTCACCTCATTAGAATTATGTTTGAGAACACTGGATAGAAGGCATCAGAATATATTATCTGCAAATGCAGCCTACTTGAACTCCACCTATTTTTAGCCACTTGTTCTATTAATCAGCAGTGCAGATTCCCACTAGGATAACAAGACCAAGTTCCTGACACTCGACAAACAAAAAATGGAACAGAAAACACAGCATGAGCAAACTAAAGGTGACAGCCAGAATACAGAGAACAAAACAGACCGTGAGAGGACCTTACTTTACAGAAGAGGAGACCACAAACTTTTAGTATTTAACTTCCTATAGTAACTGTGTAAAAGTCATCACAGGCCAAAGTAGAAAAGGTTGTACTAGAGTAAAAAATAGCAAACTATAAAAAAGGAGTCTGGAGGAGTGCTAAATTAAAGCAAGTGTATTATCCAGTGCTTTGGAAGAAAGCACAAGCACCCAGTTGAAACCAAGGATCAAACTGTCAATGTGTAAGAAGCCCAGGTGCTACAGGAGATTATGTTATTATTTCTAAGAAATGCTCATAAAATGAATTTGCTTTTACTTCTTAGTAAAATGAAAAAATACAGACAAAACTCAGTTTACTATCAGTTTAAAACCTGTATTGAAGACCTTGTCTCTATCCTATAGCTACATTACCTTCAGGCTTTCCTGCACACAGGCTGCATTTCATGGCACACATCAATACAAACAGAGGTAAACACACAATCCTGAAATCATATTTCTATTAATTCTTTTCTTCATAAGTACATAGCCATAATGCAAGCATTCCTTGTACCTTATACATTTTCTTATGCAAACATTGATTTCTAAATTAAAAATTAAAAGATATTTTCATTGCATTGTATAGTTTGCTCCTAAATAGTCATCCCAAACAGTACACTACTTGAATGTAAACAAACATAATGAAACATAGGCTTCTATGTTTAAAATGAATTTGCACTATACATTTTCCAGTCATCTTGGCATGAAAGGAGACTTTTGAAAGAAAGAAGTTACTAATGTTGACTTTTTTGTAAACTAAATGTTTAACACTTACCTTGATTTAATTAATCTATATAGTTCTCTAGTGTCCAAAGATTCAATTACTCTTCCACACTAAGAGCAAAAATTAGTATCTAAATAAAGAGATAAGTAGTTCTCTGCTCTGCTAGAGAAAGAAATGTTCAATAGATCCAAGGCTATTTAAAATATTTACACCCTAAATAAATCTTCAGCAGTCACCCCAGTGAAGTGCTGACATTGGCAGGTGTCAGTGCATCTGGCTGTACATATCTGTTCGTCTAGAAAAGATGGCATGTTTACCATATGCCATTTAACACCACCATCTTAATTTGCTAGGAATGCCTTTACAGGTTCTTTGGTACTAGATTGTATACTGGAACCCCAATAAATTACCCCAGCCAGTGCACTTTGTTAGCATGTTGGTGTACTGCTTCCAAATCCCAAGCTGATCAATACCTGCACTTGATGATAGCACTCAATATCCATAAAGAGGAGGGTCAGCATGTCAACTGAAAGAATTAACAGGGCACCCAAGAGTTTGAGAGGCCTGCTGAGTCCTCAGATGCTTAAACTGAATTTCCTGTTCCCACTCTGCTCACTGCAGAGGGTGGAGTACAATATTCAAAATATTTAAATGTCTACAGGAGGTTAACTCCCAAAAAGACAGAGCACAAGAGAAACAGAGTGGTATGGACTGAATACATTATAGACAGTCTGGTTGCCTTAGAGAGGAAATGTTGTTTACCAGCAAGCCCCAGGGTTGTCATGGCACCATTCAAAATAACCAGAAGAGTCACCTGCAACTCCTACACTTGCATTTCTTGGATGACAACGTGATGGTAGACTGTATACCAATGTCTTCTGCAAAGATTATCCATTCCTCTTTTAGGGGAGCAAACATCTACAGTTGTATAAATATGTCCAAGTCAGCAGTAAGGACAGTTTTCTTCAAAAGTGAAGACTTCATGAACAACAGCTCAAGTTTTTAGTGATACTTTTACAAAAGAAAAGACATGAACAAAAAAAGTGCTGTCTGCTAGCCAGCTGCCACAATTGTGTGGCTTTAGGCCAGGGCAATTTTGAGACAAATAACCTCCTCTGCCCCACTAACAAGGAAAGGCTCATCCAAGCTCATCCCTTCAGGCTACTCTGCAGTACAGGAAAGGGTGTTCTCAGACATTCGTGGTTACAGGGACATATAGAAGTACCTGAAATGATGCTTCTTCTCAGAACAGACCCAAAGGACTATCATGGGCCCTGTGGAGCCCTCAGCATTATATTACTGAACACCCATCTGGGAAAGGAAGAGAGAGAAACTGCACTGAATTCTCAGCAGTGCAGGTAACCACAATTGTTTCAGTTCAGATATGAATGGCAAATTCTCCTACTGTTCTCGCAGTCTGGCTGAAGTCAGCACTTGTCTGAAGACCAGATGGCTAATCCCAAAGCCAGAAAACAATAAGGAAGCTTTTTGAAGAACATGTCATCATTTCCATTAAAGTAACATGTAAGAGTTCCAATACAGAGAAGAACTCAGTAACAGCGAGCCCCTTCCAAGCATGCCTCAGAGAATATAACCTTCATTATACATTAGCATTTCTGTAAATTTAAGTTCCAGGTATTCGTTAAATTAAACTCCTGAAAGCTAAAGAGTGGTAGATGTGACCGTGTAACCTTAAATAAAGACTCATTCACTGAACTGAAATGGATTGAGAGAGATTTGTGGGAAAATGGTTTCCACGTACATAATTAAAAAACTATCACACTGTATGATTTGCAAAGGGAGCAATTTAAAGCAGATATTTTTCAGCTTAAAGTGCCAAATGCTACAGTGAAACACTTGGCCACATACAACAACCTTGCCACAAAGAAGGCAGATGTGATCCTCAGCTACATTTGAGTGTTGCCAGTAGGTTGAAGGGGTGATCCTTCTGCTCTACTCAGCACTGGAGCGGCTGGCCACAACTGGGGTATTGGGTCCAGTGCTAGGCTCCTTGGCACACAGACACACTGGAGACAGTTCAGGATGATTAAGGGACTTGAGCATCTGTCCTATGAGGAATTCTGAGAGACCTGGGGCTGTTTAGCCTGGAAGAGAAGGCACAGGGGAGATCTCATTAATCTGTACAAACATCTGAAGGGAGGGTGCAAAGAAGATGGATCCAGGCTCTTCTCAGTGGTGCCCAGTGATGGGACCAGATGCAATGGGCACAAACTCAACTCAGGCACAGAAGGTTTCCTCTGAACATCGGGAAACACTTTTTTTTTACTGTGAGGATGACAGCACTGGGACAGGTTACCCAGAGAGGGTGTGGCATCTCGCCCTCTTATTGGTACTCAAAAGCTGTCTGGACATGGTCCTGGGCTCTAGATGGCCCTGCTTGAGCAGGTGGGTTGGAAATTTGACCTCCAGAAGCCCCTGTCAACCCCAGCCTCTCTGTGATTCTGTGAAAAGAGCTAACTCACCAATTAAGCTGAATTCAAAGAAAATCACTTTACTTCTAAGTGCCCACACAGAGTGGGTGTGTAACAAATGTGGCACAACAAATCTCCTTTAAATTCACACTTTTAATAACGCAGGTTGTCTTGTTTATGTGTGCATATGCAGAAAAACTGTAAGAAGCAATATTTTCATATTTGGGGGAAGTGATTTTTTCTCTTTTGTTTTAGAAGGAAAAATTAATATAATTATCTGCAACTGTAGCAAACCCTGTGCATCAGCAGCTGACTGCCTTTACCACATAACATACAAGACTATACCCTTTGCTAAAAGCAGTAGATTGCAAGACTGGCACTGCATCAAGCTGACCTTGAGCTGGGAAATCATTTCCAGGAGTCCATTCTTTCCCCTCATACTACTGTAACAGATTTCAGGCTTTCCCTCTGCAAGAACTATAATTCCTGCAAAGCTGGTGTGCAATTACACTTGGGTGGTTTATTGTGTTATTCCATTTTTGAAATAAAAGTGCAAAGAACATTTTTGCATCAAAACATAAGGAAAAATTTCCTTCTATCTAAAAGTTTAAATAGATTTCTAACTACATCAGAATATTTCTTTCACAACTTGGGGTGGCAGAGCAGTTGAGTGCTTTCATTTCAAAAACACTGAGTAGCACATGATCATATGTGTTTCTTAAATATATTTGCTACTTAAAGTTATAAACTACATTCAAGAATTTAAGCTAAAGCAGCTTGAAAGGCACCCATCAGGAAGTGCAAGAGATCATCAGCAAAGACAATAACCTGATTTGTCACAAAATGTTGCAACAAGAATAAAACGAAGTCACAGTAAATACTCCCTATTTGAAAAATGGAAATTTGAAAGCAAAATTCAAATTTGAAAAGTTTCCAAGTTGAAAACATGCCTTCAGATTTTCCTTAAAGAAGTTCGTAAGAAATTTCCTAACTTATTTTCAATAAGGAGAAGGCAAATGCACATAACTAAAAGCATATCCCTATTTCCATTTTATGACTACTCAAGGAGAAGGGACATCACACTTAGGGGGATTCCAAGTTGTCAACAGTGCCTTATTTTTCACGGCTAGGTCTTTGCCAACCCATTTAAAAGCAAGCTTGCTATTTTGCACATCAGTGATGCCCACCCATCCTTCACATTTCACTCCACAGTGCCCTTTTGTATTATACATCAAAGCACAGACCTCTGAAATAGCATGTGGGAAAAAAAAAAAAGAGACACTCTAATGTTACTTACATCCCATCACACTGTTACTCCTTGCTTTTACTTGTCATTCTCTTTGAATCCCCTATTGATGTGACACATTGGGACGTGGATATACTACAGATGCAGCATGATTCATCAGGAGCATATGGCTCCACTTTCAACACAAAAACGTTTTTAGAAGATACCCAAGTTCATTGACTCAATGTTTCTCTCTAGGAGGTTGTTGTAACACTGGTTTTCTTAGTTTTCTCTTGCCAGACAGTGTTGCCATTTTCCCTGCATCCCTGCTTCTGAAGTCAAGTAACATGTTGTTACAGCCCCTTAGGTACAGGAACTGGATAAAGTAAAACAAGCCTCTGCTACAATCTTAGTGCTGCATGCTAGATTGTTTTGTTCATTCTGCCTTCTTGTAGTCAAAAACAATACTTGCATTAGTTTTATGAGTTAATTTTTAAAAATCCTGACAATTTGTTGGTCTGATAAATAACTGAAAACAGCCTTGTAGATGTGAGAAACCACAGCAACCTCACCAGGATAAAGCACTCAAAGAGATAAAAGGATAGAGGTCAAAATAAAAATAAAACTGATAGTTTTAGACAATAAGAATATGTAATTAAGGATTTTTAGAACACTTTGTTGGCAGAAAATCCTCCTAGCTCATAGAAATTTCATTGTGACTCGTTCTGACAACCATCTTGAACTTCTGACACCTGACAAGTTAATTGAGTAATTTGCAACCCATTACCAGCTTCAGCTACTTTCAGTTTCTAAGAAAAAATACCTGTCCTGGAGCAAATCTTCCTATGACACTAGAATACAGCAGCTTATCGATGACAAGTAGCCTTGAGGAGATTTTACTGTGGCTCTGTCTCGGGCAGAAGAGGACATAATTATCAGCAGAAACAAGGAGAAGGAAAGAAACTCTGAAAAATAACAATTTCATGAGCACTTAATACCAGCATAGAATGGCAGGATCACAGCCCTGACTATTCATTCCTGCCTCTTTCCCCTCCAGCTAGTTCTAGCTGGGATTAGTTCTGCTAACCTGCAGAGGAAAGGGGCAGTAGGAGGGCAGCATAGTGAGTGCAGGAAATGATTGCCAGCTCAGGAGAAGGCAGATGAGCAGGACAGCTTTTTTGGCAGCAGGATAACTTTGTGCTAGCTTAAAATGTGCATAGAACTATGCTGCTGATACTCATTATATTGTTGACAGCACAGAAAAGTACTATTTTGTTTTGTAGTCCACTCCCTATGAAAACCTTGGAATTCTGCAGGCAGAGTATTTAGATGTACTATTCCAAGTTCTTGACTGGAGGTTGTGGCCAAACCTAAACTGAAACCCAACTCAGCACCTGTGTCCCTTCCAAATTACTTTATCTCTACTGAAAGCCCTGTGCCTTCCTGCTGCTTGCCACAGGCTGATTTTAGCTCCCATGAAAAGATCCATAATTCCAGGCCAGTTCTTCTGCTTAATTATTGCTAGCAAGCAATGCAGAATGAAATATCATTTCCAAATCAAGGTCATCCTTTGCAGCAGATATATTTGTCTAGGATAAGTTTGGGTGCCATTGTTACTCTCTCAAGATAGTGACAGTCCCAAAGGATGATCAAACAATCCTAATCCTGAGCATTTTCATTACTATCTATAATTTTGTCAAGTTTGCTACTACTTATAAAACACACAGGCATTCACTTTAAAGTCAACATACATATCCTCTGTATAGTGATACTAATTTTGCCGTTTCAAATAACTGAGGACAAATCTGCCTTCCAGTTTCTTAGAAAGGTTGTCCAGCACTCTCTGTACAGTTGCTGGCTCAAAAAGTAACCTGAGTAATCAAGTTAGAGTTGGCACTATTAGCACATAAATAAACCTCTAAAATTCCAGGTTGTAGAGAGAAGACATTTCTTTTTTTCCACTCTGATTGATATCAGTGAGGAGTCCGGAGCACTTTGCTTTGGCAGCAGTTCAGTAACCAAATGTGACATTCACAAACCTGCAAGATAAATGATAACTGCTTTAACTCATCTCTGGGTTTCCATTAAATTCAGCAACTACTTTTAACACATCCACAGGCATATTTAAAAGGAAACACAAACATGTCACCTTATTTGTGGTAAAGATGAACAGAAGACAGAGATGTCTTAAAGCTGTGGATTTGGAGAGATGCTAAACAGCCCTGTGTCATATAAAACCTGTAGTAAGTGGTAATACAAGACAGAGAAGATATGTAGAGAGAATAAAGAATACATTTTTCTCCTGGACTGCTTGTAAATATTTAAAGTTAGAGAAAAGACACAGTAATTTACTGGTGATAGCCAGAGGAACAGAGGAGGGATTTTTCTCACCAGTAAATCACTGCTCTGTCTGCTGATATATAAACTGTCATTCCAGGCTACTACATCTCAGCTGGTCTTTCTTATCACTGGGACATACCTCCACTCTGAAAAAAGTATCTAAATATATATTTTATCCCATTTTATATATATTATATATATAAAATAAACATATATAAATAAATAAATATATATGTATATATACTTACACAGTGTTTTCCTTAAGCTCTAATGCAGAGTTACTACTGTAGCTCAGTGGAAACAAATATTATTGGTCAAACTCTATTACAACATACTTCATGCAGAATGAAAATCAGAGTAGCCACTCAGACCCTCCCATGATGAAAAGTAACCATGCAGAGGAAGAAAGCTGAATCTTTTGGGATGAGACAGGTAAGGAGGACAGAGAGCATCTGGTATCCTGCCATAGCAATCCTCTCTGGGGTGATCAAACTTCATCCAGAGCCCAAAATAAGAGGTAAAAAATCCCAGATGACCTCACTTCAGAAGCAGCTAGAATATATGATCATAGCCAAAGCCTTTCTTTTCAAAGCTGCCAGCCCTGCTCCAGGCTATGTGCAAATTAGCTACTTGGGCAAAAAGAAGAAAAAATTAGATTAATTAAGTCTAACACACAGGGGAAAGAAAAACAAAAAATTCTGACAAATCAATCAAAAAAGGAAAGAATTGACATTTTTAGTCTAAAACATTTCTAGATTTTGTCATGTTTTTAAGTATAAACATGACATTAAAATAGTTTCAACTAATATTATGGACAATTATTAATATTAATAAATATAATCATAAGCATAATGAAACAAAGAAAAATAGCATCTCCAAAGCAAAATGTAACTTTCATGCTGATATTTCTTTAAAGAGTTAGCTTAATTATAATCAAAATTTTGCCAGAGCTATATTCCAATTTGCTTCCATCCCAAAGCCTCACAACTTATATGACCTTTTTTTGGCTTAATCATTCTGTCAGGCTTTTCCAAGCTACAGCAATTAACATAATTCTATTCAAATAGTACCCACTTACTGTTTCCTAATTTTTCCAATTATCAGCATAATTTGGAGATTTAGAACCACACTAGTTCAGGCAATAGCATCATCTCATTTCACTAATTTCTAATTTAATTTTTCAAAGTATATACTATTCATAGCTTTTTATTTTAGATTAGTATTCATGTTTAATCTCATCAACAACTGCTCTTTTGTTCTTACTCTAATATAGAAATTAAGCAAAAAATAAAACTAAACCATACAGTAACATTCTCAATTTGTATAAATAGTCTTAAAAAGAAAACTACATGGTGGAGTATACAGGACAAGTCAGTGCAGGTTTCTTGCTGCTATTGAAACAAGTTGAAATTTTCCATTCCATTCTTGATGCCTATAAAATTGTACGTGGGTAGAACTGCTCTCCAAACTCAAGCAGTTCATTGTTATCTTCTGCCCTCCAGTATTCTTTATTTTAGAGCTGATTTACTTTAACATTATGAACAACATAATAAGGAAGCTTGAATGCAATAGTTTTCTAGGGAACTACATCTGTTTCCTATTGATTTAGATGATGTTATCCTTAATTTTCTTCCCCCTTGGAGAGGCATGATTGCAAAACATTTCTCGATTTCTACTAAAAGGTAGAACTACAATTAGTGTAAAAATTCTTTTTTATTTATTAACCTGCTTCCCATGAAGTTTATTTCTTATTAGTGCAAACTAAAATTAGATTAACGACACTTAGGATGTAAATGGTATTTGCCAACGTAGAGGTTAGATGAATAGGAAATAATTTCTCCTTCTAACTATTATGACTAGGGAACAAGATCTTAGGCTTATGATACAAGGTTCCATGAAAATATCATCTCTGTCCTCAATTATGGTCAAATACATAAATCCAGAAAAAAAACAGTGAAAGGTTTCAGCTTGTTCCCCAGTTCAGGGAGTGGGCAAGACAGAAGACTTAAAAAATCGTAAGAAGCAAGGAAAAAGTAAATAGAAAGAGCTAAGTTCACTACAGTAAGCACACTTTAAAAAAAAATTACTCTTACAACACTCTAGAAATTAGAGCCCAAGAATGTGATATCATCTTTGATTTAGGACTCCCTGAACCTAACATTTCTGAAGGCTGGCAAAGTATACAGGGGAATGTGAGCATATGCTAGCCCTGTTCATTTGTACTCCTTTAGGTAAATGCTACAGGTCAAAGAGAGTGTGTGGGATCCTGAGTGTGGCCTAGAACAGCTCTTACCAGGTTCACTGGCAGGTAGCAATGTTCCACAGCTAAAAATAGGACCAAGGTGACACAGAAGTAAATAGAAGCCAAAAAGTTCCATGTGATACTTAGTTCCAGGTAGTATTTCTCTGTAGCATATGGTTATGGATGTTCAGCTGGATACAGATAATGCAGTGAAGGGATATTTTAAGTCAAAGAAACAGTGTATAAGGCGACCAAGGTATTTTGTAAATAATCCTACATTCTTTGTTTATAGTGCAAACATTGCAGAAGTTTCCTGTGACGAATCTGACTAAAGGCATCTTCTTCACAGAGAACGAAGTAGCTGTGATGGGTAACCAGCAGACCCAAAACCCAATAGCTAATCCCTTCACTCTGACTTAACTTAAATGTGCCTTGCCTACTCATATTTAAGTAATGCATGTTATAATGCTTTTATGATTGTATTATCTTCCAGCCGGGCTTTGATTGCTGACCCCATTTAGCTTTCCAGTTCATAGCTGTTTGATGATTGCCAAAACCAAAACCATGTGTACAAATTGTTCTTTGCTGAATTGACTGATTCAGGACTTATTTTCAAGATCATGTCTGCCCCCTTTGCAGATGTTCTGTTCTTCTTAATAAGGACAGGAAAACTGACAAGCCTTGTTAGAAAATTCATATCATTTCTGTTATTTCAGTCTGCAGCTTGTCTGAAAACTTGCTGCTACTTGCTATTCATTTTTTTAGTCAGAACCAGTAAATCCCACACTTCATCCAATTTTTCTTTTCAGATAGCACTTTCAAAGAGACCTAAAGGATTAGACTTCTCAGCTCTCATTAGAAGTCACTGGGAACTGGGCTTTTAACTCTTTGAAACTCCTTATCTTACTCCTGTAAGCTTTCACATTCTGCAACTCTGACTCAATACACACAGCAGGTAATCACTGACACAAAGCATGGTTTAAAGGACTGTTTTTAAATCGAGGAGCTACTTACCTGACCAAAACCAAAGTGGATGCCTGTACCATTATAAGTTTTCTAGCCAGTCTTATGATTCCTTAACACGTAACTTAAAATGTCAAGATAACTCTGGGATGCTGGAACTTGTTCTTTCAGGCTGCTTCTAAAAATAGATTAAATGGGCCAGCAACAGCTCTCTGACCCTGGTATTGATTAGCACAGCGTGGCTCACATCCATTTGGCTGACTTCTCTCACTCTGCTCCTATCTCCTTGCCCTCCAAAACAGAACAGCTGGAACCTACCTGCCTCTTTGCAGTGGTCTTTGGCCCATAATACATACCCAGTCCTTGCCTGGCTATTGTCTAGAAAATTCCTTATTTAACACTCCAAACTCTGCCATGGACATGACCATGCTAACAATTCAGCAATATGGATGACCATACACCTGTGCTCAGGCCTAAATGCTGCCCATGATTACTTGATTAACAAAGACAGAACCTCATGCTCCTAGAGTGCAGTTTGGGTGACAGTTGGATTTTTTTTACTGTGGAACTGTAAGGACAAGTAGACATCTTGATGGCTATATTTCACTGAAGATTTTCTTTCCCAAAGCAATCATACTCTTCCCTGGGGATGTAGCATTCTCTGTCCTTTCTTAGACTGAAGATGTAATGACATTCTCTGAAAATGGAGAAATCACTCAAAAATCAGTTCTCTCTTCGGTGTGGTGGGCTCTCTGTTCCAAGGGTTGGCAGTGTGAGTTTCAGAAGACAGCCTTAACAAACCCTTTCACAAAAATATTTTCAGAGTTGTCTATTTAATTCACCTTTACTGTATAAATATCAAAGTAAAAAGGTGAAGACCTACAGTCTCAACTACATGGAAGTTTAACTACAACTTTGAGACAAATGCCCAAATACAGACAGGAGAGAGAGTATAGACTGTTGCTTCTTCTCCACTCCCAATTACTGCTGTGTATTTCCAGTCTTGGTGCCTTCCATGCTCTTAAGAGCTCCATTTCTATCAGGTGAGTAACTCTTCCTGTTGCTTGTTCAGAAAACTCACTTGCATAAACCAAAACATTAGCCAAACAATTTATATGCATTGCTAGCATATATAATTGCTAGTCCTAACAGTGACCAAGTTCTTCTTTGGATCTTGTTCTCAATATTTTGATTGCCTTTTCTTGCTTAATTCAGATAACATTTCCACTTTTCCTATGCTATTCTCCTTCTCAGTTCCATCATATTACTCTGATTTCAGCTCTCTCATTTTGAAAACACCAGTTGTTCCTTAAACATGTTCTTTATCTCATGTCCTCCCTTTAATCACTTTTCTTTCTTTGTAACTTTTCTGGGTAAAAGATTTTCCTTGTCTTAGGTCTGTTATCTTTCTTTTCTGCCACACATTTAAAAAATCACCTCTTTCCTTATTATATTCTGATTTTATCCTTCTCCCAATCCTCTTCCAGATACCTAAATCATATATTTTATATGTGAGCTTTTCCTTATGCAAACCAATATTTTACTATGATGCTCTCAGGGCTCTGAGTTCTCTCCCTCCTCCTCAAAAGCAAGGCTGCTCAAGGCCAGCTCACTGATAGCAGCTCTCATGAAATAAATATCTGGAAGTGGGGGCTCCCCACCCAGTCTCTTGGGAGCTGCTGTTAAGCTGAGACCCTGGGCCCTGGCCTGAACTGTACTGCAGCTGTGTTGCCCTTATATTGATGCCTGGGCATGCACCCTATTGATCCAGACTCTGACCCAGACCTTCAGACTTCATAACCCAGCCTGATCTCGGGTCCTTCTCACCACTATGGACTTGCTCAGTGACCTGGAGGCTAAGCTAAACCTGCCTAAGGCCACCAGATCTGCCCTGCTTGCCTTCCTCAGGTGCAGTGGGTCTGTGTCAGTGAGGCTACTGCCTCTGCCAGCCTTGTTACCATCCTCAGCTTCTGGCTCACTTTCCCTTAGGGAGCAGACTGCCTTTGCTGTTCCCTGGCACATTCTGGGCCATTTTTCATTCAGACTTTTACTTCTGCTGAAATAGCATTTGGCTTTTATCATCTGAGAGACAAATGCATTCAAAAAGGTCTTGTTTCTTTTCTTATTTTTCTTGACTGAACTACTATATTTAGATGGCATGTATCAATCTTACCTTTTAGGATAGAAGCAAGTTTGGGTTTTGCAATCACACAATCAATTTTTTTTTCTCTTTTCTCTCTTAGCCACCTTTTAGGAAATATGGAGATTATAATTGCTTACTTTATTAATAGGCATCTCCCAAGAGTCTAGCAATTTCCTTTTTAGGACTTTCTAGTGCTTTCCTTCTTTCACATCCCTTTTCTAAAGAGGCTTTCTTTTTCAAAGCTACAGTTTCTGTTCTTAAATTGAAAACATGTCTTTCCAGTTTTTCTCCGGTATCTTTACTACTACTTCTTGGTTTAGTTCTATTGACTCTATGCAGACAAATAATTGAACAGAAAGATAAAGTAGAAAAATCCTAGTCTTCTTCAGTTGTTGTCTTTTATTTACTACTACTTAAAAGCTACTTTCTATCCACCTGCACTCCTCTTATGATTCAAATGTGAAGATGGACTATGAGATCTGTACTTGGTATGAACTGTTCAGTCTTCACGTTTTTTGAAATACTGTTTTGTCTCAGTCTACATTTTTCCATATTTTCACCATTTCAGGTCTATTTCAACATCTCCTATTTCCTTTTAACACCACTTCAAAAGACTGCACAGTCACCAACTTGTTTTGTTGCAAAAGCTATTTCCATGCCATACCCTTCTGTTGCTCTTATCTAATTTTTTATTTAAATCATTACCAATCAAAATGGAAATATTAGATACAAGCTTCTAATTGTTTTGTCCCCATGAAAGCTCCAATCATTCTCTAAATCCCATCCTGTCCTTTCATGTACAGTAATATGTTATTCTCCTCCATAATTTTATTGTGGAGAAAGCAGAATACTTAGGCAAAAATGAAATTGAATTAGAAAGTACATGTAACTTTATTTTTAATACAAGTTCTTTCTTTCACAACACAAAGGTTGCATTAAAAAAAAACACAACCTGTTAATTGGCCCCTTGGAATATGTCTTTATTGACATTTACTGTCAATTATGCAATCTTTTATGAAAGAATTTATATTGTTATGATCTGCATTTGTGTAAAACCCTTCGCTCTGAGTCATTCGGCTGATGGCTACTTTCCAAAATACTGGAATTACTCACCACAGATCTACTGCAGTGACAGAAATGTGAGTTTTGAATAATGTATTTAAGGAGCCTAGATTACATTTTAGCTCATAAGATGTATTACCATAAAATAGATATTAAATATATGTGCGCAGTGCAGCAAACAACTCAACAATAGCATGACACATGACATGAGAAATGTAAGGTTTTCTCAAGTTTCCAAAGTCAGTTGGGATGCAGTTTCAAAAAATTGTCTTAGAATCACTGAAATCTAGTCTTTAAGACCAGATTTATTATTACATTCAAAGGGAATGTTAATTGAGAACCCTGATGTATTTTTCAGAGCAATGAATGAATCTGGTGATAAAGTAGAGGTTTTCTTGATGAGCAAAAGCAACAGAGGATGCACTATCTTCTTTTTAACTTCTGCCCTTCTTCCTCCTCTTTCCTCTCATATTCAACCTTCTACCAGGTTCTGCATATTAAATACAGAACAAAGGAAGGCAAGGGAGGGCAACACTTAATAGCCCCACCCAAAGGGTTTCCTCATCTTTCTCAGCTTCAAGCAGAAATTATATATTGTTTTCTGAATACTGTAAGGGGAGAACGATCTTAGAGAAATTTTGATAAGCCAGCAGCAACATTTTGAGGGTCTCATTAGCAGGAGCAGGCTTGGGGGAGTGGAACAGGGTTACTGTTAATATTCTTACTGCTTTTGGTGTTTTTCAGAATCCAGCAGAGCAGAACTAGGCACCATTCCTAAATGGCGCTATTGTCAGTAATTCACTGCAAAGCAAAGAGCCAAGTTCATCATGAGAATTAGTGGCCTTCTCACCATAATGAATTAGCTTCTCCAACTTTTTAATATGGGAGAATTGTACTGACTCTAGGTGAGGGTGAGGGTGGGGGGAAAAAAATGAAGAAAGAACCGTAAGTAATTTTTGTTCCAGGGGCAGAGAAAATATAAAAGCTATTCCTAAAGTGTTAATATTTTCAGTAAGTCTCAATTAAATAGCTATGGATCTCACCTGCAAACCACATGGTGACAATCATTTAGAGAATCATGGCTCCTGCTGCCATCTACACATAGTTTTATTTCATTAGCATAATGACAGATGTGCATTTCTGGCAGCATGACTGGTGAAATTTATTCTGAATCAGAAGTGTCCTGCTAATCTGACCAGAACAATTAGAATTGTGTCCCTTTCTCATTATGTTGTTTGCATTTGGTCAGTAAGATAACCAGAAAGTTACCATACATCTATACTCTAGAATGAGATCTAGCTTCCCTAGATTTAGTGGTAGGAGGAGGTACTTCTGCTTATATTGGGGTTTTTTTGACGATTTGGTAAGGTTTCCATTTAAACAATATTTTTCAATCCACATATGCCTATAACAATAGGTACCCACCTGGGACACCATCGCTCTTAGTCAATTGTTATGATAAAATCAAGAAAAAAATGAGGAAAAAAAATCACAAAAATGTAGAGGTTTATCAATTACATATTTTAAGAAGTCATTTCTGTGATTTCAAGTCATGAATAATTTCTCACTATACACTGAAGAACCTGTCTACGCTGCAGAAACAAGACAAATATAAAGTCATTACTTTTCTCTGGCCTTTGGAGGACTTATACATTTGAGGAGCTTTTTAATATAGGCTTACAAGCACTGTCATAAATTATTCAGATTTTTATTTTATATTGGATTTTTTCCACAATGCAGTGATCAACCTGTGATACTTGCAAAAATGAGAATGGCAGTTTGTGTGACTTATGGAAGTTGATAAATTCTGTTTTAATTGTCTGTAGTCTGTCACTCTGGGTCAGACAATGGGGCAGACAAATGGTTTATTAGTGCAGACTGTCATCACTATGTTTTGCCATATATTTTAGAACCGGTTTCTCAGCTCCTTTTCAGTGTTTTATTTAATGAGCTACAGAAGACCTTTCATAGGTATTGATGATTCTGTAACTCCATTCACTGGCAGGTTTTGCACAGGATTTCCTCATTAGCAGATAATTAGCACTAACCCTTATTTTCTGCCATATTGCTCTTCTGTTCTCACTGCAGTCTTAGAAAGGCCTTGTCTTTGACACCTACTGCACTTCCACAACTGTTTCAATATTAAATATTTAATATTAAATAGCTTGCTAATTTTTAGTGGATTGAGAATAGCCTATTTTGCTCAGGCGATGGCTTGCTTATAAAGCAGCATGCTCAAAGAAAATAAGTGACTATGCCCTCCAGCTGAGAATAAATGGCATCTCATGTAGCTGAAGGAAATGTGTCAGTAATACTGTTAAAAAAGAAAATGGAAACGTTTTTCAGGAATTGACACATACGCAAAAATATTCCTTATCCATTTCAATGAGATGTGCATCAATATTTTTCTTCTTAAATACTTGTAAATTATTCTGTTTGGTTTTCAATATTGTTACAATCTTTTACTGGATTCTTCTCAATCCTACTATTCTCTCTCTACCTTCACACTTGTACTGTTGCTGTTCTGAGATTGCCCTGTCTCATCAGCAGTCCTTCCAAATCTTAATTATAGTAGTCTGGAAATAGGAGGAGAGGGAGAGGAGAGAAGGGAGGAGAGGGGAGGAGGGGAGAGGGAGAGGGAGAGGGAGGGAGGGAGGGAGAGGGAGAGGGAGGAGGGAGAGGGAGAGGGAGAGGGAGAGGGAGAGGGAGAGGGAGAGGGAGAGGGAGAGGGAGAGGGAGAGGGAGAGGGAGAGGGAGAGGGAGAGGGAGAGGGAGAGGGAGAGGGAGAGGGAGAGGGAGAGGGAGAGGGAGAGGGAGAGGGAGAGGAGAGGAGAGGAGAGGAGAGGAGAGGAGAGGAGAGGAGAGGAGAGGAGAGGAGAGGAGAGGAGAGGAGAGGAGAGGAGAGGAGAGGAGAGGAGAGGAGAGGAGAGGAGATTTCCGTTGAAAAGGTTCAACAATGACCACCTAGTCCAACTGCCAATAGCATGCAACTAGCATGCAACTTAGCAGAAAGTTGCCAGTTAACCTTATAACATCTCTAAAAATGGAGAATAGTCTAAATCACAGCTAATATCCACATTTAAAAATGCAGGTAAAAACTTGCTTTTTCCTTTAGTGTAAAGTTTTAAAGGAAATAAAGCAACATATGAGAACAACAGTCCTTTCAGCTTCAGGAAAAAATGCAGCCCATCTGAATGAGGAAGCTGCATATCTGCACAGGGGTATCACATGGAAATGGCTGGATTTAGTAGAGAGTGTAAACTCCTTCATCCCTTCAAGTAAATCTGTACCTGATAGCATTGCCAAAATCCTGAACAGAAAAAACAAAAAGTAATATAATAGAAGCAACAGAATGACAACATCTGGAAATCAAGCAAAAATGTTCTTAAAACTGATAAAAGAGTATGATAAAAGTTCCTTTAGAAACTTATAGTTTAGGTATTACAGTATTCTTTCAAGCATAATCTTTAAATACATTTATTTTGTAAATATCTCAGAATTTACAATGTAGCATTTATTGTTGTTGTATTGGGGTTTTTTATTTGTAAACTAAAGGAGTTCTGTAGAGCTCTGTTTACTGAAGTGAATGGCAACTAATTTAAATAGAATATAAATATATTTCAGAGATTCCTGTGGCAGCTGTATAAAACCATACAAAATCTTAAACCAGTGTAATTTTTACTGGAGGAATGGGGCTCATTTCATCCATCTCAAACCATCTGTAAGTTAAATTAGTGGTACATGACCTCCCTGTGGTACAGAAGCACTTCAGAGACGTGTACATCACGAGAACTAGCAACAAAACTGCTTTATGAGCTGACTTCCATCCAGCACTCACAGATAAACGTTTTGCACAGATCATTTAAATGACCTGGGCAACTTTAGGACACATAAAAGCTACAGATCTTGTATTTTCCCCCAAAGTCTCTAAGCATACCAGGCTGCCCAGAAAAGGTACAGGATTTCCAAGATTTTTACAAGAGTTTCGGTCACTAACTTGATTACTTTTGCAGGGCTCTTTTTAAGTGGAAAATCACTGACAAAACCCTCCAGCCACTCACTTTTTATTAGTGATTCAACTTTTACCTGCCTTTCCTCAAGTCTTACGTACCTTGAACTATAACAAAAATGTTGACCAAGTTGGAGATATAACTGTCTTTTAAGTATATTTTGAACTTATTTTTGTATAACCTTTCAAACATACTTAAATGTTCTCATCTATCTTTAAAGTATAAATATATAGGTATGGGCTTTATCCTATGCTGTCTTGTTATAAAAGAAGTCAGAACTTGTCAGAAAAAAAACCTCTTGAACTTCCATCTGATGCTCTAGCTTTTTGCTCAAGTACTGGTATGTATGATAAGTAGTCTTTTCATTAACCTTCCTATTTTCCAGTAAGCTTCCTTATACTCCTGAGCAAACAGGACTCCTGTCTTCTGCTTTGGATGTCATCCAAAGCATTAACAATGGCTGCTGAAGTTTGCTGAATACCTCAGTAAATAAAACAGTTTTACTTTCTACTTCATATTGGCTGACAGCCATCTTCTATGTTCCCGGACAACATTGAACCAAGGGATCAGCAATAATATTTAGCTGCTACTTTGGAAGAGCTGAAACTGTGAATAGCTCTTCAGATAAACAGTTAATCAGGGTGTCGTTACTCATGTGACAGTCTTAGCACTGTTTTTACTCTGATGTTCCACGGTGAGCTATCAATTTCCTGTGCAAAATAAACTACATTCATTCTAATAATTTTGACTGTCTTCTGTGCTCTTAATATACCATATAAATGAACTCTCACACACATTTATTTTCCTATTAGCAGCAGTGGGTAAGGAAGACAAACCGGTTTGCATTCCAAAGGAGAAACACAGGATGATCCATTCATTAAATAAAAACATGAATCTGGAGCATCTCTTTTACTGTTAACTATGTGATTTATGCAGGCTGGTCTATAAGACTTTATTTTTACTGTAGACACTTTTTCTACATGCATACACTTTAGGCCCAACACAACATGGACATTTTAACTAACCAGACATGCCTAGTAGTGCTTTGTTGTTCACTTTATCTTTTTCATTTTAAATTGTGTGTTTCTTCCCAGCTGTTATGTGATGTTTTAAAATCAGTTCATTAAAATGCACATTTTCTCATGCAACTGCTTTATATTGGACTGGACTTATTTGAAGGTTTTTTGCAGCTGAACAGTAACATGCTTTCACAGCAAGGAAGCTAGAAATGGTTTCCGGTTTGGAATCACCGACACATCACGTGTGTCGGTGTTGATCTTTTAAACTCATTTCTAATAAAGCCTGAAAAGAAAAAACACATAGAGATAAGAGATTGAAAAACATGTATCTGTGGAAAAAAAACCAAACCATTTCTATCTGCCCAGAAAGATCTACATCTTCATTACTAGTGCATCACTGAGAAGAGACTTTAAATCACAAATTGTCTCGAGTAAGATGCTCAGCACTTTCTGTCCAAAGATGAAAATAATTTCACAGTAATTTTAGAAAGGGTGGAAACTATGAGGCTACTATGATCTGGTTGCATGAGGAAACAGAGAAGGCTGAAGCAGAGCCAGCAGTCTTGATATTTTTAATGTAATCACTGAACACATTTTTCATTAAAATCCCCAGTAAGGATGAGCATCTAAATCTCTTAGATTCCTAAGAGAACCAGTGCAATCTTACTATTCTTCTAATCCATTTTACAGGTAATAAATAAAGACTGACAAATCCCTTCTTGTAGAGATTATAAACAGTCAGTCTGCTACATATTTACTATGGAACAGCAACAAAGACACTTGCAGAGATCATTCAACATCTGCCAACTAGTTAAAACTAAACCACAGGAGACTTTTTTGGGATTTTAGCCAGTCAAGTAAGAATTTAAAATCTATGCAAAACAGTCTGTGTCATACTGCTTTTGTGTCAGGTCTCATACCTCAACAGACTGTATTTTGCATTTTTTTCTATTAGGAAAAATAATCTGCATCAAAATCCATCTAAAAAAGTCCTTCCTTCAGTAAAACAAAGAGAACAGATAGAACTGCTATTTCGGGCTTTCTCCATCTTATCACTGTTTCTCACTCCAAGAATACAGGAAATATTTGAATTAAAAGCATGTTTACTGTAGGAGAAAGAAGTCAGACTAAGCCACATCGCACGTGGATACTTGTAATTTTGCCCAAATCAGAGTAATTGACAACTACATACTGTCTGAACAAAGATATGCAACAGAAGGAAAACATACCCTGTAGTTGACATTTATAACAACACTTTCAGATGGTCAGAAACACTATGTTCAGTCCTCAGCTAGCAAGGTGTTTGTGGCTACATCTGTCACCTCTTACAAATCACAGATTCAGACTGCCACATACTAATACATTTCAATATATGTTTTTGGATCAGTCAACCTGAAATAATTCCTCCAGGTAGGCACTGTACATTCATTTGTACATTCATTCTTTCTGTGCTGTTTACACTTGTAAAACTGACATCTGTTTTCCAGGGATGGTAAACCACTATTAGCATTGCAACTCAGGACAAGTGTGGATCTGTAAAAGTAGCAAAATATTGCTCTGAAGCTAAAAGAGCCATACTTGCTGGGAAAAAAAATAATAATAAAAAAAGGATATGCTACTTCTATACATTTATATTCCTGCTCTTTAATATAAAGCAAATCTACTTAAACTTCAAGCTTGGACATCACACTCAAATTGATATGTCCATGCTACCAGCTCATCATTGAATGCTGAGTACCTGCAGAATTTTTTCCATAAGGACCACCTCAAATATTCCATTACTAGCTTTCTGACTTTATCATATAAAGCTTTGGAAAAAGGGAAATAAAAAACCATAAACTCGGACATCTACTATTCCAGCCTGTATAATAACTAGGTACAGTTTTCAGATAAGTTTATGAAAAATCTCAGCCAACTTTTTTCCTGCTGTCCTAGAGTTCAGCCAGTGGAGCTCAATGTCTCTTTTAATCTTCTCTTTCTTCATGCTGTTTTGCAGGTAGGTTCCACCTCATTATATAAACTCAACAATAGTCTTTGAAAAATTGCATTTGACAGCTCATTCCACTCCATGCCTCAAGGACTGTGTACAGCAGCAATTCTCAAACTTTTTGGAAATGTAAACCTACTTTGGTCATCTGTCTTGGGCATGATATCTCCCCTTCCTGACAGCTACTTAGGTTTAACCTAATATGCAGCATGGTCCAGCAGTGCCAGATTTCGTAATTGTTGGCAGAGACTAGAATCCTTCAGGGCTGAAGGGTGAGAAGAGGCTGTAATTACTGGCTATAGATGTTTCCATTTTCTAGGGAATTGTTAACTGTCAGCAACTAAAAATAGTTACTACTACTGTGACAAATGGAAATACCTGCCTCTGGTAATGATAGCTGCTTGTAATTCTCCTTCCCGGACAAAATGAACTGTTACTGTCCCATGTGAGTAGTACTCCTAGGCAGTACTCCTAGAATCTCATCCTAGTGTTCCATGGCAGAAATGTTATCTGCACGAAAGCAAAGATTTCTTACCTGGGGGTCCTGGTAGACAGGAGGATGACCATGAGCCAGCAATGTGCCCTTGTGGCCAAGAAGGCCAATGGCATCCTGGGGTGCATTAGAAAGGGTGTGGTTAGTAGGTCAAGAGAGGTTCTCCTCCCCCTCTATTCTGCATTGGTGAGGCCGCATCTGGAGTATTGTGTCCAGTTCTGGGCCCCTCAGTTCAAGAAGGACAGGGAACTGCTTGAAAGAGTCCAGCACAGAGCCACAAAGATGATTAAGGGAGTGGAACATCTCCCTCATGAGGAAAGGCTGAGGGAGCTGGGTCTCTTTAGCTTAGAGAAGAGGAGACTGAGGGGTGACCTCATCAATGTTTACAAATATGTAAGGGGTGAGTGTCAGGAAGATGGAGTTAAGCTTTTCTCAGTGGTGACCAGTGATAGGACAAGGGGTAATGGGTGCAAATTGGAGCATAAGAGGTTCAAGGTGAATATCAGAAAAAACTTTTTTACTGTGAGAGTGACAGAGCACTGGAACAGGCTGCCCAGAGAGGTTGTGGAGTCTCCTTCGCTGGAGACATTCAAAACCCACCTGGACAAGTTCCTGTGTGATGTGCTCTAGGTGACCCTGCTCTGGCAGGGGGGGTTGGACTAGAGGATCTTTCGAGGTCCCTTCCAACCCCTAGGATTCTATGATTCTATGATTCTATGATACTCGATTTAAAAATTTAAAAAAAAAGAAAAACAAAACCAGAATCAATGTGTTCATAAATACTAGGTCTAGTGAATTCTTTCAATGAAGTTAATCCACCAAAGATACAACTTCAAGGCAATCTCAGCTTCATAAATCCACTCTAGTTCAGTAATTTGAGCTCAATTTTGCTAACAGTCCTGATGGAGAAAGCAAAATGTGGTTGGTCCTTTCTGCTATGCTGCACCTTAGGAGTTAGGTCTAGTGATGACAATTTGAGAAATTTGAGCAAAAATGCCCTTGCGGCCTCATTGAGACAAAAGACCTGCACCCCAGTTTCTGTGGACAACCAAACCCAAAAACTGTTCCTATGGCCTGCTTAATACCTTATTATTTTTATACAGAATGGAACAGCTTTAACAGGATCAACTCACCTTTGAGTATCTTTAGAGCTGCTTTAGATGGACCAGATGAGTAGCCTGGTGAGAGAGGCTGAAGGCACCACCTCTACCAGTTTGGAAATTATGCCTAAAGCCCCTTGGTAATCAAGCTTTTCATTTCCATCTCTCTTTTGTTCTTACTTATGAAATGTTTGCACTTGTTCCTAAAAATGAATCCAACAAAGCATCTCTAAAACTGAAACAATTTAATTTCAGGCCAATATAAATTTATCTCAGTTCAGTCACCAATAACTTACGTTGTTCTAGCCACACTGCCTTGTATTATGCTTAAGTTAGAGCCCTTTTCTATCTCAAATTTATGTAAAGGATTCTAGTCTAACAACGTTCCACCTTTAAATCTTAGTTTTGCATCTCCAGTAATCTTGTGTTCTATCTGTGTTCATCTTGAATGATGTTAAGTTCTCTACAGCTACCTGAAAGGAGGTTGTAGAGAGGTGGGAGTTGGCCTCTTCTCTCAAGTGAATAATGACAGGACGAGAGGGAATGGGTTGAAGTTGCAACAGGGAAGGATTAGGCTAGATATTAGAAAGAATTTCTTTATTGAAAGAGTGGTTGGACAGTGGAACAGGCTGCCCAGGGAGGTGGTGGAGTCACTATCCTTGGAAGTGTTTAAAAGAAATATAGATGTGGTGCTTAGGGACATGATTTAAGCATTGAACAGGTAGATTTAGGTTATGGTGGATGGATTTAGGTTATGGTTGGACTTCATGATCTTTGAGGTCTTTTCCAACCAGGTTGATTCTGTGATTCTTTGATTCTGTAAGTTACTCAAATTCTTGACTACTAAAACCAGAAACCTCTCCTCTAGAAATAAGTGGCACCCCTGTCAAGCACATGGGCTTTCCATCACAGGTAGGTGCATTGCCAGGATAGTTCTGTTCTGGATATAGATAAGCACAAATTGTAACAATTTGGATTTAATTCACTGGTGTTGACTAGAACCACTAGAAAGTTTTCAAATGTCCGTAATTATACAGATAGAACCGTACACGGATGCTCCATAATTTAGGTTTTCCATAATTCAAATTTTTAAAACATTCTTGTTTTCTCTTTTTTCCTACACTTACCTGCCCTGCATCATGTTTCTAGCCTTCATTTGCCAAGCTGTGACAGTACATTATGTCAGATAAAATTTCAGTAAAATTTCCCTTCACAATTCTCAGGGGAAACCTCCCAACTCTTAAATCACCTCACTCCTAGCAAGACAATTCCCTCACTATTTGACTAATTCTCAAATCCAGCATTAACACATTGTGGCAAGTGAAGTTGGTTTCATAAGTCTGTATTGCACAAAGTACTCTGAGATGTGTGACACACTGAGGTGTATCCATCCCATTTTTAAAAATAAGACCATGTAAAAGGCATGTAACTATTTCTAAATATTGACATCATTTATGTTGCTGGTAAAAATTAATAAAAGAAATATTTTAAAAGAAAAGAAAGAATCAGTCTGACTAGCTGAAATAAAAAATCTTTCCCAGAAACCAAGAAGCAAGTCATCTGACCAAGAGTAACAGAGGTAGGTCAGTATTTGGATGACATTTAGGAAGTGGGTCATCACCAACAGCTGTGCTATATGTCCCTAGACATATAATAGTATTCTCTGTAGCTTCAGTCATGCACTTAGAGATACCAGCTAGCAGCCTTCTTTAGTGATCACTGAATATATTCTTTCCTTGATGCTTGCACTGTCTAAACATTTTCTGGCTCGCTTTCAACGTTTCTTGTCATTTAAGCAAAACAGCTGTGACACTTAGGTACCATTATCTCAAACAAGCTGAAGGCAGCCATACATTAAGACACACTCTCAGTCCATAAGGACATGCTTTTCTTTAGAACAAATGTTAGAACAGCACACTATTTTAAAGTACCTTTATCACAGCTTTCCCTTAAAAATTTGAAAAGGAGAAAAATATTTCTGTAGCTTCATCACTTCCACAGCTAGAAAAAAAACAACTATAACATTTCAATAGCTAGAAAAAACAAATGCAAGAATATGGAAGAAAAGAAACCTCTGTTGCTTCAAAAATAGCTGTTCTTATCTTCCTTTTTCCCAGATGCATGCTGTATCTTTTGCCATGAGAAAATCATACTATCATTTTTTCTCTGTGAAAGCCGGTAATTTATCTCCTTATTGACATTTGCAGTTCCACAAAATCCTGCATTGTAAAATGGAAGCAAAATATGGTGAAATTATTTTATATTGCCAGTTTTATTATGCAAACCACAATTGCTCCTGCTGTCAACAAGAAAAGTTTAGTGCTACTGAAAAGCACTTGATCCATTCTTGCAAAACATGACATGAGCTGCATGTAAATTAGACCACGTCTCCTAATGACTCCTATCGCATTGGTCTTGACAGCACAGATATTTTAAAGAAAAATGTCTTAAAAAACACCTTTTTTTTTTCTAGGTATCCTTTTGTTGTTACATATAGGATTTTAATTCAAACAAACTAAGCATGGATGGTATCCTTTCATGTTTCTATGATCACAGCTATTTTTTTTTTACTATTACTGCATTGTCTACCAGTTATTTTTCCTATGATTTGTATGGAACTTAAACACAAGCGCAGGAGGTAAGACATGAGGAGCCATTTCTAAAAACAAGAACATTCTATTGTCTAATCATAAAAAACAGTAAAGGGATAATGGACAAAGTAGTGTCTGAATATACTTTCTGTTCATTTTTGAAAGATGACCATATGTCAGCCTCTGCTTCTTCCCTAAAAAACTCTGAAGCAGTTGCACAATGCTAAGACAGAAGCTCAAATAGATTTCTCTCTGTGCTATGTGTTGAATACCTACTGGCTTCCTTTTCTTTGACTTAGATTTTGGCAATGAAAAGAAGACTAAAGATTCTATATAAGCCAGGGATACAGTGCCCACTGGGGCGTGATCCCGTACTGACCTGAGGTCACAGGACTCATTTTATTTCTTCAGTGAGAAACACACCAGAAAAAGATGCAGAAGAAGGCTTAGAAAGCTGCACTGCAGTAAAATAACAGGCCAAAAAGAAAAATTATCCCTTTTCCATCAAATAAAAGTTCATTCCGTGTCCTGGGGTCAAAAGCTATTACTGCTATATTTTAAATTCAGATTAGTCAGATTTTTCTACACATAACTTCACTCCCACTTAAAATAATCCAGCCATATTTGGACTATCCAACTACAATCACCGCAGAGGGAACTAAACAGACAAGTGTCAAAGAATCCAGGGGCTTTAATGCTTTCAAATATTGGTGGTGGTCCCTACTGAACCAGTACATGAATGCATTAGAACCCTGGACTTGATTTCAGTGTTAATAACATATACATTTTATACACACACACGGAAAATTCTCACATTGCGAATTTCACTTCCTATCCCAAAACTTAGACTGAGCACTAGGAGTGGCATGTAGGAGAGTGCTACAAGGTAATGCTCATTCTTCCTGTTTTTCAAGATAAAACAACTAGCTGCCCTCATCTTAGTACCATCTTGATAGTAAATAACTCACACTGTTTTTCTTCTGTTGAAACTTTGCTTGAAATGCTGCTACCTTACTAAGACAGAACAACGAAAGATTTTAGCAAACTGTGTAAAGTTCTGGTTTTCTGGAGAGGAAAACCACTGTCCCTGAGGGAAAAGCTGTCCATGGAAGAATCCACTCTTCTGCAAGTTTGCCAAGATGAAAAGCAAGAACTAGGATGGAGTCTGATGGCAGTGTATTTAAGAAATTATTTCTCTGCTATACTACTTCAGGATTTGATCTTGTTCCTATTGACTTCAGTGTTTCAGGGGCAAGTCCTCAAACATCAATTTAAAAAAATAGTACAAAGGGGAAAAAAAAGTTTTTTTGTTTAGCACTCATTATTACAGGATGAGCACGTGCAACCTTCTCTTCTGCAATTTGTACAGAAATAATAAGCAACATTTAGACATACTTATTATATGACTACAAGCAGTCAATGTAAAAATTATTAATACAAAATATTAATCCATACCAACTTTCTACAGGTCAACCCATTACAAAATACATTAAAAGAAAACAACATTTTGCCATCAAGTAAGAGTTTTAACTGAAGCTGAACCACAGTGAGGGCATCTACATTAAAACCACCAGAGAATGTCATTGAGTATCATCAGGTGGTCACAGTCCACAATTTGTGTTTGAGTAGAAGTATTGCATCATATGCCCCATTTGAATAAGTTCAATGGCTTATCATCCCTGTGATTAAAATATACTCAACTTTTGGCATTAATTTATTCAACTTCAGTTTTCATTTTCCACCACTCATTATGACTTTTTTCCTGACAATTCTAACAAATCTCTTCTTTTACCAGAACTCCAAAGCTGCTGTCTAAGAAATGCTTCAAAGTCTCCTCTGTCCAAACTGCCATGTTTCAAAGCCTACTTTTTGCACAAATAAAGAGAGGATTTTTATTGCATTGGATCTTAAAAATAGGGTTTAGGTCATAATCATTATCAAGTATAATTTTAATAAAAATACAAGGAATATTAATAGCAAGTAGTTTACTACATATGATAGAAACAAAAAATAAAGAAAAACAAAATAAGAACAAAAGAAAAATTATTTTAATTTTAGTTTACCTAAGCCACCCACACTCTCACAAATTGACACAATATAGAATCACAGAATCATAGAATGCCAGGTTGGAAGGGACCTCAAGGATCATCTGGTCCAGTCTTTCCAGGTACTACTATAGTTTATATGAGATGGCTCAGCATCCTATCAAGCTGAGACTTAAAAACTCCAATTTGGGGGAATCTACCACTTCCCTTGGCAGACTATTCCAATATTTGATTGTCCTCATGGTGAAAAATTTACCTCTTCTGTCCAATTGGAATCAGAACGGTTTTCTCCAGATCTCTCACTCATTTTACATGAGATGTTATATTTAGAAAAGATAAAGGAAGTTATTTTCAAATATCAATGAAAATTATTATAATATTCAAGCATGAGATTCATCCTATTTTTAAGAACTTAGTATCATTATATGCTTTTGAATTGCTGTCATGTCCAACTGTTTTCCAGTGCATGTCAAGTGACGTGGCTAAAATGTAACTTTTGGAAATAGTTTTGTCTCTCTCTCTTTTTCTTTATGAATGTCTCCTGGTCTTGCTTGTTCACTTCCAGTGGTATTAATTTTGGAGGAGAGCTGCTTATTTGTCTTTTAGAAATTTATAGACATACATACTGTGTATCTGTATTAATAGACAGAATGTAAGAGTTCATCCACTGTAACAAGTGTATGAGACACAGATCTCAGATGGTTCTCAGTCTTGCTTCAGCTTTTTTGTGTAAGTCACAAATGACTCAGAAGCCCCTCTCCACTGGGCAGACAAGATTTGCCGTTCAGCAGCAGAGTGTTTTATCTGCAGTCCTGGTGGAACCATTAGGTATCTTGGACTATTAGAGGATCAGGAATCTGGCTAGTGAGTGTCTTGTAAACATGGCCATAGGCTTTAAGCTTGATCTGTAGGCAACTGCAGTTCAGAGCAGAAAACAACTCAAATGTACTTACCTCTGACTGTGTTGCTGAATACATAAAGTGCTATGTTCTGTATTACCTACGCTTATTAAGAAACAATAACTTTGAACCACATTTTATTACCCCACTGAAATCCAGATGAGAGGCAGCAAAAGTGTGTAAAATCCAGGTCAGGTCAGTCATTACCTACCAGTGTGAGACACAGCACTTTAGCCAGCTGGACATGATAAACAGGAATGCTTAGAGATGGTACTGTGTGAAATCATCAGGGACCTAACAACCATTCTTGAACTTCAAACAGTTTCATTTTTTTATATTTCTCACATTCAACATAAGGAACAGCAATCTCTTGATGAAACTTCTAAATGCACCTTCAATTTGTGGGCACTGTCTGTGATACAAATTGGAATTTCATGTAACAGGGAGCGCATCCTCCAGACAAATTTAAAAAGTGTACCTAAGAGCACTGCAAACTGGCACATGAGAAACAGAGAAGGGCATTAGTAGAATTTATTATAGTTTTCCTAAGCTGTTTGAATATTTTCCTCTTTCATTGTTGTATTCTGGAGGCTGACCAACTATACATAAACTATTGTTTTTATGCAATTTATCAAGAAAGCAGTTGATTTTCTCCTGCCTCCTTAAAAATTCCTCATTTGACATAAAAATGGTCTATGTAAAACCTCCAGAAGGATGTGGTTTCTCTGCTGTGTTTTGCTTTTACAAAATGTACCACTATAAGCATATCCTATGTGACAAGATCTTATTTGGAAAATAAAATCAATACATCAATTAATGTAAGGATTGCTTCCACAGCTGACAATACTTTTTTACGTGTTTCTCCTACATAATTAATAGGGACACTAAATTTAACAGTTAGTGGTACAGAATAATCTCCTAACTATGAATTTCAATAAAAAGCTTAGGATGAAGCTAGGGGATGATGTGATAGAGAGCAGCCCTGCAGAAAGGGACTTGGGGCTACTAGTGAATGAAAAGTTGGACCTGAGCAAACAACGTGCACTCGCAGCCCAGAGAGCCACGCGCATCCTGGGCTGCATCAAAAGCAGCTTGGCCAGCAGGGCAAGGGAGCTCATTCTGCTCCTCTATTCCACTCTCATAAGACCCCACCTGGAGTACTGTGTTTCACCATGGAGCCTGCAACACAAGAGGGACATGGACCTGTTGGAATGAAATGAGTCCAGAGAAGGGCCACAAACATTATCAGAAGGATAGAGCACCTCTCCTTCAAAGACAGGCTGAGAGAGCTGGGATTGCTCAGCCTGGAGAGGAGAAGGCTCCAGGGAGACCTTATAGTGGCCTTCCAGTACCTGAAGAGGGTACAGGAAAGCTGGGGAGGGGCTTTTTACAAGGGCTTGTGGTGATAGGATGAGGGAGAATGGTCTTAAATTCCAGCTTTAGATTAGACATTAGGAAGAAGTTCTTCACACTGAGGTGAAGCACTGAAACAGGTTGCCTAGAGAGGTGGTGGAGGCCCCATCCCTAAAAACATTCAAGGTCAAGCTTGCCCAGGCTCTGAGCAACCTGATCTATTTAAAAAGGTCCCTGTGAACTGCAGGGGGGGGCTGGACTAGAAGATCTTTAAAGGTCCCTTCCAACCCCACACATTCTATGATTTTATGATGATGAAATCCAAAAAGATGTAATCTTCCTCATTAACTATTCAATACAGCTACAGATTAGAAAGAAAAACACCTTGCAGAAGCTTGTTTTCCATAAATAAAAAGCTTTATATACAGAATTCAAGCTCTGTAGAAATCTTAATTGCAGCACAATATGATAATGGGTGCTACTAAAAAAAATGTAAGGTCAAGGAAACTGTAAATCTAATTATTTACATCACCATGTTTTCAAAATTAGTACAAATATCTCCTTCACACTGCACCAAGACCAGAGCAGTCACTGCAGTTCTCTACTTGCATTGAAGCATTATCCACATTTTGTGCTTGCAAAAATACAGAGAACAGTCCTCATTTGCGTAACGTCACACAGCAGGAAACAAAAATCAATCCCGTTCTATGACCACTTGACATTCAAAGCCCTTCTTAACCTGCTTCCTAATATTCTTCTCCTCTCCTTTCACTCCCTCCTCTTTCAACACTCAAGCAACTTGAGTCCTCCAACTTCTTGTGTCCCTTGTTCACTGTCTCCTTTCATGCTGCTAATTCATTTGCAGTTCCCTTTCTGAATCAAGATATAGATTCTCTTTATTTCGTAATGTTCAGCTTAAAACACAGTACTTTATGACTGTCACAGACCATCATATGTGGGTAACCATCTCTTGGTCCTTACCTGTACCTACAGATGACTTTTCAGTCCCTCTAGCCTAGTGAAGCTGGGGTGCCAGCACAAAATAACTACATATTGCTCTCCCTCCAACGAGCTAAAAAATCAGAAAAGCGTTCACTGTCAGAACTCCAAAATCAGTTAATGTAAACAGCATATCATTAATCAGCTTCATATTACTATTGATTTATGCAACATTTAAATCCTTGCATGTATTATATTGTCTACCTAATTCGTCAATGCCTTCTGGCTGGAAGTGCATCTTTTCAAAAGTCTTTAAAATCTCAACACACTTGCTGGCAACATAAAATAAATAAGCACTATATACTTCATTATAGACATTTCAAAAAAAACCAGCAGTATTTCTAGATGATCTCTGAGGTGCCTTCCAACCCTAATCATTCTATGCTTCTATAGAAAGTAGTCTACATCAGATACGAAGAAGGTTTGTCTTATGAGCACAGGTAAAAGAAAAATGCCTAAAAAATACCTTTGCACTTATCACAGTATCAAAACAACTTTAGTATTCAGAGAAAATAAAAGAATATGCTGAATACGAGCAAAGAAAGCATCATGAAGCAAATAATCATCAAAAAGCATGAAGTCTGTTACACTGTAGAACAAGACAGAAGGAATGTATTTTCAGTCAAGTGTGTCTGTGCTGGTACATTCACATGATTATTTTTCACAGTCAACAATTTTTTGAGATTAGCAACAACTGGAATTTGACAGCATCTTTTCAGTTTAGAGCTAATGAAACCTAGAATCTGCTTGGGAAATTCTTCTATTTTAATTGCTCATTTAAAAAAAAAAATAATAATCTATAAATAAATCAAGAAGTTTACTCAAAAAATTCAATTGATTTTTCAAAAATATCTTTTTATCCCAAACGTTACCAAACAATCTCAAATATTATAATACTCCATTGCTATAGAGTTAAAATGTACTTCAAGAGAAGGAAGACCAGGCTATCATTCTATACAGTTCCTATTACAAAGGTCCTCTGAGTTTAAAAATTTCACAAGCAAATATATTTGACTTTTATGCAATATGGTTTCTGGGTACAACAAAGGCACTGCTAAACAAAATACACTTCAGCATTAAAAAGTCCTCTTAAGAGACAGGATTTGGAAACCAGGCCATTTGAAGGTAAGATGCAGATCTCAAGTTCATGTAGATACATTAGAAAGTTTGGATGGGATGTATACTCCTATACACTTCTCTGTCTACAATGCAGCCTCTGTTCACACCATGATGCTTCTGCAGTAGATGAAAATTTAGCCAGTTTAGCCAAATGTTCCTGCAATACCATTTATCTCCTCCTGGAGCAGACACGTAAAATAGGTCAGATCAACTATGTCCTGTTAAGTGCTTCTTTCTCTTCAATGACTATTAACAGGCCACAGACTGACTGATTCAACCGCAGCCCATGAAGTGAGATGAATCCCACACCTCACATCTAACTATCCTGCAAAAGTTTTCTCAATAAAACAATGCTGATGTTTCTTACCAAAAGAGTATTTAAACAACAACAACAAAAAAAAGACCAAAAAATGAAAAAATAAAACAAAACGTAACTATAGTATCTGTACTGCATTTAGAGCTTTAATCCAATGATCACACAAAACTAATGGTTCAAGAAGTTAAAAATAGCAGCTATATGGTATCTAATAGCCACATGGCACTCAGGAGCAATTTGAGATCTCTTGCTTTCCAAGCAAAAACTCACAATCACTGCTCCGATAAGCTATATACAACAGGCAAAGATGAGAAAAACAACACTGACTTTCTGTCACTGCAGTAATTTTTGATGAAGAGTTTCATATATTTATTCTCCTGCGTTATCTTTTTTAAAGGGAGTGATAAATATATATTTATAGGTTTATTAACAAATCTGTTCTGATAGCTAGAAGATTCAAGGAACTGTTCTGTTTTAAAATGCATATTCCAATAACTAGAAGTACCACTAAAAAACAAAGATGCTTGATTTTATATAAAATTTCTCCACTTCTTCCTTTAAAGAATCCTTCAAAAATTGTGCTTCTTTAAACTGAGTGACTACAAGGTCACAAAATATTAATGGATCTTCCTAAAGCTGTATTTCCTTTTCTCGTCAGCAACATCATCTTTTGTTTGCTTATCTCCACACCTGACTATTTTTAAGGACTTTGTTCATTTGTCAAAGTAAACCAAGATAATGAAAAAATGGGTTCAGCTGAGGTTACAATATTCGCCAATCTGGTAAAAGATCATGGTAAGTCAGTACATTATTTTGCTGAGTGCACTATATAGCTATTTTCTCTTTAAATTCAGCTTGCTTGCAGTTCAGTCTTCCCTCTCACACAGATGTCATGCACGATGGCACCCTTTTAGTTTTTCACACCCATTTGAGGAAAATAAAATCCACTTTCTTAATTTCCTTTATATTTCTCAATGTGCAAAATACAGTACTCAACATTAGTGGCTCACAAATTCCTATAAACTGAATAGGGATGGCTAGCCCCAGTGCTCATGTAAAACCTCTGCATTACACGAGTGTTGCAGAAACCATCGTTCTATGAATTGGCACACACCCCTTCTAGAACAGTACTGGCACATTGTTCCAAAATAAGACAAGGAAAACTGATTATTGAAAAACAAGTCTTTAAAACAAATCCTTCTCCTCTTCCTTTCTAATGCTGGGAGCAAAAATTAGGTGAAGGACATACCCAAATCCCATTTCATTCGCTTACCCAAAAGTCCATGTAACCTGATTTAAACAGCTTTCACGTGCTACCATATAGAGCTGCTTTGCAGCTTTCAACTGCTGCCTTCTGGCAGAAAGAAGGAGAAAGAAAGAAGAAAAGAACTGCTGCCTTCTGCCTTCAACCAGCAGAAAGAAGGCTGAAGTGATGGCGTTGCTTAGGTGGGTAGAACGATCCAGCTCAAAAGCCCATAACACTTGAGATGGGCTCTTTGTCTTGATGTAATATTTTTCCATTCCCACTTTCTCATCTGTACTGAAATCCTAAGTATAACACAAAGACATGGTTTCTTCTGCTACCAAAGTTAGTTATACACTTGCCATGGCTATGGGAACCCAGCGGGAGCACTTTAATATACACTAGTGACTTCTGGCTGGAACAGAAGTCTAAAAAAAATAATTTAGCCTACTGTATTTTCTGCCAACAGTGGCAAGAAATACTCAGCATTGTATTAGCAGTTTACCAGCAAAAATCCACTTCATTTTGTTTCTTATAAAATATTGGTGTTTCAGGCCCTAATGAGCAAAGACTAGCATTATCTTTAATTCACAATTACTGTGACTATACTCTTCTTTTTTTCTGAGGAAAGTTTATGTATATCTGCAGCTAGAATATTTGTCTGCTTCAGAATTGTTCTATCATTAACCAGAATATCCTCAGGATTGCAAGTCTCTTGTCCCCATCAGTCTGTAGGGGAACACAGGCATTATTTAGGGGGGATGCTATTTGTGCTTACTCAGTTTGCTCTAGTCAAAAGTTTCTTAGGAGCAAACCATACAAAATGCCATATCAGATTAGAACAAAATCTGTCCCTGACAGTGATCAGTAGCAGTTGCTGGGGGAAAGAGGGTAAGAATGGGGCAACAAACCATGACACTCACCTTGGTATGACCTTCCCATTTGCCAACCATCCACTTCTGTCAGACAACCCTCAGATCTATCAGGCCTCATACCAGTCTGGAGAGCCAATCCACCAATAGAGATGTGTTCTTCAGCAGACATGCAGAAAAAAGGAATCTTTGATCTATTAATATTTTTAAGCTTTATATAATGGAATGGCCAAATATTACTGTAGGCAAGATTCTTAGAAACAAAAGTCACTGTCTGAAATAATTATTTTCCTCTATGCACCACTTGACTATTTTTGATAACTGATTCCTCAAACACCACATATGACACTGAAAAAAATTCTTAGTGTAAAATCTGGAAAAGATTCAGTCAAGAAGGACAACAAAGCTTTTCATCCAATCTGAAAAATATTACTTTATTGTTGCTACAGTAACATCTTGATAATAAGCCCTTTAAATTGAAACACTGGCTTAAGAGAGTTCTAGGTCAAGTTAAGAAGCTCAGACAAGCTCTTCAGAGGAATCAAGTTTATATTCAGCATGGGTAAGAATGCAATGAAAAAGGTGAACTAAAGTTTTAAGCTATTTCCATAAGGACTTCTCACTTGCTGTGGTCTGTCCTACTTTCTTTCCCTGTAGCCACCCAGCAGTCTCTTTTCTGAGGAGAGAATTCTCAATTGCCTCTAAGGGAAAATTCCTAATAATTTTTTATCCTCTAGCACTGTACCATCTTTATTTAAAAAAAAAAACACAACAAACAACACCACACAAAAACCCCCAAAAAACAGCTTAGATTTGCAAAAAGATGTATTTGCAGATACAAGTTTGCACCTCCTGAAACGAGAGCAAGAATAAAAATCTATTTCCAATTTGTCGCATATGGAGAATAACTACACACAGATAATATATGAACTGAGAATCTGCAGAGTGAATACAAAATTCATTCATGAGGCACCTGGGGATTATAACAGGAATTTCTATTTATTTGCTCTATAACTACATGATACCTGGTGTTCTCTCACTGATCTTTAAGGTCCAGAGTTGAGGTAATTCTTCTGGGGGAGAGTCAGCAATATGCATACCGGGGATCATCTTTGGAAAAGGAGGAACAACCTCTTTCAGTTTTCATGCGGTTATAAAGCATCGGTTACTGGATTTTTGGCACAAATCCAGTTTCAGAGAAATGTTCAGTTAATTTGCATCTTGTCAAATGTTTTTATAGTCCTTCACAGATGTCACCAGATATCTACTCATTGGAGGAGAATGAGAACCAAAGCTTCTAGCTCATTCTAAAGTGGTGTGCCATATCAGCTTTAAAAACGTAAATGAAGCATGTGAAGTATTGTTATTGCAGAAGGCTCTCCAAATAGCAAATTCAAAGCAATTTGAGGAATTCATATCAAGTTTCATTTTTAAAACCCTGTTCTAATTATCTTCTGCAGAAATGCCACAAATTCTTTAAGTAACCCTGAAAATTTACACAGTTGACAGTACCATGAATTTGTTATTAGACTTTTCTAGTGTGAGAGTTTTTGATGTTGTTAAAGTGCTCAATTACCAAATAAATGACTGAAATAAAAGTCCTGATTCTACAAAAATTCAAGGTATAATCAAAGCTGCTGTGACCTATTTTTTCCCATGCTGAAAGGGGTGAACAGTCTCGTTTATTAAGTGACAATAGCACTCACCTATAGTTAGGCACATGCTTAAGTATTTGCACTGGTAATCAGAACCAAAATTAAACAGATAGGTTTAATCATAGCTTTCAGGTAATAAACTATTACAGAAACAGCTTTCCTGTGATTTATGACATGAAAAAACAATCATCATAATATCTGACATACATTATTC
The DNA here is from genome assembly GCA_020745705.1 of Hemiprocne comata. NCBI lineage: Eukaryota > Metazoa > Chordata > Aves > Apodiformes > Apodidae > Hemiprocne > Hemiprocne comata. Next base: position 10,944,579 of record CM036587.1, read on the forward strand.
ACAAATGAAATGTGACTAAAAATAGATTATGAATAAATACAACACAAAATACTGTGGAATGAACTAGTGGTAAGAAACTACGTAATGAAATTAATCTGTTTCCAACAAAGCTGCCAGTTGGCTGTTTTTTTACTTAGAAAGACAAGGAAAAATAGACATTTAATCCTGACTCAAACATAACAGAGATCATTATAGCACGCTAACTTCCAGTTTGCCACATAATCCTTCTTTACTTTGAGGGTGTCAGAGCACTGGAAGAGGCTGCCCAGAAAGGTTGTGGAGTCTCCTTCTCTGAAGGTATTCAAAACCTGCCTGGATCGGATCCTACGCAACCTGCTCTAGGTGAACCTGCTTTAGCAGGGGGGTTGGACTAGAATGATCTTCAAAGTCCCTTCCAACCCCTACCATTCTGTGATTCTGTAAAATCTATTTCTTCCTAACACTATCTCTGCCCTTTTTTTTCTCTTTTTGGGTTTCTCTATCAGTATTCATTGTTTTCATTTATATACATATGATTGATTTCTGAAGCTTTATTTTATAAGAAAGTTATGTATTCTACCTAATGTGTATTCAGGAAGTGTCATTATTTGCAGTCTATACATGGTTTGGGTTTGTTGGGTTTTTTTACAAACTGGTATTTATTTGACATCTGCACAACTGGGAAGGACTTTCCAAAGGTTGGGTGGCAATGCTGACGTTGGTCAAACAGAGTTCTGTTAGCACAGCTGACAAGAGCTGAAGGGACTGGGAAGCTGAAAAAAATCCCAAGTATAAATGAGTCTTCACTCAATAAAAAAAACACAGTAGAAAGGTAGATTATTCACCTCAAGTCAGTACCCATTTTGGAGGATGAAAGCTGACCAAAAATAAGCTGTTTCTCTCTGGGAAATTTCATTAAGCATTCTGATAATCAGGTTAATCAATCAGTCTGTTGAAGCCAAGCCAGCATTACAGGTATAAGGATGTTATGTGATCACATACATTGTCTAACACTGAGGAGTGACTGGGGTGTGGCTGGCAAACTACAGAACACTACACCCTCTGTTTTCCAGGGAGTGACAGTCCCAAATAAGGTATCATTCCCACCCCATTCTACAGGAATAGGGGTGCAAGATGAAACACTACCAAATCACCAAAGCCCATCCCTCATCAAGAAGAATTCTCTCAACTGAGAAGAGTTAAGCAGAGTTCCTTTGTCAAGTAGCAGGAGCACATGGCAGCTCCCAAGCCAAGGCTGTCTCCCAGACTGCAACAGACACAATGAAAACTGACTGAAAATAAAATGTTAGAATATTTATTTGCTAATATTCTGTCTTAAACAGAGCTAAACATATTCTATAAAAACAGCTCAAGCCAAAACCATGTTGAAACATTTGATGCCTTAAATCACCTTAAATCCAGCAACCTGGGACTAATATCAGTGACATCAGAAGGAACTGAACATCCAACAGTTCTTATTTACACCAAACACAAAAACAACCTCAGGAAAACTGGTGAAGCTATTAATAAAAGACTGTATTTTCAATACATCTGCTAATAGCAGAGTCTCCTTGTGCAGTGATATACTTTAATCTGAAAAGAAGTTAGTAATAATACTCTAATTTTGGATGGACAAAAAGAAAGAATGAATGACAGAAAGCCCACCCAGTTAAAGGAGTGTTAGGTGGCCAACATACGTACACTCAAATTCAGATTCTGGCAGCTTCATGCAGAGGCTTAAGTAAGGCTCATCCTCCCTTTACATGTACCATTATTTAACTTAGTCTCTCTGGCATGAACCCCCCTAAACTGCAAGTTAAGAGAGGGAAGTACAACTATGCTTCTTATATCAACCTGCATAGCCACCCATCACTGGGTCATGTCATGATCACGTCAGAGCTCTTCCTTATATGTGAAACTATGTCAATAGGTCCATAATCTGAAAATGATCAAGCATTGTTCTAAAATTCTCTCAAGTAATTCTTTAACAAGAAAAGTTTGACAGCCGGGTGTGATCCTTCATTCAAGCTCCTTCATTCAAGCTGAATCGGATCCTTCATAAAAGCTGTGTGTTCTGCTTTCTAAAATGTCAGCCATTTGACAGCTGTTTATTCTCAAGCCTGTGTGCTGTGTCCATTTCCTCCTCCCTTCTCAGTTATTTACTTTCAGATTATAAACTCATTAGAGCAGGTGTTTCTCAGAGCAGCAAAAGCAAATGGACAGAAAGAAAAAAAAAAAAAAAAAGCCCTCAACTGTAGACCTTTGTCTTGTTGGGCAGCATAAAACCAACCAGATATAGGACTAAAACAACCTTCCTACTCTGCTTTTTACATGCTATTTGATTATAGCATCATAAATTTTATACTGTCTAAAATTGTGAGTGATTGCTTCCAAACAACATGATTGTTTTATTTTTCTGCAGCTCTTAAGATGGAAATTCACCAGATAGCCTCAGTTAACTTTGTTTTTTCCTTCAAAATTTCTGTGTTCATTATTATTGCATTTATTTTGAATGTGCAATTTTTATAGCTGCCCTTTGTCCTTGGAAATCATTCCCGGCATGTAATGTATATTGGTAAATTGTAATTGTGAGCTGATCTATCTAATCAAAATAAAACCCCAGATAGGTAATACTAACAAGAATATTTTAACAACTAAAATTTCACTTCATAATTGAGGAAAAGGAAAATTGTAGAATCTGACCCCAGATTTCAAGGGTGAAAAAACCCACCCACACAATTCTTAAATACAGATTGAACAAAATTTAAAAATCTAAATAGAATACGCTGTGGTGAAGAATTTAGGGGGCAGGGGGTTTATCTCTTCCAGCTGTTTTGCTAACTCCAAGATGTGTTCACCTACCTAAACGCTTCATGATATTTACCTTGGTATCTTCATTAATTTCCAGCTATTTCCAAAGTGTCATAACAGATGTATAAGTCCCAAATTTCCCTTTTCCCCTCCTTTTTCTCTTCCTTTAAGTCATATGTAAGAAGTGGGATACTCATGGGTGACTACAGCCTTCTCCAACAAATGGCAGAAGTTGCTACAATCCACAGGTCATCCCATGAAAGTAAGAAACTGCATTTAGCTGAGAAGGTGGGATGAGAGGTGAGACCAGGTCACATAAGAAGTTGGGTATAGTGTTTTGCTGGTGTAAGTAAGGCATTGCATACTGAGCATACTGAGCTGTGCTAAAATCTAGAAAAGGAAAGAAGATTTTATAAATAATAGCTCACTGAAGATATTTGATAGCCTAACATCAATCATATCAGATCTCAAATAAAACTGAAATATAAACACCAAATATGTAAAGCATTCCACAATCTAAACTAAAATTATAAGAAATCATTTTGACAAGAGAAATACCCCATAATGTATACATTCTTTAAAAAACAGAATAGACATTCAGATTCTTTGACAGTGATTTATCTGCATTAATCAAGGGTTGTAATCTTTGATGCCACATTTATAATTCAGCGCTGAAGCGTAAATAGAATTTAATGTCTAATTTACAAATCAATTATGTAAGAGAGATCAGATTAATAGGAGACTATCTTTTATAAGGACACAAGTCAAAGTTTTGTGCCATGGAGAGCTCAGGGGCAATAGTGGCATAAACTACTCCTATCCCAATATCCATCTTCCTGTTGCCATTTCATGGATACCAGCACTAATACCAGGACTGTTTTCACTTCTTGTTGAGCAAGGCTGTGATTTCGATTCATTTTGTTTGTTTCTGCCAAACTGATACCAATTGCAAAGGAAAGGTCAAGCAGTCACTGGCAGGAATACCATAAACTTCCATTATTGCCAAACATTCTGTACTGCAAGTCTGTAGCCTGATAATAGTTGAAAAATCACAGACAATTCCTTAACACATGAAGTCTTCCTCAGGCCTATAGATGAGGCATGCTCTTCCAGGTGAAGTAAAGCAGCTGTCTGAAACAGCTGCTCTGAGTTTAACTGAATTGTACTAACCCACTAAAAAAGTTGTAGAGTAGACAGCCTTCCTGGTGCAGAGCAGAATATTAACCAAAGGGGCTATAATACATTGAACCTTTTTAAGACAGCAACAGACAGACAGGTAATTACCACTGGCAGAATAATGACAGCAGAGGATTTCTGTGTGTCAGAAATCCAAAATACCTGTTTTTCAGCATCCAAAATGGATCTGTGTAAGGCATTTTGTAGAATTTGTTAAGGTTCAAACTTGAGAGATCAAAGATTAATTGGGGGTGAAGGGGTAAAAATGTTTTTTTACATGTATCCAGATATTTCCTGACTTTTGTTGAACTTTTAAAGTTTATTATAATACGTAGTGTGTGATTGGTCTCAGCTGCATTGTTTGCTATGAGAACACCTGGAAGTATATTACATTTTGGGAGGCAAGTGTATCTCCCTGCATTACCTTGTACTCATTGGCTATGATTTCAAGCTTATGTAACCATTGTTGCAAGCTGTTAAGCTATGACTGAAAGAAAAGACTTTACACCCACTACAACCAACTGCACTTCCCATAAAACTCCTAGTTACTGATTTTTACACCTTAAAATAGCTTGTTTTATCAAGATATTAGTTTGAAGCAACTTAGGTATGCAATGTTAAGTGTTAACTCTCTGTTCAGGGAGACTGTACATCAACAAACTATGTTTAGTATTTAAATACGTTTGACTGAAAGAAACTATAGGGGAAAAAATGCAGTACGGTGCAGTAATTTACTAAGCTACTTTAACTCTCAAAAATTCCTTCTCAAAAGGAATTTGTTAAAGCTAAGCTCCTCCAACCTATTCAGAAAAAAAGTTCCCTAAGTTTTTGGTGAGCACAGCTGATCCGAATGGCATACTGTTATTGGGAATGCTATAGTGTATGGGCACTATGAAATGCTTAAGATAAAAGTGGAGCCCTTTCACCCCCCTCACAAGTAGAGTCCCTAAAACTCACATAAGAAAACTCAGTCACCCTGTGTGCACGTTAACCTCCATGCCCTTCATACTTTCTCTTGACTGTCCAACATTACTAAGCCTTCATGGTCCTTCTTCAGCTCTCCAATACCAGGCTGAAGAACCCTTCCATTTGGCTATCCTACCTGCAGACCTCCTGTTCATTCACCTGCTTTTTTTCCCTTCGCTTGCTCATTTCATTATGCTCACTTCTTCACTGTCTCATTCAGAGGTCACCTTCATTTGTTTACAATTACCAGAGGGTCATTTTTTTCAGAGAGTTTTTTTTCCAGGACTCCAAATATTCTTCAGCCACCTACTTGTTTCAGCCTTTTATGCAACAAACTTGTCTGACTACTCACAGGACCTTCCTAATCAGCTTACTTGCAAGACCTAGGTATCTCAAATTCATGCCTGTGGTTTTGAAGTACTGTAGCAGGAGATCCTCAACCAACCTAACTTTAGTTTAAGCTACTCCATCAGTCTTACCTCAGTGGGGAAAGACAGGTGAATCCCTCTCCAAATGTGCTTTCCTCTCCCCAAGTTTAAACTGAGCATCTGATTTTTTAGTAGCTCAGGTGCAGTACCTACCATGTATTTACAGCCACTTACCCTAGGCTGGGAAACATCTTAAGACAATACTAAGTGGAAAGCAACAGCTCCATACATGGAGACATTCATCTGACCTATGCTAGATATGTACAGTTGGGCAAAATTAATTGAAATTTATAAACTAGATATAGGTTAAAAACAACCTAGAGTGATTAGCTCAAATAATTACATTTAGTTAGATGAATCCCACCCCTTACATTAAGTGAAATAAATCCTTTCTATTCCCAGAGCAATTTCCCATAATCTACATGCATTTCCATTTTTAGCCACTGATTTGGTCTAAATGAATGAATTGATATTTCTGTTTTGTGAATCCATTTTCCTTCTTGTCACCTTACTTCATCTTTCCATACCTCAAACTGGCACATTGAACATCTCAGTTTTGCTGCTCTGTCTCTTCCATGAGAAAAAGTATCTCCACCCAAGGTTTACATCTTTACATATCACATACCACTCACTAATCTCCATTCCACATCTCCAATTCCAGTAATTGTACTTATACTAAATATTTCATTTCTCAGTCCCTCTTTTAAACATCCACACTCCCAACATGCCTCTATTCCTTGGCACCTGTTCTGCTTGTGTCTCTGCAAACATCTTCTCCATCTGCATCTTCACCTGCTTATTTTTCATTTGCAAACATAAAACTGTTTGACCAGCAACAATATTACTTACTGCCTTCCTAGATTTATTAATAATGACCATGCTGAGCCTAACCAAATATACACCCATCTCAGCACCCTGTCTTTGATGGACACTAACAGTGGACTTTACCTTTTGGATACCTTCCCTCCTTTGCCAATTTTATCAGCAAAACCAAACTGATCTTTCCTCCAATCTTTATTGAATGCTCTCCTAAACACCAATACATACATACTGAAGTTTTAAGAATAACATCAGAGGTTTTATATAAAGTTTAGGCTACAGTGTAAGTGGAATGAGGCCAAAACATATATCATTTTCAGGAAGTTGGAATATACTCTGCCTTTTGGCTTCTACACATCTTATGGATTTGGATACATATGACTGATGGTAATCACCTCCATCTGAGCTCGTGTTCCCATGCTCTCTTTCCAGGCAACAGAAATCTGGTTAATGCAGGAGACCTCAACTCCCTGCTCATCAGTGGCCTCCACCTCCTTCAAGAACTGCAGTTGCCCTTCTCTCATTAATTGCAGGCTATGCACACTGGTCCTCTTAATTGGCTGACTTATGGCATGGTATGATGATGGTGTGGTATGATGAAGTTTTTGGGACTGGTATTATTTGCTGGTAGCAAAAAAAAAAAAAAAGGAATACAAGTAGAAGTGTTCTCTTTTATTTCAACAAATATGGAGAAATATTGGGGTACACTCAAACAGGAAGCAGGAAAGAGCTTATATTTCAAAAAACTTGCCTGTTTTCTCTCAATCAGTAAAACAAACAAAAAGAAAATCTCCCTAGAAATCCCACCTATGAACAAACTTCAGAGCACCCTGCAATGACATCCTTTGACTGGTAGAGAAATAATTCACTTCCTGTCCTCTGGAAACTTTCAACAAAATCAAGTTAGATAGCAAAATGACATCACAGAACAGTCATGGCATGACGCCAAAAACATTAATGCATATTCTTACCTTTGGTTCAATGAAACTAACAGATAGACATGCCTTGATATCAACTTACTTTCCAGTTCCTTTCTAGCATAACTGATTACTTAAACATTTCTAGAATATACAAAAAACACTTTTGGCGAATGGAAGCACACAGCTTCCTACACGGAATCCTTCATGTTCTGAGCACATACCATTGTCTTAATTAAAAAATTTTGTTGGTATTTTTATTTGTTAGCATTATATCATACATTCCATTCCATTATCAATAATTACATCAAATCAACATGATCTCAAAGTACCTGAGTGCCTATGAGAAGTTCCAAATCAATATAACTGGACAGTCAGGCAATTTTATCTACTGAACAGATGGTAACACTGTAATTCCTCTACTTTCTCAGCCAGCCTGCTGCAAGCTTCAACCAGCATTTTGATCCAAAGGCTCCTGAAGTCAATGGGAAGGTTGACATTGACTTCAGTGTGCTTCAGTTTAGCTCAGAACTGCTGCAAGAAGCACTATTTCCATCCTCATGGATCACCAAGACAGGTGACAATAATGGCTGGGAATGACAGTTATGATCATTTTGTTATGGTAACGTCTATGCAACAAGGACTAAACCAAGATACACCTTTATACTATTCCCCATGAAAAAAACAAAATAAACAAAGACTCTCCGTCCCTACTTTCTTTGGATCGTATTTGAAGCACTGGCTGAAAAGACAAAAAAATGTAATTTTGTCATCTGTCCTATTATTTATTTCATTATCTTGTAATTTAAGAATTAACATTGGAGAAATGCTTTCCCCCAATGGTAAAGTAAGTCCCTGCTCTTGTAATTGCTTAGTTCTGTTCAACTTCAATCACTTGAAGCTCCCAGCCCACATCTGAAATATTTTTTTCAGCTGTTAAACATGCAGGCAGTTCTTTGTGAAATTCCTACAATTAACAAGCAACATTTTTTATAAGTCTTTGAGTAAAGTTTCTATTCTCAATTACATTTAAACCCTAGTGAAATGTAAGACACTGTCTTTGCTCACTGCACGTGTTAGGAACTCACAGCTGCAGGTTTACAAGATTATTTCATGTTTATAAGCTGAAATGTGACTGACTTTTTGTTAGTTCACTAAAAACTAAATTCACAGGCATTTGACTTGCAAAAGTTTTGCATAGGATGATTTGAATACAACTTTGAAGGAACTTTTACATGTTGTATGGAACAACTGCTTCTAGAAATTTCCACAGTATATTGATGAAGTCATTTAAGAAGAAAATGCAGACCAGAAAACGGGATTGCATGCAACACAAAAGATCAAATTATATTGCAAAATTATACTCGTATTCACTGAAGGTTATAGGCTTCATTTTACACATTAGAGGTCAGTATGAAGGCATTGCAGCAAGCACTCATGCTCTCTTTTTTAATACACATGAGGATGACTTCTGCTGTAAAGTATCAGTGTTTTAGGACTAATGAAATAATGTGATGAAGAAACTTCACAGTTTACTTCATTCCCAAGTTCTCTACCTTACCCAAGCAATTGAATATGAAAATAAAATACCACTGCAATTTCCTGAACAGATGAGTCTACTTAAAAAGCTGTACAACTGCATGAAAATACTTTCATTGTTGGAGCTGCAGTTTTTACTGAAGCAACTGTTCAATGTTTATTGGAAGGCATTTTAATTTTAAATGTATCCTCAGCATAACTGCTTGCTAATAATAATAAAAAATCAATACAACCATCACTACAGGAACAGAATAACCCAAATCTGTGGAATTTAGCAAACATTATCAGGATATATTGTTCACAAAGATTACTTTGTAAAACACTCAGAAATAAGTTCCATAATCTTAAATGGACTGTAGCTTATAAACAAATAAAAATTTATTTAGAATATTAAACTGTGAGCCCAAATGTTTCATCAAAGGCTAATGAATACTACTATGTACTCAGTTGATTTTTTTTCTGCAGAAAATAATCTCTCTCCTGGGCTAAACCTGGGCAAAAGACAGAGAGAGGGGAAAGGCTATACTTTTCCTCATGCTACTATAAATGTCAAGAAATGGAAAAATACCTGCAGTTGTTGATAATAGCACCTTATAAAAAGGACCCTTCCCACAGTAACAGTCTACAAAGCCTCATTAGTTCTATAGGAAGAAGAAACACAGACCTAAATATTTTATCTTCTTTAACTGTTAACTTTAAAACTTCCAATTTCTTAAGCAAGTTTTTAAGTATGTCACAAAATAAACAGATCACTATTTGGAGATGATTCCTATATTGGAAAGCATGGACAAAAGTTGACCAATAAAAGAGGAAAAGGATGAAATTTGGTGAAAACATCCTATGAAATGGCAAAGGCCATGAACTTCTACGTCTGATCCAGATTTTAGGAAGACTTTCTGAAACATTTAATGGGAAAAAATTAATTAAAAACTCCTTCTATAATTACATGGCTGTTAAGGCAGTTTCCAGCATATATTATAGAGGTTTCATATTGCATTTTATAGTTTTCATAATGCATCTGTGTTCAATTTTCAATTAAAGAAGATGGGACTTCGCACAAGAAGAAGTCAAATTACTATTTTCCACCTATAACCACAAATAATCCCAAAACTCAGAGACCTTTCAAAATTACAGTTGCATCTCCTGATTGTGTCTAAAAATTGTAGTCTAAAATTGAACAGAATCTATTATAACAAATAGTTTGAATGCAAGATCTGAAACACTGGTCAACTAAAAAAATAAAGGAACTCTAAGGTAGAAGACAGCTAAAATTGTTTGACTTCCAGCAATGCAAACATTTTCCTGCATCTTGCCAAACACAATAAACCCTTTCCTGTGTTTCATAGAGACCCGTAAGATGTCATTTAGTGCCCTATCCCAGCAAGAAGCAGAAGGCTCAACTTGTTTTACTGCTGTTGAAATATCACTGAATTATCCCTCCCAGACCACTGGCTTCACGGTGTAGAATGAAGCCTACTCTTCCCCCATTCCTTTCCCCACCGAGGACAGACTTAACTACCAGGCAGGCATCCTTGCTGAGGCAGAAGCAGAAGGAAGCTACAGGGAACTGACACACAAACATTGTTTTGTAGCTACAACACACTGAAAAATATTTTGTGACCCAGGCTGATTTGCAGTTTATGTTCAGGGAGAGAGTATCAAAATCTGACTAGTTTGAAAGCACAATGTATTGCCTATTGCATTGTTAAAAATTTCAATATTTTTATGCAAGCTTTCTCATCAGCAGATTAGTAGAAACAGTTTATATCTATAGCAACCAGGAGAGAGGAGGGAGGGATATATCCAGTCCAAACCATTTCTCCTTGAAACCTTGCATCACTACCTTCCCTATAGCCAGCATTTAATAGCTCATTTTTCTTGCCACTTGACTGAAGTCTCATTAAAAACATGGTCAGCTGATTTTAATCCCTTCTTAATAAACAGAATGTACATGAAGAAGACTGCACTGATACTTCTGTGGGAGGCTTCCTTTGTTTCTTAAAGAAATATTTTTTTTTTTGTCTTACAACAAGATTTCTTAGGGACAGCTAGTTCAGCTCTCACTCTCTCATCTCCATAAACACTCTAGGTAGGTATTAAACTGGGAAAAAATATTAAATTCTCCAAGCTATGACCTTCTTAACTTAGAGTTTTGGAACGATGAAATAAGACTAACTGTATTAGTAGACATCATTGGAGAAAATTCTGGTGAGCATACAGTCAGGAATGTCTCAGTGGAAGGAGAGGACTGCATGGGAGAACAGCATTGAGCTTAAACACCGTTTGTTTTCAGGATCCCTTCATGCTCATGTGGGTAATTTTAGCAGGTGGGGATGTTTATTGCAGACAGTATCTTCTCAGAGAGGAAGGGATTGGTTGGACAATGTCTCAACAGAAGGAGGGTGTTTAATGGTCTTCACTGGGCACCACTGGGTATTTTTAGACACTGCTAAAAGAGCCTTAACCAGGACCCTGTGCTGCCTTCCACCTCCAGCAGAATTAGGTAGGGGTGGACACCAGCGAGGGCTGGGCTGCATATGGGGGTTTATGACCTGGGGATTTCCTATGGCTTCAAAATTTGAGGTCAGTTTAGTGGGCTGAATCCACTTAACTGGGAGAAGGGTTAAATACGTAAAGGCTGGATGCATTTTTGGTGACTCCTCGGCGGTTGACCTCGACTTTAGAAGCCTCAATGATTGTCTCTGCAGAAGTTTTCAGCATGCGGGGAGACTTGGGTGAGACCTGTTCCTTCAAAGTGCCCCTAGAGTACCCTGCAGGACACGCCGCTAGGGCAGCTGGGGCCCTGGGTTGTCCTGGGGGTGACCGGTGGGGAGAGGCGGGACCCGGGAGGTGTGAGGGGCCAGGAGCCGGCCTTGACGGGAAGGAGGACAGGGGACCGACCCTCAGCGGGCAACCGCGCCATAAGGAGCCGGAGGATGGGGCCCCTCAGCGGGACCGGTAGTGAGGGTCCAGAGAACGGAGCTCCTTAGCGGAAGCCGGTTACGAGGGGTCGGAAAACGAGCCCCTCACCGGCAGCCGTGCGGGCGCGGCCGCGGGGGGCCTGTGGAGCTGCCTCTGAGAAAGGTCTCGGGCAGCAGCGGAAGGAGGGAGGGGACAGCACGGCCCCGCTCCCTGTCAGCCCCACGCCTCCCGCCTCTCGCCCCACTCACCGATCCGCGCCTCGGCGGCGGCTCCGGCGGAGGGCAGCTGGCCGCGCGGGGCGGCGGCGAAGACGTGCAGCAGCGGCGGCAGCAGCAGCGGGAGGACGGAGCCGAGCGCCCCCATCATGCCTGGCCCATCGCAGGCGGCTGTCCCGCTCCCCTGCCTGCCGCCGCCAGCCCTCAGTCCATGCCGCCCGCCCGCTCTTTGCCTCCCGCAGCCGCTCCCCGGTTCCAGCGAGCGGCAGCCGCAGCAGGTTCAACACCCAGGACAGCGACCAGCCCCGCCTGCCCGCCCCCGAGCCGGCCCCGCCCCGCCCCGCCCCGCCCCGCCCCGGCCCGCTCGGCAGGCGCGGGGGCGGGCAGCTCGCTTCTGCTCCGCGGCCCAGCGGCCCCGCTTCCAGATCCGCCCTTCGCGCTCGTCGCTCGCGTGTCCGGGGGGGGAGGGCCCTGCCCTCCCTGCTGGGATCGCGGGGGTAGCGGCCCCACGCTCCGGCGGGGTGAGGGTAGGGGATGTTCCTCGGACCCTAAATTGTCACTGGCCCTGACGGAGGCTCCGCCTCAGGCGAGCTGTGGGTCCCTGGGCACTGCCCGGCCCCTGCGCCGCCGAGCGAGGGGTAGGGGGGATCCTTCCCGCCAGAGAGGCTGTTCTCTTGAATCCCCTAAAAAGATGGCTGAGAGTGGAGAGGGAGCTATTGATTGTGCTTGTTCCGCACACCTGTATGTAAAACCGGTTCAGACCCTATCCAAGTTCTGTCCTGAAAAACGCTCTGGGTGGGTTCTCCCTGCGGCCTCCTCAGTGGTGGTTTATTCGCTGACGTTTTTTCCATATAAAATTGTTTGCCAGCCTGAAGGATTTTATGAGCCCTTAGATAAACACTGCCAGCAGCTGAGGTGTGCATGTTTTCCTGGGAGACATCTGCATGGGTGATGTGTTTATCCACCTCCTGTCCCAGTTCACTCCATCTGAGTGGGAGCGCTTCGCTCTCGGCTGTGGGAGAGAGCAGAAGTCCCAGGCACAAACCCATTGACTCCAGCTTTTTTAACAGGCTCTCATTTCCTCACAAACTCGGTGTAATAATATTTAACTTTTAATGCAGCAGTCACAGTCACCAAGGTGAAACAGTGCAGCTGCCATGCCTGGTGGCCGGAGATCTGTTTTTTACTGGGACAGCCAGCTCCATGCTACGGCAAGTTATGGCTGGTCCCAGACCCCTCTGTCACCCCAACATCTGCTTTATTCCTCCCTTAAGTTTCAGATTCTCCAGATCTTCTTCATATTTGAGCTAAACAGCCCCGATTATACCCTCTGACATGCTTCATCCCTGGCTTTAACCAGGTACAACCATGACAGACTCAAGCTATTTAAAAGGACTAAAAATTGTAATACATGAAGTGGCTTTGCCATAGACCAGCAAACTAAATTATGAAAGCCCACAGAACAAATTAATCCTGGAAGACCACAGCGCTTCCTCCTTCCTCACCTCACCTTACCTTGCACACAGTGACGAGAATACAGTGCCAACAAGTCAAGACCAGGGTGGACACAAGGAGTCCAGCCACCATGCTGGGACCAGCTGGGACTGGCCATGGAGTGGCCAGGTCAGAGCTTTTCCACAAGGTCTAGGCAGGGGGGCCAAGAGGCACTTGTGGGGGGCCACACAGGCACTTAAGGCTCCTGGTGCCCTGGCAGGCAGCTGCAGACTTCTCTAATTCAGTTTTGCTCTGTAGGAAAAGTGTGAGCCTCTCTGCTGGGGAAAAGAAGTCACAGCTTCTAAAGATGGAGCAAAATCACCTCCTTTCCTTTATGGTTACGGGCAATATTTGATTAAGAAAACAGAAATTAAAAATACATCGATAGACAGATAATTAATGGTGTTTGTTGGCCCAGGATTTGCAAAAGGATTGGATGGTCTTCTCAAGCATTTCTGTTCTTGAGGTTTGTTACATGGTTTGCTTACGTCTTGCAGGGGAGTGGTTTCACTAACCTAAAAGGTCCTTTTACCTCAGAAAATCAATTCTGACAACACTGAAAGAAATCTGATCACTGAAAGGGGAGAAATTAAAAAGGAGGGAAAAGCATTCTATGGAAAGGACAAGATGAGAAATGAAAGTGCTGAAACATAAATTATATTCTCATGGGTTATGCAAACCATCTGGCTTTAAAAGCTAGTAGTAGGAACATGGAAAAAGGTCATCTGAATTAGCGGAGAACTGCAAAACAACTGAAGGTAAGGAAGGAGAAAATGGCAGGCACAGTGAGAGAACAAGTTGTTCATCAAAACAGAAACTAGCAGCGGTATTGCTCTAAGTCATTGCAGTTCTGCAATGAAAGATTTGCATAGCTCCTGTGAATTTATGATCAAATACTATGCAGATTTTAAAAGGAAATTAAAATTCTTATAGCCACTCCATGCAGAGGATTAGCAAAATATTGACATTTGTTCAAGTGTGTGGGAAGCAATGTGAAAAATTAAAAGAAAAAGGGCATTAATCAAAGACAGGAAGAAATCCTCAAGTACACAAGGTTGGTTAAAACAGGAGTAAGGTTTCAAGGAAAGAGTAAAGAGTCAACTGGTAGGTGAGTTGAGCGTTTGGAAATAATTCAAGTGGCAGTTCTCAGGACTGGAAAGTGTAAAGCATTCCCTACTTGGTTGTATTTTACAGTTTTATAGTAGGCTGCACCTAGCAGAGATGCACAGATCTATCTTAAAGTCGCAGGAACAGACAGATTGAAGCCAGTGGTACTAGGTATAATGATTTTTGTTAACCATGTGTAAAAACTGCAAGACTTGAGTCTGTGTGTAAATTAGATTAATAACAGAATCACAGTATAAAAAACGTGTTATGATACATCCAGGTTATTTGCTGGTTCACAGTTGTTTTCTCAAGACACTTCTCAGTGCCAAGGTTTTTAATAGTTTGTATAATACATTAAGCATCCATGTTTAGGTCTACCAACTTTGTCACGTCGTTTTGATTGTGGCTTCTAGTCTGTTTTCAATAAGTTTCTGAAGTGTGGGAAAAGAAAACCTAAGGTTTTAAGTCATTTGTGAAATTTACTAGCAAGACTAGACAAACAAAACTGTTCTTGAGCTCAGGGATGTTGCGAGGTTCTTACAGAACTGTAGGACTTTATACTTTTGAAAAAAGAATAGAAAGGGTATCAGTAAGTTATTTCTGTAAGGAAATATTTAAATGTCAACTATTAAAGATAACTGAGTGGTGTCTGAAAGGGTATAATATCAGCTCTCCATTGCTAATGTGTCTGGAGGTGAATGTGAGGCTATATGGAAGAACGACATTGGAAATAATAGGTCTGAAAATGTCAGTGAAAAACATATTGAGGTTTAGCATGTCATTAATTGCTGGAGTTGAGTCTGTATATGATACCCTTATAAGTCTGAAAAACATGCTAGGCAAAGTGAAAGAAGAGCTGGGTAATCTATGTGATTTTGTATGTATGAAAGATTTACATTCTTATCCATGGTAACCACAGCTAAAGAGGTGCTTTTCAAGGAAACATTTTCTGTTTGAAAATGCTGTTTTGTTTGACTAAGGTTTTTCATTATGAAGATTCATGTTTTAATAAAAATCCATTAGTAAGGGCCAGAAAAACATGAACAAAAGGCCAGAAATTATCCCAGACTGGGAAATTTCTCAGTAGCCAGGATATCTACATGGCCTGAGATTTTAAAGGTTCAATTTGTTGCTCTGGTAAATGCAAAGATATGGTCTAACCATTGGTGAGTGAGGTCAGCTTTGGTCTCTCTCTCAGTTCCATTGAGCCATTCAAGATAATATTAAAAGCAAATAGCCCTGCTAGAAAAGACATTGGCAGGTAGAGGTAGTTTACCATGGAAGAGGCAGGAAGATGAGTATAGGATTTGTTTTGTTGATTTAATGCTGCTTAGAATCAAATAGTAGCAGTAATGAATTAATAACCTGGGAATTGAGTTAATGATAGAATTTTTAAATATGTAAGATAAAAGATGCTCAAAATTACATGAACCAAAAACTGTGTGGGGGTAGAAAGGAAGATAAACACAGGATTCATTTAAAGCAGAACAGACAATAATTTAGGCATAAAAATACATACTCTTAATACTTATAGGTAATTAAGTGATATGAGTAAAATGTTGTAAACAGGACTAAAATAATACGTGATAGCTAAAGGCTAAGTATAAGGATTATAAAACACAAAGGTAGTATCTGAGTTTTCCTGTGTACTTAGTTATTGGGGTCATGGTTGTAAGCCTTTGCAGGTCTGTTTTTTAATTGTAAGTGGGAATTATATATACAAGCATAGGTACACCTGCGTGGCTGTAGAAGTTGTACAGGTACATTGTACAGGATGGAACTGCATGTTTCATCTGAGGATCACAGTGCTATTTGTCAGTCCATCCAAGTATAAAGAAGAGCCTGAACAAAAGGCCAGTTCCAGCTATGCTCAATACAGTCTATCTGAATAGGCAAACAAACCCTTAAAAAAAAAAAAAGCATGACATTACCTTCTTAATTTTCTGTCTTCCTTTCATTCCCCTGTTCCCCCTGTCTTCCCCTCCCCAGATCAAGGCTTCTGAGCACATTAATTGCAGATCATTTGTCCTGTTAATGGGTCCAAAATCCACAGGGAACAATATCTATCAGGCAGTTTATCTAAGATTCGTAACCTAGGTATCTTGGAAGAGCTTTAAGATGTAATGAGAGGGGGGTAGGGGGGAAAGAGGACAGAAGGAGATAGAGAGGTTTGTGCTATATCCATGCTCAGACAAGACAGAATTTAGACTATTTTATTATTCACACATCCTAGCTCTAGAGGACATAGGTAAAATATTCAAAGCCTGTAGATAAATATACAGACACGAAAGGAGTCTTTTGGAGGCTCAGTGCTGCACATGTAGCCTTTGCCCCGCTTTTTTGAGGGCAGAAAGGGCTGGTTGAGCTGCAGTAATCCTCCTGCACCTTGTTTGTGATTTGAGGACTTCTTTCAGAAGACCGTGAAAAATAAAGATAGAAAAACCATCTCTAGAGCCCCATCGCCAAGTGCCATGGTTACAAGAGGAACAATACCAGTTGCCTCTTTGCATATTGCTGGTGTGAGCAACCAGAAACTGCTTTAGGTGGCTGATGAGCACTGGACCTTCCTCAGAAGGCAAAGGCAATCTTCAAACAGTGACTGCAGAGCTGTTCACACATTCATATCCTGCAATAGTTTTATTCTTTTTATTCAGTATTATTGCTGAAAGGTTTAAAGTTACAAGCTTGCCTTTTAAATTGGCAGGGGGAGGTTATTGCAACAGTATTGTTGAGGCTGTAATAGCTCTTATGATTAAAAACTATCCAAAAAGTTACAAGAAATTTTGCCCTATGTACTTATAAATAGCTTATTTTATTTATGTATGTTGAAAGAAGTACATGCATGGTTTTATACCGCTCTATATTTGACCCTTCCATTAAGAGAAAACATACCATTTATTCCATGTACATAGTTTTAAAAATATATAATTAAAATAGTTAATATTTTAAAGCCGTTAAGAATAAGGACTTGCCCTGCAGTAGTGTTAGGCAGTATGTCTAGAAAGCTATCCAGAGCCTGAGACACTGAGCATGTTTGAAGGATGAGAAACTATACAAAAGCCTGGATTACTGAGAGTTAAAGTCACATAACTCTTTCCATAGTGATACAAATAGTCACTAAAATTTCTATTTGGTGGTTGTGTTCTACATTCAGGGACTACGTTTTTTAAATGAATGAGTTCCTAAAGGGATAAATATTTAACTGGTGTGAAAAATTGTAGCCCCAGGTCATATCAGCAGTGATTGTGGGTTTTCTTTTGCAATTACTGAATATTTCATAGTATAACAAAAAGTCCTTGAAAGGATTTTAGCATTCAGTATTAGTTATTTCACATCTATAAAACTAGAGATTTTCAAATTAATTCATACTGAATTCAGCTTAGCGTAAAAATAAATATTTATAGGGTCTAGAAGACATCAGATTGCTTGATGGAAGAGTGTGGTAGGACTCATTTCATTAATGTCACAGCAAATCACTTGTGTCTAGGAATCATGTTTTAATGTACTTTTGATTTCAGCGATTTTAGAGCTTCTCTTCCAGTTTCCAAAGTTGTATTAGAGAATGTCTTTATTCTGGAGCATGCTAAAATTTTACTCTAGATATTTCTGCAGCACTGAGGACCAGAAGTTCAACATGGAGCCAGAAGGAAAAATCCCTGAGAACTGTGCAACTGATAGAGTTTAAAAAAGGAAAGGAAAAAAAGTAGGTTGATTTTAGTTATGACTGGTAAGCTATGAACTGGTCTTTTATTCCCTATCCTGTAACTGAATGATAATGGCTTTTATGTGTTGCTGGAAAGAGCAGTTGGAAAGAAGCCTAAAATGGAGTGTTCACAGGGCCTAAGAGATGAAATGCAGCTTGAGAAAATTACCTTTGAGAATATCAGGAGTTGTGACTTACATTAACTGATAATTATAAATGTGACTTATATTAACTGAAGACCCAAACATCTGTGTATATAAGTGCTTAGGGAAGTGTGTTTTACCTGACTTCTGGGGCTGTAGGAACCCTTAGTACCAGATCAGCCACTTCACTGTGCATGGTAGTTTGGGCTTGTGAGGGAAATTTCCATAATCACTTCTGCCGGTTTGCTAGGGATGCTGGAGAGAGCAGCTTCTGTAAAAGTTGGGAAAAAAAGGGTTTGGATTGAACCCAAATTGATCTGAGATTCATTTAAAATTCTAGCTGACTTGTTCAAATACTGCTTCTGATGTTACCTACATTAAATAGGGTACTGAAGTTGTGTTTGATATAAAACTGGTTGAGGAGAAGGAAAAGGTGGCATGAAGCAACCTGTGAGTAGCAATGTATGGATGTTCAGAACCTGTGAAGAACAGACCTTCAGTGTCTCAAGATGCAGATACAATAACTGATGAAGCTGCACTCTGAGGGACAGGTCACTGACATGCACTAGAGCTGGTCCCTGTCAGCTGAGAAATTGATCTATTGCTAATTTTCACCATCAGATCAATATAGAGGCTAAACTGTGGCTTGCCTCTCTTGAAGTCCTTGGAGAGAGATTTCAAAATCAAACCCACCAGAATTCCTGCTGAACTGGCCCTGTGAAGAGAGGCTGAGGGAGCTGGGGCTGTTCAGCCTGGAGAAGAGGCTGAGGGGAGACCTCATTGTTCTCTTCAACTACCTGAGAGGAAGTTGTGGTGAGGTTGGTGTTGGCCCTTGTGACTAGTGATAGGACAAGAGGAAATGGGGTCAAGTTGCACCAGGGGAGGTTCAGGCTGGATATTAGGAAACATTTATTCACAGAAAGAGTGGTGAGGCATTGGAACAGGCTGCCTAGGGAGGTGGCAGAGGCACCATCCCTGGAGGTGTTAAAAACCAGATAGATGTGGTGTTTCAGGAGATGGTTTAGTGGTTAGGGGTTGTAGGGCAGATGGTTGGACCTGATGATCTTGAAGGTCTTTTCCAACCTTGATGATTCTGTGATTCTATGTGATTCTGTGGGTGTTTAGAGTGCTCAGCAAAGCAAAATCAATTACCATCTGAGCATACCAAGATGGCATCTACAGATTAAACTATTAGACATTAGTAAATGCTTTTTGCAAATGGGTTCTTTGAAAACCAGGTTGAAACCCCCAGGTGTGCAATGAATAATTAGATTTGGTTGCCATTGATCAAAATTGATTTGAAATGTCAATAGGGAACCAAATTTTTTAATTAATTAGGTGCTTTTAATGGGAACGAGTTCAGAAACAGTTAAATTCTGTTTTTATCCATCTTTGCTAATCTGTAATATTTGATACTTGGTGAATGGATTTTACAGCCGATAATTAATCCCCTGAGATATCCGCTCCTCTTGTGCTAAATTCAAGGATGAATGAGATGACTGCACTTTGTCATTCTGAAAGAATAGATCTGTAGTTGATTAAAGCCACCGGGGAGCTCTGGTTACATGTCCCTCTCTTTCTGTGTCTGACTCGGGAACCTGAAGTCTGAGTGAGGGCGCTGCTAAACAGCCACAACTGCAGCTGGAGGCAAGTGCTTTGAAGTTGCAACTGCTAAACGACATCTCGTACTGAGTTCCCAAAATTCATAGATATTTTTTAACTTAGTCTCACTATACATTTGTAAAATGTCAGTAACAAAACCTAGAGCGAATTGGAAAGATACATGAATCATTGTGGAATTCTGGGACTGCAGTGAATAGTGCCATAGTAACACCACTGTGGAAGTCAGAGGTTTTGTCCTCAGAGCTGTGCATGATAGCATGCAGCAGGTTATGTGTAGAGCTTTATGTTGAACAAGGAGTGGAGAAAAAGCCCTGAACACTGGCTGTGTTGCCAACAGCAAAGGTTTGAAGAGATAGATAGAGCAGAGACTGAGCACTGAGCAAGGAACAGTTTATTTGGAATAAGTAACTTCTCTTGATGTAATTAAAGATACCATGTAATTTGACGCATAATCAAAGGTGAGGTTAAAGCTGTGCACATCTTCATTTTGGTACCTCCTGACTTTTGAATGCCTGACTTTTGAGCTCTAGTAGTGTTCCTAAGCCATGCTTTCATGTGTTACACATGAGGGGGGACAAACTGCAGATACTTGCATTTTTCAGCTCATTGCTGTGACAGTGAGAGGAAGTGAGGGACAGAACAAAGTCAAGGAGCCTCTTGTGCTCCTCTCCCTTGTATTCTCCAGCATGTCTCTTGCTTTGGCTGCTTATTGCTGAAGACATTAATATGCTTTTGGGTTAAGCTCATCATCTCTCTATGTTCTACTTAGGAAACATGGTTGGCCTGCTTTCTGTAATAGACAGAAACAAACCTGGTGGTGACCTAGAGGCTGGAATATTTGCTATAGCTGATGTATGACTATAAACTTGGGGTATTGTTGACAAATGTACTGGGAGGAAAGCTGGAACTGAAAAATATGTTGAGCAGCAACTCAGAATGGAGCAAGAACAACAGAGTTCTGATCATTTTCACTTCAGTTTCATAGCTTAATGCTTATTGACAGAGGTTATTTTGAGTAACAAAAAATAACAAAAGAAATTAAATACATAATTTCTAGTGTAAAAAGTTATAAAATCTTGCTCAAGGCATGCTGATATCTCGGAGTACAAGACTGCTTGGACCATTACTGTGATGTGTTTCTTTTGAAGGAAGGTTACCAAGGGTATGCTGTGACCAGAAAAAAATAAATAGGGAAAGTTCATGGTAATGACAGCCGGGGAAAGGAACATTGTTTGGACTACACTGAAATTGCATTATGTGTCTTTTAAAGTACAAGATTATGTGAACAACAGTCATAGGTTTTGGTGAAACTATTAAAAGTTGAGTAATAGAAGAGACAGGATGCTCTTTTTCTGCTCCGAATCACTCCTTTGAAAAGCCTTCCTTTTACTCTCTGTTGTAGTTCAGAATGTTCCAACTGAGCATCAAAGACCAAAAAAAAACACTTACTTGACTTCTCAAGGGAATCTTCCTTCTAGGCTAAGTGTTTTCCATGAACTTTTCTCCTCTATATAATAGAGCTTCTACTGTATATGACTAAGTGGATTGACTCACACAGAATTATTTTCTTATGCAATAGTATTAAATGTGGATGCACTGCTCGTGGTGAAGCCAGGGAGTGACTACCAACTTTGAAAAAGAAGGCCACTGTCACAAAAATCTTACTATTTAAAACCCCACATCTCCTCCTGCCATCCTAACCCACAGTTAGACTCTTTTAGTTTGAGAACATTATTATGAGATTGGCAGCCTATAAAACATTTTAAAAAGGGAACAGAGGGAAAGCAAAAAATAATATGCCAGGATCCCACCCATTTGATAAAGGTGGCTGAGCAATAGCAGCCACACAGGAGCAGTCTAGTGAGGACTAGGGAGGGCAATCAGACCTGGGATTGTCAAGGTGGGTTCCTTCCCCTACAGGCCCTTGTGTGCTTCAGTAGCAACTATCTAGAGCCTGGGCCTGGCCTGTGCCCCTCTGTGCTTGAAATAAATCCACCAACAGGAGCTGAAGTTCCAGTGAAAGGGGAATTTTTCCAGATGATCCATAAGGCAGATGAACAAGGGTCCTGCTTTGAGCTATTTGATGGATATTTAGTATCCTATTATTAATTATTACCAATGAAAAAAGGAATGTCATGGTGAAAATATAGCAAAGTGCAAAATTCTACTGGCAAGAATTACATTAAACATAGTTAGAAAGAATACTAATACAAAAATAAACTTGTAACTGGCATTTTCTTTCATTAGCAGTTGAATAAAATTAGAGGTAGAAGAGCTGCCCTAAACTTGAACTGCAGCAGGAAGGTTGAGAGCTACAGGGAAAAATATGGTCTTCACAGTAGGTTTGTGAAAAAAGAATTCTCCTCTTTCCCCTCACCATAATTTAAAAAAAAAAAAAGCTGTTTCCATAAATAAATTTTTCCACAAAGTCAACATGTTTCCTGAGCCAAAAGCATCACACCTGTTCAGATGTGCTAATTGCATAGGAGAGTCTGTCATCAGGTAGCACAGAGTGCTTTCTTAGATTAGATCCATTGAAGCAAGTCCGCTTATGAGCATTCAATCAGTGGATACACTGATAAATTAAAAACTGCAAGCTAGATTCCCTGATCTCTGTGTGCTGCTCTGTGATCTTAACCAGGAAGAGCAGAATTCCCCAGAGGCTGGCTGACCCATGATGGATGGCTCGGGAGCCAAATATTGCTGTCAATTCCAGTGCAGATCAAATCAGGGAAGAAGAAGGCTGTCTGCAGATCCCTTGATAAGTTATCTCATTTTCTTGAATCAAACAGTTCTCAAGTTCACTGCAGATTGACTAGCTTTATGTTTCTTCTTTTTCAGTCTTAACTTAATCTAAGCTTTTTAAATCCTGACACTAGCAGACATCTGAAAAAGTTAAAAAGAAGCCTGATAAGCACTGAAAGTTAGCAACCCCACCTTTAATTTTCTTATTTAAAAATCAGATTCTTGGATCATAGATGTATAGTGCACCGTACAGTGTCTCAGACATTTTTGCCACTGGCCTTGAGTTTGAATATTGTTGCAGGAATCTGGTGTGCATTGAGACATCTGAAGAGAGGCTGTTGTGGTCATCAAACTGCACATTATCCTACCAACTCTTGGGCAAGGTCATCTGCTCAGCCTGGTGACTGACTAAGGCACTTGACAGAAACAGCTTTCACTGTAAAAGAAGTGTTTTACACACAGTGGGTGGACAGCCACGTGGAAACTGCCATCCTGCAGATTTAGAGCAGTGGTCCAGGAGAGAGAATCTTGGGAGAGAGGATGAGAGAAAGGAAACTTTTTGTCATGAAGGATGGTCACTTTTAAAAAAAGACTGCTTTCAAATAAAATAAAAGCCTTAGAAATTCTCTTTGTGTGGAACTGAGAAAATACTGCTGTATTTTTCCTTTAGATGCGATGCTGAGGAAATACTAATACTTGCCTTATTTAATAATCATGGCAAGATTTCAGAAAGGTCAGTGCATGAAGTCTACATTTCTTGTTGGTAAGCTGGTACTCAGGTACCACGTTAGGCCATTGGTAAGTGAGGATTGTTACATTAAGAAACAACAGAGAAAAAAAAGCCAATTCATTATTCTTTCTTCCCGTGGAAGCTAGGAAAAAGTCTATATAAGTGTTTAATAATTACCCCAAAAGGCAGGAAGCATGTGTCATCTACACATTGCCAAGAACCCAAAAAGGGGCTGGGCTGGCTCAGTCCTTCATGTCCTTTGGTGTAGGCATATGGTTGTACAGAATTCATGTACCTTTCCAGCAAGAACTGCTAAAATGTACCTACTTAAAATGTAAGGCTTTACAGCAAAGCATCTGTTACTGCAGCACATAAAAAAGTTATTAACTCAAGACAAGAATTATTATAGGAATAGTAAGATGGGTAAGGAACTAATTGAACAGAAGAGGGAAATAGATTAGGCTGAAAAGGAATTACTAATGATGTTTTGGAATGGCACCTTATTTAATACTTTCATTAATGACAGTACAAAAAAAAAAAGCATAAACTAATCAAATTTGAATATATATTTGAAACTGGGATAAAGTTGGCAGCAATATCAATCAAAGAACTAGAATTTTAGGTAGGAAGAATTTAGTGACCTGAAGTCTGAAGTAATTTAGACACCATGAAATAAATAAGTGTAAGTCATGTGTTTGAGAACCAAGTTATTTTGCTGCAAACAAGCTGGTCCTTTTGTTAAAAAATAAATGACACAGGAGAAAAGGGCTGGTAAGAGCTTATCTTCCCTAGAGTTGTAAGCAGTAAGAGAATAATGCTAACAGATCTCCTATCATGATACTGTTTTAAAAAAAATGCTAAGACATAACAGAAATTGAATTTCCGTTGCTAAAGTTACTCAGTAGTAATGCATATAATTTCTACAGCTTTTCTAGAACCATAACATGGAACTGGACAGAGACAAATGACCCATTGTGACTAGAGGAGACCAAGGACACATCTAGGCCGAACCACCTAACCCAGTGAAAATATCACAATGATTGCTGAGTAAATTGAAGTTAAAATTTACAGAAATTTTGGAGCCTGGGGCTGTGCCTAGGGTCATGCTCAGACAAGCAGCACAGAGCCCAGGACTAAGAAGTCTTATCTGAAGTAGATTAGGCAAGATTTGTGCCTATTTGCAATGGCTTAATGAAAGTCAAGAACTGCTGGCTGCCTGTGGAAAGTTTTGCAGCTGTTCCTGAAAGCTGCCCTTGACCTCTGCTAGTTCTCCAGACCTAAGTACTAAGCCACGCTCTTCTGTCTGACACAGGCAGCTGCCACTGTAGGTGCTCCCAGCACAGACATGGCAGGATTCTGTGCAATGGTCTTGGTTCAGAAGGCACTGGAACAGACTAGGAAATAATGCTACAAGGTAGCTGGTGTGTCTCATGATTTCACACTGCAATCATTATCATGAGTATTCTTTACTAAGCATTTATCAAGTGAGGTGAAAGGCTTTCCCAAAATTAGTCTCTCTGATTTCCCCGTGTAAGCCAGAAGGCCTCATAGCACTTGACAGCAGCAACACATCTGAGTTTAAACACAAAGTGAGTTGCAGGTATCATGGGAGTAAACAGCAAGTGCAAGGCAGATTTTTTTCATTTCCCTGTCAAGTCTGAAAGTTTGTGTGCTTGGATCCATACCTGAAGACATTTATTTGCTAACGAAGATTCTTGATAGATGTAAGAGATGGAAGATTGCTGGACTTTGTTTCCTGGTCAGACAACAGAGCAAATTAACATAGTTATCAGGCAAGGGACCAAGTCCCTACAAATAAAATTACAACACAGAAGACTTCTGCAAATAGTTCAAAGCTATTGCTTTCTTCATTAATATTTATACTGAATATATATGCATGAAGGGGAGACCTACAGGCATGTCACTTTCAGGTACAGCTGTGCCAGAAAATTTATTATTCAAGCAGTTGTACATTAACAGTAACTGCCAATGTAAATTGCTCAAAGGAATATCTTAGAATGGTGTGATCCTGTTCATATTTCAAGTAATTTTATTCGAGTTCTTGAAAAAGCTAAACTGATCCCAAGGGGTCTGTCTTAAAAATATTGGAAGTTTTCAGACATTGTTCCAATAGTGCAGGTGCCTGAATACCAAAACTATTCTGTAACAAAAAACAAAGACCAATCCCTCTCCCCTAATAGCACCTCAACAGCACTTTCAATTAAAAAGAGAAAAATCTGGTTTACAGGTTTCCAAAAGATAGCTCAGCTTAAGGACCACACTGTTTATTTATATCTTCGAAACAGAAGGAAAATGTAAGGATCTAACATTTTAGCAACACTTGGTGTGCAATGAGAACAGCAGCGAAAACCTAGAACTCATGATATTTTTGTGAAATTTGCCGTGAAGACCCAAGTAAAAAGCACTGACAGACCTTGGCTCAAGGAATCCTAAGAACATTTTTGCTTGTGCTGCAAAAAGCCAATGTTTTTACATCTGTCAGAGCACTTATCACAGAGATGGACTAGAAACTGAGCTGAAATCTATATGCCAGCTGCCTGACTAAGGCAAAACCATTTCAAAAGTTGTGAGAACTCCACCAGGAGGATAAAGGTTTATCTTTAAATTTTCTTACCCTTCCCAGCAATACCACACCTTGGAGTTCTGCAGAAGAAATCTGCATATTTCTGGTGTTGGGATTACCTTTATTTCTTTTGGGCTCAGGGATATTGGATCTGTAACAGGTATTCCATGAAAAGTGAAAACTGAAAAAGCCGAATTATACCCTGAGGAAAAACAAGGCAGTAAATTTGGATTCTCTTCTAATCTAAACACATGAGCAAATATTGGAAGTCTGAGAAGCAGGGGAAAAAAACCCCGTGATTTACATATTCATTAAGTAATTTGTATAATCAGAAGATTTAAGAGGTCATTACTGGAACACCTGCCTGTTAACAGATGTAGAAGAATGAAGGCCAAAGAATACAGTTTTTATAAAGATATTGATAGATAAACAGGTGGCAGATCTATGGATACCTGCTGCAGCAGCATTAGTCTTTTTGGCTCAGGCTACTGTTGTGGATGAGGTAAATCATCCAGAATTTATGAATCCATACACATACTGATTTTCCTGGTGCAAAGCCTGGCAGTTGTTTATTTAGAATATGGTCACTTTTAAATATCAACATTCCAGCTAAATAAGCTTTTATGCAGTAAGGAAGTTTTATGCACTAAGGTCAAATATGATTTTATTTCTTAATTTCTGTTTTAGTGACACTCAGTATCCTTGGAGGCCTCAACAGGCCAGTTGCAGAGAGACTGTGAGAATCACCTCACTTCACTGGAGAGAACTGCTGGATACCCAGGTCTAAACTGGTCACTGTATAATGCTTTTGTCTGTGGCTGAATCTCCTTCTGGGGATTCCTGTTAAAGCACCTTCTAAAGTAGACAAGAATACAGCAATATGAGCTGTGCTGGGTTTGGCTAGGATAGTTCATTTTCTTTAGAGTAGCTAATACGGGGCTATGTTTTGGATTTGTGCTGACAACAGAACACAGGGAGCATTTTGTTATTGCTGAGCAGTGCTTTCACAGTGGCACAGTGGCTTACACTCTGCTTCTCACCCCACCCCACCAGTGAGGAGGCTGGGGGTGCAGAAGCTGGGAGGGGACACAGCTGGGACAGCTGACCCCAACTGACCAAAGGGATATTCCACACCACAGGACTTCATACTCAGCAGTAACAGCTGGGAGGGAGGGGTGGCAGGAGGAAGTGGGGGGGCTGCTGCTCAGGGACTGGCCAGGCATCATTTGGGGCTGGTGGGGAGCAATTGTTTTCATTTGCATCACTGGCCACCTTAGGTTTTATTTTCCTATTATTTTTCTCCTCTTTTTCTTAATTAAAAAAAAAAAAAATCATTTTAATATTTTTATCTCAACCCACAAGTGTCTTTCCCATTTGTACCCTTACAATTCTTTCCCCATAGCACTGGGAATGGGTGAGTGAGAAGCTCAGTGGTGCTGAGTTGCTGGCTGGGGTGAAACCACGCCATGAGCTAGAACATCTAATTTACAGGTATCTCAGTTAAGGCAAATTAACATTCTGCAATCAGCACTCTAGTACTAGTAATAGTCTTAGGAGAGCATCTGGTTGCATGAACAAAATTAAATAAATGGCTTACTAATGATGCTGACAATACAGAAATGTATTAATTTATTAAAATCGCTACATATAAAAAATTTAACTTATATAATAAGTATTTAATAGCTAGGGAATTTCCCTTCCACTACACTTGACACTGAATTAGAAAAACATTCAAGTTGGAAGGAAGCTCAAAAGAAAACCTGGTGCAACCCTCAGTTTAAGCAGAGCTAACTTCAAAATTATGACATGATGCTCAGGGCCTTATCAGTCAAGTTCTGCACAGCTCCAAGGATGATGTTCCACAGCCTTTCTGAGCAACCTGTTCCAGGTTCAATTCACTCTCATAACTCATTTTGGTTTTCTTATGTCCAACAAGAATTTCTCTTGCTGCAAATGGTTCCTGTTGCCTCATCTTCTCTTCATGTATACCTCTGAGAAAAGTCCTCTCGTAATCCTCATCCAGGCAGTGAAGACAGCAGCAAGATCACCCTTCTCTGCACTTGCCTATGCTGGTACACAGGATTACTCTATTATGGGTAGAAGAGCATGTGTCTTTGTTGAACATCATGAGATTTGTTGATCCTTAAGTCCAGCCTGTCAGGATGCCATTGAATGGGACAATCCTACTCCTCAGCATATCAACCACTGCCCCCCAGCTGTCATCTGCCAACAGAGTGAGGCTGTATTTCATCCCATAGCCCAAGCTTTTAATCAAAATATCAGAGTATTGGCAACTGTAGCTGCCCTGAGGACCACCACTAGTTTCCCAGCCCTTCTAAGCCCACCCATGCAATCCATCTCTCTCCAGTTTGGTTGTAAGGATTCCATGTAAGCCTGTAAAAATCTTTCCTAAGGACAGGAAATACAACATTCTCTGCTCTCTCTTCTTCCTCAAAAGGGAGGGAAATCACGTTGGCTAGGCCAAGTTTGCCCCTGGTGAATTCACGATGGCTGTTCTAAATCCCCATTTTATTCTTCACATGTCTCAAAATGAAATTAATTTCCATAACTTCTAGGAATAAGCTCTATAGGTTTTCCAGGGGACTGAGGAAATGCCACCTCAATCTCAAAGTATGCAAGATACAATTATTATTTGTTTTATAAAAATATAATGACTTTACATCCCCCTCAAAACACTAATACAGAATAACCTCTTCACAACTGTTTGAAAAAATCTTTACTATTACATGATTTCTATACACATTTTTATACATTTTGACTGCTTTGAATGTACAGAAAAATAAAACAAACTTTAGCCATTAAGAAGTTTACAAAATAGATTTTTAAAAACAATACATCTTCCTTCCTTTAATTTTCATGACAAAAGCTTCTGCCTGGTCAAGGATTCAAAAATTCATCCAAAATTTTCAGAGATGATTGATGCAGGATTCTGAAATGGCATAAAACATTACATAACAGGATTAGAGATGCTAAATGCAAAATCAATCCTTGGCTATTTGATTCTGAAAGCACAGCTACCCTATGGTCTTTGACAAGTTATTCCATATTAGTTTAAGTATTAAATATGACTTTACAAATTGCTCTTGAAATAGCTGGGTTGGTTTTTTTTCTTTCAACTTTTCTATTTTTCTGCTGATCATCTCTTGCTGTAGTGTAATCTACAGCAAGCCAGTTTAAATGCCTATGTCAATTCAAGCACATTTTCTAATATTTCATCATCTATTTAAAGAACCCATTCATTTTCTTCACAGCATTTTTACTCTTTTTTTTTTCAAACATAGTCAAATCCTTTACTGATAATTCACACTAAGGCCACTTTTCATTCTTTTATTTCTTTCCTTTCTCTCTCATTCTCCAGTCTTCATACATTTTCTCCTCACTTGTGGCAATTTTTTTCCAAGCCTGAGCTTTCTACCTTAAATCTTATTAGCAGCTGCCTCCTTCAGCTGTAAATGCACCCACCTTAGGCCCTTTCTGGCTCACTTGTCTCACATTACTCCCTAACCAATCTCCAAGGTCAGCTCTGACATTCCCATTTGGCACCTCTTTTCTCTTTTCGTGCATTCCCAACACAGTCACTCACCTAGCCTTTGTAGTTGCATTCTCAAACAACTTCTTCTAACACTGCTCTAAAATACCCTCAAAAGACAAAAACAGGCACTTTGGTCTTCTGTCAAAACATTATTTCACTGTTGACCACCATCAACTTTACCCTTCTTGTTATTTTTGTAAAAGATTATTTCACCTGCATTTCTCAATTTTTTTTTTCTTCATATTTTTATTATTATAGACCTAGACTGGTGCCCAAATAAGCAACGTTGGTCAGACATTAATCATGACTTAGAGCATTCAGTGTGAGACACCAACACCTGGAATACGAGAGGCAGTTCTGCATTTTCACAGCAGCACATTGGATTTTGGTGCTCCCTGAATGCAGACTGCCATGGCTGTCTCACATGCTTCTCTTCATTGTGCTATATCCTTTACTCCATGATAGAACTCAACTGTCCAAATAAGTTACCAGTATAATGTACTATTAAATTAGTATAATTAGATTAGTACTGTGGGTTTAGACAATGCTACTTGGAATAGATTTTATTTGGTTAGAATTTAAGGCTAACAATAGGTCTGTAGGACCATGTACCAGCAGCACAGTGGACAAGGAGCCATCATGAGCTGCGTGCCTCCCCAGACAAATGCAAGCCAGTTTTACCAGGTTCCTTCCTAGGGAACTTTTAGCTAGGTGGCAGACAAATCATACACAAAGTTGTATTACAAAACAAATCAAGAATCAAGCTAGCCGAATGAAAATACTAAATAAATACCTTTCAGCACAGCCATTAGCTAAATTTAAATTCTAAAGCCCACTTTTCTTTCCAAAAAACATTTTTCTCTAGCTTCCAAATCACTGCACTGACACCTTTATTCACAATTTTTTTAATAGACATAAATTTTGGCATTTTTTTAAACTGAACTAAGCTAATGTGTGTGCCATATACTTGAGGAAATCCTCTCAACATACAATACATTGTCCAGTATTTTTAAGTGCACTGAACAGCACTTATTTTAAATAAAATAAATATGTAATTGTATATTTAAGTATCATTAAATATTATTTTAAAATTATATACCCACAGGGCCATCTTAAACTGCTAACTCAGCTGAAGAGGGATGACTGAACAACAATGAAAAGTTTTGCTTCTGAATAACTGCAACATTTCCTTGTTTAAGGGCAGCACTTTGATCACGAGACCAGACAGCATTTTTACTTTAGTTTTTTGCTAATATGTAATAGATTACTTCTGAGTCTAAATTTCAGATGCTGGCACAGAATGCCAAGTTTCTTGGGAAATTAAGGAATGTCACTATTTCCTGGTGTACCTGGGTATTCAATACAATAATCCCTCAAGGAGTTATTATGAGATAATAGTATTATTACTTTTTGCTTCTGAATGCATTAAGTATGAGTTAAAAAACCAGTAATATATTTTAGCACACACCAGTGCAGCACTGTGGGTTATAAGATTGTGCTCAAAGCAATGAGCAGAGCTCTAACTTGCAACACACCATAACTAAAATTTTTGGACTTGATAAACAGAGTAGGATGATGAAGTAGTTTACAAACAACAGGGCACATTTCACACTGTACAGAACCACATTTTAATTACACATTAGCACACTAGAACCACAGCACTACAAATGGAATGTCAGAAGACACTAGAGGCCCAGCCTGGTCCAACACTGTCTATCTGAAAAAGTGTAAACATGCTTTAAATGAGTCAAGCAAAACCTAATCATTGAAGAACCTCCTCCTAACCTTTTTTCTGTATGAATTCTTTTACCCTTGTGGAGAGAAAAAATTCCCAACATACCTTAAAAACATTAATCCTCCTGAATTCTGCAAAACTGCATGATAGCTTCTAAATTTTGTTATATGGCAATTCTTATTCTTGTGAAAAATACTTCCCACCATCGCATTCATATTCCTTTTATCTGCAAGTATCTCTTCGTTTTGTACTATACAAAGGTAGCAATTCAGATATCTCAAAATCAAAATACTGTAGCATCTTACTCTCTTCATCTGCCCCAACTTCTAGGTTTATCTGTCCCTGTTCACTGGGCAGAGATGATCATATAGATTCATAAAGCAATTATCTGTGTTCTCACTCAAATTTATAGTCAGTAGTGCACTCAAGTGGCAGCAATTACTCATTTTAATGTGTCTATTTATTTAATCATATTAAGATTTGCTTTAATTTCTCAGCCTTTTCTACTGTCTTGATTAAAGAAGTGCAGACTGAATCATGATACTCTACTGCTCATCCTTCTTTTCCAGATCATTACTATTATTTTTAAAAATACTGGAATAGAACCCTTGGCAACCCGATGCTAAACGATTTCATGGGCAAAAAAAAAGTGGGTTTTGTTTATTTTTGTTTGATGTTGTTTTTAAGCTGGGTCCCAACTGAAATAAATGTTCACAGCCAAGCAACTAACTAAAACAATCTACCTAGGATGTAGAGTCCTTTAGAGTTTTAGAAGTCAAATAATGCAATGGTTTTTAATTATTTTTTTCTTTATCAATTTTGTGTTACATCAGTACAATATCCTATGTGGAAACTAGCTTAAGTCTTGACAGCAAAGTTTCTGTTTTCTATTTACTTATGCCAGACAGGATATTGAAGTGAAAGGTGCATTGGTTTTAATTATTTCTTCTCTTATTAAAAAAAAAATATCTAATTTTTGGTGATACATAACTGAAGTGGCTCATATATACCATAAAACTTTCTGGTCTAGTTCTTAAGATTATAAATCTCTACAGAGAGTTACGTAATACTTTTTTGGCTCTGATAAAATAGCAGACTTAAATGAATAAATGCATTTTTTTTTTAGCAACAACAGAGCTACTCTATGATAGTGTCCTGGTATCAGGCTTTTTTTTTTTGTCCCTGGAAAAATCCAATTTACCTTCTGCACTTCTGAACCAATTCCAGTTCCACAGCCCTCTAAAAGTTCTCCCACTGCCAGAACACTCAGTGTAGCTGTTGAGCTTCTTGATACAACTCAAGGGCAAACTGAGGATTTGAAGTATCATTATAGGAAAGAGATACAGTCCACGTGGCCTCCTTGATAAACTGTCTTATTTTTCATACAGTAGCATCTCTTAACTTCAGTATTGGCTTTAAATCAGTGACACTGATTCAGTGATAGCACAGCCACCAAAGGTCTGTGTCTCATCATCACAATGCCAGAGACCAACATGCCTCAGGCCAGTGATCCACCAGAAGAGCATACCATGGAAGTGTGCTTAGGTCTGAGGGCCACGCAAAAAACTGTTGAGTAAAATTAAGTGGGTTTGTTTTGGTTTGTTTTTTAAATGAAAGTCTGTCTACTCTACATGCATTATTTGACTAAATAGTAAGGATCATCAATTTGAAAAATGAAAAGACTGCAAGGGCCTCCAAATGTTCAGGCCACTGTGGTGCATTAATAACTTTCTCAGTATTTTTGGATTAATGTCTATAACCATCACTTTTTTTTCTTCATATTCTATGCTTGTGCTTTTTAATGTCTACTTTGCATGTTTTCTAATTCCACAAGCAGTTCAATAACTAGGGAGAAATCACGTGTTAACAAATTTTTTATTTTTTGGCAAGTTTGAGCACTTAAGGCTAAAGCATTCATCATGGTTGCCTACCTTAGGCAGGTTCAAAATAAATGACTACAAATACAAGTAGCAAATGACTTTCCAGAAACTTATCCCCCCCAAAAATTCTAGAAGCCAATCGTATATGACACCAAAAAAGAGCAAAATAAAATCCCCTGTGGAAAAGTCTTAATGTCATTATTATATTCAGTTAAATTTTTACTATCTGCCTGCAGAGGTGCCAGTTCAAGTGTCTAATACCAAAAATGTGGGAGTAAAATCTAGTAATAAGGAATAGTTAATAGACTGTTGTTCTATACCAGCTGCTAACAGAACAGAATCCTGCAACATACAAGATGAAGTCGTAACACATTCAAATTAAATGCAAAAAAACAAACTAAACATCTAAAGATTGCAATCACAGTAAATGTATGGGCAGGAAATGCTATACTGTGCTGCACTCAATATCTCAGTGTTTTAACTACTATTTTAAACCTTGCAGTCATTCAGAATGCTCTGTCTTACATAAGTACAAAACACAGCCAATTATTGCAGAGAGGGTATAGGAGAGAGTTCATTTCCCACAGCACATTTACCTTGCAGTGCTGCTGGAATCTTCCATGGCAGTATCCTTGCCAGTTACCAGCTTCCTTTGAATGGCAGGTGCAATATCCTTTAGAAGTGAAGATTTGTGCTTACCTATTTGAAATATGATTGTGTTGAAAAGCTGGACAGAAATAATGATTTATCAATAAAAAACACTGCATACTTTCATCAATTTTTTTTTTTAACATAAAACATTATTTAAGGAAAGATGAGATATTAAATTAGATAGTCACGTTCCTGGATTGTCTTTCAGCAAACCAGAATATAGGTGGACCCTGTGAGTTACCAGACAGTTGTTTTTTTAAACTCACTACACAAAGATTGGAAGTCCAAAGGCTCAACAACATAATTTACAAGAGATATAACCTGAAATGCTGTGGAAAAATGGCAACAACTTAAAAGGATGAGGAAACGTACCTGCTGCATTGTGTAAGAACACAGCTTTCAAAATGGAGCACATAAACAACAGAAGAAAGGTTTGACTGACCTTTAATTATAATCACAATGCAGACAGCAGCTGTTAGACTCAAAATCCCTTCGATTTCTTCAGACAGAATGCATTCCATTAATTCATTTAAAAAGGACCTAAGGAAAAAATAAAGCAAAACCATGTTAGAAATCATATTTCTTTCAAAACAGAACTGAAAACAAGTTTGTGATTATGGTGCTCTGCCACCACAGCTTCAGAGATACCACGCAGGACAAAGTGGTGATTATTAGCTAAGAGAAGACTACATGCTGCTTCTGCAACTGGGGATATCCGAGTTGGCAGAATGGTAAATTGCTTGGGAAGAAAATTTTTAAAAGTCTGTACACAGAATAAGTAGCTGTTAAGAGAAATGAAGAGCTTGTGGACTATTTTGGGAAAGTCAGTCTATGAAAAAATGAATGGTTCTTCTGGAATTTAACTTGTGTAATTTGTATTGAAATGTCTAACTTCAATTTCTACTGGGGTTTAAAAAAAAAACATTCTATGACTTCGGTGGATTGTCAGTAACTACTCATGCCCTGAAAACAATTACTACTGGTAGCCTGATCAGAAATCAGAGCTTAAGTAACACTGTGGTCTAAAATGCAGAGCTCATAAAAATGAAAATAAATGTGTTTCCAGTTACAAAACAGTGGAGAAAACTAAATGTAGCCCCAAAACACTTCCAAACTACATTTTAGATATTGAAAGTATGGACACACTAACAGAATCAAAACAACTGTTCATTGCAAATTCTGAAATACTAACTCTGTATGTATCTTAAGAGACTCACTTTTAGCAAGAGATGATACTATTACCAGCAAACTTGACAGGTGTTTCAGGACATGTATTAAATTAAAAAAGTGAGACAGGGGAGTCATGGAAGAGGTGTAGCAATCAAACTGAACTGCACTATGGAATAAGACTATGCTACAGAATGAATCCACTAATTGTTCATTATAGCGTTTATGATAAAAATAACAAATTTAAATGGGAAGCAATTCTCCAAAACAAGAGAAAAATAAAACAACAAGAGGGATGGACAAGATCTGTACTCCTTATACTCACAGAGTCATAGAATGCCAGGTTGGAAGGGACCTCAAGGATCATCTGGTCCAACCTTTTTAGGTAATAATAGTTGATATGAGATGGCTCAAGACCCTGTCAAGCTGAGACTTCAAACTGTCCGATGTGGGGGAATCTACCACTTCCTTTGGGAGACTGTTCCAATGTTTGACTGTCCTCATGGTGAAAAATTCACCTCTAGTGTCCAATTGGAATCTCTCCAGGAGCAACTTGTGCCCATTACCCCTTGTATTCCTTAGAGCACAAAACTAAATGCTCTGTGGAAAACTAAAGCAGAAATTACCAACTATCCATTCCATTTCATGTTGCTCTTAAATTGCTAACCAATAGTTTTCCAATCAGAGTTTGACGTTGTTGTTATCACTGTTTAGATCAGTAAGCACACTCTTTAGTTCCATGAAGGAACACTAATTTTATTGACCTGTAATAGGACTCAGTACAGGTGCCTTTCCCCACCTCCCTCTCAAGGGTCTTACAAGCCTGCAGGCAAAAATAAAATAGAACAGAACAATAAGCTATTTACAAATACATTTAAGTAAAAGAGACAAGTAATTGGTTCCCTACTGAAGGAAAGGATACCCAATTGGTCAGATATTATCAAGGCACTCGGTGTTATCACTGGTACAAGGACTGAAATTCAGTGCTAGAGACTGACTAATTAGTAACTGAAAGCATAACAGATGGGCAGAACCTGATGCAAGATGATTGTGTGTTCGTGGAACAGAAGTTCTCGTAAGATTCTGTAACGTCAAAGGCTTTTGCTTTGGTGTGGGAAGATGGTGATTTCTGATATATGGAATGATTGACTACTGGTCTCTGATTATGGCCTATCAATATGGATTAATAATAGGAAACAGCCTTAAAAGTAGCCTCAGTCCTAAGGCATCAGTGGAACTAGATGTAAATTATCTCCTCACTTAGATCTTCTTTGCACCAAAAAGATCAACACGTATCTCTCTTCAAATATTTATCAAAATACTCATAGAAACAATCTGGTCCAAAGTCGTGGTTTTGTCGAGAATGAACAAGCTTTTAGAAAATACTCATGGTATGCACTAAATACAGTAAATTTAAAAAAAAAAAACAAAACCAAACAGTTTAAGTTCAGTCTTAAAAATAATTAATTACCTAATCCTACTTCTGGGAGCTTTTTAGGACTCATACTTTCAAACTATTTTGAATTTTGTGATTTCAATACAGCTATAGTATATTTATCACCATGTTTCAGATGTTCAGTTAAAGGATTAATGCTATTTCTAGTAAAAGATTTATCTCATCTAAATACCTCTATATTGAAGGCACTAATGTTTATAAGTATCATATGAAAGAAGCAAGCCAAGATGCATGACCTCACCTCAATTAGATGGACAGTGCTGTAAATGGAACCAACCCCTACAATCAATAGCTACAAGCAATATGCCAAGAAAAAGGGAGTTTGAAGTAGTGCAGGTAAGTTTTGCAAGTTCTTCAAAATTTACCTGAATTTAGAAATTTAAACTTTATCAATAGTTTATAAACTGTTTTACCCTAGCAACCATCTTGGACAAATGAATGTAGAAACATTTACCTGACAACATTAACTGATTTCATAATTATGGCCATTAAAGTGCTTGAAAGAGGAGGAAGATCTGAAATAGTCTTTGGTAGAGTTAAATCTTTTTCACTGGAAGCCTAAATAAGAAAAAAGTCAACAACTGTAGTAAAGAAAATATATGCATGCAGAAAACATCAAATCTATTTCAATTATCACACCAACCAAGACCTATTCTTAAATATAAGAAACAGTCACGTGAATTCTTTGAGTAGCCTTAATGCTATTGAATTGTGTCTAAATAAACAAAACAAATTTAAATTAGAAAGCCTAAATTAAAACAAATAAAAATATTTGTATCAATATATTCTCTCAACCTCTTGCCTACCTGCAGCCTGCTTACTTATTTTAGGGCAAGAGTGAAGGGAAGAGAAAAAGCCTTGGCACTGTGCAAGCACTGTTCAGCAACAGCCAAAACTAACTGGTGTGCCCTCAACTGTGTTTTAGCCACAAATTGAAACCACAGCACCCTAGGGACCACCGTGGAGAAAGTTAACTCCTTCCCAGCCAGAGCTAGTACAAATACACATAGAGAGAACATCTCAAAAACTATGTTGTTCATCTTCAACACTGCCTAATTTCTAAAGTCTTCTGTCAGAGGCAGACAGTGAACTAGGTATCAGGACAACTCTGTTCTTACAGAGCTGTATTCGTAAACCTGAGATGCACCATACTATGAAATGATGGCAAATAAAATTTCCTGTTTGTTCCATGCCAGTACCCACAAAATCTTGAACTGCAGTACAAAGATCACCACTTTCTGAGCATAGCTTTATTGTTTCACCGTAACGTTGAAAAGGCAGTAGGTGTAAAAAGAAAAAAGTCAGCACTAACTTTACCTTCTGTAGCATGGTATTTATCTCTGCTACTATTGCAGCCAGGAGAGTAGAGAGTACACCTTGGTGAACTGCTGGGCAAGATGGATTCCAGCACTGGACTGCATGTATGAATTCTCCAAGAGGCATCTGAATAGAGCGAATCAACTAAAACCAAAGAAAAACAATTTTTTTTCAGATTGCTTGAGTATAATTGAAAGATTTCAGCAAGCTTCTCGGTAAAGAAGTGTGGATCACACTCTGAAAGCTGCTGAGGGATTCTAGTCACCTGGGATCAGAGCGGGAATCAGCAACATGTTTGGGAACTCACCAATTTGAGAGAAACAAATAAAACCATGCTTGTAACGAAGAAGGACTGGAATGTTTTTCAGAAGTCCTGAAAAGCAGGCCACCAAATCTTGCAGAGTGACCCACCCATCTCACTACTATCTACTTTCTGTTATAAAATAGAAAAAGCTAACTTTTCTGTGAAGATAGGAGTTTTTTTTAAGAACTTTAAGACATCATACATATTTTGAAGCTGATATAATTAAGGCTGAAAAGAATGAAATAAACTACAACTTCTCCCTCACAAGATCATTATATACATAATCTAATCCTTTGCTCTGGGTTCAGAAATTATATATATTTGCAGCTAAGATTAACAACACAAGCACTGGGGTAGTTCACAATCGTCAGTAACAGAATGCATTGTTCTCCAATTTAATACTTTTTCTGTCATGATGAGATGAACAATAGATAAAAAATGGTAACCAAGAAATTTAGAAAATTTATCTGAACATTTAATCAGATGTTGACTCAAATAATAATCTCAAAGCATCTAACACATTTGTGTAAAAAAATACGGATTCATCTACACATTAAGTAGCAATTTCAAGTATTATATAATACCTGAATCCCTTCTTCCTGCTGTTTGTTGAGTCTACGTGCCACACATTCTAAAACTTTCTGGAAGATGGTCTGTACAGCATGGAAAAGATTTGCCACTTCATCTGTCTCAGTATTCTGAATTACAGACGCTTCAATAATTTCTTTTAGAGCATACAGTAACACTGGAGCACAAAAGCCACCTCTCTCTAGAGAAAGAGAGAAATACCATGATAGAAAGATTGTAATGAGACATTCTTCAGGTACAAACTCAGAATGAAACTCAGTTATATACCATGGATAGCTATTGTTTACAATTGTAGACAAAATATTTAGTTTCTGAACATGCTTAGCTGAAATTTTCATGCAGTTCAATCAATATTTTAAGTATAAATCCAGTTTTCCTTCCAATTCTTGAAGTACAGGGATTAAAATTGTAGATTCTTCAGGAACTGAGCTCCAATTCTGTCTGTACTGTAGACATAACTTTCCAAATGTGAATGGTATACTGATACCTATTTTTCGATGTACATAAATCACTTTTTATATGCATTAAAACCACTTTATAGATATGTATATATATAAACCCTGAACTATATAGTAATAAATAGAATATAAAAGCAAGGAAGAATCATTAGTTATCAACAGTGACATGGTTCTGGGTTGATGCTCTGCTTGTCTTCAGCTTTCTGAAAAGCTGCTGTAACTTCTGACTGTATTATTGCTACTAGCTAGCATAAGCTGTATACACTTTTTTGAGAAACAGAGCCTAAAATTCTACAAGCAACAGTTCTGCTAATATAAGAAAAGTCAGCTAAGTATACATGGAGGTATTGATACTAGTACAAAGTATTGTACCTGTTTGGATAACTGAAAGAGCCATCTCTAAAAACTGAGCTTGAAATGTGAGATTGCCAAGGCCAACCATAATGACATCTTTACATACTGTCAGGTAGGCCTAGAAAAGAGAGGCAAAAGTATATGAGAAAATTTATATCAAGTAACAGTTCATTAAAACCTAAAAATACTAAAAAAAATTAAGTCTTAGCCAAGTTGCCTTGAAAGCTGGTGCATTTACTTTGAGCTACTCAGTTCACAACCTCTGAAAAGCAGGAGTTCCAAACAGTTCCCCAAATGCTTCCATTGTCCTTTGCTCCAATAAACACAGTTTCTCAGAAGGGAGTATGTCCTCTTTTTTACTCCAGCTCAGATCAGAGGCATTGATACTTAACATTTACTGAGGGAGAATATGACATCTCTATCTATCTTGAACAGCAAAATTAAAAACAGACTACACAAAGAGCTCTTCCCTAGAGACACACGTTACATGCTGAACAGACTGTAATACTAATGTATAGACAGAGTAGAGTACAGAATTTTTAATCAGTCTATGTACATGTGAGCTGGGTTCTTCAAGGACACTGACTGTGACTAAAGTTAGTCCATCTCTACCTTGACCAAACTCCAAAAGGACCCATAGCTCAATGTAAAATCCACCTTGTGCTAAGTGATATGTCATGGCAATGCAACAGAAAATAATTTTAAACTAGCTAAAATCACCTCCACGTTATAGAATCAAATGGTTTCTTTAAAGGACAAATGAATGTAAGGGGTAAGGGACACTGTCAGTGATGATGATGGGGTTTGTCTCAGAGGGCCTATCAGCCCCACTCAACAAATCAGTGGCTTAAAGAGACCAGCCTCCCAGTGAATCTCTGTCCAGAACTGCAAGTGCAAAACAGACCAAGCAGAGAAGGAAAGGAGGAATGGACATGTCAAAGGGAGTGTGATAGAGAAATGTAAGTGGAATAAGAGGAGCCACCCCAGCCCCTTTCATATACATCAGCAAAAAAGAAGGAACTGTAAGTACTGTATATTATATGGATATTTTGAGGCAAACTAGATGTGATTTTAATGCCAGCATTGTTACCAAATAAACAGTACAAACAATTAAAAAGCATAATCAATACCTCATTCCATTAAAAAAAAAAAAAAGAGTATACAAGTTGAGAGGCAAATAGGAGCTGCTTAACAAGCATGTGGCTTATTGCAGGAGATGCCAGAGGCCTGGATTCTCTTCTTAACTTCCAGACAAGTCACATCAGTCTCTACACCTCAGTTTCTTCTCTGGAAATAATGATGCAAATGGACTTTAAGATCTACTAGTAAAGATCATTGTGTTTCATTACTGGCTAGTCAAGTAATATGTCAGGTATGTTTTAAAGGTGACAACTGCCTATCTTACTGGTTATCAGTAATGTCTCATTCTCATTTTGTATTCAAACCTAGGAAACTGATTGCAAACATTCTGGTAATGCTGGTAAAGATTCCCTATTTTGTGTCTTTTCTTTCTAAAAGGCCAAGTTCTGTGCCTCCAAACTTGCGAAAAATAGCCACAAAACAGTTATGATAAGCATATTAAATTTTTCATTGAGAGAGAAGAGAAAATGGCATATAAAACACAAGAAATCTCTACCAGGAAAAACTAAAACACTTTTTTGAGTTTACTATCTCTTTATACTTTTCAAAAAAACTATTTGGTTGCAGCAGCAGGATTTAGTACAAGAGTGACCACCTCATTGTTAAATTCCCAGGTAACTCACATCCTATCTCTCTGCTGACTTCCAAAGATAGGTTCTCTGGGACTCAGCATGAGAATGAAGCTTACTGATTTCCTCACGGTATAATTTCACCTATTTCTTCTGGGGAAGCAGGAAGGAAAGAAAGGAAGCAAGCAAGAAAGCAAGCAAGCAAACATGATTAGGTCTAAATCCTCTCTCATAATCATACCAACTTCCTGGTCCTCCAAGTCATCTATTGTGCTATTCAACAGAACCTATCCAGCTGCAGTGATTCTATGTCATTTCCAGGACCTTCTAGGCTACAGAAGAACAGGTTGTTAGGTGCTAGCAGAACATAGCTATACCCTTGTTTTCAGCAACTCATTTTCCTCTTCCTTTCAGAACTGAGGTTCAGTGGAAATCCTAACTTTAAGTTAATGCACGTTTCATAAAACAGCATAAACACTGCCTTTATTTAATATGGGGGATGAGAGACTGAGGACAAGAACTACTTGCTAGATACCTAAAATTTGGGAGGTCCAGGTTACATCATCTGCTATGCTAGACATTTCTTGAGTGAACATTTTCACAAGTGTGAAACATAAAACATGTTCCATCCTCACTTCAACAAATATGATGAAAATACATATTATGCACTAGTAGGTGAAAAGTTTAGATGAGTACAAGGTATTACTGACTCCAACTACATGATTTAACTGATAAGGTATGTGTGATTATATGTTTTATATTTATAATATATAATGGTTATAACTAACCTCAAAGCCATTAAAAGAAGTGTGTGATTTCAAGTAATCAAAGGAATAGAAAAAAAACAAAACTACAACCTCAGAGCCATCAAGACTACATTTCATTCACTGGGTGGGCTCCATTAACTTGCAGTGCACTATGTTTATCAGTATACAATTGCTACATATATGGCTTTTCAGATTGGCAGCAGTTTATTTATAAGAGACCTCTAACCTGGATAATTAATTCAGAAATGTTATTGTGTTTTGAAATGCCATCCTCTTGATCACTTGCTAGCACAAAAGGTACAACTTGACCTTCTATCCAAGAACCCGTCTCCTTCAGAAGTGAGAGGTAATCTTCTCCTTCTTCAGAAAACTGGAAAAAAATTAGAAGTTTATCAATTCTCTTTCCAATTCTTCTGGAATTTCCTTAAGATGTCAGCTCTAACTCCAGCTTATACTAATAAGGTATAACTATACCTTGTTCTGAAGATGAATACTCAACCTGCAAAAGAGGCTGAAGGCTCTTAGGCCAGTTGCTTGACTGCAGCTACCAGAACCTGCATCAGTTGATTTCAGAATTGAGCCAAGAACATCCTGAAATATCAACGTTTACATTTATATTTTACAGAAAATCCTTTCAAGTGTTTCTTTTTTCAACAGATTAAACAAAATATTTAAGAAACAGAAAACCTACACCCCCCCAAAAAAAATCCACAAAATGAACCAACAATAAACCAACGAAACAAAAAAAAAAAAAGATCAACAGGTGTGCTTTCAAGTACTTTCATTTGGCAGTGCCATAGCTGATTTTCAGACTATTCCTTACTTGTACATTCCAAAAGTCAGGTTCCTTAAAAGTGCTCTACACTAGATCACAAAAATTTGAAGACACCTAAAAAATGACAAGCTAGTTTAAATCTACCATCTATAATCAATTCTGAATTAATATACTTCTAGTTTAGAATAATAAGTACAAATATAAAGGAAAACATTTTTATGGGAGGGAAGAAGAAAGAATAAATCTTACTTATTTATTGTTGCAGGCCTTTAATTTGAGTCAGGCAATATATATTGTTAAGCACTCTTTTATAAGCACTATTTATGGTACAGAGAATCCTACCTTTGCAGCACTGAGGATTTTCAAAAGCTTCTTCAGTTTCTTTTTGGGAACTGACAGCAGATAACCACGATTAACAGGATGAGTCAATAAATACTCAATATAGTCAAGTGCTAATTCTGGCTTCGATTCATGTGTTACGTGGATTTGTACTCGTCGTTTAGATGTTTTAATACTCTAATGAAAAGAAAGCATGAAACCAGTACAATACTGTTA
Organism: Hemiprocne comata; assembly: GCA_020745705.1. Classification (NCBI taxonomy): domain Eukaryota; kingdom Metazoa; phylum Chordata; class Aves; order Apodiformes; family Apodidae; genus Hemiprocne; species Hemiprocne comata. Next base: position 10,987,749 of record CM036587.1, read on the forward strand.
GAATCTTACTTTACAACTAATTCCAAGGTAGAATATTAGACTATTATGGACTTTGAGACTTTTTTTTCCTTTAAAAGAAAAGGGAAAAAGGCCAATGCCTTTATGTAATCTAGCAATTCCTTAATTCTTTGATGTATGCATATGCACACCTTCTTTGGGGCTAGAGTGTCAGACAACCAATCACAGGCTAATTCCAGAATATGTCCCACTTGACCCCAGCGACACATGCAGTCTATCAGGGTAGAATATTTGTTTTGGTTAGCTCCACTGTCAATATTTCTGAGTCTGGAGATCACACCACAGCTTAAAAGAAAAAGAAACAAAAGATATGCGTTAGCTTTACATCCATTAGTGCAGAAGTAATTCAAAGAAAATCAACCAGTATAATACCAAAAGATTCACCAATGGCTCAAAGGCCTATCTGCACCGCACAGAATTTACTAACTTAATGAATTTGTTTAGTGGATTAATTTATCCACATGGGCACTTAATACATCAAGTTGTGAAAAATTAACAAATACAGTAAACAAAATATTTCTTGTCATCCATATTTTGGATTTAAAATTCAGTACCTGAATGTAGGAATAGCAGTAGGGGGCATAAAGGATGCCAGAATAACCAATGGAGTCATGCAACGGTCATCCTAGGATAAAAAAGTACAGTGTCATGTGTGTGTTCAGATACAACATGCACACAAAACTAAAGAGAGTACTGAAAAAGGATTATTAAATTCTATCAAATAAAGTTTTCCATTTTTTCACTAGAAATTGAACTGAAAGAAGCTTGCAACAACACGTGGCTTGCAATCTGAAAGTTCTGATTTCTGTTCTCAGAGGTGAATTAGCAATCACCTTATTCAGCTTTCTGACATACTGTCACAACAACTACCATAATTATGGCCCCATTAGATTAATACCCATTGCAAAAGAAGTAACAGCTCTAGATAATGGTTTTTGGTTTTAGTAGAGGCTAATATTTAATTGCACAACCATGACACCAACTAAGTGTGACACTCAAGTATTTGGTGCCTTAAATGAATATTCATTCACATCAGAAATCTATAAAAAAGACTCTAAAGGAAAAGGTGCTTATATATAACATCAGTAATGCACCAGAAGTTGTTACAACGCATCTTAATATAAGGTCTAGATTATGACACAGTCCCACTTGGATTATATAGGAACCAATCTATGTGAAAGACACTGCAAAAATAGTATATGTCCAAGCTCCCTGAATAGAATCAAATGAAATTATTAGCTACTTAGACATCTGGAGAGCTAAAATCTTTGAAAGATGGTTTTTAAAAGAAGATTTAAAAATACATTCCTAGCTTTTCAGGAAAGAGACATGCTGCTTCAATATGCAGTCTTTTAGAAACCAAGCCTCTGATGACAGGTCTTTTTAGATCCAAGCAGCTTACTCTAAGAATATCGAAGTCAAAGAGGTTGCTTGCTAAAGCTGGATACCAGTTCTGCTTACAAGAACCTTTCAGGGGGGATATTACAGCCTCTACCAAAAAAGATCTGGAATGTCTTTGACAGCTTCCAAATGCTTTCAGGGTAGAGAGAGCATTTGGTATATCTGTGCTGCAGAATATTATGTAGCAATGAAGTGAGCTACACTCTCTGATTATCTAAAGCAAACTTGAATCTAAGTATAACAGCCAGCATAATTCAGTATAGTTCAGCATAAAAGCCATAAACCAAAACAAAAAACATCCAGTAGATAATCCTTCCAAATGCACTGCAGATACTATTAGTAACTATCAAAAGACAGCGTCCTGAAGAATAACAGAAGAACAATTAAACAGATCAAGGAAACTGAAAATATGAAAATGACTAATTTTAATTAATTGCTTATATCAAACCCAAACAATGAATAAGTGCATCAAAAGATCATTAGAGAGTAGAATCAAATTAGCAGAAACCAAACACAAGAAAGTGAAAAAGAAGTCAGCTGCTTCAGCTGTCTGTTGCAGCTGCTGGATCATAAGAAGTGGTGGTAGTGTAAGAGTTTGGGATGGAGTGGATAGAAAAACATGTGGACTCATCTACACTGAGTATTCTGCAATGGCTTATTTTCAGTTACTGATTTCCAAAAGTTCTGAAAACATTCAAAAGAATGGAATCCTGTAAAAACATTACAAGAAGAGCAATTTGTTGCAGAAGTATTTCTGTGTTGACTATGTAGATATTGGTTCATCCATCAGATGGTGAAGAGCTTCTACACATTTGTGGAATTCCAAGAAAAGTTGCAATTATTATTGGTTTATAGCAACAATGAAAAAGAATAATTAATGATTTGAGAAGAGATGCAAGACTTAACACATAAAATCATCTGAAGAAAATACTAAGCACTTACAGGAAAACCTAGACTTTCTTTACCTTAAATACTCTAAAATATTCAGGAAGTACAGAGGCAAATTTTCTGATGGCATAATCTTTGGCATCTTCATTGTGATCTAGAGCTTTGTGAATACTTTTCCACAGAATTACAGTAATCTCCAATAAACTTGCCATGCTGGCCACATCAGCTATTGACAGCACGTTATCCAACACCTGGAATACAAACAGATAGTATTACCTATTATAGTCTCAAATATTAATTTAAGTTAAAAAGAGGTTTAAAAAAGCTTGAAAATCCTACTAGTTTCACAAAGGCACTGTGTTAGCTGAAGAACATGAACTCCATGATTCACTCTTACTTGCTATATATAACTTGAGTCATCTTGCAACATTAATTTTTTGAATAATTTAACTGCAGAATCAAAGCAATTTATAATTAGTACTGGAATTATGCAAGTATTAATTTTAAATACACATCACATCCTTTCTATCTATTGCAGGGAATGAGAGCACCATCATGGTAGATCTCCCCTTCCAATTCCACAGATGCCCAAGTGCTTTCCTTCAGATTTCTGTCACATCAGTAACTGCCCATTTCTCAAATTAAACAGGAAGAGAGTTACCAGAACATAACAAAGTGGACATTCTTACACTTGTATTCTCCTTTCCACTTTCATCTTCATTTTCATCACTATCAAGAAGACTTTCTTCCATTGCTTTCTGGATGCAGGCATTCAAGCAGCGTCGAATAGTAAGCATCAGTTTAGCTACATTTAAATATAATAAGAATTAGACATTTACTGTTTGTTAAGAATGTTGCTAGTAAATACTTTCAAGTACAATGCTGAAAAGCCAGTCTGAAAAGCAGGCAACAGAAACAGAAATTTCTAAGAAAAAATAATTACATTTCTTGGTAAAAGGTAATGGAAAAAATATGAAAATGTTTTATATTCTCAACTATGAAGAAGAAACGGCAACATTATCAGCAGAGTCTGTAACTTTATTGTAGTAAAAGTCTAATCAAAAACCACAACAAAAAACACCACCTTACCAAATCAGGATCAGAGGATGCTCTCACAACTACACTCATCTGGCACAGCTATGAATTTCATGACCTATGTTCAATAATACATCCCCTTCAATGTCAATTCCAAGTATTTATAAAAAGACGTAGTAGCATAACCATTGCACTCCTTAATGAGGAGCTCATCTCTAGATAAAACTAAAAGGGTTATGTCCACTCTGGTGAAAGAATGACTAGCTGAAATACACTACCATGTGTTATTTCAAAACTACCTCACCAAGGTCAGATGATCAGTCAAGGGGCAACAGCTTAGGCATTTCACCCAAGTCACTCCATGCTGACTACTTGGTTTTTATAGTGTCAGACTCCTCTGAAACAAAACTGTTTTACTTGGTTCAATAGCACTTTCTTTTCAAAAGAGCTATCCTCTGTGCAGTACATCTCCTTTCCAATGAAAGTCTCTGAAGCTTTTAATGGGAAGGACTTTTTAGCTTTTGTGTGCGCAACTTGAAAATACTGCTGATCCACAAATCCCAAACAATCAGATAAGACAAACATTTTTCACAGAATCTTCTACGTAAAGATCTCAAATCACTTGAGACACCAGCATATTTTATTTCACTATTTCTTCATAACAAATAAATATCAACTTGGATGGTTTTAAGGTACATGTAAGGAGAAAGGGGAAGAGAGAGACCAGGTAACACAAAAACATTGGTCCCTTCATTGTTGAAACAGCTTATGACTGTTGTCAGCAGGGTTCATTGCTGGTGTCCAGACAAACAGCAAACTCATGTTACACTAAAAACCAAAGATCTAGCAACAACATACCACTGTAAAAAAACAATGACATGGTGTGATGAAAGTAGTTCCAAAGACTTACAAGGTTTTGCACTTTACCTATATTGGTGGGGGCAGTATATTCATAAGCATATTGATAGAACTTCCTGGCTGCTGCTGGATTCATCTGGATTAGAGTGACACAGCGCTCACACCACACGTCCTCAGGTTGGTTAATGGGAAAGAAAGAGTTGAACAAGAGATTCACGATGCGTCGCGACACAGGCCGTGAGTCAACTTCAAGACGACTCAGAAGATGCTCCATAGGACAGATTTTCCAGAACTTTTTGAAGAGAGAAAAAGATATTAAAGGAGTTTAAAAAGAGGAAAAAACAATCACCTTATGCAGCGTTGTCTACATCAAAAGTCTCAACAAATATAAAGAGGATTTACCAGAAAAGTATGAGCATTTTTAATTTTTACCAAAATACCAGCATTTGCTTGAGGTCACATATTGCTGCAACAATCCTACTTTTGGTGCTTCTCTAAAACTCCTGGTATCTCTGATAGATCAGTAAAATTCTGGTTTAAGCAATTCCAGGAACAAATCAGAAAGAATTATTTACTTTACAAGGATACCACAAAATATAATTATCTGTCACTACGTGCCATGTTTCATATTCTCATCATAGGACAAAGTAGGACCAGACTACCTACATGAATGGTACAGATCCTAAAATCCTGTACAGAACAAGACCCTTTCTAAAACTACCCAAGCCATCAACTGCATCCCATCATTAGCAGAGCTCTAGCTTATCTGTAACACAGTAATCGAAGGCTATGAAATTCAGGAAGAATAAACAGCTTGTTATGCCAGCAGTAATGCTACTCACATTTGTAACTTTTGTGAGAAGATCTTGAATTAATTATACTGTGTACTTTCAGACAACACCCAAAAAAATAGGGTTTCTTGGCACTGAAAAATAGTTTTATTCTTGAGTAGAAATATTTGCAGCAGCTAATTCCCCTGTGGTTTCAAACTATGAAATCTCTACTAGAATTAGCACCAAAAAAGGTCCTTGGTGTAAGCATTAAAGTAATCCCAGGACTTACCAGAGATACACGTTACAGTTTTTAAATAAACAGGAAGTTACTGACATAGCATCTAACACTTAGTAGGATTTTGCTTTTCTTTTACGTAAACTTTATCCTTCTGTTAGAAAATTTGAATCTTTTACTACAGAAAATGTAAAACAGAGTGGATGCAAGATACCCATTATGCTTGAAGAATAAAGTAATAACACCCTCCCCCCCCCCAAAAAAAAAAAAAAAGAAAATCACTGAAGTTGAGAATGATAATTTTACTCTGTCTTTAATGGCAGCAAATTCAGAATAATTCAGGAAAACCAAAAGGATTGTTTGCTTTAACTTTCGTACTGAATGACAAAAAACTTTCAAATAATTTTTTATACATTTAAGACCAGCATTAATACTTTGTTTTTAAAAGACTGTACACAAAGTAACAGCATTAAAAATTGATTTTACATTTTTGTTGATATTGAATACAAGTTAAAAAAAGCTTGTTTGTATTCTACTATACAGATAACTGATATTAACAGATTAAATCATGACTGTAGGTGTCAGTCCTTCAAATCATACTTGTTTATCATGGAGTTAAAACGCAGCACAAGAAGTGATGAGTGCCTGTGAGGTTACAGAGTAATCTAGAAATTAGTATCAAAAAAATACTATAAAAATTACACATCATAAATTATTAGGGCAATATACTTGTTGAGTATTTTGAAATAAATAACAGAAGAATGTGATAGAAATCATTATTAAGATTTCAGAGTCCAGCACTTTCAGAACAACAGTTCTGTGATCTGCTGATGCTGTGAAGCAAGTGACAGATCCCTTAACATAGAGGCACCCCGAGTGAGTTCCACTGCCAGTGATACTTCTGCCATTCTACCTCAGATTTACCTGGTAAAGTCTGGCTTTAGAGCCTAATAAGGTGGAAACTCCAGGAAAAATGCTCTTTTCAGTACTATCACTTATTTATAACTCTGAATTGCCTCCTCCAGTTATCTCCAATAATCTTAACAACCAGAACCAATTGTCTAAGTAAAGGTACAGCTGCACATTGTTAATCACAGGAGATCTGCAGACATTACTAGGACCCTGCTGGAAACCTTTTGTGCTGACAGTCTGAATGACACTACCTTCTACTTGTAGCATTTGTTCCCATTTCACATTTTCTGTGGCCTTGTCTAATCAATGTACTGAGGCATGTAATTTGGAAGTACCAAACCTGCTGTTGCATTTTTGTAATCCTTATCCTGAGCCTGTGAGCAAGAAGCCAAAAGCCCTCAATTGCAAAATTGCCTCCCATTTATCTTGTCTTCTGAGCTTACTTAGGGAATTTGGAAGCTACTGAGGTGTTTTAATCTCAATATAATGTCTTTGAGGTCTTGTCATCAAAGTCAGAATGCACACATTTGGCAAGTAGGTAATTCTCATGTTAAGGATAGCTGTGTTCCCCACAGCACTGAAGCCTTAAAAATCTAACAAACTAAGGATCAAATTTAATTCTCTCCTGAACAACAGAGATACATACCTCTGACTTCACAGAGTGTATGTGCCTAGCACAGGATAAGCATGTCCTAATGATTAGGCTTAGCAAGAGACAAATCCATGATTAAAATAAAACGTAAAATAAAAGTTAGGAAACTGTTAAAAGCAGAGTGGAAGAAGAGCCCAAAGATGCTGTAATGCCTAAGGCTGGACAGTATCACCCTAAATAGTAGTCCACAGCAGAAAACAAATTTCGTTCAACATCACTATTAAAAGATAGCATAATCCCGAAGTACATGCCCACAAAAGACAACATTAAATTCTAAAAATAGGTAAATAAAAGTAAAGAGGGAATTCGGTAAAGTCGTTAAGCATTTAGAAGGTGAAAAAGTCTCGGCTTGAGCTAACCAGCTGGACGTGTGGTGGTACCGACTGGTCTGGCCGGACATGGCCACCAGAGGGCAGGGAAGACACAAACATCCTGCAGAAAAAGGTCTGCTGGCTGCTCGTGGTGCCAGCACCCTCTGGAGAAAAGGCGGGCAAGCACAACGCCACTGGACCTACTAATCACCCCAAACTAGTAAAAAATGTGGGGGAGAGGAAAAGGAGAAGAATGTACCGGCCTAACTAAAAAAACAAACTTTCCAGAATGTCTATATAATCTATGCCATTAGTAATAAGATTACTGATACATTCACAAAATCACTGGAAAGAAATACTTGTATGTGCTACTACCTAGATTTGGAACAAAACCATTAAAATGGAAATTAAAATTAGAAATAAACTCAGTTAGATGCTTCAATATATGAAGAGGGGAAAAACTGAAATTAAGAGTATTACTACATTACACGTTTTTTTATTCCTCTTAGGAATACTGCAGCAGTCTCCAAAGGTACTTTTATTTTTAATAACAAATGCCTGTCTTTTATCTCCTTCATGGTACTTATCAAGTGTTGCTTACCCTACCTTAGCAGCCTTGGTAGCCTTAACTTTCAGCAGCATATCCACAAAAGCCACTCGCACTCTCTCTGAATTGTCATGAAGACTGTGTGTGACTGCTGGCAGGAGCTGTTCCAGTAATGGATGGCTTAGTTTGTTGTCCAAAATGATCGGTAGGCACTGCAAGAAAAAAAAAAAGATTTGAAGAGTAGGTCTGCAAAAAGTTGTAGCCAAAAATTTTTGAACTTCTATGGTTAAAATTATTAGGGACAGACACTGAGCATGTGTGTTTTTCTTGTAATATTCTTTGAAATAACCGTAGCAATTTTTACTAATTTTCCAGTGTTGTTTCAATTTTGCAGTGAACAGTGAGCTCACATGAGATGAAGCAGCCTCAGATCTACACTGAGGCCAAGGTCTTGCCTTCAGGTAGAAGGCACAGTGTCAAGTACTTTCTGTGGCAGCAATACAAGGTCCCTGAACAATCCTGACTTCAGATTAAAAATACATTTTTTTGCCAATTTAATTTTAATCAGCACTGCCTTGTCCAGTATAGATTCCCCATGCAGCTGTAATGGAGCAAGTGAGGATTAACATAAAGATTGCTCCAAATTAAGGCTGAATTAACACATACACAAAACTTTTAAATTAAAATACTGCTTAAAGTTCATTCCTCTGTCCAAGCTAGTAGTTATTTACCAGATGTCAGAAAGATGCAGAAGAACTAATCCTAACACACTGAACATGAGGCCAACATTCCCAGAGAAAGGGTGTGTAATTATAGTCACCCAAACCTCAGAAACACAGAGTGGGGTACAGAACCAAAACATAGTTCTCCTTGAGTAGGGATGGGTTAAAACCAGTGACACAGAAACATTGGAACCTGCCTGCGTACATTTTCAAGGCTAAGCATAACTTCTAATAGCTAAAATAACTAAATTATCAGGTCCAGACAATGTATATAAGACAAGAAATGCAAAGAGTTACAAGACCAAACAGTCACTACTTTAAAAGGCATTTGTTCATTCCAAACATGTGGCTTTTAGGAAACACGTGCACAATTTGCGTGTATTAGGGACTTTATTGTAGAAGTTGTTTTGCAGAGTAAGTTATTTCCTTGACTTCAAGTGGCTTACGCTAGAAACCTGTACATCAAGTAAAACATAAAAATAGCAATAATGATTTTAAATTTGGAAAAAAAGACTTACTTTAAAAACAGAGCATCGAACATCAGCAGATGTTATATCACATGCTAGCTCTCCAGTTAGTTTTTTCAAAAGATCTGCAAGAATTGTTGGAGGAATCATCTCCCAGTATCTGGATGTTATCTGAGTAACTCCAAGTATCCCTGTAGAGCGGACAACTGGATGAGGATCTTCTAACAGAGTCTAAAACAAACATAACAATAATGATAATGTGAGTATATGCATTATTGTGACTCTAGTGCTGTTTAACATTAACCTATGATGAACAAATATTATTCCATTACGTCTTAGTCATTATGCAAATTGCCACACACTGAAAGAAATGTAAAATATCTATATTCCCTCAAGACATTTTATTATTAAGCAAACTACGAAATTTAAATCAGAAGCAAAATTAAGACAAATATTGGCCAATTTTTTAAATTGGACTTTTGAAATAGTTTGTTTTTTAAAAAAGCTCACATTAAGGCTTACATCTGTGATTTAATTAGGAATATTGAGATTTCTATTTACATACCAGTTTACACTGGCCAATGTTCCTCAGCAACAATATAAAAACTGTGAAATTCATTCAATTATCTGGTATTTACATCTGTAAAGACCATACTAAGGATTTCTCAAACATTTTCTTAACTGAAATGCTATGTCTATTCTCATCTGTGTAGGCTGGTAAAGAGATTTTAGGTTCTTATCTCCATTAGAATTCATTTCACAAGTGTTCAGTAATACAGTACTAAACTTCTATTGAATGCTTATATATTAAATGTAAAGCTCTCTTTGCCAATACTAGGCCAAGTAAGGATGCATCTAGTCTTTCAAAAGCATATTTAATTCACAGATTAATGAATAACACTCCCAAGTATTTCGTTTTCAGAGCTGAAAATGGTGCATGTCATCTGTTGTCAAGGTAAATAATTAAAGTATTAGTTTATTTTCTGCATCACAGGTCTGAAATCCTGAAATTTCATAAATTTTGATTAAAAAAAAATAAGCTGTTGGAAAAATTTGTTTTCTTGAAAGTTTAATTTTTGACATTTTAGCTTCATTAAAACTTACAAAAAGTTCTTCAAACTGTTTCTGAATTTCATTGTCCATCTCTTCAGTACTAAAACTGGGATCACGAACAGGAAAAGCATCGACAAACAAAAACGCTGCATTTGATCGAACTTCTGAGTTTCTGGCCTATTACAATGAAGCAAAAAACATTTTTTCAGTAAGTACAGACTTTCAATATCAAAAGGCATATCCTGACAAATACTGCTCTCTGAACACTTCTAGCAAATTAGTATTTCTAATTAAGTAGAAGGAATATATAATTTTTAAATGTATGTAATAACATATAAAAACATATTTTTATTTTTTTATCTTATATTTCTGCCAATTCAGTAAAACCTCAATTATTAGTACAATCAGCTTTCAAGGCATGTCAGCTTCAATTTCCCTGAAAAGTTACAGAGCTCTTCTGCTCTCTATAATGCCAAATTAATTAAAAGCAGTTGGGATTTCTCTTGGTCACCTCCTTAAAGCTCCCCTTCAGAATACAAGAATCTTGATTTCAAGCAGATTTAATTAATTGAATTGCCTGTCAAGAGACAGGCAATTTAATTGAAAAGCTCATGCCTATTTCTTACAAAAACCTCAGTATTCAGAAACTTAATATCAGCAAGTCTGAAGAGTAACTTATCCAACATAAATACATATTCAGCTCTGCATCTATGCACATGTGGTAGGATCATGTTCTGAGCTCCAGGCAGCTTATCCAAAACCTAAGGCAAGCCTCATAACCCTCAGATATTTTGCCATTTGTAATAAGTTTCCAGTGGGTTACACTATATATTTTGCTGGTTGTAGAACCCCAAATCTAAAGAAAAATGAAAAAAACAAAGTGTGTATTTAGATAGTCAGTGAAAAATAATTGTCCCTGTGCACTCTGAAAGGATAGAACAGGAGAGCCAGCAATTAAATGAAGATGAAATTCATTTTCATAGTATCTCAAGTATCTCAGGGAACTCTAACCATCAGACTACAGTGTCTTTTATCAAAGACAGCAGCACAATGATTAAAGCCTGTGCTCACTTCTCTTGGAAAGAAGAGCGAAGGAAAAATTTAGTTCAGATTTTGAGTCCAAGTTAAAAAACACAAGCAAAATAGGCTTAATTTTAACAGCAAGATAAGAGACAGTTCAGGGAACCTCCTGAATAGACTAATCACACAATTTTCTTCTTCCCTTGTCATAAGGAACATTCAGATCAAAGGCAGGAAAAAGAAAACAAGGGTAATCATATAATATTTAGAGCTAAATAAGCTAATGGCAAATAAAAACAGGAAAACACAGAAAATATTAGAAACAATTACTTAATTTACAATTTATTTTGTATTTCCCTTCTGGACAGATCCTCATATGGTAGGTCACATCTCTGAGTAGAACAAAAAAATCCAAAATCTTCAAGCTAACAAAATTAATAGCAATCCAAAATGTAATGCTATGAAGGCAAATAAAGCCTATATATACTCTCTTATTTATGGACTTGTGTTTAACTTCATTTATCGTGGACAATGCAAACAGTCTAAAAGTGAAAACATTGGAATTCTTAATTCAATCCTATAAAGCTCTAGAAAATCCTTTGACTCTGAGCTTGTCTAAACTGAAGAATTAATGCATACAAGCTAATACATGAATTCAGGGTGGAATAGCTCTTCTGCACTAATATTCCATGGGAAAATGAATTCAAGTATGTTTTGGTACAATAACCTAGACCTTTTCTACCATGGCCATTCCAGAAAGTTAGTTTTTGTAACTTTTGAAGTGCAATACATTGAATGCCATTAAGCTCACTTTAAAATGTGGATACTCAGTTCAGAATTAAATTCCTGCCTTTAATTAATTGAAATTTATCCCAAATGTATTTGCATATTCAAGCTTGTAGTAGAGTCAATGTCTTAGCAGAGGCAGAATTTAAGACTAAATTAATATTGTATTTTATTCCACACTGACTTTTCCATGAAAGAAGAGCCCGCAGTTATTTAAATTAATAACGTTTCTTTACCTTTATGCTTTTCTTACCCTGTGGAGCTTTCAGAACCTTTATGAACAAAATTTTAATTTTTTTCTTCAGTTATTTTTCAGAGCTTTAAGTTTCATCTGGTCTTACAGGTCTTGGAATTCACTTCCAATCAATGAAAACACTGGTTTTCCCTACTAAAAGTTATTTTAAAGGTGTGGGATGATAAAAAAACCAAACAACCAAACACACTACTTTAAAGGGATGATATCCGTCAACAGCTTGAATTTCTGGAGGAGTGGTTCTTGACTTTTTTGAGCTTGATAAGAACTAGCTTAATCACTACTTATCTCAAAATAAATATCCATATTTTTATATTTATATAGCTTCTTACACTAATAACAAATCACTGCACAACTGTCCCTTACTATGTTTGCATGAGACTTACTTTTCGTAACACAGACATGAAAAAAGGTGAATAAGATATTAGAGATTTCTACACTGGCTAAAAAATAGGAGCATCAAACTGGTAATCTAAAGTTAAACTGACATTTCAAGCTTTGGACCAGAATCCATACCAGTAAGGATAATTACGAGCTTCCCTTTTTAGTTATGTATCATAAACTACTCACGATTCCGAGTCACAGCAACAGTTACTTTAAAAATGCAAAGTACTTCAGCAGTACCACATGAAAAATTAAAATTAACTACACAAAAGATACCCAGCAAGACGGTTGCCTATCCAAAACCAAACTGCCAGATTTTGACCTTCAGTCACATATTTCCTTTCACCAATCACAAATATGGTACTGAATCATTTGGAGTTCCAAGTCTTTCCTTGCACTGAATCATTATGTGATTAATACAATTGCTGCATTTGATTTTTTACAATCCTGTCTCTCCAATTCTGAAATCTATGTTTGCAGTACTTGGACTATTTGAAAAAAATTCTCCTTTTGATATGCCTGTTAACATCTAAGCTTAAAGTACTTAAACTACACATGTAGAAACTGTCAAGATAAAAATGAAACCCAAAAACCCCCACACCAACAAAAACTTCCAACCAAGTAACTACCAAACAACCCAAAAAACTTCCTAAAATTCCAATTCATTCTAGCAATGGAACCCTTAGCAATGTGAAAACTATGAAGAACAGCTATTAAAAAGTTGAACCACTTCTGCAATCAGGACTTTCTCCCAGTATCTCGCTGCAAATCAATAATTAACCTTTTATTAACAGACAAGAATGTCCATCTTTCCACTTTTATCACAGGCTTCTGTTGAAACTAAAGAGCTTTAAATTCCCTCCTGTAACTCATAAAATCCATTTTCAAAAACTATGTAAGTTGTTTTTAAATACTTGCAACTTTAAGAGTTCTTAAATACTTCTCTCATGGCTAGAGAAGATGCTACATGACCAATCAGTAAATGAAACTTAAGAAAATGTTTAGCAGCATTTAATTTGGCTGTAACAAATGGAATGTGTATGCTCCCACTGAAGGAGTATCATAGCCTCAGACAAAATAAAAGCTCTCCACTAAGAAGGAAGCTTGGCTCATCTTAATCATAGAGTGTAACTCAGTAGGTAGCCTTCAGTCTGTGCATGAAACCCACAGGAAGACTTACACTTACCTTAAAGGTACTAGAAGTCAGACATTTCATTCTGAATGCTCATTCCATAGAACTAGTGTCTGTACATACAATCAAATTACAATAAGAGGTTTTCTAAAATAATACTCTAATAACTTAATTGAGCTGTGTTCTAAGGATGTAATTATTCAGAAGATGACTCAGTCATCCTCTGAACATTTCTGGCTTTGAGCAATAAAGCACTGACCATTCCATAAAGAACTTGGCTAACAGAACACAAGATTACATAAAATTCCCAAATTGAGAAGATGAGAAGAGCAAAGTTAGTGTTAGTCCCACTGTCTAATGCAATCCTGAAAAGCACTGTGTCCCTGTAAAGTAAACTGAATTATAAAGTAAATTATATTAACAAATTAGGATAGCATTGTGTAAACTATACCTAATTACAGCTTGCAAAGTTATGATGCTACAGACACTGATTCTTTTTTTCCCATTGCCATTTTATTTTAAAACCAAGTATTAAAAACAGAACATGTGGGAAGGACTCAAAATTTAGTAATTGGAGAAAGATAGTCCTATATTCTGAAAGGGATTATTACCTTCAGTGCTCTCCAAAGGATAGGTTGATACAATCTATAGAGCATTTCTTCAACTCCCTGACGAATTTTACTTTGCTTATGAAAATAACTCAGCATCTGAAACAAACAAACAAATCCCAATCATCATTTTTAATAGTACTTTCTACATTCAAGCAGTGTGCAGGAGTTGTCTCATATCGTAATTTATATAAGACCAAAGTTTTCCATACTATAGAAAATTATAAAACTCGATATATTAATTCACCATATATTTTAATGTCTCAAAAATCTTGAAAAAAAAAGTTAATAAATATAATTTAAAATTTATAGATCCAATAAATCTATATATAGATCTACAACTGAGAAATAAAATCATGGCTAGAGAGTTTCCCAGCAATCACCCATTTTTTATTACAGTAAAAAAATACTATTTTTAAAGTAACTAGCAGAAACACTTTGAAAACTTGTCATTATCAGCCACAGATAACCCATTTCTCTCTAAGAACAAAGGAACATTATTTGGTAATTGGAGTTATCCCAACACAAATCTACAAATGTAACACCTCTTGTATGCATTGATGAAAATCAAGTATCAGCACTCCTTTTGACTCAGAAATGTGCTTTGTTAGCAAAAGCCCCTTTTATTTTTGAATCTGAATTATGCATACAAAAAGGAAAGTAAAAGATTAGAGCAGAATATGAGAAAAGGCATAATGTATCTTAATATGAAGTAATTCCTCCACTCACACAATGGAGTTGAAAAGAAGTTGACCCTCTGGCAACTTCAGATATTCAGAGCTACAGCTCAACTAACCTGTGAATACCATCTACAGAAACATGCTACAGCGGAAGAATCCCTTTTCTCTGGTTTATAAATACACTAAAGCAAAGACATTATACATTTACAAGAGACTATGTAGCTCTTATATCTACATGAGAATGATGGATCTAATTCAGAATTAATGACAGACCAGTTCTGTTTTGTAATAGATTTCACTAAAACAGTGAGTGTCAAGATATTTGCAAAATGGAATAGGTTTTGAAATCAGAACTTTGAATTCAGAAGGGAGAGTTGTACGTGTTGGTTTTTCCTCCTCCCTAGCTCTTTCAAGGTAATTCACTATAGGTAGAAGAAACTATTTACATTTGATTAAAAAAAAAAAAATAAGCCCCCAAAACCAAACCAAACAGAAAACCAATATAGGATTCTGTACTGGAATATCAAGCCATATCTTGCACATATTATACAAGCCAGTGTCTATATAGTTGGGGGACAACATTTGAGGTGATTGGGCATACACCAAATACTAATACTTTGTCTTAAAAAGCTTTGTGCACTGCTCATTCTACTTCCAGAGTTCTGCTCACGAATAAAAGCAAGACAGACAGCTAGAATCTGTAACTGAATCAAGGCATGTCCCTATAAACATACAGAAAATTCCCAAAAGGAAAAACAAATTAGGTCCAGACCCATCCACTACATTTACCTCAAGGAGCTTATGACTTTTCATCCCTGTAATCAGCAATGAAAAGGTCCATTTTCTAGGTAAAGAAAAACTCAGACAACAGCCAGCAAAAACTATTTCTGGCACTCTGGAAAATCCCCTTATGTTTTAACTTTTGAGCATCAAAGACAATTCTGGTACAAAACTACGAGCAGGTTCATAGACAGTTTAATAAGCGAAGGAAAGAGGATAAAAATAAACAAAAACAAGTGATGCAAATGCAATCAGCCACCACAGTCCTCCCACAGCCAGACCAATGCCCAGTCTCCAAACTATGGCTATCTCTGCAAAATCCACTTCCCCTCAGTCTTTATTCCTGAGCATGATGTTACATGGCATGTCATATCCCTGTGGTCAGTTTGGGTCACCCCAGCTGTACCCTCTCCTGACTTTTTGCACAACCCCAGCCTACTTGCTAGGGAAACAGAGTGGGGAAGATAAAGCCTTGGCACAATGCAAGTACTGCTCAGCAACAGCTCAAACACTGGTGTGGTATCAGCCCTGTCCTAGTCAACAACTCAAAATCATGGCACCATACAGGCTGCTATGAAGAAAAGTAATTCCGTTCCAGCCCAACCTAATATACTGTTTTAGTATGAAATGGAAATTTTCCACTTCATAGTAACTGATCTAATGTTGATGCTGCTAGTTGATGCTTTACAGGAACTTACCTCTCTAACTTTGGAATGAACAGAAGAACTTTTGGGAAGATGAATTCCATGATGCATGAAATCCTGAATGCAGTTATGTTCAAGTATCTACAGTAAAAACACATTCATGCTACTGTTAACACACAACAATGATAACTACTGTAGGCTGTGCAGCAACTTTTATTTTTCTCTAAAATAAACAATTAATCTTTGGTACTATTTCTTACTTGACTACTGCTTGGCCCAGGTTTTGCATGCTGGGTGTCTCTGCTTAAACCAATTTTCAAAATTTCAGAATATACAATTAATCTGATTCTCAGAACCAAGTTTGGAATTAAAGAACACCTCCACATGCTTCCTGGTTTGAGAGTACCAGGATAAAACTTGTCAAGTCAAACCAGGACAACACAATAAATAAGGATTATCTGGTATCAGAAATTGGGTTATAGCATTGATGTGATGCTGTAATTATGCTTTCAATGACCTCCATGGAAATCCACAAAAACTAGACAGATATTTAAGCTATCAAATATAGAGACTTGCACATACTGAATTAAAGCTTCAATAACTGATAGTGTGCTTACAAAAAACATTGTGTATATATATAGTTGCATGACCCAGTATTTCAGCAGCAGAATTAAAGGTGTTTAAATGCAATCAAGCTGACCACAGGTAGCAAACATTCAAAGCATGACATGCTTTTTTTCCCTTGACAATGCTGAAAATGCCTCTTCTTTGCGAAATAATTCCTCAAAGCTTTCTCAGGAACCTTTTTGAGCTTTAAAAGTCATGTATTCTCTCCACCTTGAAATTCAAAACCAGCCAAGTAAAATTTCAAGCATACTATTACCTCTAAGAGTTCTCCTGACACCTTCTTCCAGGCCCTGAAGTAAACTTCTGAAATGTACTCCATTAAGGATCTGTATTAACATATGGGAAACATTTCAAGGAAGCATCCTAACCATATTTATGTACAATTCATAAAGGTGAAATTTTTTATAAGTACCAACATTATTCTTCTGTGCAGTAACATTATTTTTAGAAGAAGCAAATATCTTGACAGTCTACACTAATAAGTATAGAAAGTTATTTGTCAATAATGAACCCCAAAACTATTTAAAAACACAGGAAATATTTCATATGGTGGGAAAGTCAACATTTTAGCACAGATAACAATTTATCTCACAATGAATGACTTAAATTCTTCATAAAGATGTACAGCTATACATCATTGCAGCTGAAAGCATTAGAAAGTCTCTCTGATTTTAACATGAATAATTCTGTATCACTGAATAATCAAAGGAAAAAAAAACAAAACATGCTCTTCATCTATTGGTCAAGTTCTCAGGCTATGATCCTACAAGGCACTTCTTATTAGTGTCTGTATATAGACTCTTACCAAATTAAATTAGATGTTGCTCACAGGAAAGAATGAAAACACCTTACAGAAGCAGAAATAGACTTGCAGTTCTCACAGAAACATAGCAAGCAGTGCAGCACAGTTTGTATGAAAGTCATTTGCTAATGCTAAATAAGCATTTTACTACACCTATAATTGTACACATAGGCACAGGCAGAGCAACCATCAAACAGTTGCTGAAACAACACAGTGGCTATATTCAGCAGATTTTAAGGTCTCTGGATTCTGATATATTTAATCAATATAGTAGGTATTTTAGAGTCTGAGAGAATATTTTAGCCAACCTATTAACGATCATTAAGAACTCTGTGATGCTTACCTTGGAAAGAACTGTAATTGGTTTTTAACAGTTCCATGAATCATTTTAATGAAGTTTACATTCCAGCTGAACAGAAAGCTCAAGAATCTTCTTCCCTGTTGGAGGGGAAAAGAGGGAAAAAAAAAAAAGGGAGGTCGAACCCCAAAGGAATACCCAATTGAAGAGCCACCTCCAAAAATCAGTAAATACAGAGCCTAAAGATCAAAAGAAATTATACCTTTAATTTAAAAAAGTACAGATCAGATTGCTGCAGAAAAAAAAAAGTCTTAATTTTTAAATAGAATTCAAGCATTATAGTTATTTACACTGTAGGGAAAATGCAAAACAAATTAACATGTGGATTATGCATGTGCCTGCATTTTTTTCAATGTCCAGTCTGGTTTGGTGTGACTTCAAATGGTGTTCCTTAATGATAAGGGACTGTGCAACTCAGGACTCTCATCAAGGCCACCCTCAACATCACAGCTCTGTCAGGTGCAATGTCATTCCAGGATGACACTGTAATGAATGTGAAGGTACAAATAAAATAGCATGACAACTCTGCCACCACTGGAAATGGAAACATTTTTGGACAAAGCCACAGAGAACAGCTGGGCCACTGAGGAAAAGAAATGTTCTGATTAACAAGGACAAACCCTTTCCTACTGCTTCATTAAAGGTAATATTTCAAACCTCCTGGAGCTGCTTTAATTCATGAAAAAAAAAAATAGTTTTATAGTATCTGTAAAGACAGCCTCACTCTGGCTCATAACACAGATGAAATTAAGGCATCCAGCTTCTGAGACTTTGAAAAGTTTGATTATACCTAAGAGAGAGTCAGCCAGTTGTAAGGGTCTCTTGTGCCTGTCAGCTTTCTGGCCAAAAATAAATCAGGAAAATAATAAGGAGATGCAATAATAAGGAACGCATTGGCAGAAGTTCAAAAAAGTGCACTGAACAATCAGTGGAGGTTCGAAGGCATGTCCATCAAGTGCAGGACCAATAGTTATGTTATAGAAATAGAGAAAATAAGGCTTATAGTGCCAGGCACAATTTGAGCTGGGATACCATAGAGTAGGAGTAGAGGGAAGGAAGCGTATAGGCAGAAACTGCTCTTTAGTGGAACAGATAGCTTAAATACCTTCAGACCAAGAAGTACTTCAGAAGATCATAAAAATCAAGACCTAAAGGCTAAATACAGTATCAAGATGCTTGTCTACAGGTCTGACAGAACCCTTCCTGTTGTCAATGACAGCTTCTTCTACCAAGAAAGAAAAAAATTGAATGGAAAATGTAACTTGTCTCCAACTTTCATGGTGTAATACGTATACTTGAATGCCAGTGGTGTATTCTTCCATCAACATCTCTGACAAACCAAAAGGTGAAGGGAGTCTTGACTACAGCTCCTGCCTCGACAAGACATAGATGAGGCCAAACTCAAATTCATCTTGTCTTACACAATCCTGGCAGAAAGACAGATGAAGTCACAAAACAGCTTTCAGCAGCTCAACCAATTAATTATTTTTTGCCTTAGATTCAACAGATTGACCCTGATCCTGAAAATGTTAGTAAGTGTCTCTGATTTAATCAGCTGCTTGTGACTGATGGATCCAAAACAATTACGGTTATCAACAATCTCAGTATGATGGGAGGTAAAACTGGTGACAGGTGATTAAGATTGTGAACTTGTCATCTTTGGGGTTAATGCACTAAGAGTGTATTGAGCATCTCATAACTGCTGTGCTTGTGGAGACTTTGCCAGTTGTATAGTCAGATGGTTTTCCAGTAGGCAGAGATCTACAACAGCTCCTGTGTTTTATGTGCCAGCCCATGTGGATGTATGAAGCAACTTAGACCATTTAAGGTAGCACAGGTCATTCACTTAAGTAATGAAATCCTTCCCAGGACCTGTACAAATTAGGCTTCTTTGCAGATGTCTAAATTGCCTCAGGCACCTAATTTAACTGAACCCTATCTTGCAGTCTTTCCAGAATGGATTGTGGTTCCCCCCTTACTTTGAGCTAGCTTCCCCAAGGATGTCAAGTGACTTGTTACTGGGTTTACACAGCAAGGTTTTGGTAGGAGGGGGGCTAAAGGAGCGGTTTCTGTGAAAAGATGCTAGAAGCTTTCCCCCTGTTGGACAGTCAGCACCAGCCAGCTCCAAGACAGACCTGATGCTGGCCAAGGCTAAGCCCATCAGCGACAGTTGGTAGCACCTCTGTGATCACATATTTAAGAAGAGATAAAAAAAAAAACAAACAAAAGAGGAGTGAGAGTAACAAGAAGTCTGAGAATAGCCAAAGCATCTTTAATTATTTGTGAGAGATTATCAGGCTTGGTGATGAAGAGCCTGAAGCTTTTTTGGGTCCTGGAAGACCTGAATAGTGAGATACCCTATCAAGTTCTACCCGGTATCATGATCTAAGAACCAGGTCAGGTCCAGAACGGAACCTGGCAGCAGTGACTACGGACCTGTCAGCTGCACTGACTGCCTTTGTAGCTTTTCCTAAAGAGGTCTAGAATAATAAACAGACCTCAATAATATTAAAAAGGTATTCTCTGAAATTGGGAAAGCTCCCCAAGCCCACTCACAGTTTTCAGCACTCAGAATTGATGCCTGGCAGGGAGTACTACTAATTCAAAGGAAAGAACTGATGAAAAGATTGGACATAATCAATAAGGGTCCATATTTGTGAACAGTGGTTTAATTAGATCTTTCTTTCACCTTTATCAGAAAGAAATGGATGGACTAACAGAATGCAAAGGTCTCCCTACTGGGAGATTCTAGTCTCAGTCAATCCTTCTAGCCATAAAGCTAAGGATTAAGGATTTAAACCACCAGTGATCACACACCAGAGGAAAGAGTGCAGAAAGGCTCTCTCTCTACATCTACCCACAAAGAGACAGACATATGGAAAAGAAAACATGACAAAATGTGAAGAGACCAGAAATCATGAGGAAGAGGGAAGAACCTTGGGCAGAAAAGTAAATATGCAAAGTGTGACCAAAGTTGCATATTCTTGTGGAGCAAAGGGTATGTGTTTTGATATACCAGGAGAAAAATTCAGTGCCAAGTCTGATTATTACCCTTTTTCTTCCCCCCAAATTAAAAAAAAAGTTTCATACTGAAGGCTGTTTAACCCAAAGATTCAAGGTACAAACTTTCTAAAGAAAAACTCATGTGTAGTAATGGACATGTTACACTAAAAATCTCAAATATATAGAAGAAAATTATTACCAGAAGTTGCTTCTGAAATCTAGATAGCAGTTTCATTTTACATGTATAATTCCCAATTATTTACTGTGCCCATATGATTATGAACTATTCAAGTGATACAGTGAATTCAAATAAACCAGAAGAGAATAATCGATACAGAATCTAAGCTAAGTAATTTTAAGTACTGTGACAAAGAATGCACAGAATTACACACTTTTTCAAGAGGACAAAAAATTAACTAAAATGAAAAATACCAAGGACATAAAAGCAAATACAAAATGAGTCAATAAAGTCTTACTCATATTTCCTCTTTCCACCCATTTTTTTCCTCCTTTCTTTCCCGCCTCCCACATTGCCTTGGTACATCCCAATTTTAGTCAAAACTAAACCATCTTAAAATACAATGTATAAGTAAAAAAACCCAAACATCTTAGTGTCAGGGATCCAAAACTTGGTCTATTGAACACTTCACCTAATTCACCCCCTACCACTATTTTTAAAAGCCCATATGCCTATAGTGCCACATCTAACAACCTCAGAGCTCATTTTATAGCAGAAGTTCATATATTCCATACAAGGGAACATATTATTTTAGACAGGCAAGGAGGAGTTAGAACTTTAGAGCCAATGTCATGTT
The DNA here is from genome assembly GCA_020745705.1 of Hemiprocne comata. Classification (NCBI taxonomy): domain Eukaryota; kingdom Metazoa; phylum Chordata; class Aves; order Apodiformes; family Apodidae; genus Hemiprocne; species Hemiprocne comata. Next base: position 11,009,513 of record CM036587.1, read on the forward strand.
ATCTTATCACTTAAACAGAAAAAATGCTTGCATCCTGCTATCTTGGTGCAATTATTTGCTGAGAGAAATGTAGCTAAATAAAATATTTCTCATTTGCTCTAAGGTTGGGTTTTTCTTATGCTACTTTTAAAATAGACTACTGCAATGCAATCTTCTAAATGGTATCATTTTGAAGGGAAATTATTTTGCTACAGTTATCTGTCTCCACACAAACAACAACCAACTTGCTATAAAATAAGAGAATTATACTAGGGAATGGTTTTAAGTATTGATGGACATGCATGGGAAGCAAAGCATTTGGTTCTTATTACCTCAGGATACAAGAACTGGAGTGATGATTTAGACATACACTTCTATATTTAAGTCAGAAATAGGAATAAAGGATTTTCAAAATGAAACTGAAATTTCAACTGTTTATAGCATGGTGTCAGAGGTGATTTGTCTTATATTGCTACCTACTGTAGTGTAAAAAGAGGCTTAATGCGAAACCATTAAAAGTAACCAAATAACCAAAGCCCACTCACATAAAATCACAGTAAGAGAAAAGTTTACTTACCTCTTCTTTTTTAATGTGTTTTACACTCATAAAACATTGAAGCAGCAAGTCCTTGACTTCATTACTCTCCTCTGAATCATAATCAAAACAAAGTAATGTCTGATGCAGACTCCATAGACGAACTATATCTGCACCCTGACAGGGAAAAAAAAGCCCATTACAGTGAAATAGCTATAGCTTTAACATAAAGAAGTACTAAAAGGATTTTAAATAATGAATTTGAAATGTATTGTCACAGAAGGTTTTGAAGTTGCAAAATTATGAACATTGACTTTCACCACATCACTGGGAAAAATTACAGTAAGTGTAACAGCAAACATACTGACTTCCAACAAATAAAGACACGCTCAATACAGAAAGCAAGCCACTATTTCACACAAAATAGATAAAAATTGTATTACTCCACTTTTGGAACTTTATACAATGAAAACATGAACAGGCAAAAATAAAGGAAAGAAAGGATCTATGTAATTGGTTAGTACAAAATATGCATGCCACAATACCCTAAGTAACTCACACATTAAAAAAAAGTTTGTAAAGAGAGAAACAGAAAAATAAGCTTCCCACATAAGAAGAATCTACACATAGCTGAAACCAGTGCTTAAAACATGAATTAACTAAATGAGTTAATTGCTATTTTAACTTTAGTAACTGGAGACTAAAAATCAATGAAGAAATGGAAAAAGAAAAGGATGTAAAAAACCCCACTTGTGAAATTGATGCAAAAAAATCTTTAAAGTTTGTTCTGAAAAAGGCATCATTTTAAGATGTTGCTTATGTAAGCAACACCAAAAACACACTTGGTAACCAAGACATGTCCCTCTTTTACTACTTGAGAAGCACTAGGACATGGAAAACAAAGTTAACTTGAAATAAAAGGTGTTTTGGAGGGATAATCTGTCTTGGAATATCCAGTAGTAGTATAGAGTCAATATAGCTTCAGCATACCATAGCAGCTTTATTCAGGCTTTTTCTTAGCAGAATGATAAATAGAGTCTTCCCCAGCTGCTCCTTTCCTTCCAGTCCTTTCTCCCACCACATTTCACATACATGTTGGATAGCACCCTGTAGGATTTTTTCAGATTCCGGTAATGCAGGAAAAATACCTACAATGGTCATAAAGTAATTATTTACTGCAATAAAACAAGTTATTCCTGTAAAACATCAATCTGTTAGTACACTAACTGTACACTTCACAATGTCAACCAGCTCTTGCCACAATTACATATCTTAATGGCTTATTCTCACTGTGAGTATTTAGGCAGATTTATAGAATCACAGAATGGTTAAGGTTGGAAGGGACCTTAAAGATCATCAGGTTCCAACCTCCCTGCTATGAGCAGGGACACCTCCCAGTAGACCAGGCTGCACAAAGCCTCATCCAACCTGGCCTTCAACACCTCCAGGGAGGGGGCATCCACAACCTCCCTGAGCAACCTGTTCCAGAACCTTACTACTCTCATGGTGAAGAATTTCTTCACAATGTCTAACCTAAAACTACCCTATTTCAGTTTAAAACCATTACCTCTTGGTTTTGGCAAAGTTTTTGGATCAGTAACAATTTTAAGTTTTGCCTTAAAAATTCTATAAGCTACAGAATATTGGGTGAACAGTTGGGAGAACTAGAACTATTTAGGTCTGTGTAACTGACTTTTAAGTAAATGGTCCCTTAATTTTGTCTCATAAATAAGAACTCACAACTGTACCATCTTTTCTACTGTAAATTCTGTTCCATAGGCCAGTCAGGTCAAGCAAAAAGCCTAGTATACTCATCTGCTAAAAAACCAGTATCATGCTGTATTCTGTAATGAAGAAGTACGTACCATTTAATATAAAAACACATTCTAGAAGAGCTTTGTAGTTTGTAGTTTCATCCACTACAGGTATGGAAGCAGTAACTACAGCTGTCACTCCCAGGATCACAGCTACAGTTTGTTTCTGAAAGAAAGCAATGTCGAGGAAACAATTCTGCAGTTTACTTTTTACTCAGAAGATAATTATGACAAGGAAGCAAACCTTCAGGTGCAAGGCTGAATTGTTATTTAGCTTTCATTTTGAACAAAGAGCATACTGGCACCCAAAACCTATCAGATAAGAAGAGACAAAATAATGGATTCTAAAGTACAGCTGATTGTAAAAGTCTGAAAAGGGCTTTCAGCTCCAGCTGGTAGATTACTTAGTGACTGTTCATGTGTATCTATTCTGCCACTACAAACTTCACTTGCAACAAGAACACTCAAACACATCAATTTCAGAGCTAAAAAGACCATAATTAGCAGGGTCTCGTGCAACTCAGATGTGCAGATCTGGAGAATTTAGATGGAGGTCCAGGATTTTATAGGCCTCCATATGTATGATGGATTTTCTACAAGCCTCTAGGTCTCCCTAGTGATTTTCCAACTGCATTTCTTTTTTTTTTCTTCCAAAATGAAAGAAACTTTTTCCCTGATATTCTCAAGACTATGTGGACTGCAGTGCAGAAGGCAGTATGTGAGGGTCCGACTTGGAGAAATTCTGTATAAGCTACATTTGTGGGAGGGGTGTTCAAACCTAGATTTCATTATCTTCATTCAATAAAGTAAAATAATAAAACAGGTAGTGAATTTCTTATAGAGCATGCCAAATGCTTAAGGAACATCTGAAAGAACATTCCTTTACTGAGTAAGACATACAAAAAGCCCTCTCTCTCAACTCCAGTGAAAAAATTCAGTCCCATCTTTCATAACTAAAATTATCAGCATATTTAATCTTTTACAGGATAGACCAATCATAGTTCAGCTTAACCTGAGCATACTACTAAAAAAGTTAGTTCAGAATGGAGCAGAGAGATGATCTTTGGAACTGACCTTGTTTGATAACCCTTTCACGTTCTCAGATGCTATGAGAATATCCCATTTTATTTCACAGAAAATAAGAAATACTCATCATATTTTTGTTTTACAATATTTTTACCATTTCTGGAGCTATCTCAACTTCCATGTCATCATTACATTCATGATCTTCAGTCCTCTGCCATGTTTCCACAGGATTCTCCATCAAAGTCTCTGTCAATAGCTGTGTCAGTCTTGCCCATAGTACTTCTTTCTGCTTCCTTGGCAATTCTTGAAGTAGTTCATTCAAGTCGAAAGGATCAAATGTATTTTTCTGTGAATAGTCAGAAGATATCACACCATTTCACATCAGTGAAGTGGCCTGTATTTCATCATGCTTTACTTTCCTAATATTAATTTTTTTAATATTAAGGATTAATTTCCATTCTGGTAGTAGAGATACAATACCTTAAAAAAGTTGAATTTCTTTTAAAAAAAAAGAAACAGCACAAGAAATTCCTGCTGCTTAACTCCTTATCGTGAAATGAGTGCTTATTTTTAAGACTAAAGTTTTTAGCCCTTGACAGCAACATGACTGAACATAAATCATTTCCCTGTAACACTAGCTTCTGTCTCTCATGGGGTTCTAAATACTTCATTCCCAATGGAGACAATTCCATATCATTAGCTAAGAAGCTCACAGCTGCACAGAACTGAAGTCCCTGATCATACCTTTTGTCTTAAATACATATTGTTGATGGCAGTTGAACGAAAACCCTTATGCAAGGACCAGAAGTGTAACAGGCAGTACAGACATAGGGGCAGCACTACAGATTTTGGAGTACAACCTGCATGGAACCATGCTCTGTACACTGCACTGTTTAAACACCACCCCCCACCAAACCTCACTCATGAGCACATTATCCCCACACTTCCCTCTTAAACTCTACTGAGTGGAAGCTCATTATTAGTCCCTCTGAGAGACTGATGTGAACTAGCTCCTCAGAAGAACCTTGCTAGAATTTACCTCAGAGACACAAACAGCCTGTTAGCATCAAAGAAGGGTAGACAACCTGCTAGGAAAGGCAATATGCAGAGGAAAAGATCAGAAGAAAAAGTAGACACAGCCAAGGGGAAGCACAGATAATTTTTGAGATGTAATTTGCAATGCTGAACGTTTAGTGGATCACCAATATTTTGAAGGAAAGAGGAAGAATGTCCATTATCTTGAAATTAAATATTTTTAGTTTGCAGGTATACTAAAAAACAGGAATCAAAAAGAACAAGAAGTTGAGGGAGAATAAAAAGAAAATAATGAAAGAAGCAGCAGTATTAGAAGGTTCCCAGAAGGGTATGTGAAGGTAGATAATGTTATGTATTTATACCAGAATTTCCATCCTATTCTACAGCTGGAAAAAAATACAATAAACCAAAGGCCACATGGTGAATTCTGCATCCCTCTACTTCAAACAAACCCAAAAGACAGGATACTAAGATGGTACTATTTTGAACAAAAAAATAATTAAGTCATAATAAGATCAGTGTTCTCTGATCTTTCTTTGGGATTATATGAGATAGCATTATTCCAAAAGCTATGAGGGAAAAGAATGTCATTGAATGATAGTCATACCTGTGATTCCTGTTTTTCTGTCTAAGAAATACTGCGCTTTCTTGAATTGGAACAGGATTTAGAGGAAAAAATTTAACAGCACCTGATAAAGACTTAAATGAACAGCACCACAGTATGGTAAAATTTTAAAAATATTCAAAGACAGGTGAAAAACCTAAGACAAATGTTGAAGGAAAATTAGCAAACCCCTAGAATGTTAGAAAATGCAAGTGAAACAAAATATTGAGAGGAGAGAAAAGGAAAATTAAAGGGGGGGGTGTGTAGAAACAAGAGACATTGAAAGAAGTAGTGATGCTAGTAACAGAACCTTAAAAGTTAAAAAGGCAAAATCTGAGTCTATAGCACAAAATAGGTAAGAAAAGCAGGGCATAAATATGAAAATTAAGGAAAGCAATAGGGCCCTAACACTTTCCTCTTCTTTCTACATCCACTTCTAAAGGACAGAACACACTACCACAGCCTCACCCAGAAAAGCAGTCAGTAATTATTCAAGGGAGATCCTAGCATGAGGATCCTCATCTTAAGACATGGTCAAACAGCCTTCATTGGAAATTAGTAACTCAGGTCTCTTAGACAATCAAAAAGTATTATACAAAGTATATTCATGTTCACTTATAAGGTAATAAAGACAGTTTTAATCAATATACCCACTATAACTGGTGATACACAGTTTCCAGAGATACTGGCAATAGATGGAAACTGTGTCAAGACAACTCTTGTGAATTGGTGATGAAAAAATCAAGAATGAAAAAACAATTTTTAAGACCATGGTGTTAAGAGAGATTGCTGGATGAAAACAGTAGAAACAACGTGACCAAATTAATTTAAAAGGAAACACTGGAAGTACTGTGTTTAATTCTAAACAGAATAGTTTCTTGTTAAAGTGTTTAGATTTGGGGAAAAATGGGAAGGAAACTTCAAACAAAAGGATTCTGCAGTGAATTTACCATCTATAATCACACATACAGGAGTGCAAATGAAAAAACTAGCAGGTTTTTTTTTGTATAAAGAGAGTTGATGATGTTTGGGAGACAAAACATACCTAAGCTTATTACATAGAATATGATCCCTGTTACAGAAATCATAGATCTAATCCATCTGCTACATTAGTAAATTAGTTCATGCCTCTGTGGACACAGAGGTCAACTGATCTACTTACTTTAACCTGATACAGGTTACATTGGCAAAATACTTATTAGAAAGCTTAAGAAACTAACCTCACATTACCACTTATTAAGGCTAGCAAAAGACGCTTAGGAGAAATTGTGTGCATCTTAAGACCAGACAAATTGTGGCAAACACCACAATGCAAATTATTATTTCTGATTATTATGCAATACCATACACACAATGTAAGAAGGAACTTTTATTTAGCAGATTTCAGTGGATTTGTTCTGATGTTCCTCTGGTTTCTCTCCATACTGCATTTAGAGACAGCAATCTATCACATCTAAAACATTCAGTGACAAAAAGAACTATCAAGTACAATTACACACAGACTAAAGAATAGGTGGACAGCCTAAACAATCAAATGAATTAACAAACATTAGTGAAACGTACCTCTGCTATGTTTGTATATTAGGTCATATTTATTACACAGCAATAAACTCTTTCGTAGGTAGAAATTTAAAAAAGCAATCTTTCATCAACATCAAAAAAGTACTTTTTTATTAGCACAATACTTGTAATTTTTTTTAAATGTAAACTGTATAATAAAAAATTAGCTGGTTTCTAAATGTCCAATTCCAGATTCTATAATTTTTTCATCTATGTTCCATCAAGTGCCATTTGAATTTATTTTCTACAGCAATTATATTAGCATACCTACAGGTACCAAATATACAGTTTCTGTCCCTATGTCACAAAATTTCTGCACTAATAACAGACAAGATTTTATTAGTAATGCACGTGTATCATAGCTTACTTACAGATTTCTGGGTATAATGCAAGAAGTCATCAATTGACTCTTTGGACACAACTTGTAAAAACGCTTCACGTTTCATTATGGTCTTTTTCCTTGCTGTATAAACAAAACGTTAGAGAAAGGACTGTAGCTCAAGATGACAATTTTTGGTCTCAAGTGAAGAATGTATCAACTTACATTGCTTTTCCCAACCCCTTCCTGTTGAGAGACAGCCTTACATAGCCTTACTGTGCGTGGAGACATATCACGGAATGGGGAAGGGACCGACCCAGGGCACTGCTGCGGATCAGGCCGGGGCTGGGGGCTTGCCGGGCAACAGCCAGGTCCCCGGCACGGCCCCACAGGCCGCCCCTACGGGGCGAAGAGGCAGTGGAATGACAGACGGGCCGCTTACCTGGCGCTCCCTCGGGAAGAAATCCTCATAGATCTACGGGTTACGTTCCCAACAACGCGGAGCTGCCTGCACAGGAGGGACACAAAAGCGGCGATCGCCGGGACTGAGATTCAGCAGAGCCGGCGCCTTTCCCACAGAAAATCCCGTCCATCCGACGGCCCCGCCGCCCCACTGCCGGAAGAGGCACCAGCCCCGGGTGCCGCTCAGAGACGGGACGGCGCACCCCTCAGCCCGCCCCCGCGGCCCCCCGCTACCCGCACTCACTCAGGCAGCGCTGAGGCGAGGCCAAGGCCCGGCCCTGTCCTGTCCTGTCCCGCTGGCCCTGCCGCCACGCGCACTCCCGACGCTTTCGAATTCTCCCGCGGCGGCCGTTGAGCGGGGGCGGGCGGGCGCGCGCCGCCGTGCTCCCGTCTCGCGAGAGCTCGGCTCCTGCCCCTCCCGGCGCGCAGCGCAGCTCAGGGGGGGCGGGCAGGGGGCAGCGCAGGGCGGGGCTGGGCCTGTCAGGCGGTGGGGGCGGAGCGGCGGCAGCCGGAGCACCGGGCAGGCGGGGGGCAGCCGTGTACCGTTCTGTCAGGACTGTGCTCAAAACCCACGTTTTCGCCTTTTTGCGCTTGCATGGGTGGGGAGTTCCTGCTTGATGGAAGGGCCGAGTTGTTTTCAGTCAGGTGGCGACTGTATGCTTGGATGACTGGTGGTGCCTCACTGCCACCTCCAGCCGAGGCCATCGCTATCCCCATCCCTCAGAGGCCACCTTTTATGGAGGAGGGAGCTGAAGAACAGGCTGCTGCTGCCGGGATCGCAGTAGCACCAGAGGAGTTGGGATGGAGGAGACGCGCTAGGTAGTAAATCTCCCTGGACAGAATAGGCCCAATAATGGGCGCATCTGGACAGCTGCAGCCCAGCCCTTCATAAAGAATTTGGTGCAGGCTACTCTTACCGGTTTTAAACTTGGCTACACTGAAATTACTCTCTTACTGCTTTCACCATATAATAAAGGGTCACTTACTTACACATCTTTCCCTGGAGGAGCATCTGATCAGTTACTCAGAGGTGGCTGGCCTTCCTGTAGCTCTCTCTTTCAGTCTCAGTGCCTTCAAACAGGATAAGAGATGTTTAGTTAAATTCATCTACAGGCTTAAGAAACAGCATGCCTTCTGTGGATCTTGGGTAACATGAACAAACTATTCTTACAAAAACATTTCTGCTAGCTCACAAAGCCTGCATCATCCATTTGATTACACTGGTGACCTTTTTCTCTAAGAATGTTTTTGTCGCTGGTGTTGACGGCTAAGCATAATCTCAGTCATACTGAACAATACCTGCATTAAGAACTCTTCATCCAAAACGATGAAGAGCCAAACAGGCTACTCACCCAAATTCCTAGGAGACTAGGTAGGTCAGATGATAGTTACACTTTGATGACTGAGGGCTTTTTTAATGTATCAGGAAATGCTTCTTTCTGTTCCTTCTCAAACTTAATTTGAAGTGCTCGGAAATAGTTGGACTCAGTTCCTTGAATTAAGCATAATCAGCTTTCAAATTCTGTAATATTCCCTGTTCCATTTGTCTGAGCTCCTCTACAAACCAAAACTAGTCAATATATCTTGTTAAGGGCTTAATTGATTTCTTTGAGTTTTACATTTGCAGTAGCATAATATTTCTCAGCATTTCTGAGTTGTTGGCAGTTCAGAAGAAGGTGGATGCTTGACTGAAATCATTTACTTTCAGTCTGTGATAGCAGTACTGCTTTGCTACAGGTAGATGTGCAGCTTTACTGTGCAAACAATTAGAAAATCAACAATAATTTCCATAGAAATTCTCACATCAGATTAGACTTTTCTGGAGTGTAATTTTAAAAACATAATGTAATTCAGATTTTATTTTATATGCAAAATTTCACTATTTTAAAACCAGTGTTTAAGTCTTCTAGTATTTTCATTTTTAACACAGTGTCTTCTTTAATCATTCTACCCCTCACAGTATTAATTTATATTCAGAATTAAGACTAAAACATTTTCTGACATCTATATTTGATTTGTAATATTTGTATATTTGATTTGTAATATTTGTATATTTGATTTGCTTTTCCTGGTTTATTTTAAGAAGTTCTTGAGTAAACAATTTACTGGGTTTTTTATGGTTTGAAGACTACAGGATGAAAAATAGTTTTTATATGCTTATCCCATATAGTTAATCCTATTCCATATTGCTTAAAAATGTACATAACAGATGACTAATGTTACTGATAACATTAGGTACCACTAACAAAGATAAAAACTGTTCCAATTCCTGACTCATCAATGGAATGCATGTGAAACTTCTGAAACAACTGGATTTTTAAAGAAATATGTGCCAGACAAAGTACTATAGGCAGCGTAGGAGGATGATTGAGAATGGATTGAGAACAGCCTTGAGGAGAAGGACCTGGGGGTGCTGGTCGATGAAAAGCTCAAAATGAGTCAGCAATGTGTGCTTGCATCCCAGAAAGCCAACCATGTCCTGGGCTGCATCAAAAGAAGTGTGGCCAGCAGGCCAAGGGAGGGGATTCTCTCCCTCTACTCCACTCTCATGAGACCCCACCTGGAGTACTGCATGCAGCTCTGGAGCCCCCAACACAGGAAGGACATGGAGCTCTTGGAGTGAGTCCAAAGGAAGGCCATGAAGATGATCTGAGGGCTGGAGCACCTCTCCTATGAAGACAGGCTGAGAGAGTTGGTTGGGGCTTTCAGCCCGGAGAAGAGAAGGCTCCAGGGAGACCTCATGGTGGCCTTCCAGTACCTTTCTACAAGAAAGCTGAGGAGGAGCTTTTTACATGGGCAGGTAGTAATAGGACATGGCTTAAAACTGGAAGAGGGTAGATTTAGATTAGGCATTAGGAGGAAATTCTTTAGTGTGAGGGTTGCGAGACACTGGAGCAGGTTACCCAGGGAGGGTATCTAGTGCGAGGTGTCCCTGCACATGGCAGGGGGGTTGGAACTAGATGATCTTTGAGGTCCTTTCCAACCCAAACCATTCTATGATTCTATGATTACTTATGAGTTGTAACACAGATGGTCCTGTGCCCAAGACAGGGATAATATGGCAGAGGGAATTAGCAGCCCAAATCTCATCTTATTGAGCAACACAACTGCACACTGGTGGTTCAGTGCCACTCCTTGTCTCTACCTGAAGCCAAACACCCACATCCCTTCCCGTATCATATTTCCCTCTAGACGTAGGCCTGTCTCCTTTCAAGTGTTCAAAGGGCAACCCAGCAAATTACCAACATCCAGCTACCAGCAACGACAGAGACATGTCCCAGGAGAGATGCATCCCTGGACAGGCTCTTGAAATAGCATTTGTCCTCCAACCCTAACCCCCACGCTGTGCAGCCAGCAGGCACTGACTTCCAGAAGCAGACTACCAAAAGAGGGGAGCATTTTGCTGTTCTGCAGTAAAGAAGGATGAAGAATTACAGTTGTTTCAGATCCTATAGACCTGAATTTGTTTCTTGTTGGGTATTTGGCTAGGTGGCAAGAAGCTTGTGAAACAGTTTGCTTGAAATAAATTGTATAAGCAATCATCATACTTGTAAATATTAGAAACAAACAAAAATATATGAAACCTGACATTTATAGATTGTGTTTTCCCTTTCTGCATCTATTAAAAATCTTTGCCATTTTAGATCCAAGCTGACAGATTTATTTATCATGTCTCGTGTGGACTGAGTATGTCATTAATACCTTGATTAGTATTTTAATTAGATGCAACATTAGTCACCTGGTTACTGTTTATTTAGTCAGGCACATATCCATTTAGCAAACGAACTAAAACATATTTCAGCTTAACATTTATGTTGCATAGCAACAGAATGCAACAACCATAAAAGGATTTTTTTGTAGTATTGAAACTGAAAGTTGACACAGATAACAACAGACTGAGTAACACCAAATTATTCATTTTACAGGACCACAAAGAGAAACCAGAGGCAAAATAGTTTTGTAGGTTTTTTCAAGAATTGTGCATGAACTGCAAGCTAGTAATGACGCTACAACTCTATTTTCAGTTTCTCTAATGTTCTTCCTTTCAAGAGTACCAATTACCTCCTTGTGACATATCTGTTCATCTGTTCAAAATAATCTATACCCTGTGATAATAATCTCATATTTATTATCATTTTTCTGTCAAGCCAAGTTAAGGCAAAAATGAAAAATGGGCCTTCCACACATGGTTGCTGAGCAACGGCAAATAAAGATTTGCTTTTGTGCTACTGCTTCATAAACTACTCTTTATTCTTGTTGGTGGCCTGGATAAGATATCTCAATTACAGATGTCTCTCACAGGAATATCACCATTTGGACTACAGCAAGTGTTCTGTTTCCACCTATATGATTCAGCATTATATAAACACTTGTAAAAAATTAATGAGTAATTCCCTGAACATCAAAGGCTTTCTTGACACTTTTTTTTTATTATTATATTTACAGTGTTCTTTTCTAGGTAATATTTTCTGATGATAGTTTTGTACACATTATCTGCTACCATATTAGAATTGTTAATCCTATTTTCATTTGAACATGTAATAACATTTGTTAGAGTTAATATTGTACCCACAAAATCTGCTCATCCTCTGAGGCAGGCTGGTAATAACTTACGTGCATTCATTTCCCTTGATTTTGTTTTTTTTTTTTTATCTTCACACACTTTGATAAATAATCTGAACAGCATGGGAGAGAGATGAAGTTTCACACTATTCCCCCTCCCCAGATCTCCCCTTGCCTGAAGGTAATCCTGCCAATCATGCCATCCTTTCTGCACGGGCAACTGTCAGCTCTCAACGGTGGTGTGATTAGACCCTGAAACTGCTTATTTCCCTTAAATTATTAATATTAACACGAAACAAATTTAGAGTTTAAGAGATTAAGTGGGGAAAAAAACCCCTTTCACTACAGAAGAAAAAAAAAAATATCCTTGTTATCTCGAACAAAAATAAGGAAATAAATGCGCAGAGGGAATGCGGGAGCTGGAAAAGAAGAGCCACTCCCTGGAGCAGCGGTGGATGCTGCTGAAGGGCTGAGCTGCCGCCCCGTGGGATGGGCCGGTACTGCTGGGGGTCTTCCAGGTTATTCACACCAAGGAAGGGGAATTTCCGGCGTGAAAACGGTGCAACTTCATTGATTTTTCTTTGCTATTATTCTTTATTATAAAATATTTATTATTATTTTTATTTGCTGTATCATTATGCTCTTACTGTTATCCCTCTTTCCTTATAGGCAGTGTTATAACTCTAGTAGTAATTTTGCTCTGCTCACTGTTAGTATGATGAAAATTGAAATGTTTCTCAAATGCCATCATGCAGTGCTCACAAAAAGAAATTACTGTAACAATATTTGCATAGCTAAATCCATCCTACTGTAAAAATACAGGAGTATCACTCTTCCTGATAACTACAGCAAACATTTTCTAGTATAAGTCATTAACATATTTCAGAATATTATGTATCAATGAGTAAATGTATGATACTGGTTTGTCAGTTAATTTGTTTCAGATGCAAAACACTCCAGTTACATCTGCCACGTCTGGATTACTTTAACCCTATTAAATTTAACATTCTGAGTTATGAGAGATTTCCAGGCATTCTGTCTCCTTTCAGCTCTCCTTCTATCTTTATGGATAAAGGGAAAAATTGTTTCTAAAGTACAAAACTACTGCTATTAATTTTACAAGTGCTTTTATAGGTTTCATTGTGATAGACATACATCATCTAGTCTGACACCATTTCTGTTCCATCTGTCTAGTATGAAACATGGAAATACTGTCTAAATATCAGAATAGACATGGTTTGCTCATCCATATTAGTTTATATATATATGTGTATGTACATACATACACAAACACATGACAAACTGCATTGGTTGAAGAATATACCAGCATTTACTTGCCTCTCACATCAACCCTGGCTTTATCAAGGCTGAGATTTGAGTGTTCCCCATGTTTCTGGTCCAGATCAGGAACTTCACCAAAGCCAATTGTGCTTCCCTTACAGGCTGCAGGTCCAGCTTTCTTCATGCAAAACTAACAAATACGGAACTGAGTGTGGTACTTGCTCAGTGCAGTACCAGGCTGGGGGATACTTTTGGAGTCAGGCACTTGGAAGAGCTCACACGTGAACTAGTTCAGACATACCTGTCAGTATTCCTGCTCCTGGTTTGTCCATTGAACGGTTCTAGTATCACAAGACCTTGTGGCAATGGCACGTGGCAAATAATTTCTAAGCAAATCTTTAAACAAAGGAAAATTATTTAATAAGAATTTTTTTCTAGTGGACTTTGATCTTTGCCTCTTTCTCCCCTCTGTGTTTATTACACTGCTCCATGATGGTCTTCACTGTTGTTAGATATCCTGAGTTTCTAGTCCCATTCTTGAACCAACAGCAGAAATAAATACTTAGAGCATGATTATGTTTCAGATATGCTGGTTAAGGCCCTTTTCTGTGTCTTAAACTGTAATTTCCCTTCTGCCTGCCTCTGATTAATTTCAAGTTTTTACACTTAATCTTATTAAGGTTGTGTCAGCTCCTCGAGGGAGTTCCATAATCAACTCTAATTGTCTAGGCTGGGTATCTAAGGCATGACACACCTGTGTCAATTGCTGACAGAGCCATGCTCAGTTTCTGGTGAACTTAATGCCTTAATCTTCCTGGAGACGTTTCATGAGTTTCCTCAAATCATGAACCCATTGTTTATTTCCCAGTGCCTCATGACTAAATGCTTTTATTAAAACCTTTTGGCAAATTAAACCCAGACATTATTAGCCCCCTTTATGAAATTTAATTCTTTTAGTATCACCCGTGCCTCAGAGCAAAGGGAGCAGAGTGCAGTGGGGACCATGCCTGCTTTTCACTGCTTTTAAGCTAGGATGACTTCAGGCTCGACTCCCAAAGATGCCTGGAATCTAGAACACTTGAAGAAACGAAGTGCACAGGCAGCCAAAAAGGCTTTTCAGAATAGGTCTGCACTACCATCTAGTGGAAAGTAACGGCATGTTTAGACAACAAAAATTGTGCAGTAATGAGTATAAATTCAAAGACTTCATAAAAATGTTTAAAATTTCCTTTTTTACATTTTCAATAATCTGAACTTGAAAAATCATATTAAATACAATGAAAAATATTACCTAGAACAGTTGCCTAAAACTCATAAGATTCATACTTCTTTTCAGAAAGCTCGTCTTGGTATTTTAAACCTTCCATTCCAACTTAATTTATGTGCAAATTAATTAATGATTTACTGAACAAAGAACCAGCATTGATACAAATACCCTTCTACGAGTCATGGAGAGGCATGTCCATTAACTCACTGTCATTACCTTTCATTTCATTTTCATTACCTGTATGAATGACAGATCTAGAGACATCCCGAGATCTTTGTTTGGATGCTGTTGTCACAATTTGTCACATTTGCCAGCTGGGCTCTGAGCTGAAATTTACAATGGAGCTCCTATTCAGTGGCTGGCATATTTACTTTATTTCAGAAAACATTTCATGATTCACAAAAAAACATTTAAAGGGTCTTACAATTCTAGGTTGAAAAAGCTGCAACCCTGTAACCTCAGCTAAACTTCCAGAGAGAAAAAAAAAAAACCCAAACCCATGCAAAATATGTCAGGGATTTCAGCCTAGCAGTTCAAGTTTTTCTCCCATGTTGAAGCCTGCATGGAACTGTCTTGCAGAATATTTTTTTACTGAATTATTAATCTTTGTGAAATGCCTGGTAAGCTCCAGTTGTCAGTCTCTGAGAGCTTGTAGAATAACACATTAGCTTGCAAATCCAGCTGAAGAATTAAAAACCTTATTTGAAATTCTGTGTTGGAAACAACCACCATTAAATGTGTGCACCTATTTTTGGTTTAGGGATCTCACCCCAGTTATCCAGTAAAATTAATGATGTTCAACTCAAGTTGTATTTTTAATTACTAAACAATTTTTGCATCCTGACTTAACAAAGTTTGAGACTTCCTGCTATGTACCCACCTTTTTTGCTCGGCTGGAGTTGCTACGTGCCCATCTCCAAGAGCTTGGAGTAAGGCAGCAAAATGCCCAGGAATGCACAGGCCCAAGATTGCAGAAGAGCTCCAGTACATTTACTGATCTTATTTTAACATTAAAAAAAAGTACTCCAGTCATAGAAGAATCCAGATTGGAAAGGACCTAAGCAGGTAATACTATGCTTAGAAAATTAATAGATAAAATTGTCGGTTACACAACAGATTCTGACTATGCACCTGATGGATGAAATCTCAGGACAGCCAGGGTGCTGGCACTTCACAACTTTCTTCCATTTGTCATTTCTTGCACTCAGGCCAAGGTGCTACACACCCAACTCTGAGGGCAGTTGGATTGTCAAGTCCTGTCAGGAACAGACCCCACTGTCCCCAAGCCAAGAACCAGCCCTATCACAGCCCAGGTGTGAAAGGATGGAACCTTGACTAGCTTCCTCTGTCCTTGAACCTGTTTCTATATGGATCTTAAAGGGAAGAATGGTCACTATTAGCCCTTAATTCCTTTGCAATAAAGTTTACAGCTATTGAAGACTCAAAGAAGCAACACAAATAGATATGCAGTGGTCTGCTCAAATTGGATTCCACTGTGGGTGACTGGCAAGCAATATTCCCTGCAGAAAGTGAGAACACAGCATCACCTCTATCACATGAATACAGATTAGAGAGCTTTTCTCCCAGAGCTGCTCTCTAATCTGGCAGCTAAATTCACTATGTACCCTGAAAGAAATACAAGTGTTTTTTTTTTACCTTAGTTGCTTTGCATTTTTCAAATAACGTATTTGAGAAGGTGGCTGAGAACATTGTTGAGAGCCAGACAGTTCGCCTTGAAAATCAGTAGGAGAGCAACGGTAATAAAGTCAGACACTTCATTAAGATGTATAAACACACCCCTTGTGATTAAATTGCCTGACCACAGCAACCACGAAAAGGTCTGAGACCATCTGAAGTGTTGGTCTTTCTACCAAATATCAAAGGTCCCACCCAACATTCAGAGTTTGTTTGAGGGAGAGTTTAAATAATTTAACTGATTAAAACAGAAACTTCATAGAAAACGTTGTATTCAGCTCTTTGCTGAGCAAATACCTGAAATAACCATATTGGTAACTGTCTTGGCAAACACTGCTCTTAGATGGAGACTGGATTAACTAAATGATGGCCCAGAACAGTTTAAACAGTACAGCAAATATTAAGAGGAAGTCCAGGCTTGGCTGAGCCCATCAAATTAATACCAAAACCATCTGGAGAAGTGTCTTGCACAATTATTTCTGCTCTCTAATAAGATCTTGTAAATACCCAGGCAGCATTCGTTTTGCAGTTGCTAACACAGTTACCACCTGTCTTGTGGGATGGAATGGATGGTTTGATTTTGATCCAAGTCTGGAAAATGCAGACACCTGATCAGTACTGGCACTGCCAGGAAGTGTGCCATCCAGAAACACCTTGCCATGAGGGAGCTGTGAAGGTGGGCAGGTTGTTACTTGGCTTTACCTGCCTTCCCGTAGAGTAGAAGAAGCCCTTTATTCTGCTAAGAAAGGAAGATGTCTCCCCCAGGAAAAACAAAAAAAAAAAACAACACCCAAACATGATTGTGTAGTTAATATCAATAAAAGATTATGCAGTGGAATCCCTTCTCAATGTGATAGTAACTGGGTGATGAACTTGTGCAGCCTATATTTAGGGCTGATGAAAGCTGACTGACATTAGAAATTCAGACAAGTAGTAGCTGTTTGAGGGATGAGGTATCATAGTTAATTATGGTATTATAATCAATTGTTTAATGCAAACAGCATAAATTATATTATTGTTTTCCTGTAATAGATAGAGGATCCAATACTGCTTTTCTTATTTATGCAGCACGTAGCTGTATTTTCTATCAATAGCTGCCTTAGCAAGCAGGTGGAAGGACAGGAAAGATTGCCACATGCAGAAATCTGCTGGTTCTACATCTAAGAATTATATGCAGTTCTACATCCTTTTGAAAACATAATTAATGACAACTGATGCGTAGGTGCTAGAATTGTGACAATTTGTTCAACTGATCATGTGAAGAGAAAAAAATTTAGACACAAAGAACAAAGGATCTTCTAATGATGTGTGAATCTGTTCCAGACAGGCAAGCAGGGAATTCCCCAGTGAAGTATCCTGTACTCCACTTGCTCTCATGTCACTCAAAAATCTGCCCTCACACCTTACAGCAAGGCTACCTAGGTTATAGCAGTCAGCATACCTTAGTATTTTAAAAATTCACCTAATCATATTACTAATTAGGAGAGGGATATGCAAAAGAGGGGCAAAGGGAGTGTGTGTGGGTGTGTGTGTGTGTAGAGGGAAGCAACACACTGACTTCCATATGAACCATTTATTGAATAAATACATGCATCGTAATGTAGAATTACATGAGCAAAAAAGGCAATCTGTACAAAATTGATTACCCTTTGTTGTCTTGTCAACTCTCACCATTTGCTGCAGCTCTGATAAAGAATTCAAGACAGAAAATGAAAAGTCTTACTAGAAATCCAAGTGATATGCATGCTGATTTGAGTTTGGGTTATACCACTGCTATAATTAAGAAAGCTGGTTTTCTTGTCAGTGAAGCAGAGTAATTCTAAAAACAGTTTCAATAGTAGAGAACATGTGTTGGTACATACAGGTAACAAATCTTACTTTTCGCCATTTCTTTAACATCTTTATATGTTCATATTTTAAGGCACAGGATAAACAAGTACATGAAAAGCTATCAATTGATATTAATACATTGACTTGATAATGAAGTGGAACTTTTGCCTGGAGAAAAAGTGACGTTCATCCTTCCTACTTCCATCTTAAACAGAGCAATCAGAATTTATTAACTATGATTGAGAAGTTTGTTACTACTATCAAAAGAACTAATCTCATCTAGGCAGTCATATTCTGATCCAAATTCACTCAGGATGGGAATTACTGTTAGGTAATTACAATTCAATCTCTTAATTTTAGATTCCTCAATGCGAACTGGGCTCTCTTAATCATCTACCCGTAATGTTAGGTTACTAACTGTTTTGTAAACCTTTCCTATATACTTTATTCAGGTACTCACTTTGTGCTATCATCTCACATTTACCCAAACACAGCATTTTTCCCCCCCTTGAGACTTTAGAAGACAAAATGTGCACTTTTTTTGTTGAAGTGCAGTCATCTAACATCTGTCCCCAGACTCCACTTAAGACTTGAAATGCTGAATCAGTCTAACAGCCCATTTCCTGGCTATGGATCAAACTCTGGGGAGTCAATGGCCACGATGCACAGCAAAAGCCCTTCTACCTCAGACTGAACCAAGGCAAAAGATAATTATGCTCAACTGCTGCACTTAGATCACCCTTATTTAGATCAGTTTCCACTTTCTGCATTTTCACTGCACTAACAATAATCCTCTGTCTTTCCATTCTTAACATTTTAATGGAGAAGTAGCAAAGAAAAGATGTATTTCATAATATATTACATTTTATATGAACTGATGAGTGAACTGAACTAGATAGATACTCATACATTCCCATATAAAGCCTTCAAATGGAAATGTTTTGTTCAAAGAACCTCTCCCTATTGCCCAGTCCATCAGAAAGTAACAGCAGCAAAACTTTGCTAAAATGGTCTTGTATAAAATGTGGCAATAAGAAGACCATCACACTATAGAGGTGTATGTGTGCATGTCACATACATCCGTGGCAAATGTCCATGTTAAACTAAATTTAGACAAACTGAAATGGGTCAATTAACAAAGACAAAAAGCTACATCTATGGTAGGCACTTTGGTACATCTAGTAATGTAGGCATATTCTACATCCAGAATTAAGGTTCTGTCAGTAATCTTACAATAAAGCTAATTTCAGGCATTTATCATTCTGCTTTAAAATTCTTTCTTGGCTGAGAGATCATTCTAGAATCTTAGCTAAATAATATACTTTGTCTGTCTAATTGCATACTTATCCAAGAATGAGGGCATCGGCTCTGAAAGAGCTGAACTGGTCTCTTGGATTCTTAATGCACGTTTTTATAACAGTCTGAGAAAACTTAACAGAAAAAGACCAACCATGTAATTCATAAAATTAGAGTTACGAGCTCAGCTGTTTAGGCTGATACTCTCACTTCAGGCCTCACTGTCTACTTTTTTCAGTCTGTGCTAATTGTATCACTGCTCTGGTCTTGCAGCAATGCTTCAGCAGAAATGCCATTTTACCTCAAAAAACCTGGGTGAACCACTGAAGTGCATTTTTTTTCATGCACCAAACGCACTAAGTAGCCATGAAGCAACTGTAAACACAGCCAGTTGAAACTCAGTTTCACCCTTTCTTACCTACTGGTGTTGTGTTTTAGTATTACAGAAGGTACAGCATAATACACTATTTAGCACAGTATTGTAGAGTAACATGAACATGTGTCTTGTGGTTATGCCTACTGTATGACCTTACATTGCAAGCTGATTTGTGTACCTCATCAATCAGTGAAACGTGGCATTAAGGACAGTTCTAAGTGGTTAGAGATTTTGTTTATTGTACAGAAAAATCCACGTCCTCATATCTTCCAAAGGTTTCATGTCTAGTACTGTAGAGTGCAGGAATAAGTAACAAAATCCAAGTGAACCTGTAGAATAAAACTGTCCTGTTTGTTATGTTTACTCCATTCAATGAAAACTCAGATTTAGAAACAGTGATTTGATGGACCTCATCCTCTATACAATATTTATAGAATTATCATTTTCATTTATAATATTCTATAGCATGATTTTCCAATAATACATTTCTATATAAATATTAAAATGTTAATATTTTGTACATTTTAAGCTAGCCACACTGGGCCAGAAACACAAAGTAAAAATGTATTTCTGCAGGGTTTTTTTTAAGAGTATCACAAAATGATTAAGACCATTGTGCTGCAAAGACAAAAGAGATTCATTTGAAGAAATTAACATGCATTTAGAAGAAAATATCTATATCCTTTATCTAATTTTCTTCTGAATTCAAACCAGCATGAAAGACTTATAAAAAAATAGTATATATTTACATGGTACAGTATACCTTGGTGGGATATAAAACAAGGCAGGAAAACAGCAGAACATAATCTTTTCACTTTCTAACAGGTACAGGCATCATAAAGATCAATTTAAACACAAAAGGTTACTTTACTGTACTATTGCACATTACAGTAACACATAAAATTGTAGAGCAAATTAAAATATAAATTTTAATGCAGAGAAAGGCTATGTCTACACAAAATGACCAAATGTTATAAAATTATTGGGGATGTGTCTAAGAACTAAATCAGTAAAGCTATAAAAATAATATTGGTACATCTGTGAGAACAATGCTTTAAAAATATATAAAGGTTGGCAAAATTATGCGTGGGAAATTCCCAGTATCCATGGGCCTAACTTGCACCGTGTGGCCTTGTACCATCTTCTGTTAAATCATACCTGAAAATGAAAAAAAAAAACATTTCCTTTGTTTTTTTTTTTCATTGAGCATGTATTAAAAGCACACCAATTATTAGTATGCAGTGTTATTACTAGTGAAGGAAATATACTCACCACTGGGTCCAGCCTTTAGCAAGTTCTTCAGATGCCAGAGGTATTAATAACTGTGGAAAGTTAAATTAGCAATCAGTGCATTATGTGTGCCTTTCATTCTATGTCATTTAAAAATCAAATCTGACAATCCTGGAAACTACAGTATAGGTAATGCCACTAGTAAACAATATATTTTACATCCTTGTCATCACACCTATCTGTCCAACTTGTAGTCAAGTTTCAAGTGGCTGGTTTTGACTTAAAATCTATACCCTTTAGTGATACAGTCCCAGAGCATCTAACAGGCTAAAATTCTGAACATGGCATGTCTTGGCAATGGCAGCCAGCTGATGTGTTGATGCCAACAGCCTTCCTGCTACACAGGAAAACTAGGAACACTGTTCACCATGACCTGGCCACAATTCTGGTATCTCTCATCCTCTTCACAGAACTCGAATGTAGCAATTTGCAAGGGTGTAGGAATTTACTGTTCCTTTTTGCAAGCTGCAAATCACATGTGTAGGAAAGAGTGATTTAATGAGTGGCTATAGAACAGTGAAGCTGGAAACACAGTGGCTGGTTTTGGCATTGGGAACGTCACCAGTAGCAGTTCTTTCTCGTGGATTTTACAATCTGGAATTTTAATTACTAAGCATACTTTTGTTCTGTGTGCTTCTCAAAGTTCTCTTGCTTGTCTTTCCAGTTTTGTCTGAACATTTTCTGAAATACCACTTGTTTTCTACTGGTTATTTCTCTGACTCTATGATTAAGAGGTCTGACACGCAGGTTTGTTACTGCAAGCTTCAGAATTTACCATTCTCTAGAAGAGATTACTGCCTCATCTTTTGAGTGTGTCTCTGCAGTTTGCTCCTTCCCTTACTGCAGCTTGACATCTAAGCCATCTCTAATTTTTAAATTATCTGAAATGTACCTGAATCAGATGCTTCAGTCAACACTAACAAAGCTCATATCACAAGCAGATTTTAGCCTTATATAATAGCATGCTGTTGTAACAGAATTTGCTTGTTGTCAACTTACTTTGCCAAGCAGCCCTTTATCTTTGGATAAGAAACCACCACTGTTCTTCACTGCTACATCTAGTGTTCTTCTCTGTACTTCAGGCAAGGAAACACTGAAATCAAATCTGACAGGCAAAGTGATGCTTTAGAGAGAATTTTGTACCTGACGTGCAAGTTCAGTTTCTACGCTAAACAATTCAAGTTATAACCAAACCATCCCCCTCCCCAAACAAAAATTGAGGTCTGAGATAAATGAAGAAAAAAATCCCAATGTTTTGCCTAACATTGTTCTTCAATACTATGATCAGTATCAACATCAATTTTTTGAGACTTCTGTTACCTTTGGTCTCTGGAAGCCACTGGTAAAACAAACAAACAAACAAAACCAAAAACAAACAAGGAAAATGTCAACCACTGACTCTACAGAGAAGAGAATGAGGAATCCTACTGTCTTGACAGCTCAGTATCACTATCCAAAAGGGTAAGACTCGTCAGTCTTACTGATCCTCAGTCCTCTAGAACCAGAGCTCCTTTTCTTTCCTGGCACACCAAGGAAACCTATCAACTTTTGGGGGAGAACGCAGTTTGTTTGCTAGTTCTGAAACTAACAGGAAGTGAGGGCAAGTTATACCATAATCTGCATCTATTTGTCACTACAGTTCTTAAACAGCTTTATTGCTTTGCAGTACACATTTTACTTGGAAAGGCACAGTAAAACAAATCTATTACCTGGAATAAACAGGAGAGCGCTGCACTACCAGG
Organism: Hemiprocne comata; assembly: GCA_020745705.1. Taxonomy (NCBI): domain Eukaryota; kingdom Metazoa; phylum Chordata; class Aves; order Apodiformes; family Apodidae; genus Hemiprocne; species Hemiprocne comata. Next base: position 11,032,187 of record CM036587.1, read on the forward strand.
AAACCCTGCCAGAGCCTCTCATGATTTACAGATTTCCCTTGGACAGAATGGACTGATGTGTTGCTTTGCCCAAATAAACTTTCTGTATAGCAAGGTCTTCTTTATTGAAAAGTGATGGGTGGGGGAGGAAAGGGTACACATTTGAGAGAAACTACCATCAACAACCTGAGTACACAGATAAGGATATTTATACAAAAAAAGGCAGCACAAGCTTGCAAAACTTCCAAGCTACAGGCCAGGATATAGCCTACAAGGAAATTTCCAGACTCCTTGAATGCTGAGAAGTGCCACCAAGTGGGTGGACTGAGCAATTTGACCGTTCATAGACACTTGGCTGGCCAATCCTACCAAGGAGGCAGCATCTATCAGCCAGGCAATTGGACATGGACGTGCTTCCTGGCAGGAAGGGGCCCAATAGCATTGCCCAGCTAAAAGACACTCATGTTCTGATGATTTGCCCAAAGATTGCAAACTGCTTCTTAGCTACCAGCACAAAGGGGATGTAACTCACATAGGAGAAGGCAGAAAAGAGGACAGAAGGGGCTCGTAACAGACTAAGAAGGGCTATAATGATAACAGAGAACAGGAGGATGGTAAGGGCTATTGTAGCAGAAGAGAAAGGTATGACCAAGTCTGGTGGTGACAAATAGGAGTTTCAGCAGCATATCCTTTCAGGAGCTGAGAAACCTTGATTTGACAGCTTTGTAATTACACAATACAAACTGCTACACGTTGTTTTGAACGTACATTTGATCAAACACTGGGTTTAATGTCTTCTTTGATACATGTGTTTTTCTTCTTCCTGATCGTCTCTTATCAGGCAATAAATACATTCGCACATATGGATCAGATCCCTCTTCTGAAAACGCTATTAGATTTCTGTGGCCAGTGAAAAAGAAGGAAAAACAAAATGAGATACTGCTGAATGTAAACGTCTACACCACTATCGTTTAATTTAGTGCATAAATCAGTTGTGGGATGTCCTGCACCAAGTATGCTGTGCAAATAAAGCACACATGTAACAGCAGTGGAAAAGAAAAACTAAAAAATGCCAAGCAAAGACTTGTACAAGATCAGATGATGAGCAGCCAGCAGAGGTGGGAATACAGTGCTTCTTACATTCCAATTCAAAGTTTAGGCATGACTTTCCAGAAATCACGCATTTTTGTCATTCCATGAAAAATTCAGTCTCTTAGAGATAGCTTTCAGACACTGCTGATAAAAGTCTACGTGCCATTTTCCTTTCAAATCTGACAGAGACACAATATGCAAATACAAAATCACAGCAAAAACTTCAACAAAGTCTTTACTGATTCTGAGGACAGCTCTGCATGCTTTGGTGTTTCCACACAACCATAACCCATCAGTATGGTATTGCAAAAATAATGAAGGTCATCCAGAGAAGGAACCCATTTAAGAGGGTAAGTCAAGCTATGACAAAGTTTATAAGGAAATTTGCAGAGAACTAGGATTTGGTATTTTATGCTCACCTGCAGGAATGCACAACCACAATCAATTTGTTTCTTTGTGAACTATGGCGAATTGTTAGCTGAATCTGTCCTAATGGAGACTGCCCCAGAGTTGTTCCACTGCAGGGAAAAACAGAACATTACACTTATTTTTTTAAAATGCATACTGACAGTAAAAAAGTAGCTGACATACATGCTGAGTAGTATTTCCAGAACTCATGTATTACCCATTTAACTTTTCACTAGATCAATGTGAAAGAGAGCACACACAAGTTAGCACATGAGCACACCTTCATCAGTTTCTTGTACTTTAGTTCCTTCTCCAACAGCTCTGCTCTCCAAAGGAATGAGCTAGGTATTCTTGTCAGTTTAGAGATCAACTGCTCTTCAGTGCTTTGAAAACTATTGTCAGTAAAGAATTTGCTTACTTTAAAATGAAGATTAGAGCAGTATTTAAGAATTTGTCAAGAACAATGGTGCAAATTGCAATGAAAACCTCAGATGGGCCAGGAATCAAAACCAGATGGGCCTTATCTAGGGCCAGGAACCAATTAGAAGACCAGCTTACTCTCTTCTGACTTCTCTAATGTAGAAAAATATTCTTAGCTTAAAATAGCAATTCCTAAACCCACTTAAAAGCTGAAATCACAGTATAAACACAGCCATTTTACTTTTCTGTATAGTTCATGCTATACTACAAATAATGTTAGAATCCATTGACTTATGCAAATGCAGGTATTGCTTAAATAAAATGCAAGCACCATTTTAAGAATTTCTGTTTAAAGAGTGGCCAATTCATTCAGTTTGCTCATCTGTATAAAAAAAGATTTATTTTGGTTGGTGTAAACTGAGAAGCAGACTAAGAGCATTTTCCTTTTCACACCAGACACTATATGGCTTGCTTGGCATTCTTCAACTGCCTGAAGGAACTTCAAGGGAGAGGTGTGCCTCTTGTGAACAGCTACTTCAAAGTGAGTGCTGAATGTTGCATTAAAATTCCAAAGTCATTCACTTTAAACACTAGCATGAAGTATTTCAGTTCAGTGTTTTCTTAGTTAAAATAAAAAAAAATACAGATAAAATCAGAGCATCTAAAAACAGAGGGCCTGCAATATGAGACCTCCTTAGGAGTGGGTTTACCACTCATTAAATAAGAAAATCTGAGATTTGTTCATTAAATAAAGAGAAGTATTTTAACATTTATCATCATTAACAAAGTCTAACCCAGATTTGGGTCAGAAGAGAGACTGACAATCTTAAAGACAAGACAACAGAGGACCATAAAGATAAATGGGAGACTGGAGCACATGAGCAGATAGTGAAGGAGATGGGTTTGTACAGATTGAAGACAAGGCCAACAGCAGATTCCTTTGCAGCCTTTCAGTGCTTAGACATTATAGAAAAGACTGACTGAGACTCCTCTTGGCTGTGCACAGTGGAAGAACAAGAGGCCACAGTCAAGCTGCAGCAACAAAAATTCCAATTGGAAATAAGAAAAAATGTTTTCACAGTGGAGTGGTTAAGCACCAGAATTGATGACAAAGTTTAAAGAACCTCTATCACTGAGTATATTAAAAATTTGGCTGGATAGGGCCCAAGAAACCTGATCTAACTGTGAAGTGGGATTTGCTTTGAGCAGAGGGCTCAACGACCTCCAGAGACTTCTTCCAACCTATATTGGTTCTATGAACTCCAACAGAGAAGAAGAGAATTAGGTTCAACTCCTTACAACTAAAACATTACAATCTTTCTACTTAGATCACAGAGAAGCTACATGAATAGGGAATTAATGGTTTCCACTCTCCTATTGAGAGCAGGATGGCTGCTCAGCCATCTTTACTGGCAAGTATAGCTGCCTGTTGAGGCAAGTTCAAAAAAAAAAAGAATTTAGGAAAGCATGGCAATCCTTATTAATTGAATAGTAGCTGTTTATTCATTTATAATTCTTTACAGTCAACTATTCCTCTGTGTAATTTTAAAAGACCAGCTATATTCAGCTTAATTGGCTTAATAGTAATGCTAATAGGATTCAGTGGTGAAACAGACAACTATTGCCATGACAGTGATGAATGTTGCATTGACAAATATCCTTCCCTCTTGCCATCCCACTCTTCTTAGCACTACACAGTGTAGGTATGAGAACAGGATGAACTTTTTCTTGCAGATCCTTGCAATGGTAAGGTAACTTTTTGCAGAATCTGTCCGACTGAGGAAGCGGGAGGAAGCAGAAAATCACAATGACTGATTTTCAAATGCCAGACTCAAACTGCACCAGGAAAAAATATTACTGAAATGCAAACTAAGCACTCTTTGGCTGCAGTGACATTTTTAATAGATCAGCTTAGATGTGTAACAAGCCATTAACACCATACTTTTCAAGCTGCCGTAGTCTTTGCCGTAGCTCCTGCGTGGCAATAGGCAGAGAGATGTCTGAGGCAATGCTAGGAGTGGGTTCTTTGACTGAGAGGTGGCTGGGAGAGTAGGAGAAGTTGGAGGCATGAAGACTGGAGGAACTTCGGCTGAGATCCGTTGGCCACTGGGGGCTGGCATTAGGAGCCTGACTTTTTTCAGCTTTATCAGTCGTTCTATCACTGTCAGTCACTGGGGAAGCTGGAGCAGGTTTGTTTGAATCAGGTGGTGGTGAGACAGGAACCTGAGGCTTAAAAGATGATTTTCTTGCATCTTTGGAAAGAGATGGCCTTTTTACTTGGGCTGAGTGTTGATGATCTGGAGATCTTGCTTGCTTTTCAAGAGAAAGGACCTAGGTACAGTAAAAATGCAGATAATATTACTATCTTCCAGCATAAAAAACAGCAACAAATTTGTTTTACAGAAGTTTCTAGTTGGTGACAAGTTCAGTTCAGATACTAATACTGGACCAAAAAATATTTACTCTTACACTCCTTCACTCTACAATAGCAAATCGTTTGCACAGCAAAGCACAGACCCATCTTAGATCATAGGCTGCACTTGATGATCTTAAAGGTCTTTTCCAGCCTTGGTGATTCTGTGATCTTCTTTGTGGCAACTGCAGTAACTGTAAGAGCATGTGATTCTCCACTCATTTGGAATTATTCTCATTATTCCCCTCCCATACTCTACACACTTCTGTTGCAAGTGATATTTACTTTGCAGCTCCAGCCACCTGGAAATCTATTCTATAATTTTTTTTCTTCTAATCTTTTGAAATTTAATCCTACATCACAAGTTCTCACTCATTGTCCTTACTTCATCTTGGATAGGTTATTTTTGTTTATTGATGAAGAGTAAGCAATAAACTGCTTTAGAAAACAAGAGATAACAGAAGTTAACACAAGTTTGACAGTGTCTGCAAGAAGATACAGCTTATTAAACCAAATAATTTAGCTACAGCAAAAGACAAACCAACTTTCAGGTATGTAAATTTCATCTTCAAAACTCTAATGTTCTTGAAAGTTGGTCTGAATTTTTCTAGTTACTGTGAAGGTCCTTTCTTTCCCTATAAACTTTATTATTTTAAACTATCATTACCTCCATTCCATGTCTATAAGATAAACCTGATTTCACTGATCTGTAACCTACAGAGTCATAAGAGACTTGAAGAAATTCAGATTCCAAACATTATTTCCGAACCTAAAGCCATGGGGAACATCAGTCTTAATTACTGCAGCTGATTACTGTTTTGTTCAGAGAATTTTCCATTTTTGAAATAGAAGATATTTAAATTAGAAGTTACGTTTGTGTACTTGCACTTAGACAGCTAAGGACATCTGGCATTGTCACACCCAAGGAAATGTACCATCCTCTTCATAAAGCTAGAAGATCAGAAGTCACAGTAGTCTTAAGTATGCTTTCAGATATTTATAATGGGAAAAGTTTTAGAGTACCCTGAGTGCAATCTTCATGTTTATAGTGCTGTTTGGACCAGAGTTGCTCAGGTGGAACCGCTGATGCATAGTTAAATCTTCACTCTCCAGTAACTGGCTTAGGGGCAGTTTGAAGTTCCCCAAAGAACACTGGTGCTGCTCATCCCGCACCTGAAGGAACACAGAAGATAAGTAATATTGTAAGAATTCAGAGCAAGGAAAGGAAATTACAGTTTTATTTTAAAAGTGAAAAATTCAAACAGTATCAAACGTAGTTTGTTCTTAAACTAGATTTCCCTGATCATAACGTCACTTGACATTAAAGAGAGAAACAGCAAATACACTCCATGCCTGGTTTCTTAATCCCTGTATTCTACCACAAAAGTAATAAAGAAAACCAACTATCATATCTACATCTACCTGACCCTTGATCAAAATAACTACATGGTTTTCAAACAATCTGTGTGAAAATGAATTCCAAAAATTGTAAGAGGAACAGTAAATAGGACAGTCCTCATTTACACTTCAGTCTCTCACAGGTTTCTGTGGGGTGAGAAAGGAAACAAATTAGCCATAGATAACAGCGATCTCTGCTAGCAGTTAAGACTGTTAAGGTTCAAAACAGGTATAAACTTACTTTTTTCCCCCCTTTTTTTTTTTCCCCCTTTTTTAAGTAAGACAACCATCAACTATGTTCTTCTGGTGAGAGACTGGTTATAGTTTGCCTTCCTTTTAGTAGTAAATGCAAATGGACATTTCATGGCCTATTCTTGAAAACCACTTTAATTGCAACGGCATTCACAATATATTCAGTCTCATTTCATAACAGCCTGTTATGCCTGATGGTTACTACTGAAATGTCTTAGAAAAGAAAGGTATCTAAAGAGAGTGAGACAACATACCTCAACTTCGAGATCTTGTCTTTTGGGATTGTGCACAAAGAAAGTGAAATTTTCCTCCCATACTGGTTCATTTGTCTTGTACCGAATCTAGAGAACATGAAGCATACAAATTATAAAACGTTTTTGTCTAATTAAGTCAGAGTCAATCACTGAGTACATTTTTCATTTTGGCTTTGCAAAATTTATGTCTGAAACCTGACATATTTAAACAAAGGCCAAGTGGTATTGACCCAAGGCAGATATAATATCACATATATAACTATACACAGGACATGCAATAGAATATGTTTTGTATTAAAGTTGCTGTATGTAAAGTAAAAGTCTTGCTATAGAACCTTTACTTCACACCAGTATACAAAGAAATGCAATGTCTTCAGACTGACACATTCTCTCTCTTCTCCTTCTTTCCTACAAGGACTGAAGTAACTGAATGTAACTCCAAGAAACGAGCATTTTTCCTTTCAATCTCAGAGTAGCCATGTGGAAGATTTCACTGCCAAATCTCACTACTTTCAGCAACCCGTTAATTGGGGGGGAGGGAGGCAAGGGAAGAGAATTAAAAGCACCCACATAAAATCTATCTCCAGGAAAAAATGGACTTGAATGTTTATCTCCATTCTTTAATAATTATCAAAATTAAGACTGTATATAAGATCTGGTTTAGGCTTTGTAACAATTTTTGACAGGATATGGAGAAGCAAAAACACATGTCCTCTCCTTTTGGTTCACTGATATACTTAAAAAAACCCCTCAAACAGTCATATTGCATATACCTATCTAGTATCACTTCACTGTTGCTATTTGATTTTAAAAGAGCTGTTTGAATGCACAGAGGTTATTTATGGACATGATGACAGCTATGTTGAATGCCTTTGGTCAAAATCAGAGGGACCACCACAAAGATCAACCTCACGATAGGCATCTGTCACAGCCCACCCAACTAGGAAAAAGAGATGGATTACACTTTCTTCAGATGACACAAAGCTGTCTGGGGTCTGCAGAACCAGGTTCTCACTGAGAGCTTCAGCTACTCTAATGTTTTCTAGGAAAGCAACACAGAGGTTCATAAGCAATTTAACCGTTTGCGCTAGGAAAACATACACTGTTGTTTTATGGTTGGTCTCAGTCATTGGATGTGGAGTCTAGGAATGGTGTCCTTCTGAATCTACTACTTATAAAAGAGGAATATTGGCTTGCAGATGTGAATATCAACAGCAGCCTTGGCTACACTGACCATAAGATCACAGAGCTTAAAATCCTCAGGGGCATGAGGAAAACAAACAGCAGAATCAAAGCCTTGGACTTCAGAATAGCAGATTTCAACTTGCCCTAGGAACTGTTAGAAGAGATTCCAAGAGTGTCTACCTTGGAGGGCAAAGTAGCTCAGGAGTGCTAGAGGACAGCCTCCTCAGTGCACAGAAGTGGTCCACACCTCAAAGCAGAAAAAGCAGCAGATATAAAAAAAAAATAGCCTGGCTAAACTACAAGCTCCTGAGAGCTACACAGCCTTTGGCTAATCTAAGGCCCTACTTTAAGTAGAAGGTTTAAGCAGATGATCTTAAGTGGTCCCTTTCAACCTGGGCATTTCAGTAACTCTATGATTCTGTAAGCTTTCAAATCTTCATCAGTATTTTAAAGTCTGCTGGTTTTTATATAATCACTACAGCAGGAATCCCAGTTACAGAACCTGGTGTGGAAGGACATCTACAAATAGTTAAAAAATCTGGTCTCTACTCACAGACAGTTAAAACTGAGTGAGCACCCATTCAACCTTAGCTTCTTGTTAGCAATTTCAGTTCTGGTGGTAACTTCTAGTGCACTGTATGTGCTCAATGGCTTGATAGCCAATGCCAAGTACTCAGAGCCACCAAATGTTTGTGGACAGAGCCAAGTATAAAGAGTAGGAACTTACCTTACTTTCCTGTGCCTTGTGCCCAACTGACAGCAAAACAAGTGGGTTGGGATTGCTGTTTATTTTCTTTCCTGACTGGTAAAGAAAAAGCAAAAACTTTGCCTTCAGAATAAAGCAAAACCTCTCTCCTCTGAAACTTCAATGTTTGCATCTTAAAAGTACAAATCATATGCATTCTACTATATGCTTATCTATTATTCTCAGTAATTTATTCAACAGGCTTGAATGGCAGACTGGGTAGTCACTGGTGAACACATTGACATGATGGCATCCAACTATTGCAAGCAGATGGGAGATATGGAGAAAGCACAAACTCAGAACATAACTTTATTTACATTGCAGTAATATTATTAAATATGATGTAATATCAGCACAATGATATTCTCCCCTTTTCAGTTTGGGGAGAAAGAAGATGCACTATAATGTACCTGATGTATATTTCTACAGTTTATCAAATACTCTTTATTAGAGATTCAACCATCTGCCATATCTGAGCCTTGCTCACCAGCTCTATAGCATTACATCAAACTGTGAAAATAAACATCACTTTAGAAACAAATCGTATACACACAGAAACATTCCCAACTGCATGTTTCTTTGACAGATTTTAAATTAACCTAATGGAAATTTAAGTCAGAAAGAAAAGTTAGACATGAAAGTTAATCATCTCAAACAGATGTTAACACAGTTTACAAGGCCTTGAAAATACCATATACATGGTTAATAATATACTTTGAATTCTACCATGTAGGAAACTGTACAGATCACGTAGGTAAACATAATGTTAGTTGAAATCTGCTTAATGCATGTAAGGTCACAATTACAAGCAAGTGATTCAGATATTTTATATTTTAAATTGAGAATGTGCATATTTTAGATATTTTGCTATATGAACTTACATTTTGGATGTCATACTTCCACTAATACTATTTGACTTTAATGTGACACACTCCTTATAACCATACTTTCCTTTAGAAAAAAAGCTGTTAGGAAAGTACTCCTTTCTTGGATAAAAGCCACATTACTTTTTTTCATGACTTCTAATCAAAAATATTTAGCTCTCCAAGACAACAATTTTTTTTTTGTCCATAAAAAGGTGCCTGAAACTTCCTCTTCTTCATGAAATGATGAAACTTCAGAAGTTGACAAAAAACCCCTGTTGCTTGTGCTGATATGTTAATAGAACTGAGGCTAACTAGGCAGCAATATGTACTCATACATGTTATGTACCTCTAACACCTGCCACTGACAGATTTGATGTTGACAGTCTATTAGGAACTGCCTCTTGTCCAAGTTCCTCCAGCTGAGAACTCTGCTTATGCCTTCCAAGTTTGCCTCTCAACTCAGGGTCTTCCATATCAAAAAGCTGGGCTAAATTTATGTAGCATTTATATAAGATATAAGCCTTCCAAAAATGTCTAGCAGAAACAAGGTTATTTCAAAACACGTCAGAGATTGATTTTTAATGGTTAGTTATTCAGAGTTGACCAATAAAGTATGACTCAGCATGGAAAAGATGTCTTAGCTTTCATGTCAGCTTTGCTCTTTAGTTACTGCTCCTTCTCAGGACTCTTTTTTCCCCCAGTCTACTGAAGCAGTCTGTATTCCACTCAACTGATCTAAAACTCAAATTACCACAGACCGTAGCATTTTACCAAAGTCTCGACCACTTCTTGAAACCAAATGTAAAGCAAAATGGAATTGCACTAAAGGTATATCTGGTTACAGAAATTCCAACCACTGTTGGAAGAGAACTGAGGCATTTGTGCATTCCCAGTTACTTTTGTGACCTTAAATGGACAACTCTATTAGTTTTACCTTTAGGGCTTTCTGAACGGCAGCCTTCTTCATGCCATCAGGGTTAAATTCTAATGGATTATGCTTTTAAATCAGGAGAGAATGAACATAGGAAGGGTTAATAAGTCATGCAAGGAAGCAATTTCACAAGGTTAATTAGTTATGACATGACAACATAGGACAAAGCAAGGGAAAAAGAAATCAACCTAAAAAAAACCCCAAAATCTTTCAAATTGACAAATGATAGAACCACAACAACAAAAAAGTCTGACAATTTTTTTTTCCCTTGTCCTTTCTGAATGTTTGTATTTTGCTTTAAATCCAATATACTAACTTTCAGAGCACTGATTTCCCGTAGCAGTTTTTTTATTATACTCCCAAAACAGGTTTTATTCTGGCCTACAGACTGCCTTCTGAATTACCCTTTTGGTCAAGTAAGTTAATTTTCACAACACAGAAGCTCCTCTGATGACAAGTCAAGTAATTATGTGAACAACTTCTTTTATGGGAGAAATTACTATGTTAAAATTATTGATAGGATTCAGTTCATTATAAAAATCTAAGTCATCTGAGCCTCTTCAGCAAATGAACGATAGAAACACTGCATACTAACTAGAATAAACTACTGCTACTTCACTGAGCTGAATGAAGACATGCAAATGCACTTACAACAGGAATTTGAAGTGATTTAGCAGGACATAACCTCTGAATATTTTCCATTAATTAAGAACATTTTAAAATATTATTTTAAGAATAATATATTGTTCTTCAAGTGACAAAGGTAAAGTACAAAAATGTTACAGAAAATTTGCATTCAACTCATAAGAAATAATTTCAGGAAATTTGGAAATCAAACAGACTTCCAGTTAGTGTAGTTATGGCTGGCTTTTTCTTTAAGCACAAATTCTTGTTTCAAAGAAGAATTCTGCTTTAAATCTGTAATGTGGTGCAACAAAAACACTGCATAATGGCCTTTTAAAACATGCTGGTTTATGAACAGGAACTCATATTATTGATGCTCTGCCAAAAGAAATGCCTTCCTGAAATTCATATCCAACAGTGACTAAAATTTGAAGGAAAATTTAATGTTAATGCAGAAATATTTTACTTTTTTTTTTTCTGAATGTCATATCCAATATATATACACAAGTTCCCTGTCACTCAGCTTTAAATTTTCTCTTTCAGAATGAACATACAATATGGTGAAACTGGAGAAAACCAGAAATAAGGTTTGGTTGGTTTTGTGAGATTTTTTTTTTTTAATAATTAATTTTCTTAAAATCAAGGAATCTTCTACAGCTATTTATCTTCTATTTTAGGGACGTATTATTGAACTTAAAGACCTTCAAAGATGGAGACTGCACCATATCCCTAGGCATATCAATCCTAAAGTTTAACTGTCCTTTTCATTAGAAAATGTTTAATGGAGTTTAAGCATCGTTTCTTCTTTTCTTTCAAACATTAAAAAGTCACTTTCTTTGCAGCAACCTTGTACCATTTCCATCCCCATCTTTACTTTCCAACTCTGAACTCCCTTCTTCTGCTAGTCATGTTTACTGGCTTGCTCATTATCACCATTACCATCCTCCAGATCTTAACACTGCTGTGGTCAGAATCAGGGCCTTAGTAACAGCCAAGAAGAAGAGAAGGACTCATCCATACGTCCTACAGGCCACATTCCTCTTTTGTATACACAGAATGCTGTTTGTCTTTCATAGCAACACGATACAGCACAACTACAGATCTATTTCTGTAGGGCTCTCCATCAGACAACTATTTCCATCCAATATTTATATGAGTGCAATGATCGTCCTCGATGGAAAAGGGCCTTGTTTTCAAAGCGTATCTGCAATTCATCACGATCTTTTGGGATTCTAAACTGCCCCTCAGCTTTCCTTCACATTTACACCTGCATATTCAGCAAACATCTTTTTTCCCCCTATATTATTATTTCAAAGAATTTGAGAAGTCAAAAAGAAACCTGTGTGATCAATTATAAAGGCAGGCAACCAATGATTCCTGAATATTGAACACGTCTTAATTCCTCTGGAATCATAGCAAGGATAGGCCAAGAGGGACATCAGCTGGGGCAAATATGTTTAAGCCATACTTCAGGTTTCAAGGGAAGGAGCTGCAGGTCCATGAGGATGGTGGCTGAAAGGTTGGGTAGGAGGAGACTAGGAGAAGGAAAGGGAGTATTCAATATAAAAAGCCAAGAAAAGGTCTTGCCTGGGGTGACAAAATTGTCTTGCTATGGTTCTGAATGTCTCTGCAGTCGTAGGAGGAGGAGATGGGTAACCAAGAGCTATACTGGTAACTGACACAGTGGAATAAATCAAATTTCAGGCTAGCATTATGTAACAGCCAGTGAGATTTGCAGTAAATCCTAATAATGAATCTAGTTTGCTAGCACTCAATAACTGTCTAGAAAGGAACAGAGAGCAGTCAAGGCATTGGGTTTTCCCCTCCTTCTAAAAATGAGCCCCTTTTTTAACACTTCTTCCCACGCCCTGCCAAGTAACTCATGTTACATGTCAATTAGATACCTGAACTTGCACATGTGAATGGTTGCATAACACCTCATGTTTAAAGATGCCCTGAAAACCAGGTGCAGTTTTATGACTGCTGAAGTCGTTATCATCTCTAGTCTACTACAATTCTCTCCTCTCTCCTGGTCTCCAGCCATAAATCTCGTCCTCTTGCAAGCTTGCAAGACTAGCACCCTGTGCAACTGCAGAACCAGGCAGCTGACAGTGCTGTTGAAAGAAATCCAGAGCTGGCTATCTTAAAATGGTTGCTGCTCCACTCTGACTCACAAATGGCTTCAGAGATTTGGGAAGTTTTGTCCAATGTCTAAACAGAAGCTGTTAGATGTAGATAATCCATCCTACTGCAAAGACCCTAAGACCAACAGAAACATCAGGACTATGCTCTTCATCAAACATTTTGATATTTTTAAAATTATTATTGTTATTATTATTAGAATGTATCTAGTATTTTTACAATTGAAAGAAACAGCAACTATTTATCAGTTTTAACAGCAAGGTATCTGGACCATAGCTGATGAACTGATTTCTTTTAACAAGATTTGCTGATGGATGTAACTTTTTGAAACTTTAAAACTAACTTCTACAGAGAAACTGACTGAAGACCACAGAAAAGGCTTTTGTTGGGATTGGGGTGGGGCTAAGGAGGAAGGTGTTTTTAAATCAAGATTTGTGATATAAGCCAAAAATAGCCAGCCAGCAACAAATTTAACTGTACAATCTACAATGGCATACCCACCTCCCTCTAGCAAAAGAGTTCTTATTAATAGATTCTCATTCTTATTGAAGATACCAGTGTTGTGTTTACAGAATTAATTGTAAGATATTCACAGGCTCATTAGTTTGTAATAATCTTGTAACATTAAAGCAAAAAATATTAATTGGTGGTTCTCTCTAGCCTGGATTTTCCTGACTACAGACTAATTAGGAAAAAAAAAAAAAAAAGAGCTTGGGAATTTGCAAAACAAGGAGCATCATGGAATGAAATAGAATTTACAAGGGAATTTATAGTTTGGGGAGCACAAAGAATCACGTCCATTTTTAAAGCAAAACTTGAACCAGTGTGGAGAGGCTGCAAGTTCTTATAAACATTGAGTGCATCACCTTTTAAAGAAACTACAGGGATGTTGGTTGTAATATTTATTAGTTTAATTTCTTTGCAATAAAGCAAACAATTCAGCAGCACACAGTGTGCTAGTACAGTATGCATTTTATTTCTCAGTGAATCAGCAATTTAAGTTAAATGTAAGAGCTTTTACAACAAACTTATCTTGGGTTTTTATCATAAAAAGTTAATTACTTACCCAATGATATGCTGATCAATGAAATTTAAGTAGCCTTTAAAATGCAATAAAAATAGCACAAAAACAACGCACACTTGTTGAAATCATGCAGCAAAACAAATTGCATGCTCTCATTCCACTAGAGTGAGTGGCTTTAGTAGCACTAATCCACACTCTGGCAGATAAAAGGTACAATACAAATAATACCAGAGAACTCACAAATAGTGCTCTATAGAGTGAGGTAGTGTTCTCACAAAAGACTAGTCCCGATGCTCTCCTCTCTTTTAAGTATCCACACCCAAAGTTTCCCTCGTAGATACTCTTAGGAAGATGGAAATGGAAGGAGAAAGCAGAGTGATGGGATTGTGGCAGAATGAATGCAAAAGCAGCTTTACTACACAAAAAAGTTAAGGAAAACAGTCAAAAGATTCCAGAGAAAACAGCAGATAACAAAAAGTAAGTAAATATTTGTCATTACAAATAGTTTAATCTGTTAAATGACTTTCTGTAGCACAGGAAGGTGAAAAGCTTTTTGTTTTTTTATTAATAATTCAATATATTAACTCACTTCCCAAGTGTACTTCTGGTGGTTCAGATTTATATGGCAGATGCAACTAAGTAAACTATCCAACTAAGATACCAGCCTCTTACGCTGCTTCTATTTCACAGGAAACATATTTCAGATAAATCATCCCAGTGTCTCAGAAACCCATAGGTATCATACATCTGTGCAAAAGAAATGCCTTTGCTGGGTATTATCCACTAGAACTCAAACAAAACAAGGCTGATGCCAACATCTAAAATGTACCAGTAATAAGCGTTAACTTACACAATCCATCTGGAAGGTAATAAAAGGGACTTAGTCATCTAGAAAATATTTCATCAATATTTCAACATTAAAGTTGAGGACAAAAGTCTTCAAAACTATTAATAAGAGTTAGTGGAATTTTCACAGGCTTCATTCTCTTTTAACTTTTTGTTCCTCAAGAATACAAACAACCCAAAAGAACAATTAATTTTGCTATTAACTACACGACCCCTGTCAGTGAACATGAAAACAACATCAGGAGCCAGCAGACTTCCATGTTTAGTCTTGTTAGAACTGTTGTTTCAGATTAGTTTCAAATGGACATAAAAAAGCTGTATTTGCTATCATTCACTGCAGTCTGTCTAGCAGCATTATGACATTATCTAAGCATTGCCTTTATAGAATCTGTAGGAATCCTTTCAGCTCTTCCACATGACTAAGTCTTCCCAGGAGATTTCTCCTCCCACATGTGAAGCCTTTTTGTATTTGGTTTTGGACAACTTGAATTTAACATAGTATTTTATTATTTTGTTGTTGTAAACTTGTAAATGGAATTTTTAAGTGTCCAATGTTACGTTCTATCATATTCTTTATAACACATTTCTGGAAAGAAAATTACTTGAAGTTAAATACTGAGTCATTTATAGCAACTGCCTTTCTGGGCTGGTAGAGCAAGAAAAAAAACAAGTGGGTTAAACAGGTCCCACACTATGACCATCCTTATCCTCAATCCACCCAGGCAATCTTGTACCATGGACTGAACATCAGTCACAGCAAGTAAGAAATCTGGGATCCTGTTCCCAGATTTCCTAACTGGTCAGCTTTGTGCAAGGAACTTCCCCTATCTCTGCACTGGAGTTGAGAGATCTACTGATTAAGACACTGAAATGAATGTACTGTCTCCAACAGAAGGTAGAACTCAAGATGTGCAGCCTAACCTTTCTGAAGGAGGGAGACAGTGTTACAGAATGTTTGTTTAAAACCAGAAGGGAAAAAAAACCAAAACACACAAAGTTATGACAAAGCCTCTGAGTATTTGCTGGAGAAGCTAATCTAATATAGAGAAGCAGAGTTGTATGGGAAGAAACTGGAAATTGTAGGTGAGAAAACTTTTAACTATTCCTTTTAAGTAAGCAGCTTTTAACAAATATATTAAACTCATAACAGTTTGAGTAAAGTCCAGCAGTCAAACACGAAAATACATGAGTTCAATTTAATCTAGTGCACAAAACATGTGGTAGATGGACTTTTTCAGTGTGTTGCAGTATTCTGAAGCTGGTGTTAAGCACACCAGAATTCTATTGTATTTCTGCTTACTCTGTACAAGAGTAATTCTATACTTTTTCTGCTAAGTTGCAGAGTTCCCCTGAATTCAATATAGTGAGATTTAAAAGGTAATGCAGGACTCTATTCCAAATGAGCTGCATCTTTTTAGCTTTTAAAATAAGCTATAAATACTACTTCCAAACACTGCTCTATACAACCTGAAACAGACACGACATCACAAGTCAGTGATGTAAATTGTCTAGGCTACTAAGGTTTCTTTTGTTACCACTCTGATGTAGTATTTTAACTTAAATTTGAGTGGACAAATTTGCCAAATATATACAAAAAAATCTGAGGCTTGAAATCTTCAGTCTCTGCTTAGTATTTTAGTCATCACTTTCAGAATTTATAATCTAATAGCAATGCTGAAAAATATAAAAAAATCAGTGTTATGCTTCAAGTATCTATTTAAGGTAGTTTTTCCTTTATTATTGCTATCATTTACAATGAGGAACAGTACTTTAGTAACTTGAAACAAAGCACAAAACAGTCTGTGCTTGTCATGAACAATCTGTTTCACAGTCCTGTAGTATCATCCATATAATGACAAAACCATTAATGTTTTTGTTTTTATGTTTTGTACAAGCAAATAAGCAACACTCCAAATGACAACCTGACAGAAAATCTGCCACTGTAACATCAACTGCACAGTATTAACTTCATGATGAGGACTTCAATACCTTCAAACCTACCACAGATACCCTAAACCCAAGCAAACAAGTTCACCTGAACTCAAGGAAGCAGGCCTTTTCCCAGTTAGTTCCTTAAAATTCCTCATGCTAATCCCATACTATTCATGGAAAACACTGTGTAATAAAAACATGCAGCCTTTCAAGTCCAGGAAAGGAGCATTCTTTAAAGATAAATCACACTGATTAAAGAGTTATGTTTTATTAAATATATATCTGTAATACTATACTACTAGAAATGTGGACCTTACATTACACGTTTTGAAACGAGGGAAAGTACAGAAAACATGACATAATGTGTGTTAGTAAAGCAGTGTGCCATACTGCCAAACAAGCCATGCTGGAAGCACTCATCAGATACCCATCACAAAAGGGCATCCCTCAGAATATGACTTACGGGCAGGTTTCTTGCTGAGTCCAAATAGAGAATGAGCAATGCAGAAGAAAGCCCATCATTGGCTTGGTCTTTATCAGCTCTAATGCTTGTTAGCACCTAAACCAAAAACATAGTTAGCCTTTCTGAAAATCAAGCATCATCATCATCATTATTATTTTTATTTCTGTCCTATTCCTGACAAATATTTTAAAAACCTCTCCCAAAATGCAGACATTCCCAAAGGCACTATGAAGCATAAGAAGTAAGTTTTTAAGACTCAATAGAGATATTTAAAACTAATTTTAGTGAAAATTTCCACTCCATTTCCTGATTAGTTTTTTTAGACTAGACAGATTATAATATCATATCCAGCTTTATCTCCCAGGCTAATTAATTCTTAGCTGATATTCTTAAACCAGACTAGTAACAGAAAAGAAGAGGACAACAAAAGCATTTTTAAATCCACTGTCACCAGAATACATTGACTTATGACTGGTTGAAGATTTCTAAAGACAGATTGGAATAAAGTTACAGGTTTATCCAAATTTGCAACAGCTATAGAATTAAATTACTTACATATTTAAAAACAAAAACACCCAAACAACAACAACAAAAAAACACAAAACAACCCAACCAACCCACAACAGTTAAAGAGCAGGACAAAAGTAATGTGTTCCTTTAATACCTTATCTAGATTTTCAGCAGTTGGCATCAATGTGAGCCATTCCAGTTTTAAATGCAATTTTCCTTTGGACACTTCATCCAAAGTAAACCACTAGAAGTTAAGCAGAGCAATGTGAAATAATCTGACAATGAACAAAGACATGATTGCAACTGGGACATTCAGGAAATTATAAACTGTACTAGAAATCTTGTACAGCTGAAGTCTGCGTAATCTGAAAAGATCAGATTCATTGCTTAAAATGTCCTATCTCATGCTAAATATTAAAACCCTGAGTAACAAAAACAGCCACACAAACCTCTATGTTATATAGTAAAGGCATTTTTAGAACAGAGAATTCTTTAAGGTCTGTAAAGATGTTCTGGAAAAATAAACCCTGCATAAAATTACTATAAAACCTCTTCTACATACAGGGCAAAAATTAGTCTGCTAAGTCTAAGAGTAGTTAAACAGGGCAATTAACTACTCTCCTTCAAGAAAAAACTCTCACAAAATACCTATGTTACTGTTCTTTTTGTATTTACATACTGCTAATCTTAAAACACCAGGACAGAAAAAGAACAGCAATATTTTTCAGATTTTTCACCACTTCAGATCTCCCTTAAACCCCTGTGCTGATCATCAAGTCATCTATTTCTGTAGCATTCAGGTTGTGTGTGCCCATACAGGAACTGTCACCAGGAAAAAAACAATACAAGCACAACAGATACAACAAATGGGTTTTTTAAAACCAAAACTTACTGAACATTTACCTCATCTAGAAGACGCTCCTTTTCAACTTCAATTAAATCTATCATCAAACTAGAAAAAAGGAAAGAATATAAAAATCAGTATTTTAGCCAAGAAGCGAAAACTCTAATACAGAACTCAAATCCCACCCTTGCTTGCTGAGTATCCAGGCTTCCACTGAGATCAAAAGAGCAGAATACTATTCTTTTAGCCCCTAAGAGAGGAAGAAGTAGGGAATGAAATGGCTGAACGAAGATGAATGCAGGATAACAGACAATATGCCTATGCTACAGCCCATTTTATAGCTACAAGGGCAACTGGTACAATATGGCTTACATACATATGACCAAACTCTCAAAACAGTGACCATATCCAAACTGCCCACTGGAAATAGCCCCTGGACATAGGCTATGACTGAATTCATGCTTTGGCATTGTCTGACAGAGTGCTAGTTCACACAAGCTAGAAATGTACCAGGGAATCTGCTAAAAATTAAACAGGGCTGACAACTGCATGCCAGTGCATGAACATCTGTCGTGGCTGTTTATTTTATTACTACTGATGTACACATTATGCCACTTTCCCCCCCCACCACTTCAGTGTAAGATTAGGGAAGTGCAAAGAAAAGAAGCCTTTGTACTACCTACTTCTTTATTTTAATGAGAAGAGAAGTAGGTACTGTTGCTCCTGTTAAGAGAGAAGGAGCTGGAAAGATAAGGGAGTTCTACTCTGTATGGAAAGCAACAATGGGAAGCTCCAAAACTCTGCAAGAAATAAAGGTGACAAATTACTGGAGAAAGAAGCTGACTAAAACCCTGAATTGTTTATGGGTAAACACTAAAGGTAGGCCTATGGAATCTAAGAGTGAATAATGTTTGAGAAAGCATTACAGCAAAGTTTTTTCTTTAATCAAATAGTTAAGATCAGCTCTTAGAGAAAAATAACTGTGAGCTGGCCATTCATAAACTATGAAGATGAAGAAGATACACAGTTATAAAGCTATAATAACTTTGCCTGAAGAAATAATTATTACTTGGTGCTAACTTACAAGCATTAAAGCAGGTAGGGTACAATTTCTTAAAAAAAAAACAAAACACCTTTTTTTTCCTAGGTACCCACGATACTTACCTTATTTTTTTAAAAAATAAACATACAGATGTGTATATACATTTTAATATACATGTATTTACATACATGAAGTAATTAGGGAATTAATTACTACCATCATTTTGAAAAGAAAATTCATCTATATTATTATACAGAAATATAGCAGAACTACAACTGCAATTAAATGAAAAAAAAAAAAGCTAAAAAATTTTTTTCATCTCTTTTCAGTACCTACAAACATACTCTCCATAACATTTACCTTCCCAGGAAGTCATCTTTATCTGGATCTTCATCAAAGAGCTCAATCTCTAGCTCCTGCCCTGGGTGTTCATATACTAAGGCCTGGAAGTACAGTAAGATTGCACTGTTAATGGTAAAACTAACTAGCTTTGTAAAATGGCATAGTAACAGTAAAACACTGAACTGCAGAGTTTTTGTGTATTAAAACACATCAGTAAGCAAATGCTTTAAAAAACGTGTAATTTAATGAGTAGAGCAAGCATAAGAGCTTTTCAGATGCAATTTGCTAATGTTGGCTTTAAGAGATGACACTTTTTCAGAATTACTGATGCTTACCCTAGACAAAAAAGTATATACATCAATGGAGAATTTCTGTTTTGTTACAGAACTTTGGATTTTAGAGGGGAGGGTGGATGCCAAGAATGGGCCAATCTCTTTTCAGTTGTGCCCTTTGATAGGACGAGGGGAAACGGCACCGAGTTCCAAAACAGGAAGTTTCATTTCAACACAAGGAAAAACTCAAAGCAGGGGGGTTGGAGTCGATGATCTTCAGAGGTCCCTTCCAACCCCTGTGATTCTATGAGTCTATGTTAAGAAGCTCCTCTAGGAAGTCCCCAGACTTCTTTTAACAAAAGAAACTTTAGACGAACACTTTACAGAACACATAACAAGGTATTTTTATTGGTTATACCTCATAAACTTCATTCCATTTTGGATTGAGATTTTCTTTGATGACCTTGCTTTGGAAAATCTGGTTGCCTACACGGATGATTCCATAAGGATCTGATTTCCCTTTGACAATCCCTTTTAGGTAAGTATCTTTCCCCTCCAGGTCCTGAGCTTCAATAAAGTGTATCCTTAGAACACCCTGAAAAAGGAAAAGATGAGTTCATGTCGTAATCTGAAAGCCTCCATGTCATCACAATTTTGCAATATAGGTTTTATAATTTTCATTGTAATTTCCTTAACATGGAACTGTAAATCAAGGGATGTCAATGATGATCCACATACACAGCAGATTTAGCACTGAAGAGATTCCTGAAAAGAAAAACTGTCATCAACAATCAGAGACATACCAGTTACATCAAGAAATGCAATGCAAGCAGAAAGGAGAAGCAATAAGTGGAAAGCACTAACAATAATTTACAGTGATGATATAACACACGCTACTTAATTTTTAACCTACACACCTGAGCTTTATTTTAGCAAGTATTATGTTTAAGAGTCTAGCCAAACAAATAAACAAAAATCCTTCTTGGCATTATTATGAAACATTGACTCCACAGAAATTATTTATAAACTAAATAAATTATTGTAAGTGACTGGATTCATGGTAACTTGTACTACTACTGCAGCAACTGTATTTAGAAATTCACACATGTTAACAGATACTACTACAGAAAAAACTGAATGCCAAATTATTAGTATAAATAGAAACAAGCTTACCTTTGGTATAGGAAACCGCAGCTGAGCAATCTGCACTTCACTGACAAGGGGGACTGTAATTCTATTTGGAAGGACCAGGTAGTTGGATATTATATCCAATATTATTGTATCTGATAAGCCACTGTTGGAGAAAGTAGTCCTCAGTTACTTCATGAGAATTAAACACGTGATGTCAGACTTGGATATTCCTTTTGCTGCTTAACAAACGCTGGGGGTGGGGAGGTGGGGCGGACAGGGGTAGAAGGTATGTATGTTTTTTAAACACTTTTTAAAAAATAAAATATTCTTGCCAAAACGGCCACCAGGTGGAAGCAGCTGACACTGAATAGCAGAAACCACAGCGATGACTGCAAAGCTCTCACTTGCCGGGCACAGCCAAGCTGGCCCCTCTCCCCGCCTTTTCAAGCTACCCAGGGTAAAAGGCTATTGCGTAAGTTTTCTTGCCTGCATTGCATAGAATTAAGCAGATGTTAAGTGTTAATCTACTTTTGTATTTCAATAATGATTTAACTGTCTCTAAAAGTTTGGCTAACCATTCCTGTATTGTTATGAAAGGAGTTGTCCTCTCGTGCTGGGAGGACCATCATTTAAAACAGAAACACGAAGAAAACATGCTTGTGGTGGAGTAAAATATAGCCTAGGGAAGCAAAACAGGTTTTGTTCTGGCAAAAAAGGAGTGGCAGTACAATCACACTGGTTATGAATCATTTAAGAACCCCAACCCCGCACCCCTCCCACAAACACAGAGAAGTAAAAGTTTTCCTAAGCTACGAGTTCACCCAGTTTGGGTCTGAACGGACAACCAATCAGTGGGTTTTCAGACCACCACCACCACTGGTGAGCCACATTGCCTACACTAGCAACACTGCAGAACTGGAGTGGTTCAGTTCACCATGTAAGGCAAGTAACCAGGTTTTATCTAAACAAATACTAGCCAACCGAGATGCTAAGTATTGCTCATTAATACAAGGCAAAAATGATAATATTTTTTATTCTTTTATTACTTAAGCCAAGAGGTCTGAACAACAGGAAAGATGCATCAATTTAAATTCTTAGGTTGATGCATCATCAATGAACAGCTTTTTAAGATAGTAAAAGTCCAAGTCAGTGATTCGAAGTACAACTATTTCTTGAGTTCAGAAAATTGAGAGAAGTGTGAAATGCTTCAGACATTTTATTATAGTAAAACTCTTCAAAAGCTCATTTTCATTGCAGAAAAATAATCAGTACTTACTTACTATGTTGTATGGCTCCCTATTTAGCTCTACTTAACTTTTAATGACAGAAAAGGCAGCTCTGTAGTTTTCCTGCATCATCTTTCATACTGCAGAGACAGCACGCCTCTGACTGCAAAGAGTTATTTTGCTGTATCTCAAGCAACCATAACAGAATTCATCTTCCCATCATCCACATCCCCTCCTGACAGCACCTGAGAATTCTCACAGCCTGGCTCCTCTTCACATAGAGATTTTTAATTCCACTCCTCTGTAAGCTATACTAATAATGGAATATTAATTAATTACTTTTGTGTTCTTCTCTTTGTGGAGTCACATACAAAGAGCAATTAAAATTGTTAACAGCTGACAGGGAAGCTTCCAGCAGCAAATTCATTAACCAGAAGACATTTGCAAACAGAGTGTGAATATGTAGTTTAGCATGCAGCCAACAGCTGTAGGATGAAAAAGGTAACTGTGGTGGCAGCAATCTCTGGTTCATCATTGTTTATAACAACTACAATATGTCAAGCCTTCCTACCAAAAAATACAATCTGTCTATCCAGATAAGAAAAACAAATACAGCACTGAAGAAATCTCTTGGCAAGCATGAGTCACCTCAGTGACAGTTACTATAGAAACTATACCACATCTAGATGGCACCATCTTATGCGTATGTGGCCAAGCTTGGTTGCTCTGGAAACATAAACTTGAGATACTTAGTGAGACTTTGTTTACATCTGAGGTTCTGTGTTTGCAGTCCGGCAAATATGTAGCATGATATGAATCTCAGGAGTCTAGTAAGCTTGGGTATGTCAAAAGAGCAAATCATTACTCAAGAGCTCTATTTTGGAAGCCATTTTCTCACTCATCAAGAAAATCTCTTTCCTCAGAGGCAGCCTTAAGCAGGCTGGAAACACATGCAATTCTTGCAGCCATTAACCTACTTAATGCAAGTTCTAATTTCAGACTGTTCAACTGGGATTCCATGCAACCACTTCACATGTCAAGTAAAGCAAAAACCGTTTCAATCACACAATTGAGCACTAAAGGATTAATTTAATGTCTAAATTCAAACTCTTGTTTTTAAACAATAAAAAATAATTTTGGGGTCAGCCAACTCTTGTGAGCATGGAATCCAATAGAAGTACTAGGCACAAAATCCAAGAATGTATCAGACCCACCATAATCTCCTTAGCCATTGTCTCAGTATAAAAAGCACTTGGGTAACTATTAAAACTTGATAATTATTAATATATTAATGGATTTAACCTTATCAAGACTGCAGTGATTCGAAGCAGCTTGGTTTTCACCTCTACTTCTGCTTTTTAATTTGGGGTGTACTATTTTGAAAAGCTCTGAATAAGCCAAGCATTTTTTTAGCTATATATGGCCCATATTTTTGCTACTCCATTTGATCTTCACATAATGAACTGAAAGCTTTAAAAATAAGTATTTTAAAAGATCAGAAAGCTTATTTAATTTGATTATTGTCTGAAGGTATTTCTAACTACCTTTATACAAGCAACCAGAGATGTATAAGCATACAAAGCCATGAGCCAAGATGTTGTGAACCTACTGACATGAAAAACAAGGCTCTTGTCTTTCTGCTCTCCTAGGAAATGGCAGATCGGAAATTCACAAGATTCTGGAAATCTGGAAAGGCTGAGAACACTAAAAAAAGCAGATTAAAAATATATTTAACAAGACCTACTAGATATACTTCTGATGTACTTTCACTTATAGTGAAGTCACTACCTTCTGCATATTGAGCTATTTCGTATAATTCTAAATTAAGAGAGAAGTGCTCAGAGTCATTTAACCTAAAATTATTTAGCTTGTGGTGTTCAGATTTTCTGGGGTTTATTGGGGTGGAGGAATATCAAGCACTGCTTTATATATACTTACTTCAGTCCTGGAACATCCAGAAGATTGGTCAGCCCAGTCCAGTTAATTTCCAAAAGCTGGGAGAAGTGGGGGGGAGAGGAAGGGAAACGGTTGTGGGAGGGGAGAAGAAATAAAAAAAAGAAGAGCAACTTAGAATTCATAACACTGAAGAAATAAACATGTTTGCTATAGATTCTGAACAGTGGAAGGTTCATAACCAGTTTCCAGGATTTTCTTAAACAGACAACCAAAACCTCTTCCATTCCAAATAACTTTAGCCACAGTTTTAAGAACAGGTTATAAAAACAACCCACCTACCTCTTATCCACCCTTCCACGGATACATATAAATACATACATGTACACCCCCCTACATACGACCGATTTCAAATAAGGAAATGTGGCCCTATTTTCTGGAGATACATTCACCATAGATCAGTTACAGATAAACAGTCACCAACATGACTTTGCAAAGTATAATAAACTGATGAATAATGCCATCTGAGACCAGGAAAATAAGAGATCTAGAAGATAGGACCAACAGAAAGAATGAAGGACTTGGATCAAGAAAGTGGAAGGAGAACGTCACAACAGATTGCAAACACAGAGGAGGCTATTTTCAATGACAAAGAGACAAATTAATTCTATCACTGATACACCAAAGAAGAAAGGTATCAACAGGATTAAGTAACAAAGTGAGAAAAATCCTCAGAATTGAGATAACTCATTGCCAGATCATATATACTTCCTTCACTGAAAATCTTTACAAAATATTAGATGTACAAATGCTGCAAATGTACTTATACTTCCTCAGGGCTGCTGACATTAACAACTAATTTCTAATGTCCTTTTAAATCCTATAATCTCCTAGTTCTAGGTAACAAAACTAACAGAACTGAGTTTCCTTATCTTCTTCCTCACTGAAAACTATATATTAACTGCACAGAAGTTAATTGAATATAAGCAACAAACAATTCCAAACCCACCCAACTACCACCATGCTACCCAACACAAGTAACCCAATCTAAGAGTAACTGCATGAAAAAGGTTAAAATACTTTGAGATTCCTTAGCAAGGAAACTAATTGTTCAGTTCAATGCTGAAACAAAACAAATCTCTCCAAGAAGGTACATTGCATCTTTCCACAAACAGGCAAGAATAATCACCTTATATTCATTTTCTATTAAAAAACCCAGCACATACACTTCTTTCATGAGTGATCTATTAATAGTTTAATTAGTTATCTCCTTTGTGAATACTTTGACTAAAGATAACACATAATACTTTTACTTACATAAGGAGCACTGTTACTTAATATGCTTTTGTAATGGTGGCAAAATATTTCAACACTGTTATCTATGAAGCACCTAGCCTGCCAGTAAAAAACAATTAAGCAGAAAAAATCATTATCCTTTCAGTGGAAAAGGTAGTAAGATTTAATAACTGAATATTCCAAAACAAAAGGCAAGCTATATTATGGGATGCACTGCAAGAATGTGCAGTGCTTGCTACATGAGCCAGAAACTTGCCCTTGCCACCAAGGTGGCTAATGCTACCCTGGGCTGTGCTAGTCAAAGCATGGCTAGCAGGCTGAGGGGTGATCCTTCCCCTCTACTCAGCACTGGTGAGGCCACACCTGGAGTGCTGTGTCCAGTTCTGGGCTCCTCAGCACACAGACATACTGGAGAGAGTCCAACAAAGGGCCATGAGGATGATTAAGGGACTGGAGCATCTCTCCTATGAGGAAAGGCTGAGAGAACTGGAGCTGCTTGGCCCAGAGACGAGAAAGCTCAAGGGAGATCTTATTAATGTCCATAAATACCTAAGGGGAGGGTGCAAACAAGACAGAGCCAGGGTCTTCTCAGTGGTGCCCAGTGACAGGACCAGAGGCAATGGACACGAACCAGAACAGAGGATGTTCCCTCTTTTTTACTGTGAGGGTGACTGAGCGCTGGTTGCCCAGAGATGTTGTGAAGACTCCACCTTTGGAGATATTCAAAAGCCATCTGGACATGGTCTTGGCTAACTTGTTCTAAGGTGGCCCTGCTTGAGCAAGGAGGTTGGACTAGGTGACTTCCAGAGGTCCTTACCAACCTCAACAATTCTATGAGTCTGTGAACATATTATAAGAGCAAAACATTGGGTCTCATCCAATTAAGAGTCTTCCTAACTATGCTGTTCAGAAGGGTGAATAAACCTACAGACTTCAATAAAATGCTTTAAATTTAGCACTTTGACTGCTGATATCCATTCAGAAAGTTGATCCAAGACTCTTCTTGGCCTCCTTCTTTTATTGTATTACACTTCTATGCCTCTGCATAGGCAGGAGAGAAACAGAAGCAGAGATTCCTCTAATACAGGTATCTAACACTGATTTTTTGGAAAATGCTTTTGAGGTATCAGGCTCATTTTCAAAGAGACAAGAAGAAGGTTAAAACCACTCATCCAGTTTGCTAAAGAGCCAGTCTTTACACAAACATTCTGCCTTTCTTCCTTCAAATTTATGTTTCATTAGCATACAATGCCTCTCTCAATTACAGATCAGGCTGTCAGCCAAGCGCTTGCACAAAGCTGTACATGAGAGATGAACACACATTAGGAGAACAGTTTTGTAATTAACGTTTTCAGCAAGGGAATGCACAATTAAGAACCGGACTGGAAAAGATCCTTTTTAGGTAGGTGTGAAGTTCAGTTTACTAAGGCACTTCTGTTGAATGCTAGCGAGGCTAAGTGGCAGTAATACCTTCCAGAAGTGGATGAGACCTTACCTAAAACTCATACAGTACACTGAACAGTCCTTTTCTTCTTTTTATTTTTTTTAAGGTGTTATTTTTTTTTTTCTATATTCGTATCAATTTAAAGCTATCAGGTTTTTAATTTTCCAATGCGAAGAAAAACTGTTTGAAATAATTTGTTGTAAAACAGGTTATTTTACATTGTTATTTAAATTCTACTTGTATACTTCTACAATGAACTATGAGCTAGAACACACAGGACATTTATATTTAGAAAAACTGAAGGTTATTTCAAGGTATTCTTCTTTGAAAATTCATGGTGCCAATTATTAGAATAAGTTCTCAAATCTCATGCTCATCTTAACTCTGAAATAAGTTAAGAAATAAAGAATTGAACCAGTATGAAATGTCCAACTTAGCATGAATAACTTTGGCTTTGTACTACTTCCTCAATCCTGCAAACCCACAACTGTTTAAGTAATGCAACATACAAGTAGCTTGGTAGTAGCTGATGAAACCAACCACAACTTGTGTTTCTAAGCAGGTTCTCATGTTCTAATCACAAGTTTTGACATTAGGTCACATTTCAAAAAAATCTATGTAGGCTACCAAGGCTCTGGAAAAACTAATTTTGTACTGTTTTAAGACAAAGAGCCCAGTTTATTACATTATTTACTCCCTTTTACATTATTCATAGGCAAACCAGAAGGCAAACACACACCACAAACAGCTCAAAAAAGTACCCACTATCCTAAGGTGTTCTATCTGCATCCCATATTTAACAGTTTTACACACTGATGCTTTCAGAATAAACAGAAAATGAGAAAATATTTGCATTTCTTTCTGATTTTTTCCTGTTTTGTATATTGCACACAGCAGTTCGCAGCACAACGTCCTATGCTGTCTCCTAAACAGACTTAACCAAATTAAATGAATTCAGCAACATGTTGAAATTCAGAATTGAGAAACATATCCTACACTAGACTGCAACATTTATCATAATAATGTCTAACTTATCTGCCACAACCCAAAAAAACCCCGAAAAACCACCTGTGGAATACCACTAAGAACTGAAAGATTTTTGATTTAGTAAATATATCAGAATCATCTATTCATCCACTTATTGTGCCAGAATAAATACAAAGACAGAGGTCAATTTCAGAAATGTTAAGACAAATCCTTTTCCATTCAAAGTTGTAGCTAAGAAATTAAAACACATTACTAAGGCTAAGCACTTTACAGGATTATTAGAAAGCTTTGCAAATAAATCTTAAGCCATGAAATATTTTGGAAGGAATATGAGCCTTCAAACTCCTGACATAAATCAAGCTTTAACTATTCAGGCTTTGAAGGCAAGTTCTCCTTGCAGACAAGATTTGCTATGTTTGCCCACCATGAGTGCTTTCTCTCCAGTTCTACCAGAAGAGCCCAGCAGTAATGAAGCACACTGATATCACTGCAGTAACACATAATCTCTAATCTTAGTCTACATATATTAGTGACTGATGCTCTTTTCTTCTAAAATTTTGGGGGGGTTTGGTGTTTGTCCCCTCCACCCTCCCCACTTCTCTCAATAAAGTTTGTTCAAGTCTGCAATTTTGGCTTCCAAACATAATCAGACTTCAGCGTAAGATACACCTTTTGTAACATGAGAGTTTTCCAAAAAGCAACATCAAGTTCAGGCAAAAAAAAGGTTATACCTGCAGTAGTACAGAACTAGCACTGACAGCAGACAAATGCACAGCAGAGAGGGAAGACAGTAATCAAATCTACAGCACTGCTGGATACGCAAGAGGGAGGCTCTTCCAGCCATACTGCAGCAAAGTAATAAGGATTTTAATTTTATATTTTGGGCATTACCATACCATGACTTGCTGGGGAAGAAGAAAATCCCCTAACTTGTGATACCAACAGTAAGTTAAAGCAACATCACCATCCTAACATACTGGAAAGCCCTATGGTGGAAAGAGGAGGAAGAAAAAGACTTCCAGCTGATGAATCATTTTATGAAGCACTGAATATAAAAAAAAATCCATTTTAAAAAATAAAGTTTTGTCCTGTAAATTTCCTAAATAGTTTAATAATATAATTTCCTTCTTCCTCCCTTGAGCAACCCATAATTCTTTTAGTTTAGCTAAATTCAGGGAGCTCCAGCTGGTTCTCTGAGGCAGAACTAGCAGGGCACTGGAAAGACTGTGTTCAGGATTTGTCACCAAGTGAAACCCTGCCAGGAGCCAGAAACGATGTGGTGCCTTTCCACAACACATGGCAACTTAGAGAGATGATGTGCCTTGCAGAGACTCTTACCAACCAGCTCACTGGCCTGGAGCAGGATGCAGACACCAGTTACACTTTCCAATGAAGTAGTACATGTGTCATGTAATTCAAAGCTCTTTCAATTCCTCCTCTGCTCAGAGCAGTGAAAACAAATAATGTTTCCTTCCTGAAAATCAAGAAGTGTGTGTCTTACCAATGCTCTATACTGAGACTAATGCAACACATACATTGAAAGAGTTTTACAACTCTGTTGCAGACCATAAGAAAAGACAGGCTAAAAGCTGAAGGCCATTTCCTACGTATTTAGTGTCCTCAATAGCCTAGATGCCTTTGCAAAGAGAAAATAAAGTACTGGAATGTAAAATGTACAGGGCCATAACTGAAGTTCACTGCAGCACAACAAGCAACCTCTCAGTACTGCCAACCCTGTGGCTTGATTTGGCTTCCATAAGCACTAATAATTCTCAGAAGAGAAGCCACAAAGTATTTTAAAGTGCTGATGAACTACTTCCTGTAAGCAAGTTACGGAAAAATAAGATTTCTGCAGGACATATTTAAGCTCTGCTACAGGGCATGATAATAGAATTCCACAGGGTAAGTTGTGTTTCTTCTCAGAAAGATTTAAGTTAGACATTAGGAAGAAATTCTTCACCATGAGGGTAGCAAGGTGCTGGAATAGGTTGCCCAGGGAGGTTGTTGATGCCCCCTCCCTGGAGGTGTTCAAGGCCAGGTTGGATGAGGCTTTGTGCAGCCTGGTCTAGTGTGAGGTGTCCCTGCTCATAGCAGGGAGGTTGGAACCTGATGATCTTTAAGGTCCCTTCCAACCTTAACCATTCTATGATTCAGAAATTTATTATAAGAAGGGGACTAACACACCATCTTCTGCTACTTCTGAATGGTCATCCAGAACCATAGTAGTAAGAGTCATTCTTGGTGCAAGCACTCCTTTTGAGTCTAATTTTCATCAGTACTGATAATTTTGAAAGTCACATCCAGCACTGAATTTTCCAAAGGCAGCCAACATTAAATGAAACTAAACCAATTTAACCAACCAAAACTACAGGACAGAACCAATCTGTACCAATCTGTAAAGTGAGTAGAGGGAGAGTAGTGCTCAAGTCAGCAAGCAAAGGGCAGAACTGTGAATAAAAACATGAGAGCTTTAGAAGACTTGCTCACTTTCCTGGAAGGCATCCTGTTTTCCAGCCATTGTTTTTTTTAAATAATAGTATTAGAGTTTTCATGTCTGTTTTGTTGTGGGTTTTTTTGAAAAAGAGAAAAGGGTTGGGTTACTACATGCCTTCAGTATTAAGTGTGTCACTAAACAAGCTTTTGAAATTACTGGTTTGCAGTACAGCTATAAGCCACACACACTTCTGTAACTGAACCAAAAACCAAAATAATTAACTATGTGATATCTTGTTTTAAAAGATAACTACACTTACAGAAGCAGAATATACAGCAAATGCATGTAATGTTCACATAATGAGAAGTAATGCAAAAAACCTTACAAATCCTGACTATTTACACAGTTGTAACTTCTCTGTAGCATTTCGGCTCAGAGATTCAAAATACTTCCTCCAAACATTAGAATGCATATATTTCTCTCTCCTGAAATCTCTTACATATTCGGACGTATTTTATAAGCTGATGAAACTTTTAGTACCTTCTTCACAATAACAACAAAATACAGTAGATTAAGCAATTTAAAGAACTCTTGTAGCATCAAAAATTTCATGCATTACTCAGACAAGACTGGTAAACTCATTAAACAAGTATGTTTGGAACTATTAATTTAGGCAGCGTTGCCTTATATAGTCATTAAGGCCAGCAAACAGATGATACAGAGCAAGAGGAATTGCTGCCAGTTACTTTATACTGGAAAATATGAGCACAAAATCTAATGCTAGCTGCCAACTAATTCCTCTTCTCTTCTAACAAAAATATTGATGAAAAGCTTTCCTTGGCTGCAGCCACTTGTTCTCTAGTAAGAGGACAGAGTTTGGTTACTGCTACAATAAGCATTATTTTAGTTTTTTCTACAGAAATTGGAAAATGAACACCCAGAAGACACACAGCAGTGGGGATAGAAGTCTGCTTGGAAAAAACTAAAAATCCATGTGTAACTGTCAAAATTATGGCATAACTTAATTCAAAGATACATTTTTTGAACAGTCGTCTCTTAAGTTTGCTCAGACCTTGAGCACTAGCTTGAAAGAATGGTGAAAAACACTTCTAATGTTTTTGAAACAGAGTATTTTTTGGGAGGGGTTGACTTTTTAATTTTTCTACTCCAGTCTACTTCCCATTCTTTTTTGTCCCACTAAGTCAACCAGATCTCTAATAAAGTGGCACGGGGGTAGGAGTAAAGACAAAATTACTCCAGACAAAGTCTTTCCCAAAGTTCAGAAAGCTACTGTCCATAAATGAGAGGTGCTTAATTTATTTTCAGTTGCAAGTTGTCTGAGTTAAGTCCTTTGCAAATGCATAGCACTTAGAGTGGATCAGGGACAGAAAAGACTGGGCACAGGTACAGGAGCTAAAAGCTGACTGGGGAGGTACGTAGGAGTACCAGAAATGAAAGACCCAGACAAATGCTACCAGAGCACGATGCTGGGAAACAGAGGGAGTGTCAGGAACGGCTTAGGAGCACCCCAGCTGCTGATCTGTCCCCCCCTATCCCCTGCCAGCTTTCCTGCCTCTCCCCTAGGAAGGGGCAAAGCAGCAGTAGCTGCAGGAGGTACCCCAGGAAAGCAGTCCAGACATACTGCACCGGGTCATGGCTCTGGCACCCAGCGTGTCAGAACAGCTTCTGCTGTACACTGATTTATTTCTCAGTGAATATAAAACAGAACTGAGACAACACAAACCACATCTACAACATGAAGAAAGGTCATTCCTGGTGAAAAAAAAAGTAAAGCCTGTGTCCACACAGCTGAACTCTTCTCCCTGTTCCTCTAAAATAAGAGTGTTTGCATTTAACTTGCTTATTAGATGGTCCCTGTAATGAGCCAGGCACTGTACTGACTCTGGAAATTGTTAGGGAGAGCAGTAAATAGCAAAATAATATCAGAGAGTATCCTAACAATTACACAGTGCAGACTACCGTAAGGCAATCCTTGTCATGGCCATACTTACTTTGTTAGTATAAACATGAACATTAACAGATGCCTCACACTCACACAGCTTGGCTAGAGAGTAAAAATGAGACAAAACTTAAGCAGACATCCCCTTATGTTCATCCCAGTGTACTTCCCCAATCCTTTTCAAATAAGACCAATGGTGTTTTACCAGTTTTGTGTGAACTACTTCACTTTTACAAAAAAGCTCACTAAATTATCCACCAAGTACTTCCACATTCTTACACGTTTTACTAGAATCTATGTTCCATCTTCCCAAATACACAAGGTTTCTCTAGACAGATGAAACAAGCCACTTAAATGACACAAGTGACACCAGAAGTTTTTCCTAGGCCATACATAAACACCCATAAAAATATAACTTTTCAATAAGTTAGCAAAAATTTATCATACATTTGTTCAAAAGAACTGTTACAGCAATATGATTTCATTTAAGAAAACAGCAACATACCTTCTACAGCTGTTGAAGTAAACAATTTCACTCCTACCCCTCAAGCTTTGAAAATTAGATCAACTATTTCAAGTTGCAGACTGAAATCAAGATGATCAATCTGACACTGTTTCCAAGGGTCTAAGCCCACATCCTTGTAATTGATGACCTAGCAGTCTGAAACTGTTAAATCTTGACATCACAAGTTTTACTGTTTAATTAGAACTTAACCTAGACACAAAAGCTTCCAATGTAAATATATACTTTCAAGTATGAGATGAAAACAATTAAATTCTTTAAAGCCTGTTAGCAGAAGAATTTCCATCATGTTCACATTTTCTATTAAGATGTCTTACTGATACTTACTAAAAGCAGTATCAAAATTCAAATCACTGAAACTGTGTTTGTTACACACACATATACAACATCAAAGAACTTTCTACCAGCAAGTCTGCAACGTGTATTACACTCTCCTTTACATTTTTCTACAGTAAGATTGTTGCATGGACTTTGCAACAGCTATGAACTTCAATGACATACATCTATGACTTTAATGTACTAGAAGGTGCTGAAGTGAAATTATATGACTACACCACTCAGGTTCCCAGCTTTTAAAAAATGTTACTTTCAAACTTAGCACTTACTGTATTTTAAAAAGGGCATATTGAACAGGCCAGAATTCAGAGAAGTTTGTAGCTTTCCTTAACTTATTTTCTTCAAATGACTCAGATGCAGAAGTTTTCTTCTTTCTCAATGAGCTAAGAATCATTCTCTTATTTCTCTTAATTCAAGAGCATTTAAATACATCTGGAATGACTACAACATTATTGAATTCTGCAAGAACTCAAATCATTTTGGTGCCAGACTCCATGATACAAAACTATATTTGCTGAGCCAAAAAGTCCCCGGACCCTTTCACTGTTGTTTGGGTAGTAAACAGAACAGGGCATCTTAAGAAATATTTCTAAAGTATATCACAGTTTCCTTTAGATAAAGAAACTGATTACGAAGAAGTATTTTGACTAAGTCATGGTCAACCCTTCTAGGTAATGCCAGTTATAATGCCCAGGATCCCACCTTCTGCAAGATTCTCTAGGTTGGATACAACCTCAAGAGCTTGTCTGTGTGAATGGCTCTGGAAGAGCTATATTTAATGTCAATCCTTACAGATGCAGGTCCAATCTGGTCTTAAGAGACATCAGTGACAGAGATTCATAGTGTCTCCAGGCAGCCAATGCAGTGCTTCATCACCACCATTCTGACCTTCCCTCATCTCCTTTGGCCAGTCTAAATTTTCTTGCTGTGTTTATTTGTTATCCTATCTGCCACGGATACGCAGAATAGATTGTGTGTTTCTTTTCTGTAAAAGCCTTTCAGATTTTTGAAGAATATATTATTCTTTTTCTTCTCTAAACTCAACATTTCCCATTCTTTTGGTCTGACCTCAAGGGTCAAGTTTATTCTCATCTCTCTGCTGGTCAGTATCTTTGTTGAAGTGCTGTGCCTAAAACTGAAAGCATCTTGAGGATTGCACTCTTGCCCACACACGCCAGTCTAGCTGTATCATTTTCATATCAGCAAGACCTCCTTGGCTTATCTGTGTTTCACTATTACTCCTGCCTAAATGTGCACCTTGGCCTGGCACATATTCCAAGTGAAACAGATGACATTGATAATTTTGAATTCCAATTCCATCCCACTCTGTGCTTTACCCATTCTCATACTTGGGTCATTGGCAAATGTAATGGAAATTGCTCACCTGCTATCTAGGATAAAAACTTCAGTCACTGGAGTGGGTTATCTCAATACACCTGTTCTGATTTTAATTTGCTGTAACACCAGCATGGCTTTCAAAACAACCTTATACAAACCTTGTGGAGTTGTAACTTAGATCATGCTCACCTGCAGACTGCCAGGAGAAATAGCAACAAAAGCTTTTTTACAAACAATCTAGACTGTATCTATTCATCTCCCTTTATCCAGAAGACTTGTGAGAAAAAACGGACAGCTTTGACAAAACACTTCAGAATTCCAAGCTAATTATTTTTCATCTAGGTTTCTTCTACTATTCAAAGAATTTATTCACTACTTTTTTGGGAAAGTTCAACCAAATGGTAGCAATTTCCCAAATTCTTCACTTTTGCTGCTTAATTCTTCCACCATTGTTTTCTGACCACTGTCATCAGCACTCTAAAAAGAATAGAAACAGAGACAGAAGTACTTACAGGTTTCCTAAGGAAAAAAAGAGATAGTGCTCCAATTAGGGGCATGTCTCCAATTAGTGGTTCCAGGATAACCCTCATAGTGCCATGGATCTGTGGAAAAGGAGGAAAAAAAGGCAATGAAATTTAATCTAGTGAAGTTTTGGATAAAATGTATTCACTGGCAATGCTCACACTTCTAATTCACTAAATTGTTGATTATGGAAGAATTGTATATATATAACTTTACATGTCACCCAGACAAAAAAAAACACAACACAGGCACTAAATAGTTGGGCTTACAAAATAATTGCAGTCACCTACATGATGTTGTGTCACATTAGTGGCAAGTAATTTTGCTAAAATTATGAAGTAAAATATTTCAACAGGTCAGTGTAAACAAATGTGGCACAAACCCATACTATGGCATACACTAGATACTAGAACATAAGTAGGAAAATGCTTATAGGTAATAAGAGAAGGCAAGGCTACTAATAATTATCACTTCTAAACTAGTAATGGCATCTAACATTGAAATATGCAATAAAACAAAATGTTAAGCACCACGTTCCCTTTACAGACTTACACATCCCATAAACATTGGCTTGATGTGAAATAATCTCCATCTAGTCCAGTAGAAAATGTTATAAACTTAACTCAGTTCTACATCCACAAGGAATTTACCTGTTAGCTAAGTAATCTTACTGAAATTATTATGCAATATCAACATGATGCAACTGAGAAAAAATAGTAAACAACAAACCTACACAATTACTCATTCTTTCTTATAAACTATTTGATCAGAAAGTAACAATTCAGTGATGACTCAATACCACAATAAAAAGGAAAAAAAATTTTGAATTTCACCTGTATACTCTTCACACCAGCTCTGCAGAAGTATCTCTTGATCTCCAAATCAATTTCACAGTTTCCAACAAAGCTAAAACAAAAATAAAGTACACACCTCACTTTTATGGACTACAATGCAATAGGTCAGTTCTGTTTTGCACAGTCATAACAATATATTTTGTATCTCAATCTATACACAAAAGAAGCATGTTAAATCATTACAATGTATAACGAAGGCAAGATTGTTAAAATAATTACATCCTCTTCAAAACATTGCCACTGTCATCAAAATCTCTCAAACTAATGCAGAGGTATGTGTGCTTCCAGAGATGACAACATAAGAGAAAACACACAAGCAGCCTTACTTTTGGGAAATACCAGACACTCCATTCCAGGAATGCTTTACATAGGTGTCACTGATAGTACATGCACCCAAATCCACTCTCATCAAATACAATAATGAGAAGCACTAGATTTAGGTGGTTGTTTTGCCAAAGATCAAAGTTGTCTGAAATATTCAGAGACTTGCAAACAGTCATATTTAGAAATTCAGTTAGCTGGGCATGCTGAGCTGCATGATACACTAAGCAAGGTTTAAGCCAAAAACAGTTGAGCCCTTTATGAAGGGAGAGAGGAAGCAGGAGGCAAATTACAAAATAATATATTAAGAATTATGCAAGTTTTTCCCTGAACAGTTCTTGCATCACATTTTTGGGGATGCAAAGTCAAGGGTTAGAAATTTTGCAGATGCTGCCCTGTATCTCAGAGACAGGTATGATGGTAAAAAAGTCCCATCTATTTTGCCCATGCTACAAGGCTAAAAGGTCATTTGCACACAACTCTGACTCAGATTTTAGCAGCTGCTTCTCTTGAAGCTCCATGCAGGTCAAGCATGTACCAGCAGAGTTGAGCAGATCTTTTCCAAGAACTGCTGCTGCTGTAAACTGCATTGAGTCTGAAAACAAACTTATTCTGAGACTCAACAAGGAACTTAGGAAAAAAGCATGAGACACTAATTTAGCAAGGGTCAATGATTCTATAGAATGAGGTAAAACCAAAAACCAACAGATGGAATACCAAGCTACAGCTAGGAGGAGACTGGTTGTACAAGGAGACTGGCTAAGAAGATACATGGTATAATGAAAGGACAAATAAAATAATCTGAAGAACTTTCTGAGCAGACTGCCCAGTTAAAGAAAAGGGAAGAAAGAACTAAATGGGGAGGAGGTAAGGAAGCTCAAACCAGACATTGCTGGGGGTGGGATGGGTGACACGAATTTCTCCACAGGGCACCTTGCTCCAGATTCTGCAGTAGAGCCCAGGCTTCCCACACTACCTTCCCCAGACCTAGCCTGTACAGTCAAAAACTGTTAAGTCATGTTTAGGAGTCTGATTGAAGCTTATTATAGAAACAACTGGGAAATTATGAAGAAAACAGAGTTGCTCTACTCGTGGGGCCATTTTAAGATCAAGTCCAAATAAAATAAATTACTCTCATGGTAAGAGCAGAACAGCAGGACCCCTGCCCCCTCCCTCCTGACAGCTGATGGCCACAAGGTACTATCAAAAGAAAACAGGTGAGGGCTGCTGTATTCACGATATCCATTATCTGAATCATCTGTAGCCTCCTGTGCTCTGTGTGTGATGGTGCTGTGTAAAGGGATTTCAAGCAAATGCAAATCTTATCAATCCCTTAAACATAAATAAACAATAGTACCAAGACATTCTTGTAAACATCCAACTTTGGAATTTATTTTGGACTATTCAAAAGGTAAGACTAGTGCAGAATCAGTTTGGGGAACTGGAAGACCACAACATGACAGGGGTCTATGTTAATGGAAGGTGACCCTAGCTTTCCCTGGAAAGAATGCAGTGTGACTGGACAGTTTAAAAATAGGTATATAATTCTTAATATACAATTTAAAACGATGTAATTTCTATTTTTACCTACCTAACTATACATAGAGATAGCAGACATATATATAAAAATACACTCTCACACACACACATATATATATAATTGCATAACAACATGACACAGAGAAGCAAGGTCAATTAAAACCTGCAACTGAAACCTCAATCTTGGCACTCTGTAGCATCAGAACTATTTGTGTTATGAAGGCTGGGAAGCAACATGCTACTTTGAAAATCCATAACAACGTGATGACAAAGCAGCAAAAATAGTAACAAACTGCATTTGAGGGTAATAAGTCAACAACTTTTAACCTTATTATAAGGTTAAACATGGTTTTATCCCCTAAGATATTTGGCTGGGTCCATTAGCAGCCAATGTCATACAGAATTCCACTGTAACATAACATACAGCTTGAAGGCTCATTTAGTAAGCAAATTCTATACATTCACATCATAATATCCCAGAAATATTTATGACCTATGTAATGTACAGATCACTAGGACAGATTACAGTTTAATGACAGTCTTGTAAGAGTGTAACAGCAGCTGTACTGAACCAGATGAGAAGCACAGTACACTGTATGTGGTCACTGTAGCCCACAGAAGATTACTAGAAGAAAAACAAAAAAAAAAAAGACAGGACAAACATCTTTCCCAGCTTACAATGATCTGTGATTCTGTACTTTGTACTAGCTTCATTATTTTTTAGGTCTCTAGACCTCATTTTTACATCTGTCTTCTGCCAGTACGATGTCAGTGAGTTTCTCCATTCAAGTATACCACATGAAAAAAACCTATTTCTATGTGTTTATATTTGCAGCCTAAAACTTTTACTGCCTCTATTTTCTTGGTGTCCTGAGAAGCAGAGGAAACTCAGCTGTACAGTATTAACAAGTATTTCCTCAACCTCTCAATCTTCTTTCATTTTTTTATGACAGTTCACATTTCATTTGAGCTTACCTTGTTTTCTGTTGATCCATAACCTTTAATTTTCCCCAAGTGTTTACTACATTCACACACTTCAGCAAATGTAAGATTTATATTCATTAACAGTTTATTTAGACTTTATCTTCATTTGCTCAAGTAGTTAAAATTCTTCACCAGAAACTAGACTTGTACATAGTAACGTGAGTTTTGATAATTTTTTTTTAACACAAAGCTCATAATAAGTAAGATAAAGGTAAAGTGTTCCCTTTGCAGATATGGTCCTGAAATTGAATCTTTAAATACATTTTCCAATTACTGTTTTGTGGATTAGCTACTCAAGCTGCTTACAAGAGTAAAGTTCTTAATTGGATCCTGAGTGATGAATAGGACCTGTTTCAAAAGGTTCTGAAAAACACTCTGAAGCCATTATTATAATGCACTAGATACCCTTGCAGAAATAATAAAATCTAAACCAAAACGCAATCCTTATGCAATTCAACTTAAAAGCAAAATACAAAAAAATTAAAGGAAGATGCAAAAAAAAACCACCCCAAAACAAACAAACAAAAAAAAAAACCCAACAAAAAAACCCTACATAAGTGTTTTTGAGACACTGAAACTACTGAAACGTACTATATGGAAGGTCCAAAGCAAATGCATATTTCCCATCACAAACAACTGACACTAGGAAGGGCTAAAGGAAGCCACAATGGTGAAACAGCAGGATAAGAGGATGAATGTACATAAATAATATTAAGAATATAAATAAAATATTTCCTGCCCACCACCACCACACCCTCCCATAGGGCTTGGCTTCATACAGCTATTCTGATGAACGCTTAGAGAGATTTGCTTTCCTTCCCAACTGTACTTAGTAAATTTAGGGTTTATAGAAAGCTCCTAACTTGGCACTTTAAAATAAATTAAAATTAGAACAATCCAATTTAACTGGAGATTAAAATATTCTGAAGGATAGACTTTCCTCGAGCAGCAAGACTGTTCTTTACAATCTTGCAAAACTGAATCAACTGAAGCTGATTCCCCAATAAATAGTTTAGGTTTAGTATCTGTACATAACACTGTATCTAAACATGCCAAGAACATTTATTATAGAGCCTCTTGTTCTTTCTTCCTGTTACTACTGAAACAACCCCACTGATGGTGCACGAGAAAACATAAAAAGGAAATAAAAATCAAACAGTATCAATTGATACTGGGGTGCCATCTGCCTTAAACTTGCATAAGAAAAAGCCTTTGAAAAAGAGCCCTTTGCCAATGAGAAAGTGTCAAGGACAAGTCTTAAATATGAAACAGGACTTCCATTGAAGGCCATTCTGTCTAAGCCTCAGAAGAAAAGCTGAGAGGCCTGCTTACCCTTCTGGTTACTGCCACGGAAGCAGCAAGAAACCCAGAAGGCTGCTCTTTGCTGGATCATCATTGACTGACAAACCTGGCCTTCCACAAGCTACAAACAGGTAAAAGTAGTCACTGTAACATGTATCTATGATGGTGAAATATAAAACCACTGCTGGGTTCACTGACTGAACTTTCAAAAAACTCTGTAACTGCAGCCTGTGTTGAGAAAGACTCTGGCAAATGTTGGGTATATCTATTTATAAACCTATATAAAAGGGGTCATGATGAAAGGGCAAAGAAACCCGAAGCAGCAGAGCACAGTCCCTCTGGCATTACATAATAACACAGATTTACTTCAGTTAGTGGTATAAGCACAAGTACTTCAGTAGCTATCATTCTGTTTTTCTAATACCATGTTTACACATGTCCTGGTTTGAGCCAGGGTGAAGCGAACTTTCTCTTTGCTGATTTTTTTTTCTGTCAGTGAACTTTTTAGCAGTGCCAGTGGACTGATAACAACCAAGGTCACTTCTGAGTGTCTGCAGCCTCCCCCCCCCATGGGGGAGCAGATGAGACCGAAGGCAGGATCAGCAAATCAGAATATTCCCTTCTCATAATATTTTCTCTATTTGTCTTTCGGTATAGGTTAAGACATCACAGAAGCCAAGCCTTCGGTTTCCTTTTTCTCTCACTTTTCTGCTTACTGTCACTTCTATCACCCTCTCTTTGGCTCTCTCTATTTTTCCCCATTTTTTCTTCACAGCCAACATCCCAGGACCCCGTCCGTGCGCCTGGACACTCCCCCCTTCAGCTGGAGCCACCAGGGAGAAGAGTTGCTGTGAGAGTCGCTGGGGGAGGAGGGAGGGGATCGGGTGTTGCACATCCCTTTACAAATATATAT
The DNA here is from genome assembly GCA_020745705.1 of Hemiprocne comata. Classification (NCBI taxonomy): domain Eukaryota; kingdom Metazoa; phylum Chordata; class Aves; order Apodiformes; family Apodidae; genus Hemiprocne; species Hemiprocne comata. The sequence continues at coordinate 11,073,174 of CM036587.1, forward strand.
ATATTCCCTTATCACTAATAATTAAAATAAATCTGTTTCACTTTTCAACCCAGAAAGTCTCTCTTTCTCATTTTTTCTCCCTATTTCCCTACTCTGGGGGAGGGGGGTGGGACTGAGAGCATTATTGTTATTGGTCTGACTGCCAACCTGGAGCCAAACCGTGACAATACAAAAAACTAAGTAACTGAGAAAAGTAAATACACCCTAAAATATCTTATATCCTAAGTTATCCTACACTAAACTTCATGGTAAAGTTTTAATACATTAGAAAGAAATTTCTAAGATAGTGCTTTAGCTTTGTAGTTGATTTTATTAACCTACATTACTTTAATGATGCACACTGAGTTGATATACTATTGCCCTCAGATAAATGCTATTTACAGTATGCAGTTCCTTCCTCCACTGATACATAATTAGAAGTAACTACATTTGCCTAATGAAGCAATTCTTCTCCTTTCAGCCAACATAACTGCCAAATCAAACAAACCACGTATTATAAAGCGTGGGCACCATCATAATATGATAATAATGTTTACCTGATTTGAAGATCCAAAATGATCTGCCTTTTGTCCACATTTTCAGTGTACACTTTTACACCATTTATCCGCAGAGGCTGGAACGATGAAGCAAGTAAAAGTTGGATCCTTCTATTGAACTATACCATATTAAACCCTTAACTTCAAAATAAAGGTGAATATATGCACATTCCAGTTAAGAATTCACTGTAAGCATTATCAAAAGGTGTGAAGCAAAACTATCAATTTAGCTCTACATGTTTTTTCAAGGGTAAAAATCACCTTGCTAGGATCCACTCAAGCACAACCCTTCTGGCAATTACCCTGGGTTCAGACCACTAGATTTCAGGATTTACCAAAGATCTAATATCAAGCTTCCCCTTCCCCCCAGTACATGTCTCCTTTCTTTATACTAGTACATATCTAACACTCCCAGACAACGCATTCTTTTCTGTGCAACTAAAACAACAAGATAAGTTTAATTCAAAAAAACATAGTTGCCTTACATGAAATTCAGTCGGAATGGATAGAAAATAACCCATAATCTCTACAAGAAGTTGTGTCATTTCTAAACTACTGTGCTTGTGCTCTCCGTCCCTCTCTCATACAGAAACAACACATACCAATCAAACATTCCAAGACTCAAACATTTATCAAATGCTAGGTGGAAAGGGATGAACAATGACCTTAATTAGCACCACCTTCTGTTACATTTTGAGCTATTCCTCTCTGAAAAATTGCCATATTTCTATTTACACCTTTTCAGTATTTTAACTAAAATGGAAGTTTCATGGCTGTCAGACTCCCACTGTGTTTAGGGCTGTGCAAGATCACAGGATGCAACTCAATCAAGGCTGCAATATAAAGTAAGAATAATTGTTTCTCATGTCTAGGAGAACTCACTGCAGCTGCAGGAGTGCAGCTTCCAAAGAAGTGAAACTCATCTTCTGTTTTCCTAACATTCAGAGGACGAGGGAAAAAAATAATTTTAAAATCCTTACTTAAAATCTCATTGATGACAAACACGAGGAACACAAAAGACAACTTCACAAAAACGTTGTTAAACTGCATCTCAACAGAAGTAAAATTCTGGTTGATGGAGGTAACAGTAAGTAGTCCCAACTTAATGCAAGCAGAGGTAACTTACTCTTCTGCAGGCACCTAAGAGCTCCATATTACGACTCCTACTTTCACAGGACTGAACAGAAGGTAAACACCTATCTGCTCCTTGATACTATGTTATATGCAGTCCTTTGGAAAGCTGAGCCAGCAGCCTTGTCACTGGCCTCCCTACAGAACATGACTGAAAGTTCAGCCGTTAGAAGAAAGGTAATAGCACTTGGATTATCTGGCAAGACAAGGATAATGGTCCCTGCTCACATCATGTAAAGCATTACATGAACAGTATTAAAATCATGTTGCTATGAGCGCTTCTCATGACTAGGGGTTGCTGTATTTTGAGTCTTCTCCAAATTCTCAGGCAAATTTCTGAAGCAGAGACCCCAGGAAAATAAAAAATAAAAAACTAAGCCTCTGCTAAAAAAGCCACACAGGCTTTTATCTTACTGTTACAACAGGAACTGGAATCAGGCTTACCACCAAGTGTCACTGAGAAATACTTTCTGTAGATTTAAACAGGCTACGCAAAAACAGTATGTAAGCAAAACTTCTGATGCTGACCTGATTTCCAATATCAATCTTTGTAAAACTGAAGGTACTGAGGTGGTTGTTTGCTCCTCTTACTGCTGGTTCTATGGTCTCCCGGAAGAGTTTCTCAATGAATTGGCAAATAAAAGGCCACATCTGTTTTACAGTCTAAGGAGAAAAAAAAATAAGTAAGAAACTCGATGGAACACAACTTCACACATAACTAAAAAACACTCATTAAGGCAAAAAAAATAATTTTTTTTACAAAGTTTTAAACATACACATTTCCTAAATGGTTCATTACAGACAAGAACTAGTTCCTTTTTTACACACAGGAAAGCTTTCTGGAATTCCCAATTTGCATGTTTTATACATTTGCACAGATCTGAAGCAGTGAAGGAGGAGAAAAACAGTACTAAGAATCTTCTTTTTTTATCTCATGAATGCACATGCATTTGGCACTGATGCTGAATGTTGGGAAGAAGGGTGAAGAAGGTTAAGTTCATTTGCACGTAAAAAGAGGAATAAGAAAAAAATTGGTTGGATGCATTCTTTTAAATGCATGCATAGGGTTTATAAATGTAAAAAATACAGTATTTTATAGTCATATCTGAAGACTTGTATTTATAGATTTATATTATAAAATATTTTTTTCACTATTTTCTAGTTAGTTCATATTCTTCTATGCTCCTTGAATGAAAGATACTTTTCAAAAACCCAAGCTCCATGAATCTGTATCTTAGATTATCACACATACAAATCAAAACTACAAAATTGATTTATTTTTAGACTGTAGGTCAGGAAGCAACAGTAACTGGAAAGTATCCCAGACAAGTAGAATATAAAAGACTGTTTACATCTGCTATGACTTCCACACAATTACAGTTGTCATTATTTTAATGCCACTTAAAAGCAATTTTCCAAAACTCACAATTTCAAGAGCACAAAAATAGATTTAATCTTTCTCATGAATAATTGGATCAATGACCAGAAGCTGCAAGTGTATAAAGAGCAGAGAAAACTACAACCACTCTGTCCTCAGATTTCCACCTCACTGTTTTTTCCTCTCAGATTTCCCTCCTTCCCCTTCCCATTTATAAGCAATGCTAATGACTATCCTTACCTTGTTGAGCCATTCTGCCCTCTCTGTGTCTGGAAAATGGACCTAAAAAAATTTAATACAAATATTAAACTTTTTTTATTTAATCATGTCTAGTGATTTATAATACAGGAAAGCTTAGGGACCTCCCTATGAGCAATGTATACAGAGAGCAACATACTAAGCAGATAACATTCTTGACAAGAATACTAGAATTCAAGCAGATAAAATACGAACTCGTTTCTGAACTACACAGATACAAGTCCAAACATAGATGGAAGAGTGGCATCTGGAATAAAGCATTGCTTTAACACCATAAACAAACTAAGAAAAAACAAATAAGCATAGCTGAGGTAGCTAATGTCGACCAATCTACCTCTTACATTTCAAGGGTTTTTAACGTGACACACGAGTCAGCCAGACTCCTGGCTACACTTCTGCTTCCTTTCATTCATGCCAGAGCTTCTGCAACATCAACAAATCATGGCTAGAAATATTTAATCAGTGAAGCGGAAACTCAGGAATAGGGACTTAAGCTCCACCGAAAGTCCTCCAAAAGACATTTTCACTTATTTATTTTCTTAAACAACTGCAGAAAGACATATATACACACACATACCCGGGATGGAAAGTACCCATCACAACAGGAAAACATCAATTAAACACTGGAAGAACAAACACCATTTTTTAGATGCAGGAGAGCAGGGTTAGTAGCTTTGCATCTTACACACACACAAAATGATAAAAACCTGAAGCAGTTCAGTAGAAGCAGAGTTAAACATTTCTTTAGATACTAACAGCTTCTACAATGAGATGCAGGTCACACTTCTGAAACACAAAGAGCCTTTGAACACACTAAAAAACTGTGACCTACATATACTGACTTTCATGAAGCAATGTCTGTACTTAACTGAATTGCAAAGTCTTAATCTCTTCATAGCATAGCAGATTGTAACGCTGGTTTTAACAGCAGTGCCTACTTGTTATTTTTATTATGCATTTATCCCAAATGCAAACAGTCAGTTAAATACGTACTTTTTAAACTCTATTTTCAACAAGTTGGATTTGAAAGCAAGCACTATTAATGATTTCTGTGTTCATTTTTCAATAAATTCTTCCATCAACAATCAGGACTAACATGTTCAGATAGAATGTACCCACAGTAAGTTTGCAGACAACACCGAATTGGGTAGGAGTGTTGATCTGCTTGAGGGTAGGGAGGCTTTTCAGAGGGGCTTAGACAGACTGGATCAATGGGCTGAGGCAAATTGTATGAGCTTCAACAATACCAAGTGTCAGGTCCTGCACTTGGGTCACAACAACCCCATGCAATGCTACAGGCTGGGGGAAGAGTGGCTGGAAAGCTGCCTGGCAGAAAGGGACCTCAGGGTGCTGATTGACTAGCGGCTGAATATGAGCCGGCAGTGTGCCCAGGTGGCCAAGAGACCAATGGCATCCTGGTCTGTATTAGAAATAGTGTTACAAAAAGGTCTAGGGAAGTGATCCTCCCCCTGTACTCGGTACTGGTGAGGCCCCACCTTGAGTACTGTGTTCAGTTTTGGGCACCTCAATACAAGAAAGACACAGAGGTGCTGGAGCGGGTGCAGAGAAGAGCAACTAGGCTGGTGAAAGGCCTGGAGAACAAGTCTTATGAGCAGTGGCTGAGGGAACTGGGGGTATTCAGCCCAAAGAAAAGGAGGCTGAGGGGAGACCTCATCACCCTCTACAACTACCTGAAAGGACATTGTAGAGAGGTAGGTGCTGGTCTCTTCTCACAAGTAAATAGTGATATGACAAGAGGAAACAGCCTAACGCTACACCAGGGGAGGTTTATGCTGGACATTAGGAAATGTTTTTTCTCTGAAAGGGTTGTCAGACATTGGAACATGCTGCCCAGGGAGGTGGTTGAGTCACCATACCTGGATGTATTTAGAAGTCATATAGATATGGTGCTTGGGGATATGGTTTAGGGGTGAACATGGTAGAGTAGGGTTAAAGGTTGGGCTTGATTATCTTAAATGTCTTTTCTAACCTAAATAATTCTACGGTTCCATGATTCTTGAATATACTCAAGTTACCTTCAGAGCAGTCCTTAATTTCATCTAAGCACACATGTTTTAGCCATGCTGAAGGATTGGGCTCTACAGCATAATCAATACTGTCAGTTATTTCTCCAGCCTGTTTCTTTCTCAGTATTCCCAGATCCATAACTAAGGTAAGCCATATGGTTTTACAGACTCTTAAATAATTACAAATACTGCTGACTTCTGCTGTTAAAAGACAGGTTCTTGGAATATTTTTCAAATTACGTTTTTTCAAGTATATCACATAGCTATCAAAACCATTACAGGTGGCACAAGAACGACTGATTACCTGTTTGGTTGTAATAAAGAAATGTAACAGGATTAATTTTACTTAGTTCAAAGAATAGAATTATTAATAATGGATGTAGCAGTTTTGGAACCATATTGTTATTTGATTTCCTATACAATTATGGTCGGTAGAATGTCAGAAATCGTTCATTAGAGGGATGGGTGGGATTTTTTTACTTTCTTAAAAAATACTTAATTTTTGCATTTGCAACACAAGCAGTTACTGAGTTACTTTATGTACAGGAATTTAGAGATGAACAGCGCTTACACTCAGATTTTGTCTTGCTTGGTTCTCAAGTTGCTTCCAGTGGTCAAAAAGTTAAAGGAACAAAAAGAATGAATACCATGTTAACCCTAATGCTGATAAGGAACATTTTGATTTTTTCCTAAAATATGTGCCTTCTGAATCTGCCGACAGAAAATGTGCCAATTCTCAATAACTACTTATCTCTTAAGCATGATGTTGGATCAACACGAATATTTCATTCAGATTTGCTTAGGAGAGTGATCACTGGTGTTCACTAGGTGGGAACTCGAGAGCAGTTCCACAAAAGGGGAAAACGTGAACTACAGCCATTATAATCAACAGCAACAAAATAAACAACAAATGAAACACACAGAAGGGGAAAGGAAAGGAAAATTTATGGAAATAGCAAAAGCGAACTTGTGCGCTGTGAGTAATGCAAGTTAGAGTCATGTTCACAATTCATTTTTAGTCCTCTGTACAAATACACTGTTGACATCAACAGGAGAGCCACACTAGACTGAGAAAGACTTCCTGTCCTAAAAACAACCTCAGCCCAAACAACATTCATCTTGCACCATAGAGGGACCCAGCTTCCCAGATTTAGGGTATAAACTCCCCAAGGCACAGACCATGTTTCCTGTGATATGCACACAGCTGACATTCAAAACAATCAACTGGAATAAAACGGGTAGCATCCCTCTCTTGAGCCCACCAAGAACTCTCCATATTCAGTCCTGAACTATGCAAACTCAGTTGAGGTAGGTTGGGAAACAAGTAAGAAGCCACATACACGAATATGTAGCCACATACATTTATTTAATTTGAACTTTATCTACTGTACAGTCTTTATTAAGACCTTGCTTAACAAGACATGGTTCTTAGTTTTCCCACAGACTAATAATTACTTGTCCTTTAGTGTATCACACCCATCCCACTCCTACCGTTACTCAAGGTAGCACTAGGTTAACTCCTTAACTATATAAACCTAGTTAATTTTTAAAGTTGCATGCATTAATAGGCAACAAGTAATACAATTAATTATATCTTCTGTTCCTATGTCTTGCCCCTTTTCCATCTTTGCTTTTCTACTCGTTCCACTTTTAATATCATTCAGTTGTATTCAGTCTGTATTTTGACATCAAAAGCAGAGACAAGGGAACGCGATCTTCCACCTTCAAGGCTCTGAAATTTTTAATCCAGGCAACCCTGAAGCTTAAGTTGAGCTTTATTTCATCTTCAGATGCTCCGCAAGCAGGTAGAGTGAAAACAAGGCAAAAACATTTCTCTGTCTACTAATTCCATACACTTTTAATCTGCTATTAATGGCAACATTACATTTTGCTGTAACAGTTTTGGATATCAAACACAATCTTAGGCAAAGACAACTGGGGAAAGGCTGAGGGATGGAGGTTGGTACTCCAGCTCAGTCAGGCCTGACTCATGAGCATTAAGGCAACTGCACAAACATTTCATGGCCAGGAACAGAAGCAGGAATCAGACTAAGTGATGTGCAAAATTTGTTAACTCCTGTATAAAAATCTATTAGACAAGCGTGACAGAAAGGGACAGAAGTCAAGATTTCAGTAAAGACAGTCAAAGACTAAAAGCATTTTCCACTTGTTTCTGTTACTAAATTGCTCATGCAGGTTTGGTAATTGTAACTGTCTCATTTTAACCACTTGGCAGAGTAATTTATTATTCAAAGGAAAGTATAACTAGAGGGAACTGTTGCAAGAAATACGCTAACAACCATGTTAAACACCAAAAGCATTATAATATTACATGTTCTAGGAATGTTCTAATAGTAAAAGTTATATTGCAAAACTCTTCAGAGTGCTCAAAATATGCGTTTCTACGCATTAAAAATACATTATTTAGCTTTCTCACACAATTGCATATGCTCAGCTCTAAGGAATTCTCATGTTTACTTCCTGTTTCTGATGTGCTCATACCCTGTGCTGTCAAAAACTCAATTCAGAACACATTATTTTTTGTAATGATCAATAAAATACCAGAAAGAGCCCAAGGAATGCAGTTCCTTGTTCTGCCCTGGAAAGTAATAAAACAAAACAGGGATAAAAGAAAACCACTAACAAGCTCTTATTTCCATTATAACAGCAGAAACATATCTTACCTACAATTATTTTACTATTCAAAGCCTCTATATGCACTCTTCATATTAGCTAAACTAACTCAAGTTTTCAGCCCAGATGATCCTCTTCATCTTTGAAAGGAAACAAGGCTAGACAAAGAACAATAACCACTGAGTTCAAACCCAAAAGAGTAAGGATTGGTGAGGAATTTTGAAAAGTCAAACAGTAATCAGTAAATTATAGCAAGTGAGCATCAAAGTGCAAATAATAATATTGCTGCCTTAAATACAATTCTTCATTTACACAAGGGAGGTTTCACATATCTACATAAATGTCACTACAAGCAAGCACTGACAAGAAAATCAGAAAGAATGAAGTTAAACACCCTTCCAGAAGTAACGGTGAATTCTCAGCACAAATTAGAGGTATTAACAATCTACTTTAAAATATAAATGGCACAGTAGTTGTTATTATCCACTGACCCACTCACTATAAAACATTTTTAACAATTATCCTGGCAGCCTTCTCCATCCTTAAAGCTATTTATCAGCCAAGGCCTCTTATATTTAATTTATATGTAATGATTATGATTAATAAAGTACATAGGTCCTAAGTGTTAATTACATTAACTTAAATAAGATGATACATTGAAAGTACAGAACTACTGCTATAGACCAGAGTATTCCACAAAGCAAAAATTCTTTTTGCTACAAACCACTTTCTCTTTAATTTTGTATTACAGTGAAGAAAAGAAAGCAGTAAAAGCAGTTCAGATTAAAAAACGAACAAACAACAAAAAAAGATCCAAACAAAACACTCACCACCACCACCACTGTATATTGGCTTTTTTTACACTTTTATTACCCCCCTAAGGATTAAAAGTAAGAATTCAATTTTAAACTGCATTAAAAATAATGTGCTAAGATCTATGTTTAACAGATAGTTGAGTCAGCATTACCTAGGTTATGCCTATTTCCTTCCATTTGCACTTTTTTATTACTTGTTGCTCCAGATGAAAATCCTGAAGAAACTATACCAGTAATTTTTTGATTAATTATAAGGTCACACAATAGAACCAAGTTTCTTGAGACAGTTCCAGTGTAACTTTAACAGTCTTGCAGTTATTTCACAGATATCTCTTAGATTAGATACCAATCCGTTCTGCTTACTTTGGAAAGCTAAAATTACAAACAAAAAACCTTCTCTCTATCAAAAGCAAATTTGTCTAGCTTAAATGTAAAAATACAAAAGGGTATCATGATTACTCTTCAGTCTCTTCATGAATCATCAGTGGAGAGGGAGAGCATCCCAGAGAAGGAAACTCAGAACAGAAGCCCAGCTTTGGTGCTTTAAATCACCTTCTGAACACACAGCATAAGCAGTTATTTAACTACTAAACCTAAAACTGGGTGGTGTGGCAGAAAAGAAACACACTAAAATTAAATTATCCTCTGAATTACAACTGCCAGAATAATTTGTGTAAGCTTACTGCACTTGTAACTCAAAAAAGGCCAGAGAAATTTAGTAAAAGATTTAAGAAGAATCCCAGCATGAACAGATTAACAAGTGTCATACAGTGGAATTCAAGCTCAATTAAGCAGTTACTCACTCCAGTGTTTTCCAGTCGGTAAAGCAGGCTGGCCTAAGGACATTTTAGGTAAAACAGAGATGAGCAGGGCTAATCCCATGTCTTTCAGACAGCAATCCTCTCTCTCTCTATGGAGAAACAAGCAGCAGCAGTAGATGAAGTGAGGAATCTGTCTTTTGCTTTTGAACAGAACTTGAAGAGGCTTATCCTCAAACACAGACTGGGGGGACAAACGTTTCTTTCTAATAGAAGGTAAAGGAGGGGCTGGAAGTGAAAACAGAGCAGCCAGGCTGTTTCCTGTTACTCCAATAATCCACCTCAAGGGTTACCCTAGCAATTTTCCTAACTCCTTCAACCCCAGAAATCCTCTGCCTCCCATTTCTTCTGAATTACAAATAAAAAATGCACTAAATATTTGCTGTTGTAGAACTGCAGGAGTCAGTATTCCTAAAATAGAAGGTTAAATTCTTAATATTTAGGGTTCCTCAAAAATGCTGCAATTAACCACAGGCACTACTAAATTAACAAACAATTGCTGTTTCCTTTTTTTTTTTTTTTTGTAAGCTGATTCTGTTTAGCATGCTTTGGCATTTTTGTGTTTGCAGTATTAAATATATTAAAACTATTGACCTTTGCATAGCCAAAATCTTGGTCAGTAATACAAATGCTGTATGTTTTCAGTATGGGGATTAAGCACAGACTCTTGAAACAGCTTCAGTGAGAACCATTAGGGGTATGTTGCATATGCAGCATCTTTCAACAGAAAGATCTGGAAGACCTGGAAGCAGGCTGAATATAGAAAATCAGTTTTGTCAAATACAGTATTGAAGCCCAGGGGGGACTTCATAAAAATAGTAGTTAGAAGGACCTGTGTAAATCAGTATGACTAACCTAAAATTAAACGTATATAAAATAAGCAGTGCAGGTTTTGATAGCAATTGCTCATAAACCAACAAAAAAAACTTACATTAAAAAAAATTCAAACCTCAGAAAATTAAAGATAGAGGGAAGGGAGAAACAAAACCAAAACCACACACACAGAGTAAATCAGATACAGAGATAAAGGAAGTGGGGAAGGGCCCTGGAGTCGTTGCCATGGCTCTCTGATCACTACAGAACCTGAAAGTAAAATGGAAACACTGGAAAAAGTGGAAACACATCCAAATGGAAGAAACAGTTGTAATGCCAAGCAAGGTTAAGGACTGTATTTATTTATAAACTGGAACATAAGCCATTTAAGTGCTTGGACAACACACCAGAAAACAAAAAAAAACTTTTAAAAAAAAGCAATTACATGCCCTTTGAGTGAGATCTACACCTATGAGACAAGAGTGGTATTAGAAACACATGCTTGGTATCCCACCAAAGGTTCCTAAAACATTCTACCAGCACAAACCCTGTCATCCCACATGAACTGCCACTGTTCAGCATGTCCTAAGAGCTACCACAACAAATTATTGACAGCTATTCAGCATAAGTTTTCCAGTGTGATCTCTACTGTATTCTCCACTGCCTCACAATGTATTTGCTTCAAAGTCAGCATGAGCAAGATGAAAAATAATTCTTTCAATAACACAGCAATTAAACACAAAACATATTGGCTTCTCAACACCTCCAGGTGTCAATACTAACACAGGAAAGCTACTATTTAAAAATTAATATACCTTAAGCAATGAAACTAAGGTTCTTTATATGGTATAGAAAGTTTTATTTCACTGCAGCCTTCTGCTACTTCTGTTTCTCTCTCTTTCTTCTTAAGATCTAAAGAAAAGCCTAATTTATTGACCAGTTCAAACCTGGAAAAAAAAACAGTAGCTAGAATTAAAACATTAACATTAGATTTTCTCATGTTTTTTCATGCTTTTTAATTTACCAATGACCATAAATGTACCTATGTTTCTCATAAATAACATATAAATGCTCCATTATTTGGATTTTTAAATAGATAAGTATTTTTTACAAAATACATAGAAAAGACTGTAATTGAGAGAGTTGTCTCTCTGTTTTCCTCCTCACTACAGAATTCACTGGCATGGCATTTAGAAAATTAACAATCCTGCAGTTTTTGCTAGCAGCCTAGCAAAACTGTCATCAGCTTAAAGTTGCAGCAATTGTGGATTCAGAATTCATTCCTCTGCAGCCCTGCAAGAACACCACAATATTCTCACCTGGACATCCCCCCCTAACTTCTAGGCAAACAATGTCTTTGGCAATGCAAAATAATGCTGTGTTTGCAAAAGAAAAGCCCTGCCTAAAAGATGCTCCAGTGCCTGGATAGGGCTGAAATGGCAGCCCCAAAGCTAGCCAGGAAATTCAGAACTGAAGGATGATGAGACACCACAAAGCACAACAGTTTCATCTTCTCCATGCACATCTTTCACTTCAACATCTATTAAATATGCTTTGCTCATACAGGCAGTGAGGCTTGTCAAGAGCTGCATAGCTTTTCAGCACTTTGACTCACCAGTACAAGAACTCGATGAAATCTGCCTAAGTGCTGCTATTTTTGCAGAGATGGAGCAAGCAGGCTACAATACAAAGTTACCCAGAAACCTCCTACTTAGCAGCAGCTTGCTGTAACACAATCCTCCGGGATAGGCATTGGAGGCAGCTGCTCTGGAAGAATGACAGAACAGTAGTCTCCTAGTAAGGGAACTGGGAAATCCTTCTTCTAGCCTGACACTCAGTCTCTGCAACCCAACTGGAGGAAAGCTGTTCAGCCTAGAAATTAAAAACTACGCATCGTTAACTTCCAGAAGCATCCTTGCTTAATCGCCTGAAGAACAACGCATACAACAAACATCCCTTGCTTTACCACTAGTGGTTACACAATTTCCTTCCAAACATCTGGAAATACATTGGCATGGGTTTCTGTCATATGTGGAAGCAGAATCTACCCTGAACACGGCATACTAGGTCTGCTAGAGTGAATCACTGCTTTCCTTTGCTCATCTCTTACCTCTTTCTAAACAGAAACCTTTAAGCCTTCAGCCCTCTACAACAGATTAATCTTCCAGTGCAGCCTTTCAGAATTACCTTCAAATACTAGTATACTGGTAGTACATATCATAACTCAGGCTTCAATACAGAGATAAGTCTACTCTGTAACCAAACTGCTTTATTCTCATTGCAGATTAAGATATTGTAATTTTTCCTGAATCATTTCACACTTCTTTTCTACTTTCCAACTGGAAAAGGACTGTAAGTTTTTGATGATCAGTCTGGACTGAGTCAGGACAGTAAAAAAGTTGCAGGAATTTTAATACTTTCCACTTTCTGAAGAATCCACATGCAGAATCTCTGACATAACATTGATATCCTGACACAGAAAGAAACATCTTTTTCACACCTAGCTAGCATTTTTCTCTAAAATTTAATGAAGGCTGCTCCATCATGTCTAAAACAAACTCCCTGCTTCCCAGTGTGGGAGATTTCCAACAAATAACTGCAGCAGTGTGCCACAATATATCAAATTTGACAGGGAGTGTTTGTGTAAGACTCAAAACAAGTTATTGCAAACACGAAGTACAGCCTTTAGAACTTAATTTCACTACATGAAATGATTAATCTTCTCTTAATCTTTATATAAAAGAAAAATTCATCACAATAAATACACAGACTGAGAAAATCAAGTTATGTTTCTCACAATTTGATGTCTAGGACTTTTATTTTAATTTAAAAAATCGCTTTAATAAAAAAAAGCCTTTATATTTCATACAAAGGAATTTAAATCTAAAAGCAGCCATTTAATAACTGGATATATTAGCAACATGAAGACTGAAACCATTGTTATGTTCAGCATTTAGGTCCACTGAGACCTAACGAGTCACCTGTATATATATTTTCCTGACATCTAAATGCTATCTGCTGCCTGTCAGACCTACCAAAAGTCAGTCCTTAATTACACAATCGAAGTTCCTATCCACCATTCAGAACCCATGAAGAATATATATAAGAATAAGGCTCACTGAAAGACAGCAGTCTTGAAGTTTACAGGGAGTGGAAGACTTGAACAAAACATTTCAAGATGTTCAACAAAAACATTCCTCATCTAACAGTTTTCTAAATTGTCAGCTTGAACAGAAGTGGTGTTGAGAACTTCTTAAAGTGAGGTGACATAAGAACTAGGTTTAATGTTTTCATCACTTACTACCTAAATTTACAATAGTGATGTTATCTGGACTACTTACTTACTCAGAAGACCAGAATTCATTATCAGCTGTTATGACAGCAGGATGCCCTTTTCCAGTCTCATCTTCAGTGGGCATTTACAGAAAGAACAACTTTATTTTAAACGCTGATGTCGAATGAAAGGCCAGGACAAGGAGAGTTAAAAGATAAAATACTGAATAGCACAACTATCTACACAAGCAAAATATCAACAACTGGATTTATACTGATTAAAGTCTTGCTTTCACACCAAGTTATGTACACCTAGTGCAACCATTGTTTACAAAATAAGACATTTCATGATAGTCCACATTAGCACATCTCCAGTTTCCCATAAGCACTGCAATCATTATTGAAAACATAGATGCAGATTTTAAATGTATAAACTACTGAAAAGCATAGCATGAACCATAGCTCTAAGGATGCACTGACTTCTACCACTTGAAAAGCTTGCACAGTATTACTCTGACATGTTACCAACTTTACTTTTTTATTCTCAAAAGTAATTTCATTCCTTCTCCCAAATATAATTTTAATACCTTGAAATTTGAGCTTTCAGGTTTTAAAAAAATTAAAAAGGCATTAGCATCTTATTTTCAATTTATCACATTTCAAACATATTTTGTACTTTTAAGCCTGTATAACAAATTCCCTTTCAGTTCCCTTGAGAATCCAGACATGTTCCCACTCCACTGCATGCCAGGGTGTCTTGCTGTCTTGATGGTCAACAGAAGAAATATTTTCCTCTCTAGACTGCTAAATATTAGCTTTCAAAACAGCTTATACAACCAGTGTCTCAGCACAACATGCTATCCTTTGAATTGTCTACAGGTATGAAAAGAAGTGCTGGGCTCTGCACCAAATTGTCAGCCACCCTTTTTATTGCTGTCTAGACTAAACCATTGAAGATTTCTTCTCCTTTCACTCCACTGACCCACTACCCCCTTTACTAACTCCTGTAGTCAGGAGCTCTGATTCACTAAGACTAAGGCTCCTTCACCAAGGAGATCTTATTCGTGTTAACACTTGCTACAGGACATAGCTAATCTCTCTAAAGGAAACATGCAGGCATTCTGTGGAGACTAAAATGGACACCAGTTTTCAAGAAAGGTAAGTGTTCACGAACTACTGACCATCTTCTGCAGGACTGCCTGTCCTTTTTCTCAGGCAGATTTAATGTCCTTTCCTGTCTTTAACTGGCTTACCAGCAGCTAATACTGAAGAGTAAAACATCTCCTATGACTCAATGTAGCATGAAATGTCTCCATCTACTGAACCCCAGATTTTACAGTTTGTTTGTTTGTTTTTAATGTAACCTAACATAAAACAAATCTATGTGAACACCGACAAGACAAATACCATCCTTACTTTGTATTGGTTTGGGGGTGAGACAAACTGCAAATTCGTGTTTGAAAATACAAAAGAGCAAAAGGGAGAACTTTATTTTTTCGTGGTATTCAAGCTAAAATACAGGATCAGAGAATGCAAATCCAGGCTGTGTCAACCTGCATCCTAAAACGTCAAACAAGTCTGCAGAATACGCTAATTATTTAGCTCTTACATGATTATTATTTAGTTCTCACACTAAAAGGAAATATATGCACATGTCATGACTGAATCTGACTCCTAACACCAGCAAGTGTATAAACTTCTATGTATTGCACTGCATCCAGTACTATCCAATTAAAACTTATTCTTAGCTTTAAAACATTTTTAAACATTATCAGAATTAGGTGGTTTAAGCCCCTCTGTGTCATTTCTAGCTGAAACACTAGAAACTTACTATATAAAATCCAGAAAGTTTAAAGAGGCTAGACAGATCGTCTGGGAGTTTTGCTGAATCTGTAAATATTCAGTGATAAACTCCCTGAAACTATAAAACTCTGCTGGGAAAGTAATAGAAAGCAGAACCTTCTAATAATGTGAACAAAAAAGAGTGGTAATGTTTAATTTAACATAGTGATAACAAATGGTGGGAAGGAAAGTCCTAGTTAACCTGATCGCATCAAGTATCAAATGGCAAACAGCTTATGTAACTCCTTCTGGTTCTTCCATTGGAGCATCTAAGATTCTTATACAAAGCTCAATATTTCTAATAATCAGGTGCACACTAGAATTTCTAAGATGTATGACATTTGTTCTCTATCCTCTCTAAAATAATTTTTACCCCCCAATGGACTGTATTTCAGCAGAGAATACAATGGGTTTTGTTAGACAAAGATACTCAAACTGTATCACATAGCTCACTGGCAACATATAACACAGGAACTTCTGCACTGGAGATCAAAGGTCCAGCTAACGCAGCAACTGGAAGCGATGCCAAGGAAAAAGAGAAAACCAAGTAGTACTATGGACTTATCCTTCCCTGAATATCCTCTCAGCTTCTGCAAAGGCTGCCTGTAACCCTTAGCATCTGTTGTCATCCTCCTTCTACCCCAAAAATGCTCAGCGCCTTACAAAAAAAAATTAATAAAAAAAAAATTAAAAAAATATATTTTACTAATTCCCTTGTATCAGGTAAGTTTCCTTAAAGCAAAGCTGAGGTTCTATATTTTTAGGACAGTACTTTTGCAGGATCACACTAAAAATAAGACACCAGTGAAATAAATAACAGAAATGCTCTGAGCACTGAATTCCAGTCCCCTGCAATTGCAGTCATCATTATCCTATTTCTGTTTATAAACCCCACCTTAAAACCATGGAGTTTGCTACCATTCCTCAGTACAGACCAGGAAGGGCTGCTCTAATTTGTTCCTGGTAGGCTGGGTTGCTAAGGAAAGACACTGAAACACCCCTGCAAAACCAAGTTTCTAAACTTAGGTATGCTGCATCATATGCTTGAGTTACAAGGTGGAACCAAAACCCCAGACTGCCTCCCAACTAAATAACTATTATCCTCATTCTGAAATAACAGTCTTACTATTTTGATGCTATGTGTTAGCAACAAAAGATCCTTTAGAGGGAAAAATCTTCATAAAATAACAGGAAATAATGTTCAACACAAATAAAAATCCCCACCCAGTAATATCACTTGGTTTTGAAGCAGAAAAGGTATTTACATTATATACTGGAAAGGTTTTACAAGCATGTTTTCCATCCGCACCCACAGCTTGTAATTCCTGTATTCGTACAAATCGTGGATCTGTTTCAATAGGCTTTCAGCTGGAATATCTGTCCCATGACTGAGCTTAGCACCTCTTATCCAAGAAGCTATTTTAGAAAAAGCAGAGTAAGTGTACTTAAATCAAACCTGCAGGAGGAAAGGATACTACTGAAACTGCATCCTCTGAAGAAAACATGCATGCTTATACCACTGGATTGACACATATGGCACCGGGACAGTAGAACGTCCAGCCAGCTGCAAATCTCCCACAAGACTAATGCTTTCTGTCAACCACAGAGTCACCAGCACAAAAACATTGTGTGAAGGTCAGAGGTAGTGCATTTTCATATATAAATGCAAAGCTTTATTTTTTTATTCTGGAATTAGAGCAGTTGGAGGTACCATTCCTGGATGTGTTCAGGGAAAGGTGGGATGTGGCACTTAGTGCCATGGTCTAGCCGATGTGGTGGTGTTGGTCACAGGCTGGACTTGATGATCTTAAAGGTCTTTTCCAGCCCTGGTGATTCTGTGATCTTGGTTCAAGTAAAGTCAGCTGCCAAACTCCTACGAATTCAGCAGCTGGACAAAACCTACACAATTTTGCCCTGCAATGTGGACACAGAGCCTAAGAAAAACACATTAAAAGCAGATTGAGAGCCCAGCCCTGAGACTTAACATTGATGCTGATTAACTCAATTTTCATTACAGTAAAAAACTGAAATAAACAGCATTTCACACTTATAAAAGTTGCTGTTCTAGACTACACACAGAACAAGTACGAGGATAGAGTGTGCTTGCAATGTCTCTCCAGAACTGTACAATAACTCTCATCACAAAGTGAATTAAATACCAAATTATACTATCCATAGCACTACAAGATTTATGAACACCCGCAAACAAATGAATACTGCCTGGCAGGCACCTCTGAGTTTACAACATAATAAAGTCCACACTGAGCAAAAAGGAAGATGAAGCCCCTCAAGTGTAAATAAAGCAAATGAGTAAACGTGTACCAAAGGGCACGCGGTACCTTTTCTCCAAAACACTACTACCTGTTGCAATATTTTAGTTAAAACACACCTACATATCTGACAGTCCTCTTGATACTTTGACTTGTGTACTCAGCAACATTTGTTCAGTCACTTGTCCTTCCCATGCAAGTCTTTACAAATCAACAAAGTCAAGGGAAAAAAAAACTACTGCTCTAAGTAGACCTGGAGTTTAAAACCAACATTTTACTGTTTTGTTTTGTTTTCCTTAAATTACTGACCAGGTTTCAAGGAGGTGATGTATTTTAAGAGATCAGTATTAAATACAAAAATACAAAAGACTAAATAAAATAAAAAGCCCAGTCGTCAGCTTGCAATGCTCCCCTTCGCCCTACCAAAATGCCTGCAGGGCCTGGTTCCAGGAAACATCCCCTGAGATTCCAGCTTCCTGCAGACACAGACACTTTTGCTCATGTTATGGATTGCAAACTATCACTGATACCAAAATCGCTGTCACACAATGCTTGGCATCAAAACATTCTGTAGCCTCAGTAAAAGTGTTTTTCCATCTTAAAAAACAGGGAAAGAAAGTTATCATAAACTCTGAAAAACATACATCCTCTTTCTAAACTAAGCTTTGTTTTTCAAAACAATAGTGGAAACTAAAGAATCTGCCTTTCCCCATGGTTTAGGAAGTTTAACGTTTGGTCACATATGTCTTAAATGATAGTCCATTTTAATTTCTCTGCTTCTAATGTAAATTCACTTATTTGTGTATGTTTAAAGAGGAGTTCCTATATTTTTTGTAAGAATATACTGTAGTTTTTACATAAGCAGTTACAAAACCACCCCTTAAGTGGAAAGTAAACTGTGGAAAAACTACCATGTTGAGTATACACCAAATATTTTCGATAATACCATCAACGTACTTCCAGGCAGCATGCCCAATCAAGTGTGCATAGTTGCTGACCTGCAACACAAAAACTTGTTTCTATACACATGGTCATTGCCTATGCTCAGCAAGTGTTTGCATGAAGATGTTTACCCACAACTGAAACTAGCCCTTGTATAAAGGCTGTTACTGCCCTTCAAACAAAGCATGGGTAGCAAGCAGCTGAGTGATTAAGATTCAGAATTTTCTTAGACACGGAGGAGGAACGTTCCAGCATTAGACTACTGGAATTTTGGGTATTCTATAGACAGGATGGAGAGGTAGCAACAGAGTAAAGAAAGAAGAGTTGGATACATTTTTCCTTTCATAAACACAGCACCGAGCTGTCACCTTTTCTCTCACATAACTGATTATCACCAATGTTGAAGATAACTCAAGAACTCAGGGATGTCTTGAATATTCTTTACCCAAAACTCAACCACTACAAACAGTTTATATTCTTTCACCTGTCAATTTACCAGTAAAAACAGCCACCATAAATCAATATTACTTTAATTAATGACAATAGTAGTAAGTCACTTTATAAATATATTGTCTGTAATTGAACCATAACA
The DNA here is from genome assembly GCA_020745705.1 of Hemiprocne comata. Classification (NCBI taxonomy): domain Eukaryota; kingdom Metazoa; phylum Chordata; class Aves; order Apodiformes; family Apodidae; genus Hemiprocne; species Hemiprocne comata. The sequence goes on from CM036587.1 coordinate 11,092,503, forward strand.
TCAAGCACACAATACACTCTAAAGATTGAGCTGCTTATAACTGGTACTTAAGCTCACCACATCTGTGTTTTAACCACACCTACTGTCCCACTTCGGACAGTGTATAGCTGCAACAAAAGTAATCAGATCATACTCACTAGCTCCTGGTTGCAGTTTACAACAGGAAGACTCTTTTTACAGCTCAGCAACGCTTTTCAACTACATATGGCTTCACAGCAATTTCATAGGTTTCCATTTTAAAGATTAAAATATTAGTGATCAGTACGTAATTCCAATTTTTAAATTATTCTTCTCTGATTTTAAAAACTCTATTTTACATGTCCAACAATAATCTAGTCACCCTGCATCTTCTGCATCATTAGAGAGAAATAAGGGCCTCGGGAAGATACGTCTGACATCTTGAAACATTTCTCCTATAGTCAGATAGAGTCCTCCAGAGATGCTATATTGATCATAAAGAAAATACCAAATGCATTCAGATTTGTATGTCTAAATTTAAATTTAGGTTCAGCAAATTCTAGGTCTAAGTGGGAATCTAACACCTTGTGCCTAGAAATAAACTGATCAGTTCCCTAAAATCTAGCTTCAAGAAATCTTGCCCATGGCAATGCCAGAATAACTATGCCACTTTGACTGCCCCTGAGTAGAACCTTCCTAAGCTTGCACTTCTCTTGAAGGAGAGGTTAATGTCTGTGCACATGCAGGGAATAATACATATGCAGTCAAATCACTGTTAGCTCCTAAATTCTCAGCTGGTTTTACAACAGATGCTGCTTCACGGTGCTAATATTTTTTTAGAAGTTCTACAACAGAATATTTACTACATGTATTAATTAAAATCTAACAGCTGTGCCCCACATTATTCCTTGCCAAATTTAGGCATGTAAGAAGTAGCAGGGAAGTTGTGACCTCATTACTCTAGGTTTTCTTATACAGAGAAAAGGGACATCCTGCAAAAAATTCAGGACTGACAAAAGACAGATGGCAGAAAGAGACATGTCTGGAATGAGGTGCCCAGGTTCCATAGGATGATTCTACATTTCAGTTGCTACAGTGAACTTAATTGTGTGTGCTAATTGGTGATGGATTATTTTTTTTAGAACTTTTACTGGTGATTGTGTTGTAATGGGCTGAGATTCAGGCCTAAAACAACTGAAAGATATTTTCTGCAGTCTAAGATCTGTATGCAACTCTTAATCACATATAATAGCTTTCTTGCAAAAGACGTACCTTGAGTTTAGAAGAATGCAGTGATGACAGTTAAAATGAAATCAAACCCCCTGAGTAAAATGCCACAGCTATTTTCAGTGATCTGCATAAAGAGCAGTTAATTTGCAGCTATACTATTCCAGCTGAAAAAAGCCTTTTCAAGAATTTGATAAAGGTTTTTCCTTGTACAACTACCTCCAAGGAAAAAAGCAAGGATTTTACTTCTTTTTGGTTTTAAAGGGATGTTGAAATCAAATCCACCGCTCTTGTTGCCATATATGATTTGCTGAATCTGGAACAGTCCTGACTCTGGCTTTATTTATTTGAAAAACTGTCAGGACATCAAATAGTCAGCAAGCACAACATTCATTTACAACACTTTTTTTTACTAAGTCGAAGACTTTTGTTTTAACTATATAGTCAAAAACCTATTTGCCTATGGAAATGTCTGCAATTAAAAGTAACTTGTAAAATATGTTGGAAAAAATTAAAACAGTCTTTGGGATATGTATTTCAATGTCTCACATTCAGTGTCCTCTTCTATCCTCAGGAGCTCATACAGTAATTTTCTGTTCAAACAGTGACATCTCAAATCCCAAGTCATTGACTATTCTGAGCTGCTCCAAATCAGAGGTTTTCTTCAATTTTACTTAAGTGGGAGATTACCATGTAACAGCTTTACTTACTCACTGTGTTCTTCACTAGAATATGTCAGACAGGAATGTTATTTCCCTGTGCCTGGCAATGCAAACAGTCACAGCAGCAGAAAGCAGTGCTGGAGTTCATCACTTTGATTGCGGGAAGAAAGTAGAACAAACGAAAAGTCACAAGACAACTGGGGCTGACAAATAGAAAAAGCATTTCCCCAAGCAGTGCAATCATCAAGCAAGAAAGCAAGTGACCTTGTAAGTTCTTACATGTAACATCTAAACTAGAAGCTTATGTGTTACATGGGAATCAAGAATCAGAACATCACAGTAGAGAAAATTCCGAAGTGGTTTGTCAGAGATTAAAACTCATTAATTTTAGGAACACTGATGAACTAATCTCCTCTCTCTGACAAGTTTGCTACATTTCTATTGCTTTTCAATAAATTGAAGCTTAAATTATATTCTATACTTTTTCAGCTTGCACTCTGAGGCCACAGATGTGAATCAATGTCATTAAGCCAAGGATAAATGCTTTAACGCAACTCTAAAAGCTACAATCACTTCCATCCCTTTAGCTGAGTTTCCCTCCACATGATGCAAACGTCTCCACATCTTACTCTAAATAAAGTTTTAGAAAATATCTACCAAATATTCTACATCCCAAATACCAAACTCACTTCAAGTGTAGATGAAAGTTTGGATGTCTTTAGCCAGAACCAACACAGACTCTATACCCCACTATCCTATAATTTTCCTATTAGCCATTTCCCAGGTAAATGTTTGAACAACCTCAAAAATTGTCCCTTAGGTCTTAATGGTTCTATCTACACTTATTCCCAAACAAGAATAAGCAACTATAATTACCTACCACTCCTTCATGATACCCATAACAACACTGTGAAGACCCTCTCCCCAAACCTAGCAGAAGTTTTAAGCACTAGCAAAAAAAACTCCAAAAATAAAATAAAAAAGAGGAAAGATACCTGATTTCAGGCATATACACTTGCACTTCCATTGACAGCTTTGTCAGAAGTATTGTTATGGTGTTACCAGTACAACAGACTCCCTTCCTAGCTGTGTCAGAAAACTAAAAAATTCAGTGTAAAGGAAGCAGATACACTAATAACAACGTGTGTGCTGGAAAAAAATCACTTAGCCCTGAATTACTGCTTTAAAAGAACACATTTGCAGTTCCTCATCTCTCTTATAGTAAAATTAGTTTGTATTCTTATATGAGAAACTGATCTGTAAAAGAAGTTCTTTCCAAATGAAATCTATTTTCAGGCTGTTACTATGGCTCTGTGTTTAATGGATTATTTTAATGAGCTAAAAGGGAGAAAAAAGCCTCAAACTTCATTGGGGTTTTTTTGGTAAATCAAGGTAACAAAGTGAACAGATAGGTGACATTTTTGTTACTGCCTTTAGAGAACTCTTGAAAGAGAAGACACATACTGGAAAGAAACTTGAGAAAATAAGTTGTAATTGCAAAATTTTCAAAACACAAAGGAACTGGAAAAACAATTGTTGGAAAATAAGTTTTCTGTTACTATATCTCTATATTAAGACCTGAAAACAACACAAGCACATATTATTTGCAACTTTTTTAAAAGCTTTATACATAGGCAAATGTAGTAGAAAATTAATTCTCATTATGAAGACTTACATGAACAAGACAGAAATAAGAAAACTGATTTGATTAAAGGAACACGGATAGTTTAGGAACATTCACATCAACACTGTATTCATACCTAGCACATCCTAAAAAACAAAGTAAGACCCCACACTTTCAAAAGCCCAAATATTTTTCCTAAAATATAAACCAAAATAAGGACTATCATGAACAAATAGGGAACAAAAAAATACTACAATTTGAACTAATATATCAATCACTATTGAATATTCTTTTAACACATACAAGTCAAATGACTGAACACTGTTTTTTTTCTTCCCCCATGAAACACACTCTTATCATTTCCTGGCTGCCATGACATTTAACTGGCAGAGGGTGGGTGGGTGGAAAAATGTTCTATTTCAGAAGAAAGTAATTGGGTGAGGAACAGAGCATTTTAAAATACAGTCTGCATCATAACATTGATTACTAGACTAAGACAACTTCCTAGCCACACATACAAGAGAATTTAGCATTCTAGTTCAACAATTAACAAGATGAATCAATATACTGGGGGAGGAGGGAAGAGACTTGCCACAACACAAATTACAATTTTTCAGATTTGTGGACCAGCAAGCTTACTGTACTAGGAAATATCAACAAATTAAGAACAGACATTTCCACATTTGAAGCATCATAGATTTACTACATTAACAGTCTGCTTAAAACATGTAGCTAGATCAAACTTGCCAACAAGTCCTGGGAGTTTGCTCTGTAAGCCTCACACCTCAGAGCATGTCTTGCAATACTCTACCCTGCAGAACACCACAAGAGTTCTTGTCGAGTTTTTGGATATATAAAGCTGTAAACTTATTCACTATTGTTTTTCAAAGCTGATCAAGTTAAGTCTACACAATATGCTATGTGAAGAAGGGCATCTGAGAAAACACACAAGCTTCTTTTACATCAAGCTCCGCAGATCTGAAATCAGGTATGAAGAACCATGTATTTCAAAGAAGCAGTAATAATGCTTAAATATAAAACAAACTAAGAGCTTTCTGAGCTATTAAGTTCCACTTGAGCTCCCCCCCAATGTTTTCCTCTCCACAATCCATTTTTTTAGAGAGCAGATGTGTGGATCATAATACTGCATGAATAATTAAAATAAAAATAACTAAGGTTTTATAATTACCCTAATGCTCCAACATATCTTGTGGTTACTTTTAAAAATTAAACAGGAAGACACCATATTTTTAGAGATTCACCTGTTTTCTTCCCACCCTGCTTTTAAGGTAGACAGTGATTGAATAAAAGAACATGGATTGCCAATAAATTTTATTTAGTATTCAGTGTCACATCTTGCAAAATCTTCCCAAAGGAAACTATTTCAGTCAGTCTGGATAATGCATGTGAGTCAGTATCTGACCGAAAGAATGCAAACAAAGGTTATGAAAACAACAGTGCTCCAGTCTGTACTAGATTTTCCAATTAAAGTCTTCATTAAAACAGGTGCAAAAAGCTATGCAATTTACATCACAAATACAAATCTCTTGGTGGAAGTGCTTCCAATTGAACTAATGTAAACTTGACCCATGCTGCTGTGTGATAAGGACAGCCAAATGACAATGTAATGCTTGTCTGTCATATGACAGTTATTTTCAGCCAAGGAAAACTAGCTCCGTATTTCTAGTAACAACTTTATGGTACATAATTCCAGACTGCTGCAGCTGAAAACCGTTAGCCTGGCTTCAGATTTTCAACTCCTAATGAAAATTCTGCAGTCACATCAGGGTGTAGCAGACAAAACTTTGTGCAATGACTCATTATATGGGAAGACTCATCTTCCAAGGGTTATTTATATAACAGGAGTTCCATATTAAAAATTCCATGTTTTAGCAATTTGCTGCACAGAATTTTAATACCAGCTATCTAGATGACAAGCATCTAAACAACTTAAAAAGTCTCACTACCTCCCACAAAACACCTCTCTAAAAACAGCCTTTTTTTTTCCTAGTACACTTTACAGTTTAGCAAATACTCTATTTTATGTAGAAAAGGTTTCTTACTATTTGCATGCCACAACTGGAGACTGAAAGTTAATTTAAATTACAGCTTAAAACAAAAACCATAGAATAATTAAGGCTGGAAGGGACCTCTGGAGCTCAACTGATCCAGCCACACACTAAAACCTGGGCCAACTTTTAAGCTGGACTGAAGCAATGAGAGTTTTATGTTTGATTATCAAGTATGTTAACAGGTCTGTTGAAATGTTATAAAACAACTTGGATGTGCAACTTGACATTATAAACTGTTCAAGTTCAAACTTTGCTTCATCACAAAGACACCTCAGCAGTGTTATTTGCCACTTCTTTCTAAGAAGATCCTCTTCATGCTGGCTACTGTTCCATTTCACTTTAAACCTGACCACAGGATTCCATAATCTTCTTTTCATAGGCACTAACGCTTGCGTGGTTGCACAGAAAAGTAACTCAAGGAACTGATCCAACTGAACATGAAACCTGGCAAAAAACTTATAATTCGGTGGCCAAGTAAATTCTAATGCTGGCACAAGAGGGCAGTGGGAAAATGCAACTGCATGCACAAAACCCTTTTATCAGAAGTGCGCATTTATTTTGTTTTGAAACTGCAGAATCATTCCCTTTAACTATTAAACTCCCTGACTCTCTCTGCAATAAGCGTATCTGAATGCAAAGAAAAACATACAAAGCCTACAAATAAAAATCAGGAATGCTATTTATATATATTTTCATTAATAAGGAATTGTTGGTAGGAAGACGCTTTAAAATTCTCCCTGCTCCTCTAACTTTTAACAGTATCACAGGAAGCCCACAGAGAGAACAAAACAAAACAAAAAAAGGCTGCACCATTTAAACAGCAAAGAAAATACAAACCCCATCAGTCTAACAAAGGCTGGTACATGAAGCTTGGTAGGAGCTATTTGGAATAAAAACTAGAAGTAGGTTGGGAATGGGGACGAAATGGCTCTGCAAGAAGACTGAGGAGCACCTCTCATCCTCCCCCTCCCAGGCACCATAACAATGTGTGATTCAAGAGGACATGGGACAAAGCTCCTTACCTGAACCCTGACATAAAGACGAAGACTCAAGAGAAATACAGGACTATGTTACAGAACAAAGGATCAAGACAAAATACCTTAAGAAGCTGAGGTAAATCGAACAGACTTAGCAAGACTAGCATTCCTGTTGAACACATCCCCAAAGTCAGGAAAAGATTCAGGATTCCTGAACCTCACATTGAAAATATAATAAAAGAAACAACATCTGTGAAATTAAAACACAGAAAAGGTGGCAAGAGCCAGAAAGAAAACCAATTTAAGTTGACTCTTTATTTTCAAAAAGTACACACACATCTTTACTTATACCATCATTGTTCCCTGCTCGCCCCAAAAGAACTGGTCTTATCCAGTGAGAAGCAAGGCTTTCTCAAAAAGCACTAGGACTGTCAATGAAATGCCAGTGCTGTCCAGATCCTCTTTCTTTTGCAGCAAAATGAGAAAAGCATTTAGTGCACGGCAGATAGGATTGTAGAAGGAGCCTGGGTCAGTTCATGTAATCTTGGACAACTACAAATTCTGTCAAACACATCAAGCTGGAAACTGCCTTCCACCATTTCACACGTGGTCACTTTCAGCACAGCCTTCATTTGATTCTTCCCTCTTATTCCCCATCCAGCATTTTATTTCTGAACTTCACAGAACTCTCTCCTCATTCAATTGAAACAAATCTTACCCAGAAATATCAAAGTGTCATATGATCCAAAAGTTACACAAAGACAAAATGCCAGACCTCCCTAAATAGTTCAGTTTCATAACTTACTTCATTCAAACTGTTGTTTAAAATAAAATCTCTCTCCTCTTCTTATCAAAATACTGTTTCCCCACATTTGATTCTATGTTGACTACTCCATCTCTGTATATCCTTTATTTTCATGAAGTGTACATAAACACCACCCAAAGATAAGGATTTATTTTATTTCTTTGAAGTGGCTCAGTGTTTCCCCTGAACACACAAAAGCAGCTCTTCATATAATAGATTTGAAATGCTGCTGGCCTGTTAAGCTTGGTACATAAAACTTAAAGGCTGGTCCTTGCCAGGCCACAGGAAAGCTCCAAAGCTGCTGGTGGGGCATTCATATTAAACTTCCTTAGGAAAGGGCAGTATCAGATTTAATCTGCATTATCAAACAAGAAGGGAAAACAAAGAGAAAGATGAGACTTCACGGGTCAAAAAACTCTCCATCTAAACTGCAAGTGTCTCATACAACATCTCTTATTTCTGTAATCCTTCCAAAAGTATCACACTATTTTATTGGCATGTTGAAACATACCAAATCACAGGCACAGATTAATTTATAATCATTAACTGCTGCTTTCAAAATCTGATATACTACTATAAAGATCTGACAAAGAGGCTTTCAGACACTACAAAGGATATTTAAAAACTAGCATTCAGTTAAAACTTCATATTTAAAAATAAGTTTTAAAAACATCTTCCACAAATTCACACAGTACAGGCATATGGTCAGCACCAAGTTCCAGCAAAGCTGGAAAGAAGCTATGCTAGAGGCAATTTCAGCAATGAGAGAACCTTTTCAGTGCTATAATTAGTGATGATTTGATAAATGCGAAATAAATTGCAATATAAATCAAATTATTTAAGTAAAAGATTTTTATCTTACCAGAAACAAAATGCTGCCTCTCCTTCAACTTCAAAAAACAAGAACAGGACACCAATGAATTGTTTTGAATATTTAAAAATTTCTAGAACAGGCTCTCATTACCATAAACAACAACGAAAATGTTTGGACAATAACCCTGATTCATCTTCCTAATTCCCAGCAGGCTCTCATGTGCTAAAAATAAAATAATAATAATAATAATAATAAAAAACCTAGAATGCGTATCCAGCTGCAGTCTGTGATGTGCCAACAATCTCAAAAAGCAGTAGCAATTTAAAGTGAGACGAATCATGTAGAAGAGGTGGAAAAGGTCGACTGCTACTCCAGACTTTTTTTATTCCATAAAACCTTAGTCTTTACTGACAAGATTTTTATGTCTCTCACACTTTCAAATATGGCTAGAACTGGGCCAGTGCTTATATGCAAAACTATTTAGTCATGGAAACGCTAGCAGACTAAAATAAATGTAAATTAAAAACAACAACAAATACCAAAACCTAAAGATTTGAAAACATCTTCCTTAGCTATTCAGAGAAACAGCATATTTAAAGGACACATGAGCAGTAGTTCTGAAAGTCAATAATAACTTATGTAATAACAATTTGTTATTTGAAAAAAGAATCTATTATGCATACATATTTAGAAGGCCTGTGGCACCTCAGAACTGTTCAAGAAGCATACAAATAATTTCAGGTTTACATTTTTCATTAGTAGTTTGATACCATGTTCATAAACATCAGTTCGTCACGTGGCTTTCTACCATAAACTTCCTGAAAAAGTATCTTTAGATATGAATCACAAAGCAATGCCTACCATACTACCTACATGAGTGAATATGTTACATGGCAGTTTATCATCTCAGCACAGTTATGCCACACTAAATTTGAAAACTTGATTTGAGGAACAGCAAGATATGATCAATTTTCCAGTACAAATGCCTTTTTTTTCACTGGTTCTCCATTCCTTAAACCATCATTCACATGTCTTTTAACCATAGGGTACTATTAGGAAGTCACCCTCTTAGCTACATGAAGTAACAGTGAAACAAAAAAAAAACCTTATAAAAAACCCCAAGAAACAAAACACACAAAAAAACCCCTAACCACAAGAAAACAACACAACCCACAATACATAAATGTAAGTATACATACACTATGAGGCACCTAGAACCGAAGGCAGTTTTAAGAAAAAATAATCAGGCAGAAGTAGGATGTGAACTTCAGTTGTTAAAGTACTCACAAGTCGTTATTCTTCACTCACACCCTTCTTCATACTTTCCAGACCCAAGCTGGCAGCTGAGAGTAAATGGCCATCTGCAGTACTAACCATATCAACTGATTGGATCCAGCTTAGCATCAAGTGGCTGTACATGGAAGCAATTTTTCTTATAAATCACTTCTCAGTAAATTCAATCTAACATGTTCAACTAATATTTGGAGAAAGGCTCAGAAGAATATGACACAATGCCTCACAATCTTCCTTTTCATATTTAGTATGTTGTATAAAAACCCACCTACAACTCCTACAGCTGTAGTAATAATAGCATTAACCAATGGTATAACTAGACATCAAGAGGAAGATAATTTTGTTCTATGGCAATTAAAAACAAATACTGGGTTGCAGAAATCCACTTACTGATCAGGTTTACTAAGTAAATATTTATCACGCATCAGCAGGGATTGTTTGGAGATTCCTGTCCTGAACTATCAATCTAAGATCCAGTTGGCAAGTTTGATTCTACATTCATTAAGAAGTCTCCAAATCAAATACATGTAAGAAAATAACCACCTTGACCTTCTCTGCAGATGTCACTCAGTACAGGATATGACCCTGCAGTTACCAAACCTTTTTTTTTCCACAAACATACTGGGTCTGCCTTCCTAATACCAGTAAGCACCAAAGTCTTTGTTCCTCCAACTACGTAACTGAAGTATTTGACAAGAAGTTCATGGAAAGGCTTGGGATAGGGGGCTGGTGGTGGAAATGTGTATGTGTATTTATTCTAGCACGAGACTGAATACAAATAACTTCATAGTTATAAATCCCAATTTCCTTTTTCAAACGTGTTCTGAAGTCTGCTTTTACTCAGAAGGCTCCTCGTCCCTTAAACACTTCTTCAACATTCAACCCAACAGTCAATTAAGAAATACACAATTACCATTGAAGTCATGCTTCACCATTCCAAAAACACTCAACAAAACATGGGTTGCTAATTTTACTGATTATTGTAGCATACATCAGCATCTAGTAAAAAGGCTACATGCTGACATTCTCTCTTGCCCATAGGTGTAGCAGTGGTATATGGTAATTCCCAATACTCACAGTCTGCAAGAATGTCATACAGCTTTCCAAGAGAAAGAAAATCTACCAGGTTTCTTTACAAGACTGTAAATCAGTTTAGTTTAACAGGTGACTAGGCACCTATTTAATTTTAGGCAGATTTTTCCTTTTCCGTTAAGTAGATGAGAAGACAAACCAACAAAAATAAAACCCAAAAAATCAATCCAAACTAGAGCAGAAACTCAAACCAGTTTGTAAGACCCAAAATACTACAGCAGATTCGTAATTGATGTTTTAATGTGACATTACTTTTACTACAATCATGTATAGTATTTCAGTTTCTGCATAATACATGGTTAGGGATACAAAAAAATGGTCTAAATCTGTTTTCAGAATTAATTATTTAAAAATGCTAAGATTTATCCCTATATTGGTCCCCTGCTGATTGCTGACAGACTGCACAGAGATGCAGCTCTTGGTACCAAGCCAAACTTACAACTAATCTGGGGAAGGGGGGTAGGAAATAAAAATCAGCATGTCTTTTTATCTTCATGTTGAAGAAAACAGGAGTCAAAGTTTCATTTATCCTAAAAGATGCTGAACACTATATGCTGGCATGTTATAAACGTCACATTAAGACACCAAAAACCCCCACAAAGGCAAAATTAGACTAACTTTTTTGCTTGTTCTGAGAAAAAATTAAGTAAATTTGTTATGCCACTTAGGTTATAAAATTCCATTAACTTTTTTAAAAATAAAGGGCAACATGATACCTGGCCTTTAAAAACTGAGAGTCCTGGTTTCCTACCTTCTATCCCCTAAGTAGTGATACTTAAATTGCCACCTTCCTTATATATGTTAGTATCTTAATGATACTCATTCCAGTATAAAATAATCTGGTGTATAAAAATGTTGCTAAGAAAGAGGAAATGTCTACTTTATTTGAAGACCATTTTGACCTCCAATCCTTTCTGATTGTAAATTCTGCTGCCTAGTTTTAAATGACTTGGAAAAGCACCCACCTCCACTCCTTCCCACCCCATATAATCAGTGACATCTTCCAAACACACAGCAGAGCTGTAACTACATGTTAGCAAGACTGGGAGTACAGATTTTATTCTTCTAAGACAGTAAAGGAAATATTATTTAGCGCATACACATTTATTTTAAATAATTCAGTGTTGACATTTTAAATAACATAACTTGTATTCATGTTGAATTAACTCATTTTACATGCACAGTAGAGAATATTCCTACTGTATAACCACCTGCTTATGGAAGAAGTCAATCTAATTTAGGAAACTAATAATTAACATTACAAACTCTAGTGTGATAGCACAACAGTTTCACTTTCAAATCATAATTGAGCATATTGCCAGCAGAAAAATCTTACTTCATTTCTCCTGCAATAACCACTTAAAAACAAATAACTCAACGTAGTATTACTGGATACTTAACAGCAGCAATCACTCCCAAGGTGGGGGGGAGGTTAATCAAGAGCTCAGAAAGATATCACATGTCAAATATATGTTCGGGATGCTACATAATTTTAGTTGAAAAATTCTTACATCTCGGTTTCAGTGCCAGAAGTGTAAAGTATTTCCTATATTTAAAACACAGCATTGTCCTACTCAAGTAATTTCAAGTTTTTTTTCTCTGACCAGAAACCAAAGGAACATACTCCAGTTCAGAGTTCACACTGAGATGGATAAACTTGATACCTATTAAAGAAATGTCAGGCTTCATCCAGTAGCTCTTATTGAAATATTATTGCAATACATGAATCTCCAGGACAACACAGATAGAGCAGAAGGAAGTAAATTAGCAGTTTTCTAAGACACATTACAGAGGCAGCAAAAAGACTTATATAAATCTTAATGACTACAACAGCAGACATTGAAGACTACTTTTGATTTAAGTGGGCCTTCAGTTCTCAGAAGACTTCTGTTTTCCAGATTGCAGTTCATCTGGAAGCTACATTTATTTGGAAGCATGATACTTCCAGAATATAGATAGCATATATGTCAGTAGAAAGAAAGAAAAAAAAACCAACAAACCAACCTTTAAAATTTAAGAACATTATTAAAGAGGGGGAAAAAAACAAACAACAACCAACACCCCACCAAAATCCAATCGTCATTTACAATATGTCTGCCAACTGGTGTATCAGAAGGTGACACTGTTGAGGAAAACATGCATATTGATCAGTTGCTTTCTCATAATGCCATAGGATATGCAGGTGTTTGCAGCCAGCATTCATTCCTCTCTAATTTTTTGCCTCTGACTTCAGTCAAGAGGACCCTTTCTAAACCCTTAGTTATTTGGACAACTCCACACAGGAATTAACTGCCATTTTATCAAAGGTAATAAATTACGACTTAAAATAAAATTTACACACAGCACTAAGCTTGTATATCTACTGCTTAGTTACCAGCAGATAGTTACTATATACAACCCTCCACAACAAATCTAGCTTCAATTAATTCACTTTAAATGCATCACATCAGAACACTTCCATTATATGGCTGCATGGTAACAGAGATAAAAAAACCCAAAACCAATCAACACAGCTAATGTAAGAGCTATTAACCAAATTATTTAAGACTCAAATCTCAGCTTCAAGCAGTAAAATGACCTCATTCCTTTTAAACACTGCCCCCATTTTTACCATGAGCTTCCACTAGAAAACGTGGGTAAAGATACTAAGAAGGAGTAAAAAAAGACTCCCATCTCACACCTATAAACAATATTGTCTCCAGATGTCTGGAAGTCCTATAACTTCCTTAACAGAGCTGGGATGGGTCATATCAGGTGTAGCAATTTGATCACATGAAAACAGCTACTTGGTTATTTATCATTGCAACGCCGTTCAATACACAGTCCCTGCAGAGTACCCAGCAGAGATGGGGATGGCTATTACTGAGGAGCAGAGAGTAGTCAGCAAAGAAATCATATGGAAAGATTTAGCATAAACCCTCAAGATTTCAGGTATGAAGACTAAGAGAGCAGCAAGCTCTGCACAGCAGATCACCAGGGCTGACCAGGAAATATAGAGGCCTGGGTGGGCACTGACGCTGCTGGGTGCTGGATGTCAGGATGTATTAAAAAAAAAGTTAATCCTCCAAAGTCAAAATTATTAAGAGGTAGTCTTCACATCTCAGGTAAAATAAATAAATAATGGTAGTTCTAAAGACTTACTAGAAAGCCTGAAAATTTCAACGGAAGCCTCCACTTTCATAGAAAGCCTTTTAAAACCAACAACAGTAAATGCACAATTAGGGGTCATCAAACCCCCTTTGCCTTAGTCCTCACGTCACAACCTTGATACCAGCATGAAATACCACCTCGTTTTTCTGTCACTCCTTATTAAGTAATGCTTTACTCAAAACAGGAAAACCGTCAATATAGCGATTTTGCCTGCCTCTAATCTCAACTTTTTAAGGAAAGGTTTCTGCCCGACTCGCGAGATCTATGCATCGTAGAGCCCTCGCTACATCCAAGATGTGTCCATCACCGGTATCTGAGGGGGAAAAAAAAAACCCAAAACCAAAACCGAAACCCTGAGGTAAAGTTTATGTCTACGAGAGAAACCCCGGCCATGACAGGTCCGGTGCTGCACGGCAGCGCCGCGGGGCTGTCACCACACGGCAGAGGCGGCGCGGCTGCCTGAGCTGCCGCGGGCGCTGAAGGACCAGGTGGCCGCGCCGTGGCGGACGCCGGTGGGGACAGGCCACTACGGTAGAGGGAGGGCCCTCTGCCTGCCCACGTTCGGCACCGCCACTCCCGCTGCTGGACGCCAAGTCTCGAAAGAGGCTGACAAACCGGGAGGAGTAGCCTAGGGGCGCGGGAGATGCCGTCTCCTCACCCTTTCCCTCCCACCAGGCCGGTTCTGGGGCTTCGGCCTCCGGCCTGTAACAAGCGTCTTCCCTCACGGCCGGAGGGAGCCGCCCCGGGGGTGGGCGTCACATAGCTCCCGGGGAGGTGATAGACCCCAGCCCGCCCAGCGGCTGCGCTGCCCGCGGGGCGCGGGTGCTTCCTCGGAAGTGCTGAAGGGTGTTGGCCACTCACCCACGCAGGCAGATCGGCGGAGGAGACGCTGAGCCGCACCGCCTCCTCCTCGTCCTCCAAGAAGGCGAGCGCCCGGCCCAGGCGGGAGGTCTTGCCGCCGCGGTGCCTGCGGATCCAGAAGAGCCCGCACAGGGCGATGAGGACCCAGCTAAAGCTCAGTCCCAGGTAGCCCAGAACATACACGGGGAAGATCAGCACGAAGCTCCTCGCAAACTGCGACACCAAACCTGTCACGTCCACGCTCAGCAGCGGCGGCGGCGGCTCCGGGACCGAGTCCCCAGCCGCCGCCGCCTTCTCCGCGGCTGCGGGATCCGTCGCGGACCCCGCGTCGGGGGACTGCTTAGCCGCGGCCCCGCTCATGCTACGGCAGCGGCAGTTCCTACTACTGCTGCCGCTCCTCCTGCTACTGCTGCTCCTCCTCCTCGGGCGCTGGCTGCTAGCGGGCAGGGGGGCAGGGCGGCGGCGGCGCCTCGCATCCTGCGCCCGGCCCCGCTCGCCGCACACCGACACCAGCCGCCGCCCGCTTCCGGGTTCGGGGCGGCCCGTCCCAAACTGCCGCCGCGGCGGGGAGGGTGGTGCAGCGGGGGGCGGGTTGTGCCACCGCGAGGAGGCGCCTCGTCCCCAGCCACCGCTGTTGGCGCCCGGCGCGGCACGCGAACGCCGTCTCTGCTCTGCTGCCTCCCCCGCCCCGGGCAGTCCGTCTTCCCGCCGCCCCCTCCCCTCTGCCTGGCCCGAGACGGCCTTACTCTCTCTCCTTCCTCTCCCTCTTTCCTCTCCAGGCCTGTCCTAGAAAGTGCGGGTTCTCCGGGTACGACGGGATCCGGCCCAGGAGGAGATCCTCGCCGCCTCTCGCCGAACTCCCCTCACGGCCGCCGAGACCCCCGTCGCTTCGGACCCCCCGACTTGGTGAAGGCCAGTGCAGCTGGCCCCCCATAACGGCCACCGCTGCTTGGCCTCGCAGGAACGAGGTGGGCAGCGTGCCGCGGGAAGGAGGGCCCGTAACAAGGAAACGGGCTGCTACTGGGTGGCACGAAGCAGGACCAGCTTGCCACGATGTTCATGGACCGCTAATGTGCCAGTGTGCACCTTCTCCCGGGGAAACTGCAGCGTCTCCCCATTCTCTTCAGTCATGTATGCGGTTGTATGGCTTCTACCTGTTACACCCCTCAGGAACAAGCTTCGTGTTTTTCTTTATTCTCTACTGAGGGATATTACTAAAGGACCGACCGATCAATGGCTCAGAGGAACCAGAGGCCGGTCACTCCACTCCTTTGTTACAGGTGTTTCCTGAAGCTTTGCTCACACATCCTCAGATAAAGCTGGCTCCTCTGTCATTTTCATACCCAGGAGTACCTAGAGCAGCACCTACACTCTTGGGATGACACAAGCTCTGATCTGTGGAACTAAAACACCTTGATTTTTCACACGTTTATGTCCTGAATCCTTTTTTCACAGTAACACCTGATGCCCACATAATTCCTCCTATCATTCTTTATATTTTCAATAATTTTTATGCAATTACCGGTTTCATATGGGGCAGCTGTTCCTTGTCCTTAGCTGTGTGCTACTCAGTTTGGTGGTATGCACTTGTTGGTTAAACTCTGCATTTACCAGGAGGTTTTTTCTTCTGGCTTTAAATAGCCAGCCTTTCACTTAGTGGGAAAAAGGGTCCTTTCTCTTCAGCTGCCAATTTTTGCAAAATTTATAGGATATTAAGAGACTACTATTTGCAGGCAGGGAAGCATGAATTTAGCCAATAGGCTGAGAAGTTAGGAAAACACATACAAATTGACAAATAGGGAAGCTGCATAAGCTTAATTTCTTTAAGAAATGAACGCAACATCATCCCAATTATCCAGAGAAATGGGAATTCAGAAAGGTGATGGCACAAAAGGAAAAGTTGTTTGTTCAGTGCTGCACAGCAGAATTGGAAAAATAATCTGTATCTTGACAACTGAATGTGCTGTTCTGTTGTATCATCTTTCTGAATTCTCTCCATGCCTGCAATGGGACACAAGGGACCACTCTAAACAAAAATAGTTTCTGGCCATAGACTGATGTTGCTCTTTGCCACTGATGATGTGTTTTCTCCACACGTTTAATGAGGTTTGTCGGAATGAAAATTCAGAACAACCAAATGATATAAAAATGGAGTAACAAAATCAAGGATTTAAAACTATATGGTAAACCAAGCTTTGAAACCACAACTTAGTTACTTTGGGTCTTCTAGAGAACTCAAAACACCTACAAGCTGTAACAGTGAGGGTAATGAAGGGCAGCATGAGATCCTATAAAAGCCTGTTACCTTAAACTGGGGGTATCAAGTATGACTCTGTTCAGTAACACCTAGTGTGCCAATGGCCATATTGTATGTTGGCACCTTCCATTACAACCAATACTATTAATATTTTCTCATTTTTTCAAGCCCTTTGTTCTCAGACTCCATTTCTCCATTTTTCTTCCCTATCTGGCTTCACAGTAGCTGAAGAAGAATACAGCTGTACCACAAACCAAAATGAAAAATCAAAACAACAACAACAAAAAAGTGAATCAACATGACTTTTGCCAACTAACACTTTACCATATGCTGCGTCTTACTCTGCTCTCCTTTATGTCTCAGTGTGTACTCTGCAAATAAGCTGGGTATAGAATTTGTAGAGGAGTACCCTGTACAGTCAGCATTAATACACTGGTGAAGTACAACAGAAAAAAGAAAAAGTAGTCCTGTGGAAGCATTTAGAATGACAAACACATAATTGTAGGCCTGACAGCCTAGCATTGATCCTGGGCAGAGTAATTAATTAGTTGATATGGAAGTTCGATTAATCAGAACTAAAGATGGGTGATACTGTGCCAATCAAATAGAAGCAAGCCCTTGTAGCATTAATTTGACAGCATTTATCTGTAGCATCAATAGAAAGTTCTGATAAGGGCTACTGCTGACTTCTTAGAACTTCCATAGGTAACTAAGTTGGCCCTACACGGTATTTTGATGAAGAAACTGGGTGGTATGAAATTAACATGCCACTATTATAATAGGGACAAAAGAGTCTTGTTAAAATCAAGATACAAACTGCTGCTAGGGAATAAATCAGGGTCAGTTACTCTATTATGAAGTTTTTCATTAAATTTTCTGAATAAACACAAGTTGTTTATTCTGTTTGCTCAAGAACATTTGAATTGGTAATTCACTTATTTCCTGATCCTGAATTTTAATATTTACAATAGTCTTCAATGCATCAAGAACTCTTGAAGATACTTATGGCACAGAGATTACTCTGTCTTTTCCTTAAGTATCCTGTAGTGAATTGTATCAGCTGATTATATCTATCCAATTTAGATAATATTTATTCTTTTCATACCGTACTGTGTAGATCTGTTGCCTCCTTAGAACTGTAATTAATAATTTTTGTTTGCAGTATTCCTTTATACCCATTCCTAGCCGTATCTGTTTGTTCCTCCTTTTTCCTGGATTTCCTTTTTGCTTTTTCAAACTCATTAGCTTCCATTGGAGTCAAAGTAGTGTCGGCCTGTGCTTATCCTTACCTTGCATCATATCAGTTTGCCATGATGCTTTTTTTTCCAGTAGGTAACAACACTAGCTTTCAGAATAACTTCCTAAAAGACTTTACTTATATGTCTGGGGTTTTGAGGGCGAGAAAAATTAGCAAAATTCTATTTATATGGTGAAAAAGAAAATCTAAGTTTCCCTAACTTCTTTGGATTTGACACAAGAAAACATATTTTGGTTGCTTCTTGACCATTTTCAGTAACAGTTAACCTTGAAGAACAGTATTTGATACTATACCTTATCTAAACTAAAGGCACATAGTTTACTTCAGAGATCATTACATTTTCCTCTGTTTATGAACCTGACTAACAGCATTTTGAACATTTTGCAAGAGGTCATTCATTCACCTTGTTAATAGCAATATTTGTGTTTTCTTCTCATCTTCATAAGGCCTCAGCAGAAATTTGTTAAAAAAAAAAGGAAAAATATAGCTATAAAGCCTAAATCCTAACATGTCTATTCCTTCATCCAAAACCCCCATTATTTTTTTATATAACAAAAGAAGAATAATTTTTAAGTATGGTGAAGGGTTGTCATGTTGTCCCTATGAGGGCTGATACTTCCAGTACATTTTTGGTGTATTGCTGGGATGTGCCATGCCATACAGAGGTGGAGAAAAAAGCAGTATCGCATCCTAGGATTAGAGGAACATCCAAAGACAAAAAAGTAGCTTATTACTAAAGAATGTAAAAAGCTGAGTTATTTTATATTCCTCTTTTTCAGATAACAGTGCAGGGGAAGAATAAGATGTGTACTTTTTATGCTATCTATTAATACAACAGTTATGTGCCATTTTATTGCCTATATTCACAGGATTCTAATACCCATTTTTACAAAACCTAGTACAAATACTGATGTATTGATTTTTCCACTACATTGGTGAGAAACTGTAGTTTAATAAAAGGTGGAACTTATACATGCACAAATTTTAGGTTGATCTTTGTCTTGTAGGTTTGAGAAGTTCTTTCCAAACCCTCTAGTGGTGCTTTCCCACAACTGTAATTTTTCTCTTGCCATAAAGCTGCCTGACTAGTGTACTCCAACGGGGCTAAGAACAAGCTATTGGCAGCCAAAACTGGTGGGGGTTTTTTTTGTTGTTTTCTTTTGTTTTGTGGTTGGGGTTTTTGTTTGGTTTTTTGCTGTGTGTGTGTGTTTTTTGTGTGTTTTGTTGGGGGTTTTTTGTAACAAATACATATACATATTCAAAAGAGTAGATGGTAGGACCAGAACTTGAACAAAAATCTTTTTTCTTCTGACCAGTCTTTGGTATCATTGTCACATTTGCTAGTTACATTTATTTGCTATATTGTTGTTAAAACAAAATTAAAGTACTTGAAGGTAGTTTTTCTCCTTCAGCCTCTATACATAGGATGATATTTCTGTAGAGTACCCCTCAGTACAGAGATGCCTTGTTTTATGTTCTTGTTACTGTCACCAGCTTGGCTGAAGAGCTCTGAGTTAATCCAAGATGGCTTGTAAGTGCATTTTTATTTATTCAGATAATATAAAATGCTTATAGAGTATTATTGCTCTGCCAAAGACAGCTAAATAATTAATAAGTGTTTATAAATAACTTAGTATCCATAGATGATGCTTATATTTAGTGGATGTAATTTAACCTTTAAAGGTCACATAGTTAATGGTGGTGTGTTGTTTGTTGTTTTAAATAATATATTGAGGGGGTTTTTCCCCTTCTAATTGCTTGCCTAATTTGCCTTTGTTTTTCTGCTACATGATAAAGGAAGATATTTCATCGTGAGATACCTTTAACAGCCTTTTTAATTTATTCCGGAAACATTACTAGAAAGCAACAGTATCAACTATATCAATAACTGTATCAATAGTCCGTTTGTAAGCAGACTATATAAGACAAAGTATAAAGGGTTAAATTTTATCTCTTTTAAGTCAGAGTGACAAACTACAGCAAGAATGTTTCTCAAATGCAAAAACTTTCTTCCTCTGCTTTTTCCTTTCCACATCAGTAGTCAGTTTTCTACAAAGCTTAAGAAGAGTATTAGCAGTAACTTACTTTTTTACTCGTAAAAAGAGAAACTTGGCAACAAAATTCAAAGTGCCTTGAGGAATGTTCACCGGGTCTTTTAAATCGCACACTATGTTAATAGGTTGTAAATACTTGCTGTGAAAATAGCACACACCTTTCCTGCAGGCAATCATTATTTAAGTCATTTGTTTCACGAGTATTTGGTAAGCTGCAGCTTGCTCTTAGTTGCAGAAAATACCTCCACTATTTGTTACCGTGGACATATTATTAACGTTTTTATTTCTACAGGTGTTCTTCATGCCTGCCTCTGCCTGACATCTGGGTAAACGGCAGATTAAGTTAAGCTTATCACCCCTTTCCTCCCCCTTCGAGTAATCGTTCATGACTTTACAAAAAGTGAATCAGCTGCTATTAGGCATGGTTTTATGGTATACTTAGCCTATGAAAGGTCAGTAGTGAACAGGAGAACAACGGTGCTTCAAAGCACCTGACAGGACGGTGCCCGGCGGGTCCGAGCTCTCCCCAGGCCGCCTCCGCCCCCTGAGGAAACCCAGCTGGGATGGAGGAGGAAAACCTTCTGCAGCTACTTAGGCGTCCCAGACTGCCGCTTCTCGCTAGCAAAGGGCTGGACAGGGCTAGAAGCCACCCTGCCGCGCCGAGCACAGCAGAGGTATACCATTCATCCCTTCGCGGCCGGGCCGCCTCTCCCGTTCCCACAACCCCGTGCGGCAGCAGAAGCAGCACCAGCAGCCTCGCGTTCTCGCGGCGGGCCCCGGCGCTAATCCATCGCTCGGCCGATCGGCTGCTTTCCCCTCGCCGACTGTTGCTAGGCAGGCCAGGGCGCAGCTGCCGCGGTTTCCTACCCGCTCGGAGGTGGCCGGTGGTGGCGGGACGCGGCGCCCCGCTCGCCCCGGGCATGGAGGGGAACAAGGTGAGGGGCCGCTGGAGGCGGTCGGGGAGCCGGGCGAGCTTGCCGGCGCTGCCCATACCCGCCTTCTGCGGACACTGCGCAGGGGTCCTGTCCTACCTTGCCCCTTCCCCCCTTTCCAGGAGGTGCCGGGAGCGGTGGCAGCGGGGCACGGCCGCCGCCCGGCCCAGCTAGTTCCGCTCAGCCTCCCTCTGCCAACGGCCCTTTGTGCCTTAGGGGGTCTTGGGGCCTGCCAGGGCCACCCCCTCACCCAGCGGCGTCTCGCTGCCACCACTCGTGTCCCTCGGCGTTGAATAAGCCAGAGCGTCTGTAGGGGAAAAGGGAGGGAAGAGCCCTAGTGTTTGTTCAGCTGGCCCTGAGACCCCCATGGCTCTCCGGGACAAGTCTTGTTTTGCCAGCACGCTGATGACACTTCCACCCAAGCAGCGGCAGTGAGGAAGGCCTTACTCTTCTAGTAGAAGGATAAGACTGTATCAGCTACAGTTCTTTTCTGCAGATGATGGTTTATGAAAGTATCAGAGGCTATTAGTGTTTCAGATAGTAGATACAAGTATATTTAATAATTGATTATCCTGTAACTGCTAACTGTTGGGTTGTAGTTCTTTAGGAACGCACATAACTTTTGCATGATGGTATTAAATTATAAAAAGTTTGTAGAGCTCCAGAATAAAGGAAACAAAACTACATGGACACACTAACATGAGTTATTGTGTTACATACTCACTTGAAAATGCAGAAGTGTCAAATCTCTTATTACTGTTTGTGTGAATCTGGATTTTACACCTAATGAATTTGTGGATATGCTGAATAGAAAATTGAGTAGGAAATAGAGTGACTGGGCGGGATATGTGAAGTAGTATGTTAGGAGCACTCTAAACACTGAATTAATAACCTTACTGAAAAGAGGTCAGGTGTGATGGAAAGTTAAACTTCATCTAAAATTTTTCAGGTGAGTTGGTATAAGACCGCCCAAGACCTAGAGACTGTTTTCCTAACAGCCACACTGAGAAAGCATCCTTTTGCTGTTTTTGTTCTATCAAATCAAGTGTATCACTCATAATGCTTACCCATTTGAGGGCTTTCAAATATGCAGCTCCTATTGGAAATAAGAAAGATAAATATTTATATGTAAAAAATAAAGTACTTTGGCTTAAAAGCTACAGACATTTTACCGTTCTGTGTTGGTTTTTTTTTCTTCAGAATCACAGTTAACTGAGTTCTTAACTTAGTTAAAAGCTTAATGTTTCTGAAGACCTCCAATCTTTCTAGGTTGTGAGTAAAGAAATCCCTCTTGATCTCTCTTAAATAATTTATCTAAAGTAGCAAGGTCTCTTGTTCTGCTAACTTCATAAGGCAGCATCATCGTTTAGTTTAAAGGACAGATTCTTAAAAATTCTCATAGCACTTTGTGAGTTCAGTAAATCTGTGTCATTTTATGTCAGCTGATGAGCTCCCCGTGCTCTGAGGTGGATAAATGAAGTTAAACCCTACTGTGGTTTAAATAACTAATCTTAATCTGGATTTAAACAAGTATATAAGGACTTCTAAATTAGCAGACAGGTGAGAAACTTCAATAATTCCTTTTTATAGTTTACATTTTATACATTCTTTTTGTGTGTACAATGATTCCTCTACTTACAGAGGGACAGTGGTCTCAAAGGTATTAAGTTCCCCTAACTTGCACAAGCAGAGAAGTAAGTGGACAATTGTAATGTATAAAAGCAACAGACTCTAGTGGTGGTGGTGAGAGGGAAACTGCAGACCCCAGGAAAGTGGCTGATGCACCTTTTTGGGCACCAGAGAATCATCTCTAAATGTTTGCTGCATGTTTTTTCCCTCAACTTTGAAATAAAACTCAACCTTATCTGATACAGTCTATTAGTTATACTGGTTTTAGACTATTAACGTCGGTAGTATTCTTTATTTTTGCTTGCTGGTAAGTACTTAAATGTTGTCTGAAGCCAAAACATGGTCGTATACACTAGGGATGTTAAATAGGCTACTATTTGGGACTGTAACACAGCACTCTGTTCTCTTCCCATCTCTATCTTTCCTTCCAGCTTACCCTCACACAAGTTCTGTTGAGTTCCTTAGGCTTAGTTAAAGCTTAACTTAGCAGCTTTGGTTTTACTTTCTCATCTGACTTTCCACAGTAGTAAATATTTGTCTTTTTTCAGAAGAAAATAAAGGGCACTTTTGTTTTGTCACAAAGGCTACCTTCTTGATACTTCTCATTGACTTCAGAGGAAGTTTACCAGTTCACTACAATCTTTTATAAAATCTAAGTTTGAAAAGACTAGAATTTTTCCATGTCGAATAGTTAAAAAATTAAAATATACTACCAAAAATACTACTTTAATATAATAAATTAGTAAAAAATTGGCACCATGTGTTTATTTTCTTCCACCAGCGCAGCTCATCATTCAAATATTTGTGAGTAATTATTTTGTTATTTTTTAGTAGCTTTTACCAAGTCTAAATTTGGGAACAAGCATAGCTTGGTCAATTAACTAGTTAAAAATATTCAATAGATTATAAAATTCTTCATTTGCTCTAGTGATATCAAACAATGTTTTTCTTAGTTTGTTGAGCAGCAGCCAAGCAGGTAAGGGCAACAACTTTGCAAATGAGGATAGAAGAAAGACAACCTGTTTAACTAGGAGGAAGTCTAGTGGAACAATGTCCGTGTATACTCTTAACTATTTTCCTTAGCTTTTTACTTTTTTCTTCAGTGCTACGTAGAAATATTTCATATTGAACGTAAGTCATCAAGGTGCTCTTCAGGTGCTTGTGGTTAACTACATACTGGTTATGTTTATAATGAAAACCATAGCTAGAAGGTGTAGGGAAAAGTGTTCTCCTCTGCTCAGCACTCGGGAGGCCCAGTCTGCAGTACTGTGTCTGGTTTTGAGGTCTCTGGCACTAAAGAGATTCTTGAGTGAGGCACTGAGCTGGTTATGAATCTGGAGCCCTGATGGATGTGGGAAGGAGGCTAAGGAGCTGTTCAGACTAGAGAAGAGTAAGAGTGGATCTACCTGCTGTCTTCAAACATCTGAAGAGAATCTGGGGAAAAGGTGGAGCCAAATTCTTCTCTGAGATGTATAGTGAGAGGACACAAGGTAGTGGTCGTAACTGCCAGCAAGGGAAAGTGTGGCTCAGTACAAGGAAAACATTTTTAATTGGGAGTGCTCAAACCCAAAACCAAGGTTGCTCAGAAATATTAAAACCTCAGCTAAATAAATCCCTGACCAGGACTTTGAAGTTAAATTTAATAGAGGAGGTGGTTGAACCTAATTACATTGATATATTGCCTGCTTTCCAAAAGTGGCCTGACTATGTGGACTCATTTGTTCTATCACTGGAAGACCAATTTTAAGTCTTTCTTGAAGGGGCTGCACTGTTTTCCACCACAGGTACAGACCTCAAAACTGGGTTACCATGTGTATACAGAGCTGGATAACCCAGTAGAAGTTTGAATCTCAGGTCTTTTCCAGGTCCAGTCAGATCAGGTATGCTGTAAGTATACACATTAGGGCTAGATCACTGTAATGTTTACATTACAAAATTCAGTAGTACTTGACATATATACCTTGATCCTTTTATTTGAAAAACTACTTATTGTGAAATGATTTACTTCTCTCTGCAAATTGATTACTAAGTCCTTTGCTGTCTTTTCTGTTCTAGAGAAGAACCAAAGAAGATACTTGGAAATCAGAAGAACTGAGGAAACACCTTAGGGTGATTTTATTTTATTTCTGCTAGTTTTGATGTTAAGTTACCATAGAGCAGTGGAATTTATTGAAAGTGTAAACACAGAATCATAGAACCATAGAATGGTTTGGGTTGGAAGGGACCTTAAAGATCATCTAGTTCCAACCCCCCTGCCCTGAAGATGTAGAAGGGTTGACTGACTGTTCTACTAGCCACAGTGCCTTGTGGGATCTTTAATAGCTCTATAAGACTTTTTGGTACACCAGACACTTTAAATCTGCATCACTGAATACAAACAGTGCAGATCTTCAATGTGTAGCTGCTAACTTCTGTGCTGCAACTGACTGTTAAGGAATCTGTCTTGTCCAAGTGTGTCCAGAGGCTGGCCCACTCAACTGTTTCTAGCTACAGAAGTCATACAGAGTCACTGTACAGATGTCTTAGTTTGGTAAATGGAAAAAATACCATTGTTATGAAATTCACACAGCACACAATTAAAGTTTGATTTGTTGGCCATCCAAATCCAAGTTACAGCTCTGCTTTATGTGTACTTTTTCACTTTCCTACATGTATATTATGCAGTGTATTCATTATCTTAATCTGTCATGTTTGTCATGTGCTTTGAAACTGGTTAATTGCTTTATTTGCTGGTCAAATAGGTGTTCAGGCTCCAGTCAGTTACACCATTGATATTAATATTATCTTTGTGATACATTTTTTTAAGCTCTTTTCTGATATGTATCTTCTTTTCTATGCAGATCTTTATTAGTCCTTTGATAAACTGTAGCATCCTACTTGTTAATCTATTACCTAGCTTTCTATCAATTAAACTTCAAAGCTCCCCATTATTTCAATGCCAGTGCTACAGCATAAGTACTTTTTATTTTTTAGATACTCAGTAACATTTCCACTACTTCCATGTGGGCTAAAGCAAACAAATTTGAGTTGAAATGCTTTAGTTCCAAGAGAAGTGGTATGGCTGGACTTTAATTTCTGTGAAACAGATGCATAAAGTTTAATTCACTTTACTCATTGACTATAATCAAAGCAATTTCTGTTTGTTCTGCATTGAATAAATAGCTGAAATCATGGATGTAGTGAAATCAGTGGGAGTTGTGCTACTTGCTTCAGAAAGGTTAAAATATAATCTCTTATGACTTCAGATAAATCACAGGATCACAGAGTCACAGAATAGTTTGGGTTGGAAGAGACCTTCAAGATCACCTAGTTCCAGCCCTCTGCATGGGCAGGGACACCTCCCACTAGACCAGGCTGCTCCAAGACCCATCCAACCTGGCCTTGAACACTTCCAGGGATGAGGCATTCACAGCCTCCCTGGGAAGATATGAACTGTTGATATCTTTAGTCTTAAGTCCTAAGCAAAACAGGTAACAGAAAACAATGACTAATTAAACCTATGGTGCACTCACCTCATTAACATATTAAAAGACCCCCCTCCCTCAGGCTGGAAGGACCCCCTACTCACAAAAGCCCCCACCCTCTGAGTACACCTAGTGAAAAGTAGAAGTGCTACCATTTTAAGTGTCAGCAAAGAACTAGTTAACCCATCATGTAGACGAATTATATTGGTATAATTAGAGATAAAGTATTTGTACATTTTCTTATGTATAAAAGGCCCCGTGTTATGGGTGCTGGCTTTGTGGATTTACCACCTAGCACCCCTTTCTGTGCAGAACTGGAATAAAGAAATACCTCATCTCTGTGTGCGGGTTGGATAATTGCACACTGGGAACACAGACCCTGTTTTGGGACAACAGTTTGGGTGTCCAGGCTTCACAGAGGTCACCCTGAAAGAACATGGAGCAAACATGCAAACTGGAGCATAGGAGGTTCCATGTAAATATCACAAAAAACTTCTTTACTGTGAGAGTGACAGAGCACTGGAACAGGCTGCCCAGAGAGGTTGTGGAGTCTCCTTCGCTGGAGACATTCAAAACCCGCCTGGACAAGTTCCTGTGTGATGTGCTCTAGGTGACCCTGTCTGGCAGGGGGGTTGGACTAGATGATCTTTTGAGGTCCCTTCCAACCTTAAGGTTCTGTGATTCTGTGAAGTGCCTCACTTTAGAAGGGTGCTACTGATCTGCCCCAGTGCCAAAATCCCTCTGGACCCCAGTGCTCCAGCCCACAGGGGATAACTGATCTGAGCACCTGGCCAGGAGACAGTTGTTGAAGGAAGTCAAGGGGAAAGGACGTGGCAAAACTCTCAGGAGGAGAGGTTCACCTGGATAAAAAATCACTTACAGTGATTAAATGTAATAGTTGCATCCTCAAGGCCAGAAACTTGGCCTCACAATTTTTATTTGCTGCTTTCTGTTCAAGTAAAAGCTAATCTTCTGTTGTAAAGGCAGCTGCAGGGTGCCCAGTTATCTGTCATTATTGTTTGTAACATATTTTATGAGATGGCACAATGTCTGTCTACATGAGCTAACAGCTTTAAGATGTGTAATTTTTCAACCTCTCTCTAAACGGAATGCACGGTTCCACTGTAAATTTTCTTTTGTACCAAGTTCTTTTAAAATACATTGAAAATGCAGCTTATTATTTCTTTCCCATTACTTCTTTTTACAATAAGTACAGACATAATGTTGGTAATTTTACTAAGTAAGCATAGAAATTTTAATACAGTTTGGGAAATTAAATGCACAGTTAGAAATCCACTTTTTTTTTTTCCATATGAATATACTATATAAAAATTGATGGCTCGATTATAATAATAGATTTTGGTTTTTAATTTTTATTTCAGGCATCACAACCAGATAGTCAAAATGAAGACCAAAAGCACCGAGAAAAGAAACTGCAGAAAGATAAGTCTGTTCATGACACAGATGCTCGTAAACATGAACACAAAGACAGAGGGAAGAGCAAGGAAAGAACAAGAGAGAGAGAGAGATTTAAATCTGGTGAAAGAGATAGGGATAAAACAAGAGAGAGGGGGGGAATGAAAGAGCACTCGGGAGAAGGAGACCAAGAGAGATTAAAATACAAGCTTCAAGAGTCAAATTTGAAGAAGGAAAGATACAGTGTACCAAAAGATAAAGACAGGGAGAGTGATAGAGAAGGAGACAAAAAGCATAGAAGACATGAGCTAAAGCAAATAGATACACAAAATAATCTGAAATCCTATGAAGAAAGAGATAAAGAACATCACAGAAGAAGGGAAAGCAGGCGTTATTTGGGTAAGTTGCTTTGGGTTGCTGTTGTACTTTGAAATATTTGATATTTAGATAGAAGTACTCTGAAACCATGCCCTGTCTGTACATGGACTGTAAAAGCAGACAGGTTTGAGTACCTACTGAAATGTATATCTTTATTAACTCTTGTAGTAACCTAGTTTTATTTTGATGCTTTAAAAATGTTTATGCTCAATTCCCTTCCTCTGAAGAGGGGGTGAATGTCACTGGTTTTGTTGGTCAGTTGACTTGAAGAGATTAAGTACCTTCCTGCCTAGACATTCTCTCCTGAGGGATCCATTTGAATCCCCAAGTTGCAGGCTGATTGCCAAAGTTAGTAGCATGTGTCATTACTCTTACCATTACACAAGACAATTGAGAACAGAGGGATTCATTAGGAAAAAAAAAAGGAGTAACCAGCTTTGGATAAAAAAATTAACGGAATATTAAGTTATTTTTAGAAAGTAACTGAAATACTATTTTCTAGCTGCTAGAGTTAATTATATGCAGAGTTTGGATATAATAAAATTTTTTCATTAATTTATATATATTTTCTAGAGGAGGAGAAAACAAGAAGTGAAGAGCGAGAAAGAAGAGATAAAGAAAAGAAGGTAAAGGAAGGAAAGGAATTAAGTGTTTCATAAAGGAATGAGATACAATTGTAGAATAATGAAGAAACTGGATCAGACTCCAGTTCCCAAGAAATCCAAGAGATGCAGAGATAGTAAGGTCCTCACAACTATACAAAACACACAACAACAAAATGTATCTGAGCCATTCTTCATTCTGTTTTTAAAGTAAAAGTAGAATAAAATTTGCATAGCAAACAGTGTTTTTCTACAGTTTCATAAAAATTTTCCATCTGCTATTTATGCCTTTATGCCTTCTTTACAAGAGTATTGGTAAATATCCATTCTATTTTATATTAGACCACTTAGTAAACAAAGAATTAATTATTTGTGTGAAGAATACATCATCCATAGAATTTTCTGTAGCAAAGTATGCGTTGTCCCAGAAGAATTATCTGGGAATCTCAAGTGATACAATATTTTGAAACTTGCCATCATAGGAGATTTGAAAAAAAAAAAAAAAAGGCTGGAAGATCCACATGGCAGAAGAGGTTAGGTTACTTACCAATCCATCATTTTAGTGGTAAAAAATTAACAGATTTGTGAAGATAAAATGTTTGGAGAATTTTCTAACTCTTTCATGTTTTTTTCCTTTTTCCAGCATAATGACACTAAAAGGAGCATTGACAAACTTTTAGCCTACAAAGTTCAAGAAAGTGAATGGGTACCCAAGTTACAGAAAGATCAAGAATCAGATAAAGAGGGAGAAAGAAGACATAGAGGAAAAAAAGAACATTCTGCGAGGCCAGGAAAAGAGAGGCTTTCAAAAGAGAGAAGTCATAAACGTTACGAAGAAGAAGAGGATGAAAGGCATAAATCAAAGAGATCTAAAGAAAGATCTTCCCATGGAGACAGAGAAGGGCAACCAGAAGAAGCTACTGAGAGACTGAAAAGTAGAGACAATGAAAGGAAGAAGAGTTATCTAAGGGTTAGTTTTGTTAAGATTTTAAAACATTACCTTGTAAGTTACTTTAATTGTTGATATTTCATCACTGATAAGGTGAATAATAAGAATATTTGGATTGTAAGTCAACATTATCTGAAATCTGAAGCTAAAGTGGTAGATTAAAGTACTACCTCTGCATTTAAGTATCCTAACCCAGAGCTGATTCCTTCAATGAAATTTAAAACTAGAAACTTTTCTATTGGCTAGAAATGTCTTTTATTAATAAAATTCTTTATTGCTATGACTTTCGAAATTTTTACTAACACTGTGAAATAGAGATTAGGCCAGAGATCCATTAAAATATATTGGCTGCCTTTATAGGGAAAAAAAATATTTTAATAGAAACTATTTTTGATGTTTCCTATAAAGGGAGCATGGATGTCTTAACTCACAAATAGGCATGTGTGTATACATCACTTATTTGTTTTTTTGCCTCTACTTCTGATGCCATAGGGTATCTTCTGTGGTTGTAATATAGAGCAGGTTGTTATATCCTAGAGATAATACAAGTACTCATTCTGCAGGAATGGGAGAAGAAATACATAGTAATTTGTAACTCTAAAAATCAGTTAAGTTTTATGGAACACAGAACCATTCAGACGGTCTAGGGTAGTTTCTTCTGCTGCCTAAAGGGTGAAGATGCACAAGCTTCTTCAAATAAGAGTTCAGAAATATATGTTCTAGTGAAGGTACTAGGCATCTTCAGTGTAGGGACCCACCACCACTGGTGATTCCTGTAACCGACTTTCTGCAGTAGAATTGAAAAGTCTGCCAGAAGCTTGCTGAAGGTTTGACTTCCTTGGAAATTTACTCAAGTAGCTGTTTACTCACTGATGCTGATGCTTCTGTCTCAGAGTTATGTTTCTTTTTCTGCTGTTCATGGATAGAGAAAAGCACCTTTATATTAAACAACCTATTGAATATATTTCCAAACTTAGGCAAACCTAAGTCCCTGTACTGGGGATTAAGAGAGTCTGAGGCTGTTCTCTGTCCCTGGGTCCAGGTGATGTGAATTGTTGCAGTCCATACTGGTAAAATCTTTTTCTTTGAAGCAGACTGGCCACAGCCTTGCTGAGGTCAGCCCTTAGTCCCTATCAGGTTTTCAGCCACACCTAGGGGTTATTTAGGAAAGTGCTCTGGGCTCACAATTTACACAGTATACACTGGGCCTGGAGAATTTTTTTAAGCATAGTTACTAAAATTCTAATGGGAAGGTACCTATCAAAAAGCCAGACTTTACTCTGATAAAGTATTGTACGGGTTTGTTAAGCAAAGGAGATTCAAGATCCCATCTTGCTTCCTTTCTGAAATGCATTGCAGAAAGGGATGTAGACAAACTTCACTCTCAAGTATTTAGTATTTTCAGGAGAAGCTCATATTAGGTGTATAGCAAATCTTCTATGAGTGTTTATTTTCTTTGCTTACCCTATCTATAAGGAGGAGATTATTCTGATATTCATACACCGAACTTCTTAAAAGCAATGACTGATCAAAAAAATAGTCTGGGTCATTGAAATAATTAATTAGAAACCTTCCTTACTGTTTAGTATCACTACTACTAATACAGGTTCCAATACATATTTCCTCTCAGCATTTCTGACACATGAATATTGTGATTTCTTTTACAGAACAGCGAAGACAAAAAAGAGGAGAGGATTCAAGAAGAAACGAGCCATCAGGATGTAAGGTAGATTCAGAGATTTAAAATAAGTATATACTGTATGCTGTCTCTTAAGATTCAGTCACCTCCAAAACAAAAGCATGAATTCTTGCTCTCAGATATCCAGGGCAAATATGATTTTTTCATAGGCCCTTTGACCAATACTATAGCAATTAAAAAGAAAGGTTAAAAGTCTGTTTTGCCTCTAAGAGGATTTGTATAAAAATGCATGTGTTTGTATTAATTTTTTTTTCCTATCCTAGGATAGCAAGAGTAGTTTTGCAGTCCTTGCAAATTGCATCTGTATTTATCTAGGCACATAGTTTGGGAGAGAGAAATGCTGGATTGTACCACCTCAAAATTCACTCTGCGGTTACATGGGCTCATGTAAGGTTCATGATGGACTATATAGGACTGTCTTACATTGTTTATTTTAATTTGAATATCTCAACTTAGTTTCTACTCTGGATGGTATCTAAAACATTATATAGGTATAGTAAGTTGACTATTGTTTGTGAAAGGGAAAGGTCCAGGTCATCCTCAGTAGGATCAGTAAAATTTTAGGATGATATTTCTAAATGCTATTACTAAGAAATGAAAAATCTTACAGAAGTTATCTCTATATTCTAGTTCTTTTTGCATTCTTTAATGATTTGGCCGTGTGAAATTTCTATGCCATGTTCTGAACCATAATGCTCCAGGTATTGTTGTCAGGCACTGTTCTTATTCTGAAACCCTAGTTTATCTTCCTTGCTCATCAGAAAACTGGCCTGCTGGCTTCTGGGGACACTGACAAAGATAAGGAAGTCATTACCACTGTTGACTAAATGTTACTACCATTTCTTATGTATGGCACAGATCACTTTAGTCTTTTTGAATTTGTCATTGTGGAAGTGTATTCCTGTACAAAACAAAAAAATTTAAATGTTTCAGAATACATATATTGGGATGCTTCCTAGCAGCAGCACTCAACTGTGTCAAGCAGTGCCAAATACACAGGTTATATTTTGAAGCTGTTGGTTGTGGGGGAGAGTCACTGCTTGTGCGTAGCTGGGAAAAAGGAGTTAGCCATTCCTATATGGCAAGGAAAGCTATATAGTTTACTGGGATGTCCCACAACCCTGGTTCAGCCTCAGGCACTGTCAACGTTGAATCATTCTCATTTGTTATGAGAGGATCCAGCCAAATTTTTATTTTTATTGTTGCCTTTACTTATGTTCATCAGTCCCAACAGCAGTATATATGAATAACCTTTTACTTAAGAAGTCAGAACATTCTCCTGTTGAAGTCTGATACTCTACTTATAAAAATATTCAAATATTGTTAAAGAGCAGAGCTGGTCGTTGATTTTCTCCTGCTCTCTCACCCTGACTGTATTTTCCTCATAAATAAAACCCCTGAATGAAAGACAAGACTCGAACGATTTAGAGCTTTAGAGCACATTACACCAACCTGAGACTTGATTTCCAGTTTGCTGCAGATATTAATGCAACTAATAGATGTGTGGGTTTCATAGGGTTTTTTTCCTCCTTCCTTTTTTCCATTTTGATGCAATTACAGGCATTACATTTGGACGGGGTTTTTGCAGTTCTTAGCTGATTAATCACTTGCCTGTTTCATTCTAATTTCATATTGTAGAGATCTAGAAAAGTATTTGTAGAAATATTTCAGTTTATTGGAAATTTTCAACGATTTTTTCCTTTTCAAGTAAAAAGACACATTTTTTCTAAAAAAAATTTTAAAATTCAGAAAACAAAGCCAAAACAAAACTAGTGTTTTCTTCTGAGTTAACAAATAAATTTGATGTTATCTTTTTCAACAGGACTGTAAAAGACGGAGGAAAACTCATTGAAAAAGGGGACAAGAATACAAGACAAGAGGTAAAACTATTTGGCTTTGGAACCTAGAATGTTGCATTTTTCATGGGGTTAACAACAATTACAATATCTATATCAATATAATGACATTCTAAGATAAGGTTTATGTATATTCATGTTCAGGTATCTCTTCTCTTTAGAGGTTAGAGAAGTGATTAGATCAATCAATTAGGAAATTGATTTATTATGTATAAATTTGCTAAGCATTGAAGGCAGCCATAATGCCTAACTTGGCATTTTACAACCAGCTGCTGAAGCAACTAATGGGTATGCTGTTATGCTGGATGATTTTCATAAAACCTCACATTTATTTCCCTTTTGAAATATGTTGAAATCCCTTGCACGTGGACAATTTAGTCTATGGCTTTGAATAGGCTGTTGAAGGAAAAGCCTGACTAAAGATTATATAGATTGGTGTGTGTTGTTTTAAGCTTTATGTTTGCAGTGCATGTTGAGGTAATAAAATGGTATAATTTCAGTCAAGTTCAATCAGCTAGAGAAAGGTTATTTCCGGGATGCCATGAATCTTATTCTTTGTAAGAACAGCAGAGGATTCAATGTTAACAAAACGATTTATGTATAAAAATACCTTCTTTTTCTGTTTTATTCATGTCTCTGTTTCCCTAGTTCCAACATCTGCACTATTTTATTAACAGAATGAGTCCCCCACTATAACTTCAGTATTAGGATAATTTTGTCTAATCCTTGAAAACTAGAAGTCTTATTTTGTTGTTACAGCATCAGAAGAGCTACTGTGTACTATTGAAAGTATAGGCAACACAGTGGGTTTTGTGTCTTTTCCTGTAAAAATACAGGTGGGAAAACAGTTGGTCTTCCCACGATAGAGTTGAGTTGTTTTGTCTTCCTGTATTATTATTTTCAGTCCGTAATCATCACTTGTTAATGCACTTTTATTTATATTTCTAAACTGCATTTCTATGTTTCCTTGAAAATGTAGAAATATAGGAGAAGAACAATTGTTCATCTATCTTTATGCTAAGATTTAGCAGAAAATATTTAATTCTTTGTAAGATTATTTAACAGTTTCATTTACTTTTCTTGATTAGGAAATAAACGATACACACATCTCTAATTCAGACACAGGATTTGGTAACTTTTCAGCAAATTATGAAGATGATTTTGAAGTAAGTAAAGGCATACAGTTATCCCTTTGAAGTAATTCTGCAGTATCAAAATAGTGATTAACTTCATTCACAGAAATAAAAACTACAGGATGTTACATGGATTTTACTTATTCTTTTTTGGTGATAGTGACCTTAAGTTGGCTAACAGTAGATAATAAGTAACTAAAATACTACGTAGGAACTCTCTGCTATATGTTTACTTAATTTTCATCAGGGACTGGGAACCAACTTTGCTTCTGAGTTGAAGTCTTCACAAGATGCTCTTTCTGTCTTCCTGGATTTCAATGATTTAATAATTTTCTATGAAAAATGCTGATTTTTTTTACAATAGTGGGAGCAAGTAATCAATTTCAGGAGGAAAAAAGCCTATTTGTTTTTCGTTGCAAAAAAATTATAGAAAAAAGTATTGACACACAGTAGCCCACTAAGTTGTTTAATTGAACTCTTTTATTTTTAGCTTTATTTTGTTCACTTTAAAGTTATTAAGATAGAGGAGTGTGTTGAATGTGCTTTCATTGCTAGCTGAACCAGCTACATCTTTGTTGTTCATCTCCATGGTGTCCACTGTTGAGCTGTTCACTATAGTGGCCCTTTACTATTCAGTGGAGAGAAATGAGCATGTTGAAGACTTGTTCATAAAATTATCAGGTGGTTGTTTTAGAATGAGATGAATTGTCTTAATTAAGAGAATTACTATAGTATAAGCCTTATGCATGGACTTGCAAACAGATAATATAGTAGTTTAGTAAATTTGAGCCTGCCATTGAAGGGCAGCTTGAATCAAAACTATCAAATAAACAGCTTTATATATCTATGAAGCATTTATGCCACCAAACACTGTGTAATTTTATTTATTTTAAAAACACATAATTCACCTGAACATATGGTTCCTACTTTAGGATATTTTGGGGAAAAAAAAATAAATCTGTTTTGGGCACTATAGAAACAGTACTGTGGGATTGTCTTCTCTTGATTAAAATTACTGCACAGTCAAGACATGCTGTTGTAGGCCGATTGTATGAGATTCAGTAAGGCCAAGTGTTGGGTCCTGCATTTCACAACAACCCCAGGCAATGCTACAGGCTTGGGGAAGAGTGGCTGGAAAGCTGCCCAGCAGAAAAGGACCTGGGGGTGCTGGGTGACAGCTAGATGAACATGAGCCAGCAGTGTGCCCAGGTGCCAACAGCATCCTGGCCTGCATCAGGAATAGCATGGCCAGCAGGAGCAGGGAAGTGATGATGCCCCTGCATCCGGCACTGGTGAGGCTGCACCTTGAGGACTGTGCTCAGTTCTGGGCCCCTCACTACAAGAAGGACACTGAGTTACTGAAGAGTGTCCAGAGAAGAGCAACGAAGCTGGTGAAGGGTCTAAAGCACAAGTCTTACGTGGAGAAGCTGAAGGAATTGGGGATGTTTAGTTTGGAGAAGGCCGAGGGGAGACCTCACTAGCCTCTACAACTATTTGAAAGGAGGTTGTAGGGAGGTGGGTGCTGGCCTCTTCTCCCAAGTAAATAATGACAGGATCAGAGGAAATGGCCTGAAGTTGCAGCAAGGAAGGTTTAGATTGGACATTACAAAGAATTTCTATACTGGAAGAGTGGTCAGACACTGGAACAGGCTGCCCAGGGAGGTGGTTGAGTCACCATCCTTGAATGTATTCAAGAAACGTGTAAATGTGACACTTCAGGGCACACTCTAGTGGCCGAGGTTGTAGGGTGGGGTTTTTTTGTGGGTGGTTTTTGGTGGAGTGTGTGTGGTTGTTTGGGGTTTTTTTTGTATTGATGGCTGGACTCAGTGACTCAGAGGTCCTTTCCAACCATGACAATTCTGTGATTTTGTGTAAAATGGCTCTCAGCCAGAGGATTTATAAGCATTTGTATGAAAAATTTTATATTTTATTTTGACAGCATTTTAAATGTCTTTTAAAAGATCATGAAAAAATAAGTTTAGAATCCATGTGTATTAGTTATTGAAAGTCCTGTTACTTTTAAAGGATTATGAAGATGACTTTGATGATGATGATGAAGACAAAAGTGGTGAAGAAAGAGATACAGAAGAAAACCTAAGGCAGATTCCACTTTCCAGAACATCAGAAATTGAAGAAATTCAAAGAGCAATTAGTGCAGAAAATGATAGAATTTTTACTTCACTGCCAAGTAAAACAGAAAATGAAAAAAAGGAACCAATTATGGGTATGTGACTATATACCAGTCTTTTTTATTAAATGGATGAGTAACACATACAACTTAGTAGTAAACAGGCCACTTTTTCTAGAAGTCTGCCTAGAGGCAGAAATCTGGTCCTCTGGATGAGTCACTTGTTTTTTTTGGGGTAAGAACTGTAGCTTTCATATTGCTAAAGAATGACTCAGAGACATTACTAATCATTTAAAATGTGAAGTACAGACTGACATTTAATATACTTTATTTTGGGTAAGAAGAGGATATGAGAGTCTGGATTTTGAAAACTGGAGGAGTGCTAGAACACAACGTGGGGCTTCTTGTGACATTAATTTGGCTTTTTCTTTTAGCAAAAAGCTACTGCTCTGGGTGGGAAGGCAGGAGAAATACAGATACTACTTAAACATACAGTTTTGTATCACTTTTAAAATGCTGGGTTTTTTTCTGAAGTGTGACTAAGGAATTGTTAGTTGATCTCATATCTGTGCCAGATCTACTTATTGAACAAAGTATAACTGTGGTTCCCCTGTGCACTCTCCATTCTGGTGAACGGCAGCATAGAATCCGTGCAAAAGAATCTTAAACACTTTTTATTCTAGTTTGTACAAAGTTATTACAGTCATGGAAAAACAGCAGAGGATTCCTGTAAATCTTTACAGTATCAATAGATTTTCAGTTAAGCAGTCATTGTAAGTGAGAAACAGCATACTGTAGTATGAATTTCTTGCAGAAGATTTATTTAATTATTGTTTTTCTATCAATGTGGACTCAATACAGGAACTCCATTAGTGCTATAGATCTAATGAACAGGATGGAATTCTAATATAGAATCAGATTTTTAAATTCTGAATTGTAGCTCTTAGTGCTTTATTGTAAATTACACAACACTCTTTTTGGTTTAATTTTTGATCTGGTTTGGTTAAAATGGTTGTTGATCATTCTGGTAAGATTTTTAGAAGTTTAAAAGCATTTTACAGTATTATCTGAAACGGCAGTCTTTCTCTGAGAGAGTGAAACACCATTGGTCCTGACTGGAAGTTGGGTATTAAGGTCAATTAGCTGCCACCTAGCCAGGAAAGGGAATAAAATCAATATGACATCAGATATTGTAGTTGTTCCATTAACTGTGACTTTTAAAGCATCAGTTTTCAATGTTTTGCTTATTCATCCAACGGCATCTGTTAAGCTTCTACTGATGAGGTTCTCCACTAGCTGTAGTGATGAAATCTTTTTTCCAGGTGTAGCATGCACATGGTGGAGTCTGTGAATTTGATAGGATTTTTAGAGCTGGTTAAACTGTACACAGAGGAACAAGGGATCTGCTAATGACAGGAGAAAGAGGCACTTCCTTCACCATAGTCTTCTAAAATAAAAACTACGAAGGCCAGTCATTTTGAATTATTGGTAAAGGACCATAATAAGGGAAAAATGCTGACCCATAACTGGAGTAAACAAGGCTATTGTAGTGATAACTGTGCTAGAACATGTTGTGTAATGTGCAGACTAGTAACTTTTAGTAGTCGTGAGCTGTTGCTTTTTAGACTTACTGCTTTACATTTTAATGCACCGTAAAGTGTGAATTATAACACTATGTTTTATAATATCACAGAAGGGAAATACCCTGCTGTCAGAAACTCTTATCGTGGAATATTCATGGATTTTAAAATGGCAAACCAACGACAAAGTAGCCGAAATATTGCTAGTAAGCAGAAGTAAGTGTATTTGAAATAATCTACACAAAATGGCAACTCCCTCTGTGAGATGTAATTTTTTCCATTATATTTGAAATACTCTAAGCTCATAACCTTGAGGCTTTTAGACTAAAATATTATTTTGTAAGCTAACAGTAATTAGTTCTTCAGTAAGTATAATTTACAGGCATTGCAAATGTCATTTTATAGCAGAAATTGACCTATATGTCAGTTTTATGTGTATCATTTTATTACAGAATGAATTGCCAGGATTGTAATTTCTTTGTATAATTCTTCAGTCACTTAATGTGTTATTGACTTACAGTTCTAAAGCACAAGCCTTTTAGCTGCTCTTAGGGCTTTGCAATTTCTTGAAATAATGTAAGACTCTATATGGTACAAACTGTTGCCAAAATAGCACGTTCCCCTTCAGGGATAATACCAGTTGGTGTAAAAACATATTATTACTATCTAAAATTGCTCTAGATTTGAGACATCTGAGAAGCCTTTATACTAAAGAAAGAAATTGATACCTGTTTCTCGTGGAACTCGCCAGAGCTCCAGATTTATCTAAAGCACTGTAGTTATCTCCCATTTTCTGTTGCACCAAGCAATAATATTACATTTAATTGATAATACTAGATTGCATTGCTTCATGGCTGCACATCAGTGGCTAATCTTCACAAAAGGGAGATTTTATTGTTAGGCTGTCTAATTCACCTTGCCTAAATTTATATGCCCAGATTTTATGCAAGTTTATTTTCTAGGCTTCTTCTCTAGACAGTGGAGACTGATGAGGAAATTCAGGAAGGCATCTCTCTGAAGAATTGCCTTCTGAAGTGTTTGTCAGCCTCTACTGATTATGTATATAATATATATAACTGTGTACAAGTATGTTGCCTGTGAAGATAAGTAGCATTTTCAGGGAAAGAAAAAGGTTTTGTGGAATTTAATACTGTGATAACACATTACTACCAGTAAGCTAACTGAAACATACCATAAATGAGCTGTAGCACTTTGAAGTTGCAAGTATTAGTAGGCTTATTAGTTTATTTTAAGCATTTGTCTGCATGTATTATTAAGATTTTTAACTAGGAAGCAACTTTCATTCGTTTGAATTAGATCTCAGCAATCTGTGCCCATCATGTTTGTGAGGAGGTGGTGTATTAGGAAGTAGAAATAAACATACAACGTGGGTAAGAAAAATGCAACAGATGTCATCAGGTAGCAGAAAGACGTCAAAATTGTCCTTATGTATAAAGAAAAATCCAGCCTAAAATATTGGAGGGGAAATTCCAGCTCATGTTGCTCTAGTCTTTTCCCTTTTCAAAGACTATCTTACTGAGAAGAAATAAATTTATTTAATGTATATATTTAAAATATATTTTAGGACTGGTGCTGTTATTCATTTCCCTAGTGGGTACAAATTCAGGCAGTCTGTTATCAATGGAGATAATTCAAAATACATTTGCATAAGTCTAACAAAACCAGGATATTATAGATGATCTCTGTAAAGCACGTACACATATAGGTGGTGTAAGTTAATAAAATGAGTTTAGAAGAATTAGCCACTTTCCTAACTATAGAAAGAGAGAGACATTAATCTGTTGCCTCACAGAAGAGCTTTTGAATACTCTGATAAGTTGATAGTGCTAGGCTTTGACAGTTTGGGTTTAATAATAAATGCCATAAGTTTGCCTTTTGCAATCAATATTGTGTTTTCAAATATGGTAATTATCTCAGAATAGCATTAAAGGAGAACAATAACAATATTATATCTACTGCTATTCATACATTTTTATCTTGGTACAGCTTCAAGTTGGATAGATCAATAGGTTGTTAAATCTCTGGTACTGTACAAAATCAAGTTGTTTTTCTTTTGGCATACCAAATACTTGGTCTTAACCATTTTTCTGTTTTCTCTCTTGTAATTAATTCTAAAGAAAACGGAGTTCAGAACTTCTGCCACTAATTGATCTGGACTTCTCAGTTAGTTTTTCTTTATTGGATCTGCCTCCTGTAAATGAGTATGACATGTATATCAGGAATTTTGGTAAAATGAACACTAAGCAGGTGGGTAACAAATATGTGGTAATATTTAAATTCTGAAAGTGCTGATTCTTGTTTTGGGAATTAATTTTCCCTACCAAAGAAAGTTACTAAAACTAATAGAACAGTAAAGTAATAAATCAATAATTTTAACCTTAATGACCACAAAGCAATGGTATCAAAACTTTTTGGCTGAACAGAACATTTCCATTTCTGTGTTACAAGAGAACTCTCTCATGTTCCTTCCCCATTTTCTAAAGAACTTTCTGTATGTCTGTGACTCACTGTCCCAAGTATGCTGGGCTTAGTATTTACAGATAATGTAAGATATTCTGTATTTTTGCAGCAGGGCCAGCACTCTTGTGTGAAGTGTGGTAAAACATGCATGCACAAAATAGTGATGCTGTGTCAGTATGTTTAGGTCTGACTTTACAAACAGAAGAGTTGAGCACATCAGTTTTAAAATGACTGTTTAAGTCCTATTTAGTTATGGGCTGTCATTCTTAGCTCTGCCACCCATCTATTGATCCCTTTATTTTTCTACTTTAGGCATATGTTCAAAGTAATGAGGACAATCTTGAGAGAGACATTCAGACTGAGGAAGTTGAGATGTTGGAGAAATGGACTCAGCATCCAGGAGAAAGTGCCCTTGTATCTGGAGGTGAAGAAAGTTTTTATCTTACTCATTTACGGAGGTGTGCATGTCAAGTTTTATCTTTTGTACCCATTAATTGTCAGAATTTATAATGTGACAGGCTGCATCAATAGCAAACTGCTATAGGCACTCTGAACCTATGGAGGGGGGTGGAGAAAACAGTGTATTTCTTCTGGATTGCTGTTGCTCTTGCCAGCAGATACAATTCCCCAGCAGATTTTGTTCTTCAGTACTGTTATTTCTGCTGAAGAGAATTTGATCCCTGACACTCTCCTCTTGCTGAAAAATTGCATGGTTCTTATGCTTTTCTTAACTGATTGCCCTTTGAAGCTTCGAATGTGGTTTTGGCTTTTGTTGTTTTCTTAGGCCCCATAAACAGCCAGGATGTGTCAGTGAATGGAGCACTAACACCTCAAATTGATTCACAAAGGTTAACAGATTTCCTCCGGTCTGCTTGCCAGGTACACTTAGTACTTAATATCCCTTATGAGTTGTGTGCATAAGTATACAGTGTGATAGATCACTTACAGTACTTATTCTGACTAATTTAAATAAATTACTCAAATAATGCTCATTATCAGTAAGATTCATCTCTGTGTGAAGGATTGGAACCAGACCTGTGCAACTTGTATGTCTGTAAAGCTGTATTTGCACAGATATAAACTTAACAAGAGATTCCATAAAGGTTTATTAAATTAATCCACATACTTTAGAAAGTTACAAATAGCAACACTGAAAGATAAGATGACCCCTTTATTTCTATAAATGTAATTATGTTTGAAAGGTGATTGCTGTTTTGCTAGAGGAAGATCGAGTTGCAACAGAACCCAGTTGGAAACCAAGATCTGGACAAACCAGTCTGTCTATTAGTGATAGCTGTTTCCAGTTAAATACTAACCAGCCATTCCTCCATGGTAAGTTAATTTTATTCTATATTTTTTAGTATACAGTGTGAACTCTTCTTCCTTATGCAAAATACCATGCTCTGTAATGTCTGAAGTGCAAACAGCACATACCAGGTTATATAAATAATGAAAAGCCCACTTTTCTTATAATTGCTTATCTTGCTGCTCCTAACTCTGTGCAGCTTGGTTTCACATAGGGAACATCAGAGCATCCTAGCTGCTGTGAAACCAGAAATATAGTCAGTGATTAGCATGATATAGGGGTGCCCTGGGTGTAATTTCTTGCCCTTCTTGTTGAAGGGCCATCCCAAGGGATGTAATTTTGTTTAGGATCTCTGTGCTGACAGTAGGGCCAAAGTTGGAAACAAAGCAAGGTTACTGAACAGGGAAATGATAGCCTGATATATTTGAACTGCAGTTATATCTTCCCCATGTAAACAGTGGATGTTCAGATGAAAATAAAAACGAAAAATAAAGTATCTGTAATTATGTTAAGAAGACCTATTATAACACAAAACCATACATATTCTAACACGAACACAAGATGAACCAGAAAAAGCCTGGTGTGTGCTGGTCCCTGTTTGAGACTTAGCTGAATTTTAGTCTATATACTGACATCAGATCAGATTGGCTTGCTTATGCCCAGAATAATTATTCTATTATCTTTCTGGATCTCTGCCTTTTTGCTTTCTACTTACTTCTAATTTTTAGATTCTTTCTCCAGTCCCTCCTTTTTTCTTGTGTAGTGTCAAAAGCAACCCACTCTTAACAGAAATATTATTCATAATTACATCTTAGATTGGTTGTTGCTATAGCAGCTAAATATGCTTTTTCATCTGCAGTGAGTTTACTTTTTTATTTATTGCTTTTTTTATCTTTTTTTTTTTTAATGGTTTAGACAGAAAAATATCCTGCCTTTGTGTGTCTCAAGTTCAGAGGCAGACACTACTTTCTGTTCATGGATTACCTAAAAAGGCAAGTGTTGGTTTACTGAACAGAAAGAGCATCATATGCGTTTGGAATATCTGGCAGCCCTCCAGTCCTCAGAAAGTTTTAATATGTGACTCAGAGGTATGTTTTAATAGAATTGTGTATTTGTCCATTGAATAAAAGGCTCTATTATGTGTATTCTGTTTTCTTGTCTTGCTGCAAGATGTTTCATCTTTTAAGAAACACATTTGAACCTAGTGAGCAAAACACTGTTCTCATTCCATTTTGTGCTCCAGTACTAGAATGTAGTGATGGTCATGGTGTTTTGCGGGGGATTTTTTTGTAATTTTGACTTCATTTCATGATTGAAGAGTGAAAGGAAGTAAAGTAGCTGGTTCAAATGTTGTCAAGACTTCTCTGTGCCCATCTCAGTCATACAGTTGAATCATCTGCTTCAGCTTTGTGGCAGTAGATGCAGATTACACAACTGTCTTGAAAAGGCAAGGCCTACTGAAAGTCCTGTATCTTACTTCCCTTTTAAATAAATTGTCCTGCTGCAAACACCTCTAATCTGTCTTTTCTGGATTTGCATGTGTAGGAAGAAAAAACATATTTCAGGCTTTTCAAATTACTGGCCTTTATAATAATATCAACCATGTGTATTTTTACTGCCTAACAGGTGATATGTTGCTGCTTTAGTCCCAGTAAAGCAACCTTAGTTTTTGCTGGAACAATAGATGGTTCATTGTTGGTGTGGGATCTCCAAGAAGACTCGAGAATGCACCCTCATGTGATGATCAGTGAAACTGACTGGACATTTAGAGTGCCAACGTTTTCCACTGGTTAGTATCTATGCTTTCTGATCAGTCATTTTGTGGGCAGTGAAACATGCCACTACTAATTCTTCTCAGAACACTTTTTCTCAGTTGCCTAGGTTAGCCAGTTCAGAGATTATATTTAGTCTAGTAAAAATTGGCAATTGGTGATAACTGTAAAAAAATGGAAGCAGCTCAATAAGCAACAAGCAGTGAGAATAGAGAGGTGGACCAGATATAAAACCTAAGGAGTATTGTAATATTAAAATGGACTACTATTCAAATAATGGCTCATCTGAAATAATTAGCCTGATCAGTTTTCATGCTGTTATCTCCCTTAATATATAATTCTTTTTTATCTACATGTAAACACATCTACATCTAAACACATGTATTAAGATGTATTTTTTCTAAAAAGAGAAGTAATTTAAGACTGTAAAACACAGTTTTCCAAATGTCAGTTAAAGGTCATAATCTGTACAAATTGTCATGTAAGTCTTCATGTTTCTATCAGCTTGTATGCAAGGTGCGTGTCCAAGTGTATCCATGCATCACCTCTGGGAGAATCAGTGCAG
This sequence comes from Hemiprocne comata, assembly GCA_020745705.1. Taxonomy (NCBI): domain Eukaryota; kingdom Metazoa; phylum Chordata; class Aves; order Apodiformes; family Apodidae; genus Hemiprocne; species Hemiprocne comata. The sequence continues at coordinate 11,136,497 of CM036587.1, forward strand.
CTCTACTCTGTGGGATCTGTCTCATCCTAATATCCTGTATATGGTTAGCTGGATTGATAGTATTGATTAGATTTAGGTCACTTACAGATATTATACAGCTGTCTTATATCTACATACCCTATTAAGTGTCTAAATCTTTGGTCTGAATCTCACCTTTATGCATTTCTAAAATGACACGTAACTTTATCACTTCTGGATTCTATCTAGATACACTAAAAGTTAAATCAGGATTGTGGAGTTTTTATTGCCAATTTATCAGTTATTGTAGCAATGTAAGATCTAGGAATTTCTCATATTTTCATTACATATACAACGTTTTTCTGCCATCCAGCTTGTCACATGAGCAACATTTCTAGCACTGGGGCCCATTGGGAGCTGCAGCATGCTCTTTCCAGGTTCCTAATGTTAGACAAGCACAGCTACAAAAAAGAATGTGGAATTAATTTGTTGCATTGTTTAGATTTGGCCTAAATTGCTGTTGCATATGTATTGGGAAGCCAGAACAAAGTTTACTTTTCTGAAGTGCTATGCATGATCTCCTTTCATCCTTTGACTTTTTCCTGTCACTGCATTTCTGTTTTTCACACTTCTGATCCCTTAATGTATGATCAAAATAACATAGGCTTTTGTAAATTTTCTTCTAATCCATGGATGACAAATTCAAGAGTTACAGAAGCTTATTTAGGGCATGTAAGTGACATACTAGTGGATTCAATCCAAAATACTTGACTCTGCACTGGAATTGGTGTATGAGCTCCTTACAGTTTTATGAACCTGATGGAAATGAATGAATCTTTATGCCTATTACTAATGTTTGTCATTGCAAATTTAAAGAGAGGAGCAAGTCATTCATCTTACTGAGGTTTTCAGTATATGTAGTTGTGTGTTGAGAGGTTGGGAATGAGGTATACATACCAGCAGTTTGACCCTTGATTTCTCTCAATCTTAATTATAAATTTATTCTATTTTCCTTGGCATTGCATTGTACACTGTAGTGGAAAATAAAACATAGCAATATTTTAGAAATATTTTTATTATTGCAAAATAAGTCCTCCTTTATGTATTTTTCCTTTTTTTGTGTGTTCAGGTGCTACCATTTAACTTACACAGAGGTGTTATTTTTCTAAACAAAACCCCACAGATGCACAAAATGCTCTTTTGGTCACAAGTGTGTCTAATTGCAGTAATCATGTTAATCATTAGTTGGTTGCTGATAGACAATTTTTTTAGTAGATCAAAGATGTTTGGTCTTGTGTTGCACAATGTATATATACTGTTCCTTGTAGTTGCTTATATAAGCAAACATTTTTTAATGCTGTATACTTAGGAAGCTTTATGTCTTTGGTCTTAAATGAGATTAAGTTCAGTGCACAGAGCAAGTCCAGAAATTAACAGTATCTGACAAAGATTTCATGTCAAGATTGCTCTAAATTCACTTTTAAAATGTTATTAAAGGGTAAATATATATTTTCTTGTGGTGAATTGTTTGTTTCAGCATAGTTATTTTCTATTAAATAATGCTCTGTCAGAGTAATTTTTCTTCAGTTTTGTCTTTTCTGTAGTAAGGACTTATTTATTTCTACCCCTATTATTTGTGGAGCTTGAAATTCATGTAGTTCTTTAAATGGATACCCTAAAATAGCAGATTTTAATGAAATGTCTGTCACAGTGGCATAAGTGGTGCAGCAGTCATTTGGTAAATGAGAAGTAAATACAAGGTGGTGAAACATTGATTTACGTAGTAGTGTTTTCTTAATTTAGGAAGCAGTTTGCAGGATCATCTTTGAGACTTTGACAAAGTAATTCTTTACAAAGTTATTATTTGCCCTTTTTTCTTTGCAATCAGCATTCTCCAATAAGCTGAAAAGTGATGAGGGTTTTTTTGTTGGTTTGTGTTGGAAAGAATACAGTCTATACCTCTCATTATCCTTAATTACAGATGGCATTCTTAACTCAGTAAGCCACACCTCTCCTATACTAGCAGTGGAACCTGTCTCAACCTCTCTCTACACTGATCAGAATGACAGACTTTCAAGCCTCTCTCACCAGGAGGGTATGTAAGCTGCTCTTCAAAGTATCAGTGTGTCTGAGTCTTTCTTTAGGCATCTAGTGAAACAAATGATAAAACAAGTTACCACTCAAAAGCTGCCTTTAGAGAAGTCTTAGTGCTCCTAAAATGTCAAAAAAACCCTATATAAAAAAGTGGAGAAGCATGCTTATATCTGAAAGCACTTAAAATATGTGACTGTACTCTGTGTCTTTTTGTCTAATTTTTTTATGACTAACTTTTGCAACGAAACTTTAATCTTCATGCCCCCAAATTCTCAGGCAGTGTGCTAGAGGAGACATTATTACTTCTATTGCAGATTGTCGCTTTGAAATCCATGGTAGCCCAAAGAAATGTGCACCATATTGCAAATTTTACAAGATTTCTTCTATTGTACTTCATGTTCTGTTCCAAAGTCCATGCAGAATCCCAACATTTTAAAAGATAACAACAGAGAATAATTGCTTACCTGCTAGGACAAACTGAACATACCAGTTTCATGTCTTTTTCTTTGGTAAAATTCCAGCACTTTCCCTTTTCATGCAGCTGAGATGATCATAAAAGTTTCAGATAATATATTAACCTAGGAAATGTTTCAAATCCTTTTGTATTGTTCAAGATGAAGGTCAGTGGATGAATATAAATTATTCCTATTCCTTCCATAAAAATATCAGGTCATCCATTTCAGATAGCTTCAATGGATGAAAATGGAATCCTCAATATGTGGGTGAGTAATATATGTATGAAAAGAGAGTTTCATGTGTTGGAATACTAAAATACTTCTTCAAATATAGCAACTTAAATCCAGGATTTCTGATGAGAATTTCCTCCCTGAAAAGTACAGCCACACTAGCCATTCTGTTGGAATTCTCTTCAAAGTTTTTGACCTGACTCTACAATGCCATAATGTTATCCTTAGGCAAAACTATTAACAGGTACATGGATTCATGAAAACAGGCAATCAGTAGTTCTGCTTCATAAGAATATGTTAATGTATTTCTATTAATTGACTAGTAGACCTTGGTTGATCCTCTTTCACCCACCTGCTTTATTCTATTTGAATCACAGTGGTGTCAGAGACTGTACTGAATCTATATAAGAAGTTCTATTCATAATTTATATAAAAGAAATGTTCAAGAGGCAAAATGTGAAGATCTGTGGGTAAGATTACCCTGCCTGAAACATAACAGGCAGTTAAGCACCAGGTCTGTTGCTCTTCACTGCTGTTGTGACAACTCTTCTTTCTATTGGATGTATTCAGTCTTTTTCTAATGCAACTCTAGACCAGCTGCTGAACCTGTTGTTTGCATCTGAATTGATCTTGCTTGAGGAGCTCAATGGCTCAGTGAATAATAAGGGATAAAAGTATTTCCCTCTCTATCACTAGTTAAGTCCCTTAAAGCTCTCAGTAACTTTAGTAGCAACACATGCAGGCCAAATGATCTACCCTTTCTATTTCACGAATAGTGAGTAGGACAGGAGATGTGTTGCAATTCCCTATTTTGGGGTTCAGAGTGGGTTTTTTGTGACTGACCAAAGCAACAAGATGACAATTTAGTGATTAAGTGTAGATTGGAACTTCTCATATTCTGCTTTCCAGCAGGGAACGTCCAGCAGCCATGTGCAGCTATTTTTAGCATTGCAGACATTGACAGGGGATAGAGAATCTACCTGAAATCTTTGTAATGTTAGACCTACCTATCTAAATGTTCCTTTGGAATTATGTTATGCATTATGACAACTGGTTAAAAAACTTTAAAGCCTGGTAAATAATTATTTCTTATTAATGTTAAATATTGCCTTTTCAGGTGGTTGTTGAATTACAAAAAGTCGATTTAGCTGGTTCACAAACTGATTTAGGTGAGTACTGTACATTAGAAATACCATAAAGTGCTTGAGTTTTGAGATTATGAAGTTGACAAAAAGTAGTTTAGAAGAAGGCAGAATTACTGAGGAAAAGATTCATTCTGAATAGTGCATGTATTTGGTATTTGGGGTTTTTGGTTAGGCATCACGAGAGTTATTTTCGCTGCTATCTGAATCCCATCTGCTAATTCAGTATTGGTAATTGCCAACAGACAACCACATTTTTTTTATTAAGTCAAACCAGATTTTTGTGTCCTCAACAGGTTGGGTTTTTTTTTCAAAGAATATGCTATTTTATGTTCTTTTCAGTCCTCCTATTCTTTCTTTACTTTTAACCAAACCTATTATAATGCTTTTGTTCTTGCCTATATCTCCATTTTGCTAATTGTCTTGAAACTTTTGGGCAGGTTACTTATGTAGTGTGAAAAAAAGTTTCCATTGTAAAAGTAAAGAACAAAACTCATTCAGCCCTTTTTTGAGTTGTGTGAATTAAGAAAATTACATTTTTTATTTTCTTTGAACAAAATTAAACTTGAATACTTACCCTACCGGAAAAGGCTGTGATTACAATCCTGATACATTTTCAGATGTATGTATAAATAATGAAGTATGCTAACAAACTCGATTTTTTGATCAGTTTTCTAATGCATAAGCTCGCGTGCCATGTCTGGCTATATTAAGCTGCTAAAGCTGGGTATTATGTCTGTGGAGAGGTGCATTTTATCACCATGGTTGCATGTTGACACAGTTTTACTGCCACCAGCATTCATTTCTTTTCCTTTTCAAAAAATTCTCACGTTAGAAGGGTTTGAATTATTGATGTTATTCTCTACTAACAAGTAACCTAGACCAACCTTACAGAAGTATTATTACAGTCTCTCATTACTATAGTTCATTGTCAGAGATCCAAGTGCATTTTCACCATTGATAGAACTGGGTTTTATAGGGTGATATTACAAGGATGTTATATGGATACTGTAAACTAGAAGAAACATATCATCATGTTTCCCTTTCTCTGTCCTCTTTCTTTGTTTTCTGTGAAAGATTACACGTGTTCAGATTTGACATACCAAAAGTTTATCTACAATAAACCATTTAATTATGAAATATTCTTTTACTAATTAGCCCAGGTTTTAATTTGATGATAGCACATTCTTAATGCAAGGTGCTTAAATCAGTTTAAATAATTATTTCATATAATTTTAGGTTTAATTCCTGGAGGGAAAGTGAAGTTAGTACATAGTTCTACTATGGAATTAAATAACAGGTAAGAAAATCGGGGGATTTAGATTTTATGTGTGTGTCTCACAGAGCTATTCTTTTCCTATACTTTTTTAATTTACTGTTAATACTGTTTTCATTAGAAGTTTTGATTTTTTTTAAATATACACTTCTCCCTAGAGCCAGTCATATACATTTCAGAGCAAGAATTTCTGTATAGAGTTGCATAGCTTTAGCAGAGAACTTCCTACATTGATATCATATTTTACCCTTATGTTTTTCCTAGCCTTTTCCCAAAGGATGTGCGCCAGAGAATGCCCCAGACACTGACTATTAAATTTCTGTCTTCTAATCCTAATAATTTCATTGTTGGAACAAACATTGTGAGTAATGTGCTGAGATTCATCTCATTGTTATTTTTTTTGTTTTGGAAGCTGCCATTTACTTGGAATTTTACCAGTAGGCTGATAAATTTGTAATTTGAGACTGTTATTAAAACCTGCTAGTTACTAAGATGTATTAGCTGTTAAGTATCTTTTAAGGTAGCAGCCCTGTGAATTATTTAACTTTGTCTTGTTATAATGATAAATTTATCATATAATGATAAATTTTATTTTGTCTTGTTGAATTTTACTTTGCACTGTTCATAGGGGCTGGTAGGCCATGGTACAAGACACGATTTAAAAGTCTTTCCAAAGCTATTCAAACCCCAGGAGAGCGGACTCAGATCAATAAGCATCAATGCAATTGATTTCTTCCCTTTTGGAAAGCCACTCTTTTTGGTATGAAAACATTTTAATATAATACAAGTTTCCTTTTTTAATTACTTGCTGAGGGAGGATTTCTAATTTGTTATTTTTAAGTAGAAGTGATAGTCGATTTACCTCACTAATTTCAATCTGCCATGAAGGGTGACAACAAATCTTGTGTCCTGGTGTTTGAACTTTGTTTATATAAAAGGTGGACCATCTGTCTCACATAAACAAATGGCAATCTCACTTCAGCCTTACAATTTATTCTTTGTTTTTACTGAAATTCAGCATTGCAGGAAGGTCTTCTGCTCTTAAAGAAGCCTCAGCTGCTTCTCACTCTTAACGACGTAATAATTTCGGAGACAAAATATTTGTATCGCTGTGAAATAAAGGTCTGTGGAGCAGCTCTGGACATTCATTCCCTGCTTTCTGTTCCTCTGCACAGCAGGCATACCCTTGGGATGTACCGAGTGGTCAGACATGTTCAAATCTGCCCTCAGCAGTTCATATTGACACACCACTGTTTTTATTTGTCTTCCTGTGAAAGTTTATTCAATGCAAGTTACATCTAATTTTAGTAGGATTTTCCACCTGCTTATCTTTGCATCTATTTGTACTTGATCCTCTCTTAAAAATGCTTTCTTTCTAAATTTGTCATGATTTACATGACTTCATTGAGATTGCCTAAGGTACAAAATGAATGTGTTTGGCTACAGTGTACGTATTTTGTGGCACCTCTGTGCAGTCAGAACTTTCTTTTACCAGATGTTCTTACCTTTGCATTTGTTTGGAATGGCTTCTACAAGTTTGCAGAGTCCTTTTAAAAGTAAGCACAGTTTGCAGAGTCACTGTAAAAAGTCATCATAATTTGAAAATTGTAGGAATTCTTCTTGATGTAGAGGTGGCCCAGGGAATAAGTTATTTTTGGTTTTCATAGAATAGCTTCTTTTGTAGATGGATTAGATCAAATGTGTAAATGTTGCCTATGCTAGGCAAGACAAAGGTTATAAGAAAATATATGGAAGCAGTGAAATCTGCCTGACTTTGGCTTTAGTTGTTCAATATGAATCAGTTTAATATCATTATGCTGTTAACCACAGCCTGTCCTACTGAAAGCTATTATTTTTTTTAGATGACGTGTGTCACTAAGTAGCCCCCTGAATTTCTCTCTAGGCTCTGATCTCATCTTGTTTCAGACTACCTTCAAGTTGTACTGGTTCATAGTAATAGTGAAGTTGAGAGTTTGAGAACTTTTTTTTAAATTGAAAATTAGGACTTCAACCCAGGATTAATGGGTTAGATTACTCTAGTATGCTCACTGCATTTTTACCCCTTATGAACTCGAAATTGCATTGAAAGTTAAAATCCAGGTAGTCCATACAGTCAGATATGAGAGATATGTGCCATTTGAGTCAGATAACTGATTTTATTTATATGGTCTATATTCTCAAGAAATGAATTGCAGTTTTTATCTTGCTTAGTTTGTTTTGTTCCCAGAAAGTATTTTCTTTTTGACTACAATCTAGGTTGGCTGTTCAGATGGAAGCATTAGATTACACCAAATGACATCAGAGTATCCCCTCATGCAGTGGAATGACAGCACAAATGGGCAGCCAGTTATTGCCCTACAGTGGGCTTTAACAAGACCCTCTGTGTTTTTTGTCCTGGATGCATCATCTAATATTTACATTTGGGATCTTCTGGAAAATGATTTGTTGCCTGTGGCAAAGCAGACTATTCCATCAGAGACGTAAGTACATCACGTTACTATCTTTTTAACAAAATAGCAATATTATCATCTACATTTTGCTTAAATACTGCATAGGGTTTTTTAAAATATGCTTTCCTGTAATTTTTAAACTGTTAGAGGTGTGGAAAAAGACTATAGCGAGTTAAATATTAGATTTAATTTATCCTTATTTATTTATGATTTTATACAGTCTGATAAAGGATAAATAATGTTAGAATAAATCAAAATCAAATGTAGCATTATCAGTTGGGGCAGGTGTTTGTACATGGAGCAGCTGCTGTTTATAGGAAGAGAAAAATTTTGTTCCCACTGGACTGTTCTAAGTTGAAAGATAGCTTTGCTGGATCAGAATCAACCCCTAAAATAGGCAGGATGTTGGACAACATTTTAAAATGCCTCTATATAGTATGGTTACTGATATAAAGAAATACATTGTGCTCATTGTCACAAAGTAAACAAGAATATTTTTGGCTACCACCTATTCAGGAAGGCTACCATCAGGGTGGTCTCACAGTACTGTTTCTGTTGTTAGTGTAGAGACCTGGGTATCCTGTAGACTGATGCAGAAGAGCAGTTTAATTCAACCTTTCTGAATTATCGTCTTGAGGATTCCCTGATGGGAACCCTACTGGGAGACTCTCTCTTCCTTAGACTTAAGTTAGTCTTGGTGAATATCCCTCTAACTAAAAGTTCTCCTTGTAGTCTTTTAAACTATAGCAAAGTGCTGCTAGTTTGGGGAAAAAATAATATAATTTTTAAAGTTATTACATTGTACTGGAAAATACTATAAAATGCAGTTCATTTTTACAAGCTTGAAATAATTTTTAAGTCATGATTAGAAATTGATGATGGAATCTGTGAAAAGAGGAATAATTGCCTGTTATATTTACATTAAATTATTGCAACTGGTGAAAAGCTAAAGAACATGCTGGGACTTGGAATAGTGAGCAGTAGTACACTGTGATGAACAGAGAAAAAGGAATCATGTAGCTAACTGTAAGAAACCTGCTAAAAACACGTCTGAAAACACCAATTTCTATTAATTTTGTCTCAATTAAAAACCACTCTTCTTTTGGTTTCAGCGTTGTAACTATGGTGCTACTGGGAGAACCAGAAAAAACAAATGGATCATTAGGCATCGTGCTGGCCAAAGGATCTGGACAGATAGACATTCAGTACATAAAAAAGAAGTGGGCGTTACATCAGCCTGAGGAATGTAAAAAGCTACATTCAATTTTATTGCAGTCTTTTTAGAAACAATATACCTATCTGGGTGTACAAATTTTTGCAAAATATTTAGATTATTTTTGACTGCAATTAAAAGATTTGTAATGTAATTTTTTTATTTGTATATAACTTGTGAATATTTTAAAGAATATCAATACCATATTTCAGCTAAAACAATATGTTTTATCATTTAAAATGGCAGAACCAAATTTAGCATTATTGTACTCAAAAAGATGATGAACTGTATTTCATTATTGAAAGTGCTCTAGATGGATATATTTTTTTGAAAATATATTCCTATAAATTACACTGCTGTTTCTCATTATTCCACTCTGAAGTAAATTACAGTGATTCTTTGATGAGCATATAGTTGTGCCTCTGTATAAGCAACCTGAATGTTTGGGGATTTCTCCCTCTGGGCCTTTTACAAACTGACACCTGGTAAAACTTTCTTTGATCGACCTGAAAACATCATAGAAACATATCAGAATACAAATACACATTGCATGATATCTTGCTTTTGATTGTGACCCTGAACCTTTGCAAAAGGAATACCTGACTAACTCAGGTTACATATAGAATCATACAATCATTAAGGTTTGAAAAGACCTCTAAGATCATCAAGTCCCACTGTCAACCCAACACCACCATGCCAACTAAACCATGTCCTGAAGTGCTACATCCACATGTTTTTTTAGCACCTCCAGGGCTGGTGACTTCACCACTTCCCTGGGCAGCCTGTTCCAACACCTGACCACTCTTTCAGTAAAGAAATTTTTCCTAATATCCAATCTGAACCTCCCCTGGCACAGCTTGAGGCCATTTCTTCTTGTCCTATCAATAGTTATGTGGGAGAAGAGGCCGACCTCTACCTCGCTACAACCTCCTTTCAGGCAGTTGTAGAGAGCAATGTCTCCTACTCTTCTCTGGACTAAACCCCAATTCAGCTTCTCCTCGTAAGACTTGTGCTTTAGACCCTTCACCAGCTTCGTTGCTCTTCTCTGGACACTCTTCAGTAACTCAGTGTCCTTCTTGTAGTGAGGGGCTCAGAACTGAACACAGTCCTCAAGGTGCAGCCTCACCAGTGCCGAGTGCAGGGGCATCATCACTTCCCTGCTCCTGCTGGCCATGCTATTCCTGATGCAGGCCAGGATGTTGTTGGCCTTCTTGGCCACCTAGGCACACTGCTGGCTCATGTTTGGATGTCAGCCAGCACCCTGAGGTCCTTCTCTGGGCAGCTCACTATGTCCTAATACATACACTACCTGTTTGGATCAACCTATGTAAACAATATGCTTACTGAAATTCTAAATCTTTTGGGATGTCTGATGTAAAACAGAAAATACTGACCCATTAATTCCAGCAAATAATTTCCAAAGCTCTTGTAGTGAGGAAGAGGATAGCTGTCTGTAATATTACACTAATTTTATACATCATTGGTAAAGTTTGGACCAAGAGCTGAAAATATCTTAAGCTTTTGTAGCCTGACAATTTCTGATTTAAAGATCATGAGGAAAACCATGATTAAATGACAGATTCTGGGACAAAAGGACAACTGGAAGACAATGTGTTCAGAACTTTGTGAACATATATTTGAGTTATTTACCATCTCCTTCTAAAATAGACTGAAATAATTTTTAAACTCTCACTAATTCATTGCCCATGTTTTTCAGCGTAAATTACTACTTAAATTGAGCAAACTCAAAGTGGCCACATGATGGTGCCAAGTCACAGCAGTAAAAAATGAGTGCTTTACTTAAACAGCATTCAGCACTTCAGGAGTGAATCTGTTGTCCACTGCGCGTTTCCCTTTCCTCAAAAGCAGCAGCTGCAACCCAGAGAGCCCGATGAGCTGGCAGAGGGATGTGTGTTTCAGAGACCATTTTAGCTACCCTAGTTCCCTGGTCAGCCATATGTGAGTAAACACAAATGATTCTGCTTATTTTCATTCTTGGCTTTATACAGAAATAATATACACTACAAGTTTAATTAGAATAGCTTTAGCAATCCAGATAAAGAAGAAATGGCAGGTACTTTTCACAGGAAGGTAGTAGAGCATCACTACTGAGATCCATAGTAAAAAACCAATCCCAAATCTCACACACTTTCCCTCTCAAAGAGAGAGACAATGTCTTCCTCCCCATAATGTTCAGGAAGCTGAATTAGGGGAGGTTTAGGTTGGGTATCAGGAAAAGGTTTTTCACCCAGAGGGTGGCTGAGCACTGGAACCAGCTCCCCAGGGAAGTGGTCACAGCACCAAGCCTGCCTGAGTTCAAGAAGCATTTGGATGATGCTCTCAGGCACATGGTGTGATTCTAGGGGTGCCCTACACAGGGACAGGAGTTGGGCTCACTGATCCTGATGGGTCCCTTCCAACTCTGCATATTCTATGATTCTATTATTCTAATCTAAGATCAAAATTAAACTTTGAAATTATAGTATTTTTCTGGGAAAAAAAAAAATCTTTCTTTTTATCATTTCATCTGTTTCAGGACTTAGCATCCTGAGCTTTCTTACTGCACCCACTGCTGTACATGGAAACTGTAAACAACTGGGTTTTTTCTGCCTTGTGCTGTATGTGGCGGTGATGGGTTTTTTTACAATATGCAAAAAGGAAAAAATCTTGTCAACCTTCACACAGAAATATCTGTTGCTACTTTTGAGCTGCTGTTAATAGTTATGCTTGAATTCAAAGATCCAAATACTGCCTGGAGAGCTGAGTGTGCAGCAGCTCCTGCGCTGGGCCTGTTTTTTGCCTAAAAGATGAGTTTTCTCTCTTGAACTTCAAACTAATGCAATAAGGTAAATGTATCCTGTACTGTCACTTGTTCTTATGAGGATGTGAGGAAACAATGTAGAAGTCTATGCTCTTCTGCATGTTTTCTCACTGGGTAAATGCAGACCATTAAGAGGGATGCCTGATGTCACCTTAGCAGATGCACGTATTGATGTAACCATTTTTGAGCATCTATCTGGTCAGAAAAGTGGGAAGTATTGGTAGGCATCAATACAAGGAAAGCATTCCATGCACAAGGACTCACAAAATTGCTTCAAACAAAATATTTAATTTTTTATCAGCTACTTCTAATGATGGTCAAATTTACATTGCTAACATTAGGCATTGGATTTTACACGTTTCATAAGAAAGCAACAACATGATTAATTAAAAATGAGACCCTGTACATGAAAGAAAAAAGTTCACTGTCAATTCCAAAGTACTTCCATATGCAAATCATTTTTACCAATAGGTTTGATATGTGTGCATATGGACACACATTCTATTGAATGATCTTTATAGAGAATGTAAACACTACCATCATGAAACATTTAAAATAGTCCCAATAAATATATTTTTTCTGAACTGTGGGGAATTTTAGAATACGTATTCTTAACGGTATGAACTGTATTTAAAATTAACTGACCCTTATAATAGAGACTTACCATTCAAATTATATAAAAGTTAAATCACTCTCCACCCGTATTAATAGCTTCTATAAAATATAACCTCTTGCTCTTAAGCCAACAAATCCTGGCAGCAAGGCTGAAAATTTTTGAATATGCGAAATGCCAGGAAGTTTATCCAAAACTTATGCTTTTATTTTCCACTTTATGAACATGCTTTGAAAGCCTTTTCCATTTAGAACATAAATATTAATACTGTTTTCATTTGATTCTGTCATCTCACAGATGGGAAAATGACGTTTTCAGTAGCTGAATAATAAGTTAACTGAGGAACAGAATTCTTGAATCAGATGGCTGATCTCTTGCAACTGTTTAGAAATGCTTTTATTAACCTGTCAGCCTATATTTGTAGTAGAGCTTGGGAAAACAGAAATAGCATGACTCTTCTTTTGTACCAGAACATTTCTTTGTAATTTTACTGAAGGTGACCATCCTACCCAGTGCAATTCTGCCTTAGTTAACAATAGCTGTCATTTAGTTAAGACATGCTGAAGGATACAGAAGCATTGTAGCCTCCATAGCAATGAGGGAACATTTTACTAGGCTGGAATATTTCTAGCAGAACATATTTAAATAGCAGAAATAGTTATTCTTTTTAAAGGCAGATTTTTTTTTTTTCCTGAGGAGTTGGAAAGTCCATCTAGGTCTGTTACAGGTGTAGAAATTGGCTGAACTCAAGCAAATACTGAGGTGTCATTGAATTACACGGCCTGTTGGAACAGGCCTATGTAGCATTCACTTAGGAAGTGACCAGAATTTGGCCACCAGTGGCATGCTTGGTGGCATGCAAACCAGCAAAAGTTGTGAAGATGCTGGGACAGGAAAATGGCTAATGAACCATATTTTCATTGCTAGTTTGATTTCCAGTCAGGGTCACCAGGATTCAAATCAAATAGACAAATAGACAGATGCTTATTTCTGAGTCTCCTTGGCTGCCAAAAGGAAGGCAGCAATTCCATTTACAGCTCCCCTTAAAAGAATCAGCCAACTTCTCTTTTACTCACAGTTCCTAAAGGTTTTAGAAAGTATATAATCAGAAAATCTCTTATCCTAATTCCCAGTGTAGGCCTTTCCATGCAGTATTCAAGTGGCTATAGGAAGGCCCAAGTCTTGGATGTTGCAACACAGGGAGTGGTGATTTAGGTGCCGCTCTGTGAAAACTGAAGAGCATGTGGAATTATTTATCCTTTTTTTCAGTGCTACATGAAGTACTGGAGCTATTTAAGTAGAGATTATATTCCAGAGTGTTTTTTACTCGGAACCTCTTAGTATCACTGCGGAGTTTTCTAGCTCACCTCTCACATTCTAATCATTGGCATGAATGGTGGAGAAGAGCTGTGGGCTGCTCAGTCCTGGAAGCTGGACATTATCCAGACTGTACTGAAATGGAATAAATTGCATACCTGCTTGCTGCTGTGGGGAGATACCAAAGATATCCTCACCCAAACCTTGCAGTTACCAACCATGCCCTCTTTATGAAGGGAAAGAAAAATACATTGTCAGTGTCTGATGCTTTAGCAATTGCAGAGTAATTCACAGCATCTGCCCTTTAAGCTGTTAAAACAAAATCAAAGTTCATTTGACACAGTAATGGTTATATCCCACAGGATTTTACAGGTGGAAATAGAGTGCCAGCAAATCACTCCAAGCAAAAGACAATAATATAAATTATTGAAATTACACCTCTGATAATGTTTTGCAGAAGCTTAGCATGAAGGTAGAAGTGTTTACATATACTCTTAGTGGTAAAAATAATAATTTTTTATTTAGGTCAGCCATGCCCAGCATTAACTATTTTTAAAGAACTCAGCAAATGCAATTATGTGAATAGCTGTTGACTATGGCTGGGAGGAAGGAGATGCTTCCTTCCCTCCCTGCAGTATTTTCCACAGCCATTCCTTACAAACACCATTAAATACTCAGCTTTTCCTTTCTATGTTCTGCAGCCACTCATACCAGGCCCACTATACTGAGAATGAAAACATGTCCCTTAATTAGATCACTTGAGATCTTGAACATTTTAGTGTTTTGATAACTGGCACTGGAAGCTGAAGATTTTTGCCTCCACAGAAGATTCTGCACTGGCAGTAGTGATGCAGACTCTCTCTGTGTCTGACAATGTGCAATAATGAACCAGTCCATAAAGAAATAATTTCTTTATACCTCATGGACCGAATTGAAGCCAACCCAAACCAGTGGAAATGTTTCCATGTGTATCTTATACAGGCTGTGAAAAGTAACAGAAAGTAAATTCAGGCTGCAGGTCTTTATTTTTCCTGTATTTATATACAGGTATTTCTAGTCACTGATTGTCCCCATCTGTCCCCTGGGCCTCTTCCCACCCCCCACACACTCTTTTCTCTGTTTCTTTCAGAAACTGTATTGTTTTCTCTTGGATGGTCAACATTAATATTGATGCCAACAACTGTGACTTGACAGAGGTAAAAACAGACAATCTATTTTCAATAGTTTAAGGTGCTTCAGGTGGGAAAAATTAACTGGATAAGTATTGAAGAGAGTAATTTATAAGTCCAGTAAAATGCTCTGAATGAACTGAATGGCTCAAAAGGAGCCATTCTTCTTCATAAAATATGAAGCCATAAAAATGAGCCATTTTTCTTCATAAAATATGCTTTATAAATCTCAGTGGCTTAGTGCAATGTGGTCCTGAGGTAAACTGGCCTTAGACTAGCATGAGGACATCAGACAAGATTTACAGAGGTAGAGTCTGATTGGTAGCACTGGGGGGATAGATTTTGAGCACAGGAAACCTGGACTTTTTTCATCATATCAGTTACTGACATAGTGTCAAATACAGACATGAATGAAAGCACTCACACTTGCACATAGAAAAACGTACAATTTGCATGGATGTAGCTTAAATTTTTTCACACTGTGCTATTAAACTGATGGAATTTCAGCTCCAAATAATTTCTATCCTATTATAAATTAAAGCAGCCTAAGGGGCTCTGTCTTCCAGTTTTACACTGGTGCAACCCATTGAAAACAGCAGTGGTACCTTAGTAAAAGCAGGAGTAAAGTAGTGTTGTAATAGTCCATACTACCCACTGACATTTATAGCATGATTATTTTTCACCTTTAGTTGAACCCTTACGTCTACTGGATTCATTAAGTTTTGTAATATATTTGTTGCCCTTTTCCCCTGGATGTCAAGTGGTTTTTGCTTTTACGAGTCTGAAATATAGCAGCTCTACTGGAAACTAATCCCATGCACAGGTTAGACAATCTGTTGCTGCTGAATAGGTTTAATACAATAAATAAAAGCAGTTAGAATGTATTATTACTCTTTTTAGTCAAGCCTTGAGGTGGCTACAGTGTTCTTTAAGAGGTCTTTCCTCTTAGCCAAGAGTTCTGCTCCACTAGCTGATAATTTCACTGCTATTTGTTTTTTATGTTGTCTGTCTTGTGACCAGGCAAAACCATTCAACTCACCTAGACCACAGTTGTTGCACATCAGGGATTTCATAACTTGTCTCTAACTCCAATTGCAATGTTTTTTATCTCTGTTATAGAAAAAACACACAGCACAGCAGCTGGTTAGACACATATTTTAAAAGCTACGGTTTTAATCCACTTGGTTCTTCTTGGAGACAAACAGAGAGCTGGGTAAAATACCTGTGTTGTTCAGAGACAGGGAGAAACTCTTGCAGAGGCTTAGAGAATGGATAATCCATAACCAGTTATTTGCTATCATATTTAAATAGCAGAACCAAACAGTGAACCCTTACAATGAGTTACTGTAAAGATTTGGATTACTGTGACAGCACTTGGTACTGCAGGTTTCAAATGCTGTATCCTAAGGGCAAAGAATTAAGAGAAAAATGTAATAAACTTTCCTTTTCTAGAATAATCTTTCAGAACCACCTCAGAGTCAAGTTCTATTGCACTGTTGAAATAGTTAGCCAAGAAAACAGTCATTGTCTCACAGAGCTTATATGATGTAGGTGGAAAAGATTTTTTTTTATTGCTGCATTTATTTGCAATGGTAACATGATACTTTTAATGCCCATGCAGTTGAGCCAAAGGACAGACTGATTAATACCAGAAAAGTAGGATAAAGAAAAAAATGGATCTTAAACTGCCCTTCTAACCTTAATTTAGAAAATTCATTATTACTGAGATTACTTTAGGTATCCAACTATTTTTCACATAAAAGACAGTGTCAAAGGGCCTCATGTAAAGACTAATTAATCCAAAATGATGAAATTCACATTAAGTATGTAATGAAATTCCTTCACTGGGATTGTTGGGATTGGAATGCAGGACTAGGTTACAGAAAGACAGTGCATTACTGTAGATTTCCTAAGTTTCCTTAGGCTATTAGTTTAGTTACTCAATACTTAGCCTTTTGGCAGTTCAGCAAGGTCAATTCGTTAAGCAAACACATTATTCATTATGTTGCTGCTGCATGGGGTCCATGCTGTACAGATAAAACTGAAAGCCACCTACCCACAATCTTCAAAGACATTAAGAGTAGTTTACATCTGTTTAAGTTCCCATTTGCATTCTTCTCGTATTTCAGATGGGGAGGATTTCACAACATACAACATTTCATATCGTTGCATCCATGTCTTTAAAAACAAAGAATGTCACTTTAGTGTCTTTACTGATCCCTGAAGTTTAGGATCTTTCTAAAAACTCTATCCATACATGAAAAGAGCCATATTCAGACAACAGGCCAATCTTATCCCATTCATGTGGATCAACAGCAAATGCTGAAGAAAGGAATATGGAATAACATAGGAAGTGTGCACTGAGTTTTCTTCCAACTATGGTATGTCTTCCAAGCTTCCAGCAATCTGTGGCATAGGAATTTTCTGACTCAGATGGTAGCAGATCACAGTGTTTAAAAGATGGAGACACATTTTTGCCCATTAATTAATCCAATAACTTATTAAAGCTATTTTTATTTTGGCGTCCAAAAATTTTGTGGAAACTTATTCCACCTAATCATTACACTGTGTAAATAAAGACTTCTGTCTTAAGCCTACTGGCTCTTAAGTTCATTAACTATGTCCTAGATCTTGTATTATCTGCAAAGGGAAAATTTAGCTGGGAAATGAATAGGGAAATTATTGTTTCCCGTACTATATTATTATTGAGGGTTGGACTAGATGACTTTTAGAGGTCCCTTCCAACCCAAGATATTCTATGATTCTGTGATTCTGTGATTCTATGATTAATGACTCTTTATAGAGAAGCTCTTCCAAATGTTCATCATTCACCTTTATGTTGAGGTGAGTTGCATTTAGAGCATGATTTAGGCTCAAATGTTGTCTCGCTTTCAACTACAAAGGTGCTTCCTGTAATAGTCACACTTGGGAATGTCAGTAAATTGTGTCAAAGCCCACTCCATGGACACTGATTTAGATAAGGAAAGTAGATGTTTGTTGAAATGAGCCTTCAGCAGAGTCTTAGGTACTGACTGCTTGACTGACATTACACAGATTTTTCATTTTGAGAACAATAAGTGTGTGTCCTTTGAGTGTTTTGGTTTTCAATGTCTCCAGAGAGATGTTCCATTTCAAAGTGCCAAAATGAAACCAAATGGATATCAAAGACTGAGCTAGTTAATTATAGGAAGCTTGGTAGAGTACTTGGAGGGTGTGAGTCCTTTGCATAACGCCATGGAAAAGCTGTGATTATTTAGAAAGGAACAGTTTATCTTTGATTTTGTAGAATACAGTAATTCTCATTTTCTTAATCATGTCTCAGTAGGCATTTTTTAATGTAAATAGTACTTGTTTGACCCATAATATTACCATTTTTAATCTTTTCGGGTGGAAATCGGAATGAATCAAGTTGTAATACATTAGCAGCTGACAGCTATTGGATTAAACTGGCTCTTAACCAATTTTTAGGAAACTAGGAAAAAACACAATTTGTTGATCAGTATTGATCAACAGTTATCTTTTGAATTCAAAAGTCATGGAGAATAGTGACATAATTCAATTCCTAAGAATGAAAGAAAAATGAAGTATGGTTATCTTGGTTTTAAACCACTTTCAAATACACTAGTAAAATATTGACATGAAAAAGGAATATGAGAAATGTTAATCAATGGAAGTTTTAAATATAAATGCCAATTAAATGAGATAAATAAGATAAATATGTGTAAGATATATATGTGTATATATATATGTATTTCTAAAACTTAGATACCAGATATATAGATTTAGGTAATGTAGAGATCTAATTTAGATTACAAAGCTGCTTAGATTTAGATTAAAATGATGCTTTGTAAATGTAGGCCCCACCAGCTGTGTGGCCATTACCTCCTCTCACAGTCAAGCTTGCCCCTATGAAAGGAACCTCAGTCCTGGGCCAGGGACAGGCACTGCTGGTGTCTCTGCCAGGCAAGAGTTGTCACTAATGCACAACAGGAAAACAAGTCAGATTTAGGATTCAGAATTCTAGTAGGTTCCTGTAATGGCCCAAGATAATCAACTTTAGGGTGATGTATTTGAAAGAGGGAGAAAAATGTTCCCCCCTGACATTTCTTGGAGCTTTTTGTGGCACAGTACAATTGAAATGATTCAAATGAAATTAAGAAAGACTGAGGCAATATTAGTCACTGTAAATCTCACAAATGTCTTAATCTATGTCAATGCAGATCTGAAATTTACTCTCTTCAACTGACCATTAGTCTGACAGACCAGAATTTTCATTGTAACAATGTAATTTACCTCCAGCTCTCAGGAAACAGAGGCGAGGCCACAGTTCCACAACAAAAAAATCATTACAGAAAGTTGCTGAAGCTGAAGTTTCTGAAACATCGTTTTAGTATTTTCTAGGTTAGACATTAGGAAGAAATTATTTTGTGTGAGAGTGGTGAGACACTGAACAGGTTCCCCAGGGAAGTTGTGGATGCCCCATACCTGGAAGTGCCCACATGCTCTTAACTGCCCAAACTAGAACCAACAAATTATTAACTGATGAACCTTTCCAAATTTCTCATTTGTTCCTTTGTAGAACCAATGTTGCCCAACCAGATCCTGTAGAGCAGGAAACAAAGTATAATTAAAAAAGCAAATTTCGCTGTTGGATGACTTAGAATATCAGGCTGAGAGATCAAACAAACAAGTCCCATTTACCTGAGACATTGTTGAATGCCTCAACATCTTGTGATGCATGATCACACCATCACCCAACATTTGCATTTACTAGAGTAGAGGGGAAAAAAACCAAAACAACCCACACCCAAAGTGCCTAGTAGTTGGCTTCAGAGCAACAAATTAACAATTTCAGATCTAGTGGCAGAAGTCAGAAGGAAGAGGTGGGCCCTGAACCCCAGTTTATAGTAGCTGGGACATTTCAAGGTACTGGATTAGAAAAAAAATAAATGCACCAAACAACTAGAAATACCCAAAGTTTTTAGATGTAAAGTGTTACTGATTTTATGTTTTGTTCATTAGTGTCTGTATTGTCACTTTGTAACTAGAAATCTAATGCTCATCCAGCTTAGATGAACCATTGCTGTTTTGCCCTTACCTGGTGTGTGTTAATGGTGACTCGGAAGGAGAAGCTCACAAATTATGGACAACACTATCACACTGTGTAACAATCCCCAAAGGATCTAGATGCCCCAGCAAGTATCTAGAAGTCTTTAGGGCCAAGAAGGTCTGAGAAGGAGTCTCCTTATGGACATACAGCAGTGCTACCACTGCCCTGAGCTCCAGATAAGCCCTGTGCAGTTACCATGTGCCTTAATAATGTTGGGCTTTTACCCTCTAATTTTAAGGCAGGAGCAGTGCTTCACTTGGGATATACAGAAGAGGTCACTGCTCCTACAACACAAGCTCTCCAGTACTTTCCCAACAAACCATGTTAGTGGGCAAAATCCATTACAACATTTGATGCTTGACTTAAGACTATGGATCATAAAGCTCTGCTACTCTAGAAGCCTTACCAGCTGCTGAAATCACTTCAGTTATTTTTTTTTTTCCAAGTTAGAGTGTATCTTTGTGGCATAAGCAAGTAATTTAATTCACAGCCAGAGTTATTATTTATGTCTTATCATTCATATATTATAAGCAGTTTGCTGCAAACTACATTTGTAACATTGATAGGTGCACTAACATACATCATTTAAATAAATATATTTTTTAAACTTGAACATCCATAATGGTCTACTGAACAATCACTGTGATGCCTGTAAAAAGTAGCCAAAATCACAGTGATTGTCCAACAGGCTGTTCGCATTGTAGCGCATGTATCAATTTGAAGTCGTAGCAATAAAATCACAACATTTTGTTTAGAAAATGCTTCTAACATAGAATAAATCATCAGCAGAAGGCAGGAAGGAAAGGGGAACTATTTTATGCAGGGTGCTTAAAGGATAAGCAGAGATATCCAGAAGTAAAAAGTCGCCTATAGAAAGTTTTGGAGTTCAGTGAAATGTGTCTTGACATCTGCACAGACTAAACAGACTGTAGTGCTGAATCATGCATAAAAATGCCATGGATTTACTAGCATTTATTTTCCATTTGCCTTATAAAGTTTTGAGCATCCTCTGAATGAAAGTCCTCATGTTTTAAACCCGTAACTGCAGTGATTGCCCAGCAGACTTGCCAGTAGCTGTTGAAATCTCACTTTACTGTGTTTAATGCTTAAACACCATGGAAACAGCTGCCTTAAAACGCTTTATATAAACAGCACAGTCATCCCTAGTGACCAAATCCAGTTTTCCACAATGACCATCCAGTTGTCAGCCTGTGAAAATAATTTAGTACAGGTGTTACAGCAGTACTGCTGCAGCGACGTACACCAGAGGTGAAAGTACTGCACCTGTGGAAAATACACATAGAATACTTACAAATCAGTAGAAAATAAGTATAAAATCCTACCAGTCTCTCTTCTTCTAGTTCTACCTGAATGCCAGGGACAAGAGAAGGTGTGAGGCACAGGCAGATCAGGACTTATTATTGTTGGTGGCCTTGAAAGCACACAAATTCTGAGGAGCTGGGTGCTGGGTTTGTCAGGGTTCAGCTCTTCTGTCTAATTCGTCAGCATAGCATTATGGGCTGGTATCTATTATTCTCTCAACCAGACAGTGGTTTTCTTTGTTCACACTGATGGTTACACCTTCTTTTTTGGCTTCCTCTCACCTTTCACTTTCTTGGCCACCTCCTGGCACCAGCATGTTGTGTACTGCCATCCCGCTGCTGGGCTGGCCCCAAACCTGGCAGTCGTCTTTCTGCAGGATCCCCATCTTCAGTCTGTCTAAATGGGGCCAACAACCCTCTAGGGTATGGCCTGTCCTCTTCTGTACAGCTACAGTGACAATCATCGATTCTGTCACTATTTTGGATCTTGGTTATTTCAATGCCCATTACTTTGACCTCAATAAAGAAAAAATTTAAAAGAACTAGGTTAATAAATTCAATTGTCTAAGAAGAGGTAGACGTGTTCCTGAGAATTTGGGTGATGCCACACTTGTGGGGTAAATACTTTTTGACAATATGAGAAGGTAGAATTAAAGCAATCCCTCTCAGAATTTGCCATTCTGATTTGCAAGGGCTACATGGACAATTTCTGGGTTTCTTTCACCCAGATCAAAAGCTGATGATTTGGCTCTCTGCTGAATTCCATAACAGGGGATCAGTATTTTTCAATAACCAACTGTAAAGATACCACATCCATGTCTCACTATGAATCACTAGCAAACCCAGAACTGTATAGCTATTAGAGTGCTGGCACTCAATAATTTTTTGAGATTCTCAGTTTTCTGCCACTTTCTCATGCCCAAACACAGTATCTCACATCTTCTTAGCACTGATAAATGTAACTAATAACACATGCCAGCCACGGAGACACTGGGAGTTACTACAAGGCACACTATAATGCAACACCCTTTATTCCTGTAAGAAGAGGTTGGTGGATGCTCACATCTGCCTGAAATTAAGTGATAAATTGCATTTTTACTTTGAAAGAGAGTCAGTTCCTTAAAAAAAACCAAACCCTCTGGCAGAGAGAGTGTTTGCAAAACCTTGAGGTCTCCAGCATTTTATCAGAGCTCTGATTAAAAGCGTTGGCTACAAAAATTTATGCTGAAAGTACTGAAAAAAGCTTAAGAGAAGAATAATAGTACCATAAATGACGGCACTGTAGCAGTCTCTCTGATATTTTCAGTTGGCCATGGTTAGAAAAGTAATGAAGATAAGGATTGTGCCATTCACCAGTGACACTTGTTTATCTTGATGGAAGTGCTGACAGAGGGATGAATGATGGGGTGCAATCCTTGTGAAACAAGCTGGTGTGGAAAGCAGGCAGAGTTCTTTTGCTATGCAGAGCACACATCATGTTTCATTTCTCTGAGTTTTAGCTGTGACACTGATCTACTTTGCAATGAATTAGGAACTAGAGACAGAGCCAGTCCTACAAAATGTTAGGGGAAAAAATATATGGAATCTGAGTCCCACTTTCATCCCACCTGGGGTTTGATTATTTCATGCAGTTTCTGCTGACTGTTCAGTGCTCTAAGTACCTTTTTGCTTTGCCTGGAGACTATAGGTATCTAACTTTTAGGCACCCACACAACCTCACAAGCACTTGGCTCTGAAGCAAGAGCTACATCCCACCTCAGGTCTATGATTTAGCTGTGCCTCACACCTGAAACTTTAATTATGGGCTAGCAATGTAGTAACCTTTTGCATCTGGGCACTGGACAAAGCTTGAACACGATTTTATTTGAAGTTCCCAGTATACAGCAGTTCATTTTCTCCTAGCTAATGCCTAGCAGCACTGAGTGAAGGCTGACATGTGCTGCTGCTCTACCACAAGAAAGCTCCTGCTGTGACTTGGAGCTCAAATGGCACTAATAAGCAATAGGTACCTCGTACAAAAGACTGGCTGTTGCCAGCTCAGTCCTACAGCCACAGGAGGTACACGTTATAGATATCACATGGATATCATGGATAAAGGGCTAGTTCTATAAAAGAGTGCAGATAAAAAAAGTGCTGCCTAACACCTGTGAATTTGCATCTGTTGCATCATTCCCATTTATTAAAGCACTAATAAAAGATCAAAAGCATTGGGATAGTTGTAAAAATCTAATGGAATGCTACAGTCCAATGGCTCATCAGTATCAGTACTGCAGATTTTGCTGACCTGTTTCCACTCAATCTGCACAGAAGTATCCTCTGGTATTTGGTTACCCAGCTGGGCATCCGTGGATGATGGACCATGCTGGCTTTGCCTGCATGTCTGTGCTGCTGGAAAGGATGTGAAGCTTTGTGGGGTAGGGCCCTTTCTGAGCTGGGGGGGGGTGTGTGGAAATACCTTTTGTATTGACTGGACCCAAATACCCTTGCAATCCTTTCTTCTGTATCCCTGCAGGATTTTCAGGGACAAGAGACAGTCACAGGCATTTTAATTTCATTTTCATTGACTAGGTTTATTTGGGCAAAGAGAGCAGCCAACTGAGGTAATCACTTCAGCTTTCTATCTTCAGCCATAATCAAAGAGCAAATGCATAGACTTTATGAGGTGATGGACACGCTGATGATAGGAGCAGTCAAAAAAATCTGCCATGAGTTGAGGAGGATTAATATTCCAGTAAAAAAACCTAAGTAAGAAGTTCAATGGGGGGGGGAACATGAAACTTCACAGGAACGCCTGAGTCCTGACAGGCACTAAAGAAATCAAAATCAAAACTGGCACATGGGTGCGTGC
The DNA here is from genome assembly GCA_020745705.1 of Hemiprocne comata. Lineage (NCBI taxonomy): Eukaryota > Metazoa > Chordata > Aves > Apodiformes > Apodidae > Hemiprocne > Hemiprocne comata. The sequence continues at coordinate 11,160,516 of CM036587.1, forward strand.
TTGGATCCAATTCATTTATTGTGACAGCAGGAGTAAAGAAACCCTAATTAAGAATCCTGCATAAAAATAGGTTGTGCTTGCATGTCCTAGCTATTAAGGTTCCTGGAAAGATGAATTGTAAGTATGTGGTGTGGGGAAAGCTGGAACTGAGGGAAAAGTGCTCATCATGGTGTGTGTGTCCTTAAGAGTGGAGGGCAGTTGCTCAGGCTCAACTATTGCAAAGGTGTAAGAGACAAAGTCTGTGCCCAGCAAGGGCTCAGAGAGGAGACAAGGGAGAAAAGGAGGCAGTTCAGAAGAAGCTGAAGAGCACTGCTTCCCTGCACACACATGGGCAGTGTCAGGAGGGAGAGTTCAGCAAAGAAATGAACATCATCTATATTTGATGCATCAGGTTTGGCTTATCATGGTACTCTTGTGACCTGCTTTGAACTTCAAGATTGAAAAAGAATGCTTTTATCCTGCATCTGCTCCCACAGCAAGCCTGGCCTTAATTTCTGGAGCCAGCAACAGTTCAACCACCAGAAAGCACACTGAGAAAGAGCCACATGCAGGAAAACTCCCCTTGCAATGATACCTTCCTCCCAGCCTCTGCAGGTTGAGCACTGTGAGAGAAGCAGCAGGCAGGGTGGAAAGGGGCCATTTCATGGTCTGATATAATGATGCCTGTATTTTATACGTGTCCTTTGCTTCCTTTGCATTCCCAGCTTTTGTGCTTCATTTTTCCTGATGACAACTGCTCTTTGATTGCACTCGCCTACCTAATGAATTGCTTGAGAATCTCTTTTATCTCAAAAAATTGTCTCATGGTCATGAATAACTGGAATAATGGAGAGCAATTAATTGTGCTGAAACTGACACACCAACATGGCTGAACTGATTAACCACATTGTTATGATGAAGCTACATCAAAATATTTTCAATACTATGCAAGCTGGTCTTGAGGTGGAGGGAATCTGGTTGGCAGTACTTACACGTTAATGTTTATTTTATGGTTTTCAACTGCTCAAGAATGGAGGTGTTCTGAAGGGGTGGAGGCACTGGGGGCCACCGTGATGCCTGCTGGCAGAGGAGCCATGCTCTGGGAGTGAATGGATGCCAGCTCTTGTGGTGCCTCCTGCCGTGACTTTGGTTGGATTATTGCCATCTGTTTCTGTTTTAGCAAGAGTGCTGAGTGCAGCTGACAGCAGAGCCAGCAGAACAGGTTTATAATTCAATATTTAGGACAAATAGCTTTCATTTAATGACCTTGGGACTGAAAAAAATTGTGATAAATTGAAGAGGGGCAGACAAAGAATTTACTTTGAGCACGGGTAAGCACAAGAGGTGGGTGGGTGAAAGCAGGTAGGAGTTTCAAAAGCATTTCAGTGAGTTTTGGGCCATTTCAAAAGTACCACCAGTGCTTAGAAGATCACAAGAGGTGTGCAGACCTGTCAAGGTACCAACAGTCACCTAATAGCATTTTCTACTGGACCTAGGCAACTCCTTCCCTCTGGTTTCTCTTCAAATGTCACTTTCAAAGCTTTTCATTAAACCAACTTGTGCAGCTAAAATATGCTGTGTCATGGCTTGGCTGCACCTATCTCATGGTGAAACCTGTCTGGCATTTGAAACAAGGAGTTTATAGCTGTAGGTTTGTGAAGAGAAGCAATTGTGATGTCCACTGGCACCAGCTCAACACCAGAAGCTGCAGGCACTTTGGCCCAAAGCTTGGTGTGGGGACACCACTCATCCCTCACCCTCCTGCAAAACCAAGCAATTCTAAAATAGTATTTGATTCATGTTATCACCTAGGAAGGCTGACTTTTGAGATCTTCTCTTCTTTACCCACATCATCCCTGCACCAGCCTTTTGTACTTACATGTCAAAGACTGAGGTGTACAGGACTTGTCTCTGAGCATCGTAACCAGAGGGGAGAGATTGTATGGCAAGGTGAGCCCAATCCTAGAGATTAAAGGTTATTATATGGGCTGTGTCTGAAGATATTCCTATAAAGAAGGGAAAAAATTTATTCATAAATGGTAATCTTTTTAACGAAATGGTAATATTCTAAAATATATGTTACTGATACTTCAATAAGTGAAAAATTCCTGTTCACTTCATAATGCATGTACTTTCTCATGCACTGCTCCTTCAAACATCTAAACAGAGCAAGCTAAGTATCATTTTCTTCCATCTAGGGTAGAACAGGTAGGGGTCAGGACTTAGGAGGAGAATTTTAGTTGTCTGAAAATGCTATTTCAAATTTTGAAAATGAAATGCTCTAGCTATTATTTATTTATTTATTTATTTATTTATTTAGAATAACCTGCCAGTCTTTTAATGGCTGTTTATAAAGAGAAATGTGTTCACCCAAAAGATGCCAGGTGTAAGCTGGAGGACTGCTGTGCTCTCAGTTCATGTGACATGTGAGTCCCAGGTGAGGGCTCTGAACTGCTGCTGAGCTACCACATATTGTGCCTGAGTCCCAGTGACTCCTCCAGCACTGGCTTTTTCCAGCAGCAGGGGCATTATTTACAGCTACATACAGATTTCCAGATGGGTCTGGAGGTTGAAAGGCAGTGGCAGTTATACTTGCATTGTCTAAATTAGTCCTTTTTTAACTTCTGATGCTTGTAAAGTGTCTGGTGTCTCTGTTGGATTTGAGGTGAAGGGCTCAATTCAAGGTAAGCCATCAGGAGAGCAGCCCAAGGCTCCTTCCCAGTCACCAGGGGATGGCAATGTGCTGAGGCTGCAGCTCATCTTAGTGCACACAGGATTAGGATATGCTGCTGTTCCTCCACCTTGGCCACTTGCAAGACTAATATCAGCTCACAGCTTTCCTAAGTTTTGCAAAAGACTGAAGTAAATTCATATATACACAATAAAATTTATAGCGTTGTGTTACTAGTTCTAAGTTCTATAAATCTCTCCCTTAAAACAGTACAGCTACAGAGAAGACAACTGCTGTCATCTAACCTCATCTGTCAGCAGACAGCCTCTTTTCTTGGTAATATTAGAGTCACGTCACACAATTTCCTTGGTTTCTCTCACTTGCTCGTAGGTGGAACCATGCCACTTGGAGCAACTCCACAGTCAGGTGGAGCAAAGCACTGCAAAAAAAGTCCTTTATGGCAGACAAATGCTGATCTTAAGTGGAGTGAGGAAGACAAATCCTCAACATCTCTTTTAAGACAGAACAAACTGTTCTCTCATGTCCTCTCATTTCCTGCTGCAGCAGGAGGGTTGGACTCGATGACCTTCAGAGGCCCCTTCCAACCCCTACGATTCTATGATTCTATGATTCTTTGTCTCCCTACTGACTATCAAAAGCTAGCTGAATTTCTGTCTCAGATGACTAAAAATCAGAGTCCTCATTCCAGAGGTCAGATTGCATTTGTGAAGGTCTAGTAAGTATGGACAATCTTTTAACAACAAATTATATTTACTTAATTTTCCAATACTTTCATGAAAATCAAAATGCCAAGATCACACAAAGAAGAACGAAGCTGTGGCCCTAGATTCCCAGAATGCTCTTAACAGCTTTGGACAGGCTGGAAAATGGGGTTGATAACAGTTTCACTAAGTGAACATTGACATGGAGAGAAATTAAAGATTAGGACTAGCATATGATTGCTGCACTGGTGCTAATGTACACTCCATTTCACAAAGCTCCCAGCAAGTGGGAGTCACTCCAAATTCTGACCAATCTGGGCACAAGATTTCTGAGAGATAGCAAAAAAGGCTGGGTTGTATTTTCAGTTTTGCTCCAAATGCAGCAAACCAGGTGATGGTAAATAGTGTTGGAAAGACATCTGAAATCCATAGGTGGAATTTGAAATAAATTTGAGAGATTTCCATCAGCATCAGTGAGATCATGATTTGATTTATTTCTCTGAAACTTCTGCTCTAGGGACAGAGGATGGTGAGAGGCAGGACCTAACTTGGTGACTGGTCATGGGGGTGCAACTCTAGAGCTCAGCACAGGAAAGGAGGTCACTTTTAGAATGTGGTGGCTTAACTCAGTTTATCTCATTTCTCACACCCAAATCCTAGTCACCTAGGTTACTCATGTGGCTCTGAATTCAGGTCTATTAAAATTCAGAAATGTTTTTTCTTCTGGGCAAGTGGGGTTAAGTGGTGTGAGTAACTTCTGCTTGCATGTACATGATTTGCTGCCAGCAAGCATGTCACTTGCTCATCAGGCTGGGAACAGTACCTGCTATTAGTCTGAAGTCATAAATGAAATTATTTTGCTCATGTCATCACCATCCCTCTTGGCCACAGCTGTGCTGCACCCATCTATCACTCAGAACAGCTGCATGATATGCTGCTGAGTGTTGAAATCCTTCCCTCTGCAGATAGTGATGCATAGGTCAGCCCCTTCCTTTGCAGCTCAGTGCTTTTCACCACCCAGCAGTACAAGCTGGAACAAAGCAGGGTTTTAAATGTCTTTTGACACTTGCTATGAAGAGCACAGTATGGTGCTCCTGCTTCTTGCTGGTTTTTGGGTTCTTGTCCATCTTCTTCCTCCAGTGCACAGACTCCCAGGAGCAGGTAACTGGCATGTGGTGCTGTGTGCTCCTATGGCACAACAGAAACAGCCCAAATACACAAGCCATGTTCACAATCCCATCAGCTGCCTTTGGAGGATGGTGATACTATAGCAGAAAGGAAAATTGAAGAAGCTCAACGTAAGCAGTTTGTGTGGACTGTTCCCAGGAGAAACAATATTGCTCAACTCTCATAGATGGGCAATACTCAGGGTTAAAAACAAAGGAGCTCACATATGAAAACTAGTCTAAGCATATGCCTCTTTTCAAACAAGTATGAGAAGTCATAAATGCTGAGCATGTGGACAGTCTTTGCATCAGAGGAGCTATTCATATTACATCCTCAGCTGCACGCAGCAGAGCAAATCTCAGCTTCAGTGACAGATTGTTCACTGACTTTTGAACTGTCTCAAAGGTACTGAGACAAGTCAAGTGGCTTAAGCAAACTCATTTCACTTTGCAGTTAAGGTAAGCAAAAAGCAAGTGCTGGCTCAGCAGCTCTGTGGAGATGGAGCAGCACCAAGCAGCAGTAGCTCAGTTTCTGATGGTTACAGGACATCCCAGAGGAAAAGACAGTAAGGTCAGGCAGAGAAATATGAAACAGAGGGGTGTGCAAATTTAAAAACTTTTCCTCTTAGTGATTCAGTTATTTTTTTCTTATTACAGCAAAGGGATGGGAAAGTTAGCTTATATTTTGTCATGTGGGTTTGCATATTTTCTGGGCTTCTCAGTTTTTTATTAAGAGCTAGGTAACCTCATAACTCATGTGTCCTGCAAGACCTTTCTTTAGAACTTTTCTTCATTCTTTTGTAATTCAAAACCTTTAAAATGAAAAATCTATTCTATAGTGTTCTATTGTGTCTGGCTATTTTCAAAAACCCTTATCAAGGTTTTCAAGGTTTCTTACGTCTATTGTAGCTAACCAGCATCAGCAGCAATACTTTCCTATTAACTTGGGCCAGTTTCTGCTCCTCTTACTTTGTTCTACCTTTGGCATATCTACTAGAGCTCTGGATAGTTATTTTTATCCATCAAACTGCTGTTCACAATTTTATCTTAACTTGCTTCACTTGATTTCATGTGTTCCTTTTTAGTGATTTTCATCATCAAGATGCTGTTTTGCCAAGCTGACCTTTGAAGATTTATTATATTTAATTATTAAAATAGCATCTCAGGCCTCATAAACATTGTATGTACTTCAAATTATTGTAACAGCAATTTATAAATAACTTACATCTATTCCGTCTATATAACTATTGTTAAATTTTCTGTAATAATAATAGTGGAGGCAGACTTTAAGGAGAACAATTCAAAACAATAACCCAATGGCTATGAACATCTTAATGCATGGTAAACCATGGAAAAGAAGAGTTAGAGTGATTACAGTTTACATCACTTGCATGCAGACATACCAGTTCATGCAGAAGTCAAGAGCTCAAACAGCATGCAAGAGATAATGGTTATAATAGGTAGAGACTATAGAAAGCTTAAATGTGACAATGAGTCAGTAAAATATTCCTGAGAATGTTGGAAGCAAAATACAATGTTGGTCTGCATTCTGAGCACCTCACAGCAAGACTCTTGGGGAGTCTTAGAGTAAGGAGTAATCTTTTCAGATATTCACTTTTATACCATGCTGAGGAGGACTGTAGAATAAAGGTACTTACTGGATCTGGCAGAGATTGCTGACTGCTTGAATGCAGCTGAAGGCAATACATGTCTACTGGTTTCAGATCCTTTGGAAAGTTTAGAAAAGTCAAAAAGTAAGTGAGGTGAATACCATGGGATTTGTCCAATCTCAAAAGCAGTATGATTAAATCACACTTGTTTCCAAGCTCTGGGACATTTGGAATTGGGAAGAAAGGAAAATGCTGGATGAAATCCTGAAGAGACTGCCTGGTAAAGAATTAAAAGCCAGTGGCATACTTAGTGCCAGGCTGCATATTTTGCATCTAGGATCCATCAAACAAACGTATATTCAATGAAATACACTACTTTTGCCTCCTGCATGAATCATTAGTTCACATATACAAGGAAGAGAGGTGTGTGGTGGTAGGTGTTGTACAACACATTACTATTTTAGTGGATGCATTTTTCATGAATAGGGGTGGATGAGACCCAGGTTGGGTCATTTGGCATGGGAGATCCCACTGTGGAGAGCTGCAGGTACTAGGAAACGAGAGAGGATGCAAGAAGTATATAAATCTGCATGGAGCTGCTCTGTAATTTTAATGAGTGTGTTAGGGGCCAGTAAGGGAACTAAGGGGGATCTCCAGGGCTTTTTAGCTCCCATTGACTTTCTGAAGTTATTCCAAATGCAGCCACTGCCTACTAAAGTTGGCAGCTTGGCTACATTAAAAAGCAGGAACCTGATGGCACAGTGTACAGGCCTAGTAATCCCTATCTCAAGCAGTGAAAGTACTTCACAGCTGTCATGTCTGGTCAGATGAGCTTTTACAGACTCCAGAGATTCATTTAGTTTAAAGCAAGGTTGTGTTCCCACAGCTGAAACTGATGCAGTTAGTGCAGACAGTTCCCAGCTAAACATCCTCCATTCTGGAAGGTATCCAACCCAGACATGAGAGGAAAACTTTGGTTCTGCTGAAGCTGGTGGAAAAATTCCCATCAGGTTCAATGATGGTGAAATATAATTTTGAACTTTCCTGAAATAACTTGGTACAATTTAGAAAGAAGGTGTTACTGAAGGGATGGTTTTCTACTCTACAACATGCCCATTGCTGTCCCTGTTGGTAGCTGGGAAGCCTGTCCCTTCAGCTTAGGAAAAGCAACCTGCCCTCCCTGACCTTTCCATCAGCTCTAATTAGAGTAATTAGATTAGAGTCAATGTTATGGGAGGTGCAGCATAGACAACCTTTTCATGTTGCTTAAAAAAACCAGCAGGCTGATTTCTTGGTCACTCAGCCTCGGTCTAGACGTTGATAGGAGAGTGAGAGTTAGAAATATTGTCTGGAAGACTGACTATTATTTATGTGCCTTGCTAACTGCTGAGTGGGCTGGACTCTGTCCTGAGATTGTGTTATAAATGCAAATAAATTATGGAAAGGAGGACTGGAAAAGAGCTGCCATTTAACTACCCTATTCTGCATCTGTAAAACCAGCCTATCTTTAGCAGATGTGTAAGACATGAACACAGAGTGTATAATCCAATACATAACTCTCAATGTAAATGTATGTGTTGGAGATTCTTTCATCTCCCTTGGTGATCTACTGTAGAATTTATCAGTTCCTATAGCACACATGCTTTCCTAACCCAAACTCCTCTGACTGCAAATTAGGTTGATTCCATCTTGTTTTTCTTTAATATGAGGGTAGTGGATCACTGGAACGAGTTGCCTAGAAAGGTGGTGTCGGCCCTATCCTTGGAGACATTCAAGGTCAGGCTTGATGGGGCTTTGACTGTTCTAGTTGGAAATGTCCCTGCTTATTGTAGGGGGGTTGAACTAGATGACCTTTAGAGGTCGCTTCCAACCCAAGACTTCCAATGATTCTACATTGGTGGAAATGGAAAGATGTGGATTATTTTACTCCGTAATAACCCTTGCATGTATATGGAGATGATTACCATGTTTCTGTGAAACTTCTTTGTTCTAGAATGAGTAAAGATAATTCTTTCAATTTTTTCTATGAGGCTGATGGTTTTTAAAGTTTTTATCTTATTTCTCTCCTCTAAACAGTTTCTCATTTGTCTAGAACATTAAGTGTAATGTCCAGAGCAAAATGCTGTACTACAGCAACAAATGTCCCTTAAATAAATCAAGCTGTATAAAGGGAATCAAACTGTAGAATGACTTGCACTGAAAATACAATTATTTTGAAATGCCATTAACTATTCCTATCACAAAGCTCACTCAGTATAGAGCAAATCTGTCATGTAATACAGCACCACTTTATATATTATTATTTAAAAGACAATTCATAAAATAATTATCCTGGGTTTTGTCTGTATTCTTACTGTTCCCATCCTGCAAGAAACTTTCATGGTTTGGGTGGTTCTATTTGGCTTCTGCTGAGAAAAAAGGACCAGTCTTTCACTTACTCTAGCTACTATTTAATCCAGATTTGTTTTCTGCCCTAAGTACTATCAGCATCTTTCAGGTATCACAGCCTTGCAAAGACAGACTGAAATGCAATGAGTCTGCATTTTAATATTTGACTGTCCCCATGGGGTCATCAGGCTCACATCTGTACTGGCTTCACAGGGCAGCAAAGGGTTACACATAGCACAGCTGGGGCTGAAGTGACACCTGCTATTACAAAGCAACATAGAAAAGAAAATGTTTATGTCCTCCTAAAGATTAATGGCTGTTGAAGATGAGGGCAGAATTTCTCTGATTATTAGAATTTGTACCCGGAACAAGATGTATATCCTTCCCTTTCTGGACTAGCACTTATTTTCTGCAGCTGCCTGCCAAGAAGGACATTTAGCTTGAGATTGCTGGTAGCATGAAGGAAATTTTCATTTCCTTTAAGTAAAGAAATTCTGCTGTGGAACTAAGACTTTGAAATATGCAAAGGAGGCTAATGTGCAATGGGACAGAAGCCCTCTCCAGCTGCAGAATTGGCTGAAATTATGAAATAGGAAGTGTTTGTTTTAAAGTGTGCGAGACACTGTGCTGGTTTGCAGCATAAATCATGCCTCTTCCCCTTCCTGCAGGCCCCGCACTGTGTGTTCATGGCTGAACACACAGTCCTTGGCCACAGTGGAAAGAAGCTGTCTGGATAACAAAGGAAATGGAAGATTTGCTAATAGGCAGAACAGTCATTTCTCACTGAGCCGGTTGTCCTTAATGACACTGGAGTGTGCTGTCAGGATGGATGCAGATGCATTCCAGAGAATGGAGTACTGTCTAAAAAAAGGCAGTGCTCAACTTCTAGTAGTCTGCCCAAGTAATTAACACCTCTGTATATGAAGGGGAAACAAAATTTAAAACTTTTTATGGAAATGAAGGTAACTCCATGCCTGGAAAAGATTTCTTTCATGCTTTCTCATTGTAAACTGAACTAACCTTGTGCACATTACTTTCAAACTTACTCAGACCAGACTCTCTGCTCCTCTTCCTCTCCCATATACTTGCACCATTGGTTAAACATATGCCCAGACCCGGTCTAAAGCCCAGCCTCATTTGCCATTCACACCATGAGCATGCAAATGCACTCAGGTTCAGATTTAGTCTGAGACCCAGGGCACTCCCAGGATACCTCTGCATGTGCTATATTTGGCAGGTTGGGTTTGGGCTTTTGCACTCAGACTGGGATGAGATGCTCACAGCTGAGTTTACCTCACCCACAGAGAGCAAACCTGAGTGTGGAGCATGGTAACCCCAACCCCAGACCCTGTGTCAGAGGGAGCAGCAGCGTGGGCAGTCAGTGGCTGGAGACAGGCCCAGCTGAAATCAGCTCTGCTCTCACCAGTAATTCAGATGCTTCTTTGTGCTCTCTCTGGTAGACAAAATATGCAAATGTAAATTTCACTTTGCTTTCCACCATCAGCTCTGAAAAATGTTGGAAGCTTTCATCTCCTCAGATTATTATTTCTTGTACTATCTCTTTAAATAAGTACATGACAGAAAAACAAAGAGCACAATGCAGAAATTAGTATTTAATATCGCTTGAAATGATAGTAAATGCTACCCAATGGAGCAATTTTTCACAGCATAATGTGTTGCCTTGATAATCAGTGTGAAGTGCAAACATAACCTCTACATGGGCATGAGACAGCAAATGCATGGACCATCTCTGGTGCAGAGCAGATGCCAGTGGGTGTGTTGGTGGTGCTGATGAGCTGAGCTCTGACTCTGAAGGGAAACCCTCGAAACTCAGTGAAGCAAGCAAAAAGACAAAACATGTCCTCAGCTACAGAGCATGGCTACAGAGCTGTGTACTCTGGAAGACTGCATGTGAAGTGTAGCATTTCTTCAAGTGCTCTGGGAGATATATGGTATGCTTGTTACATCCAAGAGCAAATAGAGTAGTCATTAAGATGGCACCGGCTATTTTCATTTAAATTAGAGAACAGTCAAGCTATGGCAGTGATACAGAACATATTTCTATAAAACATGAGGATATCTCTGACTGTAATAGGGCTGACCTTTTATATTTCATTGTCAGAAAAGCATACTAACTGCAAAATACTGCTTGGCCCCTCATAAAACTGTACTCTTGTTTTTGAGTGCTTTATTTATGGGATAGGCAGTGCAATGACACTTTAAATGCTTTCTCTTTGAATGGCAATAATGGTCTAATGATTATTTTATTTAAGTGACTTTCTCAAACAGTTCTGTATTTAGGAAACTGAGATATATGAAAAATATTGTCATGTAAATGTCAGTGAAAGTAATTAAGCAGTGAGAAATTTAAGATTATATAATTTGTCCCCTTTTCCCCTCTTCTACAGAGATTTTAAAAGCAAGCAGAACTATGATGTCCTGGGAAATATTATGGGATTACAATATTGCATGATTTAAGAAAGGGTTTCCATCTCCTCTATTGCAGTTGCCACTTGATATTTCTATAAAAATTCAGAATTAAGTATAAATGAACTGTGCACTGGACTCCCTAAATGTAATCTAATGGCAAACAGTCACTTCTGAGTGTAAACTCCTATCTCCATTATAGCAGAAAATACTTTATCAGGAGACTAATAGTCTGAAAGATATTGAACACGTCAGAATAAAAAGGCTGCTAAGCATGTTTCCCAGTGACTCTATGAACTTCTGTTAATGGCAGATTCTTAGCCCAGATGAGGCAATAAGCTTCATCAATCGCTCAGCAAGGTTTATCAGGAGAGATCCTTCAGTCTTCATGCCACAGCAATGCTGAAGTAATGGTTTAGATTCAGCTAACAGAGGTTGCAAGTCAGATGATTTCTTGAGCTTTCTCACAGACAGTTTAAGGTTCCATGATTCTATGATTTATTTACAAAACCAGTCATATTAAGTAGGACAAATTAAGATAAAAAAATGACAAGGAGAACTCTCTAGAACTTGAACAAATTTCTTAATATTCTTTCTGGGATTTTATTTTTTTAAAGTTCAGTGTGGATATCACTGAGAAATTCTCTTTTTGCTCTTGTTTATGTATGCTAATGCCAATACCATGGTGTTGATGTATCTGTACGCTGATTTGTTTTTATATACGGCATGTTGTCTACCCCATGAATTCACCCAATCATTAATTTTCTGTACAGCAGCATATATGTCATTGGATGTTTTTGCCTCCTGCAGAGACAGATATCTTGAAAGAAACATTTATCACTGAATAATGCAGAAAATATTCTTGAATTGTGAGCTCTGTACTGAGTTTCTTTCTTTTCATTTCTTGACTTACTCTGTTTTCTATGAAAAATTATTTCCAAGACAAAATCTCCTATGTGGCCCTTCATTTAATTACAACTGATTATTAGATTATTTTTTTCTGCTACTAAAGATGCTGCATTATGTTATTGATATTTCCATTAATTAATAGAGACTGAGCTGCAACCTATTTTTTTATCTTGAAGAGGCTTTACTATTTATTTAAATAGATCAGAACAAAAAGGAATTAAGAAACCATCTGCTGCATGCATATCATGTTTCTGCACTGTTAAAGGGAGTGTATGTGTGTATATTGTGAATATACAGTTATATACGTATATACAAACAAAAGTAGAACAGCATTCTGCATCAAGATCTTAAAGGCTGATATTTCTGTAGCAGTTTATTGGAATTACATTTGAGATACTGATACTTTGCTTCAATGCACAGAAATTTGCATGGCCTTGATGGATAATAGATTTTATCCCATCACTATAGGGTATATGCTACAACATCCTTGCTTAAGCATGGAGTGTCCTGATTCAGGACTCCCTTGGTACAGTTCGAGAATCCCTCACCCCACATTTCATATGGACTGCCAAACAAACTATAAGGCCAAGAACAAAAGGTCTTCTTTCTGTCTGAGTATATTTTATTCAGTAGTTTCAAAACTGCGTATTTTATAAACATTAGCTGGATTTATTGCCTCTTACTTCAGACTCTTCTTCCAGGAATCAACTCTTTGAAGTGCTTTCCCAGAGAATATTACAACTAAGATATGTCTGTTCCATTGTAAACTCAGTGAAACCACTCTATCTTTTCAGATAGATAAAAAGACCAGTTCCCAGACTGCTAGGATTTAAACAGTTCTCTTAAGCATGCACCAGATCAGTATAGTGAAGAGGTATCCCCAGTGTCTTCCCATGCTTTGGAGACTCCAAAGCCAAAGGTTTCTAGGAAAGAAAGAAAACATGTCAAGCTAGTACCTGCTTCAAACCCTGTGACTTGTTCTATCCAACTGCAAATGCCAGTGTTCAAGGTCATAATGATCCTGAGTGTAAAAGAACCCAGTAAAATTGGAGGCTGGAAATTAGTCCAACGTGTATTTATAAACACAGAGTTTCTTTGAAGGTCTATAATGCCCCATGATGGAAAAGATGGGTCCAGAGGTTCCTGTTTTCATGAGGACAACGGACAGGAGACAGTCCTGCAGTCACAGTGTTCCTGTCATACCTGTCCCTGGCCAACTACAGAAGGAACTGTAACACTGGGGACCTATTTTGTCTAGCAGCGACTTACTTTTAATTAAACAATTATTTAGACAATTCAGTCCCATATGTAAGTGCTGTAATTCTCTTTCTTAAAGACTAACACTGGATTATAAAATTTGGAAGCCCTTTATACCTCCTAGCGAAGCTAACTCATTAGACTGAAATGGAAAGGGTGAATCATGAAATGTGAACCCAAGTGCTGCTTTTTGATGATTCTGGAAGAAGGGGCTTGGGGTATTGGTGACACTCAGTCACCTGAGTTTTAGTGTTTAGCACAAAACCATGCGCAGCAGTGGCAGTCAGGACTGGAGCCCCAGTAACTTCTAAAACACCAGTCTCCCTGTTATTTTCTCTATTTTCTCTATTTGCCTTGCAAAACATAGTAACAAAATTCCCTTCCAGAGAATGAGAAAGGAAGCTGCTCCCTCTCTCTAGGTGGCTGTTCAAAAGCAGCTTTTCAGAAGGTGATTCACACTCCAGTCTCCAGTTTTAGTTAAACAATAAGTGAGCATTGGCCTATCTTCATTATTCCAGCCTGAAGAACTAAACTAACAACCAGGGCTCTTGCACTGAAAGCTGCTGTCTTGGCATATCTTTGGCTTCTTCTCGAAGTGCCTGTGGTTTTTGTGTGTTTGGTCTGCCATTGTAGAAATAATCATAAAACACTTTAGCTAATTGAAAGAAATAATGAAAAGACAACCCCAAAAGGCACATTAACAGTATGGCATTGAAATATGCTTCTAGGACTGAACAGCTGAGTAAAGCAGCAAGCTTAATAAGATTGTTTGAACATGGTCACTTTGCAGAGTAAACCCACTCTTTTAAAGTAGGAAGAAATATCACTAAAAATGTTTGAGAGTTTGGTTTCAGAGGTGGTGGAAGGTGGGTTTTTGTACATCAAGACACACAGAAGTTGAAAAAAATGAGAAACATTCACAGATTTGAAAACTGTTAGGAATTCAGTCTTGGTTTTTATCCAAAATACCATAATCCCCGACCTGGATTTGCTACTTGTGTAGGTGCCTTTTGTGTTGCTCTTAGTGATAGCATCATTGTTCCCACAAAATATATTACATTTTGTTCCTTAATGATTAATCACTCCACTTCCCTATTAACAAAAGCAGCAAGTGGAATACCACTTTCTATCCTCCCTGCTGAGCAGAACATTTTAAGCAGTTTCCTTACAATAGACAGTAAGTAGAAATAGAGACTGGTTACTGTGAATTGCTGCTATGGATACGAGTTTCTTATCTCTGTCACTGTTCTAAGACTGCATAGAGTGCTTGTTAGCATATTAACTAAAAGGCATTTAATACTGGGCATAGCTATATTGCATTAAATTATGCTGCCCATCTTGTCTGGTTATAGTTCATTCTACAGAAAAAAATGTCAAAGGTCCATTTTCCCTGTAAATGATAAAACTTCAAACTAAGACATAGAAAGAAGAGCTGACAGCCAGCCTCACGAGGCGCATTAAAAAGGCCAGAACAAACTAAAGAAGCATTTCACATACATCTAAGCCTTTATCAACATTTTCAAATAACTCATTGAACAACATTTAGAGGATATGAACTTCTGATATTGTTCGTATAGTGTTCCTTATGCTATTGCTGGCAGGTCAGTGCTATTTCATTGCAGAACACTAAAGGGTGCATCTTGCCTAAACACATCTGTCTGGGTGGATGGCAGAATTCTCCCACATAAAACCAGCAAGATGAACAGATAAATTCAATCAACTGAATTCAGCAGAGCAAGGATGTGGGTTGTACTTCTTAGCAAGATGAAATAAACAGGCTTAGATGACTGCTGAGTATGAAATGGCTTGATTTGTTTCCCACATATACTCAGTATTGTGTTAGCAATGTATCTCATATGAAGTATAACAAAGGAAATAGCTCTTGCGTTTGTTATTTGACTCAGGTAGAAAGAAATACAATGCCACAGTTAATATTATTGAAAAGCTCTGGATGTCATTCTGCAGCTCTCTAATTCTTTCATTTTAGGCTCTAAGAAGGCGACATGTCAAAGGCCTTCAAACTGAAGCCATGTAAGCTATGCAAGTGGCTATTTGCATATGTAAACTGTGCACTAGCAGACATAAGAGCATGCATCACAACTATGATCCGACTTCTCTAGCCTGCTTGAAAAAATCCCAGCTTGAGTGATGTGTACACTGAACATTTGTGCCCAAAGAACCCTTCAGCCAGTCCTTGAGTGTTGCTTTTAGTACCAAACCATGAGCACAAAGAATCGGAAAACAGAAGCAATGAAAGATATATTTAGAAATCTTTCATAATATTTTGCAGGACCGAGACGTAGCAAACTAACACTTAACTTTATGGAGTATCGTATGCCCTCTCTTCACTCTATTGAGTTACATAGCTCTTATAAAATAAAATTTCAGGACCTTTTCAGGTTCTTATCAGTTCAGAGAGTGTTGTAAGGAACTAGGCCACTGCAGTCTGGGATTTGATCCAAAGTCTATTTTAATCTCTTGAAAAACAGGTGATGCCTGGTCATGCTGTATCTCAGGCACATGCTTCTTGTGTATGGAATTCTTAATCAAGTATAAATGTTTCACCAGGGATGCAGGCATATGAGTGATTTGCTTAGTCAAGGTCTATGAGAAAACTGAGATTATCCTGTCAGCACATAATGGTAATTATCTAATGCTGCTTGGCTTCTGAGGTACTTCCTTGTAACTTGAACTAATTCAATATTAATTCACTGGATACCCTGAAGCAGGGATATTGTGCCATTAAATTAATTTAAATAGCTTTGTATCAACCCAGCAGCAACTCAGCTGGTGTTGCATAGATCTTCATCATTGGTTGTGCTTGATGTCCTTACAAACTGATGAGGATGCATCAGTTTAAGTATAAACTACTGAATTTGAGATTAACAATCCATATATTCCACTTGTTTTCCTTGGGCAGCTAATGAAATAATAAAAAAAAAACAAAACTATTTTTCTTCCCTGGATGTTTGATCTCACAATAATCTTATTAATGCTGACATATGAAACGATCACAAAACGATCACAAAAATGGTTTTAAACTCATTGACCAAATTTTGAGATTATCCATGAGTCAGTTTAATGACCTGCTCTACAAATGGCACAGGACAATCACAACTGCAGACTGCAAGACACTGTACAAACAGGCTTTGTTTAAAAACTTTCAGAGCAGGCAGATTTGGATTTATCTGAATGGATTTATTTACTTTGACAATTTATGCCTTGACTCAGTTGACTGAAGTACTCAGCAAATGAGGCATTTCATAGACTTCTTTTGGAGTAACCACATGCAAATATTCATAGATAAACGTCTGCTGAGAATAGGTTCACAACTGCGTTGCATTTTGATGGAAACCTTCATCAAGCAAACCCATGCCCAGGAATTCTTTCTCTGTGCATGATACATGATTAATGGACAACTGAGAATGGGCCTTGAACCCTGTGAGTGGTTCTTAATGAAGAACGCTACAAATAATTTTTATTGAGAGGGAAATTTATTATCTGCTATTATTCAAGAATAATCCTTACTAAATCCAGAAAAAAACAGGCTGTCATGGCTCTGAGAGTGGTCCCATGTCTGGGGTTTTGCTTTTGCTGCTGGGGACCGTGGGTTTCCTTGTCCCTGGGCTGTGGGGAGTGGCTTCTGGCTGTCTCCATCCCCAGAGATGTTCCTGATGCCCAGCACTGGGGCTGCCCCTGCTGTCCCCCAGCTTTCCTGCCTGCCTGTCCTGCCTGTCCTGCCTGCTGGGCCCTGCCTGCCCAGAGGCCCCTGTGGCCCCCAAACACCCTCCACAGGGAACTTCCAGAAAGCAGGGCCCTGACCTGCAGACCAGGCCCGCTGGGGTAGGTAGGAAGAAACAGTGTTTTTTGGTGATTGATAGTTTTCAAGGTTTAAAGAATTTATTTAAGAATTAAACATGAAAAAGACCAAGAGCACCAGAGGAATTCCAAATAATTGCATTTAAGAAATCAGCATAGCATTCAGGTTTGTTTCACAAATAACTCAACTGCTGCTAAACCCCACAGAAACAAAAGAAGTACCTCAGAGAGTCAAGTGACTAAACAATAAATTAAAACTGCCAGTTTTAAGTTGCTTTGAGGGTTTCCATCACACTGGCAAAGGCATTATGTATCATCTGGTGTGAGGAAAATCACAGCCCTGCTTCATCAACAGCATCAAATAATTTTTGTCTGAGATGAGCCTGATGACAAAACACTTCCATGACAATAGTGTGGTATGAAGTCAGGTCCTTCAGGGGCTGCAGGGAAGACACACTACCTCTGAGAAATGCTGATCTGAATGCCATGCATCTTAGCCCTGGACTGGGGAATACTCCAGAGAAAAATAACCCATTATCTCTGTAAAATGTGGATTTTGGAAGAAATATTGTTTGCAAAACCACAGAAGAAGAAATAGAATGTTTTGTGTCAGAGAACTTAAAGTAACTTGAGTGTACGGTATTAAAATCTCATTGTAGATGCAATGGCAAAATGCACAACAGTTAAGTAACAGCAGCAAATTGCTGAAGTGTCCCCAAAGAAAATAGTATGGACTGTTACGCTAGCTACAGAAAAAAGTGAAATTAAAATCTGTATTCCTCCTCCTCCTCAATGCTCCTGCAGAAAACTGGCCTTTCCATCATTGCAGGTTATTTCCAGAATATTTGAAATTATGAAGTATCATGATCGTACATGCACTGCAATGAAAAAGCCAAAATTAGAGCAGCTAGGAAGTGTCTGTTGGAATGACCATCAATTCAGCATTAAGTAGAGGAAAATCAAAGAGCTAGGAAAGAATCTGGAACATGGGATAAAGGGTAAAGACAGAAAAAGAATGGAAAAAACCACTATTTTCATTATTAAACCAGACTTTGGGAGAATTTGGCAAGATGGATACTGGCTAGTCAAAACAACAGTGATTGAAGAGGTATCTGCTCACACACATCAGTGACTCCAAAGGTAGCTGTTGCTCAAGACACATCAGGACTTGGCAGAGAGGGTAAGCAAGATGCACACATACCATAATATTTTTGAAACTGATCATGTCATTCAGTTAAACTTAGTTTGCGCTTTGAGTCTTCCTTTAGGGTCTCAGATGTTCTTTAAGGTAAGACATAGCCTTATCTCATAATCTATTGTTAATAGCTACATATTTGTAAAGGGAAAAATAACAGGATTTCTGTTAGGTCTAAAACATCTGGCAGCCATTTAATCTGTCTCTCTCTTAAAAAGACCTTAATTATTTTTATTAGCCTGATTTACTTAAGAAATTCCATGAGATTATTCACCTGTTCATTTCTTCCTATATTATAAGCTGTTCTGATAATCCATGATAAACTAATAAGAATGACTTGTTTTTAACTGAAATTCCTGTCACCATCTCAATCATTTCCAATCATGACAGTCGGTGAAAAAGATTCAGGGCTAATATTTGAGAATTAGAATTTCTTTTTTTCTTTTTTTTTTCTTTTTTTTTTTTTAATTCATGTAGATATAACCATTTCTATGTAAGGAGGAGGTATTCTGTTACAAGATCTCCAAATACAACCATAACAAATTTCTGTAGCTCAACTAACTGGTTTTACTTCTCATAGAATTCATAGAATTGTTAAGGTTGGAAGGGACCTTAAAGATCATGTAGTTCCAACCCCCCTACTATGAGCAGGGACACCTCACACTAGACCAGGCTGCACAAAACCCATCCAACCTGGCCTTAAAAACCTTTAGGGATGGGGCATCAACAGCTTCCCTAGGTGTTGTGGTCCGAGTTCGACCCGGGCTGGAAAATTCGAGTTGAGTCACGGATCGCCATTTCTCTTCTCCTCAATTAGAGGAGGAATAGCCCCCAATTGGCTGGTTTTAATTTCCCAGTGAGTCCGTCCCTAGCTTGGGACCGGCTGGCTGCACCGGGTATGTCTATAGAACACAAACCCTGCCCAGATGTGCATGTGCACCAGCACAAACACAGAGACACTGTGCTTAAAATACCACTTTACTGTAACAGCTTTGGAGCAGAGGGACTGTTTGTGTGTGGAGGGGAGGGTATGCAGATGTGGTTACAGGAGACAAACGCGGTGTGTAACGCTGGCACTTGTGATAGGTAAAGAGAAAGAAACACTATTATAGTTGGGGGTGGCGTGCCCGGCGAGTTTCCCGTATAGGGTAGACGAGGTGCGTGTGTGAATGTGGCCGATTTCTTTTGCCTGGGGAAAAGAACGCAAAGAAAGGAAAGATTTCTCGGTCAGTGGGTCTCTCTTCCAGTCTCTGGCTCAGAAGCACTGACAGGTTTGGCGGCGCCGGTGCCTTTCAGAGCGGGGCTTTGGGCGAGCGGCTGGAGCTGCAGCGGGACGGGGCGAGGAGCGGCCACGCGCTGGAGCTGCGGCACGTGCTGGCGGCGGCACGTGCTGGCGGCCTCGGGTCGGGCAGCAGCGGCGGCCATGGCGGCTGGAGCTGGGCTGGGGCTGCGGCGGCGTCACGGGGCTGTGCTAAACGGCTGCAACCGGCTGGAGCCGCACCGGCTGGGCTGGGAGCACTGAGGACGGAGGGTTTGGGGAGGGAGCAGTGATTCCAGCTCTTCTAGCTTTTTTTGGTCTGTTCTAGCTCTCTTCTCCGTTTCTTCAGCTCCTTTCACGCAGCTCCTTGGTGAGCAGGCTCTCCGAGAAGAGGCAGGAGTGCAAGCAGGAAGGAGGGAATAGCAGCAGTCCCGGGGTGCAGGGAGGCAGCAGTAAAAGAATGCAGGAGTTATAGCAGGAGTCCCACCCAGCCACCGAAGGCTCTGTGTTATCTCCTGTTCCCTTTTCTTCTCTCTCGTTTCTGTCAGCATCAGAGAGCAATGGACACCAACGACTAATAACGACCCATAATGGCTGTCCTATTTACACACTTATGCAGGCTGGTCTGGCCTTTTGTCTGCTCAGTCCTCAGCTCCTACCTGTGGCTCCTGTAACAATATTGCCGTGCTCCAGCCAAAGGCTGGGTCCTGGCTCCAAACATAGCAAGGGGAGCAGGGGTCTCTGCCCTTCCCTGTGTAAGTCCCAGCCGCACCCTCCCACTCCCCACCCACACCCTCCCACTCCCCCACCCACTCCCCCACCCCCCTGCCCGCAGGGTTGGCACCGCTTCGGTTTGGGTTTTTTTGGTGTTTTTTTTTTTTTTGTTTTGTTTTGTTTTTCTGACTTTTACATCTCTCTAATGCAATCAATTTGTGTGAGAGACATACCTTTTGTGGAGGCCAGTCCGCCACACTTTGCCCTGTGGCTCTCACCAAATTGATGCATATTAGCGCTTCCGGATTCCCTATGACATTTATCAAAACCTTGCAACTGTAAGCTGCAAGGAATTAACTTCAACAGATTAGATGATAAACGGTAACACAAAGAACAAAACAATTCCCACAATAACATAAAACCGTTCCCCAGTATCTCCCAAAACCGAGATAAATTAATAATATTAATCCATGCATATTATCCAGTTTACATTGATATTGTACTGTTTTCCATTTTGGTCTACTGCTTTCCATGTCTTTTCATTGATAGGGGTGTCTAGTATTAGTTTCATCTTCCCTATGTTAGGAAAATTGACTATTACCAATTGTCCAGGATTAAATAAAGTGATCTTCCTTTTACTTGGGTTATTAATGTCTTTCACCCCATGTTCTTCTGAGAGAGGTTCTTTGGTCAGATTGGAAGGTGGATCAGAGTATAATGCATTTCACTGCAAGTGATTTCCAAGTCTCCTTTTGAATTTTGGGTTAATCTTAGCATATCATGCCAATCTTGAGGAGGTACATTTATTTTGGAGTCTGATTTATTTTCTCATGGCCAATCGTTTTGGTTTTCAGGTATGTTTTCCACGATTTTTCTGGAGTAGTTACTGCATTTTCAATTTCTAAAACTGTGCGCGACAAAAACCTTTTCAGTCTCACCTTTCTCCTCCCTCTGTCTTCTCTTTCTGTGTTTGCCTTTAACAGAGGGAGGCTCCTTCAGTTTCCCTGTTGGCACTGATTGTTTCCACCCACAGGGTGTGATGGCCACTTTTCTACAAGGTCTTTTAAATTATTATAGCTGTAGTTCTGAGACAAGAGCTCGGGGAAATCCCTTTACACCTAACCTCCCTCTTCAGGCATGCAAAGGGTCCCAGTGGTTTACTGTCTAGTGGGCAGGATCGTTTGCCATTTTGGATTTGGGAATCACGTGCCTTGTGGTTCCAGTTTGCTCACCTATTGGTGGCTATGCGGTCACCCCGTCGCACCCCAGATTTTGAGGGGGGTTTCTAGGTGGTCAGGCAGCCACTGCAGCATAGGTTGGTTGTGGATTTCTGGAATTAGGGTTCAGTGTGACTTGTCTAATGTTTGATTTTTTGGAATAGTCACATTCTGGTACCCCATACTTTCTGCCATACTCAGTTCATATTTTGTTGGTTTTTGCCTTTTTTTTTTCTTTTTTCGACTTTTATGTGAAGAATTTCTTCCTAATATCTAACCTAAATTTCCCCTCTTTCAGTTTAAAACCATTACCCCTTGTCCTATTGCTATCATCTCTGATGAAAAGCCCCTCCCCAGCTTTTCTGTAGGCCCCTTCAAGTACTGGAAGGCTGCTATAAGGTCTCCCCAGAGCCTTCTCTTCTCCAGGCTTATTAGGTTTCTTTATTTCCCCCCCATTTTCGTTGGAATCAAATTATTCTAATTAAGGGTTGCATTGATTTTACTGGACTGTAATTGCAGTACTTCTTAAGACAGGGCAAAACCATGTGACTAAAGAAGTGAGAGGCTCATCAGGAGATGGATGTGAAAAGAAATGGATAATAAATTCAGCTTTTTTTTTTTTTTTTGTTCTGTTACCCCCTGATTATAAATTACTTTTCAATCAACTCAAAATACTGCTGCTATGCCATATAATGAAAGGAGAGCCTGAATGTTACAGAAAAGTGTATTCTGCTGATACAAGGATTCAGATTCATGTTCAGCATTTCTTTTTTCTCAAATATTTCATGTAAATTCATAGGACTTCAGTGCTGTAAGGCTTCCAAGGTAGGTAGTTCTGAAAAGAAGAAATTGAATACATTATGGATAGGGTTTAGAAATTTCTGATGTATTCTTTTCTGAGGTTCATCTTGTTTTAAGTCAGTTTTATTCTGGAAGCTACTCCTGACAAAAGACTACAGATGAGGGATGAAATTCCTAGCTGCATCTATAGGTGTCTATAACCACATATACATGAGCCATAGCCACTCAGAAATGTACCTGTAGATAACTTCATGAAAATGTTGTCTTGGTGCTCTTGGTAGTCAAAAGTCAAAGAGATAGTAAGTAAAAATCTTTTTTTAAGAATTAAGATCTTTAATATTTATTTCTTAACAAACAAAAATCATCACCAAGTCATTGTAGAAGTCAATGGTGCACCCACTTTTTTATCACTGCTTGCAGCTCTCATTTCTATTGGAAAAGGGATTCAGCAAAGCTAGAGATGATAAAAAGAGGGAATCATAGAATCATAGGATGGTTAAGGTTGGAAGAGACCTTAAAGATCATCAGGTTCCAACTTCCCATTAGACCAGGTTGCACAAAGCCTCATCCAACCTGGCCTTAAACACCTCCAGGGTGGGGGCATCCACAACCTCCCTGGGCAACCTATTCCATCACCTTCCTTATGAGGACAGATTAAATGGCTGTTGTGGGTTAACCCTGAGAGGCAGCTCAGCCCCACACAGCTGCTCTCTCACTCTCCCCCAATGGGAAGGAGGAAACAGAAACGTAAAAGTGAGAAAACTCATGGGTTCAAATAAAGACAGTTTAACAGGTAAAGCCAAAGCTGTGCACACATGCAAAGCAAAACAAGGAATTCATTCACTACTTCCCACCAGAAGGAAGGTGTTTAGCCATCTCCAGGCAAGCAGGGCTCCATTATGAGTAACAGTGATTTGGGAAGACAAATGTCATCACTATGAACAACCCCTTCCTCCTTCTTCTTCCCCCAGCTTTTATTATTCCTGTGCATAACATCATAGGGAATGAAATATCCCTTTGGTAAGTTGAGTCAACTGTCCTGGCTCCCAACCTCATGTGCTTCCCCAGCCTCCTCTCTGGTCGGGCAGTGAGAAGCACATGAGGGCCTTGACACTGTGGGAGAACTGTTCAGTAATAGCCAAAACATCAGTGTGTTATCAAGACTATTTTGGTCAGAAATCCAAAACAGCACCCTACGGGCTGCTATGAGGAAAATTAACTCTGTCCCAGCCAAAACCAGGACAATATCCTAGCACTTCCTGGTTAAAAGAGTGATGACTGCAGAGAGGTAGCCTAGAGTCAGCTCACAAACAGGTCAACAAGGGAAGCTTTACTCAAAAATTTTCATAATATAAAACTTAAAGGACACCCAATGAAATTATTAGGCTGAACTGTTAAAATAAAAATAATTACTTTTTCAAACAATGCATAGTGAAATTGGAGTATTGAGACTTTGAGGATGCCGTGCCAGTCAAAAAGATGTAATTATTTTCAGTCCAGTTAATGCAAGACAAACCTAACAGTGAATATTTAGTAGTAAGCAGTTGCTGGATGCAATTTTGATTCAAGATTTTCCCATGCTACTATGAGGTGCAAACTGGTAGGACCCATGCAGGAAAGAATAATTTTATCTATAGTTTTCTTCCCATCCCCTTTTCCCCTGCATCCACCACAAATTCCTGTCAGAGACAGACTAATCATGATGTAAATAGAGACAAAGAGATATGGATAACTATGAAGGCAAAATCCTGAAGGAAGAACAGACTTCCCTTCAAACCCAAGGTGCCCCTGCAGAAGTGTTTTACAGTTCTGCAGACTGGGGTGGAGAAACTACCCATGCAACGTAAGTTTCCAGAGCAGAGGAATGAAATCCACTCTGCTCACCGTGTAACAACCAGTGCCCAGAAGAAACAGCAACAGGTAATAGTAGTGGGCAGCTCTGTTCTCAGGGGAACTGAGGGACCCATTTACAGACCTGACCTGCTTAATAAAGAGGTCTGCAGCTTACCAGGGGCTCGAATTTGGGATATTACTAAAAGATTATCCAAATTTGTACACTCAACTGATTACTGCCCACTCTTACTATTTCATGTGAGTACCAATGATACTGTTAAAAGTAACATTAAAACTATACGGAAGGATTAGAGAGCACTTGGAGCAGCAGTGAAGGACTTGGGAGCACAGGTGGTGTTCTCATCGCTCCTTCCAGTCAAAGGACAAGGGCAGGAAAGGGCTGACAGAATTGGAAAAGTGAATGAATGGTTGAAGGAGTGGTGTCATAGTCAGGGCTTTGGCTACCTAGACCATAAGCCTCTTTTGTCTAAATCTGGTCTGATAGGGACCGATGGGTTCCAGCAGTCAGGGAAAGGGGAAAGAGCCTTTGGCCAGAGGCTGGCCAATTTAGTTAGGAGGGCTTTAAACTAGGGATTCCGGGGGAGGGGATCCTCAGCTCATTCCATGCCCACCATGGTGAGGACAGAGCTACTAACAGATGCCCTGGGCCTGGAAAAGAATCATGGGCCAACAGGGTAATGTGAGACTGTTTCAAAGGGGACACATCTCAAATGCTTTTACGCAAACGCAAGAAGCAAGGGGAATGAACAAGAGGAGCTGCACATGTTGGCATGCCTGCAGGGCTATGATGTTATTGGGATCACTGAGACATGGTGGGATGGCTCCTATGACTGGAGTGTGGGGATGGCTGGGTATAAACTGTTTAGGAAGGACAGGAAGGGCAAAAGAGGAGGGGGTGTTGCCTTCTACAATGACTGGCTGGAGTCCATGGAGCTCCACCTGGGGATGGATGAGGAGCTGACAGAAACCCTCTGGGTCAGGATTAAAGGGAAGACAGGGGCAGGAGATATCATAGTGGGGATCTGCTACAGGCCACCCAACCAGGATGATCAAGTGGATGAGGCCCTCTTTAGACAGATAGGAGCTGCTTTGCACTCGCAAGCCATGGTCCTCATGGGGGACTTTAATCACCCCGACATCTGCTGGAGGGACAGCACAGCAACGCACCAGCATTCCAGGAAGTTCCTTGAGTGCATTGATGACAACTTCCTCCTCCAAATGGTAGAGGAACCAACCAGAAAAAGAGCTTTGCTGGACCTTGTTCTCACCAACAGAGATGGGCTGGTGAGTAATGTGGAACTCACTGGGGGACTAGGCTGCAGTGACCATGACACTGTAGAATTCAAGATCTTTAGGGCAGTGAGAAAAGTGCAAAGCAAGCTGAACATGCTTGATTTTAAAGGGCAGACTTTGATCTCTTCAAGGATTTGCTTGCTAGGGTAGAATGGGAACAAGCCCTGGATGGGATGGGAGCCCAGGAAAGCTGGTCCATATTCAAGGAACACTTCCTGTGTGCCCAGGACCAATGTGTCCCTACAAAGAAGAAGGCAGGCAGGAGTGCCAGGAGGCCTGCATGGATGAGCAAGGAACTCCTGGACACACTTAGGTGTAAAAACAAAATTTACAGAGGGTAGAAGCAAGGCCAGGTACCCTGGGAGAAGTACAGAGGGTAGTTAGAGAAGCAAGAGATCAGGTTAGGAAAGCAAAAGCACAGAGAGAATTGGATCTGGCAAGGGAAGTTAAGGGCAATAAGGAAAGTTTCTGTAGGTGTGTTAGGGAAAATGTGGGCCCGCTTCAGAATGAAACAGAAGAGCTGGTCATCCAAGACATAGAGAAGGCTGAGGTACTCAATGACTACTTTGCCTCAGTGTTCACCAGCAAGGAGTCCGGTCACGCCCCCCATGTTATGGAAACCAAAGACGGGGACTGTGAAAAGGAGGATCCCCCCACTGTAGACAAAGAGGAGGTTCGAGACCACCTAAAGAACCTAAAGGTGAACAAGTCCATGGGACCTGATGGGATTCACCCATGGCTCCTGAAAGAACTGGTGGATGAAGTTGCAAAGCCACTGTCCATCATATTTGAAAAGTCATGGCAGTCTGGTGAAGTTCCTGCTGACTGGAAACGGGGAAACATAACCCCCATTTTCAAGAAGGAAAAAAAAGAAGACCCAGAGAACTACAGGCCACTCAGTCTCACCTCTATGCCTGGCAAGATCTTGGAACAGATCCTCCTGAAGACCCTGCTAAGATAAGAGAACATCAGAGGGGTGATTGGTGACAGCCAACATGGCTTCACTAAAGGCAAGTCCTGCCTGACTAATTTGGTGGCCTTTTATGATAGGGTCACAGCCTCGGTGGACAATGGCAGAGCAACAGATGTCATCTACCTGGACCTGTCCAAAGCTTTCGACACTGTTCTGCACGACATTCTAGTCTCAAAACTGGAACAATATGGATTTGATGGATGGACCACTCATTGGTTAAGGAACTGGCTGACTGGGCACACCCAAAGAGTTGTGATCACTGGCTCGGTGTCCAAATAGAGGCGTGTGACGGCTGGTGTTCCTCAAGGGTCAGTACTTGGACCAGTGTCATTTAACATCTTTGTCGGCAACATGGACAGTGGAATCGAGTGCACCCTCAACAAGTTTGCTGATGACACCAAACTGTGTGGTGTGGTCGACATGCTGGAGGGAAGGGATGCCATCCAGAGGGACCTTGACAGGCTTGAGAAGTGGGCTTGTGCAAACTGCATGAAGTTCAACAAGGCCAAGTGCAAGGTTCTGCACCTGGGTTGAGGCAATGCCATGCATGAATACAGGTTGGGAGGAGTAAGGATTGAGGACAGCCCAGAGGAGAAGGACTTGGGGGTGGTGTTCGACCAGAAATTTAACATGAGCTGTCAATGTACACTTGCAGCCCAAAGAGCCACCGTATCCTGGGCTGCATCAAAAGAAGCATAGACAGCTGGTCAAGGCAGGTGATTCTACCCCTCTACTCTGCTCTTGTGAGACCCCATCTGGAGTACTGTGTCCAGTTCTGGACCCCCCAACATAAGGACAGAGCTCCTTGAGCAAGTCCAGAGGAGGGCGACAAAAATTATCAAAGGACTGGAGCACCTCCCCTATGAAGATAGGCTGAGGAAGTTGGGGTTCTTTAGCCTAGGGAAGCGGAGGCTCTGGGGTGACCTTACAGCAGTTTTCCAGTATCTGAAGGAGGCCTACAAGAAAGCTGGGCCTTCTGAAAGGTAGGGCTTTTTACATGGGTGTGTAGTGAGAGGACAAAGGGCAATGGTTTGAAACTTAAAGAGGGAAAATTCAGACTAGACATTGGGAAGAAGTTCTTTCCTGTGAGGGTGGTGAGATGCTGGAACAGGTTGCCCAGGGAGGTTGTGGATGCCCCCTCCCTGGAGGTGTTCAAGGCCACATTGGATGTGGCCTTAAGCAACCTGGTCTAGTGGGAGGTGTCCCTGCCCATGCAGGGGGGTTGGAACTAGATGATCTTTAAGATCCCTTCCAACCCTAGCCATTCTATGATTCTATGATTTTAATCACCTTGGCTTATCTCTGGATTTATATAGTATGTAATTTGTGTTCTTATTCTCAAATAAGTTATTCACAGTTGAACACAAATCAAGAGAGGAATTAAAAATCATCATGCCTCATGTGAGCCAGTATGGCTGCAGCAATCTCTAAACATTAAGGTCCAGGACATTAGGAAGTTCAGTCCACATTGCACATAAATAACACCTTTAGGAAAAGACTAAAAATGCATCTGTAAAACAGAAAGCTCTTTGCAGGTCTGAATTAAACAATGTCACCTTGGCAAACAAATATTTAGAAGAATGGAAAAAACCCCTGTAATATTATCCACACATTTATGTAAGCAGTAAATGCAGTTTATGAGTGGATGTTACCATAAGCTATGCTCACAATCACTTTGCTGTTCTCTGCGATTGTCAGAGGAAAAAACATTTCTGCAAGAACATAAAGATAACGGCGCAGTTAAATTTAGTTGACTATTTTAATCTTAAAATTCAGCCTCTAAACACATGTAATTGATAGTATATGAATGAGTCATGGAAACTTGCTTTTTATGAAGAAAATTGCTAATGTTTAGTTCTGGCTTTTCTCATTACTTTTTATATCACCAGTTTCCTTCCAGTGTGCAGTTTAGTGATCATTGATCTACAACATTTATAGTAATTTAAATGTATTTCAGATGCTGGCTAACATGGCTCCTGCTATTTTAAAATGCTCATGAGCTTCCAAGCTATTCTACTTCCATTTTTGTTATGAGCAGGTCATTATTTACCAAGTCTTTAATGATGAACTTCTGCTTTCCTCAAGCTGGAACACATTCTTTTCACACACAGCTTGCCAAGTCCTTAGCACTGTGTTTCCAGTCCAGCACAATTGGGTAGGTCAGCTATGACCACCAGAGAAAAGGCACTGAGACCAGAAAAGCAAAGGATGTTCTGGGAGATGCACAAAGGGTCCTTGAGGAGCTCAGGCACTAACTGATGTTGTGCTGTTCTGCAATTTCTTTCACTCTGCCTTGCAAAGCTGCACTGCCACAGAGAATGGTGCTAGGTGCCTGCTCCCAAGTGTACTTCCAGTTATACATGCCGTTGACTTTGCTCCTTTTGGAGACAAGTTGGGAGCTGTGTGTTTTCCAGTTGAAGCAAGCAGAAAAGGAGGACAAGTTGACATTCAAATATTATTTCCGTTAACTCTAATATTATAACCTGGACTTTCAAAAACAATGACGACTGTTCTCAAGCTGCATTCAGACAGCAAATCATGTCAGCGTGCTTGCATGCCAGAGCAGCCCCATGGGACTACCAGGAGGGCTGGCAGATAAACCAAGTGGCTTTTGGGTGGAAATGATCTAGAGACAGCCAGTGGGACTAGTTATGCTGTTGTCACAGGACCCTGAAAAACCTCAGACTGGATGGACATAGGGGAAGCCATGGAAGCTGTTCTCATCTCATTCATTCACGTATTTTTTTACATCCACTTCTTTTTAGCTCTACAGCATCTGTGGAATGTTACTCATGGCTCTTGACCACATGAATATCTGGTGTGCAGCTCACAGGGTCAGAAGCTTTGCCACTCTTCAAGTATTCCAGCAAAACTCTCTCATTGCCATAGCTGCATGGGAACTGATAAACCAAGGGATTTACAATAGCACACATTTCAGGGAGATCCTCACTGGTTTCTCTAAAAAGGAACTTAGAGCTAGATACAAAAAATGGGCCCTTTCTGGCAAGAAAAGAAACACAAGTGCATTTGTAGTCGTTTAAATGGTTACCAGCATGTAGCTGTACGTGTTTCTGAGAAACAGATTTGAATAACTGTAAATAATACATTGATTAAATTAATTCACCAGCACAGGAGTCGGCCCACGGTCATAGTGTTACTTGCCCTTAAAAGTGCCAGCTACAACTTCATATCACTGACTGGAACACAAAATTGTAAGTCCTCTAGCTCTATATCCAAAGGAGCAAACTTGTATCACATGTCTAGAGAATAGCAGGGGTTGTAACTGTAGATATGGAAGGAAAGGACATCAGACAGACAGCTACAAGAGTAGTGTGACTTGAATGGGATGCAAAGCTTGAAAACACTTTTTCCTTTTTTTTTAGGGAAAAAGCAACTTAAGGAATGGAATAAACAGAAATAGCAGTTTGCCACAGCAAGTTGTGCTGGAAAATTCAATAATCTTGTTGGATAACAGCTGATCTCTTTGGCAAAGAGAGTGATATATGTACTTGAATCAGTGCAAAACATTTGGCATGTGACTGTCTAAAAATGTGAGTCAGGCAGAGGAGTTGGGGATTAGTATCAGCAGTGTAGAAAACAGTTGAAATGGCAGGAACTCCTCAGGAATCAGTCTTGAGACTAATCTTATTTAAGAGTAATCATTAATAAATTCATAATGCCTGGGCCCAGAAATGTGGGAATTTGCTAATGAAACTGCTAATGACACAAAGTCAAGAAAAAAACATGGTTTATAGGGATTTTCTGTGCTAAATATAGTTATGTGGCACTTGAGGATCAACATGTTAGAAATGTGATTAACCATAATGTGAGATGGAAGCTCATTGAGCAAAGGGCTGCTACTATAAACTTTGGCTATGAACCAAAGTGCCATCCCTGGAGGTTCCAAGACTTAGCCTGGCAAAACTAAAGCTGTCATCATCCAGAGTGGCAACATTTTCACTTGGAGAGGAGGACCAGGCAAGGGGGGATACAGAGATCTTTTACAACCACATTGCTATGTTTCTATGAGAATGAATGAGAGAATGAAAGACTGGTGTGTTAGTGACATCATTGAGTATGAATTCTCACTGCTACTCTGAGGCAGAACTTGCAGTCCCACAAGGTAGGTGTTTGGTAAGCTATTTCCTGTAGAAATAAGTGATTTGGGAAAATGCAGGTTTCCGAGTGGAAGGCTTTATACATCTGCAGTAACTTGTGCTCAGAAAAAATTAATTTTAACTTTAAAAGGTGGAAAAAGAACAGGATAGGACTATGAATCAGCCAGGATTTGGGATGCATCTGCCTAGACCTTTTAATCCTAAGAAGTGCGTCATAAAACATAAAATATTTGTGGGCTTTTTAAAATACAACTCAAGCTTTAGTGGAAAATAATCCAGATCAATTAACATCCGAAAAAATAAGTAATATAGAATTAGAAGTAAAAGATCAAGAAACATAATATAGAGAGGATTCTGGGGTGGCTGCAGTCTGGACTGTAGGATTCATTGCAATGTTATGGTCTTACTTGTTTTCCAGAGCTCTGAATATAGGATTTGAGAGACTCCCATCATACTGATACTCTGATAGCAAGTAAGGAGGGAAAGGAGAGTAAGAATTTTCAGCTCTCAAGAAAATCCCATTGCACAGACTATCTGTTACCTGCAGAATTACTTCACAAGAATAGCCCAGGGCAGTCTACAATAGTTTTAGTAAACTTGCACATAGTTCTTGAAAAAGAGAAAACTGGCACATGAATAGCTGGTTTGACCTTGTCATCCAGAAAAGGAGTAGATGGTGTTAATGACAGTGTGCTCCATCTTAGTACGCTTTACACACAACTGTGCAACATGTCAATTTAAACTTTAAAAAATGTATATTCTTGAAGTTTCTGCATTCTCTCTTCCTTATCAGTGTCAAACCAGCCTGTCTGCTGGTAAATTTAAGGCTTGTCTTCATGTATGTTTTTCCCAAAAGGTCCTAAATCCACCCCAAAATTATACCCTTAATCCTTTTTGAATTAAAACTTTGGTGGGGAATGAGGCTATTTCAGAGTACAAGATGTGACTCTAAATAAGTCAAGTTTAAAGAAAGCTGAATTAATAGCTAAAGAGCAGGGCTAGGATTCAGAAGGTCTGGACTATATCCTAGACTGCCACATATTTCCTGTATGAACTAAGCATATCTGAACTATGCAGTTTCCCTTCTAGAAAAAAAATGGGATTAGTTCTA
The DNA here is from genome assembly GCA_020745705.1 of Hemiprocne comata. Taxonomy (NCBI): domain Eukaryota; kingdom Metazoa; phylum Chordata; class Aves; order Apodiformes; family Apodidae; genus Hemiprocne; species Hemiprocne comata. The sequence continues at coordinate 11,191,998 of CM036587.1, forward strand.
TCAAGTTAATAAACTGGGAGAATTTATTAGCTGATATTCTTCAAGCACTTTGACAGACTTGTTCGAGCCATTATAGAGCTGCAGAAGATTAATATAAATTATATTTCATCACTGTGCATTACAGGGTGTCCACACCTGGAATTTATTCTGTTTCTTAGTAGGAGTCTAAGTTATTTGTGCACTGCAGATTTTAAACATAAAATATTGGTATAAAATTATCTTTTCACTTGGTAAAATTAATTTTCATTGATACCTCTCTTCATCATTCATTCTTCAGTCCCTTCTCTTCGAGCTACTAAAATTTCCCTACATTCATACTTAACCAATTGCTCCTGCTAAAAAACTTGACCTGTAGATTCTCTGACAGGCCAGAGGCAGGATCTTAAACTATCACCACACATGGGCACAGTGTGGCAAGTCTTTCTTTCTGGTTTAAGTAACTTCTGACCCCCTTTTCCCAACCCCATCCCTTTGCCTACAAGAACTCTCAATGTGCCAAATCAACCCTTTGTTGGACAGCATGGTGAAACAGAGCTAGGAACTGCTCTAAGCTAAACATAACTCTGTTTTGCTGGGTGATTTTCTTTTTGGGATAGATATGCACAGAGAGAGAATCCCACCTTTGCCAAGGTATCAGAGAGAGGTCAGATTAGTTAGCAGCACACCTCGTGTTTGTGCTAAAATATTGTGGTTCCCTTCCCTTGCCTGCTGGCCCAGGAAGCTGAAGATTGTTCTGCACCAGCTAGTGCTGCTGGAGAGAGAGCAACCAACCCGTCAGCTCTCAACTCCACTCCAGTGAAACTGATCTAACAAATAATGTGAATTGACAGCCCCTGTGGCATCAGAAACAAAACACTTTGATTGCTTAATTAATTGCCTGGTCACAGACTTGCTCCTTTCCAACAAAACCGGTTCAATTGCTCTTTCCAGCTTCATCATTCATAAGCTGCACTTCCTTACACACAATCACTCAGAGCTGGCAATACATGGGTATGTATATGTTGCATTATTTAAATTCTGGATGTAAATAAATACTGCGAGCTGAAACCCACAAATACTGCCAATATACCCAGGATTTATTCACGAATGGAATAGGATGTGAAGGGAATGGGGGTCCTAAACACTATGTATCAGGAAAAGGGATATTACTCAGATTCAGTCCCTTTGTTCCAGTTTCACCACCTGTGATATCGCCTTTAGATATTTTTACAACTTCACAGGGACAAAACAGCTTTGAATCTGGCAAAAACGTGCTTTGAAAATTATTCATATGGTGATGCGCTTTCAAAAGGACATGACAGATGAAAGCAGAAATACATGAATAACAGTATAAAATGGGCAATATTACACAATTGCAGGGAGAAAAATTTCCTTATTGGAAAAAAGAAGTATCATAAGGTGTTCCCAGAAGCAAGAAACAAAAAAGCAAAGTTTTGTAACAGACAAATAGGCACAAGAAGGCTTTTTAGCTTGCATGAGCACATAGTAATTCTGGTGTTTGGGTTGTGTCCTTACAGAGGGAGAAAATCAAGGCAAGGTGGGAAGAAGCTGCTGCTTTGGACAATCTTAAACTTCATCTTAACATCACAGAGTTAATTCCACCTTCATTGAAACTGGGATGAAAGCAGCCGTGGAAGGTTTTCATTATTGAATACAGTCTACTGGTATTTTGCAATTTTATTTGTTCTTGCAAATCCGAAAGGTTAATGAGGAATTTGATGTGTGATGAAGATTTCCATTCCTCTGGGAGTGGAAATCCTGAAAAAAAAGCATTGGTACATCCCAGTGTTTTCATCTGCATAAACAGCCTGGACTTTGCTGTCTTAAGGGCTGGGGCAGGAACATCTTCCAGTGGGCAGCAATAGCAAGAAAATCTCCTGGTGTGCAGCAAAGCAGCATGGAGACATGGAGCAATGCTTGAGCCCAGAGGCTAGAAGCCAATAAGGAAATGCAATGTCTTAGTTTGAAAACTTTAGACTACTGGATATACCATGGAAATATTGCACTTAGAAAATGCACTGGTCAGCTCAACAACCACAGCTGAAATAAAGTTGCCCTTTAGAAAGGACAGTCTACAGTGGCACTGTGAAAAAAACAAGTCCTGGGGGAGTGTTACAGAATAGTTAAAATGTTTTTTACAGTGTTTTTCCTAAAGCAGGTGGTATAGGTGATTGTAAGATCATTGACTTGATCTGGTATATCACTCTGCACTATGGTATAGCAATGCATTCAGAAACATTTGTAAATAGGTAAACAAACAAGCAAACCCCTCTTGAAAACTAGCAGACCTATACACGATTCTGAGTGTATAACAGATGGAGGCTTTATCATTGTTTTACATCAATTATTTCCCTTGCTGGGACATCTCATAGAATCCAGTCCATTAATGAGAAACTGACACGATGCAGACAAATAGAAAGTCAGCCCTCACTTCTTATAAGTCCACATAGTTGTCTGTTCCTGGAACACTAATTTTATCTGTAGGCAAACCTCTGTTTTTCAATCACTGATATTGCTGTTGACTTGAAAAATGTCACAAGTTCTAGCTTTCTTACTTTTCCCCATCAAAGACATGACTTTAACTACAGTGAACCCATTTGCATGGTGTGAGACTTAGTGGAGGTCCTTACGTCCTTTAAATATGCTGTACCATTCTCAAGTACAACCATTAATTACACAGAAACTTCTGCACTAATTCAGTGTCCCATGTCAGTGATTTGCATCCTATTCTTTTCAGTGTTCAGTCATCACCTCAGGTTTGTTAATTTGGTACTAAACCAGCATGTGATAAATCACAAACAATGTTGCTGTGTGAGGGAGAAAAGGTGAAAGAAACTATGTATGAGAAACAAGGCTGTAGGAAGAAGTAGGAATTACTGTAAATGTGACTCAGAATTAATCAGCTCTACAAGTAGTGATAAAGACAACCGTTCTAATTATCCATCCAGACTATTTCAAAAAGAGGATTTCATTGGAGGTTAGAAGGAAAATATAGTGGGTTCATCTCTCCACTTGTTTGAATTCCTCATATACATTGCAATGGCTGATTTTTCAAGAATGGTAAGTGATACTGGGACCTAGATGGACTTGCATGAGTGTTTACTTGTTTAATGTCAGTTGAAGTCCAGTTAGAAGCTAGCTCCATATTATTATTCACCAAGAAAAGGGAAAAAAATCTGTCCTACTGGCCCTCTGCATCTTGGCTGGTCATTTTTATGTCTCATGAACAGCACAGTGCATCTGAAACTGCTTTTTATATACTCAGGCTCTCTTCCTCCACTGTGTCATAGTTATAGGCCTGGTAGAATCTAAGTAGTGCTGCATCACATCTCTCAAATTTTTAGTAATTAGCTATGATAAAAGCCATCTTGATTTAAGTAACTCCCAACATATTGTCAAGCCATACACCACATCCATAATTAGCAGTCACCTCAGTACTTGAAACACGATGTCAGGAGTTAAAACAAATATTTGCAAGAAGATATCTGAAATAACAAACAGAAATCTTGAGCAATGATAGCAAGACTTTCTGATGTAGGAGCCAGAGTTCTCACTATCACTAGAACCCAGAACTGGGAGGCCATCGTGCAAGTTTGGAGCTGTCTGCACTGCTGTCCAATGGCCCCAGACAAGGTTGATGTCCCTTACAATCACTCACTGGAATAAGTCAACTAAAGCCTTCAGATGAGGTCCCTTAGCATTGGTGCAGCTGATCCAAGCCCCTCTCTTATGCTGTGGGGTGTCAATTTATGTCAACACTAAGATCACGAGGAAGTGTTTCAAACCCCTTTGTGGGAGACACTGGTTGCATCTCCTTGGCTCTGCCCATGGCAGTATGGGTTCTTCCCTGCAGCATGTTAACATGCTTTCGTCTTCCAGATCTCCCATGATTCTGTGATTTCTGCCCTGGGAAGGTTGTTTAGCCCCTGTTGCTGAGGGACATGAAGAACAGATTAAATGAATCTGTCAGGAATAGCAGAGATGTAGTTGAAGTTGGGATAGGCAATAGGTTACCTTGCAGGAATTTGACTTTGCATGTCTGAAATCTATGGCTTTATAAAGGCAGATAGCAAACTTTATGTTGCATTAATAAAGAAACAAAATGTGAACAGAAAGGCAAATTAATGAGTTATCATCAAAAACTAGCATTCTGCTTGGCTGGTTTTGAGCTATACTTTGATGGTTAGCAGCCTGCTGGCTACTGGGATTGTACCATTAATGAATCATTTGGAATGAAACAGGTACAAGCTGGACACTACTGAAAGACTGAAAGCCAAAATTATTGTGTTTTATTTGGCAGAATGGAAGAAAAGGGCCTTGCTGGTTCCAGAAAAAAAAAATCTGATACAATGGAAATACTTAAAGCTGTATGAAAGCTTGGAGAAAACCTGCTCAGGTTGTACATACACTGCACATTCCTGAAAATTTAGCTTCTAGTTTAGCTTCATACATAAACAATGGAAAATTTCTGGAAGACAAAACAAACTTAAACCAAGTTTCCCTTCACCCTTCCATCTTCTTAGAGTGTAACCTTATTTCTTCGAAGTAGCTTTGACCCCATTTTATTCCCTGACTTCACATCCTTTTTCTGTATGCTTTTCTTGTAACTTACCATTTTGACTTAATCTAAATTTTGAAAATGAACTAAAGCAGTTGACTGCAAGTTAGGTGTACAGGTCAGAAGCCACTTGCCACCCTATGAGCCAGCCAAATGCTTCAGTATCCAGATTGTCCAAAAAAACCACTATTTTTTAAACCTGCTGACACATTGCATGAGGAAAGTTAAAACCATTCAAAAACATTGCCAAATGCTGAGATGAATAATTACAACTCAGAGGAAATAAACTATTCAGCCCAGACATTTGGAGAACATATATAGAAGTACAGTTGTCCTATTCATGGATCAGTATATGAATAGGTAATTGGAAGAAATTTTCTAGGCTAAGGATGAATGCAGAGCACAATAGAGGGAGAAGATGAACTTAGCCTAAGAATCCCTTTATAGTACTCACATTTTCTTCCAAAGTATCTACGTCAACAGCAGTTTGTGCTCATCCAGCAACAAAGGAGCCATGTTAGACTGAATCTAGAGCTGAAACAAGTGACTGAAATAGCATTAATAGAGAGTTTTATGATAGCAATTGGCAAAGGATCAAAACCTAATGATTTTTGTGATTAATTTAAGTGTTTAAACTCTCAGATTTGGAGAAGTTTATATATTTTTTTCTAACTTTTCCTATTTCTATCCAAAACTTGGGACATATTAATGCAGTTAAGATCCCATAGTCTTATGGGAATGTAGGAAGTGTAAGTGCATGGGTCATGAGGTCTAATCCCCTGCTGTTTTAGACTCATACCATATTGCTCCCTCTAAGCTGTATAAAGAGGGATCTAAAAGTGGAATTTTCCTTACATGTCATGACGTTTTTTCAAAATCTCACTCCTCTGGTGATTTCAAATAACTTTCTATCTTCCAGCCTCAGTTTATATGATGCCAGTCAGTATTTGACTTTTGTAGGGAAATTTGCATTAAAAAAACTCCTGCTAACATTTGTGCATCCAAGAACAGTTGTTACTCAACACCAGTTCTTTTAAACAAAACCCTCCCCCTCCTCAGGCTGTTTCAAAGCATTGCTGTAAATTCAGTATTTCACTGCAGTGAAGATAGTGAGGGTTGTAAAGTAAACATCTTCTTACTGAATGTCATGGGTGTGGGACAATAGAACTAGTGATGATCTGGTTTAAATTCAGATTCAGCTTTCATAAGCAGCTGAAAGAAAGGGGAAAACCTCAACAATATAGTACACCCTTGCCAGACTGCCAATGGGAGGGAAATGCACGTGTGAGGGGCAGCAGCACTGTCTGGGGTTGCTGAACCCAGAGTGGGGACATGGGTGTCCCCACTGCAGCCCCTGGCAGGCTTCAGCAGGCCCTCAGTGCAGCCCTCCCTTGGGGCAGGATGTGAGATATCCCAGAGGCAGAATCAGTGCTCAGGCTCTATTTTTGGCTTTGCATTCAGGCAAAAAGCAGATTTACAAATAGAACACTAAACTGAGATGTTAAAGCTAGATAAACATGAATTGGGCCTCAATGACAAAAAAAAACAGCATTGCTAGCATCTTCCAAGCTGAAGTCAGCTGATACTTGGGGCATCAGGACAAGTAACCAGAGCTATACCCTGAGCAAGGTACATGCTGGGCTTTTGAAGCCATGTTACAAGACCAAATGGTACTTTCAAGTGTCTAAATTGATAAATTACTGTCCTAATCCAAGAAACAGAATGTTATGGTCTTTATAGGCAAAATGAAAATGATTCTTTAACGATGTTGTGTATTAGAGGGAAATGGTATTTTTCTTCATTTTTTTATTGTTGAGTAATAAGGTCAAGTTAAGTGTTTTTTAAAACAGGCCATATGGTTTGGGTACTTATCTGAACAACAGAAGCTAGAATCTGCAGGAATTATTAAATTGTCCAATTCATCACCTGGCTAAGACACAATCATACTCTACAGCACAATTTTCTGTATTATTGAGATTATATTTTAATTTTCAAATTGCTTCTCATGAATTCAGCTCTGTATAACGAAATGTCCCCTAGTAGTGAGAATCCATTAGTAATTATATTATAAACTTGCTTACTGATTCCCTCATTATTTGCAGAGTATTTTTTCATATCCTACAGAGACAGGCAGCCAAAGCCCAAGGCACTAATTAAGAGCAGGTAAAGAATGTAAGCAGGAAACCAGGGATAAGCAGTGGCTGAAGCCTATTGCTAAATAAAGCCTTTCTGAACAGAGAATTTCACAGCTTAACAGGATTGTGTTGAGAAGCAGTCTCAGTTAGAAAAGCACCAGCTCAGAAATACAGAAAGGCTTCAACACAGCTCTTCTTATGCTTCCAAATCCAATATTCATATTTAATTGAAGATCCTAGGGCACTGAGTAGATTCTGTAGGATATTGCTAGAAAAATACTTATTTTTCCTCTGTGAAAAATCGATGGTTTGATACAACATATACTTACAATATATCCCAGCCTATGCTGTTAAGGAAAGATGAGGGTATTCACATACAGTCAATTATAAATAATAGAACTGAATTAATATAAAGCATTTCATTTTATTCAGTTGAACACATAGGGTCTGATGACTTGGAACTTTGTAGATTGCTGCTTTTCCTGAACACAGACCCCTCACCAAGCACCCGGTTCCTCCTCGTGGTCTGTGTAAAGCTGCTTTTAGACTGTCACTCTGTCTCCCAAAGCCAACTTCTGCCTGGGTACAAGCAAACAACTGGAATTGGGAGCTAGACTGGGGTTTGTTTTACGTGCTGCCAAGGGAAAACAAGATGTCCCATAAAAGCAACCTCATTCTACAGTCCACACCCAAACTGACACGCACACATAAACACACACACACCTTTTCTTCTGCTGTTTGCTCTAGTTGTCTGGCTCAGCTCTCTTATGGGGAGGGGGAGAGGGGAATGCAGCCAGGCTTTCTGACTGGTTCACTACCCCAGGTGCTGGTCTCCTCCACCTTTTGAAAAGTCCCAATAAGCTTCGTGGTACAATCACAGCAAACTGGAGCTCTGTGCCCTAGTCAAAGCAGCCTGAGGGCCAGTGGTTAGAGGTTCAGAGCTCAGGGACTCGCACAGCTGGCAGCACCCAGCAGAACCATGCACAGCTTGTAACTGAAATGTTTGCTTCCTTTAGCTGCTGCTTGAGTGCAGGCTTGGTCACCCCTCCCCAGTACATGGGCTTTTGTTTTTACGCTGGGGACATCCATTTCTCTAGCTACAGGAGACTGTCAGCATTGAACAGTGTTAAAATAATTCAGAATTTTTTTAAAGGGATCCACTCTTCGCATGTGACAGGACTCAAGACTTGCCATGAAAACCTGCAGGTGCTGTTGCCAGCACTGATGGGAATCAATCCAGTTGACAGCTGCCCTACCCACCTCCACTCTTGCATGTTCAGGCTCATCAGCCCTAAAGCAACTCATTGCAGACGTTGGTTGTGAAGCCACCCAGTTAGCAATGAGGGAGAGGGGACATGCATGTGGGCAAGGACACAGAAGTCCTTTGCAGTCCTGTAAGTGAATGCAGAAGGGTTCAGACTGACCAGCAGCTCATAGAGGTGCACACATAAGGTGGAAGAGGATGAGAGCTCAGGTCTCTCAAATGGTCAGAAGACCTCTCCTGGTGATGCAGCTACAGTGGTAACTAGAGATACACACAGAAGGGGATAGATTTCCTGGTCTGTGAGGGGCAGCAAAAGGGCACTCCACCCTTTGTCCCTGCTGGGTGTTGCTGCCAGGGGAAGTACACTGTCCCATGAGATGCCACCTCCTCCTCCATCTACTTGCCTCCCTCGCTGGCCCCACCAGTGGTGCACCCCTGCCAGTCTTGCCCTGGTGTGTCTCTTCCCTGTGCCCATTCCCATGGCAGGAGCAGCCCCAGCCTTTTGTTTTCCATGCAATACAATTAAATTTTAATTACATTGCTGAGGAACCCTAAGCTGCCAGTGCAGGAGGACCATTTTCAGTTTTGAAAATATGGGTTGTGCGTGCATCCCATAAATACATACATCACATAAATAAAATAAGTTCTGTGCAAAACCTTTAAAATGTTTATTCTTTGATTCCTCCTCAGTCCATTATGGTGTTATTAACTACTATTATCTCTGATAGCATAAAGATGTAAACACTCATTTGTTCACAGCTTTATATATAACACATCTCAGAGAAGGCTGTTAGGTATGTGACAATAAAAAACTGAAAATAGAAAAGAACAAATGAGTGAAACCAGAAGAAACATATAGGAAATTACAGTATGAAAGGGAAATCTGTTTACGCACAATAATCTATACAACACTGTAGTCTGTACATTTTGTAAAAAATAATGACATTCATTTACATCATTTTTAATTTTTACCATACTTGACAGATAAAAAGTTATTGATAAAGACAACAGAAGAGAATTTCAAAACAATACCCATGTGCCAGGAAAAAAAAAACACAAAAAACCTGCAGGTTATCATAAATTTCTTACAGTGCTTTGGGAAACAAAAGGGTTTGGGACATTGCAGCCACTGGTTTAGCTGATGATGGGAATGTCACTGACTTAGATTTAACTACATGCTGTTATCATTGGACAGAACCAAGCTCGACACAGTGGTTAAACTGTGTCACAGAATGCTCCTTTTAAATGCTACCTTGATGTACTCTAATATCATATATGTTAGAACACATTGTTTTAATATTGTTTTTTCATCAACAGAATAGCACTGCATACTAACTTCTGCTGTTTGGTTAAGTGAGAGTAGTACTGACAGCCCACAGCTCATACAGGCACTCACGGTAAGGTGAAGGTACTTTTGTTAGTAAAAGTATTTCTTGTAATTGCTCGGACAATAACCCTTATATACACAGCAGCTTTCTCTGCAGGTTACTTGCCAGTTCTTCCTTTTTATCAGACATCCTTAATGCTTGATTTTTCACTAGAGATGTCTGAAAAAATTCTGTGTAAAGTGAACTTGGACTTTATTCACAATCGCTTTGCTGAAATGGACAAACTAAAAGTCAACAGATGTTTTTTAGAACCCATAGAACTCACAATAGGAGACAAATAATGCAAATGACTCATCTTAGACCTTAGGCAGGGAGTGTGAGACACGTGCATTTGGCAATGCCTTATTTCATGAAGCCATCCCAGATAGACTCTGGTTTGCTGAGGGTCTATGCCTGTCAGTTTCCCCTTCACCATCTTAAAAGCAGAGGGAAGTGTGTCTAGGGTCCATCAGGACATGAAGTGGATGTTGGAGAGTGCTGCAGGCTGCCTCCAAGTTGACCGTAGAGGCCTTTTTGTAATGCTTTTTGCCACCAGTTTTTGCCATTACAGTTTATTTCCAACATATGCTTAAACTGGGTAGTTCTTCAGCTGACTACCTGCAGCACACATCACCATTCCATTCAGGTGCAATCTGTTTGGCTCTTGAGCATTCCAGCATGGAGTACTTACTTAAATACAGGTCAAATCCTTAAAATTTCATGACAGCTGGGACTGCTTTCAGTGGCTAAAAAGATTATTTTTCAAAGCACATTAGTGCACCTGACCCAGACACCAAGGCCAACATATTTTAAAAAGGTAGTAGTTTATTTGGCAAAAAACATGCCAGCAATAATCTCATAGTGTGTCACTAGCCAGTTTCTGGTCAGTTAAAATGACTATGTAAAGTCAAAGATTTCAAAGTGAGCTCAAAGTGAGAATGAGAAATATGGTCACTGGTGTGTGCACTCCTGAAGGAGGAGATTCTGAAACACTTTCTTTGCTTCCCTTGGCCAAAGGTATTATGAATGGAAGAGGGCATAGAAGGAAACAGGAGGATTATTTGAGAAAACACCTCACTGTCAGAATTTTAAATATTTTACATGTTCAGTTTCTCAGAAAGCAAATCAAGACTTGATTTAAAGAGTGATTTTCAAGAGACTTCACATAAAGAAAATTTCTGGTAGTGTGAAGCACTTGTTTTAGCATCAGACAAAAACTACAAAAGACAAAAAGCCAAACACCTAACCCAAAATGAGAAACTATTCTTGAAAGCTGAAGCGACGCAAATCTGAACAGCACAAAAGGGTTTATCATGGATGGCAGTCAACCACAGGGACACCCTACCAAATGAACTGGGGGTCCTCCATTGCCTGAACTTTTGAGTCATCCTGCACATTTTCTGGATAACTTTGGTCAAGCCAAGATAATTGGCTTAAAAAGGAGTATCTGGGTAATACTAGCCAGGTAACTGAATGGCCTTTTCTGGAGAGATTCATCTTGCCTAACTTTAGTTGTAGTGTGACAAGTCAGGTACCCTGGACTCATTTTATAGTAAGTATAGAGAAAAAGGTGATTCAGCTTACCTACATTAGATGCCCAGCTGAACATGGAACGTATCATCTTTGACTAGTGCCTGTTTCTCTATGATGACCATGGAAGGCACTTAGAGTCTTCAACTCAGAGATAGAAATCCAGCTTTTAGATACCAAAACCAGGCCAGAATTTCACCTGAGGTTATCAAGCATTTCCCTGAAATTGACTCTGCAGCGGAAAATTTAAATCAACACTTACTATATATTTAGGTTTTGATCATGGTTAGCAACTGGAGGGTAATCTGTCACTGTGTCCCTCAGGCATCAGCAGCAGGTAATGCTGCTAAAAATCACTTGGGATGAATGGTGCTGTCCTGGTGGCTCCAAGGAAGGTAAAGCACAACAATCCATCACAGCAAGAGACTAAATTGTATTAACATTCTTGTCCAATAACTTTACCTGATGTGCTACTGGCTTTTCAGTGGGGACAAAAAAAAACAGGTTTCCTGCTCTGAAGACTTTACAACTCAATATGGATCCTGATGCAACCAAAGGGAGAAAGGCAGTAAAGGCATAAAAAAGGGGACCAAGGCTGTGCCGGAAAGCATCAGCTGGTCTGGCTGCCTCTGTCTCCTCCCTGATGTTGCTAGGACTGAGCAAGAACGAGGTTTAGGGATGACAAAAGCCAGCTAATGTTTTCTTACATTGTCCTTTTAACTCTTAGAGTCACCACAGCACAGAGCAAGAGATTTTATTTCCACACCCCTCTGCTAAACTCAGTGAAAGGAGCTATCTTGTTTCTGGGTTGCATCAAGATGCAAACGTTGATCAAGTACCAGATTTGTCAAACTGTTTTGCAGCTTTTACATCCATTTTAATATGACATGTATCTCTGTGTGAAAAGGCAGATGGGTGTCAAACAGTTGATGCTGTAACATTGCATAAAATTATTGGGAAATTAGAATTTTCTGGGAGAAAAAACAAGTGAGCTCAGTGCCCTCTGGGCCTTTACTGACATGAAAATGCTTGCACAGAGCAATACGAAGTTAAAATGTCTCACAGATAAAATGTTTTATTTCTTTAGATTCTATGATTTTTAATAGAGGGATGAGGTTCTACATAGTGCTGAACTTCTCAGTGGTTTGAAAGAAAACTATATGCAGCACCTCTTTCTCATGTGTCATTCTTTGTATGGCCACATAGTCCTTTACAAACTTAGTGATCTATGTTCTCCCAGTGGTGCAACTTCATTGTCTCATATGGCATTACTCCATACAGGGAAAGCAGAAGCAAGTCCAAATGCATCTGCACCCTTTTGAAGGAAACTTGTATTGCCACAACTTAAAATACATTTTCTTGTTTCTGTAATCCAGAAAGTAAGTACAATCATTAAAATGCAGACTTTCTCCATGCTCACCTAATGAGAACAAATACAGTTTTCTCTAGGATACACTGAGTTGCAAACACAAATACTTGGAGATGCAGCATGCAGAACAGCCTGATGCAACTGACTGCTTGAAATCTCTATTTCTATACCATCATTCTGTTCCTTTACCAGCTCAAAAAACCTCCTTTGAAAATAAAGATGAGAACATTTGAATGCTTGTCAGTGTGCCTTTCTACCCTACACGTTTTGGGGAAAAAGTACATTCTGCATGTCACATCTCAGGGAGCTAAGCAGTCCCGAAGCCACTTCAGACAATGAAGCCTCAAGTGCACAAGCACATTTAATTTAGGTATAGGAGCCACTCCCAAAGGTCCAATGTGTCTTCATATATTTGCAGTTAAGAGTTAGTTGATAGGGTTGTTCAGAGATACAGTTTAACATTGGTTTATGAGTTTGAAGCCTTTGGGAATATATAGTTTAAATACAGGTGATGGGGCACACCTCTAGGCCCCATGGGACTGTCGTTGGGCAGCGTACTTCACTCCAGATTCTCAGAGTCACTTCACCAAGTGATACCTCCCTCCTGTGTAAAGGTTGGTGTCAGGTAACATTCACAGTTACCTGTTCTGCAGTACCCATGTGAAAAATGGGGCGTTTTCTGCCTTTGGTCTGAACACAACTTTGTATCACTCCAGGGTAATCCTGTTAAAATAAATCGTGTTTGACTGATAAATAGCTAAATTAAATCAGTCTGAGAGGTGTATGGACACTTTGATGGCTGCCAACAATATTCCCAGTACTGGTCATATTTTCAAGAACATATATGTATGTCTGCCAAGACATGCCCTTGCTACTGTTCCTCCCTTTCCCTGGGAATATTATGGACCTTGGATTCTGCTAGCTCCATCCAATCTGTTTTCTGAAATATCAGGGCAATTGCTTTTATGGATCAGAGGTACTCATGCAAATATTTATTATCCCCACTCGCTATTTCGAGTGGAGATGGTTGAACGTGACATGAGAAGTAAACATCACTGGGTTTCTTTTAAAGACTGCAAATGTTCTGTGCATGTTTATAAGAAACTGTCAGTTCTGTGTAATTTTGTTACAAAGTGGCTGCATAGGAAACTTGGTGTTGTTGAGAATTCCTTCTATTTATGCCATTTATGGTATTTTTTAGGGATTCTGTTTAATTTTTTTGCTGGAGTCATGTCCAGAACTAAATTCTAATTAGCTCAGGTAAGACACAGAATAGAATTAAGCTAAAATCATTTACCTTATTCTTTAAATGGGAGTTTTAAATTTATTGCAATATTACTTGTTTTAGCTGCCAAGTATGTAGTTCTGGAGGCTTATTTCAATTAAAATATTATATAAAAATTATATTTTAAATGGGTAATATGCTATCCAAGGCTGTTTATCCTATGCCAGATTGCTCTAGCAATAAAGCACCTCTTCAGAAAATTGTTTAATAAAAGATAACACAAATCTCTCTGATTTAAACAGAACAACTGGTCATTGCAACAGCACTACTGGAAAATGCTCATGTTTTAATCTAAACAAAACAGTAGCCTTTCCTGTATGTACTGCAAAGGTAGCCCTACTTTCTGCACCTAAACACAAAAACAGGCACTTTTGAAAGGAACAACAGGATTGGAATCAAACTCTCTAGAAAGTAATCTCTGAAATTTACTCTGCTAGTCAAGAAGTACTACCTTTTGTCCCTCTGTATAAATAACATTAATGTTTTCCTGGATTAGCACACTAAATTCCTAGTGCAGTTAATTATAGTCTTACATTTCTCTCTTTTGGTGTTGTTTTCCATAAACATTCATTAGGAATGAATTTTCTAATCCTTGAGCAAAGAAATGTTTCCTGAAGTACAAATGAAGTGTAAGACATTTTCTTGCTTCCCATCTTAACCTTTTCAACATGTACCACAGCAGTCTGCATTGAGCAGGATACCATACATCTATCTTGAAGACGTGTTGAAGGGTAAAGGTACCATTAGAGTAAATGAGTTTTTTAATAGTTACAGCTAGTAAATGGCAAGAAAACATCAGAATTAATATGAGTACCACTAAAAAAAAATAAAAATATAGCATCCACGGGACAGGTGTCTCTGTTATTACCTGGTTGGCTGCACAAACCAATTTCCCAAATACGAACATGTAGAAAAGCAAAGCACTAAACTGTACATTTTATAAAATACCACATTAAGCTGCATAATGAATGCCATATCCCACAGTTTTTCATCTTTTGGGGGACCTAGATGATTTATATCATGGTGGTCTCTGTCTGCATGAACGACTGAGCCCTTGAATTCCGGTGGAGCTGGGAAACACTTTCTGATCCATTTCGGGAAATGGAAGAGCTGTGGAGTCTGTAATCCCTGCCTGCTGTCTGCTTCCAGCACAAGCTCCTCCATTTCCTTTTCAGCTCCCCTTGCACCTGTGTTAAAAAGAAAATGAACAAAATGAGATGAAAATGTTCTTAACATGAGGAACTTTCCCATGGTTATTTGCTGGCAAATGGGGACCTCTAGTAACAGAATCATAGAATGGTTTGTGTTGGTGGGGACTTTTTACAGATCATCTAGTCCAACTCCCTGCCATAGACAGGGACATCTTTCACTAGATCAAGTTGCTCAAAGCCCCATCCAATCTGACCTTGAACAATTCCAGTGATGGGACAACCACCACATCACTGGGCAACCTGGGCCAGTGTCTTCACCACCCTCATAGAAAAAATTTCTTCTTAGATGCAATCTAAATAGACCCTCTTTCATCTTAAAACCATTAGTTCTTGTCCTGTCGCTACAGGCCCTGCTAAAAAGTTCTTCTACATCTTCTTTATATTCTATCCTTTTTATACTGAAAGGCTACCACAAGATCCCCCCAAAGCCTTCTCTCCTCCAGGCTGAACAACCCCAACTCTCCCAGCCTGTCTGTATAGGAGAGGTGTTCCAGCCTTCTGATAATTTCTGTGGCCCTCCTCTGGACTCACTCTAACAGGTTCATGTCATTGTTGTACTGAGGACAATCACCTCTCTTGAACTGCTGGCTATGCTTCTTTTAATGCAGGATACTATTGGCTTTCCCACCTGCAAGTGCACATTGCCAGCTCATGTCCAATTTTCATCCCCCAGTATCTCCAAGTCCTTCTCTGCAAGACTGCTCTCAATTCATTCATACCCCAGTCTGTATTGATATTGGGGTTGTCCCAACCCTAGGTGCAGGACCTCACACTTGGCCTTGTTAAGATTCATGAGGTTGGCATGGGCCTACTCCAGAAGCCTGTCAAGGCCCCTCTGGATCGCCTCCCTTCCCTCTAGTTTCCCTTCAAATCAGTTCTTACAAAGATTACAAAACTGAGGTGAAGACTGTGTCTGCACTGTGAGGAGGCCACTTTTTGTATAAACTGTGATTCAACACTAGCTTTTGGTATCCAGCTATTAATCACCTGTACTTAAAGCACAGACTCAAATGATTAGGTCGAAATCAGGTATCTTGTGAATATCAAAGACCAGAGTTGCACTCAGGAGACCTGAATGTCAATTTCCTGTGCAAGCCTGTGTGTTCTTCCAACAGATTCCTCCAGTCAGACACTGCATGCTGATTAATGTAATTCTACCTTAAAAAGCAGCTAACATCAAAAGGAACTCCTTGCATCTTCCTCAGCAGAGATTAGGAAAACTGCTACATGCTGAGCACTTCTGAAAATCTGCTGCTGTTCTGAGGGTCAGATTCTGCATGAAGATCACCCCTAGCTACTTACCAAATGGTGTTTCAAGTTTTGGATAAATTTCTAGACTTGTTGCACTTGCACAATCCACATTGTTTGGAACAGACCTAGAGCTGCATCACCTTAAATAACAGCAGACACACTTACTAACACTTCAGTTTGCAAGGAACTGGATTTCAAACAGCTCTTAACTCTTCACCCAAATGCACTGCTGTGCGTTACTGTGATTTCTCCCGTTGCATAGAAACTGCCACTTATATATTCTATAAATAGGAATGCAAACATTGTCTAAAAGAGCTCCTTGTATAAGATTGGAATTATAGGGGCACTTATACATTTACTAAAACCATATATAACATCCTGGGTAGGAAAGGTGAGACTTACTTCACTGTTCAAAAAACAATATAGGACTGCAACAATCAACCCCTGGAAAGAGACAATATTCCTTAGTTAGTGAGCAGCACCAACCTAGGGCAAAACAACTTCTTTTGAATAAAAACTTCAAAATTTACCTGAAAAGATCCCAAACACAACTCGAAGATTATTTTATAATTATTGGAACTGCGGTCAGGAAATAGAGCAAACACTGTGTAGTGGACTCCAAATAACGGAATAAGCAACAATGTGGATTTGGCAAGTCTCCTGGGTAAATAAAAGATAAAAAGCTGGAGTTTAATGGCAAGCTCTTGTTTTACTAAGATAAGAACCTAATGCAATATCATTTACATAAACCTCATATGACTTCAGACTTATAAACAGTCCTAGTAAGTCATTTACTGCACGTTGGTTTCCTTTCAGGCTTGCTCTGAGATAAGCCACATAGTGACCTTATACATTAATGTGTGCAATTCCATGTTACACTTGGTCTTCCTGCCCTTGCACTCTTCCAAAAGCTGGCAAAAGGCTGCAGGGCCTCTCTAAACCAAAAGCCCCTTTTCAGTTGCCCTCTGGACAGCAGCAGGGTGTAGCACCTGCCTTCCACTTTGGCTCTTTGACACAAATTCAGTTCCCAGCCTGGTGTCATGGCACCATTTTTGGACGTGAGGTTTTACTGAGTTATTCCACAGGACCACATCTGACAAAGCATCACAAGCTGCCATTAGATCTCTCACGATATGTTTTTTACCTGGCATAAAGTGTTCAGAGAGGAAAGGAATAATGCCTTCCTGCAAAGTCATACTGACAGATCCTTTTGTATGGAAGGCAAAATCTCTCTTGAAATTAACTGATGTTAATTTCCTTTAAATGTGCAACTGTATGTTTAGTCTGTACATTATACAAACACAGTATGCAAGCAGCACCTGGGAAATGTAATCCAGAATAATCTCAACTGTTACATTTTCATGAGCAATTTCAGATTTACCCCCAGATACTAACACCTCATAACTACGCTGATGGTATTAAGCATATACAATTAACTAATTTTTAATGTTGTCAATTACACAATACATTTTAGAACAAGGCACTACTGAAGTTAAGAAAGAAGAACATTGAATTATTAAGCAGAGCAGCTTTGACAAACTGCCTATGAAACCACTGAAATGATGAATTGCTAATTATCCCTTACCCATCACTTCTTTCACTCTAATAACATCAGTTATTATATATTATACAGTCATGCATGATTATGGATGTCTGGTATCAGATAAAATTCAAGAAGTTATAATGTTGAGTCCCATAATTCATCACTGTTGTGATGAATATCACTTGATACAACGATGAAAGGATGCTGTTTTGAATTCACATATTTTAACAGAAAAGTCAAGGTATTCCAAGCAGTTTTATTTTTTTCTGTGCCAGTCTTCATGGCCTTCCTTTGTTCACAATGTCCCAGAGGCTGCATCTATCTATGTGGAAATAATCAGTTCTGGCAGCAAAGTTTCTCAAGAATAGTAAACCCCTCACATCTAAAGGTGATACCAGTAAGCTGGACAAATAGGATTTTCTTGGTAGAAGAAATTCATTTACAACTGGATGAGATGATGATGGCAGCAAATTTTGTAGTTTTCCAAGTGAGATGGAAAACTGATTTTATTTCAATTTAACCTTACCAACAGCAAAAGTAAAATGAGCAACAAAAAGGCTGGAACCAGCTGCAAGCAAATGGGACAGAGGAAGGGAAAAAATGATGACTTGGCTGAGTAGTATTAATTTTAGACTCATATTTCACTTTCCCTTGATTCCTGTTTCAGTAATTTTTGTCTAGCTGATGTTACTTTCTCTATTCTACACTTACATCTTATTGAATGAAAGGGACAGGCAAAATAGCCTTATTCTTCTCTGTATTTTAGAAAATGCATTTGCATTTTGAAAAACAAGCCTTCCAGTCCTGTAATTTGCTCTGTAGATGCAGTGTTTCTTGAGGAGGTTAATCTATTTTTCCCAGGGGTATTGGCTAAAGACCATCTAATCCAAACTTAATCAGGCAAACAAATGCTAAAAGCATAGAACTCAGAGGGCTGAATAATAAAAAGACAGGGTTGCTATTAATGAATGTTTTATACTATGAAATGCTACAGTAAATTGTGGAAAATGATGGGACTGATAGGATGGGAATGCTACATTTTTATAAAAAATATAAATACCACACAGAAACAAAGAAAAGTTCCTGCCACGAGAAGTAAAGTTGGGGGGATTTCCTGCCCATAGGTCAGTTCTTGTGCTAAATAATACTGTGGCATCTAGGTTGCCTTGGTTCTCCCACATTTGGTTAATTCAAGCAGCAAAACTGAAAAAAGACCCTTGTAGCTCTATGAAGCAAAGCCTAATGTCAATCTAGTCATGTCACCTTTTCTGTGGCATATCAGGATTCTTCACTTTTTGCATTAAATGTGTCACAGTGTTTACAAAACACATAAGGTTTTTTTTTTTAAGGTTTAGTATGCCATGCCTTATCTGCTTTTAGGACAGGAATTTAGGATTTTTAAAATTAATTAAGTGTTATCCAGGAGATCATTTTCAAAGGCCACTTGCGTGGTTTTGCATTTCCAGTGTTCATGTTAGGTTTTGTCATTGAAATAAGACAGTGACATCCTGAAGTGCCAAACTCAGTGACTGTATCAGGGCTTTAAAATAAGACCTACTACAACAGACTCTTGATTCTGGATTACAGTAGCCAGCAGCTATTATAATAAAGCACAATAACTGATGTGGTAATACAAAAAAGAACAAATGCAAATTAGCAATGTTCCAATATTCCTTCATTCTAAAGCTGTGGAAAGAATGGATCTCATGTTCAAACCCAAACACAGAAAAAGAAAGCCTAAACAGAAATGAAGTTGCTCTAAATCAGAAACACTTGTTTTTCTCTAGAAAAATAAATATGCTATTTTAATAAACATAAAGCAACGTAAACCATTATATTTCATTTTTTACTTTTTGAGAACAACACAACTCCTTTGCAGCTCTTAAAATACATTTAAATATTACAACAAAAGATATTTTGGAAATGAACAACATTTTGAAAATGTTTTTAAGGAGATTAAAGACAAGCATTTTGATCTTTAAACTTTTGTTATGTTGAAATGAAATATTTATGCATTAAAAGAAAGATACCACTCTTCATATTTTTGTAGCAGCATATTCGTTCATGGATTAAACTCGAATTCAATAATAACTTATTGGTCTTAATGAAATTGCATATTTTGTATTGCACTTAATGTTTTAACAAAAAAAATCTTGTTCATCTCTATTTCAGCACAGAGATAAGATCTTTACTAAACCACATCTAAAATAGCTCTGAATTAAAAGCAACTATAGTATCACAGCAATTGTTGGCAGCAGGCTTCAGCAGATGAAATCTTACAGACATTATTTTGGTTCTGTGTATAACATCTAAAAATATGACTCACTTGTACTGTGACTGGTCATTTCCTCCAACATCTGGAGATCTTAACTTCTGCAGTAAGATTCTTATAATACTAATAAAAAGTATAAAATTCACCTGCAAAGAAAAAGAATAAATAATTTTGATTTCTGACCTCCCCACTCAATATGCAGTACAAAAAAATGCTTATGAAGTCAGACAAATCAACGCAGCAAGTGGGGGCTGTGCACGTCCTGCCAGAACACATCAAGCCCTACACTGTCAAACCTGTTGTCTATTTTCTGCCTCACTAGGTCTGTTAGGTCCAGCACTCCTCTGCATGGCCAACAGTTCTAGTCTGCCTGGCAAAAGCCTTTGAACACTTCAATTGTCAGAAATGCCCTCCTTCCAAAATCTCAACTGAAGACAGGTTTCCTAGCAGGATGGGACACTGGATGTGATTTAGTGCAATCAAGCATTGTCCTAAACTGTCATGTGGATCCATGACTGGAAGCCCAAAGGAAAATGTGAGTCCCATACACAGTTTTGAACCTCTTGCTGCTTTTCTTGACTTGTAATATTTCTGTATAAATTAGAGGAAGAGAAGATTGTTGCACAGGTGATCTGTCCACTCCAATCAAGCATGAAAACAGCCTCTCACAAGTATCTCCCTGTCTTGGATACTGACACAGGCATTATCACTGAAGGAACTAAATCCTTGCAGTCTAATTCTCATGACAGCCCTCTGAGATAGAACAGTAGTATTGTTTTATTTTATATTTTATTTCATAGAAAGGCACTTGCATAAATAAGTTGTGATCAGACCCTGATCAATCTTGAAAACTGAAGTATAAAATTCAGTAGAGTCTCACTCCAATTATTTCTTCATCTTTGGCTTTTGTCATCTTGTGTTCACCAGCTCTTCTGGTGCTGGATTTTTTTGGTGTGGTCTAGAAAACTGCACACTAATTATAGCATCCTTGTACTGAAGTAAGGGAATGCTTGGAATCCACACCTTGACAGCAACAACATGAGCTAAAAACTACAGCTATAGCTACATAAACAGCTGCATCAAATGCACACAGTTTAGAAGAATCAACTTAGAGAAAAATTCCTATCATTGTGAAAATGAGCATATTACTGTTTTTAACTAACCCCATCCCAAAGCCCCAGATCAGAAGGCTGGGTACCCAAGCAGACAGTGCCTGCCTCACTGCTAGAAACCTTCAATCTCTGCCTTGGTGTGTTGCTGCAACTCTTCTTTTTCCAGTCTTAATGATTTGGTTGTAGGCTTTTCAAGTTCAAGGAATTTCTGTGTCTTCTGTGGCATAACCAGGACAATTTGTGATGTTAATAAATAAACTATGATTATAGCAACTGAATGCCCCTCTATTTAATATTTTGTTTGAAAAGACAAGTGAAAGGAAATAACAGGAACTGACAGGGATTAAATACAAAAAATAGGAAAATCAAATATAGTATTTTTTTTTAAGACTAAAAAAGGATTGTTGGAAAATGTAGGCCTTTACTGAACTTTAAATACATTTTTCAAGCAGACAACGACTTAGAAGTTTTCCTTGATGCAAGTCTCTTATCCACAGACTTACCACAGCAGAACATACAGACCAAGGTACATAAATTTAGATTGCCCTGTGCACTGGAGTCAGTATTTGTGGACAAGGAGAGACCTTCCATTTCACTGTATATTTTTTAGCCACAAAATAGAAGCAGGAAAAATTTTTATTCTGCATTTGCGAAGGGATTGGCAGAATAACTTCTTGTTCTTCACAGGCATCCCTAGTTTCTACTGTAACAGAATAAACTGTCATCCATTTGGTTTCTGAAGCATCAAATCATCTGCAAAACTACGCTCAGGTCACTCACATTCTTGACTGACATTCATGTATTACTTTTAAGTCTGTTTTCAAATACATACCTTTCTGTCTGTAAGCATAATCTTGATTAATGAAAAACATACATTCTTGCTTGGAGTTTGCAACAGTCCTTGGCACTACTGAGCTTGTAATCCAGTCAGCTGAAATGGGGTATTAAGATCTAAAGGTGGCAACTGTCACTGACTTGCTATACTGGAGCAAAATAATTTCTCCAAGATCATTGCTGCATTGATAATTTGTTAAAATCCTTTACAGTATACACCTGATTTAGAACAGTAAGTTTTAATAAAATATGAAACAATAGTTCTCTGGAATTTTACTTTTAGTATTGTAGCTTTTCAGTCCCACAAAATCATTGGAGCACAACGTCTTTAAACAACATAGAATCTGTGTACTGTTCACTGAACATCTAAGAACAGGAAAATGAGAAAATAATGTGAATGCAGAGAAACTGCAAGAGAGTGATGACAAATGATGTCTCTTTAGTAAAGTAACAGCAAGATGCTGCTGGTACCCTTTCCTGCTGGTTCACTCTGAGAACAACTTTTTGAGTCTGAATACATTGCCTGAGCATGTATAACTTCTTGCTATTTAGTCCCTTATACCACCTGCAATGTGACATAACAAGATAAACATTTCTCTGTTACTTTGATGTGATGGAAGTCCTGTTTCCACCCCAACACCATTCCTTCCCAAATGACAGAGGTTTAGGCAAGTGGAAATATGGAGAAGGCAGCTGGGGAGGCATTTGCTAACTGGAGAATATGGGTAACACATTAATTGTTTGGAACAGTCACCCCCAATTAAATAACTCTGAAATGTGTGCAGCATGAAGCATGGAAACCTGCCAAATAACTTTTCTCAAGCCAAAATTGTCAGAAGGAGATGATAGAGGTTTCTGACACACTGAGTTAACTGAAGCCACTCCTGCATTGAGGAGTGACTTCAGAACTTGCTCTCACAATACTGTTTACTGTTGGATAATAACCTTATAGCAAGGATAATCCTCTAAGCAGTGAAATGTTTGGAGTTAATGCAGAAATTGATGGAAGAGAGTGAATACGGCATGAAGACTGAGCAGACTTCCTTTTAAATCTAATGCAGTTAAAACATTGATCCTTAAAACCTTTGCTTGATTTCCTCCATCTTTTGAAAATATATTCATGGCATCATCCTCACAATCAGGCTCTCTTCTATTCTTTTCTTCACTCTTCTTCCTCCTCTCAAAGACTTTCAATATCAGTCATACTTTGGGCTTCCTTTCACGCCGTTGCGTAGACACTTGATGAGAGTTCTCAGCTTAGGTGTTCTGCTCTCCTTTATTTGCCTGAAATTCAGCTGCTTTCAGAGTTTTCCTGTGTTCGTGTGATTGACTACTTACACAGATGTCCTCCCAACTACTGAAACCATTTGTTACTGCTGGTTATCCTTGTCACCATTCTCTTTGAGTCTTCCAATCTTCCCACATTCTCGAGCCGACTGAAGGCGCTGTGGGAGTGACTATGATGGAAGTACATCATACTTTTATTGAGAAACATCATCACTCTTTCACATCACCTATCCAAAGAACTTGCAATCATTTTCTTCATTGTTGAACAGCAGTCAGCATGATCTCATTACTCCCTGTTTTGTATCAACATCTATGTTTTCTAGAGGGTAACAGAAGACGTTGAGCTTACAATGGTGTATTGAGAATTATGTTGTCATGAATGCAGTGTTTCTCACTAATCAATGACCAACTTTATGTGACATCTCATTAGCCCCTCTTTCTCCATGAATACACCCTCTACTTTGCATAGCAGTCATTTTACATGGCATCCCAGCTGCCACAATAAATGTACTGGTTGTAGTTTGATGCTCCAACAAGATACATTACTTATCCAGAAGGAAAGGGTGAGTATCATTGCTTTTGTAATTCCTGTTCACAGCTTAACTTCCTAAATGCAAATTGGAGTTGATCAAACAGCTGAAGAATCACCTAATCAGAGATGGAAGTGGCTTCACACAGTACACACTGCAGAATCACTTGGCCACGTTTAGTTGTTCTCATCCCTAAAACATGCTGTTTAAGAGAAGAAACATGTCTGGAAGGAGACAGCAGATCCTGAACATGTGCACCCAGCAAGCCAAAAAAGGTCACTTGCAAAATGTTGCCCTATGTCTTACAATCCTGTTGTATCAAACCAGTAATAGAACCATTAAAAAAACTTAAAAGAAAAATAAAAAGGAGAGAAAAACTCTTCCTTTGTCTTAAATAGTGATTCTGGTCCATGTTTTATGGTATCATGGAGTTGTGCTGACTGACGAGTATTAATTTCCTTAAGTCACAAATCATTTTCCAGTCTTTGTTAAGATCCAGCTGCAATTCAAGTCTGCCAATGAGCAATTGGGTAACTTCTGTTTCCAGGTCTAGGACTTCTTTGGAGAAGCAATGCTTTCTGGCACATGAAGTCTCAGCTGTCTACCAGATAGCTGTTTAAATTGAACATCCAGAGAGTAGACTTTCATCTTTCTGTAAACAGCAGGTGGTTTGTTTTATCTTTCAGCATATTTTCTTCACTGTGGACCATCCCCCCTTCTCCAGCTCCTTTGAGGTACACATATTCTCTTCATGCTGCAGTTCTGTCGCATGCCCATTTCTTCATATCATAAAACATTTTTTCTCTCAGTCCTTACCTTGTGTCCTTTCACACATGTGCCTACTCTGCTTTCTCTTTAAGCACTGCAGAATTCACTCCAATGAAGATGATAGGAAGTTCTCTCAAAATGATTTTCAGCAGGCACAGATTGAAAGCCCTTATCTAATGTGGACTCTTGAAATCTTTTGTCATCTAATGCTGCCCTCGTTTTCCTGACTAAAATATCAAAAATAAAGCAAGTGTACCTAAAATGTATTAATTTGCACTGTGATTGTTTTCAGAAACAGACACAGAACCATAGTATATAATGCCCAAAGTTAATTACACAATCATCACAGTAAACAAGTTTTATTATGCTACTCCAGCAATTCTAATGAGTTCCACGTAGGAAAAGCCCCATGCACATTCTCAAATGGTATTCTTTTGCAAATATTCCATGTTCAATCTATATTTCACTAGGCTAACAATTAAAGAAAGATATACACAGCCATAGTTTTTTATGGCTGCAATAATATCAGGTTCTCAATTGTAGGGCAATTTACAAACAAAATCAAATCTGCAATTCATTGAAAAGTATAATTAGATTTTTGCTTCCCCCAGGCTCATGAACAGAAGAGATGTTGAAGAAAGAACAACATACAAATAAAAGCCACTGCTCATTTAATAGGAGGCAGATAAATTTTGAAGGCAACAAATTTTAATGGCCCTGGCATCTGTTTAACATTTCTCCTATAGTGCAATTTCTTTTCATTAAAACAGAATTCTGGCCTATCTGTAACCAGCAGTAAAGAATAATGGCTACATGTACAGCACAGTGCTGAACTGATCTATAATTCATGCTTCAAAGTTTACTTACTATAATAGAAATTAAAATTGGTATTCGTATAACCCACCAGGGACCACCATGCTCATTTGTATCCCAGCAACTATAAAAAAAAGAGGGAGAATGATGTTGACATTAATATCATCCGGCAAGCAAGACCTACGAGGAGAAGTATTTCTTACATACAATTCAAGGCACACTAAAAAATACACCTGTTCTAGCTTAGAATTTGGCATTCAATCTTCTTCTGCTTTGAATTTTAGTTCCCTGGCTTTAATATGTGTATTCAGAGCAGCTGAAGCATCAGGCACACTAGACTGTACCATTAGACATCGTGGAGCATGTTGGCATTTAGGGAAACCAAGTTTAGTTTCCCTCGGTGTAAGGACTCTGCCCAATCTTGCCCTTAAAGCTTTTCAAATAAACAACAAACATAAAGAGCATGCTGAAGAGCTCCTAAACACCTGCCCCTTGATTGCCATATCTGAAATTTCAGTTCTGTGCTCATCCCTTTCAGAACAGCAAACTACCTTTGTGTGAACACCACCATATCCAAGGCCAGGATTGTACTGGCACAGCTGGAGTTGAAGCTTTCTCTCCTTCACACACTTACCCAGTGTCCTCCAAAATGATCCGTGTCACTGTCCATGTAATAATGAATATAGTAGGAATTCCTGAAAAATCCCAAAGAAGTTTAGAGGATGATCACAAAAACGTAAGTCCACACACACACACACACACACAAGTTCAGCCTGCTAGCAACCCATTATTCCCCAAATATACAGCACGTAGTCAACAGTTTAGTGAATGGAGGGAGATACCCATCTGATGAGCTGTGTGATGTAAGCAATGTATTATAAAGAAAGACTGCAGGGAAGAGGGTGTATTTCTTATAAAAATGCAGCCATAATGACTAATAGTCAAAGAACATGCTTTTCTTAGGTTTCTTTCAAGCTGTCAGTGTGACCTACAAGGAGATAGATACAAGTTATGCATTCTCCATACACTTCCAAGGACTACAATATAAAACCAAAGTGTAAATCACTTCATAAGGAACCATTCCCACATACTGGTTTATTCCCATTTCCCAGCAATAGCTAAATGTTTTATGACCACCTATAACCGGAAGCTTTAATGTGTTCTGTGTAAATATCATTGCACTTTCTGGAAATGAAAAGAATACATGTATTTAAAACCAGATGGAGAATATTATTGGGCTTTTCAAAAGGGCAAATAGCATAGCCTGTGGTTGTGCAGCTAAACTTTGTTTTTCCTCCCACATTAGGACAGCCTGCATCAGATGTTTTGTGGTGGCAGTCCTTGTACCCTTCTATCTCCTGAAGAACCCCTGGGCATTGTGCAGACTGGCACAGGTCAGAGCCATGCCAAGGAGCAAGTTAGCAGTTATGCTTGAGCACATTTGTGCCCTCTCTCTCCCATGGTACAGCAGCTGTAACCTGTGCTGGAGCTACACTGAGGAACTAGTGAGTTTGAGGAGTCATCCCACAGAAATGGAATGACTGCCTTGGTATGAAATATTTAACTTCACACACACACACACGGAAAAAAATAATATTATTGGAGGATGTTTAAGTTCTTACCCCATCCAATCAGCAAGTAGATTGTGAAGTGTCTGTTGGGGGAGAATATTAGCACAAGGAGGATGTGGAGGTAAAGTCCTTCAACTAAGAGCCAATAAAAGTTTGCCATAACACCATACTGAAAAAAGACCAAAATAGCCTTGCAGCCCACCTGAAATATGAGAATAGGGATCAAAGGTGTTGCAGGAAAGATTCTGTATTATTCTGGTTTTAATATATCCTATAGGTCTTAACGATCCATGTAATACCCAGGTCCAGTGGAAATCTATTTTCTACAGTTAAGCAAACTGAGACATTGTAAAAGTTACTGTGTATATAAAGAGAAAATGAATTGTAAAATGTATTTAGATGGCTCTCATGGAAAATTTGGTCAGAAATTCTGAAAACTTTGTAACATAAATATTGTATAAAGGTGGTAGTTATCAATAAATGTACACATTTGCAATAGTTAGTTAATGAATGGCTATTAGATTAAATTACAATTTCCTGGGTCAGTAATAAATATATTAAAATCCCAGTTTCCTAACATTGTAAAAATTAACAGAGAAACTGCTTTATGAATTGTTCAAGGCCAAATAGGAAAGTGAGTGAAAAATACAACTTTACATGACGATACTCCAAATAGGCCTAGAAGAAAAAGCTGAATAGACTTTAAAAACCTGTGTTTTCCCTTTAGAAAATGCTTTTGTGTTTCTTAATAAACAAAACACTTAAGCATGTATCATAAACTGAAGTCCCAATATACAGCCTGTGTGCTGCTCTTCAGAATTCATTTTCAGATGTCTGTGCTGCTGATGTTCCACAGTGCTGGCTGCTGCTACTTTGGTTCTTCACAGCAGGAATCTGGGATGTAAGCATTGAACGTGAAAATGTTTCTGCTGAGACTGAGCTGAGAAATGTGATGATATGATGATTGTAACAGACAAAACAAATGGACTAAATAAAACTTCTAGGTCCTGCCTGCTTTACTCCCTTCCACATTTTAAATACCCTTCATACCTCCCCTGTTTCTGTTAAAATTTCAAGTAAGTAACCCATTCATTTAGTAATTGATTCCTCTGTCTAAACATAGGTGTCTAACATGAAGTGAGATGTCCTCAGGGACCCCAGTCACCAGCTGCTAAGCCAGAAGGGTATAGAATCATAGAATCATAAGATCATAGAATGGTTAAGGTAGGAAGGGACCTTAAAGATCATCAGATTCCAATCCCCCTGCTATGAGCAGGGAGGACACCTCCCATTGGCTGCACAAAGCCTCATCCAACCTGGCCTTGAACAACTCCAGGGAGGGGGCATCAACAACCTCCCTGGGCAACCTATTCCAGCACCTTTTCTTCCTGATGTCTAACCTAAATCTCCCCTCTTTCAGTTTAAAACCATTACCCCTTGTATGGTCACTGCCCTCTCTGGTTAAAAGTCCCTCCCCAGCTTCCTGTAGCCCCTTTCAGATACTGGAAGGCTGCTATAAAGCCTCCCCAGAGCCTTCTCTTCTCCAGGTTGAATAGCCCCAAATCTCTCAGCCTGTCTTCATAGAGATACTACTTTGCATCCATCAGCCTCTTGTGGTGTCTCAGATATCTCAGTGCATCCCAAGTAACATCCATGCCTATATTTATGCCTCTGTATATGCCTATATAGACAATTAAGTAAGAGCCCAAAGGCTTGAATTAACTTCACCTAATTTGACCTGCGTAGAAGCAAGGTTTCTGGTGGAAGCTAGCCACCTGCTAGCCAACTAGCTCCTCATACAGCTCATGAAGGGTGACAGGCAGGTCCAGAAACATCTTAAAGCAGATGAGAAAAACTGTCCAGTGAGAAAGACAGAAGCCCAGGGAAACATCTTAGTTCAGTCAACTCATTGGTAAGACTGATCTTACCTCTGAACTTTGTATCCAGTGAAGGGATAACCGTTGCAGGTTGGCAATGGGCCAGAAAATTTAACATGGAGAAAATAAGTGCAAGTTGAAATTTGTTAGTATGCTTATTACTACTTACAACCAGATTAGCAAGTCTAAAATTTTTGTAACTTCTTTAAGATTCCAATGCTTGCCTGTTACTATATTCTCAATTTACATACCAGAACTCTGCATGAAAACATTTTCCTTTCCCTAATCCTGTATCAGGTGTATTTCCAGATGCTGAAAAGTGAAGGCATCTGTCAGTAAAGTTAGCCACAATTATGGCTCTGGGTCATTCAGCTCCAGGACCTAGTCATGTTGCATTCTGAATTGTGTGCTTTTAGACATCTGTGCATGCAGCAGAACTGTGGAACATCACACATGTGACAAAAGGGGCCAAGTCCTCATGCTGTGACCTAATGATGGCACCAAACAGCCTTGCCAAGATGGTGTCAGAGCATCCCACATATAATGCAACAGAAACTACTCCACAGTCTACAAAGCTGCACATATTCAAATGGGAAAGTATGAGGCTTTGCAGCCAAGAATAACTGGAGAAAAGAAGAAATTTGCAGAAATCAAGAAGTATTTTGAGAGTCCATTGACTAATCTTTCAAGGACCTAAGAACTTTTTATTACCCCTGGCAGTCTGCCTACTTCGAGTCTACTAACTCAGAGCCTATTTGTCTTCATTAGAAATATCCCAGATTACAAATTCATACATACAGCTTGGTAGTCACTGCTAAGAATTATATGCTTTGGGAAAATATAGCCTCGTTAATATAAATATTGTCCTTCCATTTTTTTCTCACAAGCTTAAATTGTAGTAAATTAATTTCAGAAGGTATCCAGCAATATTTTTAGGGTTCTTTTGCAGCACTTTTGTCTGAAACAACAGAGGCAGAAAATATAATATAGTAGTGTCTTTTAACAGCAATACTTGAGATTTTTTTTAACCCCTGTGCATGAAAATGCAGCAAACATATTAGCTTGCCAAGAATGCAGATGACAACACTTCTATCATAGTCAGAAAGTACAGAGGAGTTAATAAAGACAATTGTTGCAAATATTTAATTCCTTGACTGATTTCTCTCTCTCCATTGATACCTATCCAATTCCTGGACCCTTGACAAAGCTGCTGGAACATTTCCAGCTTTAAATGTTCCCAGTTAATGGCACTCCTGTTTGTCCTAAACTCTCCCAGCTGATTAATGCAGTGGCCATATATATTCTGAGCTATGGCTAGTTATGATTGTATTTTGGTAGATGACATGTTGTTCCTTCGTGGACATGCAAACCAACATTAACTTATCTTGCTTGTGCTGCAACCTTCTTTCTTCAACTACTTCTAATAGACCATTTTGCTAGTCATTATATTATCTACAGAATTGTGTACAGTGACAGCTTGGTATTCCTAAATATTTAAAAGGGTCAGGAAGGAAAATTCAGTGACAAAACAGTATTATACCAGGTAGCAAATGAGGTTTATTACCCATGAGGTTTGATCCTCTGGACAGTGAGCTGTGTTGGAGCTTGAATAGAGAATATCATCCTTGACTAAAACAGAGATTGCTCTTAGAATGAAAGAGAGGAACAGGTTCAGGTGGATGTAGTTCCGAGTACAATGAAGTTTTCTAAGAAGAGATTTAAAAACAGGCATTTTAGATTTCAAGACAGAAAGCTCTTCAACAGACTGCTGCTACTCTCTGGTCATTTCTTAGTAATATGAACCTTGAGTAGGAGCCTGACCTTTCCTCCTCTGTCATACTGCCAGTGCTCCCTTGCTGTTTTCTTTTATCATTATCATCATCATCCTCATCATCATTATAGGATGTCCAAAATATACAATTATAAAGTATCTCTGACTCCTTTTCAGTATCACAGACCAAAAGATCCCAGTGGTATTTCTCCCACACTTTAACATTAGCTGACATTAAACACAGATAATTAAATCCTCTGTGTGTGCATTCATCCGAGTGTTTTTCTTGCAAATAGAAATTATTACTGTGGATGTATTTCAGACATGCTCTCACCTATTATTTTATGGTTTATTTTTTTATTTAACTCCTGAATTTTGTTATCTAATAGCTTTTCATCCTATGATGTGAGCATATGCAGGAACAATTAAAAAATGCATTCAAAATACTAGATGGCCTATGCTTTCTATGCAGTGAGATGTAAAACTTTTCTTTAGTCCAGCAGTCATGTGAAACCCTGACAAATGAATGACAAATTAAATATTCTGAGTAAGTGAATGAGTGCTCAGGGGAACAAAGTTATAAACTGAGGGCTTTTCACTTGAAAGACATTCCCTTCAAGATCTTCCCACTTAACAGAATTTTTTCGCAGCAAAACCCCAGAAACCAAACTGCTGAGACGTATTTTTGGTCAAAACCAGCACCTTGAACTGCACCTGGAAATGAGCCCCAGGGCATTTTAGCAAGTATGAGCAATATAAGAATGAAGGTGCAATAGCATGTTATGGCAGTATGCAGCAGCAGCTTCCAAATAGTCTTCACTGTTTATTTTTACCAAAAATACTAAATAATCCATACTGTAACTACGACAGCAAGGAGAGTTACAGTGAGTGTAGGGCAATAAATAACAAAGCCATCTTGCTAGCCCTTAGTTTGGTAAAGGACATAATACCAAATACCAACTTAAAGCAATTATCAAAAGTGCAGTGATTTCTGTGGCTATGCATGGCCTTTGCTGAAACAGGTTCTGAGAAAAACTGAAATATCACCATTACATTGGACTGCATTGCTGTGTTCCTATGGAGTTCAGAGATACACACTAGCTGCAAATTAGGACAAAAATATTTTTCTTCAGTAACTAATTTAGTTGATATCTCATTCAGTAGCTGAAATAATAAATTTATACAAGGCTGTCAAACCAACATTTTGGAGGTAGTGGGCAAGACAGTATTTTTATTTGGGATGTGTATGATGATTTAGAGTAACAAATAAATGTTGTTCTTTAACAATGAAACAAAAGCTCTCACACCTTTGATGTGACTGCCTCATGATACAAAACTACCATATGAGGAACACTTGCAGACAGTTGATACACGTGAGAGCACATCTTATAGAAATGATGGAGATTCATCTTTTTCTCCTTGGTAAGAAACACATGAGAGCAACGGTCTTTTTTTTTTTTTAACTTTCTGTTATAAAGGAGTAACCCTGAAGGAAGAACAGTAAGATCTATGGTAAGATCTAGAATGTCAATGTTATGTAGAAATATGCTGTTCTACAATTTACTTTCACTCAGAGTTGGAGCAAACCAGCCTTTTTAAAAACATCTGAAAAATACTATTTATTTTCAATAATTTTGATTTTCACTTTTTTAAAACTTTATGATATATTAAAACTTAAGACATTCAAAATTAAGAAATAGAAACTTGCATTGTAATGCGGGTAAAGCAACTTCTTTTGAATAAATCAAAATTATTAGCTTTGCTGTTTATAAAATAAGTTTGCAGACAAAAGCATGTGCCTGACAAACTGGCAAAATCCAACAGGAAAATATTGTGCTGGAAAGTTACCTATTAGCTTTAATCACAATAAGTACATAGAGTATTTTGTGGGGAGTGGCACCATAGTAATGTGAAAAATGCTGTCAGCTTAGTCTGGCAAGGTATTGACAGACATTCATGTTTATCTGTTTGTTTTGAGATTAAAAGATTAGCCAGCTATAAAATCATTTCCCTTTACAATGCTTCTAAATTTTTCAAGTATTAATAATGGAAACCCATATAATGTTTCTGTAAAGATTTAATTCAAGTCCAGTTCTTTGGAAGAAATGCAAAACAGAATATAGCAACTGCATTGAAACTATCAGAAATAACTCCCCTCTCCCCAACGAACAGTTCTGCCTTTCATGTGCTTATAGCTGATTTGTGAACATCAGCAAAGCCCTCAGGCTGTATCTGCTCTGCCAGACAGTACATAGCAATATGTAATGGACTGCAGAAATCAAGTCATAATACTTTAGAAAGGATTTCCACTTGTCATGAACACATTTACCCACAGTTAAATTAAGCTCCACATTATTCCATGTTTTCTTGCATTAAAAATACTGCACATATTCAGGATTAAATGCAGTCTCAGTGGAAGCATACACATACAAATCCAGCAATGCAAAATGTTAATAATCTCTTGTTTTACTACTATCCAGAGTTCAAATTCTAACCCTGCTGAATGAATTACAAACCTTGACAACCCTGCTGCTTTAGTAACTTCTGATTTTTAACTCACCACTAAACTACCAAATCTCCTTTAGATAGTTTCACTTAGGACAGTTGCTCTTTGCTCTCCTTTTCAAACACAGCAAGGCAAAATTCACTGGTTACATTCACAAGTGAGTGTGTTTCAGGGGTGAGTGGCTGATCTTTATAAACAGTATATTGACATTCTCTGTAAAGAACCCTCGGATCTTCCAGGGCAAAATATGTTTATTGGATAGAAGGTGTTACCAGCTGAGCAGCAAAAAGTTAAAACTTTCAGAAACATTCTTATTTTTCAGACTCAGTCCTTAAAAATGATCAAAATGTATGGGATGCCCTACAACATGTCTAAGAGACAAAGCAACATACACATATAGCCATTTGCATTCACTTCTATTATATTATAATTTACAATTGCTTCAGCTGCACCTTTTAATAAAACTGGCTGCTTGCTACCTGCTTGGAAATCTAGATACTGAACAGGATATTTTTACAACTACTTTGGGTTCCCAATTCAACTCATTATGTTAGGAGGTCCCTACACTCCCTATAAGTAACAGAGAAACAGGCTTCTTTAGGGAGAGACTTAAAAGAAAAAAAGCCTGGGTCTTTCTACTGACTCAACACAGAGACTAGGTAGTTCTCAACTTGGATATTTAAACCCAATTTTAAGATTTTGATTACATCTCTGAAATTCTTGATCTATTTGTTATAACTGACTTCTAGTGGTGGGCAGCGTTCACATGTCTGTAACACAGTCTTAAACATGTTATTAGGTTTTAGCCATTTTGAAAATGCATGATCTGCCTGTAGTGGTTGCTTGTAAAGAGAAGATAAGCATGAGTGCCTCAATTCATTTTTTCAAAATTAGAGGTTATGCATCTGCTCTGAATAGTCTCTGAATATTTAAATACTGAGACATTTTGATGCCAGAATGAAAGGCTTACAGAACTTGCCACAGGAATAGTTCATCAGAGGAATGAGGCTCTGACAAACAACATCCTGTCCTTTACAAATTACGTGTACTTCTTTTCTACCAAATCTGAGAGGTGCATTTTCTTATTTTTCTTGGTGTAGAGTGGAACAGAAAAGTTGGGTGAAGTTTAGGATGGAGAATATAAAGTCTATTGTATCAGACAGGTAGAAGTGGTACATAAAGGCATGAAGGTGCAGCAACTGAGAAAAGCTGTGATATGGATAATGCCATTTTGCAATTTCTTTTATTGGTTGGACATGGCCTTCAGTCTCAGATAACTCCCAGAAATTAGGAAAAACCAACACAGCCTGTCCTAATGCTACTTAACAAAAACACTGCACATTCAGCACTATGCTTCAGCACAATTACCCAGACCTATACAATCCCACTTGGACATATTAAAGATCCCCTTCGATAACAGTACCCCTGGAAACCACTCAGAAGCTTCTGCAAAATATGGCTGCTCACTTGTGAAGTGTTGAGACCAGCACCCTACTAATTTTCCAGAGCAATTCAAGGTGTTGATTTTAATAATCAAATAGAAAATGCTTTATATAATTCATTCCTAAGTGACTATTCTTTCCTACACAGGCTGTAATGTACAAAGATTTGTAAAGTGCTTTGAATTTCTTTAATATGACTGGTGCTAGCCAAAATCAAGTTAGCATTACATTATTTTCAGCTGTTTAGTGGAGAAAAGTGTAAACCCAATGCATTTTCTAAATATCTAAGCAATCAGACAACATCTAAATCAGCCTTATCATTGTTTGTATTTACTAATGAAAAATACATACCTGAAAAGGCAAAGAATTATACTTCCTGTTGTAAGAGCAATCAGAGATACGCTGTGTCCAAGGGTATAAATTGCCTTCACCCTTACATAGAAGTTGACCTGCACAGAAACATATATGTGCAGAAACCACTTACTGATAGGTAAAATTGACTGTGAAGTTATATAATTTTCCATTTAATGGCTCTGAAGGCTAAATAAATAGCATTATTTTCACTCTTTGCTCTACAGTATAGGATGAGAATGCAGTATCTTTATTCCAACATATTTTTGCAATGCAACATCTGAAGCCAATTGACCTCAGTAGAAAATTCAGCCTCTGGAACTCAAAACTTAGAAACACTAGCTGGTACAATTTCAGTTGATTATCCCATGTCAGTGAGGTCAAAGAAAGTACCAGATTCATCAACTTCCATAAACACAGACAAAACTGGGAAGAATAAGCCACAGTTTCAAAGAATGGATTATCTCTGAGAGAATCTCTCTCAGTCCTTCTGCTCCAGTGTACTCCATAATGCACTAATATTTGAGTTTAATTTTAAAGGCATGTTTAAGTCTCATTAATTTCCTAATCTAAATGTTCAAATACTGTATTAAATTGTGACCTACACAATGCTTTCTTTCTTTGGTAAAGTTATTTGCCAAAACTTGGAAAGGAAGTTTTTCAACAGAGGAAAAGCAGACTGAAGTGCAGAGTCTGCTGGTTAACTGCAGTTATCTGTAGATTTACCAGCTACATATTACATTGAATCCTATTCTGAATTACAACATCAAGACAGAGAATGATAAATACTCTCAGAATTATGCTTCTTCTTCACTGAATCACAGAATCACAGAATCAACCTGGTTGGAAAAGACCTCGAAGATCAAGTCCAACCACAACCTAAATCCACCCACCATAACCTTTATCTACCCATTCAATGCTCAAATCATGTCCCTAAGCACCACATCTATATTTCTTTTACACACTTCCAGGGATGGTTACTCCACCACCTCCCTGGACAGCCTGTTCCACTGTCCAACCACTCCTTCAGTAAAGAAATTCTTTCTAATATCTAGCCTAAACCTCCCCTGGGGCAACTTCTGGCCATTCCTTCTCACCCTGTCATTATTCACTGAAAAGAAGAGACCAACTCCCACCTCCCTACAACCTCCTTTCAGGTAGTTGTAGAGAGCAATGAGGTCACCCCTCAGCCTCCTCTTCTTCAAACTAAACAACCCCAGTTCCCTCAACCTCTCCTCATAGGACTTGTTCTCCAGGCCTTTCACCAGCCTGGTAGCTCTTCCCTGTAAACGCTCCAGCAACTCAACATCCTTCTTGTAGTGAGGGGCCCAGAACTGGACACAGTACTCGAGGTGTGGCCTCACCAATGGTCAGTGCAGAGGCACAATCACCTCTCTACTCCTGCTGGCCACACTATTCCTGATGCAGGCCAGGATGCTGTTGGCCTTCTTGGCTGCCTGGGCACACTGCTGGCTCATGCTAAATCGGCTGTCAACCAGCACCCCCAGGTCCTTCTCCACCATGCAGCTTTCCAGCTACTCATCCCCAAGCCTGTAGCTTTGCATGGGGTTGTTGTGACCGAAGTGCAGGACCCAGCACTTGGCCTTGTTGAACCTCATACAATTGGTCTCAGCCCATTGATCCAGCCTGTCCAGGTCTCTCTGCAGAGCCTTCCTACCCTCACGCAAATTGACACTTCCACCCAGTTTAGTGTCATCTGCAGACTTACTTAGGAAGGACTCAACTCCCTCATCCAGATGATTAATAAAGATATTGAACAGGACTGGACCCAAAACTGAGCCCTGGGGGATGCCACTGGTGACCGGCCGGCAGTCATTTATGTCTTCAACAAAGTTATTAGACTGACATTATTTTCCAATAGATAAAATATTGAAGTTGTAAAGTTTTTTTACTATGTCATGAAATTAAAGTTTTTAATAGCAGTGTAGAATGTGCTACATCTAACAGGCAGAATTTCAACATTTAGTGCACATGGTTGTATCACACACCTTTGTGAACAATGTTTATAAAAAGTAGCAAGGAAGCAACATTTTTAAATAAACTAAGATAACAGAAGGAAAAGCCAATCACATTTATTTTTACAGCATTTATAGCATTCAAGTAAAAAGGCAACTTCAGCAATCTGGATTCATGATTAAATTAGCTGGGCATTCACTTAGTAAATATTACACAGATATGGAAATGACTACATGAAATGAAGAATCTTGAAACTGCACTATCATGGGTATGGTTAAAGGGGAAAAATAAAGGGAAACAATTGGCATAGATCTTAAGTGTATTCATAGCAATGGCCATGCTTGTCAGGAGCTGAAAGTGGCACACAAGGTGCCACAGGAAACAGAAATCTTTTAATTAGAGAAGTAAGCTGTGATGGCCTTTTCAACAACAGTCCTGACAGTTTAATGTTTTGTTTGCTTTACATAACATTAATTTACTGCAGAGATAAGTAAAATATAGACTAAGTATTTGTTGCTCTCAATAGCCTACTGTATGTTTGCAGAGCCCCACTGCATTCCTAGGGACTCTCTGTGAGCAGAAACTGTAGGCTGCATTTCACCTAGCATTAGGTGTCTACACTGCAAATATAAACACCTAAGGAGTCTCAATATTGGGCCTTTTAGGAAGCACTCCTTATATCTATGTAAGCAGTCAACATGGACTTCATTGGATTTATTTCTACAGATGATGAGGAGGCCCCACAGTAGGGAAGTGATCATGCCCCTGTACTTGGCACTGGTGAGGCTGCACCTCGAGGACTGTGTTCAGTTCTGGGCCCCTCACTCCAGGAAGGACATTGAGGTGCTGGAACATTTCCAGATGAAAGCTACCAAGCTGGTGGAGGGTCTAGAGAACAAGTCATACGAGGAACAGCTGAGGGAATTGGGGATGTTTAGTTTGGAGGAGGCTGAGGGGAGACCTCATTGCCCTCTACAACTACCTGAAAGGAGGTTGTAGGGAGGTGGGTGCTGGCCTCTTCTCCCAAGTAAATAATGACAGAACCAGAGGAAATGGCCTGAAGTTGCAGCAAGGAAGGTTTAGATTGGACATTAGGAAGAACTTCTATACTGGAAGAGTGGTCAGGCACTGGAACAGGCTGCCCAGGGAGGTGGTTGAGTCACCATCCTTGGATGTATTCAAGAAATACGTAGATGTGGCACTTCAGGGCACGCTCTAGTGGCTGAAGTTGTGGGGGTTTTTGTGGTTGTTTTCGGTGGGGTGTGTTTTTGTTGTTTTGTTTTGTGTTGATGGTGGGACTCAGTGATCTCAGAGGTCCTTTCCAACCATGACGATTCTGTGATTCTGTAATTCAAGTGTAGCTACCCAGAGTGTACAAATGTTTGCACTTAGATGCTCCCAAAAGATCCTGGTTTTCCATATGAATCCTGTGTTCGCTAAATAGGACTCTAAGTAATCCAACATTTCTTGAACAATGTTTCTAAAATCGTTTTCAAATACAGTTCTAAAAATAATTTTTTTAAACAATGTAATTTCACACAAAATCAGTTCTGTAGAACATTCCTTCCATTCCCTGCTAGAATGGCAGAATTATACTCCTCAGTTTGGCTTATTTTTGGACAGCCCTAAAATCTATGCCTACAGACAAGCCCTGCAGAGCACCCCTATGCTTCTTTAATTTGGCTTTTGTCATAGCAAAAGGAACAACAGCCAGTCTACAGGCAATTTTCTGGTAATAGAGTGATAAACGGTTTCCCAGCAGCAATTACAACAGCCTGTGGCACCAAGAACACTGCAAATACTTTGGGCACTCTCCTTCATTTATGCAACCTGACCTGCTCTGCAAATTATGGAAAAAGGATGCTCCAATAAATGACTTAACAATCTGGCAGCCTCATGTCCCAGTCAACAGTATTCTGGAATAAAAGATATTTTATTTCCTGACCTTGTGCACATCAGGAGTTGTAAATATAGTGTAAAGCTTAGAAATCATGCACAGCAGTTCCACAATCTGTTCTATTTGTTATCATCTTTTTGACATTTGCAGACCCCATTTCTACAGAGTGTACAAATACAACCCTGAATGGTCTCTAAATCAAAAATTCTTAACATCCACCATGTAAATACTGTAAATTTGAAGGAGGTAAATACCATTTGCAAAAGAAGGGGCAATGACAATAAATCTGTGCTGTTTAAATACTGAGTGGAAGACTTCTTGTTCACTTTCATGGAAAAAATTGATTGATAGAGATACACTTTTAATAACAACAGTGATGTTCCACATCACATTACTGCAGAGCAGAGACAAGAGTCTCTCTAGGTATCCTAAAGCCATGCACACACACCTGGGAAGAGTGGACACAGGGACAACATTACACCAGTCTTTCTTATCCTGGGAACTATCAAGTAGCTTAACAAATCCTGACATGTTAATCGCTGGTCTCCTGTAATTGTATCTGTTAATAGTCTTCAAAAGGGAAGCACTTATACCAGGACTTCTGATTTAAATTGTGTCCTGGCCCTTCACAGGGAAGCTACAATCTCACTACACTGAAAGGAACGAGCCAGATTTGGCACCAGCTGATTTCAGATCAGTACATGAGATAAGAACAGCTTTCCTGGCCATCACGGATGATAATTTATTACCAAGAAAGTATAGAGATCTGTTCTCATCTGCCACAATCCCACTTGCAACATTTTACTTCACAAAAAGGTTTGCCCAACTTTTCTGACTTTCACAGCAACACACATACTAGGTCCCCCCCCTACACAGCCAGAGATACTGATTGCAGAAACAAGACACTCAAGAGTGACAGTCAGTTCACCCTTAAGTACGGATTGCTGTTGGTCAACACAAGTTCCACTGACATAATGAATAAACCCTATCTACTTGTCCAAATAGAGTAATCTAGTACTACTTGAGGTGCCCTAGGGCATCCAAGACATGTTCATGGCAGATGTGACAAAGGACCTCTTTGCTGGAATGGCAATGGCAAGTCAAATGGCACTAGATACCTGTGTTTAGGCAAGCGTATCAAGCCCTATTTCCACACAGCAGTGATTAGACACTACATCTCAATTCACCATCTAATTTTAGGAATTTCGATGTGCAAGTTGAATTTCAGCCTTCCAGGTTTTAAAATATGTGGTTAACAATGTGAATGTAAGCAACTGGAAAGAATTTGATGTGGTTGACTGTGTTGGCATGGACGTGATTGAAAGACCCAAGAAATTTGTTCCAGCACCTGCTCTGATGTTCTGAACACAGCTGAGTCAGTTCCCACCAGATA
This sequence comes from Hemiprocne comata, assembly GCA_020745705.1. Taxonomy (NCBI): domain Eukaryota; kingdom Metazoa; phylum Chordata; class Aves; order Apodiformes; family Apodidae; genus Hemiprocne; species Hemiprocne comata. Next base: position 11,231,912 of record CM036587.1, read on the forward strand.
AGAAAACCTGCCATGTAAGGTGAAAGGTTTCACAGTGGGCTTCTATTCTGAGTGGGTAAGAACAAATCTCTTTGTCTTCTAATCATTTCTTCTGATGCAATTACTTGCAATTCAACAAGTTTGCTGCTTATAAAACAGTCATGACTGTTATCAAACAATTCTCTCATCTATGTATTGTATTTTTATGATGTTAATAATTCTTTAGTAGGCCCAAGCATACCAGATCTGGAGAGAGATTGTATATCCTCCTTTATTTTTGCCTTGCCTTGGAAGCTTTTGTTTAGGAAATACGTAAATTGTTTGGTTCCAAGTGTATCAAATTTATATCCATGTTTAGTCTGCACTGCCTTTGCTCAGTTTTTCCGTATTTTTGCCCATCCTTATTTCAGAATGAATTGTGCTGCTCCTACATTCTTTTCCTTCCCTCATTCTTGTCCTAGACACAGTACTTACTACACTTTCATAAATGAAGAACACAAAATCCAACTGATTTACAGACTAATGATCTACAGTTCCTATAGTTTTTAGATAGCATGCACTGAGATGTTTATAGGGATTCATCTGGACCAGAAGTCACTATTGGGAAATTGCAGTCAGACCAATGTTCCCATGGGAAAGCCTTGATTCTGGGTGTATGTTCTGCATTGCTTCATGTCAAGAACAACCTGAAGTCAATATTACTTCTTCATCTCTTGGAATCGGTTACATGGAGTAAGAACACCGAAATTTATCTGGTTTATATAATTCAACTATTTTTTTTCATTTCTTGTGGAATAAGTTTTTTGAGATCTCTATAAAGTTGATTTTAGGATAAGAAACTGCCTTCCTGTAAATGTTTTCCATGCCCAGGAATACAGAGTTCCTGTTTACTTTCTCAAAACAAGTTAGAATGAAGTGCAGGGCAGTACAGTAAAGAAACACATGTACTAAAACCCACTGAATTTCACTGGGGTGAGGCCATCTGAGCTAGGTATCAAGATTCTCTTTATAACCAATGAATCCAAGCAGCAGGGTGCTAGTCATGTCATCCAAAGACAGGCATCTAAAATAATTTAGAAAGATAGTGAAGTAGAGTGAAGATAGTGTTTTGTACTTTGGCATGAATACGGTGACTGTGGTTCAAACAGCACTGGGTTGATTGGAACATGCCCAAAGAAAAAGCTGGACTTGTTTAATTCTTTTTATAATTCCCTACCATCTTGAACAATCTGCCTAGATTTGATTACAGTAAAACTCCATTGACTGAATCTTTTGAAGTTGGACCTTTCTTACTTGTATCTGATTTCAGAATGGTTAAATGAAGGAAAAAACGGTGAAGTCCTGCATGAAGTTTCTAACAAAGCATCAGTTGCCCAGCCACACAGATGTAACTGCCCTCTAATTTAGCCTCTGGCTACATACTCTGAGTTTGACAGTAAGTTCTACCCACTAGGGAGAACAGAAGAGTTTTAAATAACAAACCATGTTATTTAAAATAATGTTTCTGGCATCCTGCACACAAGCATGAGCCCTACAACAAATAGTCTGACAAAAATTTAAACAAGAATCCCATGTAGTTTAAGTCCAGCACAACAGCAGTCAGTGTCAGCAGGACTGAATCTGCTGGCCATTCACCTGCCAAACAGCTGGACATGAAATAGCTACATGGAGGTTCAAGTCAGTATCAAAGCTAATAAGCCAAGAGTATTTCAACATGACCTTAATATCTAACATGGTCACTTTGTTCAAACTGAGTACAAGCAAATAAGAAATAATTACATAATTACAATTATTTTATCATACAACACTATTTTTTTGTGTTTTCTCTAGTCTACACTTCAAATTGTGGCTGATGAGCACATCTCCTTCTTTTAGGCCACTTTACCAGGCTAATATTATAATGGTCAGAAATCTTACATGTTTTAAAGTTTTCTGCTGATCAAAAATTATCTCTGCTTCTCAAGCTATTGCAAAGCTAAGTAAAATTCAGGTATTACAATATTATATTTTTTTTAAAAGCAAATTTTTTTCATGATTAGCATGAAGCACTTTATTAAATACAGCATCAATGAGGATGCAATCTTACTGCTACTTAAATTTCCTGCATGAGAGTAAATAGACATGTCTTAATTCGCCTGTAAGACCTCTATAACTCCTAGTGACACAACAAAAACATTGGCAAATTGTGGTCTGAAATTCTATGTTTATTAATTACAAACGACCCCCATAAAGACAAAGAATTAAATTCTGCACTGTCCTGTGGCAGTGGAAAAGCAGGAGATTACTTTAGATTAGTATTGACTTAGTTATAGCTATTAAATATTTGTCACTACTCTGGATTTTACATAGTATCGTCTAGAAAAAAACTCTTCACATTGTGTTGCTGCAAAAAACAGGCAGAGCAAACCTCACAGCACATAAAAATCAATGTCTTTCATGTAAGATGGGCATATCTTATTTCTTATTTACTGTTCTCTGTGAGCCAGCATTAGCCAGTTCTCAATTTAACTTTAACCTCTGAACTTAATAAAAAATTTGCAATATTGGCAGGAGTAAAGTAAGTGCAAAGAAGGTATGGGGTGACCAAAACAGAACTTTAAACTAAATTATAATAATATTTTTTAAAGATTTTGACACAGAATAAATATCAAAATGCCTTCAGATTTTGTAACTGTAAACTGATTCAAGTCATGCATATGAAACTGCAATGCCATTACGAAATTGAAATGACATTTAATTTTCTGCAAGTCTAACAAAAATAATACTTTTGCAAGGGTAGTAAGAACAGCTGGAGCTGGCTTCTGCAAAATATTCACGATTATCTGAGCAATACTGATTCCAAACCTGAAATCCAACCATTTACTTTTCAAATTTTGAGGAAAATATTCAAATTACAACTACTAAACTAAACTCAAGAGGTGTTTAGGCACAGCCAAGATCAGTGGCTTATGATTTTCAGAACAATTTTATGGAAATGTTTACAGAATCTGTAACTGCTTTCTAGACAATAGAGATCTAATCCTAAAATGCTTCCTCTTTTTCTGTGGCTACCTAATGTTAAGAGTTTTTAAAAGGGTATGAAAAAACACGCTTATAAAAATAAATTGGATTAGTATGAGTTTGTGTAATTAGTGTTATCTTCGGTAAACTTTTTGGTAAAATCTATTCTTACATAAACTTGTGTTTTGCTTTCTTCGAACAGATACCCTCTTCTGTTAATGTTTCCTTTTGTTTCATCTTATTTTTACTTAGTGCAGGAGACAGAAGTCTTCTGTGTATTTAGAGAATAAACACAACACAGAAGCTTCCAAGGCAAAGTTGACAGTTACCAAGTGTATCTTTCGATCTGCGCCTTGGTTTGGAAGGACCTCTAGGGGTGAGAGGGTAATTGAGTGCTGAAGGACAAAACACCACGAAGAAAGTTTAGGGCTTGACTCTTTGTCCAAAGTAGTATTACTATTGACCAGATGTCACCTTGAACGTAAAAGAAAAACCCGCACCTCTTTATTCATTTAACCAAAAATATAATTGATCTCTACTAAAGTAGTTACAATCATTACAATCCCAAATTATTATTATTTTTTTTAAATTCTGTGGGCTTCCTGTAATACTGCATGTAAGACAGCCCCGTATCCACAGATATATTTACATACAAGTATATTAAAACTTGTGGTCTTACAACTTCATGATACATGTGTGAGAGTGCGTTCTATATATCCAAGTATTCATACTAGATGAACACATCAAAAAACCTTAAGCTCTACAAATCCTTTAAAATCAGAACTGGGCCTAGCAATTGAGTTCAGTGCTTTGGAAACTCTGAAATGAGCAAATGCAAACAGAAGTGGAATAAAGAACCCGTGTTCTTTCCCTTTGCAAAATGAACTTCAACAACACACTAGCCCTTTCTAAAATCTTGTCATACTTACTTACAAGAGATTAAATACAAACTGAGATAGAGATGGACTACATGGTGTGGACAGTTTCATTTTTCTCACCAGCTACTTCTACTTTTTTTTTAATGGTGCAGAGCAAAATAGAATTTACTAAAAAGATGTGTAATAAAATTGAAATTCCTCATGGTATTTAATAATATTTATGCAAGTAATTAATTACATGCCTTTTTCCGACATGTTTATCCCATTCATCATAAGTCTAAACATCACCCAAAAAAGATGAGACCAGTATTGCCTTAAGTATCTCTTAGTAACAACAACATAATTAAGTAATGAAAAATGCAGACTGTAATGTAAATAGATACAGTGTGATTCAGGCATGCAGAAAAAGCACAGGTAGATGACCGCCCTGCATTACATTTTGTTGAGAGGAAGGGATTCAATTTAGACTCAATACAAATGATCCATGAGTCCAGTGCAATGATCCACTTCACAGACAGCAGTAAAGCATCTGCTTTCTCAAGGTAGCTACAGACATTCAAGACAATGCTTGCTTGTGTCAGTCCTGACCTCATTGCCCTGACTCCAATTGTCTTGGGCAGGGTGTCTGTACTGGGTAGTGGGCAGCACACCCAGGATGTATCTCTGGCAGCAGCCTAACAGTGAATGCTTCAGGAAACTGGCCAAATAGAGGAATCATTCCAATGACCTAAATTCATGCTATTTTACTTACAACTTAAACACAAAGCAGCAATCAAGCGGTGTGTGTATTATTAACAGATTATTACAGCATTAGGATTAGCTGTAATAGAAACTTCTAGAAGCAACACAACGAAAAACATATTGTGCATGAGCCCAGTAACACTGCATATTAGAAATACAGATGCGTTCCTGCATTTCCAACTTTTCAGAGCCTTGAGTTTCAAACAGCTGCTGAATTCTACGTTTCTGATTTTATCTTAGATGACATTTTCAATGCAAGCATTTGGCAATCAATGCTACCAAAAATTACTTGATTATTTCCATTAATTCTGATAGATAAAATGTGAATTGTTTAGAAGCAGAATATGTCTGACAGCTGTATTGAACCCTGGCATCTAAATGAAGAGGAAAAGTATTTTTCCTACCTTATAATCATCCTCGTAGTCATTATATCCACAAGTACTTAAGATGTCAGGAAAAATATCTGACCATCCATTACTCGTACAATTTTTACTAATATTTCCTGTCAACAAAATTTGAGAGTTTAAATCAGAAAGATTCAGAACACTTCTCACAAATAAATCTTTAGACAACCTAATTCTGGCATTGTCTGTTAACATGCTGTATTTCGTAGCACCTCTGTCAAAGCAAGCCAGCCATTGCCTTTCCTGAGCTTTTCATTCAGCTTACTTTGGCTTTTACTCTTGTTCTGAGTTACCCTTTTGCACTAAAGAAAAAATTCAAGTAACTCCAAGCTGTGATGGCAAGCTTCTGCTTTGCTGTTAACAGCTATTTCTGTTACACCTGCCAAAGCCTGAAATAGTTTGCTGTTTTATTGAAGTATTCTGGAGTCAGTCTTTCAGCTCACTCTCTAAATGGCCTTTACCTAAAGGTAATTTGATAGAAAAGTAATTAAACTGAGAGTTGTTCTAACCTCCTATTTAAGCTTTTCTGGGAAGGTAACACCAAATGATCTGCTAAAGAGTTATAAAAGCTCTTAGACATCATGGTGGTGAATTACTGCTACAGCTCATGTTGGTGGAGTTGGTCATACATTTTAAAGGCCAAGTTATGTGACAGGTTAAAGAATGAGGAAATAAATGTGAATGCTGATTGTCCCTCTTTGAACCAATCACTGAAACAATGTAGTCCAAGGAATGTGAAGGAGATGTGCTAGTATGGTTGGAAAGAAATTTTGAACATCTATTAATTTCAGACAGGATTTTTTGGTTGAAATTGAGAGAAGAAATTTACTCTTTTCCCAGATTAAGTCATGCAGATGAGATGGGGTTGACCCATCTCTTCAATCTACTTAATATGAACTAATCAATCAAATTAATATGAACTAATGTTCATACAATATGGAACAACTTCCATGGGAGAAAACTGAAGAGTGTGATGTCAGAATAGACTAGTCGTTAACATTATTATAACTTACTCTTACAATGTTAAATCATAAGCAACTTCCCCTCACCTTTCTTACAGCAGTTTTTATATCCATGATACTTGAAATACATAATAACTTACTGGTTTTGTTTGGGGTTTACCAGTGGTCTCTAACTCCCTTAAAGATGCCTGGTTTTTACCACACAAGAACAATTTTACGTGTCACAGATCAGCTTTGGCCAAGAATAACCAAACATGTTTATACACACTCCAAACTAAAACTTCAGTGATCTTTATCTTGCTCATTGGTTACTGGAATTTCTTCTTTGTATAAAATCTTCAGTGGAAAGTTGTAAATATTCTACAAATTGTTGACCAAACAACAACCAAATCCTTCTAGCTTGTAACAAGGCCTTGACCTCACACACCAGTGTCTCCAAAAACAACAGGACCACTTCTGCCATTTGGCATAGACATGGCATTTTTAATAGAAAATATAACCTATTTATACACTCTGAAGAGTCTTCACTTTAAAAGTACATCAAGATTCTTTGCCTAGGCAGAGCAGAGGAATGTGTTAACAGAACCACAAATTATGTCAAAGCTAGTTTTGCAAGAAAAAGACTCTATGTACTCAAGATACTGAGGTATTTTCTACTATAAGTACCATAAGGCCTTCTAACTTAGCCAGTTAGGCAATGGTCTGTGGAAGACATTGTTTCTATCTTCACCATCATTCCATGCAATTAAATATTTCAGATGGAAATCTCATTTAAAACCTGTAACTTGACACACACATTTGAATAAAAATTCACAGAATAACTTTCTGATACTCATATATTACATTGCTATGTACAATACAGAAAAAAAACATTATAGGATAATGATTGCTTGTACAGTAAAAAGTCATTTAATATAAAGTTACTAATATTCAATAAAGAATTAATTATGTGGTATGCTTAAATTGTATCATGGATAATTGCAGAATTAATTAAGAGCCAATTCTCCAAAAGTTGTAAAGATGAGAAGACAACTATTTTTTTAAAATCACAATTGAACTTAAGAAATCATTTAAAAAATTGATGGTATTTAAAAGACTACTCATTTTTTGGAATACTCCATAAAAATTAGGTAGTTTAGATCATCTTGTAGTAAGATTTTCATTAATCTTAAACCCTGAAAAAACTAAAACATACATCTAACAAATGTTAAATAAAAATAGACTTCTTGTTTGAAGATGTTTCTATAATTTCCTGCCATAAGAATCAAGTGAATTTGAAATATGTTGCATAGAATTAAATAAATCATATATTCCTGAGCATAATCAAATTATAAAGGGGCTGAGATACTTAGATCTTAATTGAATAAACCATGCAAGATATTTTCTGTCTTTCTTCTCTGAAATTACAGGACAAGATTTAAAAAATCTCCATTGAACTGTCACCTCTAAAAAACACCCTGTTAGTTCCACAAGCAAGAAGTAAACAGGTAGCTCTGAAAAAAGCTGTATATGGGAGAATCATAGCAAGCTATAAAAAGGAAGTGATCTTTCAGTCTTGAGGATACCAGGCCCAAGTGAGATAGAGTTGTAATGCATTGTGAAGGTTTCAGACTTAAATATTTATTGCAGTTGTTTTACAGGAAAATTTAAATGTTATTGTAATATAAGACACTAACAGTTGTAAATATCAGACATCCAAACTCCAGAGACAGCGTGCATGCTCTAGCTTTTGGCACACAGATAGAAGGAGTGTGATTTAATTAAGATATTGAATTTTTGATATTTATTAGTTTGCCTTGTCTCATGACAACACCTTCATATCTCTTTCTTTGAGTCATTTGGATAGTTTTATAGATTTCACAAGATTTAGTGAAGATTACACATACTTTCCCCTTTATAAACTGTTTAGACTACCCATGATAAACTAAACAAGATTCACCAGCTTCAGGAATGAAAACCTTTGCTCATCTGTAGATTGTTGTAGTTATCTATTTTTTACTGGAACAAGAATTAATCAACAGTTTGGAGAATAAAGGTATTTTAGTCATATCCCAAGTTAGCCTCTACTTTAAAACTCAAAAAGCTCTCCAGAGAGACCTCAAAAGCAGAATGAAATCACTGTGCTAAGTTTTGCATCTTTCACCAGCTCTTTATGACAAAGGTTTCTCACCTGAGTAATGGGTATTTTTCCTGCTGCATTTTGAGATACGTGAAATTCTGTATGTGCATTGTCTAGAACCCCATTAACAAGTCAAAGTGCAAAATTAAACCACATTATGATACATTGACAAGATGGTGAAGAAGATGGTACACTTAAAGCAGTTAAATGTTTCAGTCTGAGACACTGATGAGCTCTTTTCAAGTTCAAATAAAAAGCAGAATAAAAGGTTTCATAATAACTACCTTAAATTGGAACAGTAATAACTTTAAGGTGTGTTAATGTTGGCACATTAATCTCATGAAGGGAAGGCACAGATCTCCTCGTAAGCACCAAAGAAACCACCTGCATGTGACCTGCTGGCAACTGTTAAAGACATCAGTCAGGCCCAGCTGCCTTAATAATTTACATAAATAGGTAAAAAAGAGCAAGTAGTGTCTCCAGCCTTGAGGAGTGTCACTATATCAGAATATACATTCTGTATCTAACTCAGAGAACACCATATGGACCATAAAGACAACTCTTTGGTTGTCTTATGGTGTATCATGAACAGCTCTGTTAAGAATTTATTATTTTAAGTCTTTAAAAATAAAATAAAAACCTTAAACTGCAAAACCTCCCCACCCCATATTTAGCACATTATGCCATAAAATACCAAAGAGAAAGCAGCAAAACTACACCTTAAAATTACATACCTGGTTTGCCAGAAAAAAGGCTAAATACTTTTGGACAAGGGACAGTGACAGTCTCTCCAATCTTCGCAGGACGCCAACAGGTGATGTTATCCCAAACTCCAACACATCCTGAAACAAAACCAGCAGTAACAGACATGAAAGCTCAGTCTAGTCTGAATCATTCTGCTGTATTTACCTTACAAAGACTCGGTGCAAACTTTGGATGAGTAATTCAAGAAAGATTAGACTCTTTCAAGAAAGTTGCAAAGATGGTATTTTGTATGAAAATGTTAAGGGAATCGTAAGAGCCTGTTGATTAACCAGCTTATTTTTAGGTCAGTTAATACATTGTTTGCAAAAAGTCTCATTAAAACTATGTCATTTTGAAGGGATCATGCTCAGAAAAGACAAGAACATATTAGAAAAAGTAAAAGTAGTTCATTGGACTCAGCATCACAAATACAATGGGAGCGCATCATGACTGGAGAATTCTGGGACAATGGGCATGGACATGTTTGCCTCTATCTATTTGGTTTGCTTGTGGGTTTATCTTTTAGCATCAGTAGTATCTCTGAGGTGATGCTGACTTGGCATGTGTATATAATTTAAGAGTTTTACATCTGACCAAGTCATATTGTACCCTTTAAAGTCAATGGAAATGTGCTTTCTGAGTTGCAGTACTGGATTCAAATGAAGTCCAACATGCCTATGATGTAACACCAGGGCTTATGCAAAAAGAATATTTACTTCAGCCAATTGAGGTCATGCTTCCTTCCCAACTGATTTCAAGCCAGAAACAACATCAACAATGCGACATACAAGAAAGACAAAGAAACTATTTTCTTCATCTGCCAGCGCTCAGAACTATAGTGACAAAATGCAACTGTTTTGGCTTTGATGGATTTACTGCCTGAGCCAGCATAAACAACCCCCAGAGTACACAAGAATAATTAGCATCTTGTGCAACTTCAGACCTTTTTAGTTCATCCCCATTTCCACTAACAAGTGAGAGCTGAGATGAGTCATGAAATTGTTCATGCACACCCATAAAAGCTGATGACTTTCACAAATGTTCCCTTTTGTTCAGCATACCCTCTGTAAGATGGTGGATTTGCTACCGTAAGCTGCAAACAGTTTAGAGGCCTTTATAAATTTTTGCTACACTGCTATATGGATTGGGCTAAGGTTTTGCTCAAAAGGCAGCTGAACAACGTGAACTTCAAAGCTGCATTAGTACCTTTTCCACAAAAAAACTCACAAACCACAAAACTGTTACTCAAGCCTCAGTTACATGACCTATTATACAGAAAAACAGAGATCCAAGTCCTACACTCACCAAAATTAATCAACACAATTCATATCAGATCTCAAAGCCAGCTTGCAGGGAGGAAACCAGTATTGAAGTTTTTGACATTCAAAACATTTCAAGTCACTATTGTTTTCTGAGGAATGTATTTTTTACCACAGTTTTTCTTCAGTATTTTAGGACTTTACAGGCAACTATCGCACAGGGGAGAATGATTTAAATCAATCAGATGAAATAACAGGAAAGATGTATTTATTACACCTAGACTACATTTAGATACATCACCAAACATGAGTGAAACTTCAGTGGCTTTCTTCAGAATTCTAAGAAAACATTAAGCATTAATTTATGTATATTTTCAGCCTTATTTATTATGGCATAGGAAATCTAAGAAAACTGCTGCAATGTCCTGGAGGCACTTATAGTCACTGAATGACTACAGTGTGCTTCTGAACACTGGTGTAGGGCTGAATGCTGAAATGATGGTGTTACTGGAGCGCTGCTAGGGGCTGTGAGAAGTACAACTCTGAAACAATACGCGCTTTTCTGGGCTTTCAACATGCACATTTCCTCATTTCCCCCTCCTTCTATTACTATGCAGTCAGACATCTTTTTCTTCTCTTAGCAAAACACACCCTTATGCAGAGGTGGGATACAGTTTGCAAGCCCATTCTTACTACACTTGCATCAATTTGTCTGTTCCATCCCAACGACATATGTCCATTGTACAGCACAAACTTAACTGTGCACAATTGAAACTAGCAATTAATTTCCCACTGATCTTGGAAATTCAAGATGTGGCACAACTGGAGACTTTGGTGGGTTTCACAGGTCTCCAAGCAGATATTGCTCTTTACCCACTATAGTATAGTTTTACAACTTAGACAATATTGTCAGAGGGTGACAGAGCATGATTCACTTCATCCTGAAGCACATGAAAATAGGCAGATTAATTGCTCCCAACAATTGCCTGTTTCTCCCCAGTGACTATAAAGCAGCCTGCAGTGCTATGAACACCTATGCTGTTGGAAAACAGAAGTGTGATAAATGCTATCTTAAATGTGTCTTTCTGCACATAGAATATCTAGCTTGATCAAACTTGATACTCTGCCCTCTGCTCACTTATTCTCTACTACTCTGTCCATCCATTAAGTCATTCAGCGTCAAGATTTCTGCACTGTCATCCATCACTGCTGCACTTCATAAAAACATTATGTACACTCTTATTCTCTGGAAGTTTTACTCATCTCCTGAATATATAAGCCTGTTTCCTACTATCTTCAAAGGAGATGTATTTATTTATTTATTATTAGTTCTAGTAGCAGTTCTCCCAATAATAGAAAATATCTCACATTTTATATAAAACTTAAAATTGCTGAAATTTTCTTTATAATATTTTTAAAGTATTCTACATAACCAGGAGTATTTTAATGTACATGTGCATCCTTTTATTTTCATTCATTGATTGAATCTGTTTGCATCCAGCTTCAATAAATTTTAAAGCCTTGCATGCTTTGTCCTTTCACTCATGTTGATATTGCAGATGCTATTCTTAGTTAGTTTCAATGACATCACTTAGGTTATTTGAATGTTTGGGTTTTAATGCTTGTGATGTATTTGCAGATACTTCATAATGACAGGAAACGTAACACCAGAAACTAAATTTTCTCTTTTTTTCAGCTTACATAAGCATTCCCACCACATTCCTCATCCTGCTGAGATTCAGTGTTTAAGCAACAAGTTTGCTTACCTACATGATTTTCTTCATCTATAAAAACGTGTACCACTGCATTTGACATGGGAAGTTATGTTTATATATACATTTTATCCATATATTAACCACTAGGTGGCACTTTGCATCTGGATTTTAAAAATTGCCAATTCAAGGGGAAGTTTAGAATTTTTTTAACTGTCTCGGCCGTGCATGATACATGAAACAAAGAGAAAGTTCTTTGAAAAACAGCCAGAAAGTTGTCAGCCAGTCCAGGGTTTATTTTTCCAACAGGGCACTGTTTTGATTTTTGTACTTAACTTGACAAAGCAGAAGCAATCTCACCTCTTATGGGCAATGTTTTCTGGACTGTAGGTCTCAACACCCCAGCATGTAATTTAGGCAGCATGAGAATTTATGAACATACACAGACTGAAATTCTTTCTGCATTTTCACACAGTAAGAAAGAAAGGAAAAGGAGGGGCTAGAGAAACAGCGAGCAGTTCCAGCAAACTGGAAGCAAAGCAAACACACAACAGTACTGCTTAAAGCAGTCATAGGAAGAAGATAGTGGCAAAAATACTGTTGCTCTGAGCTACTTCACTAAAGTTATTCTCATGTTGTCAGGTCCCTGACCTCTTCCAGTGTCTCACCACTCTCACCATGAAGAATTTCTTCCTAAAGTCTAACCTAAATCTACCCTCTTCCAGTTTAAAACCATTCCCCCTTGTCCTATCACTACACACCCTTGTAAAAAGTACCTCCCCAGCTTTCCTGTACCTTTGGGTACTGGAAGAACACTGGGAGGTCTTCCCGGAGTCTTCTCTTCCCGAGGCTGAACAATATGAGAGGTGCTCCAGCCCTCTGATCATCTTTGTGGTCCTCCTCTGGACTCACTCCAACAGCTCCATGTCCCTTCTGTGTTGGGGACTCCAGAACTGGACACACTACTCCAGGTGGGGTCTCATGAGAGCAGAGTAGACGGGGAGAATAATCTCCTTTGGCCACACTCCTTTTGATGCAGCCCAGGATACACTTGACTTTCTGGGCTGCAAGTGCACATTACCAGCTCATGTTGAGCTTCTCATCAACCAACACCTCAAGTCCTTTTCCTCAGAACTGCTCTCAATTCATTCTCTTCCAAACCTGTAATTGTGCTTGCGATTGTCTTGACCCAGGTGCAGGACCTTGCACTTGGCCTTAGTGAACTTCATGAGGTTGGCATGGGCCCACCTCTCAAGCCTGTCAAGGTCCCTCTGCATGGCATCCTTTCCTTCTAGCATGTCAATCACACTTGCTTGGTGTTGTCAGCAAACTTGTTGAGGGTGCACTCAGTGCCACTGTCCCATGATGCCAACAAAGATGTTAAACAACACCAGTCCCAGTACTGACCCTTGAGGAACACCACTCGTCACTGGTCTCCATTTGGACATCAAGCCATTCACAAGTCTCTGAGTGTGACCATCCAGCCAATTCCATATCCACTGAGTGTTCCATCCATAAAATCCACATCTTTCCTATTGGAGACCAGGATGTAATGTGGGACAGAATGATGAAACCACTAGAGTTTATCTCATACTCACCTAAAATGTTTGCAGTTTATTGGTTTTCAAATGCCAGTACTATCACCAGGAATGGCAAAAATACTGTTTTTGAGATTTCTGGGGGATTACTGGGTTTTCACTAAATGAAACATTTCAGAAGAAATGCCCTATTTCCTTTCTGAAGAACAGTTTCCCACCAGAGAATAAAAAATCTATAAGCCTATTTTACTTTTTAATGTAACTTGCAGATTTTCAGGATACTGTAAGGAAATACGGAAGTTGCCAGCTAAACACTTTGAAAATACCCTCTGAAAAGGAAAACACATTTCCATCCAAATTTTCTACCAGGTAAATCTTATTCTCAAATTGCTCAAAATGTTCTTTGGAGAGAACAGCATTTATTTTTTAATGACTGGACAGCACTCTAATCTTACCATAAGAACACCATTTGCTATTATACTGGATATTAATGGATGTATAGTCAAAGCTGTAAGAGGTACCTTCATCTTCTTGTTGTCCCACTTTAGACATGCTGTATATTATTCAAAAATATAATTAAGTATCAGTCTCCTGTTCATATAACCCCCTGCACAAAATATTAAAGTCTCTGTAAGCTCTTGGGACCATATATTTCTGTTATTATGTCTAATCCACATGTTATTTTTTGTGTTAGTTGGAGCTTTTTTACTGCTTTGGTATGCAAGGTTGCTTCCTTTTGGCATTTGAACTTTGGATGTCATGAAGAGTAGACTGCCATGGCCATGTCTGTCTATATCAGGATACAAGTGTGAAACTCAATTCACTTACAGCTGTCTACTTCCCTTTTTCAGCTCTTCAAATGCCATTTATTAATGTCTGCTGATGAATCTCTATTTACATTTTGGGGGAGGTAAAACTTTCAGACTTTCAAAATTGTAGAATGTTACCTGTAGCTACTTGTTGCCTCTCTTGTGTCCAAAAAAAGTTTGTTATTGTCACTCTTAGTAACTTTTATTACATGAGATTTTTTAATGAGGCTGATTAGGATTTTCTTGCTCTTCACCATTTGTTTCCTCTTGGGTATTTTTCAGTAGGCAACTCCTTTAATTCAAGGTTCTTTCTCACCTATCACCCAGATTCCTCAAAAGATGAGACAGTTCTGCCTCCCTTCTGCTCTTAAATATTAAGCATAGCTTTCAAAAAGTCCAGACAATGCCAACATCATAAGGATGATCAGTTTTATGTTGTGTCATTAACAATCACACTTCAATTAATGGAAAACAAAATACACAAACATTCAAAGCAGAACCTTCAGATCCCCTTGTACAAAAAGTAGCAGCATGTCTGTACTACAGCTAGAACAGCTGAGATTCAAGAGAGCTGAAGTGGTCCTGCCAAGAGCTACTGGCTCTGCATGAAAGGAATTTCCATGATCCCACTATCTCGTTTAATTTTACCTTTCACGTTACTTCGGATAACTCTAAGCAACACTGCAGTCTGACTACTGACTCATTTTACAGGGAAAATAGCTGCAAAAACAAACAAAAGCTGATGAAAAACCTTGATGAGATTGGGAGGATTAAGAACAGGGGAACCTTGAGGAGATTCCTCTTCACATTGCAAAAGAAAGGCCTTGTCTGGCTTTGTGTAAGTCTCCTATTTCATAGAATCATAGAACAGTTTGGGTGGAAGGGACCCTAAAGATCATCCATCTAGTTCAAAACCCCTTGCCATGGGCAGGGATACCTCCCACCAGACCAGGTTGCTCCAAGCCCCATCCAACCTGGCCTTGAACCAGGGAGGTGGTATCCACAACTTCTGTGGGCAACCTGTGCTAGTGTCTCACCACCCTCACAGGATTTCTTCCTAATATCTGATCTAACTCTACCCTCTTTCAGTTTACTGATGTGGAAGAGAGAGTGTGAACATTAGGTTGGTTTACTTATGCTCACAATCAGTCCTTCTTTTGTGTGATACAGAGATAAATGTGTGTGTGGGGGGGGGGTTGGAATGCAAAATAGGCACCTTCCTTACTGGAGAAATAACCTTAACAGCAGAGGTTAGTTCAATAAATTAACTTTTGGACAACTTGCCATGGGTGCAATATTCATCCCTCTGTTCTTAAGAGCTTTCAGAAAGATGTGTTCTCTCTCATCCAGAAGATCATGAGCTCAGTGATGGAATCATTTAGTGAAATTCTACTGGCAGTGTAATTCAGGAAAATAGACTACTTAGTGACATTGATCCCTCTTGCTTTAAATTTATGGAAAAGCGAGAGTATCATTTTGGTCATCCTACCTGTTTTAATTTCCCATGATTAGCTGCATTATAAAGCCTCCCTTTGAAAAGTTTATGAAATTATTTCCACAGTTATTTTTCTTTCTCTCTACATCCCCTCCTGAAGGTTAAGATGCCATATCTAAAATTAAAGATGTCAGCCATATAGGTCCCAAAAAAACACATTTTGGAAAGCAAGAGCTGAAAAGACTCATTTAACTGGGCAGCGACTCAGTCCAAAATGAAAAAACAATCAACCCCCAGACTTCATTATTTCAAAATGTGATCTCTTTACAACTTTTGGTTGTAGAGCCCTATTCAAAAGTCAACTGACTTCTACCATTTTTGACCATAAGACTGCAATTTTCATTTAAAGGTGAACGGAAATGAATCAATTACTTTATAAGTTAAATTCTAAACACTGAATAAAGACAGAAAATTGCAGTTTGTAATTTTTTATGTATTCTCAATCACTTTTATTGGGTGCTTTCTGTTTCTTTAAGACAAGCCACAGGTAGCAGGTAAAAGCTACGTTAGTGTTTTCTCATATGGGCCTCAAAACCTGTAGCTATTATGAGCCATTTAGAATGGAATTAATCTGCCCTCCAAAAATAGGAGTGCAAAAAAAAATAATCCTCTCCTAGGCTTCCAGCTAAGGTGCATCCATACCTTGGGTGTCAAATTATAAAAGGGAAGAAGAAAACAAATGCAAATGGAAGCTAATGCAGTCTTCATAAAATAAACAACTAGATTTGCTGGAGCTTTACAGAGAGGAAGGCACTGCCACAGACCTTTGAAGAGTTACTTTCTTCCCTAAATGGAATGTAATGCTCTCCACTAATGGAAGAGGATGTGCTAATGTCTGAAAATCCCCCAAAGGGTGCAAAGCAGGAGGTCCGGATGTCTAACAGTTTGATGTTGGCAAATGAGCAGAATTTAGAGAAACTGGGTCCTGTGGTTTTAAGATCTCCTTAGCATTCTTCTGTGGGTATTTACACAGTATTTATGCATTTTTTTCCTTGCAAAACCCAGCAGTGCTTTATTAAGCCATGAAGTAAACAAGTCCTTCATGGACTTCATAGTCAATGACTTTAGGTGCACTACAAAAATTATTCAGTTAAATTCTTCAGCTCATGTTATGAGACAGCTCAGGTAAGATGACTATAACATTATTTTATTATGCAAAAAGCAAACAAACAGAAAAAGCCCAAACAACCACAAATGCCTTTAAATCTTTCCTTTATGTCTCCCTGACTGGAAACTGAGAAGTACTAGATAAGGTTTTCCATACATCATTGCTATCTAGGCCAAAGGAGAAACTTCCTGTCCTGTAAAATTTGGATCCTCCAAAGTTTGGTAGCTGTGTATGCCAACTGAATTCTGGAGCATGCTATACAGAGGTGTGAAGGCTTCTCAGGTGTCCAAGATGTTAATAAAAAAAATCCCACTGATTCCAATAACAGAGACCCAAGCCTCCTGTGGAAAATCTCAGTGAACTGTGATGTCCAAATTCTAGACAGGACCTTCCAGTAGCTTTCATTTCAGCTTTTTTGAGGCAGGTAGCACATCCTAAAGTTAGAAAACATGACAAGGGCTGTATAACAATTTTTTCCCATTCAGGAAATAGTGAAACAGGTTCTGTGAATTTATTGTAATGAATTATGTTTCAACTGTACTACAAGTTTTAGGTGTGGAGCTAGGACTTCGACTAGTTTTTCATTAGTAATTTTCATTAGTAATTCTTCTGTATCAGCAGTCAGAGCATCACTGTGACAATCAGCAAATCTCTTTTTGAAATACTCCTTACATCTTTGCATGACTATGGAGAGTTTATTAGGAAAATAAGGACTGGTAAAGAATGGATATTTTTTGGAATGCAATGCATATATTTCACACAGGTTCTTCTGAACATGGTCTTGGTAAACGTATCTATAACATGAAGCATAGAATAAATTCTCCTATAACATTTAAAATATAGTTTTTAAGGGTTCATTACCACAGGGGCTTTATTCCAGTGTCCTACAGAATGGAATATTCCCTTAGTTTCAGCCAGGCATTCAATTAAATGTATAAATCCTTCCACTGCTGTTTTATCACTGCCTGCAGGGTGGAATCAACACCAGCAGACATACTGTCTCCTTCCAAGACATGAAGCTTTTACACAGCAGTTTGCCTTCAGGAGGCACCCCTCTTCCAGTTAGAAGAGGTTGTGAAGAAAATACTGACAGAAAACTTCTTTCTTCCCCTGGGGAACTGAAAATAAAACTGGTGTGCATGACAAGGATACCCTTGGAGCAGCCCAGCATCTGGATCACAAAAGTGCATCTTGAAGAAAGCCTGACTTTCAAAACTGTGTAACAGCTAACACTGAAATTATTAATTCAAGATTTAATTCATTAAGCCGTACCAGTAATTATTTCTCCATCTGGCTTCACACTAGTATTGTTTATGTAACAGCCGACTCTCTTCACCGCTCATATAAATAAAAAACCCTAAATGTAGATCAATTAATTCCACCAAGATTTTGCTTGGAAGAGATATCCATGTAAACCGTTCACTGTTATTGTAATTTTTCTAATTACTGATCTGGATTAATCAAAAGGAAAATTACAGTAAAATACAGACTGTTGGTGATACTTTTCATTATTTTATTGTATACAAATTGGTATTAGAGAATGCACTGAGGAATTTACACGTACAAATCAAGAAGAGAGGTGGAAAAAGCATCACTGGGTTGGGACTCATGTTTATGCTCAAAGGGCACTGCAGATGGCAGGTATCATAACCATCTTCACAGTGCATTCAAGTAGGACTGAATATGAAAAAAACAAATACACTATTATCACCTAGATCAGCCAAAGGAAAACACTTGCACTGCAAAAGCTGTAGAATTCCAAGGAGCCCAGTTACTCTGAGATGACACATACCTGGACTACCATATCAAAAATTGAAATTAAAATCAAAATAAGAATTTAATTCAAAATTTGAAATGAAATGCTTACAGCCACTTAAAGATCATTTAACCACAAAGATTAAGTGATTAGTTTTAAATGTGACACAAGAGAATGCACTGAGGAGTGCTGGGCAGCTAACATGTGCAAATGAAGGCCTCCAGGAAGCACTGGCACCTTTTCACCAGTAGGTGCATAGCAACTGCTTTCTGCTCAGAATCATAAAATATTAATGTTTGTCATTAAAACATAATTTTAAAAATACACACTTCCAACTTTCCTAAAAAGCAAAAAACTTTTAACCAAGTTCTACCCTAGCTACATGAGTGTTATAGATTTGCTTTTTAATTTGGTCGTCTGGATTGATCTGTCACCTTCATATTTTGCTTGTGAACAAATGGCTTTATCAGCAGTTTAAACTTATAAGAGAAATATAATTTTTTCATAATCTTAAGTTCTACTCACATGAAATTGTAGCAAGTAAATCTAGTAAAATCTAAAATTAAAAAATAAACAAACTACATCTCTTCCTTCTTTCTTCTATTAAATTACAATTGGCCACATCTGTATCTATGTATTCATCTTTCTATGTAGAGAGAAAATAAAAATGATAAAATAACAGTGAAAGATTGCTTTTTGAATGTAAAACTACTGTCCAGTTTTTCCTTTGCATGACTCTCTAGTACTCTGGGTGTGAATCTGATCTTCTGTCTGAAACATCTTTTGCCTGGGAAACCCAGAGATCATTCCTGCCACTAGTGCTTTACTTTCAACGATAGCTAGAGGGAGATGCTTGGATCCCAGGCTTTCAGCTTTTCCTCAGACTTTTTCTTTCTGCTGTCACCACCAGCCTGAAGCTTCTCTTGCTAGTCAGAAAATACTACCAGTAACAGCTTAATACATGAGAATGCATGCTCCCACCGAGTGTCCCATCCATTGGGTGCCTTCTACCTGGCACACCTCTCACAACAGGCTTGCTGCAGCTGTACCTTTAACACAAAATCTGCAAGAATTCTAAAATAGATAAAATTATAAGCACAGTACAGACAAATAAGGCAACTACAACCACAACAGCAAAGAAGGTAAAGGCAGGAAATCTTGAATACTTAAGTTGCCTCCAGATTACAGCTTATCTTTTCATACCTTTGTAGTCCACTGGCTTGGCACTCTTTAGAAGTTCCATGCACCTTGTTTCCTCCTTGTGAATCTCCAGCTGAAATCTGCATTCTGGGTGGACACCATTCACCTGTGTCAAATTAACAAACAGGCGAGGGTCTTGAAACATGAATTAGAATGCTTTATGGAGGATGCAGCTACCAATAATGAAACCCATAACTTTAACTGGCACTGATTTTGCCCAAGTATGTACTAGGCATTTTACAGACACAGTCACTGCCTATTTTAGCTTCTCATGCACTGACTTTAAAAAAACCCAAAATGTTAAATTATCTACTAAAGTATTCACTGGCTCCTTTCTGTAGCATTTCACAGCCAAATGTCATTTACAAGAAAATATTTCACTTTCAAATGCATTCCCCAATATTGCTTCATAAGACTTCTTCCTCCAGAAAAACAGTGAGTTAAACTGAAGCAGGAAAGTAAACACATTTGGGGTTTTTTTGCTTTTGTAGTGAGTCAGGAAGCTGAAAGCTCAGTACAAATAACAGAACATGAAAACCGATCAAACTGCATTCTCTTTGACATGGGAAATTTTGATTATTCTGTTTTCCACCATGCATATTTTACTTCCTGAAGGCCTCAGAGAATGATTAGTTGATTCACAAAGGTACTACTCAGGAGAAGAAGCCACCCACTCCTTTAAAAAGAAAGCACTCTTGCCTTTACTTGTTTACAGCCCTGCCTCAGTTTCTTGGTTTTCAGAAAGGGTTACTTATGTTCATGGGAAGAGACAGGGATGTAGTAGTATTGGGGAAAGAAAGAAGACACCAGGTGGTTGTACTGAAGTCAGGTGGATTCAGAGACAGAGAGAGCCTACCAGACATATGCAGAGTCTGTAAGAGACTGCATGGGAGAAATGACTGAAGTAGGTGACAATGGGAAATTAGGAAACACCACTGGAACTGAAGGGATTGTGAGATGAGCTCAAATGAAATAGCACCATAACAAAACGTGACTATGCTGTACTTCAGTCATCCTCATATTTGTAGCACCAAGAAAAGGGTGGTCTCTCTCCAAGCTTCTCTCTCCCCTTTATCTTACTTTTTCTAGGAGACATTTAATAGCAGAATCTGGTAATACTATCTGATTCATAAGACACTATATTTTTTTTAATGGCAATTCTTAATTAATTAAGCTGTGATCACTGACCCAGAACCTAGGACCCAGAGTTAGAACTGAGAACCTGGTTATTCTGCACTCTCCCCGTAGGCAAGCCACTTGCGCAGCTTTTAAAAATCCAGTGTAACAGCTATAAGCAAACAGTGGGAGCTGTTATGAAAACTGGCAAAAATCTGTCTCTTCCCCAAATGTCTCATTTCACCACCATCACCATCAGAACCTTACTTCCTTTTCCCCATCTATATGGACTATTGAAATTGTACGTTTTCAGGGCAGATCTTTTTTTCATTTTAAAGTGAATTTGTACAGATCCTTAACATAAATTCTAGCACTTACAATAGAAAGTTCAACATTACACTGAAAATCACTGTGTTTTGTATGTGTTATCTACTTTCCAGATAGCTCCCATGTGAAAACAATCCCATGTATACAATAATGTTTTTAATTGCATTTTCCTTTCATATATCAGATTTCGAATTTTTTTTTTTCCAATTGCAAACATTTGGTAACTGAAAGCAGATCTCTTACTCATCAGAAAAGTATTACAGCTACTGGATCTTGGAAAAGTAGGTTCCAGTAAATGGAAGTGTTAACCAGATGAGGGGTAAAACAAAGCAGCTACTGCAGTTAAGAAACCTGCCAAATAAGTGACTTCTCTCTCTCATACTTAGTAAAGAACTGCAAGTTTTTCAGCATCAGAGATCTAATAGCAAAGGTTACTTTGAGAACACCAATTTGTTAGTACCCAAAGGTAACACATTACTTTTCAAACCCAGGATGCGTACCAAACTGTATTACACTTTGTTCTAATACTTCACCAAGGTAAAGACATTTAGGGTTCAAGACTATGTGGCACTGACCGCATCCTGAAATTTATCAAGAACCCAAAAATGGATTTTGAGAGCACTCACCAACTTCAGGGCTGGTGCTCATCCATCTTTCCCTCTACTTTTCCAAGGGTAGGTTACACGTTGTACCCACTGAATACAGAACCCTGTGCACGGTGTTGTGCACTGTGAAGGTACACACAGTTAGCTGGAAATCCAGCTGATGAATCTTTGTGGTTTTAGTGGCTTAACAATTTTTAAGGCATCCAAAACAGCAGTTTGACTGGAAAAACATTTCTTCCAACAAGCAGCTTACGTTTACCTTCAGCATGGTTTCCTGACTTTTGGTGGAAATCATCTATTATTTTAAATTTACAGTAACAAAAAATGGGAAGACATAGAGGGCAGATTATTTTTCTTAAATTACATTTCCAGCAACTTTATAGACTTTGACAAACAACTGAAGAAACACTTAAAAATATAAAGATGTTAAAAGCATGCCCCAAATTTGAAGACTTTAATATTCTGAACGCTTTGTGCATTGTTATCCGGTTGCATGTATTAAAGATAAATTAATCATGCAGTGTTTTTTCCCCATAATGATTGCTCACGACCCTGTAGACTGTACCATGGCAGTGCACTGTGAAAACTCCGCAAACTAATGGAGGCCACCGGCTGCCCGGGAAAACAGCAGGGAAGAAGTGACTGGGGGCTGAAGGGCCCGGCGCCCGCCCGCCCCAGCCTCGCTCCGCCGGGGATGGGACCCGGGCTCGGCCCGCGCTGCTCCGCCGGGGCGGAGTCGTCCCAGCCCCCGAGGAGCTCCCGGGGATGCGGGGCGGTGCCCCCCGCGCCTCCGGCCCGGCCCGCCGCTGTCTCTGCTGGGGATAGCGGCGGGGGCAGGAGCCCCCTCCCCTGGGAGATGCCCGCCCGGGGACGCCCGGTAAGCGCGAGTGGCGGGAGGCACTTGTCTCCCGAAGTGAGTGCGGCGGGGCCGGTCTCCACACCTGCTACAGGTACCGCCGAGCCCCCCGCTCCGGTGAACGGAGGAAGCTCTGAGAGAACCGTCAGCCTGGCGGGTTCTACACAGGCACCCCAGCCGTAGGGGTCACCCCATCTGCGGTCTGGAGGGGCGAGATTTACCCTTCTCCCGGGAGAGAGCGGAGTGACTTACCCGCCCCAGGCTCCAGCAGAGGGAGAGGAGAAGGATCGGCAGGTTCCTCATGCCAGCCAAGAGCCGGGGCAGGCGAGCTCCGCTGACCCGCGCTGCTCCGCGGGTCCCTCTCTAAGGCGGCGAGCAGGAGCCGGGTCCCGCCGCGGCACCATAGGGCCCGGGGACCGCCGCCGCGCTGCCGGGGCGC
The DNA here is from genome assembly GCA_020745705.1 of Hemiprocne comata. Lineage (NCBI taxonomy): Eukaryota > Metazoa > Chordata > Aves > Apodiformes > Apodidae > Hemiprocne > Hemiprocne comata. The sequence goes on from CM036587.1 coordinate 11,254,959, forward strand.
CGAGCCGAGCCCCCCACCCCGCGGGCGGCGGCCGCCCTGCGGCTGTCAGCGGCTCCCGCACCTGCCCCGGCCGCCTCCCGCCCACCGCTCCGGCGGCCCTCAGCTCCCGGCCCGACTGAGTCCCTGCCAGCCGCCGCCGCCGCCTCTCTGCGTTCAGCTCCTCCTCTAGACCCCGGCTCCCTTCCCTCCCGCTTCTCCTCAGCCCCTCTCCTCGGCTGCCTTTTCTCCTCCTCCCTCTCCCCGCCGTCACCCCATAAGAGGTGCGAGTCGTTCCCCTCAGCCGGGACGCTCCCCGCCCATCCCGGCGCCTCTCAGGTGCTCCCTCGCCATCCCGGGCTGCTGCCATGTTCTGGACGGCATCTACCCCGCTCTGCTTCGGGGTGACCGTCCCGACAGCGCACCCGTGCCGGCACCGGGGTGTCTTCTGCCCGTGAAACCATTAAGATAAATGAGCATCCCCCCCCCAAGCCAGGCACACAAAAAAAAACCCCACACACATGTGGGGTAAATGAAGTGATCCGTGGCAGGGTCAGCCTTATCACTGGGCAGATCAACAACTGTATTACGAAATCTTCCTTCCCCCCAAGCTGTTTTGGTTTTTTTTCGAGTTCTCAATAGAGGACTAACAGTTTTAAGTCAGCTCTGTGTTCTTGCCTGGCAGCGTATAGCAGTCATGGGTCTTTGGGTTTGCCTCACAAGGCATGTAAAATGTATAATTAAGTGACATTTATGTTAGCACGTGCCTTTTGTTATAGAAAAAATATCGTTTATATGCTGGCTTTTAGCTAAGAATGAGAATAAATTAGAGTTGGCTTTCCACTGTTTTATATGTGCTGTAATTTAAGTATTAAAAGGGACTGAGTGGAAAACCTAAGACTCATCTAAAAAGCCTTTTGCCACCCAAAATAACCATCTATAAGCAAACCAAGGACACTTGCAGGGAAAAGATGAAGAGAATTTTAATATTTTTAATGCATTTGCAAAAATTATTTTCATATATTGAGAAGGAAGACATGATTACAATAATCCGTGATAATATTATAAAGAAATAGCACGAACTATAATAAGCAGTGTTATAACCTGCATGCTGAGAGCAGAGGGAAACATCAATGTAGAACAAAAAATTTCTTGTAGGATGGCATATGATCAAATAATGAAAATATTTTCATTGTAACAGAAAATAGTACCCCTTTGGATTGACTTTGATCTCTATGTGACAGGTGGACCGAAATGCCAAATTGCACCTACTTCTAACACAGCTGGGTTGGAGGAGAACCTGGTTATACCTCTAGCTCTGGGATTCCCGAGCAGATTCTTAGGTCAAACCTCTTGGAAGTGAAGAATTACACAGTGCAACCCCCCTGACTCCTCAGACCAGTGTCCAGGGTTCCTTTTCAGCCTCCTGGTTATTGGCACGTACAGTCTGAGGGTGCTCCTAGCAATTTCTTAAGAGCTATAGGGCTTTCCAAAATAACAGGCTCAAAACCATTTCTCTAATCGTACGACTTACAGGAATCTGATGTCTTATCATTATTGCAAGGCTTTGGAAAAAATCTTTTCTGTCCTCTCTCCCTTTAAAAGTTATTTTTTGCACTTTGTGATGACTGTCTTGCCACTAAGAAAACAGTCTTTAAATCCAGTCACTCTCATGAGTGACATTTATACATGTCAAGGGTATTCAGGTGTCCAACAGTGGTCTCTTTGCAGAGGAGCTGCCAGGCAGACTGTCCACCAGCTGAACTGCCCCAGCAGCTGAAGACACAAGAGTTTTCAGACACCAAAACCCAGTGTTTGATACTTTGAGCACATGATTCATTAAGCTGTTGAAGCTGAGTAGCCTGGAAAACCAATTAACAAATTAGTGTTAACATTCTGTGTAGGAACAGTCTTGGGAACTATCATCATTACTCCTTCTGCGGAATGACAGAAACTAGTATCTTGGGTAGTAGGCAGTCCACCCATCCCAGAAGTGGCAAAGGCATTTGAGTCTTGTTTCTATTCTGTTAGAAGATTGTCCAGTCAGATTTTTGTGATTTTTTTTTTTCAATGAATGGGCATTTTAAGGCAAAAAGAAATTAATAAGTTATTTCTCAACTATTTCTTATGTCGCTTTTCCCAGCTGACAGTTTGACATGGAAGAGACACCAGATGAAAGTGAGGCATCAAATATTAATGTTTTTGTTTAAATATAGCCAAATGTTTGGGGTTTTTGTGTTTCGGGTTTTGGGGGTTTTTTTTGTTTGTTTATTGGGTGGTTTTTTTTTCCTGAAAAGAATACAAATTATTGAAAGATGGAGCTCGGAAAATGGGGTTCAAGTTCTTTTCATTTAAACATAGCATAGTTCAGTGCCCTGTCATAGCAGATGTAGAGGGGAATAAAAGGCCAAGAATGGAACTAAACCAGCTGTTAATACATACATAGAGATATATACTAATTAGACTGATGTTCTTACATAGCAAAGAACAGACAGCGTTGTGAAGGAACCAAGGAGTCATATAAATTTAGATGGTGGAGATTTGATGCTATTTCCAAGAACGGCCTGTGAAATTTAAAGGGAAGAGAAAAGAGATATTTTGTAAAGGGATCCTTGTGGCACAGGAGAACTGTACAGTTATGGAGGAAAATAATGGAGTACAAACACCGAGAGAAATTAATCCCCTCTTCACAATAGAGGTGATAGAAAAATAAATGCAGTTTGACTGAAATAAATACTATTTTGAACCAGCAGAGCCTGGGTGTTACAGAGAAGGCAATAAAAGTGGAAATGAAAAGTTCAGTGGCAGGTAATGGACATAGAAGCAAGCAATGCCAAGGTACTGCATGCTCTCTGCTCCCGTGACAAATGCAGGAGCCAAAAAGTTTCCTCGAATTCCAACTGTTGGAAATGTCTGCCTACCAAAGAAAGGTACATGCCAGTAGAGTTAAAAGTAAAAAGTACCTTCAGCCTGGCCATCTGTATCTTCAGTCCTCTGATGCACAGTGTTGGCAATAAGTAGCTGATGTGATTTTTGTCTGGCCCATGAAGAAGCTGACAGCTTTCCATACTGAAGCAATGACATCAATCCCCGTTGAGCTGAATCCTTATTTAAATTGTTTGTGGCATCCAAGATGTTTTGACAATTTGTATTCTACCCACAAATCTCGTTCTTATCCTGCATAAAGACTAAAAACCTATTGCTTTAATTATTTAAAAGGAGGTTTTCTTTTGTCCAGTTATCTAACAATCATTGTTTACACAATGCATAACATACAGTGCCAGAAATACCTGTTCAGATTCATGAAAAACTTAGAAGGATTTACCTCAAAGCATGTGTACAAACCACCCTGGACAACGTGCCTCTTTCAGCAGTGTCTATCTCTTGAGCTGCTCAAGCTGTTTCACATGTTTTGAGTCCTGCTCTCGAGACACGGATAAATTTTTTGCTTTCCCTTTATGCAGGGCACTGTACTAAGTCTCATTGCAAAAGTCTTCACACTTTGCTTCCTAAGTCTTCACACTTAGTGAAGACACTAGATCTTCATCACATATTCCTAAATCTCCCAAAGGCACTCTCTGCTGTCATCCTGCATTTTGTTAGGCTTTTTTTTTTCTGCATACTAAAGGGAAGATTTTATCAGCCATGGAAAGAGACATTAGTGTGGGTTTGCAAGAAAAAGGAGTTGTGACTTTAACCTAGGTGCTGTTTGGACCTTTTATATGGGAGATGATTAAAGTTCCCCAAAATTTTAGCATTGGTAACTATTAACAGAGATGATCTTATTGAGCCTCTTTCAGTGGTCAGATGGAAGCACAACGAAGAAGGTGCCAGGCCTGAGTGGGGCAAACAATATGTGTCCTGCTCATGACAATGGGAATTCAGACCTTGGACAGGGGATGGATGGCTATCTCACCATCCTGTGGGAAGCAGCACAGCGTTGCTATTGTGTGACAGTTGACCCTTTTGCACCAAATGTGGTAGTAGCTGCAGTACGAGAGAAGAAGGGCTGCGGAAAGAAGTAAAAATGCAGATTCTCTGAATAAACAAAATATATACATCAATGTCTTTTATTTGCAGCTCTAGCAGGTGTTCAAAAAGTCCTCCTAGTTATTTCAATCTTTTGCTGTCATTACTCATCATCTTATGTCTACATCATCTCTTGAGCTCTATGCTTGTTTGTTAGACAAAGCATCAATATGAGGCAGAGTTTTCTAAGGAAAGACTGCCCTTAAGTGTCACCTCGTTCTCTTCCCTTTCAGCAGCCCAACAGTGCCCTGCTGTTTCTAGGCATGAAGAGTAACTTCATACATTAGCTGAGAGCCTCTTCTAGTGATGATGCTCAAACTGTTTCACAAACTGTTGTGTTGCAGTCCCCTGCAAAATGGCAGTTTACCAACATCAGCATGCCAAATGCATCCCAACATCACATCTTCCTAACTAGGACCGTGACGATGTCAAGAGCTCTTTGAAGTGCTCTTTCTACAAAGTGCAAATAGGTTGGCTACACAAAAATATGTTTCTGCAGATTAGAAACACAAAGAAAATTTATGAAAGCAAAGAGACTTTTCTTTTTGGTATGTTGAACTCAGAACTCTCAGATTTTTTAAGAGCTTGATTAAGGAAATGTTTATAACTGTGAAGTCTTACTTCAGGATATGGCACAGGAACATTGCTCACCACATACACAGAGTGTAGTCTCTAATACTTTGTGTAATGTATGCGATTTTGTTCTCTCTCCCTCAGATTTATAAGGCTCCTAGGTCTTTAGTAATTTCAAAAGAGTGAGAGAAGTCCCGTCAGTGTAATAAACCTTTCCAGTTTCTTGGCCAAGGTATTCTATTTTTCATATCTCCATTATAGGCAGGTCCTTTTATTAATACTTGTTGAACACATGAAATTAAATATGTATTCTGTTACATTTACATGTATAGATAAAGTAGAATCTGATCTTTTAAATTTATACATAAAATATAAATAATTTGGGTATCTGGCATAATGGAAAATAGTTGGCTGATGTCATTTTAGCTGTGATTTACTACAAAGCTCCAGGTTGGATTAGTGATTTTTAAGTCTTCTATTGTACATGAAGAAATCAAATCTCTTTATTCTGAAAATTTGAAGTATTTTTTGTTCTGATACAATGAGAGGAAAATGGTCCCCATTAGTCTTAGGTGTTTTGTAATGATTAGTTATTATGATTATAATTTTTTGTGTCACTTAAAGTAAAGACCGTGCCACAAAACTCTGGAGGCAAAACTCAAGAACTGCAGAAAAAATGGACTGATGGGGTGGCAGGCAAGGCTTTAGAAAAGTAGAGGACTAAGTGCAGAAAGAAAGACAAATAAAAAAGAAAAGAAAAGTAGTATTTATCCAGAGGAGTCAGTGCCAGCTTAATCCAATACTTTTCTTTACTAAGACATATTTTCTACACAACGAAAATACATTAGATTTATTCTAGATAGCTGTCAGCACAGCATTTGATACAGTGCCATAGAACTTACTAATTGAAATTGCAATGATGGAGCTTAATGAAAAATTTGTTTGCCCAAAATGTGGTTAAAAGAACCTGACAAATAATGAAATAACAGCAAAGTTCCTGAGAGATCAGGCTGGGCTCCTGTTTTATTATTTTTAGTAATTGTTTTCATTTTTGGCGAAACAAAATTTGCGAAGATTTAATGTATTGTCAACAGCAAGCAGTAGCTTGGTATCTTAAGGAACTGGATGAACTGAAAACTAAGCACTAGAAAAAGCTGGAAATTTGATACAGCAAAATGGAAGGTCATGTGCTAAAGAACAATGAAGAAGTGTTTGCACCATAAGCTAAAGGGCAACAGCAGGAAGTCCTGTGTCTACAAGTCAGTGTGTGGCAAATATGAATATTAATGTGACATAACTGTGAAAAATGGATGTGATCTTAGGACACATGGGGGAGAGAGTTGCTGTAGAATCTTGTCTGGAGTGTTGCATATAAATTCAGTAATTCACAGTCAAGAAAGATTAATTCAGCAGGTGCAGAGCAAAATAAATGAAGACCTAAGGATTTTAGAGAATGCATGGTTCAGTAGCCTGATAAAATATAAACTGAGATGAAATATGTCGCCAGGAAAGGAACTTTGTAGACTAAAGCAAATTTGGCTGAATAACAGGTGAATAAACCTGGGTGAGATTAAATGCATAGATTGATACCCAGTTAGTAGTTCTGGACAAATATTTTAACAGTGATGGCAAAGAAACAAATTGCTTTTCAAGATAGAACTTGATCAGCCAGTCAAAAGGATTTCATAGTCCTGCAACTGGGTTTAGGCAATCCATGGATACAGGCAAGGCAATGAATAGATTGACAGCAGCCCTGGGGAGAAAGACTTGGGGATACTAGTGGATGAAAAACCTGACTATGAGCTGAAAGCCCAAAAAGCCAATCACATCCTGGCTTGCATTGAAAGAAGTGTGGCTAGTAGGTCAAGGGAGGGGATTCTCACCTTCTATACTTGTCCCAAGAGACACTATCTGGAGTACTTCGATCGCCTCTTGGGACCGCAGCATAAGAAAGACATGGCTCTCATGTGTCCAGGGCAGGGCCACAATGGTCAAGGGGTTGGAGCACCTCCTGTATGAGAACAGGCTAGGAGAGTTGGGGTTGTTCAGCCTGGAGAAGAGAAGGCTCTGGGAAGACCTTATAGCGGCCTCCCAGTACCTCAAAGGGGCTACAGGAAAGCTGGGGAGGAACTTTTTACAAGGGCATGGAGTGATAAGACAAGGGGAAATAGTTTCAAACTGAAAGAGAGTAGATTTAGATTAGATATTAGGAAGAAATTATTTAGTGTGAGGGTGGTGAAACACTGAAACAGGTTGCCCAGGGAAGCTGTGGATGCCCCCTCCCTCAAAGTGTTCAAGGCCAGGTTGAATAGGTCTTTGAGCAACCTGATATGGTGGAAGGTGCCCCTGCCCATGCAGGGGAGTTGGAACTAGATGATCTTTAAGGACCCTTCCAACCCAAACCATTCTGTGATTCTATAATGTAGCTCTGTGCACCAATATTAGACGAGGCTTATCTAGAGGTCTTTTCGAAGCCCCTATTCTACTTCATTGTAAATAGTCCCTCTCAAAACTTTTCTGTCAAAATCACTCTTCTAACAGGAATTTTTTTGCTGTATTTTTTGTCTTTTTACACAGAAAAAATAGTTTTCTATACAAAGTGCCCACCTTTTTGGAAAATTTCTATTTTCCATCAAAAATACTACCATTTTTGGCTGAAATACAAATATTTAGCTTTTGGATAAATTTTTCCATTTGGGGCTTTTCAGAGTAACCATAAATCTTGCTAGAGGGAAAAAAAATCTCTACCCAGCTCTACTTTCTGAAGATTTTTTTTGTTCAGTGGAACCTTTTCTTGGTACAAAGCAGATTTTAGGCCAATTTACAAAAGCTGGATCTGGATCCTAATTTTGTTGTAATCTGGGGAGTATTTGTATCAGTAACTATGTACTGGGCTTTTCTCCAGAAACAGAGGAAAACAAAACGTTAAGACTTGTACTAAAGGCTGATTAAAAAGGAGATGAAAACTCCAGGCCACCAGCAGTCCTGGTGAAGAGAGAGAGGCGGAAATCTCATTAATATAATTAAAAGATTTTGTGCTAATTTTGCATGATTTTCACTCCTGGAATAGAGCCAAGTAAGTATATACTGAATTTTTAGTCAGAGTAAGTTACAGCTTGAGTTTGCTTTGATTCTTAAATTTTCATATCTTTGGGATAGAATCTTTTTTACACCATGGGTTTTTTTTCTGATGCTTCCAGAAGAAGACTGAAGCTTGGCATACTTTAGAAATTCATTCTGTCAAAAACTCTGAACAACTGTCAACCTAATGTGATATACATAAATCAAGGGTTTTAGAAAGAAGGGTGATGAGATTTTAGTGTAGTTATTGATATGGGGCTTGATTTGAATGGTTAAGGTTGGAAGAGGCCTTAACAATAATCAAATTTCTATTGCTTAGGTCAAATCTACCCCAGAGATGTGAAAGGAGAAACTTCATCTTTAGTGTAATCAAATTTTTAAACACGCTAAAATGACTGTCTCTGTTAAGAGAAAAAAATCAACAGCAAAAGGTAGTAAGTAAAGCCTAATATCCAGTGTATTTAATATGATCTGAATGACATCTGAATGGATTACTGAAGGTTGTATGAAGGATTTTCCCACATAAGAGGAGGCTAAAAGAAACACATGTTGACAAAACAAGCCCTTGTAATCCACGGGAATGTTCCGTAGACAAAATCAATAGCACTCACTCTGGATGCCCAAGTTAAACAGAAAACGTCTGAAGAGCAGGAAAAGGCAGGGCAATCATGACGCAGGCTGCTAGTGTTAGGGGGTGAAGAAAGATAAGCATTTGAGTGAGCAGGCATCAGTCTGCAAAATTAAATATTGGAGCAGATGTGTTCTCTGTCCTTCTCTAGAGATTAGATGACTTTGTCCATTCAGGATCCAGAAAGCCTTGTGAAAAACAAAGGCCTAGCTGAGTAGAATTAATTCCTTAAAAAAACCCACCCCAAAACCAAAAAGCTACATTAAAGTAGGAGAAAGTAGCTATGAACCGATGTGGCACAGTAGCATCAGGGTTGTTGAGGACTTATGTGGGGAACAGACTAGTTCTCCCCACACACAACAGAATGCCTTTACAAACCTCTCTGCTCCCTGCTGGGAAGGGGGGGAGAAAACTCGCGGAAGCATCCTGACATCCGTTAGCCTTAATATCAGTCCGCGACAACTTTGTTTCCATGTCTTCCCTAGCTCAACCTGAACCAAGGCCATCGTTGTGAATGCACAGGTGTGTGCCCCAGTTAGCAACCCAGAGGCACACTGGGACCAGAGGAGGGTAGAGTTTGTTCTTTGTCACTTGGTTGCGGTTACAGAAAAGCCTCCTCTGTTCGGTAATCTATTTTCATGAAATATGGAGGAAAATTACAGCTTTGATATGTTCTTTTTGGTTGAGATGAGCTAACTGGTTTGAAAGTTGTTAGACAAAGAGAAAAAAACAGCCAGATTAATGGCTGCATAATGGCCAGGCTTTAAGAGGATGTCTTTGAGCAGAGAGCCTGGTAGACAGCTAGGAGTTGTATGTTCAAACCCTCTCAGGCTTCCATGGCCCTGGAAACCCACATTTTCCACTTCCTGGGAAAGTGCATTTATGGTTGTGGTATTACACAAAAGATGAGTGTTGCCAACTATGGCTTTGAATAGCTGTAACAAACTGCTTCTAGGCCCCAGATGCTTACATTTTGCTGGAAGAATGCATGTCTGTGGGCCAGATGTTGCCCTGTATTTCCATTATAGGCAGGTCCTTTTATTAATACTTGTTGAACACAAGTTGAATCGTTGAATCGTTCTCTAACAAGTGCTAACTAAGGCTTGAGGATCTAACTCCAAAAGCTCGTGCTTTGATTCTAGAGAGGTGTTGAGTGTCCTTGGTTTTGTGTAGCTGCAGTGCATATTGAGGAAGCTCAGACTGGAATAACTGAACCCTCAAGATAAACTGAGAATTGCCTTGTTAGCCTTAATCCTGCATTTCTGGACCAACCCAGTTCACCTTGAGATCAATGATAACAGTCCCATTGGCTTCAGCTGGGAACACAATCAAGCACTTTGCTGTGAAACCATGTAAATACTGCTCAAACCTAAAATTTCTATAAATCACACTGCTCTTTTTGAGGTGACCTGGTCTGATGATCATCAGGGAAATGATGGCACCATCTCCTCCTTTTTAAACTATCTTGTAACAGCTATAGTGTGGGTACTTCATATATTGAGGAATGAGGTGCACAGACTAAATAATCCAGCAGTTAGCTAACCAAGTGTCCAGAACTGAAATGCCAGTTCAACTTTTCCCCAGTCACAGTGTTATTTTGAGTTGGAAACTTAGAAGTTAATCCTAAGAGATGTAATTTCCCTGCTTTAATATATACCGTTTTTAATGGAATTGTGCAGAATGATTAGCGAGAGGCAAATGTCAAAATACCAGACAGAAACTGACTCACCAGTCACAGGATTTAATATTAAGGTCAGGCTATGGAAATACAGTGGTGCTCAGCCTTTATTGCCTTGCAGCTTATGTAGTGATTTACACTGGAGGAAAATGACTGGAGTGGATGTAGTGTCCTATTTTTCCAAATTTGATGGTATTTTGCATATTCCTTCCACAGTTGTTAGCAGTGACACAGGGCACAAAGCAGTTAAAACAAGACAAAGGAACAAGCTCAGAATGTCCTAGAAGATTATCATGATGATCATGATGATGATGAACAATTGTCTGCTGAGATTTTAAGGTTTATTTTATTTTTAGGCTGGACTGAAATGGTGAAGTTCTGTCCAAACAGAGCTTATGAAGAGCACACACAGTACACGCCTTCCCTTCCTTAGTCAGTCCCCTTTTCCCCCCTTAATGCGTTTGCATGTGCCGATTGGTAACAAACCTGTAATGTTGGTGGTTTTTATTTGAAGAACAGCTTTCATCACAGAGCTTTGATTGCATGTACTGCTCCAAAGTAAATGAGCTCCAAATTACATTTTACTTGAACTAACTGCATTTACTCACTGGAAGTATCTCAGTGCATAGTGGCACAGAAAGACATGAAAGATCCTAAGATCAAATGCTAACGCTAGCTTTCATGCAATACTAAACTTACATGTTGACGTTACTCATTTACTTCCTCTCTGTTACTGAAACAGCCCCCAACTCACACATGCTGTCTTTATGTTCTGCCCCTGAACTAATAGTTATCACCCTCTGCCGCTGTTTTGCATTTTGATCATAGTATGATGGTGAGTTACAGGGCTCAGATTCAAAGTATCAGCTACTTGTGTTCTCCCTGAGGTTTTGTCATCTGGCCTTTCTGCCCTGCTGTCTGTCCACCTTGTACTGGCTGCACACTAGGTAGCATATAGTAGTAATTTCAGTCTTTTTTTCCTCAACAGCTTCTTAAGGTAATTTTCCAGCTCCTCGTTGGCAGGTCACCATGATGCTAGCTTACCTGAGGAGTGCAATGTTTAGTCAATATCTGGTTTTCAAAATACCCAGCAGCTATGATTTTGACCACCATAGCCACAGCAACTTCATTACTACTTCATTTTCACTGTATTGTTCATAGAGGTCACTTACCTAACTGAATCTGAAACTAAGAGCCTTTCTGTTATTTCTGAAAAGAATTATATGTTTCTGAAAATTAGTGGTATGTTTTTCTGTTTTCTTGTAGCTATTCTGAAATATGAAGGGCTTGCTATTCTGCCAAGGTCTGATTGTGTTAATGCTGATGGGAAGAAAGATGCAGGGATGATGCTGCAGAATGGATCCATAAGGAAGGAACCAAATTCAAGGAGGTAGCACAGAGTTGAAGAAATGGATGGTTGCTCATGGAATGATGAAATAGAATAAGTGTTCATGGATTGAAAAAATATGGAAAGGTCTATAGGTTGATGCACAACAGTCGGTCGCTTTCTATGGAGTATGATGCCTCTGAGCCTCTTGGGTTAAAGGGTAAGTGGTGTCTTGGGTTAAGGCCTAGATACTGGTTTCATTTTCAGTTGTGGTAGGAGATACAGAAGCGAGAATGCAGCTCCTCTTATTCTTATTTTCAAAAAGAAGCATTACATACAGAGGAGGAAACTCAATAAAAGGGATAATGAAAGGGCAAAGCTCAGGCAAGCAGCAAAGAGGCTGTTAAAAGACACCATATAGAAATTCAGGGCAAGTGCATCCTGTTTTAGAAAGATGAAAAGAAATGCTGCATGGCTGAACAGAAGGGTAGAGGAGGTTAACAGAAGAAAGGAGGAACATTTCAAAAGCTGAAAATGTGTCCAAATGAGGATGACCAGAAAAATCAGGAAACTCTACATGTTGCACGTGAAAAAACAGAATAGGACAGGAGATGAGCTTCCAAATGGCATCAGTTCTGAGAGTAAAGTCTTTCTCAAACACATCAGAAGCAGCATGTCTGCTGGAGTGACAGTACAACCAATAGAGGATCAAGGTACATCAACAGTTTTAAAATTATAAGCTATAGAAAAAAAATGAAATGGATTCATTGCACCTGTGATCACAGTGAAGGAGTCTAGAGTGTTCACCTTGGCAGAGACTTGCTTATAAGTGATGGTTCAGGAAAATCTGTCTCTAGTCAAGATTTTGGTAGAAGTTGGGGAACAAACAGACAAAAAGAACAGTAACTGCCAGGTCTGACAATATTCCAGAAGGATCCTAAAGGAATTCCCAAGTGAAAGAACTAGGCTACTAACAATAATGTGCAATTTCTCACTTAAATCTTTGGTGCAGAAGGTTAACAGTGAGTTAATATGGTACAAATTTTTAAATGGTTATTCCAGGGGACATGTTTGGGTGGCATGAGAATGAATAAGATAAGATAGCTGGACCCTTTCTCAATATAAAGACCAGTTAGGATATTAAATGAAACTACCAAGCTACTTTTTGCACACAATGCACAGACAATGCATAGACCTTTCCAGAGGATGCTCAGATTCCTTAAAGTTTATACAAGTTAGACACTAATAAATTGATGGAAGAAAAACCCATAGAGGTTTAAATACAAAGATATTACCATTGGCTTTGGAAAAACTTTGAATGCAAATCACTGGATTCTGGGAAAATACTTATGAAAAGAACAAATTCTTTGTCCTGATTTTACACTCTTCTCTACATGCCTGATGTTGACTGTTGTCAAAGGCAGGGTATTTGTTTAATATGGAAGTCCTGATGGTGCTAGCTTAGATGTTCCTGCAGTTTCAATAAGCAAATGTATTTTTGCTGGTTCTTCTGCAAGTAATTAACAGAAGAGGGCAAATTCCTTCTCCAGAGTCATCCTCAGTAATGTGCAGCTGTGCAGGATCTGGGATTAGACGTGATTCCCGGGAGAAGTACAAAAGAGTCAAATAATTGCTGTTTATTTAACTCCTCTACAGCTTTGCCCAAAATTTGTAAGAAGAAAATGGAAAGCTGAAATCGTATCAACCTCAAAGATTATATTAAAGGGCAGAAACAGCCACTACTAATGCAGAATCATAGAATCATAGAACAGTTTGTGTTGGAAGGGACCGCAAAGATCATCCAGATCCAACCCCTCTGCACCGGCAGCAACACCACCCACCAGACCAGGCTGCCCAGAGCCCCATCCAACCTGGCCCTGAACACCCCCAGGGACAGGGCACCCACAACACCCCTGGGCAACCTGCCCCAGCATCCCACACCTCTCACAGTGAAGAACTTCCTCCAAATGTCCAATCCAAATCTCCCCTCTTCCTGCTTCAACCCATCACTCCCTGTCCTCTCAAGTCCAACCCAAGTCCACGGTACACAGCGTTCCCCAACTAGTGAGCACAGAAAGATCCTTTTAGATTTATATTTTATTTGGCAAATAAATTGATTCTTACACCACTTATTCAATAAATTAAGCAGGTACAACATACCTCATACAGTCTAGGAGTCCCCTCATGCTTGAAATTTAAAATAATATTCCCAACAGGAGAATTCCAAAGACTCGCTATGTATCAGGAATGGCACACAGTATTTCACTACTCCCAAAACAAAATTTGCATTAGCTATCAGTTACTGTCTGCAGCATGGCTCTCCCATGTCAGAGGTCAAACTGAAAGGTCTTCCAAGATGCTCTCTATTAGGTCTTGGCAGCATAAATATGATATTTCTGTGGTATATCATGTTCTCTTAAATGAAACAAATGCGAGAAACATGCATTTGGATGGACCTGTTGGAGAGGGTCCAGAGAAGGGCCACCAAGATGATCAAAGGCCTGGATCACCTCTGCTATGAAGACAGGCTAAGAGAATTGGGGCTGTTCAGCCTAGAGAAGAGAAGGCTCCGAGGAGATCTTGTAGCAGCCTTCCAGTACTTGAAAGGGGCCTACAGGAAAGCTGGGGAGGGGCTTTTCATCAGAGAAGACAGTGACAGGACAAGGGGTAATGATTTTAAACTGAGAGAGGGGAGATTTAGGTTAGATATTAGGAAGAAATTCTTCACTGTAAGGGTGGTAAGGAAATGGAATGGGTTGCCCAGGTAGGTTGTTGATGCTCCATCCCTGGAGGTTTTTAAGGCCAGGTTGGATGAGGTTTTGTGCAGCCTGGCCTAGTGGTAGGGTTCCCTGCTCATGGCAGGGGGGTTGGAACTTGAGGATCTTTAAGGTCCCTTCCAACCTTAGTGATTCTATGATTCTATGATTCTATGCTTTAACACAACCCCTTACAGAGGCTGAACATTACAAAGTGACGGAGCAAAAAATAGGCAGAGTGTAAAGAAAAAAGACAATGTAATTCTTTAGAGGAAAACCAATGTATTGTTTTGCAAAGGGATATGAGGAAGAAAAGAATGATACCCTGAGGTGCAACGCTACAGGCAAAACACACTCAGGAGAAACGTATTTCCTTCCAGCTCAAGTATAGAGCACACAAAGGAGGAATGTCTTTTGCTCATACTGTTAGGACTGAGAAGTCTCTGGCTCAAGAGCATGGGTGTGTATGTATACACATCCACAAAGACTGTCTCCTGAAAAGGAGCTACCCTTATATGAGTGTCATTAGTGTTTTGGGTAGTCTGTGAACGTCATCTTCAGAAAGCTTCTTCTTGTAGGTGTTAACAATAAATGAAAAGTAACTAATTTAAGCAACACCAATTAGTTATTTGGGAACGTAGTTTTCTCTAGTGATCAGGAACTTGACAGAAAGAACCGGTTGCTTTCGTATTGGTACAGGAAAGTGGGGTGATTCTTCACAGACTTTACATTGCTCACAAGTTTGAGCTGGTGTGGCTACTGCAGCAAACTAGGTATGGGGTGTTTTGGACAAAAACCTCTGCACACAGAAAGGACTATTTACTTCCTTGAATCTTATTAGGCATGTATCAGTATGGTGCTAATTCTACTAGAAAAAGGGTATGTCAGGGCCATCTTAAGACACATTATAGAATGTTGGTAATTTTTTAATTTTCATTATGACAGGATGACTGGCTTTGATTGTATTATTTCTAAAGACTATCCAGACCTCTCTCACACTTTTTTCTTTTTTTAAATCAAGAAAAATCTGGCAGGGTCAAAGTTTAAAAAATATTGGCCAAAGAATATCTAAAAGGGAAGTTTTAAAAGCAAACAGTACTATAAACCTCAACAACAATTGCTGGTGGACAAAAGAAAAATGTATTTCAGAAAATTCTGGGCTCAATCCTGGTACTTGCCGACTACCCCAATGAGAAGAGTTGCCAGCCCCTGTTCATGTTTCTGGAAGACTGTGATTTCCAAAAGCATGAGTCAATGTGTTTTTAGACTTTGGCTAAGATTTTAGGATCTCATCCTAAAAACATGCGTCAAGGTGAAGACTAAGCAGCCGTAACACCACAAGGCTGGATTGAGTCCCAATACAAATGCTCAAACTGTCTACTTAACTCCAAATATTTATGCTTACAAAATGTATTTCAGTTACAAGCTGTGTATTACTTAGTGAAGTTTTCACTGGAATTATCCAGAAACAGAAACATAAATTCGTTTCCTCAAGGTCAGAATTACTAAGATGAATATATATCCTTGTTTATTATTTCTGTTCCAAGTGGCTTCGTTCCTCTATAACTTTCTCTGAAAGATAAATCTAATTTCCAAATCTTTCCTACTGAATTATAAACAAACCAGATAAACAGATGTAAACTGGTTCTGCATCAGAAGATGCAGAATTTATCCCCCAGATTGTAAAACATATAATTGGGTATCAGGTCAAAGAAAATTAAATACATTCTTGAATGCTAGCGCAGGTATTTGCTTCCAATTCCTCATTCCAGATCAAGTGAAATAGGCCAGAAATTTGCAGGTTTTGGCACCCATGTGTGATTTCAGGACCAAATATTGGCCACTAAATAGCTTTAATGCATTTTTACCTGATCGACACTCACCTTCTTCATATAAAGTTAAGTCAGAATGGCTATTGCAAAATTTTCATTTTAACAATTTACTCTATAGTGCTCCAACTATTTGATTCATACAAAAAGGCACTCCTTTGAAGCATTTGTCTAAAAGTAAGTCTGACTAGAAAGTGACAACATTCAGGTTCTCTTTTGTGCTTTCGTGTGCAACACACCTCATAAGGGAGTTTAAGAAGTGCCTCCAAACAGAAACTGAGCACACTGAGCACTCTGGGGAGTGCATACCAGAGGAGAAGATACCAGTCCCAGGAGAATTCATTTTACACTTTGATCTCTGATCCTTCTCTTTAGCTGTTAGTTTTCTTCTTGGCATATCTCCAGACTATGTACCTATGCATAGGCTTCTGCCATGCCAGAAGTTTTGATCAAGTCATTATTTCTAAATACCTCCAATGAGGCAATACCTCATCCAGGGTCAAAACGTGCTACATCGGTTCTCTTAGTCCTCAGTTAGAAATATCTCTGGTGGTTTCTCAGACACTCATGCATTGCATTTTGCTGTCCCCGTCCACTAATCAGTAGTATTATGAAGTAATAACAGTCTCTCTGTAGTGAACATGGGGAATTGTCACATCTCAGAAGAACAGCAACTGCAACTGCATTCCCAAACAAACCACTGGGGCAGGAAATGTGCCAATCTTCTCTTTTGTGTATATTCCAATTGTTAATTTAGCAGTTTCCAAAATGTGATTTTAGTATCTCTCATTTACTGCCTTGTATTTCTTTCCTTCTTTGTATATGCATAGGCACACGAGTGAACTTGGTGTGTAAGCTATCCTCCCCTTCCCACCCCAGCTAGTAAAATACCTTCCACCACTTCCTATCCCAAAGTGCATACAGATATGAAGACAAGCTGTATTAAAATAAGTCGATGAAAAAGATGCCATTGATTTGTTAAAATACTGTGTCAACATAATTTTTTATTAAGGTTATTTCAGTTTCACATCAGCTGACCCCAAAATAGTAATAAAAATTGTTTTCATAGTTCCCATTTCTAGAGTATTACCCTGAAATTTTCATTTTAGACTAGTATTTGTATACACATTGCTTTATAATATTTTATTTTGCTGAACACGGGGAGAAATATCTCTTCAGTTATAGCCTGTAAAGCTCATATCAACTGAGGTCTCAGCCTTTTAAGTGAGAAAACTTCTCATGTCTCATGAACTCCCCCACTAAGACTGAAGATGAAGGGACTGCAAATTCGAAGCCGTTTTTTAAAGGTAGACTGCAAAAAATTGTATTTTGTTTCCTAAGGCTGTGAGCCCTTTGTGATCACACTGCTGATATTTATCTGCTATCTACCATTTATAAAAAATAAAAAATAGGGATTTGATTTGCATATGAATTTGTTTGGGAGGTTGTTTCTCTCTTATTTTCTTCTCCTGTAGCTTAAAAAAGCAACATAAAAACCAACTCTTTTATTTTTTTATTGGATCATTATTTTGAGAAAATCATAGAATCATAGAATGGTTAGAGTTGGAAGGGACCTTAAAGATCATCGAGTTCCAACTCCCCTGCATGAGCAGGGACACCTCCCACTAGACCAGGTTGCTCAGAGCCCCATCCAACCTGGACTTGAACACCCCCAGGGATGGAGCCTCCACAACTTCTCTGGGCAACCTGTTCCAGTGTCTCACCACCCTCACATTAAAGAATTTCCTTCTGATCTCTAACCTAAATCTCTCCTCCTTCAGTTTCAAACCATTACCCCTTGTCCTATCACTATGTGCTCTTGTAAAAAGCTCCTCCCCAGCCTTTCTGTAGCCCCCCTTCAGGTACTGGAAGGCTGCTATGAGGTCCCCCCGGAGCCTTCTCTTCTTCAGGCTGAACAATCCCAACTCTCTCAGCCTTTCCTCATAAGAGAAGTGCTCCAGCCCTTGGGTCATTTTTGTGGCCCTCCACTGGACACGGTCCAGCAGGTCCATGTCTTTCTTGTGTTGGGGGCTCCAGAGCTGGGAAGATGTTTTCTTGTAATCTTTTAATACCTTTTTTCAAATGTGATGAATACCAAATATTTTTAAAAGGGTTAGTTCAGTTTCTGAAGTTAGTTAACAAATAATAAAGAACCTTGAAAGCCCAGAACATTTTCGTTAGCATGAGAGAAAATCCCTTCTATTCCCTTCTATTCTGAATACCTCTAGTTTCACTGCCTTTGGTCATGCCTGGGGATGTCACTTCTGATCTAGGATATGTCACTATTTTACTGATCTGTCCAGACAGCCTTAAGAGTCTGCCCATATTAGAATAAAAGGGATAAAGCTTTTTTTTTTCAGTTACAACCTGATTAAATCCTATATACTATAGAGAGAGGAAGTTGTATTCTAGCTTGTGTTATCTAGCAGAGCAAACCCTACAGGAATAGCTGAGGTTTTCCAGAAAAGCATTGATTCAACTGCTTAAAAACTCGCTAGTGAAACCAGCAACCTGGTTTAACGAAGTACAAAACTTTTATTCTAGAGAGCAGTATAGTCTCCTAAAATTTTAAAATCTGAATAAGATCAACCAGAAAAAAGTAATTGCAGGACCAATCGAAGCAAACAGTTTTTTTAAGGATTTGTGTTGGGCTTTAAGTGAGACCTTTAGTGCAGAGAACTCACATGGAAGAAGAAGCTTGAGGGAGGAGCATGTTCTTCAGTGCCTAATAAGGTAAAGTTCCCACTGACATTTTTCCCATAGTTAGAAAATTTCTAACATTTCTGTCTTTCATGAATTCTCTTCTTTGTAGCAAGGCTTGAGCTATTAGTCCATTCTTCTCCTATGTGGGGATGGATAGACTGGTGGAATGCTTCCCTTTTTGATTCAGCTATTTTCATAAAATTTCTGGCAACTTAGTATCTATCTTTCCATACTAACCAAGGTGGTGTGGCTAGGGGGAGTTTGTACTGCTGTAGAATACTGATCTTCAGCTTCAGCTTTACTTGAAGCATCTACCTTAGCTGTATGATCCTCATTACAACAATGACTCAAAACCTGTACAGCCTTTGCTTTCAGAGCTGCTTTCAGCTGATAATTAAGGTAGGACCAGCCCCCTGGTTTCACAGATGAGAGGCTGAGACTGAAACAGATTAAATGAAAAAAGTATAAGCTAGTAAAATAAAAATAAAAGAAAAAACCTGTTGTATGGAATATAGAGGGCAAATTGAAAACTGTGATCCCCCAAACTCCAATTCAGCCCTTGCTTCCTGTTGGAGAGGTCCAGACATTGCAGGTTTTGGATTCTTGATAATGAGCTTCCCTGCTGCACCACGGTTTGCTTCTGCAAATTTCCTGTAGGATCCCAGATTTTACAAGGGTAAAGCACCTCGGTGGAAAGATTGTTCCAAATGCCATTCCAGAGTCAAAACTTAGGAATTTTGTCTTTTGCCACATGAACCCCTGCTTCTGAAAAGCAATAGAGCTTCTGTAGGCCAACAAAGAATTTCCAGGCCATAAAATAGCTGCTAGTTGCTAATTAAGGCAACTTCCAGAGATGCAAGAGGTGCAGCAGAGGAAGGAACTAAATCTGGATCTCAGAGATAACAATAGCAGTAAGCATGATAACAGCTGTAAAAATAATTTACTTTGCCCAAAAATTTTTTAAAGAGATTCAGCACACCGGGTGATAAAGCTAGCCAGACTATTTCTGTCTTAAGAGAGGCACATCTATGCAGGCCTGAGGAAGGACCTAGCATGAGGAAGAATTCAAACTAGGCTCCCTATAGCCTGTTGGCTATTCCAGTCATCCCGCTGCTTCATGCACAGCCAGTTATGATCCTGCTTGGGCTTTCTTTGTGCATCAGAGAAATCTCCAACCTATCTTTGGGTTATTGACTCCTACTTTGGAGACCAGCAACTTATGAGTTAGATATTGAAAGGCTCAGCATCAGGCTAACAGAGCTGTTCCTGCAACTGAGACCCCAGTGACATGTTCAAAATTATTAGGAAGTCTGTGCAGAAGAAAGAAATTGAACATGTATGTCCCGAAGTCTGCATCAACATGAAGCTTTCTGTTTTTTCTTGATAACTTATTCAGAGGCAGAAGAACTCCCTGGAACACCACATATTGCTCCAATATTCAAGCAGAACTGGAAGCCTTGTGGCTGTTGGTCATAGAACTCTCTTCCATCACCTTGAACAGAGTATATTTTTTGGGTGTTTTTAACTGAGAAAAATTGTATTAGTAAAAGATAATCTATTATCTCTAGGTTTTATATTTTTCACCATGTTTCTGTTTTTCACATAATTCTGAATATAAATATTCACATGGAAAAAATTTTTGCTTTCATATTATCATCATATTGCTACCCAGAAAAGGGAATTCCATACCAATTAATATTTCCTTTTTTTTCTCCAGTAATATAACATGCTTCTTTTGAGAAGGATAAAGATCACAGTGAAACTTGGGATTTATAATTCAACCAGGTAACCTCACCTGTGGAAAAGAATAAAAGGAAAATTTGGTTGAATTCCGTTTCCCCAGGAACATATTTTCAGAACTGTTGAGGTCTCACCAGCTCTTTCGGTGTGAGGCCCTTCATTTGCTGTGATACAGAAGCCTTGAATATTTAGGAAGCATTACTAGTGGTTTGCAAATACTGCCAGACCTTCGCAGAAAGATTCAGCAGAGCTCTAAAATTAATAGCAAATTGTTGTGTTCCCACAGCACCTAGACCTCTCCAGTGGCAGCCCTAGCCCTGGGCTCCTGCTGTTGGGCACTGTTCAGACATGTACTTTCAAGAACTGTGAGCAAAAAGAAATGAAATGACTTCTCCAAGATCACACAGCAAGAAGACACTGTCTACATGTCTCTTTTAATACTGAGGGTAGGCAGCTGTTTTACTGCTCAAAAGTCACAGTCCCTGAAATGGTTGTGCATGGAGTGTGCTTTGTCTCCTGGTCTGCCCCCAGGCAGAGGGCCCGGAGCCAGGCTGTGGCTCTGCTGATGTGCCCCACGAGTGGGCACGAGGTGTGCTTGCCTGTCAGGAGCGGCAATGTTGAGGGAACCAGGCAGATCACACTGCACAAATGAGCTTATTATACAGAGCAGAAACAAACTACAAGCTCATCTGTCATCCCATCCTATACCTCAGTATTACAACATTATCAAATTATTTCATCACTCTGCCCATTAGCACTGTGCAACTGGTTGCAATTACAGTTTGAAATACTTTCTAAGCCACTTAGTATAGCTATAAGGATCAGCAGACCAAAATCTCTCGTTGTTTTAGGAACTTTATTGTTTTAAAAATATAAACCAACTATCCCTTTGACCTATCACTTCGGTCTGTTCTTCACTAACCAGTCCTGGATCCAAGTTCTGCTGGATCTCAGCATAGGGTAAAGATGAGTCACATGCTCAGCACATGTTAGAGCAAAAACATCTTAGTATTCAGATTTTTTTCTGGGTGTTTTCATGCTCTAAAAAGCTGAAGGGGAGGAAGAGTCAGCAAGTGGCTCCGTGGAGCTGAGATTCCTGCAGGGGTTAAACCACAATAGAAGAGAAGGAAAAGAGAGGAGAGGAGAGGAGAGGAGAGGAGAGGAGAGGAGAGGAGAGGAGAGGAGAGGAGAGGAGAGGAGAGGAGAGGAGAGGAGAGGAGAGGAGAGGAGAGGAGAGGAGAGGAGAGGAGAG
Source organism: Hemiprocne comata (assembly GCA_020745705.1). Taxonomy (NCBI): domain Eukaryota; kingdom Metazoa; phylum Chordata; class Aves; order Apodiformes; family Apodidae; genus Hemiprocne; species Hemiprocne comata. The sequence continues at coordinate 11,276,531 of CM036587.1, forward strand.
GAGAGGAGAGGAGAGGAGAGGAGAGGAGAGGTCAAAAGAAATTGCGCATCAAAACCACAAAGGTGAGCATTCGAAAATTTCAGAATGGCAGACTTAAGGTTGCCTGTAACTTTCTTTTGGCCTTCTGGCATGTGCATTGAAATTCAGACCTTCATTCATGATCATATTTTCCCCCCCAGTATTTGCCTCATTCAGTGCATGGATATATAACATTTCCTTTTATTTGTATGCAGTATGTAACTGTAGAGATCTTAATTCATGCTATCCAAACCCTTCTCAGAACTGAGATTTGTCAATTTTCTCAACAGCTGTTCTGATATGCTCAATTTCAGAGTATTTGGATACTTCACAAATGTAATGGATTAATTTTGACAGCATCCAGCTGAGGTGCTACGTTATTAGCCCTTTGCAGGGACCTTGAGATTAAGGTGAAAAGCTAACTACCTAATTTTGTGTTCCAACCTGAAATGCCTGGAGCCTAATTGTTTAGGACTTCTGACAGTACTTTCTAGCAACCTGCAAACTGCAATTTTAAGAAACTTTGGTGAGAGTGCTTCAGATAGTCCCAGTTAAATCAACATCGAATACCAGGCAGATGCTTCCAGAAAAGTGTCTATCCCACTGCCTTTCTATTAACCTGCAAGGGCTTTGCAGTGCTTGCCCCCCTTATTTCCACACTGCACACACTGTGACCTGCCATGCAGCCTGGCATAGCAGGGGCAGCCTCCTGCCTTTGGTATGATCAACCAGACTTTTGTAGGAGAGAGAGGGAAGCCAGACTGAACATTTTCTATGATGCTGCCCATTTCCACTGTACCTCCAAGGGCCTGTCTGCCACTGCAGACCACTAGCAAGAGGGGGACAACTCTTTTCCTTCATGATCTCAGCTCTTTTGAAGGACAGCATATGTAGAACTTCTCTGACATCCTAGGTCTTCAGGCCAGGCCTACCAACATGACCTGTGTATACCACCATCTAGGGACTGGATGTCACCTCCTGCAGGAAGCCTCCATTCCTGGCTAAAGCCAACAATGAATACATCAGCACCTCACATGGTCCTTTGGTGACAGAGGCAACCTTCCTTGGGTTTTTTTGTGTATTTGGGAGATACATCTGGGACATGAGCTGTTATTACACTAGCCAGAGCAGAACACTTCAGATCTCCTCAGTCACAAGTGACTGCAGAAAAAAAGAAGCCCTCATAACTGTCTTTAAATAGTAATTGATGCTTTGCTGCTACCAGGAAGCTACTTTCGTCAGTTACCTAAGGCAACAAAACAGACAACCACCAAGTTCTAGCTCAAGCCTCTCTTTCCTTGTAGTTCAGCTTTCCCCTGAAAACAATGGCTTGTTTCCTCCTGTGAAACTGAACCAGGTAGAAATAGGCAAGACAACTCACTCTCAGATAGGAAAATAACAAATTAACTGCAGCATACCCACACCTCCAGCATGCAGCAGCATTTTCACTGCTGGCACTCTTTGCCCACCAGGTTGTTGCAAACACACAAATTCTTTATTGTCCTCATCATTCAGCCTGTATGGATCTAGTTTCAGAAATGGCATAACGAAAGTCTGGAAAGGTCCTGTGGCCTAAATGTTCCTTTGATAAATGTAACAAAGGGTCCCTAAGTGATTTGTAGACTTTGTTTTGTCACCGCAATGTAAGCCATGAAATGGAGAAGAAACCAGCATAATCTTGGTGTAAAGAGGGAGTCTTTCCCTCTCTAGCAAGGTGAGCTCAAAAAATCCCAAGACAGAGCTGTCGGTGATAATTTTAAGAGGAGGGAGGGAAGAGAAGTTTGTGGGTGGAGAATTTGAAAAGGGATAATGAGACAAGAGCCAAAGAAAAGGCAGAGATCCTCACTCTCTGGTCTGTGTCCATAGCAGCCACCACAGGTGTGTGGGTGAGTGCTCCCAGACCAACATGGGAGGGAGATGGTCTGGGCAGGCAGTAAAGGCCACACTTTGCTTTGCTTTGCTGTGCTCCTTTGCTGGTGATGTAAGGTCTGGGAAATGGAAGCTTCAGAAAATGATCAGAATGACAGAAGCACGTGGGTTGCGCCAGGGGAGGTTTAGCTTGGATATTAGGGAAAAATTCTCCACCCAAGAGGTTGTCAGGCACTGGAACAGGCTTCCCAGGGAGTGGTTGAGTCACCATCCGCTGAGGGATTTAAAAGACATGCAGATGTGGTGCTGAGGGACGTGGTTTAGTGGTGGACTTGGAAGCGTTACTGTAACAGTTAGACTTGATGGTCTTAAAGGTCTTCTCCAGCCAAAACAATTCTGTGATTCTATGATACCTATGCCCCTCCTTATGCACCTTTCTTATCTTTGGAAAGTTTGATTTTTCAACCATTAATTAATTAATTTTGGATGTAATTTCAATTTGTAAAAACAGTAAAATAACATCACTATATATCCTATAGGTAGATATCCTTTTTGGTATCATTGACGTGTTTGCCATGGATTTCAGCATGCTCTTCTGGAATGTATTCAGGATTCCAGGATTTGCTAACTATGCACTATTTTTGTATTGTACCCTGAATATTTTTTCCTCTGTTTCTTCTGTTTCCTTCTTCTGTGCTTCACACAGGCTCTCTCTCCATCTCCCATGCCATTACTTTTCTTCCATACAATAGGCACATTGAGAGTACAGTGAAACCTTCTTAATGTTTTCAGCACCGTTGAGAGAAAAGAGCAATTGCAAGGGAAGAACAGCTCACACTGTGCAGGTGTGGATTGCAGTGTACTGAGTACAAATAAAATGCCAGGAGAATTATCTGGCTATTAAATACTAGTAAGTTTCTATTGATGACTGATTTTTCAGAACTTTGCAACATACCCAAATTTAGGAAGATTTACTTGGGAATGAAGCCAGGACAGTCCTCCAAAGCACAGAATCCCCTAATTTCTCAGTGGAATGATTGTTTTAATGTGCAGTTGCCACAATCAACACCTCCAGCCACCCTCCCTCGCCCCTGTCATGCCTGCCAGTGTTTCAGAAGCATTTAGACAAAGCCCTTGACAAGATGCTTTAACGTTTGGTCAGCCCTGAATTGCCAGGTGTTTGGGATTACATCCCTTCCAACTGAAATATCTATTCTATTCTATTCTATTCTATTCTATTCTATTCTATTCTATTCTATTCTATTCTATTCTATTCTATTCTATTCTATTCTATTCTATTCTATGCTATTCTATGCTATTCTATGCTATTCTATGCTATTCTATGCTATTCTATTCTAAAAACACCATAAGTAACCTCTGAGTCTTAAATAGAAAATGCTGGTCAACTTTAATCAGCACCAACTACCTTCAGTTCTGCCAGAATAGCTATATAGAAAAAAAGCTTTAGTAATACTACTTCTTGTCATGACACTGATGGGCTTTTAGCAAGCAAACCAGTCCAGTTGCAATATACTTGCACTTCTTATTAAACATTTAATAATTGCAGATGTGCATGACACAAAAGGCGTTGGAACTGTTTTTTAGAGTTTCTTACAAACCAATACTGATTAGGTTTTATCTACTTTCTGTGTATTCCTGTTTCATTTGAAATTGGTGAGTTACAGACAACTGAAAACAGTAAGCACCTTTTTGAGGAAAAATAAAACAAAACAAAAAAATTGCACTCAACACAGCAACTTAGCTCAAGCACAAGTTAAGAGCTTTACATCTATGCATAAATTTATTCCATAAATTATTAAACATGTTCAACACCTTTTGAAGACTGCAGTGGTGAATCCAGATTAGATGGCAGCTCTAAGTAGGATTAAAATAAGTTTTTCTGTATTGAATCTGGAAAACAAACCTCCCTAAAACCTTCAAGAAAGCAGGCATTGTGCTGTTTCAATTCCACAGAGCTCTCCTTTGTTTTCAGTCTGTTCTGGTTTAATCTCTAGCTGATATTTCTGGGTTTCAAACCATTGTCATCAAATCTGTGCAGTGCCAATGAACCCAATGAGGTTGCTAGACAGACAACATTTTTAGTCAGTAAAAAAATCCATACTGAATGTTTCTATCCTTTAGGAATAGAGAATAATAATCTTCTTAAATTTATTTAAAACTTCCCTGAGAACTTTAGAGATACAATTTTCTAATTAATTTTATAAAAGCTTGAAATTATGCACAGTTATTTAATTCTTATCAATTTCTATAATTTAAAATTTGTTTTACACACCTATTTAATTCATATGACTTCTACTCCCATTTTTAAAAATGTAATCAAATTCCATGGAATTTTTACTTAAAGGTTGTTGTGTAAATTCCTAAAAATTTTACTTTGAGGGAGTAAAAATGCTTTTTTAACTTATAGTTAAGCCTAAAACACCATAGACTTGAATGAGTGACTTCAGGCACATTCCTATGGAGGAGCCATGCATATCTGATGTATCACTCACTATAACAGTCTGGCCAGTGCTATTCTACAGTTAGTAATCCACTTTTTTTCCCCTTTCCTCCTCTCCATTAACCCTAAGTACATATGTATGCCTGATGGATGGGTTTGATTATTTGTTTTAAGCTGATGGAGCATTTGTAAATATATGCAGAAAAAAAAAAAAAGTGTTGCAGTGTCATGGTAAGACGTAAGAAATGTTGCTATTTATAAGCACAACAGAGCAGCACTTTCTCTGACTCCAGGTGCAAACCAGCAGGACATTTTCTCTTGCTAGTGATCCTAGTCCTGCATTGTGGAGTGAGAGAGCAATCAGGGATAGAAGAGGAGGAGGATGCAGAGGAGCAAGACTAACTGTACACAGTGCCAGTGAGAAGTGGATTCTTCCTGTGAAAGCCAGCATCCTGACTGCTTTTTATGTCTAGGTGGCAAGCCAAGACTTCAGTCTTCATCACTGGCCCAGTTATACCAAAAAGCAGAGCTCAAGTAGTCGACCCAAGTTTTGAGTGAACTAATAACTTTTGTGACTTTTTTAATTTTAAAGCACTTTCTGGAGCTCAAGAATGGGCTAAGCTATTTGTATGGACACGGCCAATGTGTTTTCCTTTTTTTTTTTCTCTAAGTACAGGTTTGTATGAAGACACAGCTCACACAGCCTGTCTGAAATCCAAAGAAGAGATGTAGAAGGAAGACAAGCTGACAAAAGGGGAATTAAATAGACATCCTGAAGTAATACAAGAAAGTTTTGTTGGAAGAGTCATTTTTGCAACTTCAGGCTATAGCAATCCTTCTCAAAAACAAACAAAAGAAGAGACTGATTGCTAGAGGTTACTGGTTGCATTAGTTGCATCATATGTCTTGACTGCCATTTTGTATAGAGTAAAAAACATTTTCAGATGCTCTGAAATACTTATGTGCACTACATCAAGAAACTTCTGCAAAATCTAAAGGTTGCATTGTGGTGCCATAAAAGAAGTCAATGCAGCTGAGCTTTATCCTCCTGTGTGAATTCACAGCTACAAGATACTTGTTTAACTACTTTTCTGCAGCACAGTCATCATCATGTTTCATCTGCAACAATCACAGAGTCCAACAACAATCTGAAAATGTCTTATCTAAGGCAGAATCATGTTTGTCTGTAGCTAATGTTATCATTGGATTATTTTTTGGACATGAGCAATTTATTAGCTAGAAAATGTGCTTTTGAGCAACCCAAACCTATAATTGCATATTGAATTCAAATAAAAGTTTTTAATGAAAATTACTACTTATTACCCACTTATTAAATATTATAAAAATATATAAATAACTTATTTTCTATTTATTTCTATTTTAGAGATAACCTAATCAAAACCATGAAATAGAAGTCATCAGTTAGATTCAAAAAATGCTGGAAGAGATTGTATCCTTTCATACAGCACATAGACTTTTATCCAAGGAATAGCAAACATACATTGAATTCCCCTGTCTCCTTAAGAGATCTGCATCCACCACTCCCACTTTCCAGGCATCTAATTCCCCTGTTGATAATCTAACACTAATTATAAAATACTAACTGCAGAAATGAAGACACTGAAGTCTGACTGCACACAGGCAGGGGCAACAGCCATCCTGTAAAGTCCTTCCTTGGCAATATTGGTATTTTACACTTCCTACAGAGCAGGACAAGAAGATGATGGGGAATGTGGGAACCTCTCGAAAAGAGCAGAGAAGTCAACCTAAGAGACCTAAACAAGTGCAATGACCTACCTCCAGTTTTACAGAGGTTAAAGTCACTCTCATCTTTTCATTGCTTCATGGTTGAGGGCGATGCATGATATTCCAATGAAACAGTTTGTTGATGGAAAACCGAAAACATTTAGTTTACATTTTTCATATTAAAGAAGGAAAAAAATGTAACTTTATGCATTACTTTTCTCCAAATGGTTGTTAAATTTTGGCAGATCTACCAAATAAGGATTATGTTCACAGTAAGCATTTATATTATTGTGTTCCCTAACAGACAGCAGCAGGGACATGATCATAAAGAGAGCTAGTTTTGGGAACAAACAATTCCCTTTAGTTTGAGATCACAAGGAACTGAGAGACAGTCAGAAGGACAGATGAGGTAGCAACTTAAATTACCCAAGGAAGGTAGGGAGAAAAAGGTGATGCTGTAGCTTCTGTCCTGAGTCTGCAGTGCTCTGATCTACATACTGCTCACCAGAGTGCTTAGTCCTTTGTTAGGAATACACACCTTCAAAAGGTTTTTATCATACAGATTAAGAACATTAACAGATCAGCGGCATTTGTAATATGTTTATATTACAACTGCTCCCATCAGAACAAGGTCATCTCATCATGCTAACTGTACAAACAACTGTTTCTGATCTGTAGAGCTAACTGTCTGAATTCAGACACAATAAATAAAATAAATGGAGAGACTGGGGAAGACAACAGGAGAGAAGTAGCAATAAGAACACTTAGTTGCATAGACCATGTACATGCATAATTGTGTCTCTATTTATAAGCTAGAACTAAACATGAGATATTAATGAGGTTAGGAATCCTTGCTGGCCAGCTGCCTAGCCATTAAAGGAAGGACAATTTGTCTGTAAGGAGAATATTCCTACACCCCACTGAGTTGCTGAGCGGGATTTTATAAATGCCATGGGGTTTTTTATGTTTCTTAATACTGCTAGCCTTACCTTTTGCAGTCAGCAATACAAGGATGGAAGTTGTACCTCAGGATTGGACATCCTCTTTCATCTACTTTAACACTTACAGCAACTAAGGGAGTCCTTTTCCACCCCATTCTCTCCAAGAGGACCACTTGACATACCAGGACAGAAAGTACACTTGTAGGACAAGTAAGTTAAGTGTTGCCTCCTTTTACTGTCACGACTTTTTGTGATTTCTGTTTTAGTAGTAATATAATATATTCTAATATAAAGATATATTACATAGTAATAAACATTTCAGTAATAAAAACTTGGATTAAGATCAACTGCTCTCCTCCCTTCTTTGCCTCATTAAGCTTAATCCTGATTTACAAGACTGTAATTGCTTCTTCTGACATTGGGATTTGCATCTAAAACAATGTTCCATGCAATTTTCCACTTCCCGTGTTGCCTTCAGCCCCAGGCATGGATGCTCTGCTGTTCCTGGGCTGGTGCCTGCACTCCCAGGAAGCAGTGAGTGATGGCTGCAGGGCATGGCTGAGCTGCTGCTCTGGTGGATGGAATGGGGCCAGCATGTTTGCAGGGAAAGCACACACATGTGCCCGACTGAATACTTCCCTGACAGGTAATTCTGCCTTCCAATTGTCATAGCTTCCCCTCTCCATGTTGATGCCTGTCTCCTGGGAGACAGAACTCTCCCTCTGCTTTTGTACATACAAGCCAGGACCTCAATACAGGGAGAAGTGAGCTGTTGTTGACAGTAGCAGTTAATGGGAGGGAGGTTCATCTCCCACCTTTCCATATACCCTTTCCTCATTTCCCCCAGTGGTTTTGAATTGATTTCTAGGCTGGTATTGCTCACACCCTGTGAACTGTCTGCTGTACAGGGAAAGATCAGCTCAGAGCAGTGGGAGTTGATTGTGTCTTATAAGGAAAGCTGCTGGTAGGTGGGAAGGTGCTGCTGGTGAATTCTCAGGTAGAAGGAAAATGTGCAGGAACTCAAATCTTCCTTCACCCTGTGGGAAGGGACTGCATAGCCCACCCCCTGAATAAGCAGTGCTCAGCACTGGGATGCTGCCACTGGCTCAAGAAAGCCATAAAACACAAGCCACTGGGAGCAGCCCCACAAGTGTATGAATAGACACTTGTCCTGTTCTTGTACTTTTATTTTGGAATCTGCTGCTGGTCAAGTACCAGACTAGACAAAGCTTTGGTCTGAATAGATCCATTCCTGCATTTTTGTGATCTTGTCAACTGTCATCCTAACTTCTTGTATTAGGGCAGTCATCTCAGATCAAAAAGCCAGCCTCATCATCTACCTTACTCTTCTCTCCTCAACCATCTTATCATTCACCTTTCTTTCAATTCCAAGCTTTTAGACAACCTTAAAAATTATTTTCCATCTTTGTTTTCACACTGCCCCAGGTCTCTTGGGACTAGAATCAGAATAGCCAAAATACTATGAGAAGGCCATTTCTCAGGCTATTTACAGCTTATCCAGAAGCAGAAAGGACTAAAAAAACCTCATAAAAAACAGTTCTCACAAGACCATCCAACCCAATTTAGCAGATAAAAGGGATCTGAATAGCTTCAAGAACTAGTTGGACTTATGAGTGATTCTCAGTCCTGACCTTTTTCAACAGTTTATAGTTTACTGATCACAATCTGTATTTAATATCATTGTTAGGATATCAAGAGTTGTTTCTTGCTTCGATTGCCTACAAGGAAGGAAATTTTATCCTTCTCTTTGAACACAGGGAATTTTACAGTCACTGAAGAGAGGTAGGGGCCTAACTTATGCAGATTGCAACCTCTTCTAGAGCCATCAGCAATGACACATTGGTCTTGGGCTACTGATTTAGGCACCTGCTACATGCCTAAATTTAGAGTGTTGAATATTCCCTTTGGTCTCAACATAACATAAGTCTTGCCCCAAAACAGGAGAAGACACATGGACAGTCTCAATGCTGTGATTCCACTCAACAAGTGGAAGTCAGTTTTCAGGCTGTAAGCAAAATTACTTGTGTGGAAAAAAAAAAAAAAAAGAAGACATTTTTCAAGCTTATAATAGTGACCTTTCAGACAGATGTCTGAGAGGCTGTCCAGAAGGTGAGAAGAGTGCTCATTTTAATATTTCATGCCTTGTTTGGAAGCTAAAAGGGAATTGATACTGGAGAGGATCCAGTACAGATAAGTGCTTTAGCTGCTATGTTTATGTATCAAGAAATTTCCATTAAGATGTCAAAAGAACAGATTCAACGAGGTTCTAAGATATCTACAGTCATTAAGGTGCAGCATTGGTCTCAGTAAATTGAGTGGCAAAACTCCCATTGACTTCAGCTGGATCCAGGTTTCTCTCAGATAATTTTGTCAAGATATTTTTCCCTGACTTGCCCTTAAAGAACAGACAAAACTCACGTTACAGAAATTTGGAGCAGTGATGTGGTTATAATGAGAGTCCAAACTCCCCCACCAACTAGACAATCAACCCCAAATCCTTGAATCCTATATAAAAACGAGCTTTTACTCCTAAGTTTTGAGCAGGGTGATTGCTGCATCAATAGCTTTGTGGTACCTTTGACTGAATGAACTCTGGTTTGGAAGACCTTCACAGACAGATTTATTATACTGAAAAGCAGCCTGCACTGTAGTCATACCCATCACCCTCAGTCACGTTTCCACAAGTGATTAGGAAGAACTGAACAGACAGTTAAAAATGTGGAAGCAGTCTGTAGCCCTACAGCAAAAGGATAGAATGGGAAACAGCAGTGAAGCTGGTGAATTTGGGGGATTTCAGGATGACTCACAAGATACTTGGGGGAAGGCAGTGCATTTTTTCCTGCAGCCCAAGCTGAGATGGAAACAAAATCTGCTCTTAGGTTACAACTCAGAATTCATGTATTTGCAGCTAACACTGTAGCTACCAACGAGCTCAGTGAGTAACACACAGAGGTAAGCACTGCTTTTGTCAGCAGCAAACCTGCTCTCTTCAGATGTTGCTTCTGTAGATAGTGTTTCCTTTTGTTTATGGCATAGCAAAACTGTTTTCTGAGTTAAGTTAATGCAAAGTCCTCGAACTATCCCTTTGTATTGTATGAATATGTTGAGCAAAAATTACTTAGACTGTATGAGAATCACAGGAAACTGGCAATTAAAGAAAGAGTAAATAGGCTGAGCAAGGTTCAGTCTGCATTTGCAAAGATCTTCCATTGCAGATACAGCTAAAAAAGAGTCATTTGGAGCCTAGAGGGGAGACGTGGGCAGATTCCATGGAATTCATTCAGAATTAATGGGAAAATCCCATTGGCTCCTTTTGGTTTGTTTTTTACTTTTTTTGTTGTTGTTGTTGTTTTTACTTTCTCCTTCCCAGTCATTAAGAACTGCCCTGGAGAAACAGAAATGGTTTATTCATGATACAGACAGGATTTTCCAAAGGGTAGGAGGGACTTGGGTGCAGTGGGGTAGAAGGGAGGAACAGCAAGGAGCCACCAGCCATCTGGAGGTGGGGAGGGAATGCAAGGCCAGTGTGGGTGATGTCAAATAGTTGTGAAAAAATGGCAACAAAAGCAAGGGGGTCATGGAAAGCTTGGATTGCATGCACATATGAGAAGACCAAGATATATCCCATGCCTCACTCAACAGGAAACTTAATTCTGTTTGCTCTTACGCTGACCCAAGAGAAATACTTGTGTGAATGATACAAATATCTGTCCTGCTCTGTTTATAGTACTTTGAGTCAAAAATAGCTGGGATAAGAGGGAGTCATGTAAGGAAAGCAGTTTGCTTATGAAAATGTTTTTCCTGTTTGTATGTGATTTGTGTACACACCCACAGACTCCCATGTGCATGAGCACATCTCATGGACAAGTCTTTCCTAAAGAGGCTCAGTAGAGCAACCACTCATAATACTTTCTCACAGCTTTGCTTACTAGCAGTGTTGGGAACAAAGAGGCTGGTACAAAGTCCATTGGAGTCTGTGGAAAGATGCCCATTGACTTCACTGAGATTTGGATCAGGTCCCATGTCTTTCCCTATTTAGAAGCTGGAAAATAGGCTGCAATTTCTCAGCTGTATGTTCTGGGCTAACTGGACCTGAAACTACGTGCACAGAGAAGCCCCAAATACCCAAGGCTGTACCTTGCAAATGAGAGTTTTTTTTCTGTCTGCTCACAGAACACTGAGTTCTGCAAAGTCAATCAAACAAATAATACTTCTAGTCATTGGTCCCTACAAGGTTTGGCAGCTCTCAGAGATGTTATGTGCAAGATGTAACCATCCCTGTGGTCATGCCAAAAGATACAAATTTGGTCTTCTACAACAAAGAAAAGTAGTATTTTTTTTATTTCTTAATTGGAGGGAAAAATATATTTTGAAGAAAACTTTTTCAGATTCTTGTCTGCAAAGCAGATATTTTTCAGTCCTCCAATAGGCTTGAATAAAAGGAAGCAACTGTAGTTTATTCTTGGCATTATCTGTTAAGTTTCTTCCTAAAGCACAGTTTAATCAAAGCAGTTTAGCAAACGGTTTAAATGAATGACTACTGGAAGCTTTTGCATGATGAGGGATGCATTGATTGTGCTGTTTTTGGTCGTCTTCTTGAGAATTAGTTAATTAACTACCTTCATATGTTCTTTTTTTCCAGCTAAATTTCATGTTTTACTGTAGTAGCAATTCAGCACACTAGATCCTTGTTTTGATTTTAATCGAGACATTAAAATCACTACTTTATGCTTAGAACAGGCGTGAATAAGAATAATAGGCTAGATCCTGTCTTTGATCTATGAAGAGATATGCACTATTTTGAGGCATTTCAGTATCAGTGAGAGTTTTTCCATTTATTTCAGTGTGAATTTCATCAATTTTGTGCTCAGAAGAAGGGCCACCAAGGTAGCTTTAAGCTGGATGTCAGCACTCTGTTACTTGTGCACCAGAGGAATCTGTTGCAAGTCTGTTGCTTTGTGCAGTGATACATTACTGAAGTGACATGATTATGTGGGTGGCATAAGATTTATGATATCCTTAATTATTCATTTATTTAAGTGTTTGAGGGTTGCTCTTAATGTGACAGATGTACATACTTGTCAAGGCACTAGCTTATTTTTTTTAAGTAAGGTTATTTACTTTTGGAAAAAAACTCAGATGTAGATAGCTGTCTATTTTTTTTCAGTTTAAATTTCATTTAGACTCATAAGAGAGTTTGTTTAATTTTCTTATCTTCATTATATTTTGATGACAGCTTAATTATTTTAGAAAAATTAATAGTTCCTCCACTTCCCTGAGTTAAACACGAGAAGAGTATTATGCAGTAATTATAAGGAGTGAGTTACAACTGATGTCAACAGAATTTGTGTGACTGCACATGTAATAAATGGAATCAGAATATTATACAACAGCTGGAAGACAGTCTAAGAAATAACTTTTGAATGCCATGTTAAGGAACATGCTGACTAACACATTTGTTTAATTCAAGAATCCCTACACAAATAGTGTTCTTGTCTACTGACTTTTGCGTAGGTTGGAAAATGTAAATTATCTGATTTCCATGCTCTTTCTACCCAAATGTAGTGATTCATATTCAAACACATAATTCGTACTCTGATTAGACACTGGTTTACACTGCAATAAAGCCTGAGTCTGAACAGTTCAGGATAGTAGTCACACCTATAGTCACCGTGGGTGTACAACTAGCAAAAGTCTGGGAAGGAAACTCATCACCAGCTCCAGGATTTTGAAAAACAGGTGGTGTCTGACATCCTCCCACTTCTTGTGGACAAGAGCTCATTTTAATAATTTGTAATAAAAAAAAGAACACCCCAGCTTTTGATCTCTGGCTGCATTTATTCCACTCTTTTCTGGGTGTAATGGATATTGGTTTTTTTTGTGATGCAACATGAGCAGGGCCCAGCTGAGCGTTCGGGGAGCTCCTGCAGACAGGACTGGTAGGCTCAGAAGCCATCTGTGGCACAGAAAGGCACAGAGAAAACAGTGGACTCGTTTCTAGGATAAGGAATGTCTGAAAGGGGGCAAGATTGAAACAAAATTTCTCCATTCAGATATCTGTTCTCATAATCTCATAATCCACAAACCAAAAGTGTTCTTTGCAGACTCCAATCATAGAATGGTTTGGGTTGGAAGTGACCTTAAAGATAATCTAATTCCAACCCCCCTGCATTGGCAGGGACACCTCCCACTATACCAGGTTGCTCAGAGCCCCATCCAACCTGGCCTTGAACACTTCCAGAGATGCGGCTTCCACAACTTCCCTGGGCAACCTGTTCCAGTGTCTCACCACCCTCACACTAAAGAATTTCCTCCTAATGTCTAACCTAAATCTCCCCTCTTCCAATTTTGATCCATTACCCCTTGTCCTTTCATTACTTGCCTGTGTAAAAAGTCCCCCCCCACACCTTTCCTGTAGCCTTCTCTTCTCCAGGCTGAACAGGCCCAACTCTCCCAGCCTGTCTTTATAGGAGAGGTGCTCAAGCCCTTGGATCATCTTCGTGGCCCTTTCATGGACTTTCTCCAGGAGCTACATGTCCTTCTTCTGTTGAGGGCTCTAGAATGCTACTACACAAATTACTTCATGCAGACATTTGAGAGTAGACCTCCAAAGCCTCAGTCTCTAAGCTAAAACAAGATCACCAACAACACCTGTTCAAAGCGTAGATTATAACTATCTAGAAATATAACTAGTCTTCTTTACTGTGAGGTCTTCATAGGCTTCGATGGGCCGAGGCCAACGGCATGAAATTCAACAAGACCAAGTGCAGGGTCCTGCACTTTGGCCACAATAACCCCAGGCAGCGCTACAGGCTGGGGGAAGAGTGGCTGGAGAGAAGCCTGGCAGAGAGGGACCTGGGAGTGCTGGTGGACAGCTGGTTGAACATGAGCCAGCAGTGTGCCCAGGTGGCCCGGAAGGCCAATGGCATCCTGGCTTGTATCAGGAATAGTGTGGCCAGCAGGAGTAGGGATGTGATTCTCCCCCTGTACACAGCACTGGTGAGGCCTCACCTTGAGTACTGTGTGCAGTTCTGGGCCCCTCACTTCAAGAAGGACGTTGAGGTGCTGGAACGGGTCCAGAGGAGAGCAACAAGGCTGGTGAAAGGACTAGAGGGAAAGTCTTATAGGGAGAGGTTGAGGATGTTGGGGTTGTTTAGCCTGGAGAAGAGGAGACTCAGGGGGGACCTCATCATTCTCTTCAACTACCTGAAGGGAGGTTGTAGTCAGGTGGGGTCTGGTCTCTTCTCTCAGGCACCCAGTGACAGGACAAGAGGGCATAGCCTGAAGTTGCTCCAAGGGAGGTTAAGGTTGGATATTAGGAAGCACTTCCTCACGGAGAGGGTGGTTAGACATTGGAATAGACTTCCCAGGGAAGTGGTGGAGGCACCGTCCCTGGATGTGTTCAGGGAAAGGCTGGATGTGGCACTTAGTGCCATGGTCTAGATGGTGTGGTGGTGTTGGTCATAGGCTGGACTTGATGATCTTAAAGGTCTTTTCCAGCCTTGGTGATTCTGTGATTCTGTGATTCTGTGATTCTGTGATAGTCATTACCATACCGACATTCACAACTCTGTGGAATACTATGTTGATAAGGGAGTGGCAGAAGACAAGTGAGTATCAGCTGAGGTTGAGCACACTTTTTCACTCAAGAAAATGAAGCATAAATTGTCCATTAATCAAATGTCATTTGCCGTTTGCACAAACCATTTTTGTGATTGATCAGATTATATCAGAATCTTATTTTAGTGAGTACCTAATGGTATTAATTATATTTAAGATAACATTAGAGACCTTTGCTTTCCCAGAGGTTTTAGGGAAAGGTTTCCTGTTTTTTTTCTGCCACTGTCCATTCTTCATTTGTGCCTGACAAGGATTTCTTTGGGTAAAAAATAATACTTTGCTCCAAAACAACTTGAGTTTTACCTTTGGTATATATTTTTTTATTTTATTAAACTCTCAGTAAAGACTATATTCTTAATCTGGAAAATTGTTGAATTTTGGCTACTGGAAATTGCCAGTGCATTCATGCTGCTGATTGGATGATTCTTGGCTGCAGGTATGCAGACTGATTTTATGTAACTGAAAATTTAGAATCATGTACTTGGTACTGCACTTTCATGTCATAGATCAGAGTGAGGGGGATAAAGAAATCTCACTGGACATGGAGCCTGCCCGCAGGGGCTGACATGTCTCACCATAGCATAAGCATGAGCAACTCTTAGGAATCAGAGAATGTGAATGGAAAAATTGTAATACTTCTTGCAGAGAAGCAATCCTCTTGTAAATAATACCTTGAGACACCAAAGTGTCAGAAAGCTCGTTTTTTTCCTCAGTTTATCGCTTATTCCTCTTCCCCTCATTTAGGAGGCAATAACACACAGCAAATGCTGGGACAATGGTCTTCTCTTAATATTTCCTCTCATCCCCTAAGAAGCTTCATGCTCACAAAGGAAAGGGAGGGAAGATGCTATTTATCTTTGCTTTCCTCTGCAAAAATATGGAAGGTTTTTTGTAAGGAAAGAGGTAAGATCACTTGGCATAGGGACTTCTGAGTCACCCTGGACAAAGTTAGGACAGTGACAGTCATAGCAACAGGTAATTATTGAGGAAATTCCTTAACATCTGATTGTATTTTCTCAGTCTTCTGGTAAATTATTTCTTAAAGGTTGATTTAATGGGATCCCAAAGCTCTCCAGAGCTCCAGATTAGTAGCATAACATAGAAATTTAAGTGTCAATGTAAATATCTTTTAACTATATCTTCTGATGTAAAATATAATTTAAGCAAATAAAAGTATATAATTTGAACAAATAGAAGAGTATAATATTTCCTAATAACCTGCTTTCTGCACATTGGAACAGGTTCAGCTGGAGCAATTCGCAGCACTTTTCTTCTCCTTAGCAGCTCATGGCTTTGTGGTGAGGGCATTTCCCTAGAAGGTGGGTGCAGAGCTGTTAAGATGAAGACATACTTTAATTTCTTTGTCTCAGTTAGGGCTCTGTGTCCTATAGTACAGAGATGTAAAAGTTGGGGAAATACTTACATTTTGAGATGAAAAATAGTTTTACTCAGACTAAAAACAGGAAAAGAGAACTATACCTACCTCTTCAAACCATTGTTGCAAACTGTAGAGCTGGAGTAGAGGGCAGTGCCTCTGTGCAGCCCTGTGAAAAGTTAAGCATATAACTTCAATTCAGTTTCCATTATATTTGATTCTTAAATGTTGTCCTCTACGATGTTTCATGCGTGAATAGCAACTTGCAAGTTGTTTGCTGAGAGAAAGATTGCAATCCTGCTTGCACTGGCAGCCAGTCTCTAGTTATCCTTCCAGCAACATACAATCTTTAACAATTCCCATAGCTACCTGGTATTTATAGGCACACGTATTATCCAAAGTGTAATTTTACTTGTGGGAAGGCACACAAGTGCCCTGCAGAATGTCTGGCTTGCTCTTTTGGGTTTTTTCCCCTCCAAAATATCTCTGAATTTATTAATCTTAGATGGGATTCACTTCATCTAAGAGAAAAGTATTTGAGTGACCTGCTACCACCAATTTCTAGAAACAGGCACTTGGGAAGAAGCAATTAATCCCAACTGTCTGGCATGTCTGTTACTCTTCAGAAGGTGCCTTTGTCCTATCACTGAGGTGAAGTGTGCTTAGATGTCACGCCTACCTTTTAAAATGGTGATTATTAAGTGAGATGAGTTTTAGACTGTTTATTCACAAAATACTTCTCACATTCTAGGTAGTATTGTGACCAATACAAAAAAAAAAGAATCACATATAACTTCTGATTACAAAGGTTCAACCTACTTTTTATGAAAAAAAAAAAAGAAAATTTTTCAGCAAATCTTGGATCTGAGAACTCAAGTTTCATAACAAAAAGATTTTAATATAAGGAAAAAAAGCCAGTCACCTCCAGAGCTAAAGAAAAAAATAGTTTCATGCAGTGACTTTAATTTAGGTGCACAAATATATAATAAGAATACCAAATGTCTATGCAGTCATTATCTAGGTTTTGGTTCTGGCATTAATTGCACTTAATTCCCATTCACAAAGCTGTCAGAATAGTGTGCTCTATTCCTCTGTTTTCAAATGTGAAAATGCCTATGCAGAAATCTGGATATTTTGGATAACAATGAATGTTTTGTCTGCATAGGAGTGTTAGCACCTATGTAAAACACAGCAAGAAAGAGCAGACAAATAAAGTAGATGAAGCAGAATTCTGTTCTCCAATTCACTGGAGAAGTTTTTTGGCTTGGCTAAAAAAAGTCAGAGATTTTCTAACCACCCCAAAGTCTTCTCCAGTGACAATGCTAAAATAAATCTGAGCATTTCTGCAGTGGCAGGAGGACTGGACTCTCTGTTAGCACAGACCTCAGCACTGACATTCTGGGATTCACTCTTATTTACATGGAAGAGGAGGTTTTAGTTTTCTCATTCTGTTGGATTTAAGGAAGGAAATTTCACATCTACAAAAGACAAAGAAGCAAAGGGATTCCAATCACTACCTCCAACAATGGCATTAACACAAATTGCTCTGTTGCCCATGCACCAAACTACAGCTATACTTCCACTTATGCCCTGTTTAAAGAAGGAAGAAGCAGCCTGCTGGGACTCAAAAAATCTCTGACCAGGTAAGCAATGATATAACTCAGATCTTTGGGATTAGGGAAAGACTGCTATGGTGGATTTTCATTACTTTGCAAGAGGCTGTTAAAACTCATTACAATCGTTACTGGAGAAGGAGGGTAGACATTTTGCCTTTGGATTTACAAATCCATTAATGCTTCCTGTTAAATCCAGCAATGTTCAAATCCCTGAGCACCACCAACCTTCAACAGCAAAATGGTTGAAGCAAGATCTATTATGATGACTTAATTAATTAAACTGACTATGATGTACCTAGCAGGAAAAATAAGCAAAATAAATCCCTAAAACACTAGCTGAAATTTGCTCTGAATTACTCTGATGTAAACTGAGGAGAATGTATACGGAGTTTTCTTGCACATAACTGTGGGTAAACATCATTTGGGTGCTATGTTTTGAGATGCATAGCCAAAATTTTGTTTGAAGAAAGTTAAATGAGAAGATTTTTTCATATTGATGCAAACGCAGAAAATCAGTCCTGGGACACATCAGAGACCAAAAAACTCCCCAAGCCCTTGAATTCTGCCAACTGTCCAGACTGTCAACAGAATTGTGGACAATATAGGATGTATGAATATATTTTGTCCTCTTAACACTGTTCATAACCCTCTGAGTGAAACACAAACACACAGAACATGAATAATGCTTCTAGTATCTTTCATCTTTCCCCTCTTCAGAAACTGGGCAAGCTTTCAGCCTGCAGCTGCCTATCAGTAACTCTAGCTTGTTTAGTTGCTTTTTTGTGCCTCTTTAATTCATCACAACAAATGCTCCATGTTGGCTCCAGAGCTGGCACGTGTGAAAATATTTACTTCCCTGCTTCTTTTTTATTTTTTTTATTCTCATCTATTACTGTCAAAATCACAGATGTGCTAGTCTCCCCACCAAAGTATAAGACAGATAAGAGAATATACCTAAAGAGTATCCAGTCAGCAATTTAGGAAGAAGATACTTGTTACACTGATTTTTGTTGTCCTGAATGTTTGTTATTTGTTTGAATGTGCGAACTACCCTGAACTCCATCATGCCACTATGATGGTCACATTTCTTCAGAGAGCTGCACGGGGAGGTTTTATACCAGCTCAGGAGATCCTACCAGCATGGTCTGCTCTGTTGACTGGAACCTCACCAATTTCCTGAGCTAAATAGTTCAGAATGTTTTCAAGATTCCTTTGTCCTATGCACTGAAGTCTAAACATAAAAATATTGTTCAAATAATCCTCTACATAGACATGCTTTCTTTTGTTTGAATTTGATTTAATTTTTATTTTTAAAGTAAAAAAGGCTTTTACTTTCAGAAAGCCTTGGATGGTAATTTTTATGACAAAATCATTTTGCAGATTTTTTTCTAAAAAGGAAGCTCCATATGATGGACATTAGAACCTTACAGGCCAATCAGGTAATTATAAACAGATTACAATAGAAATATGGTAGATACGGTCATCGTAGCTCAACAATGCAGCTGGAAATTCCTATGCCAGCTGAACTGCCATTTCTTCTTTCCAATTCCTTCTCCCTTACTCATGGAAAAGACAATAGAAATAACAGAATTCACTCAACTAAAAAGCAATATTTTCACATGGTAAAAGAAAGAAAAACATGACAAAGATGCCCTTTATGATGACCTCAATCGTAAAATAAGCATAGTAGTATCAAGAATGGGGAAATTAATTTTCACTCAAATAAAGAAACAAATAAATAGCATGTCTTTCCAGATTGGAAAAAGGCAGCATGAGAAGAAGAATCCTTTCATATTCAAGTCATATAGCACTAAGTGAAAAAAAAACAACCAAACAAACAAAAAACCCCAACAAACCAAAAAATCCTGACAGATTTATGGTCTAAAAGCACTGGGAATTTCTACATTTTTCAAGGCTAATCACATTCAGAAGGGACTTAGCCCTGGAGCAGGATATATGTATTTATAGATATGCCATACATTCCTCCAGTACTAAGTGAAACATCAGACCACTTTACTAGCAAAGCAAGAACTGATGTACTTAGCGCTGGCAGCTGTAACGTAGAGACAGAAACCCCCCAAAAATTGGGAACAAGCTCTCTAGCTTTCTAGTCAGCATGCTCAAGTAATTCAGTCCCAGCTGAACCCAGGCATAACGCCTGAGTGGCTTCAGAAGGAGCTGTGGTACCACCTTGGATTTACTCCAGCATAATTAAAAGCAGGCCTGTGCTCATCCATTTTACTCTGTGAGAAATGCAATACGACTATTTGATCATACAGCAGCCTGCTGGTGTAGACAAAGTAGAGTTTCTGGAGCTCCTCTATTGTGGCTCTGACCTGACTGGACATAAGCTTCCTCCAGGCTGGAAATCATTTTAGGAGGGCATCCTCCAGAAGGCCTTTAACGTGGCTGGCCCACACTGACCAAAGCCAGGGTTGGGCTTGTCTGCATTATATGCAAGGACATACTTTCAGCCCACAGTGCCAGCTCAGCGCCACTCAGCAGTGTAGGCACCATTTCGTTTTCATTTTCCTGCTCTGAGTTTGAGGAACCAGGACTCAGATCTGCTGATTCTTGCTGAAAAAAAAAAAAAAAAAAAAAAAAGAAAGGGAAGGAAGCATGATAAAATCCAAGCCAGAGATCACAGATGAGTTAAAGGAGAGCCGCAAAGAGTTGCCTGACAACAGGAGAAGATGGGAGCATTGCCTCTGCTTCTGCTGGAGGGAGAATGGGTTACCAGCACCCCATCCTCCTGCCACGTACCCAGCAATCTCCTGTCAATGCAGCAACGACTGGAGCTTTTAAGGGCTCCAAGGCAAAAGAAATAAATTGTGGGCCCGCACTGGCTTTAGAGAGCTGCTTGCTTCACCTGTGCCTAAAAATTACCCTGCCTGGTAGGTTACCTGCAAGGCCAGTACTGCAATGAACTGGTCTGTGTTCCCTGACTGATCCCATCCACCAGCTGAAGGTCACTGTGGGGCTCAGACACTCCTGTGCTCAGGATCTCTCACTTCCCCAGTGAAAATAATGCTTCTGGGCTGTACACAAGGAGACGGGAGGATGAGTTCTTAATTTCCAAAAATAGTTCTTCAGAAGGATAATCAAACCCTGATGTCTTTCAAAAATTAGTACTGCATATTGCAAATAGAAAACCTAAGAACTTTCTATAGCTATTCCAAAGTGCCACTTAGCACTATAATTCAACTAACTATTCAGTTTTCCAAGGCCTACATTCAGGATATGATGTATAAAAAAGACCCAATTCAAAAGACATATGAATGAAATGAAAATGCAAGCCTGTGTGATTCATTCCATCAGCATCATCAGCTTTATAAATGCACGTACAAAATACCCAAGGTCAATATTTTTCAGTTATGAAAGTAAAAGGAAACTGAATTGATGAACTTCAGCAATAACTTCAGAGCTGTGATGAGCGATCTTGCAAGAGGTAACACCTTCTTTCAAAACTGAGTTTTCCCCAAGACATGAAAGGTGTCAATAACAGCACAGGGATCTGAGCGTTAAAATAGTCAATAGTTTGTTTTGTGTCTGAATCTGCATTCTCTGATACAGTCAGAAAGAGCTAGGAGGGGGCAGGGGGGAAGCCAAAACTTTTCTATTCCTGTTTCTTCATCCCATTTATGTTCTCTTAAGTTTCCCCAAACCTTGCTGCGCTACAAACTGCTTTCATTGGCCTTTTTCCTCATTTTCCTGTCAGGCAGTGGTACACCATGTATCTTCATTCTTAGCACATACTGGAATTACTGAATTTTAAGATTAATCTATGAATTTGTTAAAAATTAATCTCTGCTCAACATTTACCGTTTTGCCAAAGCACTTGCTTTTAAAATTACGGAGACATCCAGATATAAATTTGCAAATGATATTTGTAACAAAGATTAGTGTAATTTTGAGTTCCTGAATTTGCAGTGACCATATTTAATTTGATGTAATGAATGATACAGCTGACTCCCCAATTCATAATAGTTTCCAGCTGATTATATCTCGGATCTGTATGAAAGCAAATTGTCTGAATACTCATTTTCTCCTAATACAATGCTAAAATTAGAAAATATTTGGTGCTCCATATTGTTTATGACTGCTTCTGAACCCATCTTCTTTCACAGCGTTCTGTTTTACTTGCCTGTTAGCTGAATGTCATAGGTAAGAGCTGTATCATTGGCAAAACCCAATAAATGTTCTTTTCTAATCACTCTGTTCTCACTTTATCTGTCACACTCCATCTTAAAAGCTTATAAATTCAGTGCCAATCGTCATGCTGAGAGAACCTCTGACATCAATGCTGATGCTGTCTGTCATTCTGTGTCTACTTCATCTCTGCAAGCTATACCCTGATATAAAGCCATCATATTGTATTTATTTTCATTTTGTTTATGTAGTATTCCAAGGAGGAGGCATATTTTAAGTATTTGTTGTTGTTTGATGCATCTTTGATATAGTCTTCCATGGCTGAAATGGGATTGAAGACTGGTTAAGATGTAATGTGCTCTTGCTAAGCTTTGACTTTATTAAGATGCTTTTGTAGTGTATTTAACTTACTAGTTCTGTCATTGAACTTTTCTCAGGTTGAGCTTCATAATTTATTTAGCCCTTATAACTTAAGACTACTATAAATGAATGTAGTAGGCCTTTTGATTTACTACCACCTCTTTCAGCATTTGTATTGATTTCCTTAATATTAATGTAAATCCTCTTGGATTTTTCTGTACTGCTTTTCTTGATGTGATTTTTTATTATTTTGCTTCAGATGCAAGAGTTGTGGACTTGTTGGAGTTTTTGAAAATATTTTTAGTATTTTTATATTTTAATAAGTTTATTTTGGCTGATTTCCTTTTGTTGATTTTCTCAATTACCCATGTTGAAGGATTGCTTCTCTCCAAACTGTATTCTATGCAGAATTTATGATACTGTGACACAGAAAGGGCTTCAAGATGTCATTGTTGATGTCGTGTGATGAGTCAAGCCTTGCTTCAATTGAAATGTTTACTTCAGTTTGAAATTCTGCAGTAAATAACACTACTCTAACTTCATTGTGGTCAGCTTTGTCTTTTATTTTTCAGAGGTTTGCTTTCTTATGTTTCATCTGCTTTCTTATCACATATCATTTGTTATCTTTGGTTCTGAGGATTAGGATCGTGGCATATTCAGATAGTAATGTAAGTTTTTTCCAATACTTATATGGTACCTGACAGCTCTGTTGGGAGAATTCCAAATTATTTCATAGATTTCTTCATGTGGAAATATAATTCATGAGCTCCCGTGCCAGAAACAATTCAGACATCTATGCATCAGTCTAGTTTGGAAACTCATGCTATATTTGTACATTTTTTCAGAGTTGTTTTCCCAGCCACTGAGTCTGCAGTTCCTCATTAACCTATTTGCTGTAGGCTTCTCTAAATAAGATGGGGTTGAAGTTTATGTGAAAACAGGAAATTTCTTGCCCAGATTTTTTATTTCATTCAGATTTGTTTTTTCATTCTTTTTATTTGTTAATTTGCTTTTTTTTCTAACCTAAAAACAGCTCCCCACAGTTAGACTCAGATACTGTTACAGGAATTGAATGAGAAACAGTCAGTCAGTAAATAGTTCTTTAAGTTAACTATTCTCTCACAATGTCTTTGACAATACATGCTTATCTATCTGTAGCTTTTTTTTTTTTAAATATAACTGGAAAAAAAATAGATTTTTTATAATCAGGAGGTCCTTGTATCACAATTCTATGTGCTGGTAAGAGGTGGCATGCCTGGTTCAGTGTACCACCTCTCTGGGGTTTGAGTTGAGCTTAAGTCTGCAAAATAAACTTTTATCTCTTCTTGTTAGGAATAACCAATGCTGCCAATTCTATAACTAAAATGTAATCTTTGAATTCAGACATAGATCTTACTTTCCTTCTAGCTAGTTACCTCTTAGGGACCTAGCTAGTTGTTAAAAACAGATAGCCATGTTGTTTTGAAATATTTTACAACTTTTTTTAAGTGCTGTATTGTTGATATGAACTAGGGGTTAGTAGCACATGTTTTAGTTTCTTGTCTGTAGTGCCCAGTGTTTCATCTACTGCTGTACAACAAGAATATACCACCACATATTGAACAGAGTTAAACCAGAGCAAGTGAAATTGGCCTTTTAAAGCCAATATTTAAGGCCTTTATAATACAGTTACATCCACCATATGGCAAGAATTATTATTATGCAATTTAGAAAGGTATTTTTGAAGTAAAAACATCTAGAAGAGGCTTCTTAAAATTATAGATGCTTTTAAATAATTCATCCAGATTCCTAATCCCTGAAAAGCCTTTTGGACCATTAATCAAACCGTGCTGGCTTTTGCACTTTACATTTTTCTTCAGACTAATCCACAGAAACAAGCAAATAAATTACACATTAAAATTTATGAGTACAAATTTTTCCTTCCCTCTACCTAATGTGTGTGATTTTCCCTAGAGAAATTCCCGCCTGCATAAGAAATTAAAGCTTTTAAGCAAAGAATAGTTTCACTGTCAGGAAGAAAACCAAAATTGTTGCCGTAACTATGTTATTTTAAAATACTTTATTATTTTGCATATTATATTGTTCATATGAATGAGGGCTTAGTAGCATATATAACCATAGTTAGCTACTGAATGTCACAGCACTATAATACAGTATGAAAAAAAATTCATATATTAAATGTTTTTTTCTACCAGCAAGGAGATTTTGTAACAGTTTAATCTTTAATGAAGCCTCAGAAGGAATAAAACTCTCTAAGCAGAAAACCTCTCAGTTCTTGTGACCTCCTGGCAGCTGAAATCAACAACTGTAGACCCTACGGACACTTTGGTTTCCAGTCTAGCTGATGAACTGCATTTGCAGGAGATTATCTGTTTCTAGGGAATGGACAGACAAACCACTTGCATGACTTGAGAAGGTTGACTCAGTTCAGATGAAGATTTTCATCAGTTTCTGAAGACTCTGCAAAACTCTAGGATAGGTTGTTATTTTATCAAGAGTAACACTTCGAGGTCAAAATGGACCTTTTGAAAATCATAAAAATGAAGGTGTAGGCATTTTAAATGCCTACTTGATAAATTTAAATGGTATTGCTGCTGGAGGTTACTACAACATGGTTATTAACATCATTTTTACATCAGCATGCATTCCAAAACCAGATTATTTGTGCAGAGAAGTAAGGGCTTCATCTTGGCTTCCAAGAATATATTCAATGCAGTTATCTTCTACACTATAAATACACATTTTTTTGCAAGAGAGAAACCATAATTGTCTACTCCCAGTAGAGCTGATTGTTACAAGGTATTTATTTTCTTGGGTAACACCAAGATGGAGCCTTGATTAGTTCTATATTAAGCCAAATTACTTTATTGCATCAAACATTTGGGCCAAGCAGGCTATGCTTCAGCATAATGTATGTCATAATGTTATCTATATATTGCTAACATGACTTTGCAGCTGTAAAGTGGAATGACCTGCAAAGGAAGAACCAGCCCATGGTTGCTTAAATTCCCTCTGGCACTTACCCCACATTTTAACCATGTACATTTGGTTGTATGTTCCCAGCAGTCAGAGGCCTCACAAACCAGGCAGCAGTGGACTGGCAGTCTCTTTGCAATGAACCTATTCAATGTAATGATACTTTACTCTTGCTCAGATAGTTTCATTCTTCTAGAAGGCCAAAGAAGGGGGAACCACATTCTATTTGAATTACCTGGAAAACAGCTTTACTGAGATCAGCTGGATATTATATATAGAAGAAATCAAACCAAATAAAATAATTTTTAACTCCTAAGAGGCTAGAGTCAGACCTGCAATAAACTGGGAAGTGATTTTATTCTATATATCACAAAAGGAGAAAACATCACCTTTCTGAGTGATACAAAAAAAGCATAAAATACAATATGAGAAGTCACTAGAAAGTTTATGCTTTCTCATTTTTTCTTCAAGGCAGCTTACCTGGGGGACTTGACTTTTCCAGACTAGGGGGGAGTTTAAGACTGGATTACAGATGATTTACATACATGTTTACTTAGTAGCCAGACATCAAAGTAGAATTTAAAATGGAAATGCATCCATTTATAATACACTACTCCAACACGTCTTAAAACTACAGAATTCAGCATGTGAATCCCACTTTCATCTTCGCTGCTCAGCTCCAAATTTTCAATTCCAATGTAAATTTGATTTGCTTCTGCAGATAGAGGTTTCCCATGTTCCACAATGTTCAGAAGAGTTCTAAAAGTCTGTCTTGACTTAATTCCTGAGCTTTCACCCAGAAAGAGATTTAATGGGCCCAAGAGACAGCACAGCTTCACACTTTTTGGGAGAAAATAGTTTTCAGGAAAAAGTTGGGGTTTTTTTTAATAACTCAGTGGCACTTTGGGGCAGGTTGGGAATAAGAGGGTCTTTCACATCAAAACAAACAAGAAATAGATGTGGGTAGCCAAAGAATTAGATCAATCTATTTGACATACCTACATTCTCCATTTGACTAGAGAGTGACAGAATTGCAGGCCTGAAAGAAAGCAAAACATGAATACCTTAATTTTCTTTCACTCTTTCCAGGTCTGCTTTAACGATTGAAGAAGCTCAGCAAAGCCACCAAGATTTTAGATGCTTAACAGCTGAAATTTCAACA
Source organism: Hemiprocne comata (assembly GCA_020745705.1). Classification (NCBI taxonomy): domain Eukaryota; kingdom Metazoa; phylum Chordata; class Aves; order Apodiformes; family Apodidae; genus Hemiprocne; species Hemiprocne comata. Next base: position 11,302,845 of record CM036587.1, read on the forward strand.
GCTAACTCACTACAAGTATTGGAAACAAACTTTATCTTTGACCTAAACTGGTACTCCTTGTCCTTATATGGGAGGAATTGGGGGGTTGCTATTTTATTCTGTTTGGTTTATTTTTTTTAAGCTTATATATGAAAATCGCCAGTGACTGTAGGAATGGGTACTCATAATAGCAGCTTTTCATGTTTCTCTTGATAAGCTTAATCAAAGTATCTGATTAGAAGCCTTCCCTTAGCACTTCATGTATTGTCTCCTCGGAAGCACAATAGATGTAATTTCACTCTTTCAGACTAAATGATTTACATGGTAATTTCATTACCATTATCCATCCCACACGTGGTGGTTTTGTACATAAATGTGTCTGACCCGTGGCTTCTAACAAGTAGTCTGAAAAAAGTAGCTTTCAAAAATAGTAAAAAGGTAAAAATCACAGCAGAGTTGATAGCAGCAAGAACAGATAAAAAACACCACAATTTGGACACAACAAATTTGTTAAACAGAAGCTGAGTTAGAGGAGGATTATGAGATCACACCTGACTACTCTGCAGTGGAAATAATTCTTGTAAACATGTCATATACATTAACTCTTGCTAGACTACTCTGCACATCAAATATTTCATTTGCATAAAAGTCTGATATATCTCAAGTGTCTTTGTGGAATATAAGAAATTTAATGTGATTCCCCTTTGCCTCTACAATTCAAGTATCACAGCTTTGGAACAGAGGAATGAGATATATGAAGTACTGAGAGAGAAGACCTTCCCATTGACTGGAGGCCAGCAGAAACTAGTAGTTCATCCAAAGAAACCTACTTGTGGTCATGTAAGAATGCTCAGTGTTACTCCTTGGACATATCCAGGAGACTATCTCTTTTAGTACAAGCATTGCCTTGTTCTAAACATAAAGATGGTGAAGTAAAGTTGTATGAACAGCAGTATGCAAGAGTATGATGAGATACTACATGGAGACAACAAAACTGATTTTATCCATTATTCAGTTATGATAAAGGACAGATAATTACTCTTGCAAGGACTCTGATTACAAGGAAATTCGAAATTTAGGATCCCCCATGCAATGCACAGACAAAGCTCCTGTGTGAGGCAGTTGGACTGTGCTATTCCCCAACAAGGTGAAGCATCACAGCTACTTTGGCATTCCCAGCCTGCATCAGTCTCCTGCAGTTAAACATGTGTATCTGATCCATCTTTCTTCCTCATCAGGCTGCCACTCACCTGATGAAGAGGCTGGCACAGTGGGACAGATTCTCTGTCTAGAAACTGGAAACTTGAGCTAGCTGTCTCCCTTCACTTGGCTGGAATAGAAACTTGAACCAACATCTCCCACCTTGCAGATGTGTACCAGAAACACTAATATATTTTGTTCTGTCCCACTGAAACTGTTCTTATGTAAAACAGCTAAATGACTGCTAGTCAGAGAGAACTGGAAAATGTGCTGGTCAGAGAACACTTGAAAACCACAGAGGGTAAACACACATCTGTGAGCCAGAAGGCACAGGTGTAGGTTTCTGCTTAACTTTGGGTTAAAAAACAGTGCTTTCACTACTTTTGGCCTCCTAGAACTTTTTCCTCCTCCCCTTTAAAATGTTGTTGCTACTAAATGTTTAAGAGACTGTACCAGGCCCAATTTTTTTTTTTCCTCTCATAACTTGTCCTTTCACTGCACAGGTAAGATACCTTGTCTACTACACTGGTTCAGTGGGTCCTACTGTATACCAGATGGCATATGATTGTGAAATACTCAAACTAAGTCAACATTGCATCCAAAATTCCTTCAAGGCTCCAACAACATGAAAAAAGCCCTACAAAAATGTAATGGTCCATGCTTATGTGGATAGAGTTGAGCATTAAGGGTCTATGCTCAAGAGAAAACGTGTTTCCCTGGTCCATAGTAAGAAATCTTGCTTCATTCTTCCTTGGGTTGATATAGTTGGAGCTCTTCAAGCTGTTTTAAAAACATATTACATTTTATTTATTTATTGTTGATATCCTTAATATAAATTTCATTTTGGGGTGTATGTGTGTGACACTTGGAATTGTGTTGATGGGACAGGTAAAGGCAAAATCAGAAGTTGTTTCAATGAAGAAAACAAGTAATTCTACAGGACAGATAGTTCATTATCTGATCAGTTAACACAGAAAGTTGTACCATGCTTCGATACACATAATGCACTCTTTGAATGTCATTCAAGCAATGTTTGCTTCCTTGTTAGCAGACTTTGTCAGAAGGACTGAGTCAGATTTGAAACTTAGAAAATATACAAGAATACAATTTTAGGTTACTCTGTACTAATCTGATAAACAATGTATTGTCTTTTAGCAATCATGATAAAAAATGTACCAAAAAAGTATTAATTGTTTTACCCAAATGCATAACATTTCACGAAGGAACCTTTGCTTTACCTCACACCAAACCTGAATTCCTTGAAAGACCAAATTAAAATCATCCAGACTCATCCTGAATCCTGGATTTCACGTAAAGTTTCAGATCATCTTGAAGCAACCACCAGAGGGTGAAATCACTTTGGATTGCAGCAGAACTAACACAACCTGCCTTTCTATGGGTTCTGTCCTATTCCCAGGGGATCCCACGTGCTGGGTGGCACATGTTGGGTGGGTACATTGTGCCCCTGATACTCCCAGTCCTAATTTTCTCACTGCTTTCCCTACGTTTGGTGAGAATATCTCTGTGCCTGTTTCAGTGGAACAATTTACTGTCTGTTTAGGCTTGATAGCTGGAGCATTGGCCAATGCTGCTTTTTGTTTATTCTTGGCCTTGCTCTTTCAGAGGACTTTGGGAAGGGCAGTCCTTGGCCCACTCTCATGGCCTGGGTGAGCATCTAGGTGAGGCTCGAAAATGTCACGAGGTGTCCCAGAGCCCTTATAGTCCCTGTGTGACAGATGACAGGCTGTCACTATCTAGTCCATAGATGGGACGGTTGTCATGGAAACAAAACTACATGGTAATTCTAAAAATAAAGCTGGCCCAACAAGTTTGATAGTTTTTAGGTAGAAAACCAAAGTGAGGGAGTATCACGGATATACTTGGATTTTAGACAGGCCTTTGATAAGGAGGCATATGACAGTCTAGGGAGATAATTAAATCAATTTGGCTTAGACAACAATACAATTACTCCAATCAAAAAGCTGGCTTGTGAGCTACTGACACAGGAAAATTATAAATAATTCATTAAGAAGAGAGAAATTGGCTGGTGATATCCCACAAGAATCAGTATTGGGCTACCTGTTTAAAGTTTGGATAAATATATCTACAAAACTCTATCAAGAATAATGAGTTACTCCAGATACACTTAGAGGAGAGAACAATTTGGATTACTTCACTGAAGTAAAAAATAGCTAATATGCATCACCATACTAATTGCTGTGAGGGGGAGGATGAGGGGTGTGGAGCTGCTTATGAAAATACATGACCAAATTTTCCAGCCTTCACAACCCAAACACTTCAGGCTTTTACCTGTCAGTGGAAGCTTTTTTTGCAGATGAGCCTGATTTTGCATGTCTCCTCCCAGCAGAATTAGGATAACAACTCTAAGACCTGAAACTTAGTATTATTGGATGGAGAATCCAAAAATCCTTCACTCCTGATTTTCTCAAATTCAGAGCTACGTTTCCCAGTGTCTTCTCTAATATCAACCACACAAAAGCAGCAGCATAACAGACAGCCCAGCACTGTAGGATCCTGGGCTGGTATCCAGCCAAGCATTGAAGAAAACACAAAATCCTTCCCCACTATCAGATATCTCAATATATAGTGGTAACTTTATTCAGCTGTGTTACCATGCATGATTAAATTAGACTCCTGCTAGTAATGCCTATAATAGAAAAAAAAAATAATTATTTTACCTTCATATAACAAGTATATTTTTACTATCTAGTCTCCCATGTTGACACTTCAACTGCAGAAAGCACAGTGCTAATAAGGTAAATGGACTACACAGGAACATTTGGGATGGCTGTAGTTACCAATCTCTGACTCAACTATTAATCATTTAAGTCATCCAACTTCTGAGAACACCAACTTAAATTAAACACCAGCAGCTAAACTCATAAATATGTCAGCAGTCAGGACTTGTTTACCTTTGAAAATGTGATGAAATAGCCAGAATTAACTGTCTCATTGTAAACCGTCGAATCTGTTTCCTTGTAAATCCTCCAATGGCCACTCTTTTCTGAGACAGCCATTTCACTTGATTTCTGAAGACATACAACCTCTGAGTCATCAAAACTATCTCCCCTGTCCCTGAATAGTGTTTTTCAGCTAACTGGTTTTATTTTAGATCTCTTCCTTACACTCTCCTGCTTTATCTATTATTCAAGTAACTACTTTTTTCCCCTCTGTCCTTGAATTATTTAAACTGTTGTGCATCCAGACAAACACATACTCCCAGCTCTCAGCAAGATTCTGTTATAAGCAGATATTTGTGTCCAATCACATGGTGAACATAAAGGCAATATAGCTAGCATTATGATCTTTCATGTAAAACCCTGTCAATACTATTTATAAAATACTTACTTACACTTTACATTTTATATGCTAAGAACAATTTTTTAAGGAGCCAATCTGGCTGTGCTAAGTACAGATTGTCCCAAAAATTAATCTGTGGAACCTCAGTCTGAAAACAAAAAATACATTTTTAATTTTAAACTACCACCTTAATTAGAGTTAATGTGTTTTCCTCCTAATCATCAGTAATGTGTTTCTTACAGATAATTGAAATATGAATAAATGCCCAAGAATAATTGATTCCCCTGAGATCAAACAAATTAAGGAACAGAAGGATATAAATAAAATCCTTTTATTTCAAATCTGAACAACAGCAGCAGATTTAAGGTGGTTCAATCTGAGACTGTTACGCAATTACAATGTTAGGAAAATTAGCTTAGAAACATTCATTAAGGAGTTAAAGTAACCTGTTTTAAAGCAGTCAGTCCAGTAAATATTGACAGCACCATGTCAGAGGCTTAGAATACAAAGCATAGTTGTGAAACTCTTTTTTGCTATGTTGAAGAGCTACCATCCTAACAGCAAAATGTATGAGGTGGTTTGGGACTATAGCTGCACAGAATCTTGTGGCAAAGTCTCTACAGTCAGTGAGCAAGAGGCACCTGGACAGAGTCAAGGTGGTTATATTCAAAATTAGAATGTAGAATCCCCATTGCAGAACCAACAAAACCTCCAGAAGTTCATACTCCAAAAGGCAGATTTCAGCCACTGACTGGGGAGCCTCCATCTCTCCCTTTGCCACCAGGAGAGGAGTTGGACACAGATGCATAGAGATAGCCAGGGCACAGCCCTTGCATTAAGCCCCTGGTTCTTGGGTGACATGAGGCCATCCATCTGCCCTGTGTCCTGCAGGCATCCCCCTCAACCCACCCTCCTCCAATCCCACCTTGCACAAATTGTCTGCATCTGACAGAACATAATTGTCCTGGTGAGCTCTGAAGTTTTAGATGCCATTGTGCTCTATCAATCTCATACGGTTAGGAGGCAAATTCTTAAAAAGATAATTTGTAATTCAGGTTACCCAACACTGCACAAATAGATTAGACACTACGGTAACTAATTCTAGCTACCTGAAAATTGATCACTTAAGATACATGCTGTCATTTCTCCTCTTTACTAAGGTGACAAAATTTTACATTTTTTCAAGAAAATCAAGCACTTCAGGGAAAACTACACATGAACTCAATCAAAGAAATACTCACTTGTTTGCTTTCTTTAGGAAGTCTCCCTGTAACAAAATCTATACTTACACAATCATGAACAAAAAATACACACAAAGCTGTGTATGTATGTATGTGATGTAAATTTGTAGGTTCAAGTTGAATGAAAAGTCCCAAATCTTATCCTAGGACTTTCCCCACCAGAGCTCTAATCTGCTTGGAAAATTTAAAAGCATATCAAGAAGAATCAAAATAAATAAATTATATGTTCTAAAAGGCCTGGATTGTCACAAGCCTGAACCATGAGGAAGCTGCAGAGTGATGCATGCTTCTACAGGCATTAAACCTCTGTTGAGGGTTAAGAGGAAAGTTCAAAGTAATTAATGCTAAAAATTGTTACAGTCTTACCAGGGTGTAAACCAAGACACAAATGTTGCTTTCAGCTTCCCTACTCCTGGTTTTGTACGTGCACACGCTCTGGTACCCAGTGAGTGGCAGACCTGGCATCAGCCTGAGAGGGCAGAGGGGCAGTGAGAGCCCCCCACTGTCCCCTCCTTTGGGCAGTGCCTCCCTGCTGCAGCTCTGCTCCTTGCAGCCGTTTTGCTGCCCGGGCTCGGCTGCTTCTCATGGGTCTTTGAGTTGCTTTCTCAGCTACCTAGCTCCTCACTAGCCAGAAAACAGAGAAAACACTAGAAACCTGCTTTCTTATAGATTTCCTGTAAGTAATGGAGTGCTTTGGTATCTTTGCTGGCTGGGCTGGGCGAGCAGCTTTGATTCTCAGGGGAAGGAGTAGAAGAGGCTGAGCCCATAGCAGTGGGCATAAAGCTACACCTTAATGGACCCTTTTCACCACAGCAGTTTTCAATAACTTGTTTTGAGGCAGAACTCCCTTCTTTTGCAGATCTATTGATAACTGCAGATTTGACTTCACTGTTCTCCATTACTCCTTTAAAATGACCTGTGTGATTCAATTACTGTTTGTTCTTTCAGACCATCCCAGTATGTGTGCATGAATATTATGGAACTTGATACTAGAACACCTGGGTGCTTATTGCTCAGTATAACGTAATTCAAAAAATCAGGATTTTTTTGTACAGTGTTTTCAATATTGTCTTTCACAGAATAGTTGTATTCACTCATAAGGAGTTTTCATCCTTCCACTGGAAATTGTTGATGGGACACTAATCAGAGGCCCTTTCAACCCCCCCAAAATCCCTCGTGTGCCACTAATATGTTGAATCACTGATGTCTCCATGAGGTTTCATCAAGCATGGCATCAAGCATACTGTTTATTCAGACAGCCTGATTTGAACTCGTTTTGTACATTCTGTACATCTTCATGTCAGATATATCTTGGCATAAAAGTAAAATTTTAAAAAGATATCAACAGTGATGCACATTTGGGTACTGAGATTAAAAAGAAGTGTTAGAAAAAAGGATTTACGGTTTGCACTTAGAAGCTAGTATTCCATGAAAAGGAAGGAGAAATCCTAGAGACTTATAGTAACACAGATCATTTCAGAAGTATTTGTTTGGCAAAGGTTTTCAAATTATAAATGAACTCCCAAATGTTATAAATTCAGTAACTGCCTCAGTAGCTGAACAAATTACCACATAATGTTTATGAATCCTGTGATAATATAAGCAAGTGCAGCCATAGGATTGTACCAAATATACAATCTCGTACGTATTTACTATTAAGTAATTTAGCTTGTGGTAAGGTTTCATTTTCTCAGAATAATTGGACAGGACAGGCTTTCTGAGCCTGAGATAAAGCAGTGATGCCTCTTCCAACTCAAAAATTTTAGAAAACATTGTCTGCAATGACAGTTCTGTAGCAGGCTCAGCTCACATTTTCAAGATTCATATATTTGTATAAAACATCACTTGGGGACCTCAGAATATACAATGATTTTTTAAAAATTGATCAAGATTTAAACAATACATGGCTTTTGTTATATTTATTATACTACAAAGTTGTTCCAGACAACAAGGCGTTGATGAATAAAACTCATCCAGACTTCCAGCCTACCTGTATTCCTAAGCAGTCTGGATCCTGGTCAGTTGGATTAAATAGTACTTACAGCACTTTGCTTTTTCTCAGCTCTGTTATATTTCCAAACCCATGATATTCACTCTCAGCCTTTGCTTCCCTTAGTTAAAGAAGATTAATCTTTTGTGCTCTTTTTTTCCCTGTTAGTTGCTTGTGATTTTTTCATGGAGACCAGAATGTGGGTGATTAAATTTGAATGCAATATTCCAGCAGAATCCCAGCCATGCCTTGCATAATGTCATTAAAATTACTCTTTTTCTACAGAAAGTACCCAGCCTACAGCAATCCTACTACTGCTTTTCATTTCTCATGGGTGCACCATAACAACAGACCAAGGTCATTCTGTGATCAACTAATTTAGCCAGATTTCTCTTTATTTCAGCACAGATGAAATAAGCAGCAATGACCAATCAGCTACTTTGTGTTATCTTTATTATCTATGTACAGTGCACATTCCTGTTGCATCCCAAATTTGCTACTCCAGTGCTGAAAAAAAACAGTTAAAAAACCTGAGGACCACAGTGGTGACTGCAGCCAACCTACACAGAACTCCAAAGCAGACTAAAGGTGAAGACTGTGCATGAGAAAGTAAAAGAGGGAATGTTATTTATAGCAAAAATCACAACATCCAATTTCTGATGCTGTTTTATCCTCATATGCTACATAGTATTTTCCAGGTAATAACATAATGCATTTATAATCCCACAAAAGGTATCGCTGTAAATAAACTCCAATATCTATCATGTGTTGGGTTGGTGTGGTGGGGTTCTGGTAGTGGGGGAGAGGCCTCAGAGGGGCATCTTGTGAGCAGCTGCTGGAAGCTCCCCCAGCTCCAAAATCTGGCCCCACCTCTGGCCAAGGCCAAGCCTGCCAGTGACGATGGCTGTGCCTCTGCTACTAACAAGGGGAAACAAACTGACCTAGGACCTCAGGGCAGAGTAGAGGGGGAGGTGAGAGCAATACCGGACCAGAGATACCAAGGTCACCAAGGTCGGCGAGGAAGGAGGGGGAGGAGATGCCCAAGCAGAGGTTCCCCTGCAGCCTGTGGCGGGGCAGCAGGCTGTACCCCTGCAGCCCACGGAGGAGCACTGTGGAGCAGCCCGAGAAGGACCATGGTGGAGCAGATTTGGACCTGCAGCTGTGGAGGACCCAGGGGAGATGGCTATTCGTGAAGCAGGCCGTGACTCTGTGGGAAGCCTGCACTGGAGCAGTTTTCTCCTGAGGGTCTGCACCTCACGGCAGGGACTCATGAAGGACTCTCTCACCTGAGAGGGACCCCACGGTGGAGCAGGGGAAGACTGTGAGGAATTCTTCTGCCTGAGGAGGACGGAGCAGCAGAGAACAACATGTGACAAACTGACCATAAGCCCCATTCCTTGTCTCCCTCTGCTGCCGAGGGTTGGAGGTAGAGACATTGAGAACAAAGTAATTTGGGCCCGGGAAGAAGGGAGGGGTGGGGTAAGGTATTTAAGTTTTTGTTTTTCCTTTGTCCTGTTTTGATTTGATTCATGATAAATTGATTTTTTCCCCAAGTCAAATCTGTTTTGCCTGTGAACATAATTGGTGAGTGAACCTTCCCTGTCCTTGCCTTGACCCACAAGCTTTTAGTTGAATTTTCTCCTCTCCAACCCACAGCATGGGGAGGGTGGGTGAGCAGACACATGGTACTTTGTTACCAGAATGGGCCTAAGCCACAATAGATTTTTTAAAAGTTACTGTGCTGAATATTAGCATTCCAAGTCCACAGACCTGTAATCAAAGGTGTTCAAACATTTTTCTTAGAAATACAAGTAACCTAATGTTATATGTTATAGTGCATGAAAATTTCAGAGGAAAAAATGCTATTTAATGTAGCAAAACAATCCTTTCCTTTATAATTAGGAAAACGTTTTGAAATTGCCTTCGTTTATGTCATGAGCAGTCATGAGTCTAAAAATTAAATGCATTTTGGCTTTCTAAGTAAATTATGTCTTCATCTTAGAACATGAAGTGATGTCAGTCTGTAGTTCTCATGCACTTGTGTGATACTCTGAGGTAAGTGTATTCAGCATGGCAGAAACAGGTATCGTTTAAAAAAAATATTGCTTTCAGTGACATTTTTCAAAAACCTTGAAAGTTTTTGTATCCTTATTAGTCCATTTAAGGAGAAAATCTAAAACTCTGGGCCTTAATATTGCCTGAAAACTCTCTTATCAGTGTTCATGGTACTAGCAGTAATCCAACTAGGGACTTCACTGTTGAACTAAAGAAGAAAAACAAGTATTTCTATTTTAAGAGACACATGAACCTCTTTGGAATTAAAATACTCTGGAAATTTAACCCCTGCAGTGGCAGGAGTCTTTTAAATGGTTTTCTGAAGTTTCAATGGAGCTGCACATACAAGCAGATTTACTGTTATTGCAATTCCATCAAGGCCTTTTAGCTTAAAATTCAAAGTCCATGTATTTTTTTTTTTTTTGCCAAAAGGGTAGCAGGTGACAATCAACACCTGAACCAGAGTTTCAGACCTGAAAACTCTCACAAGTCCTCTGCCAAGTAGGGCTTACAGCCAACTACACATTAATTTTAGAAGATAAGAATGAACATAAATCTGAGTTTTTCTGAAGTTGAGGTGCACCTGTAGTTTTGCTCTGGATTTTTCATTTCTCTTATAATACAAAAAGAATGGATCAAACTGAAACAAAAAGGTTTGATCATCTTGCAGTGGTGTAGATGGCAGTGTTATGAAATACTAATGCTGTGTGTTAAAAAACAATGAAAACAATCAGCCCCTTCCACCCCAGGAAACATTAGTGGTGAGGTATTCCTTTGAATCAGCAATGGTCACTGCTGCAAAACTTAATTTCACTGTATTAATTATTATGCTGAAAATAAAGAATCCTGATTCCCAATCTGTGCTGCCTGTGTCAAGCTGAACAGCTTTGTTTTTCCCACTGGAAAATCTTTCCTCATTGCTTGTGACGTCTACGTTCCACAACAGTAATATATGGGCAACAATTTGCCCAGAACAGTTTATTCCTGATGTATCTGCAACACCATCCAGCTCACCCTTCACAGGATATTTTAGCTGCATCCAATGAATAATTAAGCAATAGCACATTTTGTAATATTTCCTTTCTGTGCTGCTGCCCTGAAGACTGAGATGGAAGATATGAGAGACAGGGAGGATGGAAAAGAAACAGAGAGGAGAGCCTTGATGGAGACACAATTGCTCATGTGCACCATATGTAAACTATGGCATCAAGTGAATTAATCAAATTTTAGCTTGCCATATTATATTTCACCAAGAAGCATCAGACTCCTTAAGGTGTGGCCTTGGAGGAAACAGAGTTTCCTTAGACCAAGTTCTGCTAAGGACCCAGAATGGCTCTGGATCCCACCGTTTTCCACCTGCAGAAAGAGTATGTCCATGCTTTGCATGATGATTCAAGATGCAGTGTTTGCTGTCATCCCATTTTACAGGTATGGAGACTGAGTTCTGGAAAAAAATTAAGAATTTGATCAAAAATTTGACCCATTCCTCAAACTCTTCCTTATGCCTGACTCTGCTTCTCACTTCAGAAAAAAACCAAAAAAACCCCAAAAAACCAAACCAAAACAAAACCCAACAAAACAAAACACAAACCAAACAAACAAACCCCAAAAAACCCCGAAAAAAACCCACCTTCATTTATTTACTCCAAGAGAAAACTGACAAATTCTTATGTTTTTCCATGTATATTCAACTCCCTATCTCTTGCTCTCTTTCTTCTGTTTCTCTCCAGTCTGTAGTTACCAACATCAGTAAATAAACCCTCATACTTCTCTAATGATTCCTTTTGTATGTTCTTCTGTAGATCCTTGTCTTTTTCCTTCCCTCTTTAGGAATTTCCTGCATCTCTGCCTTTCTTTATACATCTTTTCTAGTTCAATGTAATCTACAAACAAAATTTTAATGCCTGATTCTATGCCTCACTACTACCCATGTATTCTCTCCCTGTCAATGGGATTGGTATGTCCAAATGCAGACTTTTTTTTCTGACCCACCCATTGTGGGTTCTCTGCATAGTTTGAAAATCAATAAAATAATATTTAAAGAATGTAGACTACAATCCACCCAACTGCTAAAGAACATCTCTAAAATAAGGTAGCTGAATGAGGATCTAAATGTGCTTCTCCCTTTCACTACAAATGGTAGTATCTACATTGTGTCATCTCACAATGATCTTACATTATATCTACAAATGTAACATTTATTGATCTGCTACTTTTTGCACGTTAAACTCCACGTTCTGTTTTCTGTTTCTCCTAAAACACCAAACTTCCAGCACGTGTGTTTAAGTAGACCACATTATCTCCTCTAGGTCAGCAAATGTGCCAAATTTCAGAAAATTTTCATACTGGAAATATCCAACAGACACGAGGATTTTGAGCAACATGATCCTGAAGTAGCTACATTATACCAGAATTGATTTATTTATATTAATTTATTTTCCCAGCAGAAAATAAGTTGCACTTTCAGAGCATAAGAGACTGTCAATTTAGAGCAGAGGTATAAAAATACAAATTATTTGTCCTAAGACAGTGGGCACTAAGGGAAAGAGGTTTAAATGTTATTGTGACTGTCAGGCACAGAGGAAAGAAAAGAAACCCCACAAGTTTATTTAATTATTATCACTCAGATTTATTTTACATTCTTGATCAGCCAAACCCAATAACAATAACCCAACCAAACCCAAGAAGTCACAGTGAATATTCTCCAGATAGCTTTGGAAGTAAAGGGGTAATTTTACAGGTGGGTTTTCTAATGCGATTTCCCTCGCAGAAATAATGCTTTTAGTGCATAGTGCACTGACACAGAACTAAGATAGTGACAGATGTTCTTAAAGTGTTTCTTGCTGGACAAAATGGCGTTTGTAACACAATGGAGACTCAGACTGGTATTTATCAGAAGCTGTGCAAAAGCTGTCTTTCAACCTTACTTTGGGGAGCTGGAGTCCCACTTTCCTCTTCTGTTGTAAAGCAGCAACTAGTTCTGAAAAATATCAAGTCCTCACAGAGGTCATTAAGGTGCTACATAAGTGGTTACTAATAAATGCTGAAAAAGTGAGTAAAATGTGCTAATTAAGGGTGAACCAAATGATGTAAAGAGCTAAACTATCCATTGATTAGCTAGCTCTAACTATTCAAAGCACTTGTTCAAACAATCAAAAAATTAGTAGGAAGAGAAAAGGAAGTATCTGTCATGTTGGCACAAGGGAGACACCGTGCTTCTATCCTTCCTCTCTCTACTTCAAAATCACTATGCCTCATTAACTTTGGCTTATTTCTCCTCCTGGGCTGCTTGGAAAGCCCTGATGACTGACCAGACTGTATTTGCTAATGATTTCTTTTTACTTTGTTTCTGCAACATGTCTGTACAGGTAAAATGAAGTTTTCAACTTAATTACTTCCACTTTATCACAAGACTTATAGAAAACAAGATGAATTAAAAAGAAAGAGGTATCCTGTTCTGTTCTACAAATGAAACACAAATGATAAACTGAAGTGATTATAAGATGAAGGGTATTATATAGAAGAAAGTAGATAATGTTTCTCTTAAAAGAAATCAAAACATATTAAGGCAGCAATCGTAAGGCAGCAAAATATAGAACTAAAAGAACATATGTCCGCTTGGGAGGGAAATCACAAAAAGGAAATATCTACTATTTTTAAAATCCTTAAGCTAATTTAGAAATAAGCATAATAAAATGCACCAGTCATGAGATTAATTTTATCACCTGTTGGCATGGTGGCAGAGATTTATAGTTGCCCTAGTATACTAAGTGCCATTTTCAGATTTAATTTGTTTGGATTTCTCCTCACAGTAATCCATACTTTTCTGAGGTCTTAAAGCCTAGACAAGTACTGATTATTTTACCACACATGCAAGGTCCATGTTCTCAAATTTAACATCACTTTCTAGGGTAGTTTGGGCATAAGTAATAATGTGAGCATCGGTGCTTTAAGAGTCCTACAAGAGATGTAAAAATGTGCATAATGTACAATTTCAAAGAGAACTGAATGGGAAGGTGAATTTGGTTCTGATATGAATAGAAGGACAACAATTTTCAAATTCTGTCAAATGCCACTCAGCTTTTGCTCTTTCTTATCTCGTGTAGTGATCCTGTTACCCTTTGGAAAAATTAGAGCAGAGGATATTACCAGGATTTGAATTCTGAGGGAAGCCCTAACTCTGTTTTGCATGAGTAAGAGTTTGTCCCTGCAGGTCAGGATCAAGTTTGAATTAATTTGAAGGAAGGATTAGGCAGGAGAGGACTATCTGCAAAAGCCCCTGCTGTGTCTGGATGTTGTGAGCCAAGTGCATAAGGATTGGACAGACACCCAGTAGGGAAAGACCTACACACCTGTTTGTCTCTCCTGTGGCATAGGCACTTTAAGGTGTGAGGGCAAAAATTGAGGATACCCTCAGGAGGCAGAAGGACCAAGGAGTGAGGTGGTTTCTTGGTGCACCACTCCGTAATACATAGACACATGAATGGCACCTAAGCTCCTTTTGGAGGTAATCACTGAAGCAAGGATCCAAAAGATGAAATAATGCCTAGATGAAATGTCAACTGTCAGGTCCCAAGCCACTGATCCAAGTGTTGGAAACCTTCCTAGCATGCAAAAGCAGACCCTGAAACTATAGAAGGATATAAAAATATAACAGTAAGATGCAGCAGGCAGCAAATCTCAGTTGTTTTGCCCCACTCTTTCAACTGTTCTTACCTGTAGTCCTCCTGTACTCATTGTAAATGTTTCTTTTTTACAAAAATATTTATAAGTAGCTTCTGAGCAGAGCCCACACTGGCATCCCTGAGATGGTAGCAGGCTACATGCAAAATCGGTTCTTTATTATTATCATTATGAAGCAGCATGGCAGGAGGTCAGCAATCGCTAATAGGAGGACAATAGAGCTAATTACAGCAAACTGCAAGCTGAACAGTCACCAGACAACAAAATTTCTCTTTCATTATGGCTGAGTCCCATCCTGAATTTCATTTCAATTCAATCTGTTCCAAACAGCAAAAAGTTGGAGCGTAACAAAATATTTTCGAAGACAATTCCTGGAGCACCAGTTCACAGGCTTTTCTCAGCTGTGGTCTCCTACATGGGTACACAACAGACAGGATTTACAGTGCTCTACATAAACCCAAATGATATCCTGGTTTATTACCTAGCAGAACTCTCCTGCACTGTCATGGAGACACTTCTCATCCAAGTTTTACAGATTAACAAGTTACACTTGCACAACCCTTTCTGAGCTGATCGTCGAGCACTGTAGGTGCTGCCAGACTAAGTGAAAACTATGCTAGACAGAACTCTACAGCACTTTTTTGAGGGAAGGAAACATTGGGTAATCTTCATATTCATCAAGGTCTCAGCTGAGTATGGGGCTAGTTAATGATCTGGCTTACTCCTGATACATGGCAGAGTTTTCTCAAGGCTCATCCTCATTTTAAAGATCTGACCCTGCTTCACACTGTCAGTTGTAAAATGAGCCTGGCATATACCAACTATTTCTGCATTGACATATGTGTCACTGACACGAAAGGTTCCCTCATCATACATATGAAATATTTTTGAGTGTAGCAATATTTAAATATAGCACATTAAAATAAACACTACAAAGAGAATGAGTGGTCTCTCTGCATCACTAAGTTTTCTCTAGAAGAATCCAGAATCCTAAAAGAAATACAGAGTCAGAAAAATGAAAATATATCTTGGGTCCATTGGCACAGAAAGCACAGCTGGCGTGGGCTGGAGCCCTCCACCACAAGCCCATCCTTTCCTTGGCCCAGAGCAGGGGCTACAGCAACCCTGCAGAAATGTTGGCTCGGTACTGAACATCCTGCTGCTCCCTCTCATCGATCTGCAAAGCTCTTTTACACACTTTCTGGCTCTGGCTCTGGAGAGCTGGTTTCATATGTGGTAATTAGAATAGTTTTAAAATCCATAGGACTCCAGAAATACATGTTCTCTGTTGCAAGGAGCCTTCAGAAAGGCATCACTCAGTTTTTACCAGAACACTTTTAAACAGACACATCTTTGCTTGGCTTCCCTGTTGTTGTCTTGAGTCCTCTCTTGAGGCCTCATGGGGGATGTTTGCAATACTTTACATTAACAGGGTAAAGTGGAAAAGCTTGTGAAGTAACATCTTTGGGTGATCAGGTCATACACATGCACATACCCGTTTTAAACCAGTTAATCAACTGGTTGCAATGGGACTACTGGCTGAACTAAACGTAGGAGAATCACTATTTGAGACAGTTCATATTAAAAATAAGAATGTAAGCACATTCATGTTTTTGTTATCTTTCAGGCTGGCAGTCATAACATATGTAACTGACCTTATAACATTTCCCCAAATGATGTCCATATGAACACTAAAATTGTGGAACATGAATCACTGATTTGGGAGGAAACTGAGTATTCAGTAAGACCTGATTCAAGAGATGGATCTTTACAAGCCTAATACAGCAACTTAACTGCTTTTGGAAATAAAGGAGAAGAGCAGGATTCAGTCTAACTTTCAAAAATAGGTGAAAATTTCTCACCCATCTAGAAATGGGTGACAGGGCCCTGGGAAAGAGAACACTGCATAATGCAGTACCAGTGGGCCCTGAAAAATTTGCAACATTTTCTGATTAATGACTTGTAAATTAGTCCTTTCTTGCACAGGACACAAGTGTTGTAAATCCTTATTTTGTTCTGAGTGGGGATTTTTTTGCATTCAAGGTCCTCTAGGCAGGAAACCAAATTCTTCTGGAAAGTTTTCACTTACCTTTCCAAGCAGACAGGACTGCAATTCCACAGCACACATTTCAGTTTAAATAATGTGTGCAGGACTTTTCTAGTGGAAGGCTGCTCACCTTATTTCAGATGTTATTCCAGATGAATTGAATCATTCAATAGGAAATTTTGAATTTGTTTTCCTCCTTTTGCTGTGCTTCTATGACAGGAAATGGCCATACTGCCAGGGTGGAAGATAGCATCTGGAAATCTGAGCAAAAAGGGGAAAAAATGCTGCAGGTCGGGCTGGGAGTCTTGTTCTTAGGGAAATGGAATCAAAATGGCCCTCCATCACAGAGTAAGTACAATAAAGTATCATTCTCTACATTTTCAAAGCTACTGATATATCTAGATAAAGAAGGAGGAAATTACTGGAGTTATTTTTCTGTGTAGCAGGGACTAGATGAAACATTTTACTAAAAGAACTAGATTTCACATTTAATCAAGACTCAAAAGGATTGCTTTCACTGAGCAAAACATGCCTCTTTTTTTCTTTCTGTTTTGGGTTGATGAGTACATATGGAGTAATCAAAGATAAAAAAAACAGTTAAAATGTGGCACTTTCATCTTGGCAACAGCCTGTTAGTGCAGGGGCAGAGGGCTGACCCTGGCCAGTTCACCTCTTAGTAAAATTAAACCTTTTTCTTCACCATTCTCCCTTGGGCTAGCACCCACATTACTTACAGACAGTAAAAACTCATTAATAAATTCATAGAAAAGCACCTTAGCTGCTCTTGAATAATCCAGTGTTTCCAGTTCATCTTTAGGAACTTAACTATATTTGAACATACTCCTCGGCATACTCTAGGGCTGAATTCTCTTTAAAATACTTATGTAGATTAATAACATCAGTAAAGAGGAAATATAGAGGTAAATGCAGCTTAGAATCCATGGCAAGCGATTTAAATAATACTTTTGACTCTCTTCTGTTTCCACAGGGCTGATGCTGAGGCTCAGTGACATGAAACAAGTGAATGTGATGATAATAATAACACGGATTCTCTTTTATCTTCCCACAGCCCAGAACAGGAAAATAATTTAAGTCACGACGGGTATATATGTGATTTGCTTGTGCTGAGAGATATGTCATGGAACTTGGCAAACTTTCTTAGGTCACAGACTTTACTACCGCAGTACAGTGTGAGAAATTTAGCCAATTGAAGTAAAAATAATCATTTCCTAACCTTTAATCATAGAATGTTCCTAAACAGACCACAGTTAACTCCCTCAACTTACTACAGAGCAATGGCTACAATTTGTATTTGTTAAACCCGTGCAGTAAGAAGGCACAGAATTCAATGATTTTTAGGATGAATTTGCATTTCCATGGACCTCAGATTATGCCTTTCATTTCCATAAATGAAAGAGGACTGGCAGATTTTGTCCAGTCATGTAAAAAGTACATCCTTGGTAGCATCATCCCTACCATGGGGCTCTGCTGATCTAGATGCTAAACTGAAGGAGGAAAAACCACCTGGAATATTTGGGAGTTCAGGCTACTCTTTGAATAAACTGGCCCATGCACTTTGGAAGACAGTGCTGTCTTTGTAGATCCCTTCCCACTTTGAGAAATCAATAATGATTAGTGTAATCTCACTGTGATTTAAAGGAAGATTGGGATTGCAACTTCTTGCAAACCATGGAGAATGGGAAGGCTGGGAAAAGTTCATCTAGGCTTTAATCACAGATAAAACAGCTAGCACTTATAAGACATTAAACAAGGTTAATAGATGAGCATTTCTAGGTTTTGGGTTTGTTGTTTTTTTTTCCTTTCTAACAACTACTAAGTATTTCAAAAGCAGCAGGATCAGTTCAGGCTGCATGTAAGAGTGCAATGACAGCTCTGTTAACCATCCAGAAATCATCTGCTTGGGACAGCGTGATAAATAACAGGCAAACTCCCCAGCCAGCTCTTGGAAGCAGAGCCCCTGCTTTGGAACAGTGTGAAACAACAACACTATCCATGTGCAAACAAATGTGACTTACAGTTTATCATTTATATGTGAGCTGCCCTGAAAATGTCTTTCCTCTTCCTGAATCATTAACTTGTCTGAAAAAAATAGAATCAGACACATATTAGAGGAGGTCAATAGAGGAAAAGCAAATGACAAAAATTAAACAAAACAATAGGCTGTGTTATGTTTCCATGGAAAAGCAGCAGAGGAAAAAAGAAAAGCCAAAAAAAGAATGATGAAAGGATTAAACAGAACATAACCAGTATTTCAGTAAATGGTGGCATTTTTGTCTTCCCTTTGAAAAAGTTTCTCATGTGTCAATATTTACAGGTCTTACCATAAGCCAGCTGAAGAAAACTCACTTCGCTGAGGGCATCTGCTCCTTCCTTGTTACACACCAATGTATTTATTTTGCAAGTTATTTTTAAGATTGTTCTTTTTTTTTCATTTGCTAAGGCCTCCTCCATGTGTGCAGAATTACACTAACCAAAGAGAAAAAGATGGGTATTGCCTGCTTACACAAGTGACAGATCATTACTGCTGTGATAACCCCTGAGTTTGCAGCATATCCCCACCTCACAGCTCTGAAGCCTCTCAAACCTGAGAGCTCTTCCACGGAGATGTTCAATTTGCCATCATGTTTAGAGATATGTTGGTGTGAAAAAAGCTAAGTGGATGCTTGGGTTTATATGGAGGCCTTGACAAATAAAATGTAAGGCAACTTTTGAAAACAAAGTATTACCCCAATAACTGCAGAAATGATAAAGAATCTGTAATTATAGACAACTGTTGAACAGGTTGGGGTGCCAAAAGAACACAAAAATAGGAGCTGACATGACAGCATCTACTTTGTGATAAAGGTTCAAGGTTTAGGCTCAGGCGACACAGTTTGATTACATGCAGAAATCCATTTTTGCAGTGTGCTGCTCTGGCTTTTAATGTGGCATTAGCACAATTGCATTTTGAAGAAGCAGAGCACAGTTTGCATTTTTTCCACACGTTCTCAGTTTTGGGGGCTATTTTTACCAGGTCTTAAAGCCATAAAATACACGATTCTAAATATTTGTGAAAATTATTTTTTCTTATGCTGCATTTATATATATTCTTTTATATGTCATTTCCATTCTGCTGGTTTCCATTCAGAAAAGCATCTAAAGGAGAGAGAGGATGACAAAAAGCAGATATCATGCAGATTGTGATTTTCTTGCATTTTATGTTTGTTCGTTGGATACGCAGAAATAACTCTGGAAATAAAAATATAACTTCCTTTAGGAATTTAAATAAAAAACAAAGTGATGCAAGTTTGTACAGAGATGATGCCTATTTCTTGTGGGCTGTTTTCAAAATGATGAAAGAGGTTGGTTTCGTCTGCTGCTCTGATAACAAGATAAACATATTAGTCCTGAAAAAGTGCAGATTGGATGCCCCTTAGAAGATCAAGAAAAAGGTCATAACCATGGGAGTTATGTCGAGCATTAGTCTAAAAACCTGACCACAAAAGTGTCTCTGATGTAGTATTTGCAAAACTTGTAACTCCACCCTGGAGACAGAGGATCAGCCCCTGGTCAGAGTCCCACTGGAGTCAAAGACACTTCATCAGTTCACCCAGGCTAGCCTCTTGTTTAGAGACACTTGGAAAATAAATACTTTTAAAGTAAATTTACCTAAATACATAGGCCTGGAAAATCCCTTTACAGAGGAGCTGAATATTATTTTCTGAACCATGAAAACCTTTCTCCAAGACTAACAGCTGCTCTTAAATATTTGTTGTTGAAAAGGATGGATGTGCCTCTAATGGATAGCAATATAAATTAGCTTATATTCTAGATGGGATATTTGAATTCATAATAAATGTAACTAAAACTACAGGTTCTTTGTTGGGCACAGTATCATGCTTAGCAGTCACCGTATGAACTTAATTATCGGAGTAATTTCATTTAATTGCTCATCTCTGCAGAACAGACCCAGAATTTTGTCGCCACAAAAAGTGAGAAAGTCTTTTCTGGTGTAGCACAGGAAGTGATTATTTCTCAGTGCTGTGGGAATCCTCAGATAAACATATTTTTGTTGTATCTGTGGGCTGATAACTGGCACGTCTGGTTTCTGTTAAATGAGACCTTTTATACTGTGAAAACACAGCCACATCCATTAGCAAACCCATCATTTTCTCTGTTTCCCTGTTTCAGGGCTCTCACCACTGGCCACTGATCCAGATGTGTGACTGTCCCTCTCCTGCCACACCGTGCCATGTGCCATCTGCTGGGACGTGCCATGGGAAGCGGCCTTGTGCTTTGTCAATTTCACTGGGTTGCACTGAAGATTATCTAATGTTAGAAAGAAGAAGAGGTTAAACTGATCTTCAAACACTACTGAACATCTCCTTTTCAGACTTTAAACCCTGTGTTAGCTATGAAAGGTATGGCTGACAGCACCCATACTGATGATTAACTGCACGCTTGCTCTTTCTGTAGAGGCATTGCACGCTTTTTAAATTATGTCCAAATAGGGTTATTTTTTACTTATCTTCTTGTAGCAATGATCCTCCAATGAGTATTTTGCTGAATATCTGTCAGAGCATGTATGGCTTTCATACATACAAAGAATTTTTTATTACTTAACAACTAATTGTTGGGAAAACTGTTTTAAATTCACTGCTAGTAGCACCTATTTACCTTTTGATTTGTATTTGGCCAGAGATCCATACGTACTGCAGAACCACAGGATGCCAGAGTTGCTATTAGAGAGCATTTACTTAGCAGGAGATGAGGGAGTGGAAGAATGAGAGGGGTTGTTTCTGAGAGATGCTGCCAAGAAAACCCTGCAGTCATGAGCTGTGCATGCAGCACCTTCAGTGAGGAGTTCATTCTCTCAGATCCATGGTAGGGAAGCTACAAATTCCTCAGTCATTTACCTTTGTGAAAGGAGGTTTGTACAGTGCACTTATCGAATGACACCTAATGATAACAATTTTAACATTTTTTATATATATAAAAACCTCAAAAACCCCACACGTTCCTTTTTAATTTTCTTTTCAATTGCTTTCCTCATGTGCACCAAAAAGCACTCGCACAGACCAGCAAAAAACCTATATTATACAACACCTGATTAATGGAATTTTACTATTTTGCCATATTTACCAGGATTCAAACCTGTGTGAAACAAATGAAGGAGTCAGTGGTAATGCTGGGAAGCCCTCCTGGAAGAAAGCAGAATTCAGAGATGTTTGCTGTGAAGTAACACAGTTCTCATCTGCATCCACAAGGGTGGGGGACTCTGCTTTCCTGAAAGGAATAACTGGTTTCAGAGTAACGTAATTAGGGATATCACAAAATTTTAAAAGCACAGAGTTTTTTATTTTAATCTAGATGGATGGCACTTTACATGATGGTGGAGAGGACAAGGGTTAATAGTTTTGTAATGTTTTTCATTATCTCTGTTGCCCTGTTTTATCTCTAATCCTAAAAAGCAAAGTGGCACCTACAAAGCTGTATTAGTCCCCTCCTTGCTCTCCCAAGAGCCCTCATGAGCTGTGATCCCCAACCCCCACACTGTGGACTTCTGTATGGCTCTCTGGGAGAAAAAGAGTGCTTCAGGGCTGCTACACCATGAATTACAGGAATGGAGGTAACTGAAGACAGCCTTGAGGCTCATAGCAAGGGGACAAGTACCCAGGATGACCCACATTTGGGTACCATATTTGACACTGCTGAGCCCTTGGGAGCACAGCCTGGTGCATGATGCAGCTCTTCAATCTGACTGTTCACGTCATCTTCATTCACACCATCACACCAGCACTGGGGTGTTTCTCCCTGAAGCATCTCTCCCAGAGCTGTCACTGAGGACTGTGCGGTGGCAATGGACCCTGCCTTGGCCACAAGGCCAGGACCTGACATGCTGCTCTTCATTTGCCACTGTCCTTCCTCCTGAGAGTTAAACACCCACAAGCCTCAGAGCTGGCAGGGGCTGCCTGGGGTGGCAGCTTCGCTTGGTGTGACACGGCCTGGAGACCTCGTCTCAGTTTAACCAAGGAAATGGTTATTGGGGTGTGAGCAGGGCTGTGAGCTGAATCCACTCAAGCTAAGAAAAGCAGGAACAGAGGTGTCATTGTCCAGACACTAGCAGTGGCTCAGCAAGTCAAGAGAATAAATACTGATACAACAAAGTATAAAGCCTGAGGGGAAAAAACAGGGTATAGGAGGATGGCATCTCAGAGCAGGAAGATCACAAGAGGCCAACCCTTCCCTGAGGTTGCAGCTTCTGCTGCCAATAAAGGCTTGCAGGTTTTCTTGCTAAAGATGTTGAGATGTATGAATGTTTAACACAGTAGGTTATGAGTACTGGCCTTTTGTCATGTGCATTAGCCAAGAGATAATTGCTCTGTCCTCTTAAGTGGGTGTATCTCACTTGGAGTCTCTGCCCACAGCAGGACATCTTGAACCAAAGGTAACCCACTGGGAGAGGTTTATCCTTTTATCCCACCCTGAGGCTGTGACAGGTTGAGGACTGTGGGGATTTCAGTTCTCCCAGCTGCAGGCCAGCCCAGTGTACTGGGTGCCAATCACAGCTTTCTTCCCTGCTCAGTGATATGGATTTACTGCTCAGAGAAACCCTACTACAGGTAACCACCAGGTAACTTCCCTGTATTTTTTCTCATATTTTTTCTTTTCCAAGGAGTTAAAAGCTTTATATTGACCCAGAACTAAGTAAAACTGAGACCCCTAAGGATGATACAACTGCCAGAAACCAAATGGCACCACTGGTGATGTTAGCCTCTCAGCTGAGCTGGGCTAACTGCATATGCTCCTTGGTTTTTTGAACTAAAATACTCTTGCTTGAACCATTGCAGCAGGTTACAGTGCATCAGTGAACATGGTCAATAAAATTGTTCTACTTCCCACTGCAATGATTTTAGCTTCAACACAACCAGTCTTCATGCCTAGGCTGCAGGGCAGTCACTTCCAGCTGACAGTGGCAATTTCTGAAAATGCAATGCTGCAAGTGCTGACAAAGAGCCCACCCTCTTTGAAACCTCCAGCCCTTTTCCTCAAAGGAATGGCTCTGTTTTTGAACACAGTGTCTCCCATCCACTTTAAGGCAGTGTGTAAGAAAGATAGGGAGGAATACTGGATGCCTTTCTTCTCAGCGTCAATCACTGCTGGCTTTGAATTTGCCATAGGAGTCATACAGAACCATACTGCTGATGTTCATGCTCTCTTATCCTAGTCCAGAGCTGAGCAAGCTGGTTTTATTCTCATTGCCACATGGCCTGCACAAGGAGTTGGATACTTACTTCTATTTTACATTTTAAACTTTAATTAACATTAGACATACATGAACTTAGATGCTTGTGTGGCATGTCAATAAAGTAGCTTACTATTTCCCATTGCCCAAGGTATCCCTGCTTCAAGAGTTCCTGTCCCATGCATAATATGTGTGCCATACGAAATTATAACATAGCAGTACTGTATACAGTATTATACATTTGTCTTTCTCAGGGCTGATGGTGGACCTTCCTCCTTGTTGCCTTCAAGATTAAAGAAACTTGGTACAAATCGACTCCTGGTGATGAAGGGAGGAACAGGGGTCAACCTCTGTTCACTGTTCCAGCTTTCATTCACAAAAGGGAAAAATGAACAAATGTTTCTGGATTCTTGGCCTACCACAACCTGGAGTTCAGTGCTCTTTTTTTTTTTTTTTCTGCAGGAGCTGAAAACCCTAGGTTGCATCCCTGATGCATGATTAAATGATTTAGTGAAATGTTTTTCTTTTACCTATTAATTTCTTTCCAATACATTTTATTTAAACCAGTGCCTCTAGTCCAGGAGCCATCTGTGACTCTCATAAATGACAAATGAATTCCCAAAGAATAAGTAGAAAAGGGCTTATTCACTACAGATTTTTCAATCAGCACATCCATTTCATTTAGAGATTTAAATTGTAACCTAGAATTTGAACAATGTTTCTATTCACTTACCCCTTCACATTCTATCAAGAAAGCAGTTATTTTAACTAACACAGATAATGGATTATGGGAAAATAAAGACAACCAGAAGAAAGCCATCTATACAGATACTGAGTTGTAGGGAGAATACCAGTTTGGACAGTTTCGAGAATACGGTGTGAGTCACTGCAGAAGTAGGTAAATGTTACCTAGAGAGATTAGGGGTCTAATAAGAGTTGAGTCTTAATGGCTTAAGTGCCCT
Source organism: Hemiprocne comata (assembly GCA_020745705.1). Classification (NCBI taxonomy): domain Eukaryota; kingdom Metazoa; phylum Chordata; class Aves; order Apodiformes; family Apodidae; genus Hemiprocne; species Hemiprocne comata. The sequence continues at coordinate 11,327,569 of CM036587.1, forward strand.
TAATTCCTTCCTCTTATTGTTTCTTTGTCCTAAAACAAACTTTCCAATCATCAGGTTGATGACAGTTGTAGGTATTGTGAAGGTCAAAGAAGGCCGCTGGTTAAAGAAGTTTCCACATAAAAGCCTGAAGCAATTTACATTTTTCTTGTGCTTCTGATTTCCTAATGCAGCCACTAAAGAGGCAATTTGACAAACATAAAGTGCTCAGGGCTCTTTGTCCACAGTTGTCAACTGCTTTTTGTTCGGTATAAGCCCAGTGGAAAGGGCTTTAAACAGTCATTTTGTTAACATAGAACTTGGATTTAATACACAGGCATCTGTACCCAGTGGTGCTTTTTGCACTGTTCTTTGTGAACTGTAAATCCCCCGGGTGAGGAATGTGCAATCTACACGTGGGAGCTCATCCGCCTTCCCCTACTGCTCCTGCTTTTAAAGCAACTTCTCTTTAGTAGTCATTAGAGGAACACAATGAGAAAAGGTTTTATAAAAACAAACGAGCAGTATTCTTACTTGCACTTTTCCTAACCAACTTCATGTTCCTGAGTGCATACATTACACTTCATGCATCTATTTTTAAGTTTTATTGAAAAGCTTGAATAGAATTATCCACCAATGTGCCAATGTGCAAAGAAAAATCCCTCAACCTATAGCTCCATGAACATCATTTAAATCAGTGGATTTACAGGTTTATTATGAGGAAAGGCTGAGGGAGCTGGATCTCTTTAGCTTGGAGAAGAGGAGGCTGAGGGGTGACCTCATTTATGTTTACAAATACCTAAAGGGCAAATGTCAGAAGGACAGAACCAGGCTCTTCTCAGTGATGTCCAATGACAGGACAAGGGGCAACAGGTGCAAGCTGGAGCATAGGAAGCTCCACGTAAACAAAAGGAAAAACTTTTTCACTGTGAGGGTGACAGAACTCTGGAACAGGCTGACCAGAGAGGTTGTGGAGTCTCCTTCTCTGGAGACATTCAAACCCGCCTGGATGCGTTCCTGTGTCACCTACTCTAGGGGTTCCTGTTCTGGCAGGGGGGTTGGACTAGATGATCTTTCAAGGTCCCTTCCAACCCCTACCATTCTGTGATTGATAGGAAGGAAATAACTCAGTGCTTTGTTTCCTGTTCCTTTTTTGTTCCCTCGTTCCATTCATGCAGAAAATAGAGATACAGAAGAGCTGGTCTATCAAATAAGAGTAGTGGCTCATTAAACATACTTTCCCCTCTCTTCCAGCTGCAAATGCCAAATGCTGGCATAAAACCCTGTGACAGAAAATTATGAAATCTTTTAACCTTTTAAAATTTTTTTGGTGTATTAATCAACTGTCAGGGAAATACCAACTTACTTTGATACTTCAGTAACATCTATGAAAATATTTGGAGCCTTCCCAGGAACCCAAGGCAAAATGGGGACTGTAGACAGTGTGCAGAAGTTAAAGATAACCTGCAGGAAATGGATGGGTTTTGGAGACCATTGAGTCAATTGCCCTCCATACACTAACTAACTTAGGTCCATATTTAAATGATGGGATGTTACATTTAGGAGCAATGGTTTCCAAACTATTGCAATTGCACTAAAGATGCATGCCTTAGGTGAGTTTGGTATGTGCAGAACTTGGTGATTTTTGCTAGTTTCAAATTACTTGGGTTTGTTTTTCTTTAATGCAAATACTTATCAGCAACTGATACACAAACTAAATGTGAGTATCAGGCACTGCTGACTCTCAAGGATCCAGGATGTGCTCTGGCTGTGGCACCTGGATCCCCCTGGCATCTAAAGCTTTGTCAAGACTGCAAGAGGCAACTGGCTGCACTTTTAAACCCAGTTAAATGTAATCTCAGCAGTGAGATGGGAGATGCTGGGGAATGAGATGGCTTGGGACAAGGCTGCAATGCTTCCATGGGTTTCTGGGCACAGCAATATTCTGTGGGAAAACGTCATCCAACAAAAAAATCCCATCCTTGCAGACAAGAATAAAGCCCACCATTATAAATGAATAGCAGTTAAACTGGCACCAGTTGAAATTATTTTTCCAACACTGATCAGCAGGACTTAAATAGGTGTTAGAAAGGCATTACAAATCTCTGCTAAGGAAAAGAGAGGCAGGTACCTTCTGATCATTATAGTTATTGATCTTTTACATAGAAATTAACATGTAAAAATGACCGGACCATTAATAAAAAATACGCTGTTAAGTCCAGCTATCAGTCTGATTTACAAAAATTCTTAAACTATAAAATGCATATCCTTAAGGATACAGTTTGATCTTGCTGCTTCTTGGATTGCTAATGAGGCACTTTCTTTTTTTCCAGAGGAAATGAATTTTGCAGGAGCAAATAGCTGAAACTTGCTTTCAGATCTTCTAGCTCTAGTACAGGAAGGGAAAGACAAGGTGATACCAGGTCACATCAATAGATTATAAAACTATTGTATTTTTAAAATGCTGGTGAAAATCACAGAGTAAAAGAGAGGAGAGAAGAAAATTGGCTTGATCTCTGGATTTTCTCCTTGTAGACACTTATTTAAGATTTTTGTTAGCAAGAACCATTCAGAGGACTGAGATTCTCTCTGAACATTAGATCTTTCCTACATCATAGTTCATTGTACCTGCCTAAAAAGTGTGCACCAGGATTTCTTTTCATTGAAATGCGTCCTCATTTTTAGATTTTTTTCTCCTGTGCTCTTTTTTCCTTCCTTTTTTATTCCATGATTCTGGTCCTATTATACAGTCTCCTGGTAGCTCCTCACAGTTGCATGTCTTCCGTATGTTTAATGAGCATTCTTCTTTTCTGTCCTTCCATAGTTAATGAAACAGGCTCTGAAGCATCCCCCGTGATTATCACCACAGAGCAGGTATCTCCAGCCTGTTTTACACCTCAGCCTGTGGTAGTTCTATTTAGAAATGTATTTTCAAAGCCTGTTTGTATGAACACTCTATAAAGCAACGTGAAAAGCCTTCTTCCAGACACCACACAGGGGATCTTCCGCACCTCCCTCATTCAGAGAGCAGCAGAAGGAAATTTGAAAGGTCTGACACTATTTGTTCTTGCCAAGGCCATGCTGGTTGTCACTCAGCTCTACCTTCAGCTCCCATCACTCTTCCTTTCACCCTGGCTTCTGTGCCGTTGTTCTCTCCTCTGCAGCTTTGCTGCCAGCACACTGAGGGCCCTTCCACTGGCTGAACTTTTTGCTGCCTGTGGGATGCAGCTATCATTCCCTTGATTTTGCCATCTTTGCACTTTGGTTTGCATTTCTTTTTTGCTCTTTTTTTTCTAGGCATTCTAATGTTTTTCTATCTGTTGAGAAAACCCATGCAAAGCCTCTCACTCTTTGCATCTAATTATATTCCACCTCTCTGGCTGCTTCCTCAGTTTCTTCTCACTGCTGCGTCTATGTTTTCCCCTCTGCCTCTAGTCCTTCAGACCACGCTCTGACTTTTTCTCTTCTTTTTTCTCTTCCAAGAACCCCCAAAGCTATTTCTATCATCTTTAAAATCTATCCTTTACGCACTGATTCAAAACAACAAACAAAAAGCCCCTTTCAGCTCATCTACATCACATTATCCTCCACCACTGGAAACTAAGAGATAGAAACCTTTTAAATATCCGTGTCACTTCTGAAAATGAAGAGGAAATATTAAGCCTCTTCTACTGATTTAATTTGGGACCCATGAGCACTACAGTAATCCAGGATTAGATTCTCACAGCTATTTTTTAAAGCACGTGTAACAATATTCCTATCCACCAGTCTGACAGATCACAGCCATAACTTTTTACAAATTGACAACAATCCCACGGCTTCTGCCTTTTAAATAATGCCATTCTGAGTTTCCAGCTCTTATGAAGTAATTATGTTTTGCACTACATTTACAATGGAAATGGATTAATTCAGCCTAAAGAAACAGGCCTTTTCAAAGGCAATCTGTCTGAGGGAAAGTAGCTCTGCAATCTGAGAATTCACACAAAGCAAGCAGCTGATCTTGCCTACCCATACTGGGAGTTTCTTTTAAAAGGAAAGGTCTAATTACAGTTGACACTTTGAACCCAAATAATTCTGCTTTGCTGAAAGCTGACATACTTCTTCTGACATTGCTAGCATGGGGCACAATGTGCAGCAGTACCCATCCTCTCACCTCCAGTTCAACAGTAATAAGATACAATAGGACTTTTGTCTCATTTTGAAAGTCAGAACTTCAGCATTTTCCTTTGCATCATTGTGTCAGGGAAAGGGTTTAGAGAAAGATCAGGCCAGGCAAAATAATTAAAATCAAAGAGCTTGTGTAATTCATGTGTAGGGAATTATTACCACTGTATGAGTGGTAATAAACTCAGAGCAACAGTATTTATGCTTCTAAAGCATCATTTGAAGAATTTGCAAATGGTATTTTTAAAATTTGACAGATGACCTCAAGAGATAAATCCACTTAAACAAATCATATTCTTTTTAAATAAATGTCATTCTTCCTACTCACAGCAACATCCTCCATTTTCTTATAAGCATTTCAGTCTGAGGTCAGGGAAAACCCATGAGTACCACCTAAGAGACGTGAGGGTATCAAAACCTACTAGTGTATTCATGAAGGATGGAGAAGAATCTAGGTAATTTCATCCAGGCTAATTTTCTACATCTCATCTAACTCAATACTAAGGCCTGATAACCCTATTTAAAATGCATTTCTTATCCCAGTGAGGGGTGACCTTGCTATCACTTGCTAGTCCAGCCTGGAGTACTTGGCTCTTTCTCTATTAAACTCTTTTCACAGCCTCAACATCTTTTATTTTAAAAATACTTCTGCACCAACATTTATGCTCTAATTATGAATTTAAAAGCTTCCAACGCTATACAAGGAGTTTAAACTTGATCAGGTGGCTTAATACTTGGTAAGCTGTGCCTTGCTCCTTGCAATGTTTCTAATATTTATCTTGTTTGTGTTTTTTCTTTTCTTTCTTGTTTGTGTTTTGTTACTTCTATGGACTCTGAGAAATGCCACCTCCTAATCATACTGCCTTTCTAGCAGCCCAGAGCATGAAGGTAAACCTCCTGGTGCTTCTGAGTACCCTCCTTAAACTTGGGTTATTCACCAAACACTGATTTCCATTTTGCATTGATTATTTTTTCTCAGCTTAAAGCAGTTTGAACGGCAGATTCAGCCTATCTTGGCAACCATGCTGCTTTTGAAAAGCAATCAGAAGGGCATTGTTTGGAAAAGTCCACGCTTTAAAATATCTTTTTGGTCCCTTACAGCCAGACCATCAAACAGCTGTGCAGCATTAACAGAAGTGAATTGCAAAAGTTTATATTCTTTCAGGCTGATAATAACAAAAATTTTGTTTCTTCTCTGTCTGCCAGATTTATCTCTCACGAATGACAGAATGAAAGGGGGGGGGGGGGTGGGGGGAAGAGAGAAAGATAGAGAAGTTGCTTCTCTCCTTGTTTACATCTCATGGCTGGGCTGACTCCACCTGTTCAATAGGGACTTGTTTCTATCATTGCAGCAACTGCCCTGGGACAGGGCACTTCAAGGAAGGAGCTACTGTTACTTTCAAGCTCTACACACCATTTAAATTCCAATGCCATATGCAATCCCCTCAGGCAGGTCTATAAAAAGGATCAGTCCACTTGCTGATATGGAAAACATTTATAGATCTGTTCAGATGCCTCATCCCCAGAGAGGCAACATGTTCCTTAAATTTCCTAGCTTCAAATGAGGAAACTTTTGGAACTAGATTTCCTAGTTTCCAAAAGTTCCATAGCCCCAAAGCCCACATGTGCTTTGGCCATGCCCAGAAAAATATGTCTCAATAGTTCCGAGCAGTTAAGATTCAGCTGATCCCAAATGTTTGAAAAAATCCAGAAACCCTTCTGAGGTCTGATTTGGAAGTCCTGCTCTGAAAACCCTGACCTGGCTGGACTCATGCAGTGCTCAGCTGTAGGGAAGGGATGGTTACACTGCAGAATGGGAGGCAAAGGAGCACTTCCCTGCCGGGACATCTCAAACCACCTCTTATAATTTATAGTCCTACTTCACCAGGTTGGAAGACAGACAGGGTTTGTGACCTGCCCTATGGAAGTGCTCTGTTGCATGGGAAAATTACATATGCAGCATACATATGATAAAAAAAAAAGGGGAAAGTGAGAAGAAAAAAAAATGACTTTTCATCCTCATGGTTCATCCAGGACAAAGGGTATCTGGTATTCAGTCTCTCCTCCAAATGGGTATGTACACATTCTGTTTCAAGATACTGCTGTTCTGGCTTGTAATAAAATGTATTTTTAAACCCAAGAACTGTTGGACTACACAGTGAATGTGCACTTAAAATTACAGCACTTGGGATGTGATCATTTTTAAAGAAGATAACATCTGTTTGAAAGCTGAACAAGAATTGAGCTCATGGGTTTGCAGGAACTTACTAAATAACATAAGACAGATTGTCTTTCTTTCATACAAAACTTACATCTCTTTTTTTTTTTTTTCTTTAAAAGGAGAACTACAAACACTATGCAAAGTAAAGTCAAAGGTTGCTAACACTTCACTCTACAAATAGTGTTTACCAGTAATTATTTGCTCGGTCAAGTTGGTACTAGTGCTGGTGTGTTTCCACTCCAGAAATAACCATACAGTTTTTACATTGTATATGTCACTGCCCCTTGTCTCTGCAGACTTCTTTAGCTTCACACCCTCCTGCATTAGCAGAGCTACACTCCACACACACCAGGATTTCAGGCTTCTCACTACAGTACTTTTTAAAACAAAAGTGTTTGCTTCACATCCGTACATCAGTTGAGTTTTGCCGGTGTGAGGAAGGGAAGAGGCGAAGGTTTCTGCATGGTTATTGTAGCTGGTATTTAAGATCAAAGGCTCTTTCTCTCTCTTTACCCCAGATATTTTAGGTTTACAAGGGTTCCATGGTAAATACATGCAATAAGTAGCTCATGATCCTCAATAGAGTCATTTGGGTCTGTGTCTCTGACACACTGTGTCCCACATTGCCTTCAATGCAGAGTGCAAGGCTGACACCTCTGAAGCCTTCAGAGGGACATCCTGCATGTCTAATTCAAATACTTATGTGTAGACCTAATTGCATATGCAGAAATAAATACATGTTTACCTATACTTACATGTAAAAGTTTTTTATAAAAACTTTCACTCACAGGGAGAAATTAGTTTGGTATATTATTTAGATTATAAACCAATAGAACCACCCATATAAAATGTTCAACGTAACATAATGGTTTGAGGACAAAAGTGGGTGAGACTTGTATTTAGATGGCAGTCTCACTATTTTTAGTACTCTGAAGTGAAAAATCACAGCAAAACCCAACCTATCCCAGAAGAACAGTGTGTCGGATGGGGCCTGGAGAAGACTCAGGCTAACAGTACAAGGAGCAGATGCAGACAAACCCCTCCAGCACTGCTTTTGCAAGGCAGGCTGCATTGCCTGGCCAGGGCTCTCTGCAAGCTGCCCTTCAGAGACACAATGAACATAAGCAACTTAGGCACATGGGGTCTCCTTCTGGAGGCCTCAGAGGCATCTTCCTCCCTCCATTTGCAATATAGAGAATTTACAGATTTCATTTATGTTCAAAAGAAATCTCAGTAGGGGAGGAAATTAGCTACTTCAGCTTGTATCATAGAACCATAGAACGGCTAGGGTTGGAAGGGACCTTAAACATCATCTAGATCCAACCTCCCTGCATGGCCAGGGACACCTCCCACTAGACCAGGTTGCTCCAAGACCCATCCAGCCTCACCTTGAACACTTCCAGGGATGGGGCAGCCACAGTTTCTCTGGACAACCCGTTCCAGTGTCTCACCACCCTCACAGGACATTTTTTCTTCCTAATATCTAACCTAAATCTACCCTCTTCCAGTTTAAAGCCATTACCCACTGTGCTATCACTCCATGCTCTTATAAAAAGCCCCTCCCCAGCTTTCCTATAGCCCCTTCAGCTACTGGAAGGCTGCTATAAGGTCTTCCCCAGCTTTCTTTTCTCCAGGCTGAACAACCCCAACTTTCCCAAATGCACATTTTTGCTGCACAGATCATTTGAGCTACAAGTTTTAAGACATTAACATTACAATATTAATCCAGATAGAACAGGAAACATTGATTTGTGGGAACAGATGCAACTGTGAGTGACTGGAAGAACAAGGAGAACTGAGAGCTATTAAGCACAGGAACTTGTAGATGAATCCCTCAGCTGACGAAGGTAGTGGCAGCAGAGAGTTACATTTTTCTGCAAAGAGGAGAAATAGAAAAACTGTAGTTTTATTCTAGCAAGATCAGTTTTCAGTGACTTCAAGCCTATTTATTTTACTTATTAATTCTATTTTTCTTTTTTCTTTTTCTTTTTAAATATTTTTTTCATTGGTGTTGGCACCCAGAATAGTTTTCACACATTCGTCTGTCTGCCTGTGGATGATTTTCTTTTCTGCTCACTGAAATTGCACCAAGATATCAGTATTTTATTATTTTTGAGGTTTCTCCCTCAGTAGGCAGAAAAGGATGGGATAGGGAGAGGTGGCAAAAGAAGGAGAGCAAAAGAAATTATACAGTCAGGCCTACACAATAAAGCTTCTGATAATCTCCATCCCAGAAAATGCTTCAGCACTGGAGAGATTAATCACAGCCATGTAGAAGAGCAATGATTCTTCACATTGTATAATAAATGCTGTCAGCTGCATAAAGTGACCACATTTGCAACACTGAGGGAGAACTGGACCATTTTCTCATCACAAAACAAAGATATATATTGGACAAGAACAAATTATGAAACTTGAATGTTTTATTTTAATTTGTTAAGTGTTATTTTATGAAGTTGAAGCAATTTCCTATATAAAAATATAAATCATTGGGAAAACTTTTTATCCTGGTAAGTACTTGATTCTACTGGAAGTTTCTACTAATAATATATGCAAACAAATCCAACAGTTGCTCGTTTCTTTCTCTCTCAAAGGCAAGTTTTTCCTGTCTTTTTCCTTTGTCAACATGACTGGCCAGAGCCAGACAAAAGATTGAGTTTCTTCAATAAAGCTCTTCTGGTTTAGTTAGTTTATTGAAGTTCTAGTGGTATGTTCTCACTGAGGACCACAGGCATGATGGTTTCTGTTGGACAGGTGTCATAGTAGGTGATAGTTTAATTCTAGGGCAAAACCTTTAGGACACTTAAGTGTTTGTGTGTGAAAGCAGAGTGAGGCATGCAAGAGCAACATCCAGCATTATTCAGGCTGTGCAGAGCAACAAAAGACTGGCTTCCTATGAGCCTGCCAATACTCTCAATGTCTGAAATGGTCAAGTCTTCAACTTAGGTGCAGAAGAAAGCAAATTAATCCCTCCCCTCTGAACTATGTGCCCTCTGCCTCCATTATTTAAGTCACTTCTAGCAAAAGAAACTAAGCTATCCATTTGACAATATTTTAGGCTTTACCTTGTTAAGTTTGTCATAACTCTGTTTAATTGCAGCTTGTCATTATTCAACTTCTGAAGGACCTTGAAGCACTTCACAAATCATACCACAAACTATAACTGGGGCTACTCAGTTAAGCACCCAAAGGTATCTGTACAGTTATGCCAATTTTCACGTCACAATTCTGTTATTTTGATTATTATCTTCTGAGTCTCAGTATGAAAATGCTCTAGACAGCATGAAGAAAATCCAGTCTCTAAATGTTAGATTAATATGTACCACTGTAATACCATATCTGGGATCATGCAATTAGGATAAAATGTACTTACCTGCTAATATAAACACCAGGAACTTGTTCTCCTGATATATCTGTAGATATATATTCCAGCGTAGAGATAAGTGAGTAGAAATATCAGGATATCTCTATCCACATCTTGCTTTTAAACCTGTGGGTTTGTCTCATTCTATCAACTGCAGATATTTTCTTGGTTTTCTTCCACCAATTCCTGAAATAATCTAGAATCTGATAGCCAAAGGGATGACTACTTATCTCTTTTTTTGTTTTTAAAGATAAAAATACAACTTACTCTCTACATCTATGTCATGCAGCAGGTATGAAACCTTCACAAGCCTCACCTCTGAAGTTTTCCTAGTAGCAACTTCTAACGTCAAGAAAACTGAGGTCTGTAGTTCCTGCCCATGCAATGTTTCTACCAGCTTTTACTATTACTTGCATTTCATGGTTTTCAACCAGAACCATTTATCTCTCATTGTCTTTTCAAAAATAACACAGAATTCCTGAATTTCTAGTGCATGGCTTGTACTCTGAATTTCAAACTAGTTACTTACTCCATTAGCAAATGTTGCCTCTGTTGGAGTAGCCACTCAATTTGGGTGCATGATACAATTACTTTCTAGGTAGTTACGTAAATGACTGAAAGTGGCATCATGAGTGTCACCAAGATGAACCCATAAACTTACTTCCTAAAAGAGGGAAATGATCAAATTATGTATTGTGGCAAAGTTATAAATGGAGAGAACTTTTGAATCTTTCTAGGCTGCAAGTACAAAAAAAAAAAAAAAAAAAGCCTGGCACTGGTTTTGTGTTAACATGCCACTTATTAATAAAGCATGAAAGGTCATCTTTTAAACAAAAATAAAAACTTTATCTTTGCCTAGATAACTGCATTTACAGCAAAGGTGTGTGTCTACCAATATAAAACATATTGAGGTGTGTTAGTCCCAAGCAAAGGATTTGCAGGTTGGTCTGAAAATGTCTCCTTGAAGTGCATTCTAGGCCCCAGTTGTCTTGATGACAATGTCTGCATATAGTGTGTATTGGAGTCTGAGTCATTACAGGGCCTTTACTCAGAAGTAATAAAATGTTAAAAATCTGCTTTGCAGAACTGATTCAGGACCTATGGTATGGGAAGTCCCAACGTCAGTGAGCAAGAGCAAAGGTAGAGATGCATCATGCATAAAAGTACTCAGAGGCAACTGAGAACAGTCTTGAACCAGGAACCTGTGTGTGAGGGGGAAATAATTTCATCTGCAGCCCTGGCTTTAGCATTTTATACCATCTGATTTAGCTTATAGTTGCTCTAAATCCCTTTCTTTGCTCCACTTAATACTTAGCAATAGCAATTTAGGTGTCCATCAAAACATTGTGAATTCTTTGTGCCAGACAGCTAACATATAAGAGCTGCAGCACTGAATATTTCATTGGATTTTTTTATTCTTTTTTTCCCAAGAGAAATTGTAGTTTTATTACAGGGTGTTGTGACCAGGACACCCATAATTAGTTCTCCTGCAGTCATCAGCTTCTCTAATACATAAATGTGACCTAACCAGACTGTCCGCCCAAGCGTTTATCATCCATTTTGATTCTGTGACTCTACTGTTCCCTCTATGCATATTAGAGTCTATAACTTCCCCTGGCTGCATGCCAGATGAAGAAAAGGGGTGGTTACTGGCTTTTATATAGTTCCATGACCTCTCTGAGTCTAACAGCAAATTGCCAGTGCAGCTGTCAGCTGGATGGTTTGTGTTTGGCTAAAAGCAAATGTCAATAACAATCAGCATCTGTTGTGGGTCCTACACTACTGGGCACATCTTCAAGTGTGAAGCACAGCTCCTAGCAAAGCCATGTATTTAGCTGCCTAAATATGGATCAGGAGGGCCCATTTTTTATTGTTGCTGCAGTTTTGATGTTCGTATGCATGAGCAGTGTTGCTTCTCCCTGCCTGTTCCAGCTACCTTGGACTAGAGATGACTAACATGTGGGTAAGAGGAAAAGTTTATTTTAGAAGGATTAAGTTTTAATCCACAGTGAATTCCATATATTACATGATACTGACTATTTTTAAACATTACCTGTCTTTTTGCATAATAAAGTCTCAGGGAGGACTCTAAATAGTGCTAACTGTGCTGCTTATCCTTCAGTTTAACCTTTAAAATCTCATAAAATTTAGTCTGACTTCTATATAGTGCCTTTCTCTAAAGACTTGACCTACTGAGGACTGAAATCAACTTCAGATAAAGGGCATGGTACAGAGATAACAAGGGACACCCAAATGTCCACAGTGGTAGAGAACCAAATAGTTCAGATGTACTTAAATGATCCTGTGGACAGTCTACATCTCATGGAAAGGACAGGGAAAAAAACCATGGTTATTTCCAGATCAAGAACTTGCATTCAAAATCAATCTGGAAGTGCATCCAGCTTGTGTTCGCAGAGTTTTCTATCATGCAAATACATCCCAGGTGACTCCCACTGGCCTCTGGCAATAACTCACCATCCCAAACATTCACATTCCAAAAAAGATTTGAAATCAATCCCTGGATCATCAAATTTTGAAAAATACATGAAGGATAGAGCTCATTTTAAATTACAGTGACCCATTATTAAAGTAAGGAATTGTTTCTGGAGAAATTATCTCAGTTCCTGGCAATTGCCATTCACTCCTGGAAAGCCAGGTGAACGGAGTATTAATCTATTTAATCTCAGCTTCTGGTATCAAGGATGGCAATATTCCACTTGAACATAAATGTAAGTAGGTTACTCTTCATCCTAGGGCTGATTCCACTGCTTTAGCAGTACATTAGTTGTTCATTGCCAGGATTTATGGTTATCTAATAGGTTGCTTAGACAAGGATTCCTGTGCTATTTTTAACCAGTTTTTCTCTCTATTTTTACTTCTCCTTTTAGGCCAAAGATTCAGAATTCCTCTAGTATTTAACCTCAGGGCAGACTTTCTCCCCTTATCTTTCTCATTTAGACAAGAACATTTTCCTTTTTTTCTTTCCTCCTGCCTGTTGACCTGTTCCTGTTGAAAGGGTGTGTAGTCAGCACAGCAGGAGGCTTTGTAAACCTCCCCAACACCCGCTCAGAGTGGAGACACTGGGCTCATTATGGGTATTGCCAAAGTTCATGGAAAACTGAGCACCTCATTCCTCCAGCTTCTTCTAAAAAATTCTTCTTCTAAACATCAAACTAGACTGCGTTCAATCTTCTGCTGATGTAGACTTTCTGTATAGACTCAGACACAGACTCATTGCCTACATGAACACCACAGAGACTAAAGAAAGTGACAAGTCATCTGATACTTATGCATGACCTGTATTTCTCAAGATATCTTACCAGTCAGCATCAAGCCAATATTCTATTTACCCTTAGACCTCAAACTTCCTCTGATTTCAGCTTTAAAAAAAAATAAATCTTATTACAATGCAGTTTTTAAATGGCCAGTTTTACTCATCATCAAAAAATAAACATCTTCAGATTTGTTTGTTGTCTGAGCCTTCAAAATCAGTGTAAAAAGATTCAAAGGGAAAGCAAAAGGAATGTCTGTAGCTGAGTCTACATCAGCCTGCACAACTAACCTCTTTAATACCAAAGGAATTTGTTATGATCTCTGTTATTCCTGAGACTACATAAATTAAAATAATAAGACAGCTAAAATAAAGTGTTACCAGATTTTAATCTCTAAAAGTGGTATGAAATATTTTCCAGTAAATAAAGGCAGAAAGAACTAATGTTCTAGAGCTTTTAGCCGATTTATGTGAAAGACTAAAATAAACCTAGATTCTGAGTTTTGATCAATAATAAAAATGTGTGGTCTAGAAAATAGTCTAACAAATGGATACATTGCACGCCAGCAGAAAATACGAGTATTTGTTAGTAAAATATTTTGGTGGGGGAGAGTCACTCTGCACTTTGGGGGGCCCTGTGCTAGCTTTGAAGGAAATTAAGCTATTTTGGGTTGTTATTACAAGAAATCATTCATAGACCTAGACCTCTTTGGAAAGAATGCTAACAATTCCAAATGTCATAGGCAGTATTGACATGCGCTTTGGAAAAGGATCACATTCAGTGTAAAACACAGAGTCAAGAGCAGGATTTTGGCAGCCATGAGAGATTTCTTTCCAGGTTTAGGCCCTGATTAATTCACTTACTTTTTTTTTGCTTCTCCTTATATAATACAACTGTGGAAGAATGAGCAAAAAAGCCTTTTCATCAGTCAGAATAGGAGGAGGACTTGGTTCATGAGGGTTTTGTACCTTCTTAGAAAATCTTTTAACTGTGCAGGATGTAGGAACACAGAATAGATGGTGTTTGAACCTTGGATGCTTGTGACAGAGAGAAAAGGCACAGTTTTCTCATCTTTTCACTTCGTATTGCAAGTATCAGTATCAGTCTTACACTTTTTCCTAGGACACGTTTCCTAATATCCCCACTGGCACAATTAATCCATAAGTGGTGAGAAAGAGGGGGACAGTGGAATGACCTTCAAAAAAAGCACCACATCCACCTGAGAGGTGCTGGTGACAACAGCCCCAGAGGTAGTCCTGCAGGAGGGACCGTGCTGCTTGGTGCAGAGGAGGCTGCTGACACAGCCAGGCTTCATAGCCTGTAGGACATCTTCAGCTGGATTCAACGGGTAGCTTTGACAGTCTCTGGGCCAAATCATTCCTGAGCGGCACCTGAGTCGCACTGAATCTTCTTATGTCAGAAACAAATCCCCAGCCTGTGCCTGTTTATATTTTTCCTACTTTAAATTAGGACATAGCTGAAATCTGTAGCTACAAAGATCACGGGTTGCACATGATGGGAGCTTCTAAACCCCGAGACCCAGCCGAGAGGGTGGCACAGGGTTGTGCATTTGCCTTTGCTGGGGCAACTCAGATTTCACAAACACCACTCAGGCAGGGGCAAAGCCCCATCTTCTGTTCCCTCCACACCCATCAGACACCTCCACATCCGAACAACACCAGGACAGTGGACAGCTTGTGGCTGGAAACATGAGGGAGACAGGGCAAGGGGGAAGCCAGGAAATCCAGGTGACATCTCACAGTCCAACAAGCCAGTGAAGTTACCGAAAGATGCCTAAACCCCATCTTAAAAATTAAAACTTTTCTATAAATTCTCCATAAGACCTGAGCCTGAACATGACATTTGAACACTGTTCCCATCAGGTGTTCAGGCACGCTAACATTGGCTCTGTCCCCCGACGCTGATAGTGAATCTCAGCACTCAATTCACCTGCCTCGTTGGCATTTTGTCCTGGGATTTGAGATGCTCCAGGACACCCAAGGCACCTGCATAGGGCTGGGAGGACCAGTGGGGATTTCTGTGCCCTTCTGGAACCAGGAGGGCCCATGGTCATCGGGTGTCTCAGGTGTCGCTACACACCTGTATGTGGGCAACTGGATTGAACATTGACTGTCCCTCTTTTACATACAGTAGAAAATTAAAATAATTTTTATTTTCAAGAATATAATTTCAAAATATTTTTCTTCTAAGTGATGCCCTAAGAGTTTTGGAGGCTTTGTCTGATGTCAGCAGTTAGCTGAAAATCTTTGTGAAACAAATTCCTTCCCCTGTACCCTGCAGTCACTTGCTGATCTTTGCTGCCTTGCCAGATTTTGTACTTTTTGTCACTTGTTCTTCGCTCAGCAGATGAACATTAGTTTAGAAACAAATGAAAGAGGAGTAAAAGCAGATGCTAAATAAAGTAACACATGTTAATGGCCATCCTACAATTTTTTGCACTTTAGCCAAAATTGTCTCTAACAGTGAAGGAAAGGAAGAGGATGGGAAGAAGATGCTTCTATCGCCTGTAGAAATTGATTGTAAATTGGCCTGAAGCTTTACATAAACACCTTTCTTTTGCCATAGGTGAAGAATAAAAATACTAAAATAATCCTGTAGGGTAGCTACACCTCACATTGATAACCCTGGGAGGTGCCTATAGACTTCTGTGAATCAAATTTAAGCTTCAAACAGAGGTGAAAAGAAAATAAAAACTGGATTCACCCTAGAACATGTTTCCTGGTAAAATATAACTACCACTAGTATGCTCTAGTATTAGATCTGAAAAAAAATCAAGGCACAAAACAGAAGAAAATTATTCTAATGCAAACAATTATTTTAATACATGACAGTGAAGATGTACAGGAACAATATATTAGCTTGTCAGGAAAAAAAAAATTGGAATAACAAGTCACACTCCCTGTAGGAGAACCTAAATAAATACACTCAAAACAAAACTAAGAACCATATGTCCTCCTTTTGAAACATGAGGGAAAAGTAAAACAACCAACAAAAGGATAATAGAGAAAACAGCATGGAGAGAAAAATATTGAAGTAACGGGTTATAAAAGCTGTTGCCAGAATGTTGCATAACGATCTTTTATGAACAAACAGAACTGGAAATGTTGCCCTCTTGCTTTCCAAGAAACTTCCAATGAGTCAGGAATGTGACATGTTTAAAAAGGAGGACAATTTTTTTTTCCCCTCTGAAGCAGTGAGAATTGGGCACTTTATGTACACTTTTAGAAGTATATATGTTCTGCTAACTTTTCAACATGCCTCATGTTCTGTCTATTTTTTGTCAGCTCTGGGGAATTGAGTAACACACTTTAAGCATGATGGAACTTGAGAGTTCCTCAAATTCAGATTTCTAAAGAGATAAATAGATTATCAAACGTAGTCTGGGATTATATTTATTTTTTCTGTGCAAGTCTGGGAATTTTTAGTCACATTTATTTTCCTGGATTTTCATAATCTCCTTTTCTTTCTCAGATAAGAGGGAAAAGAGCTGCTCCATGGTGGGTGGAAGGAGGGGCTGTTCTGCAAAGTTATTACTCAGTGGTATAAATCAGTGTTTTCCATGCCCTGAGGTACAGCCACTGTGGGAGCTATAAGAAAATCTAAATATTAAGGCCTGCTAACAAAAGCTTGCAGCCATTCAGTCCCCAGCTGAAGGCAAAGAGAGAAGACATTATCACTGCTGCTGCATGTGCAACCCTTTGTTCTCCCTTCTCCTGCCCCATCTCCCCTCCTTGTGAAGGAACAGTGGGCTGGAAAACTTAGCTCCCTGGCAGACATGACCATTCCAGCCAGTAAGTAGGGGTTGTTCCTGGATGGTAAGTTTATCTGGCCTGTTGCAGTAGCCCTGGCAGCTAGAGGAGTTCCCACTGTATTCACACTCTTCCCATGGCCTGGCTACCTGCTACCAATAAACCTCAACATGGGGGTTGCAATGAAGGAATGTGATGGGTTCAAATCTGAAGGACAAAGTGGAGTGCTGGGATGGGGAAGAAGTGATTAAAGGAGGATAGATGAGCCCGAAGAGCAAATACAGATGTACCACACCTTAGGATGTTATTCTGGCCTGGCTGGTAAGCATGATGCTTTCTCATTTTGGACAATTTCCATTTGTGAGAGTGACTTGTTATTCCATAGCAGTCTTCCATTAAGTATTCAACAAGACAGGTCATTGAGGTTGTGTCTGTATCAGTAATCTAATGAGTCCATCTACAGTGGTAAATAACACAGACCACTGCTGCCTGCAAAGCTGTGTAGGACCTACTCAGTGGGCCCCTGTCACTCACCAGACCAGGCAGCTGCATTCAAACCCCTTAGCAGCAGGTGACTCCTGTCTGTACCATGTCCTGCAAGAAGTCTCAACATCTCATGGCAGGAAACCACTGAGAGCTAGCTGCAGTTGTTCCAGGACAATCTTCACAGTTTAATCTTTGGAACAGTTGTAGTCCTGGGTTCCTATCCCCTGGGCCTACTTAGTTTACTAGTAGAGCCACAGCTAACAAGGCTAGGATGTAGCTATCATATTTTCAACATGGTTTTGGCTCTCCTAAGGCAAGGTATAGGCACAGTCTGGATGACAGGAAAGGCCAGGGACTGGTACCAGTTAGCAGTATGGACCACTATGGGCCAGTATGTGCCACCTTCAGCCAAGACCTAATAACCTACTAACACAGCTATAGTAAATATACAAGCCTGTATTTTCCTGGGTTTGGAAGACTGATGGCCCAGGAATTACTGCTGACCTGACTATGTGGATCCCACAAACTTTGAAGAAGACTCATTAATATTTTTCATACCTGCTGCGAAACCCTTTAGAAAACATTCCTCCTGCACAAGGAAAGTAAGCAATTAAAACTTTGTCTAAGGGATGGGATGGAAAAAAACATGAAAATTGTACATCTTCTACAAAACAGTAATTTAAACTCACAAAGGTAAGAGTTTCTGGTCGAGCTACTACATAGTGGGATACTGTGTTTTGAGAAAAAATGTGCCAAGCTGCATCACAAATAGTCTATCATGATTTATTTTATGAGAATGTCCAATTATTTTGTTGGGTTAATTTAAGAACATGTCTACATAAGTGTATTAGTCCAGATCTGGAGGGTGCTTTGTTCCCATTTCCCATTATTTGATTCACTTCATGGGTAGGTCTTGGAAAGCATGAAGAGTTTTCTCTGGATGAAACCTGAAGGTAACTCCAAGCATGTTCCTCATGGGCTCCAAATGCAAAGGGCGGTTCAAGTCCAGGACACACACCTACAGTTAACCCAAAGTGAAACCCACTGAAGTGTGCATGCTAGAGGCACTAACACCAAATGTTACACATATCTGCTCCCACTTTCTGCCCTACTTGCTGGTGTAGACATACCCTATAGTGCTTTCTGTCTATAGCCTAGATACTAGTGTCCTTTTAAAATCTTGAAGGATAGTAGATTAAACAGGCAAAGCAGAAATTTAACATGCTTCGTTGAAATTTCAGAAAGAAGAAAGCCACAAGCATTGTGCTATAACATGTGAAGGGTAAAGGAGTCCAGGAAGGCTGGATATACTTCCAGAGGGAAGTCTTAAAGGCCCAGGAGCAGGCTGTTCCTATGTGCCAAAAGACGAGCCGTGGGGGAAGAAGACCATCCTGGCTGAACAGAAAGATTTGGGGACTGTTTAGTCTGAAGAAAAGGAGACTGAGGGGGGGACCTCATCACCCTCTACAACTACCTGAAAGGACATTGTAAAGAGCTAGGCTCTGGTCTCTACTCACAAGTAACTCATGATAGAATAAGAGGAAATGGCTTCAATCTGCACCAGGGGAGGTTTAAACTAGACATTAGGAAGAACTTTTCTACTGAAAGGGTTGTCAGAAATTGGAACATGGTGCCCAGGGAGGTGATTGGGTCACCATCCCTGGATGTGTTCAAAAGTCAACTAGATGTGGTGCTTGGGAATATGGCTTAGTGCTGGACTTGGTAGAGTAGGGTTAATGGTTGGACCAGATGATCTTGAAGGTCTTTTCCAATTAAGTGATTCTATGATTCCATGTCTAAAGAAAATCCAATCCTTTGATATTAATGGTGGGGTTTGTATTGATTGTGCATTTCTTGGCCTGAAATAATAGTTTTGGCATAGTGTCCAACCAGCAAGTTGTCAAAAAATTTAGCCTTAGAGTTCCAATTAACTGAGCCAGATTTGTTTAGTCAGATACCCTGGTTGTATACGTACAGTGTTACTTATGTCCAGTGCTGCCATATCTGTGAGGCACAGTGGATTACACTCACAGTGCAATATTTAATGTCTGTAGAAATACTTGATACAGGAGGCTGTGAAACTGTGAAAACAGAGCTTCAGGTATTCACCATTCTAATTTCTTCAGTACTCAAACATTTCCACTGAATAATAGTATAAAATGCTTAAAACCTACCAAATGGACAGTAAGGGAATAATTAATTATCATCACTATCATTTATGAGCATCTGAAATCAGAAATCTTAGAGTTTAGATTTTTAGGACATTTGGAAGTCCCCAGAGGAGATCAGAGTAAACACCCATAAGCAACCTTCATTTCAGTGGCTGCAGTTGTTGATAGCAGGATGTTTGGGTCAGTACAAGAACCACAATTGAGAGTTTCATAAATCACTTGTGAACTGATTGAAGAAAAATATTTTCTTTAAATATGAAGGAGTTTAAGCTGTAAAAGTAAGGCCAGTCATAGTGGTTAAATATTCTCTTGTGACTTTCTAAATACAGGCAAACACATCCCTGAATTCTGTTTCTGTACAAACAGGATATTGGCTGAACATGGTACAAGTGAATCTGCTAGTCAAACACTTAAATGTTTGCAGAATGCATCTATCTGTGAATAGAGGTGTTATGTACTGTTCACAGGCTCTATAAAGTAAGAACTTAATATGGAGTCTATTATACTGCATGTGTCACATGGAAGCACATACTCTTTTATCATGGCTTAATAACATTTGAGATATTAGTTATTAAGACTGTATGTATGTACAGTATTATTCTTTGTCTTTTATTGTTAAGCAGAAGTAAAAGTAAAAATACTGAGCTACAGCATAAGTCCTTCACTCCCTTTGCAGATAGGTCATCTACTCCTTTGAGTATTTCCCCATCTATACAGATACAGCATTCACAGTCTGGACGCAGATTACAGGAGTTTATGTCTGAGAAGTTGGAATAGTTAAAAGATAAAATGTGATATAACTGAAAGGCAATATCTGAAAGGGCAGCTGAAAGCACAAGAGATGTAGACACATGAAACAAAGCAGAACAGCTTGGTTGGAAATGAAAGGGGGATGTGTGAAGTGCAGTCTTTGAGGTGTGGAAACCACACAGCATCTACAAGAAAGACATCCTGTGCACGGGATGTCAAAGGAAATCAGATGAGCATACTGAAACTTGGGGTCTACTTTCCAAGTGACCTGTATGCTTATTTCCTAGTAACAAATGACCCTTTAGAGAAAGAACAAATATACCTTGGTTACATTTTTCCAAACAAAAGAGACAGCTAAATGGAAAGCTGGAGGACAGAGTGAATCAGTGGTGGCAGGGTAAAGAAAAAGGAAAGCAAAACAGGAGGAGGAAATATGATAAATGCAGTGCAAAGGGAGCCTGACTAGAAAAGTCCAAATCACAGCAGATGACTTATTGAACTAATGCTAATGTAAATAAAAACCAAAATCACTCTTCAAAATCTAAATGCAATGGATATGTGCATTGATGTTCCCCAGCTGGCATGCTATAAATAGCATAGAAAAGGTAGCTGGAGATCAGAATCCAGTAGGAGCCATCCAAGGGCAGGGTAGAGGCTGAGAAAAGGCCAGATTCAGCAAACTACAGATAACTGAGGAGCAGAATGCTAGCAGAAGGAATGAGCCATTCATGGAAGGCAGGGTGACAGCTCCCCAGCACCCCTCTGGTCACTGTGTCCCTTGGAAAGCCTTTCTTACCAGCAGCACAACAGCAATAGCTACACTCTGCAGCTACGTTTCAGGCTTGGTGGTATCCTCTCAGACAGTTGTTTTATCTATAATTCCAGTTGTAGTATTCTCAAACTAGTGTAAACAAGATCTTTCTGGCCCTTTTCCTACATCCTGGATCCAATCATGAGACCTCATGGCCAGATCATTTCACAGCTGCTTTAGGGGTTCTGTACATTATTACACAAATATTTACTTTCCAGAAGGAGGAACCAAATGCATTAGACCCAAGTATCAAAAGCTTTGTTCCTTCCAGCTTCCTCCTGTGAGGGTTTGACAAGCTGAAAGAAATTAGAAAGATGAAGACAACACTGTGTACAATGCAGAGTGTCATTAAGATGTCAGACCTTCACCTAAGAGCTTCGCTGCTGCAGTGTCCCTACAGCTAGCAGAGCACAGGGAAATCATACAACCAGCAAATGCCCTATGGAGGACCTCTCCAGCCCCGGTAGCTAAAAGTAATTTACAGTGTTTGGTTGGGAAGCAGCCTTCAACACAAGCCAGTTCTTTCCAAGTGAGGCTCTGACACAGACCTTCCTCTGCAGGGGGATACATTTTGATCTGCTGTGACATGCCTCCACTGGTCCACTTCCTCGCAGAAAAGCAGAGCTTGAAAAATTGCAAAATCACTGTGCAGATTAAAAGCCAAAGTTTTGCCTTCAAGGCAACTTAAGGTTTGAAAACCAGGTCCAAGTTCTTCCATCAGTTAGGCAGTCTGAAAAATGTCGAGGAGTACTCAGAATTTCAAAAGCGAAAAGATGGGCAGCTTTGCATCGCTGAAGACAACCAAGCGCAAGCTCTGAAAAAGCAGATCCTGTTAAAGCAACATGGGATTTCTCAGGCCCTGAAAAAATCTCACATTACTGACTGCCTTTGAAAACTTGTGGTCAAACTGCTGTCTATTTTCTGGCTGTAATCATACATCACATAAACTTGGATCTCAAAATGATACCACACGGAAAGTGTCAGTCTGGACTGACTCCAAGGGATACATTTAGGCATTTCTTTTCATTTAAATTATATGTAACCAAAGTGATCTTAGGTTGCTATGAATAAATATGATTCATAGTACACAGTAATGGATATATGGGAGGAATGTCGCTCATTTTCTAAGTAGATACACTTCTGTATTTAAAAATAGGTATTACAAGTAGGTAGCTTTTACTGGCTATTAGACGCTATGTAAATGTAGTTTTGTCTTACTGTATCAATACTGTTCCAGGGCAGTCAGATTTGATTCTCCTCTGTGAGTAACAGTGTCAGGTACATGTTAGTGTATTCCTAAGGTGTTAGAAGTGAGAAGTTACATTGTGGATGCTTTTAGAAGATTAATTTTCAATTTGAAATGTCAATAAACTTCATATGAAATTATAAAAAGAAGCTCCCTCACTTTTTTTAACCTCTCTATGTTGATTAAACTCATCATGTAATGGTATAATGTTCTACTCAGTAGATTCCTCTGAATTAATTCCCTGCAGACACACAGAGTCACAGAATATTTTGGGTTGGAAGGGCCCTTTAAAGGTCATTTAGTCCAACCCCCCTGCAGTGAGCAGGGAAATCTTCAACAAGATCAGGTGTCTCAAAGCCCTGTCCAACCTGGTCTTGAATGGTTCCAGGGATGGGGTATCTACCACCTCTCTAGGCAACTCATGCCAGTGTTTCATCATGCTTATTGTAAAAAAACTGTAGTCATCAGGAAGCAATTTCAGACATCCAACACCTATAGCAGTAGAGTAACTATCATATTGCAGGCCAGGGTGCCTGCTTCTCCAAGAAACTAGTGGAAACAATTGAGCAGTGGCATCAATTATTATCTTCTTGGGAACCAGCACTGCAAGACACTCAGATTTACAAAACTTCACTGACCTGGAAGTTTTTGAAGTTTACAGCTTAACCGGAAACTTTACATGAAAATACTGGCATGCTACATCTTAAAAACCCAAAAATATCACCTCACTTTATTTAAAAATTGCATCCATGTTGTCTTCAAAAGTGACATTCCTGAGACCTCCCTTTCATGGCATGGTGGAACAGCAGAAAGAGTGGAGCATGGCACTGAGTTGACTTCTGCCAAATAGGCTCACTGAGGTGGCACGGATTTCCCACAGAAAGCCCTGCAAAAACTTCCTTGCCCAGATCACTTGGGCTGGAAAGTCACATTGTTTTATTTAGATTCCCAGCTAGATGAGAAGCACCGGAGACAGAACTCCCACTGCTGAATTCAGCATAGAGAGACAGACTGTTAGTCAGTCGGCTGTGAAATGTAAATAATTTTTGCCTTTCAGAATATCCTCCCTGATTCTGTCAAAATCCATCACGCACAACTGCTTATTCAAGCAAAAGATAACACAAAGTAACACTAAAAAATTCACCAAACTTACAGCCTAGCAGTCAACAACTTCATTTCAGTCAACTGGTCTTCTCCTGACACTTTTGCAAAACCCACTGTTTTACCAATATTACTGTGTCCTGAGCACTTTTCAATATAACAAAAGATAAATATTTTTAAAATTAGAGGTCTCACTTATGAACTGTGAATTGGGAGAAGCTCCACTGGCCTCACAACCCAGGTTACTTAATCCTTAATTGCAACTGAGAGAAACATTTGGCTAACAGTGAAAAAATCAGTAAAACCAAACCATGACCCAGATTTATGCACCAGCACAGTCCATTTGGTGGGTGTAAAACACCCTTACTAGCACACCTCTCTGAACAGCTTCTCAATCTGCTTTCCAGGAGGGCTTCAGGAACTGGCTTTGTCTGGGTCTTAAGTTCTTATTTCCCCCTCTGGCTTTCCAGGCTGATTATGTGAAAAACTGAATTTGATTATATTTCAAAGATGCAAAACAGTGTGGTGATACACAACTGTTGGATGTTTTCAAAGGTCTAGTTCAACTGAAGCAAGAAGGCCAGACACTTCAGTCCCCTGAGTTGAGCACATATCCAGATCAATACGTTCCAAAACTCCATACATTTGGCTTTCCCATCACTGCTGGACTCCACTGGCAAGAGTATGACTGTGAGTTGTTCTTAAAGATCTTTGTAGATGGAAAGTAATTTTCACAGAATATTTCTATAAATTTTATCACTTCTGAATAAAAAAATAGGTTCCTCTAAGCCAAATTTGGGGTTATATAAAAAAAAAGTACCAGAGTAGCTGAAAGTTGTTAGACACTGTATCGTTTTACTCATAGAAGAAGATAAATGCATTTAAACATTGTGAAACAGCTAAATATGTTAATCATAGAATCATAGAATGTCTTGGTTTGGAAGGGACCTCTCTAAAGGTCATCTAGTCCAACCCCTCTACAATAAGCAGGGACTACTTGGACTGTCTCCAACTAGAACAGATTGCTCAGAGCCCCATCAAGCCTGACATTGGATGTCTTCAGGGATTTCCCAATGTCCCATCTAAATCTACCCTTCTCTAGTTTAAAACCATTACCCCTTCTATTGTTACATGTTCTCGTGAACAGATCTTCCCCAGCCTTCTTATAGACCCCTTTCAGGTACTGGAAGGTCACTATAAGGTCCCCCCAGAGTCTTCTCTTCTTCAAGCTCAGCCTGTCTTCATAAGAGAGGTGCTCCAGTCCTTCAATTATTTTTGTTGCCCTCTTCTGGACATGGTCCAACAGGTCCACATCTTTCTTGTGTTGGGGACTCCAGAGCTGGACCCAGTACTCCAGGTGAGGTCTCATCAGAGCAGAGTAGAGGGGCAGAATCACCTCTCTTGATCTGCTGGCCACACTTCTTTTTATGCAGCCCAAGATGTGGTTGGCCTTCTGGGCTGCAATTGCACATTGGTGGCTCATGGCCAGCTTTTCATCCACTAGTACCCCCAGGTCTTTCTCCACAGGGCTGCTCTCTAGCATGTCTTCCCCCAGCCTGTATTTATATCTCTGGTTGCTTCGGCCCAGGTGCAGGACCCTACATTTGGCCTTGTTGAACCTTAAGAAGTTCACCTGGGCCCACTTCTTCAGATTGTCCAGCTCCCTCTGGATGGCATCCCATCCCTCTGTCATATCGACCCCACCACCCAGCTTGGTGCCATCAGCAAACTTGCAGAGGGTGCTCTCAATGCCACTGTCAATGTCATTAATGAAGATATTAAACAGCACTGGTCCCAGTACAGACCCCAGAGGGACACCACTTGTCACCATTTTCCATATGGACATCGCACCAGTGACCACTACCCTCGATGCAACCATCCAGCCAACTCCTTATCCACTGAACAGTCCACCCATCAAACCCATATCTCTTCAACTTAGAGAGAAGGATGTTGTGGGGGACCATGTCAAAGGCCTTGCAGAAGTCTAGATAGATTATATCCATAGGTCTTCCCTTGTTCACTGATTCAGTCACTCTGTTGTGGAAAGCTACTAGGTTGGTCAGGCAGGATTTGCCCCCAGTAAAGCCATGCTGGCTGTCCTGAATCACCTCCCTGTCCTCCCTGTGCCTTAGCATGTCTTCTAGGAGGAGCTGTTCCATGCTCTTGCCAGGCACAGAGGTGAGGCTGACAGGTCTGTAGTTCCCAGGGTCTTCCTTTCTACCCTTTTTAAAAATGGGTGTAATGTTTCCTTTCTTCCAGTCACCAGGGACTTCGCCTGACTGCCATGACTTTTCAAATATCATGGAGAGTGGCTTGGCAACTGCATCAAACAATTCCTTCAGGACTCTGGGATGCATCTCATCAGGTCCCATGGACTTGTGTAATGTTCAGGTTCCTCAGATGTTCATGAACCTTGGAATTCCTTGGAAACACAGAAAATACAACCTAATCTGAGTTTCTGCTTAGATATTAAAGTTGTCCAAAAACTGCCTGCTTTTAACAGTCAGGCAAATTGTGCTCAGACATAATTGCAGTAAGACTGTCCATAGAGACCACTGCCAGGACAGAGCCTGCTTTTGACTTTGTGCTTACCACTTCATGTCTTTCTGTCTTTTCTACTTACTGGTCTGTGCCCTAGAATATCTTCCCCAGTTACTGAGAGATTCTGACACGAGATCTTCACAGAACCTGTCAAACAATGTTTTGGTCAGCAATAGTGTGTGCTTTTCTTAACCTTGTGCCTCCAGAAAGAAAGCAAATACCATGTCCTGTGTTAGCAGCAAATAAATGGTTGTTCAGGTTAAATGTGATTGCTGCCATCAAATTTCAGAAAACCCCTTCTATCCTGATTTTTTTTTTCCATAGTTTTCCTCAATCTGCCCAATATGCTCATTTGACCTGCCAATGAATTCAGCATGTCACTTTTAATTAGGAATACTTTTGTACAGATGAGCATCAGAAGTAGGGTTATTTTTAAAACAAAGAAGCAAAGAAGCAAGCAATTCATAGCGTATTTCCTTTCATGGATTGACTAATTAATTCATTCATTTTAATTAATTTTAGAGACAAATCTTCCCTACCCAGTCTTGTTGTATGTGTCTTAGTGCAGAAGTAAAATCAGACTTGGAACCCAAACCCTACTCTGCTCAGCCACCTCACAACTGGAAGATTTCTGGCTACTTTGGCAAGTGATTAAGTCTTCTTAGCTGGGGTCTGTGAGGGGTCTGTCCTAGTTCTGTGCAACTGATCAACTCTGAAATTAATCATAGAATCATAGAACTGTTGTGAATTCTTTGAAAAGCTTTCCAGTTACTTCCTAATTGTATATGGATATGATGGTTCTTACCACATAAACCATGTTTCCATATGTTTGCTCTATGAATGAAAGTAACCTTCCTGCATCTAGCTTTCCCTCATTCTGTTTTTTTCATAAACTTGTTAAGACCATATATTACAATTCTATTTTCGTAAGAGCTCTTACATTATAAACACCAACATTTTTGTCAGTAACATCATTAAATGCTCAGGTAATGCTGGAGTTTGGCTCAGACCAACTCTTGTTGCATAAAATTAAAGCAATTCCCTCCTGCTGACTGGCTCCCAGAAAACAAATGGTCCATCTGCCAAAAGCAGCAGCTGTGTTGAGTTTGCCAGTGGTGCCACAGGTAGTTGCTATTTGAAAGAACAGATACCATGCAACTAAAAGATGTGAGTTTTCCTCCTGCAGGTGATAGGATTTGTCCTGTGAATCAGAGTCTTTAAAAATAAAAATCCAGTTTGATACTCCTTTTCAGCTAGTGTTAAACAATCAGATTACAAAATAACTCTTGTTCCTGATTCCACCAAGGCAAGTTCTACTTAGTCATGGGTGATGGTGTGCAGGCAGCTGGAACCACAAAATTAAGCTTTAATGAAGCCAGAGTGTAAGTAATTACTTCATTCTCCAAAGGCAAATTAAAGCTGGAAAATTAGTATTTATTATGGATTTTTTAGAATGAAGAAACAGTATATATACTAGTATTGCAGTCAGGGTACCAGTGAGCTTGGGAGAGACGAATTTAGTCAGAGACTGAAAGTTAATTGATCTCAGGCATTTCTGGAAATCACTTTTTTATTCCAGTTCAGTTGTCTTCCTTAAAGACCACAATGGAAATCAAAGCCACAGCACCAGCAATACTGTATCACAATACAGAATAGGCAGAGACTAGCCTGTCTCTGCCTACCACAAACAACTTATTCATCACTTATTCACAAAAAAGCTATGTAGGTTTTGGTGGGGCCATTTACATGAGGGTTTGCTCCTTATTCTCACCCCAAAATTTTTCAGGAGGGCAGTACTGGGTTACACATAACGACTTTTGAAGTCCCATCATAATGTAGCACAGTCATCATAGCTTGGAGATATTAAGGGAAAAAAAAAGCCCTTTCTAGATAAACTTCATCATTAGCTCCTGTTTGACACAACACATGGCTCTCTCAGAACAGGTCCTGATGTTGCATAGCACTGGATCTACACATTTCTTTATCTTTTCAGGATAAAACAGATTTATTTCTTATTTTCTGAATTTCATGCCAACATATGCAACACCGAATCCTCTTTTTCTCTCCTTTTGCCCTAATTCACATGCTGCTCTTTCCTCTGCTTCTAAACAGACACCTTTTGGAACACAAGTGCCATCCTATATCCAGGATGATGCAATGGCCACTCACCTTCAGCCACAGTCTGGGTGTGGGAAGAAGGACAGGCTTGGTGCTCCAGCACTGTCCCCAACTTCCTCAATCTCTGCATTGGGTCAGGGAGCTGGAAAGAAATCCCCGTGCAGTATTCCCAGTACCAAAGTATGTAAATTTGCTTCTTAACTCTGACAAATACGTAAGGTAGCAACAGATGAGGTTATGAACAAGTGAAAGCACTTGGTGCAGAAAGTAGAAGGGAGAGAAAGAAATGCATCTCTTGCATAAGGCTCAACTGCCCCAAGCAACATTTGATGGGTTGCTTTGAACACTGCAAGCTACAGTGAGGTTTAAGCTAGGGGTGTTTGAGGGCTCCCTGCTGCAATCCCTGTTCCTTGGTCTGGATATTACTGGAGCCAGCCAGGAGGTCTGCTTTTCTGCCCATGAAAACCAGGGGACAAGGAGAGAGGTGGAGCTGGAGCACAACACTTCATCTCCGTGTGTCCCCCAGGCTGGGGTCTCAGAGCCATTACTGCATCCCAAAGTGTGGGCACAGTCATACAATGCTGGTCTTTCTGTCAAAAAGCACTACAGAAAACACAGCTTGCCATCAGACTGCTGCTGTTCACACCATATTCTTCCTCCTTCTTTTGCATAATTGTCACGGTTTGACTCAGGATCAGCTATTAAACCAGCGACAATAATGCTCTTGATCCCTTCCCACCCAGGTAAGGAAGGAAGAGAGAACGAGGGAGAGAGATTTTATGGATTGAAAACTTAACTAGACAGCTTTGATGAAATACTGATGATAAAAGAAAATATGTACAAATATATACAAGTATGTTCGGGAATGTGCAAAACCCTTTTGCCTCCCCCCACCCCCAGCAACTCCCAGGGCATCTCCTGAGCTGCGAGAACGTCCCACGGTGCTGCCAGTGAGAGTGGCAGAGTAGACAGGAGCTGAGGGGAGAGTTATGAGGGTCAGGAACACACGGGCCTGGAGACCAAAGGAGATGGATAGATGGAGTCCTCCCTGGACACCGGCCACGATCGGACGAGAAGGGAAGAAGAAACAGGAAGAGGCTTGACTTCTGTGATCTCTGAGCTTACACCGAGCTTACATAGATATATGGAATGGAATACTTTGGTCAATTTTGCTGTCCATCTAGTCCACTCAGCCCTACGGGAGGGTAGCAGATATGACTCTTCTGCTCCTTTAGCATCTGAGGCTGCAGAGCAAAGTGTCCTTGATATCTCGGCAGTAACATAAACATTCCAGCGTTATCAGTCCGTGAGCTGGAAAACTTGCTGCTAATTAAAAAAGAGCTCACTGAACACAAAAAATCAGTAAAAAGAAAATTGGCTTCATCCTGGCTCAAACCAGGGCAATAATTAAGCATCTGTGGCGACTCAACTGTTCTTACTTACCCTACAGTGAGTTTATCACAGTATCTGAAACATGAGTTCTTGCCCTTTCTGTTGCAGCTGCCTTCAGGAACATGCTCTGAAATAGTAGCATGCTCCACAAAGCAACAGGTCACAACCTATGCATCTTATTTTTAATTACAATTTCATTTAAAAACTTAATTACCATTTTTTTTTCCTTAGTTTAGACATACAATAGCAATCAGAAATCAACCACTGTGAAATCACTTATATGTAGTTTGCAATTAAAAGGCCACCTACTTGTGCATCCAAGTCAAAAGCCGGGAGCTTCAAACTCATCATAATTTTTTTCCCAAGTGTAATGCAAGGTGAGATTTATTTGGGGTTCTACAATGAGTCAGATGGCATAACTGGGAGTAGGATTTCTGGGGAATTGGTTCTTAGCCTTTTGCTCAATTCACAGTTTGTGTTAACTTTCCACATATAATTAACTTGTTAATTTTGTTCCCAATCTTTTTCCTCCTCCCCCTTCCAGCAATTGCTGTTAGCTGATTTAGTGCCTGTAATGTAGTCAACACTTTCCAGACATGCAACAAAGAAAAATTATTTATACAAGGGTGTCTATAAAAATACATTTCATGTCTGAGATCACTTTGAATTAGTGAGGCTGGGAGATTTTAAACATTGGTATCTGCAGTGTCTTCAGTATAACTCTGTAGATTGGTAGCAACAAAGTTCACCTTTTTTCTCTTGCTTGATGTGACTGTAATTTGTTGCTTCTTCCAGTTACTCAGCTCAGCATGCCCAAAGTTAGTAAAATGGGAATTTCACTGGTCATGGAAGTCCATAAAATAATATGTTTTTTTCTTTCAGAGTCTGATCCTAGTCTCACTTAATTGTAGTGATTCACCTATGTAACAATAAAGATAAAACAAACTATTGCCAACTTCTGTTAATGAGAGTGAGACAGGGATTTAGGTCAATTATTTTTATATCCCCATTATTCTCTGATTCCCAGGAACTGGGCCAACCCAAAACTAAAACTACATTTGTTTTCTTCATACTTATCAGAAATACATATTTATAAATGCATACTATGTATATGTCATGTACATATGTGTTTATGCTATGTATGTATATTGAATTAATTTCAGATATTTAGATATTCTAATAAATAAACATAAAAAGTACTTCGCAAAAAAAAATCAGAAGTTAACTTGCTGTTTGTCTTCAGCCAGGCTGTCAGGTTGTGTCTGCAACTGTCTGTTCTCTTCTGCCATCAAGCGGATATCGCTGAAGTGCAGGAACACAGCAGCTGTTGGCAGAGGATGTCCCTGTGGCTCCCGGGCAAACTGGGGTCGCTGCCTTTTCACTTCGGAACTGCCTGGCAAGATGCGTGAAATCTATATACATTTCTCCATACCTGCAGCACTTTTGCTATCTAAAAGTTCAATGCATGTCAATAAAATAAAAAAATAAAATAATAAAAGCCCCAGTCGCCTCCCTGCTGAGGTGTTTTGTTGGAATACAACTCTGTGTGGGATGATTGCAACATTCTGGATGTTTATGCTAAGGAATCGCAGGAGCTGAACCCTTCTGGGCTGGTTTTTCCTTGTTCTCAGGGACCATCCTCAACTCCAGAGCTGCTCCTTTTTCACAGGCCACTGGAGACAAAGGGACAGTTCCACGAACATGTTCTAAAATATGGTCCTTTCAGTTTAGCATATGTAATTCAATCTCCCTGTGATTATGCTACTGAAAAAATCTATCAAATGTTAGATGCACACAATACAGCTACTTCAAATAGAAGACCTTTTGACTTTACAACCAGTTAAACAAGGAATTATCAGTCTACCTCCCAACTCAAAGATGTTCTGCAAGTTCTTACTCGTCTAGTAAATGTCTAAAAAGGATAATAAAATTTTATTAAAATGTTATTTATTACAAAATTATTTAAAAGCATCATGTCTCAAGAATTTCTGTACAATGGCATTCAAGTTGCTGTAATATTCCCTATAATTAGTAGGAAACAAAACTGATACATCCTTTGGAGAGTGCTGAAGGAGTGCTGATGTAGTATATGGTACCTTTTAAATACTGCATTTGAAGCGTCAGTGTGTGGGGATTTCACACTTGCATAATACACTCTAGTATTCTGGCTAAGTGCAAATTTTATCTTTTTATTGAAAATAACAAAAGAGGGAAAAGTAAACTTATGTCTTTTCATTAAACAAAGGATAAAATAATTCTTTAGAAATAAGCTACAGAAGTGTGGTGGTTTTTTTCCCCTGAGTGAATCCTAAGTTTGTAAATAGTTAATATCTTCTTTAACACCAGTTAATCTATAAATATCTTTTTGACCTCTGGATAACAGCAGGCTTAATACATCTGTATGTCAAACAGTGCAAGTTTTACTTTGATTCACCCACTTAAGTTAAGCCATCATGTGTGCCAGACAGCTGTTTTTTCTCATATCTTCCTACATAACTAAAACTTCTGCATAGTTACAAAGCAAAAAATTACACCAGAACCACAGAGATATATGTGCATTACTCAGGACTAAATGGCTTCTGCTTACTTGCTTCAGCCAAGTATAAACCATGAAAAAGTACACTAACTCAGCTTCTAAAAGCAAATGTCTTGTCAGAGTGTTTCACTCCAGTAGTAAACACTCCATCTTCAGATTTTTCCTCCATTGCTGAGTGTCTGAAGTAAATAGTAAAAATTGTGCAACTTTTATTCAGGGTGGTAAATACAATTTGGATTAATAGCTCTGTTACAGAGACTGCTTTCCACAACCTCGATTTTTCATTTGAATCAATGCATATTATAATGCTAAATAATTTGCTGTAAAATTCCCACAGTATATAGCAGAGCCCTCTGTGTCTATTCTTACATATCTGCAAACACTTTATGCACATTAACATTATAACATGTTAGCATTTTAAGAGCCCTTAAAATGACACAGATCAATGTTTGCCATCTTACAGATATTAAGGACAAGAAGACTCTTGGAAGGTTATATTCTTCCAAGTTGGGCACTGCAGTGCCTGAAAATTCAGTGTCTGGAGTCAGCGGATAATTTATGACAGCCAAAGGCTGCTCTGTACAGTCAATGGGAAGAGTCAAGTCCTTCCAAAGGCCAATGTTCAATGACTAAAAAAATTCAGTCCGTCTGAGGGATGTCTGACAAAAAAAATTGGTTATGGCTAGAAAATAGGAAATGCTTGAAAGAAATCAGAAGGAAACCAATATAAAGAGTGCAAAGATTGTGTTAACTGGGGAAGTCTAGATAAGAAGTAATTTGGCTTACCCTTGGTCTAGATAGGTCTAACAGAACTAGGAAATGCTTTGGACAAACCAAGAATGGTTGGTTAGAATGTGGTAACTTAACTTGGGTGACAGGGCAGCTTCAGGCTTTGAAAAGCTATTATCAAAGCCCTAAAATAATTGTAAACTCATCAACACCTAAATGATGTTAAAAATACAGTAAAATGTAATTGGAAAACAAAAGTAAAACTATTCCATGTGTACTGTGCAACATAATATACTAACACATACATGAAATGGTTTGGATTAAAAACAGGTTTTGGGTTTTTTAGAGCTTTCACCAAACTGGTAGATATTATATCTGTTCATAATCTTGTTCTGCCAAATAGGTGGAATGTTTAAGAGGGATGGTAACCACTGCCCAGGTTTGCTTGGCAAAAAATGCTTTACCTGTTTTAGCAATGTGGAATGCTCTCACCACCACATGTTTTCTAAGCATGGTCATGGCTTCTTTTCATCTCAGTTTGGGGAGAAACAAACCAAGAAATATTAGTAAGGGTTAATTAATCCATGTATAACCTCAGCAGAATCGAAAGCTCAAGAGGAAGCCAGAGGCAGCCTCATCAGAAAGAGAACACTCAGGCCCTACTCACTGCCAGCATCTTAGCTCATGCATTTTACATGCAATCAGCATTATATAAAAATACAGTGACTAAGAACCACAAAAATAACTATTGCAAGAAAGACCATAGGCCAAACATTGCCTCAAAAGGAAGCTAGAGTCAGTTCATTAATTTCTTGTGTTTGAGATTACACCATGGAGCAGTTCAAACAGGGAAGTTGTCTTGTAAAGCCTCTTCCATACCTTGGTGGTCTGGGCAGGCTCCTGCAATGCCCACTGCTGGTGTTTGGTTGGTCTGTGACACTGTGAACCCACAAGGTCACTACGAAAGGGCAGGCAGATGTGTCTTCTCTGCACCTCTGGCGGAAAGAAACCAGCAGGATCTTCCATGATTTCCACTGGATTCAGGCACCATGCTATGAGTAAGACTTAAAAGACCTATTTTTGATGTAAAAATATGGCCACCTCCTGACCAGAATCACAGCAGGGTTTTATCTGTGAGTGAGGCACCTTTACCAAGAGGACAATTTCTGCAATTACTGAAATGTCTGAAAATCCATTTGAGGATCTCTGAAATGTAGGTTACTAGAGCTTTTTGTGGATTTCAGATGAGAACTATTCTGGGCAGCCTCTTTTGTTCCCACCTTAAGTGATTTGTCCTTGTCTGTAGGAGTTCATGTTGTGTTTGGCCAGCTCCTGACTTTCATTATCCTCCTTTGCTTACTAGGTTCAATACCCTCTTCATTTTTCTTAAGTTTAGTTTTCCATGATGTCAACAGATTGCAGGGAAGCTACTCCTTATTCCAGGACTGAATAGAGAAGTGAAACTTGCTAATGTTACATTATTATTATTATTATTATTTCTCAATTTCCCAGAGCTATGGGAACTTCTGACAGCTCATGCAGAGCACAAGGCTGTTAGTAGTTATCTTTCAATAAAATACACTAATGAGAAAATTTCTCATCAGATCTCAACAAGTGTGTTTTGTTACTTGTAATATAATGTTGACATATTTGTGGGCTGCTGTTCTGGGCCTGGATGCCAAAGTATATTAGACTTGTACCTTGTATTCATGAATTTGGATGGTAAAAATAGATTAATGCTTATCTTCTGCAATTCCAGTAGACTATTAGGTATTTTCAGTTCAACTGATGGTGTATTTAGAAGGAAATATCTGGAACAATATTGACATAGATCAGCTGAGGTAATCTCCTTTATCTGAAATCAACAGGTATCTTGAGATCCAGTGAAATTCAGAAGCATATTGAAAACAGACCAAGTTCATCAACAGGTTCCTACCCTAACTCTTCAATTTATTAAATTTATTTAGTCTGGGTTTTAACTGGCAACTATGAATGTTTTAGGCCTTAGTCATAAACTTCATGTCAGAGTTTTCATGTCTTTTCACCCTAAGCAGTAACCCTGAAGGGACTGGGCATGCAGTGTTTATCTTGAGTATATTTATAACGTATGTACAACCCTTCACAAATACAAAGAGCACATAACATGTCATCAGACATGTGCATGATAACCAAAGCTGGGATCTACTCTAGTTGACAGTAATGAAGTCTGACGGTGAAGCAGTAGTTATTTCTGTCCTAAATGACAAACTGCCATGTCCTATTATCTAGAAGCTTTAAGGCCTGACACACTCTATTTCGTCTAATGAAAACAGTTTAAAATGAAAAGACAAGTTAACAAATGCGAGTAGGAGTGGATATGGAGCTGTGTTTCCCCAGGTAGCCAAGAGCTAAATATCAGTGATTTTGCTAAACATGGCTGTGTTTGTCGGTTCAATTTATTTCAAGGTGTGCTTAAACTTCAAACAGGTACTTGAATTAACATCCCAGCATCACTTCAGCTGTCCACTTTTCTCAGGAGTAGATAGTAAAAGACTGAAGTTATCACACGTAATTACCCCTGGCTGAGCAGACATTTTACTGAAAGAGTGACAACCACCATTTATAGACAAAAAGAAGGCACAGTGAAAGCTAACACCTTGTTGCTTCTTTATTAGAAATAGATGGTCATAAAGTAGTACAGACTAGCAACATCTCTGTAGATGAACCTCACAGTACAAGAGTTACCTTTTCCTAAGGGTAAATCCATTTAGTATTTAGCTCTGAATCAGCCTTTTGCCTTGTGTCTAATATTTTACATTCAGTGCTGTAAGGCAATGACTGTATTTTTCCTTTGGTTTTATGCAGCATTTGAGCAATGAAGAGGATTCCTACAGCAGTTATCATGACCACCATTGCATACGCAGACATTCAGTTTCCTTTCCAGGGGCTTCTCTGTCAGTCTAGTGTTTCTAAAATTCAGCACAGAGACATGGGTTTGGACTTAACTTCAACACAGTGTTATCATCAACTATGGGACTATAGCACGTCCTAAAAAAACTATGTGCCCTGGTTCATCTTTAAATACTCACACTTTTAATGGAATTTTATCGTCCCAGACATTTTGAAATTCAGTAAAATGAAAAACTCTTATTTTGGGTTCCTGGAAGAATTTAATTCATTTATTCTTAAAATAAAGGGGAGATATTGTAGTAACTGTAACTGTCAAAAATTATAACACTTTAGAAACACTTAGGAAATACAGGCTGCTTCCTGATGGGCAGCTGAGGGGCTCCAGGGAATTAACGATGATGGGGACAATGCATTTTTTTATACCTTACTAACAGGGACCAAGGACCCTGAAGTGTGGTTTAATGACAGGATTAATACTTCACAAAGCTTCACAATTTCCTTTTCAAAATCACCTAAGTCTTTGAGCAAGAGGAGAATATGACTCAGCTACACAAAAGAGAACTAAGTGCTGCCACGCTGGCCAAAACCAGAAGTGGAGGTTTTTTGCATACATGCTGCAAATGATTTAAGTATTAAGCAGTAGACGGGCAGTCTTCAGACAGATGACCCATATTGAATGCATGCATATAAGAGGGTATTAAATGCTGTTGGTGTGTTTGAAAAAACATTTGGTTCAAATCTGTGATCTAGTCCACCTTTTATTAGACAACTGCAGTGAAGCTGCCAAAACAAATATGCAGAAGTGAAGAAAGAAATGCTGTTATGCACTATAGCAAAAGATTAATCACACTACTCACACTAAACAGTCATCTCAGTAGTAATTCCATTGATTTCATCAAATCTTTTAGTAGTATAACCCAGCTGAGAACATAAATGCAGCTATGCAGCATGGAAAATCACACAAAATATAGTAACCCCATTAAATGCAATAGAAGATTCCTCTAGATCCTTATTCTCTATTTGTATTAGAAAGAGCAAAATGGAAGTCCACAGAAGTGTTGGTCCTGCAAATAGGATAAGATAGGCCATGAATACAGCGATGGTCAAAACACAAGTCCTTGTGTAAGGACATGTGTCTTCAAGCTGGGGTGTTTTTTTGTTGTTTGGTTGTTTTTACCCTTTGTCTATAATCATAGAATCATAGAATGTCTTGGGTTGGAAGGAACCTCTAAAGGTTATCTAGCCCAACCCCCCCTACAGTAAGCAGGGACATCTCCAACTAGAACAGATTGCTCAGGGCCCCATCAAGCCTGACCTGATGGGACCCCCACCACCTCTCTAGGCAACCTGTTCCAGTGATCCACCACTGATAATAGAAGGGGTAAATTCTACCTTTTCAGGTCACAGTTGAAATGTTTTTTGAAAGGGAGTCTATTGCTTCAGCTTTGCCTTTCTCAAGCTCTACACACAACTATACTTAGCCATAAGGTTGGGTCACTAAAGTATCTTTCCATCTTCCCATATCCTATGTGCTCTTTGATTCCTTAAAAAAGATACTGAATCTTTGATTTTGCATTTTTAGGGAAAAAGGTGGGTTTTTTCATCTTCTAAATACAAGTGGATTTGTCTCTGTATATAGTATTTGTTTCTCTCTATAGATACACTGGCTTAGAACAAATTTGGCAGCAATACCATGGAGACAGTGTCAAGGTATTAGCATGCTGAAGTATAATAATAAGCATTCTTCACACATGTCACAACATCTGAACTTATAGCTCTAAGATGATGCGTGTTTGAGTTTATTTACAGTGCCTGTATTTCTGTACACTTTGATGGAAGGACACAATAGCAGTTCTGAAACTGAAAATAGCTTTACTAGGTTTTTTAATAGGATTTTACATTTAAAGTAGTTAAGATTCTCTACTGCGTAACTCATATTCATGTTTGTTAGCTGGGTATTAACTGAATAATTCAACACCCTAAAATTGCAACACGTGCACTAATAATAATAATGACAAATTCATACAGTTTCTAACTGCACCATTTATCTGAAAGAGGAGCCCAAGTCACAACACTTGTATCCAGACCTCAATTTTCCTGTTTTTCAGGTCATGCAGCTGTACTGCATGATGTACTAAAGATTTATGTCCCGTTTAAATCGCCTTTGCATTTGTGTGTGTATTACTTGCTTAACTTTAACAAGGCAAAATAAACATTTAGGATCCAAATTAAATTCATTAAATAAGAGTAAAGAATAAAATTTTATCAGATACAATTAGACTGAACTGAGGAGCAGGTGTTACAGACGTACACAGAGCGAGTCACTTGCTGTCAGTGTGTTTAAAACTAACCATTCCCACCCTGGAGAAGCCAGACAATGCTGTGCTCTTCAGTTTGTAGACTCTGGTTGTTGATGTGATGGGAAACAGTGAATGTTCTGCTTACAAATTTAGATTCTTCATCCCAAGAGGTCCTACAAATCCCAGGCTCTGAGACAAATCCAGGCTCTTTTTTCATGCCCCACATATTTCAGAACAATAATTCAAGACAAATGTGCTTACCCACAGTGTATATAAAGCTCAGGGTCACTGGGAATCAAGAGGGAATAAAGAGGATGGGAACATATACGAAATTATTTTATTTTTTCTCTTGAAATTTCATGATAATGAGGACAATCAGGGCAGGAATTCCACAAAAATAGCTGTTTCTCTGTACTCTATAAAATTGGACTTTTTGCACTGGCCCAAGCCAAGAATTAAATAATCACATAGAAACCAAAGGAAAAAAAAAAATTAACCAAACTTTATCCAACAAAACAAAAAACTGAAGATAGGAGCTAATGAGCTTACATCACCAAAACCGTGTTTTAACCTACAACAGCTCTTTGTCACTCAGGGCATTGTTTGTATTCTGACTTCTGAAACAGTTGGAAGAAATCAACCAAGAAGCAACTGTTTGAAACACAAACAAAATCTTCTTATGAGTTGACCTGATGTATGATTACATGAAAGTATTTTGGCTTCTGAAAAACGTGGTATTCATGACTACTTGAATTCACAAACTGTCAGCTCCTCCCAAGGTGCAAGTTTATTACCCCCAGAATATTGAAGTTCCAGAAAAAGAACATTTCTAAGATATTTTAGCAGAATATTTATTAAATGGATTACTGGCAAAACTGCTGATCTTCACTTTATGTAAAGGAATTTTATAGGTGAAAATTTGTCTAGTTTCTGTATATATATTAAATGAAAGATTAGCTAAGTGTTTCTTTTAGAGATTAACTGTGTAAACTCTTCAACATTTTTTGTATTCATTTAGAAAAATAACCATGATGTACCACTAAGTGAGAGTGCCATTTATATTACAGTTCTCCAGAATGGCTTTATACACTGAAAAAAAAAATTAAATTTATGATATTCATAACCATTTAAACAAGTTTACAGATTTTACATTTTCAAACATGTCTCAATTCAATCAGTATTCATACATCCCTATGGTGGACCCAATGGTGGAGTGTCTCTGTCAAGTGATCTCAGGTACATAGAAGCAAATGACAGCAAAAAGTTTTGCAGAACACAGAGGACTGGTCATGTCAGGCACCAGGACAAAATAAGGACTGCTTCTCAATACTTCAAGTTTGTTCTCCTGTGAGTTGAACATTGGTGGAAACCTTTACAACAGTTGTTACCTGTTCTGGTCACTTTTTCTTTCTAAAAACATCTGGTACTTCTTGCCTGCAACCACAGGACCAAAACCCTGATTAATTTATTTCTGTACAAAGCACAAAATGGGGGGGTTGGCACAATATCAGGTGTAAGGAGGACACACACATACCACTGCCCACCAGTTCTGCCGAGAGCTTACAAGGTTTTCATACACTCATGGATGAGGAATGCAACTCCCTGCAAATTCAACTGGGGGTCAGATTTGTCTTTTCAGATTAAAACTCTCATTAATGTTGGGAGCAAATGAATTGAAAAAGGGTGTCTGACCATGATGAATGCCACTGCTGCATGCTGAGAACTCTTGCAGACATTTTTCTTGCTAGAAATCCTCCCTGAGTTTACAAAAATCTGCCACAGAGCTGGTCACATTTTTAAAATTCCCTGAACTTTGAAGGATTTTACTGGTTTGAAAAAGGTTCTTTGGATAACATTATGGCCCTGCTGATGTTAACAAGAATTTTGTCATTGATTTTAGCAAGGTCAGAATTTCAAGCCTAGCAGCTGAAGGGGATACCTGTAAAAAGAGAAAGTGTTTAACCAGCTGCTGGTTAGAGCTTGCACTGATCTAGGCTCTGCTCATGTTAGTGTGCCTACAGGTTAAATCTGCAGTCTTCAGAAAACCAGGTATCTACTTGCAAGCACCTGGTTCACACAATGCTACTCTCTATTTTCACTAGTGAAACTATATCAAATGGTACTTTGGGAATTTTCGGTGAATATGTAGTAAGTAGCAACAACAACAACAACAAAGTTTGAGCTTAGAGTTTATTTCTTGTGAACCAAGTGACACTAAGCATTACTCTACACTCCCAAACAGTTATAGAAATAAATCATTTAACAGGGGAAGACACAGTTTCCAGTAAGGAAACAACAATATTTTGAGAGCTGTGTGAAAACCTGAGGACTGTCCTTATCCTCTTGGTCTCCCAAATATGCGTCCCCACTTGCCTTCTTCAGCATCTCTGAGTCCCAGAAAAATTACAAGTCAGTAAATGTGATGGTTTGCTGTGTGAAGACTTTATCAGTGAGACAGTGGCTGTGTCCTGGCTGTTAACAACCAAAATGCCTTATCAGAATAGTATGTGTAACTCAGCAGCAACGTACATCATGGGGTAGTTGCAGTGTGGTCTCCGTTCTGCTTCTGGGGCTTTCACCAAGTGCTCTCCATAGCCAACATTTGTGTTGCAAAGAGCTGCTGAGAAAAAAAGCAACCATATTTTTATTTTACAAAACTTACCAGAAAGTGCCAGCTTCATACAAGCAGCCTGACACTCAGGACCCCTAAATACAGAGCATGTTGTGCTCTTAGAGTTGATTTGGCTTCAAGGTTACAATAATGTTTCCTTACATGTAATGTGGATATCTGCAGGCATTAAACTGAAGAAATAACTTGCCTGTATCATAGCAATCCTCACTCAAAGTTCAGAGTAACTTGGGTATTTTGCCTCAAGGCTCTAAAAATTCTAAAAAACAGAGCACTCAGGAGGAGTGTAGGTGTTCCAAATTCCCAAGTACTGTTTGATACTTTTCCAAACACTCCTTGGAACACTTTCTCTCCACCACACCATCTATCAAAAGGAGTGTGGAAATTAAGTTCATGTCAACTACACACCTCGTAAGATCACTACCAGGAAACTGGATTGCACATTTTCAGGGAAAATAAGATTTGGTGCATATCTTTCATCCTGTTTTTATCCTTTTTCTCCACGGAAAATATTCTCACCTTGGCTGAAATTTAGATGAAGTTTCAGTCTGTGAGAGGAATTTTTAGAGAAAATTTTTTTGTTGTTATTTTCTCTTTCTGTTTGGGCTACTTCTAATACTTCTTGGAGACCTGATATAACCTTAGTCCTCTACATTTTTGCACTTGAGTCAAATATCTGACTGTGATAAATGGCCACGATGAAACTCCTTGGAAATCTGGCAGTATCACTCCTGCCTTTGTTGGAGAGCTCCTAGATTACACCAGGATTATAAACACTTTCTCCTTACTACACCAGTTCTAACAAGAGGAAAAAAAAAAGGGAATTATGAAAGAAATGTTGATTCCCTCTGATCAGCTGACAGCCTCACTTGGTATTTCTATGCTTAAGATTTGCTATGTTATTTAAGTGCCATTATTGCTTTTACACAATTCTTCATGTATGAAACATTCAACTCAGATAATCAACGTAACTAGCTTAAGGATGGCAATTTCCCACAGAAAACAGGGATACACAGGAAAAAAAGATAAACAGAAAGGATCTGATTTGGTTTTGTGATTAACTACTGACCTGTGATGCACTGGAAACATTCAGAACAAGCAGAGCCAACACTGACAGGGTAAGGAAAAACGAAATGCAGTTAAATGATATTCCAGTGCTCACAGTGAAAACATTGTGCACTGTTTACAGCTCATGTCAGGATTTCAAACCTCAGAGAGAGAGAGGAGTGATTCAAATGCCGAGCTCTTTTAAAATTGTGATGCACACAAGGATTAAAAAGATGCAGATTTTTATTCAGGTTCAATTTTCACCAAAAAACTGTGGGCTTTGAGCCCATCATTTACAGGCATTTTTAGCATCATCTTACCTGAAATTTAAAACGAAATAGATCCACAAAACCTTTGTGAAGCACAGAACATTTCATTTCATCATTATAGAGAGCTAACAGAGGGTGCCCACAACCACATGGAGATCTCTGGGAGGCGGTGGGAGACCAACCATATCAGAACTCAGGCTTCTACCTTGCCACTGCCTTATCACACCTTAGAGGAAGTTACAGAGAAGCTGGAGGTACTCTCTTCTCGTGGATTCACAGCAGCAGGACAAAAGACAACAGGTATAAGTTGTTCCAGGGGAAATTTCCTGTGGATTTAAGAAAAAAAAAATAATATTAATCCTGAGGAGAATTAAACACTGGAATAGGCAGCTTGGAGAAGTGGTGGAATCTCTTTAGCTGGAAATATTCCTTGGCTAGATAGGGCTCTGGAAAATCTAAGGCCTGACTTTTGGCTAGAGGTTAGATCAGATGATCTCCAGAGGTCCTTTCCAACCTGGAATTTTCTGTAATTTTGTCCTGTAACTCACCACTTCTGTTATTTTCTAAAATGTGTTGGTAGCACCTTAGAAATACTAAATTGTGCAAAGTGCATGTTCACCTAATATATGAAAACATATGAGAAATAAGGGAGAATTAAGTAATGGGTGTGGGATTCAGACAATGGATATTGTTTGAAAGTCAAAGGTATGCAGATAGGATGAGAGTCTAGAAACACTGGTCACTGTCTATCCCAGTTAAGTGAGGATGCCTGGGCACATACACCAAGAGGTCTGCATTCATGGTAGCAAACTGTCGTGGTCTCCAGAAGTGCCTGTAGGCAAATGTTTATTTGACCTGGTCCCTGGCCAATCCTCACTGTCAGCAGGTCCTGCTCAGGATGTGTGAAATGAAAGTCCTACCTGGGACAGGCAAAGTTCCTGTTAGATAATATTCAAACTGCTTTATCAGACAGATAACAGTGGTCCAGGGCCCAGAAATGTACAGCCTAAAAGTACCAAGGGCATAGGAGTAAATAAACCCTTACTGCACGTGAGCCAGCAACGAAATACTGCACATACAAGACACAACTAGCACAAAATATTAGTTCTTTCCACTGCAAAAGCACAAGTTCACTTTAAAAACAAAAATAAAAAATAATTAGCTTGTGGAACAGGTATGATGAAAGTATTTTATAAATCTGCAGAAGATAACATTCTGGATTATTAATGATTTGATTATTCAAGGGAAGGGTGGGAAATCAAACAAACAGCATGTTCTTTCTGTCTCAAAGGAGATAAATTGCTTGTCTGAGTACATTCAGTGTTACAGTGGATCAACACTACCAGTTTGGCTCGCCACTCTTTTTCCCCTGGGCCCTGGCTCACTGGCAGCACCACCATATAGTGTATTTCCCAGTTTATTGGCAGGCTCCACTCAGGCACCTGGATACTGAGCATTCCCTGAGAGGAAACCTGTGCATGGGTGATCATGTAGCCTGCTCTTGTGGTCCAGAGAGAGCCTATTCACACACAGCCACCACATGTCTCTGACACTGCCACAAAGGTCCTACTTCTCCTGATGTACAGTTGCTCCAGGAGCTGCAGACCAGGTCTACCAACAATTTAAGACAGAGAAACCCACCATCACTATTACAAACAAGGGCTGGGCCTGCCACTGCGCCTCTGAGGAAATCCCTGTTCCGCAGATGAGCAGGTATTGGACACGGGAGCCTGACAGCTGCCAGAGGATGGCACAGCACCTTAGCACTGTTGATCCAAGCCATTTAGATGCCACCCAAAATTCAAGATTAAAAAGTGGCCTTTAGGAAGGCCAGGGATGCTAAACCTGTGGTGTGCCCAGTGACACAGTTGTACCTCATGCCATATCACTCCACAGCCTCCAAAGCAGATGTTTTGGCAAGGCTGGCATTTCAGGGTCAGTGGGTGCAGGAGCCTTCAACCTCCCTGACCTGTAAAACTTTCAGAAGATGAAGCAGAAGATCCATCTTCTATCCTCCTGTCCGCGGTCCCACCCAGCCTAGGAAAGGCCACATGCAGCCACAAAGGCACTGGCAGTGCAACAAGGAGGTCTGAGGACAGGGGCATCCAGGTGATCTGTGGCCATAGCCAGGTAAAACTTGACACTCACTCAGTCACATGAGGCAACCTCCAGACACACCAATACAGTGCAACCACCAGATGACAGGTCGAGGCCTCTTCCTGTAGTCTCTCTCAGGTGTTTCAACAACTCCTTCCCTTCAGTAGGATCTTCCCTGTTCATGTCACAGCAAAGGAGACATGGGTGTAATTTATCCAAGGCAGGCACCCAGGGGTGAGGAGATGGGCAGGAGACCCCAGAGTGCTTAGAGCAGTCCTGACAACACACATGGTGTTGGAATGCCATGGTGTGGATGAGCAACAGCATGTGATGGCACTGAACATTGTTTTAAGTATCCCTAACAGGATGTCTGAGGTAGCAGGGTTCTCAAACCAGGCACTACACAGCAGGACTGCAGAGACACACAAGTGAAGCTCTGTGTAGCATGGGGACTTTCATGCTGCACTTTTTACTTGCCCGTCTGCTCCATCTACCTCTTTCACGCCTCATCAGCTAGCTCAGGATACTCAGGCAGCCTGTATCACAGCCATCCCTACCATGATATGAAGACACTTCTCTGTAGCTAATAGACTGTTACCCCCACAGTGCTTCCTAAAGGTCTGGGGTCAAGAGAGGAGGAATGATGTGCCAGGCTGGGTCCCTGTTACAAAGGTGTGAGCTTTGAATTTCATTT
Organism: Hemiprocne comata; assembly: GCA_020745705.1. Lineage (NCBI taxonomy): Eukaryota > Metazoa > Chordata > Aves > Apodiformes > Apodidae > Hemiprocne > Hemiprocne comata. The sequence continues at coordinate 11,372,142 of CM036587.1, forward strand.
AGGCTCCATGTACACCACTTAGAGTATCCCACACTCTAACGGGATCATCAGCGAGATTGGTCATGCAGGGCATGTTGTGAGGATGAAGAGGGACTCAGCACACCTGCCCTGCCATGTAAGGAGAGGAGTCTGCTGAGAGGTCTTGGAGACAGCTGGCTGTGAGCAGCCACGACACTCAACCACCAGCGCAGCCCTCTGGGGTAGATAGATGGTAATGGGACTGTCAGAGTCTGAAGGGTAGGTAGGTGAGTTTTGCAGAATTTTGCGGCAACGAGAACACCCAGTGAGCAAGCGCCATGTGTGTTCTTACAGTGCCATCTTGTGACATGCAAAGGTAAAATTTTTGCACTCCGAACTGGCAAATATAATAATCATATATATGCATAATTATGTATTTTATATATATTATAATATATAATTATATACATGTAGTATAATATATGTATATGTATTATAATATATATTATATAATTATAACTCAGTCACACATCAGGGAAAGGTGGACATTGACAATCAGCAGCAACACTGGGATTTGAGGCACTTTAGATTAAAAAATTAGAGTCAGTTCAACAGTAATGACAATAAGCAATTTATAAGATTACTCAAGCCAAAAAGCTATAGCTTCATGTAGATGCTGAAGCACTAGTGTCTCATCTTTACAGGATAAACACTTGAGTTCTCCTACTGAGTTATGAAATCAAGTTAAATAACACAGGGTAACACTGAAGTCCTGACAGTTTGCAACCTTGACATGAGTTGGCAGGTCAAAATATCCTCAGTGGTACAGTTTTCATTTGATCTAGTAACAGATGTGAAAACTAAAAATGAAGTTCAGTTTTAAATTTAATTCAGTTACATCTGAGTTGATTCAATTAGGTAAAACTGAAATAATATTTTTCCCAGAAAAAAATGCTGCCAGAGTTGTTCAAAAAAATTACATTTGTGATGTGTTTAGTTGTTTAGTATCTACAATTCAAGTTCAAGTCACTTGATGCAATAGTCCTCAGCAGCCTAAAAAAAGATTAGCTGAAAAACTAAGACACAAATGAGAAGATTCTACCTAATTTCCTGAAATCCAACTTTTACTTTACCCTATGTGAAGCTGGCATGATTCTGCACCTGCTGAAAGGTTTCAGCTGAGTGCTACTTAAAAAAAGAAATCAATAACTGAACTGCTGATTATGAAAAAAAAATCATCTCCTCTAATCTCTGAGAAGCTTATTTTCCTTCCAGTGCACATGCCATTATCTCAGTAGTGCTAATGGGATTTGGGACCACGTGCCCAGAGACCATGCCTGCCTCTGGGACCTCTCTGAGAGACACTGAGCATTTGCAATTCTCATTGACCTTAAAAGGAACAAGTTTTGGTTCTTAAACACAGCAATTTTTTTTAGGTACATATAGTAGTGTGCTGTGGCAGAAAAATCTGGACTGTGAAAAAGTGCAAACTTCTTACAAGAGGTCTGAGCTAGGTCTGTACATATGCAGGTAGTCACTCTGACATAGAGATTGCACTATAAGACAGCATTAGAGAAGAAAAAGAACAAAGTTAAATGAAAGAAAAAATAATGAAAATCCTCTGAAAAAAATCAGTATCAAGTTTTATGCATTTTTTAAAATTTTATTTGTTCATATTTTTGTTCAATTCATCTTTCTTTGAGCCTCATCCAGTACAGTCTTCCTCCCACTCCCTCTGTCTGGAATATGAATCTAATTCTTTATGTACTTTCTCTTCAACTTACTTTTCAACTCTGTCCCCAAAGCTCCTGAAATTTCAGTGATTAATTGAACAGAATCTGGAATACTTCCAAGCCTACCTCCTCCTCATTGGTTTGACAATGTCCCTGTGCCCTGGTCATTAGTACAGCATGACCCTGCAGAACTAACTCAGCCATGAAGCAAGTTAATCAGTAAATGAACAGAGTTCTTGAACAGAGAAGTTTTATCCTGAGTTCACCAAAGCAATTATGTGTTAATTAATTCTCTGCCAGGCACAAAGTAAGACAAATATAGGAAGTATGATCTTCAGAGAATTTATTTTCTGGGGAGAAGGTCAAATCCTAAACTGATGTAAATTGTCATAGCTTACATTTTCTTACACTGAGCTGTTATGATTTATACCTTCTGAGGATCTGGCCCTATTATAAGAGGATTCACTATTTTAATTTTACTCTTAATCCTAATAATCAACAGTGAATCCATGCTGGCTGAGCCTTTCTTCAAAGAAATAATGAGTTTCCTCTGAAAACTGCTTCACAGGACTTACCTTATAAGTAATAAATGTGCTGTATCTCCATTTTCTAGCTCATATCAGACAACATATGAAAATATATCTAGATTCTGACTGGGGTTGGACTAGATGATCTCCAAAGGTCCCTTCCAACCCCTACCATTCTGTGATACCATTCTGTGTGACTTTTTAAAATGTTCAGTTCCTTAAAATTTATACAAGTTACTTACTAAAAGGAGACAGCATAAAAATCCCCAGAAATATGCAGACTGACTCGAATGCAAGGATTGTATATTTTCTTATGTTTGAAAAATTAACTCCTATGAGCATAGCTTAAGCAGAGCATAGTTCAGACTGCTGCACAAGCAAAACAGCCTGCAAAATACAGGAGTCTGTTCTTGTTCCTATTGAAACCACTAAGATATTTATCAGTGATTCAAAAGCAAGTTTTAAACTGAGTGACCACTTCATTATTTTAGAACCCATTTTTAAAAAAATGGACACTGACTGGTGTTTCCCAGTTCTCACATGTCCCTTCTGTAATCATTTGAAGGGATGTAGTGGTCAGAGCATTCCTAAATTTAACCAATAAAATCTCAAGACACCATTATCATAAGTCACTTTGGAAAGGAGAAGCCATCTAACCTACCAGCAGAACACTGACTGTACACAACACGGTATTTCTATGGCTAAGATTCTAAATAAGAATTTATCATTATCAGATTTTTTTTAAAATGAAAGCATTTCAGATGCTGACCACACCAAAGGTGCTGCTGGGCATGGTTGTCCAGGCATTGTACTTACTCAAGAAGGAAGATGTCAAGTCTTTTTGCATCATTCCCATCAATACCCAGTTTCATTGTTCTTTAGTTGTGCTTTCACTTCTATAAATGTACTTACGTGAGAGTGAGATGAGAAAACTATTTCATACTGGACTCAGCTGAATTTCACAGATGTAGCTGAAAGCATACTGCTTCATGCCAAAACTTCATATCACATGGGCCTAAGGGTTTATAACTATTACAAGCTTCTACAAAGTGTAACACTGAAATATTTTCACTGTAAAATTGACTATAATTCCTCCAAGGTAAGCCAAGTCAGATGTTATATATCTCATCTATAATTACCCTATAAAACCACTCATTATCATTCAATATATTTTGCATCCCAGATAGTCAATGAACAAACATGAACAGAATACTAGTGACAGATGTGTCTTCTAAGAAGCTATTACTACTTCTATGCTCATCAAAGTGCCCACAGATTCTTATCTCTTGGGATTTGTATTGCTTGTAGACACAACACATTCAACAGTCGCAGGTGACACAGAAAGGTGTAGGCAACCATAATTAACTATCACTAATAGTCCTGACAACGTGTGTGTTACAATTACTTGTATTGCATGTGACCACCTGGATATTTTACCACTCCTGATCATACTCAACATGCAATATTTATGAGAAGCTTTGTTGTGATTCAGCTCTTGCTGAAGGACAGTGTTGGTTAGGGAAAACAGAGTGTTCTGAATTTTAAAGAACACAGAGAATATTTGAAAAAAAATAAGTACCCAACAGCCTTATTGCTTATCTAGATACCACAGTCCTTTGTGCAGAGTAGGTAACTGCATCCAGGTGACTGGTAGACACAAGCAGCTGTACTTACAGCTGAGGCACTTCCAGTGGCTTTTGTAGATATGTGGATCTGGACCATCTAGTAAAGAATTCAGCAGGCTCTCCTCTATCCATCCTACTATGTATTTTCATAAAACTTGTAACTTTCGTTTTATTTCTCTCTCTTCCTCTCTTTTACTCAAACAAAATGTGATCATGTGTTTCCTTAGTAAAGCAGGATGAAAAGAGAAGTTAGGATTAAATTTTTTTAAGGAAAGTAAGAGTAAAAGGGGAGAGAAAGTAACCAAAAAGGGTTTGCAAGGAAACCATTGTAAAACAAAATAATGAAATTATAATAATGGCTTATATGTAATCCAAAAAAATACAATCAAAACCCAAAATGAAAGTTGCATGCTAAATTAATCTTCCCACACGCATATCACATTTATTCTCCCCACCTTTTCTAACTCTGACCCTAAAGACACAGAATAAGATCTTCAGGGATGAAAAAGATGTTTCTATATATCCTTGCAGAAATTAGCAAAATACAGGCCTAATCCCTTTATGGTTTTGAGAGTTAGAATAACACATAATTCCTAGCTGTCACAGTAGTAAAGTGAACTGAAGCCAAAGAAAGCCAAGAAAATCTACAGGGACCACAGAGAATAGGACTCAACAAGTTTCTTGGAGTTCTACCTGCCGATATGTGCCAAAATTTCATGTTCCTTCTTGTTTGTAATTTGCTTAACACAAAATTACTTCCATTATGTTTTTGTCCATAATGTTCTGAAATTACATTTCCCTTTCATGCACAGACTGGCCTGCTTTTGTGATAACAAACTGCTTTGGTAAAGCAATGAAAGGCCAGGAAGACTGTCTTCCAACTGTAACACTTGTCTAAGGAAAGCTAGTGGAAGATTACTGGAATTTATAGTTACTTCTTTATAACCCTGTTATGTTATTAAAAAAACTATTTTAGCTACTTGCCTATAAAGAGTAGGTTAAAATATATTTTACATTCCTTTCCCCCTTGACCATGCCATAAGCAGTCTTTCACAATATTTTTTCACAAGAAAATATGTATGTTTCTTCCAAAAAATGTCAAGTTTTCTCCTTTAACAGATGGTGAAAGCAGTTCTTATCATATTTCCTCATCCTCTTAGATTCCTAGCAAAACATTTTGGCAAATCAATAGGTATAAATAAAGATTCAGATGTTTATTGAACAGCACATAATTTAAATAAATCATATTTATAAATGTCTGGCTGAGCAGAATCCATTGCCAACGTATACCATTTGGGCCTAAGTTTGTTATCTGGTGTTTATCTCAAACTGGAAAACACAGCTTGTGAATCATTATCCATTTTTGTACTCTCTTTTCTCTGATAGTTTTAATTATATAAATCACTATTTAAAAGTAAAAAACTTATTACTTTGAATGTACTAGCATGCTCATTAAGTTAGGCAGGTGGGAACCTAAAATAATTAAACAACAGTAATTAACAAATAAATAAATTAAATAAAGCCCCACTATTTGTTCCATTCCCTCTCCAAATAATGAAATGCAAAGAAATTATTACATTGCAATATGAGGCTTTCAAAAATCTGGTTTTTCACCCTGTCTGGCACAGGCTGCAGAAGCACAAGCCCTTTGCTACACAAGCTCTGAATTCTTTCTTGAGTCGAGCAGTGCTGGCAAGATGCTGCACCCTCAAACCAAACAGGCACAAATGCCATGAAGGATCACGAGGTGAGCAATGATCTTTCAGATCCTGGACTCGGGGCTATTCAACCTCTGCAAGCCACACTGGCAAACCCAGTAGTTGCTTTCATACTCTCACCATCACTGCTATTTTTTCTAGGCTGACCTTGATTACTGTCCTGGTTTGAGCCAGGATGAAGCCAATTTCAAATGTTTATAGTTACTGCTGAGAGACCAAGGCCACTTTGCTCCACTTGTCAGATATGCTGCTTTGGACACTAAAGGAGCAGAAGAACCCTATCTGCAACCCTTCTGTAGGGAGGAGCAGAACAGACAGATGGCAAAATAGGCCAAACAGATTATTCCATTCTCATATATGTCACGGTCAGTATAAATTCAGGGATCACAGAAGTCAACCTCGTCTTCCTTTTTCTTCCATCTATGGAAGGCATCCAGGGAGGACTCCATCTATCCATCTCCTTTGATCCCTAGGGCCATGGATTCCTGACCTTCATAACTCTACCCTCAGTTCCTGCCTCCTTGCTGCTATCTCTGGAAGTGGTCCGGGATTTTTTGGGACTGCCCTGGCTCAGGGGAGTATACTGGAAGTTGCTGAAGGTGAGGAGAGGCAATAATGGTTTTGCACATTCCTGCGCATACTTGTATATATTTGTACATACTTTCTTTTATCATTAGTGTTTAATTAAAGCTGTCTAGTTTAGTTTTTAATCTGGGAAGTCTCTCTCCTTATTCTCTCTCTCCTTTCCCTACCTGGGTGGGTGGGGAAGGGGATAGAGAGCATTACTGTCTTTAGTTTAATTGCCAATCCTGAGTTAAACTGTGACAATTACTTTACTCCCATCTGTACTGTCAATTAAGTGATCTAGTACAACATTTGGAGTGCCTGGAAGAAACAGACAAAAACCAATTTCAACACTGAAGGTCAAATCATGGGACTGTCACTGACAGTAGCCTTGTAGGACAGGCAGTCTATAGAACTGAGAAGAAATTGCAAACACTCCTTAACTTCCTCTTGTTCTTTCAAAGAGGGGAAAAAGAATCCAACAAAGACTGTACAACTATCCCCACAAGATATCAGACATTAATTTTAAAACCACAAAGTGAATGGATTGGCATACCTTCCTTTTATAACCACAATTGAAATGAAACTTAATAGAACAAACTAGCAGTCTTTTAGGATGCCCATGCAAATCAGGTGCAGCGATTCAGCACTGAATGAAACGTCCATAGATGGCAAACTCATACATCCTGATGTATGGGTGTTAGTACCCACAGCAAGACTTGGTTTCCTTCTCATTTACATTTTGATATGTGCACTAAAGTGGATGGGGTACATATTCAGCAATGTCTCAGCCTATTTAAAATTTTATGCAGTTTCTACCTCTGATGTATACCCAGTCTGCAGTCCTTTTCTCTTACAAAACTTTGATAACTGCAATTACATGTCTCCGTTCTTATCTCCTCTCAAAGTTCCCCTTTATCACCTCCTGCAATCTCTCATCACATTGCAGTTTTTATACAAATACTGTTACTAAAAGTTTCACTCTTCCCAAAATAGAATTTATGGGGTTTTTCCCCAGCTTTGTTTCTTCAATACTTTTAAAAATTATTTTAGATAAGAACAATTAAAAGAAGATATGTCTCAAAATGAATATATTGCCATTGGCTGAAGTTGTTTTAAGACTAGATAAGCAACAATTTTCTTAAATTTCCAGCCAGCAAAATTAAATTACATTGTTCTCAACTTCACTTTCCCAAGGTAAATAGGGGTTGAAAAAGAAAATGGTGACTATGCCCTGGATGGCAAGAAATATAAACAACTTCTAAAACACATTTTGGAAAAAAAAATGTTTAAAGAATTCACTCAAAAGGCCTGCACACAGGGAAGATAATGAGAAACTGCTTCCCTTCATTAGCAAACTGGTCCCAAATTGAGCATCTGCAAGACAGAGGAGTCAACATTCTCATCTTTATCAAGGAGATCAGAGCAGGCACTGGTGTCTGATGTTTATGGTAAATACTGGATTTGAGTCGTATCATGAGTTATAATAAAGGAATCTCATGTGCTGGTTTTGACTGGGATGGAGTTAACTTCCTTCATAGCAGCTTGTACAGTGCCTTGTTTTGGATTTGTGACCAAAACAGTGTTGATAACACCCTGATGTTTTAGCTACCACTGAACAGTGCTGCCTTCTCTGCTTCTCACACCACCCCACCAGTGAGGAGGTTGGGGGTGCACAAGAGGCTGGGAGGGAACACAGCTGGGACAGCTGACCCCAACTGACCAAAGGGATATTTCATACCAAATGACATTTTGCACAACAATAAAATCTGGGGGAAGAAGAAGGAAAGGGCGACATTTGGAGTTATGACATTTGTCTTCCCTATGCATGATAAGAGTCCTGCTTTTCTGGAGATGGCTGAACACCTGCCAACTGATGGAAGTAGTGAATTAATTATTTGTTTTGCTTTGCTTGCATGTGCAGCTTTGCTTTACCTAATCAATGGTCTTTATCTCAGCCCAGGAGTTTTCTCACTTTCACCCTTTCGATTCCTCCCTCCATCCCACTGCAGGAAACTGAGCAAGTGGCAGTGTGGGGCTGGGCTGTCTGCTGGGGTTAAACTACAACATGTCAAAATGACAAAATCCCTCATGATGATGGAAAAGCATGTATCCATTCACAGACAGTGTAATCAGGTCAGCTTTCTATTTTCAGTGCCTCACCAGCACTTAGCACACAGTTCTTTCGAATGCAGATCCAGCTACAGTTATTCATACTTTGCAGATGGCCAGGAGAATGATATCCTGGACCATACACACCAGGAGCACCAGTGCTTTAAGGCAAAAAACTGTGGCAGTGAGTTCTACTGTCTACTCTTTTTCTTTAAGATGCTCCTTCTTTGTTTGCTTTTAGCCATTCTTGTATGAAAGTCTTGTGATTTTCTTCCTGACAAACTCAAGCAATGTGGTTGGGAGAATTATATTTATGTGCAATGAATTAGAAAGCAATGGTTTGAAAGCAATCACCAGTTTACTGTGGCAGTATGTACTTTATGTTTGCCTGACAGCCATCTATTTTACATTTTGCACAAATATAAGGGCTGAGTGTTTTGTGCAAAGGCTTAACCCTCACCCACCCCCACCAAACTCATAGGTTACAAAATACTTTTTTTAAAAAAGAAACTTAGAAAATAAAATACTGACCCAGCTTAAGAAAAATATTTCTGTTATTTGAAACCATAAATTTCATCAAGACCCCACCAGCATAATGCTGATCCCCCCTGAGTGATGTCCACTCAGATGTGAAGGTTTGTGTCTCCACTGTCTTTCCTTCTTCCCTTGAAGTCCATGTAAGCCCATCCCTGTGATGGGAGACTCATGAAGTCAGGGAAGCTGAAGAAGCAATATGAAGAGTGATAAGGAAAAGAGGTAAAATGAGAAATAAATAAGCAAGAAAACAAGGTTGGTGGAATAAACCATTACCCTTCTAACCTCTCTTTTCCCTGGTGTGCCTCTGTTGACTCTGCTGTTGCTGTGCTCTCTGGCTGAGCAAGGTCTCAGGTACTTCCTGTCCTCACTTTCCTGGCTGCCACCAACACCACTCCTTAAGAGACAAAAAAACAACACTACTGTCTCCAGATATGTGGGCATGTGCCTGTTTCCTCCTTTAAGAATCACTCTCCTGTTACTGGTGGAGCATGGGCTGTATAAGCAATGTATTTTATTTGTGATGCCTTTCCCATTGTGTAAGGCAGAGCACTCTCTCCTTACTATATCAGAGTAAGGTTTATTTCTTCTCATACTCATTTTAGCATTTACAAAAACTTCCCAAGGTAATAAGCAGCGCCCAGCTCATTTACACCTCAGAAATTCAGCAAACTTTCAAACTTAGTAGAACAAAAGTGATTTATTGTGTTTGCTAGAAAGAATAGTTTCCTGTTCTGCCTTGCTAAATCATTTTTGTAAAATACCAAAAGAGGACTCCTATTTCTCTTTCCCATGCATGCCTGGAAAAACAACCTCAAAAACTATGAGAGTATTTTTCTAGGTTTTGATGTAAACAGAACAAATTGAACAACTCTAAAGGTCTCACTCAAGCTAAATTTTCTTCACTTCTAAGGGGCTTTAGATTCCATCTGAATTCAGAGATGTAGAGTGGGGCCTGACAGACAGTCCAAGAGAACAGAATGCAGTGGAAACATGAAGGCATAAGGAATAATTCATGATTCATTTTAATTTTCAACTCTCAGAGTTACACTACTAAATTTTGAGAATCATACTATATTTTGCAAAGAGCATTCAAAATTCTAAACATTTACAAATGGTTCTCAGCAGGTAACAGAAAGTATTTTAAAATGGCATTGTAACTTGAATTTTCTGTGCATCTTTGCCAATGTGCCATGTTTTTGACATCTGTTCATGGCCAAAAAATTAAATACGATTATTTAAACTTATACTGTTATATCCCTATTTAGATATTTATGTACCAGAATGTTCAAGGCCTTAATAAATGAGAAATTGAGACAATATTACTTGATATGTTCAGAAGAAGATGGTGGGGATCATATCCCTTTTTTGTCCATTGCCAATTTCCTGAATTCCAGTGATACTAGCTTACAATTTGTTGTGCTTTCTAAACGCTAGCACAATGCATATTTAGACTGGCTGAGATTGAGAGTTCTTTTTCAAAAAATAAACTACAGACTAGGAAAAGATGACTAATACATCTGTGTAACAGCACTAATCAGTATGATCCGTCTTCTACTGTTGGATTAGAAGATTCACAAATACGTTTCTGGAAACCACAGGCCCACTAAGTAATAATCTTTTAGTCTCTATGGCTCTAATATGACAAACAGAAATAGAGCTGCACTATCCCCTCTCTATAGAATATGCTATAGAGAAGTACTGTATAATAATGCCAAGAATTTTCACTACACGCCTCAGTTTGAAAAATATGTAATTCATTGGATTAAATCTCTCATAGCTGTTTCCTTTCCAGGGCAGCTCTAAAGAAAAGTTTAATCAATTCTATTTAGCCATTTTTAATATCTGAGTGAGACTGAAATGAATGAGTGACAGTCATTGCTGTTACTACAGACCCTACTTTTTCAGCTTCCATTTTTCACATTGTGTTTTTCTACAAAATAGGATATAAGGAGCTTAAGGTTGTGTTAACTTTCTGACTTACAAAACTTATTTTTATATATTTATTTTTGACATTTCTAACGTTGTCAATTAAGATAAATTGTATGTCTGTGCTTAAATAAATTGTTCTGATATTATTGTGCTTGCTAAATCAAACATGTTTTGACAAGTTTAAAAAGCTGCTTAAGAAGTTCCTTGTTGCTTGAAAATCATGGGCCTTCAGAACACAAAACACAAATTTTCAGAGTTTTTTAATATATGTCATTATGGGAACAAAATAGTAAACAGTTTACAGTTACTAGAACTAAATACATCCTATCTAGTGTCTATTTCTGTGTGAAAGACTATAAACTGTATTTCCATGAATGTACATTTAAATCCACCTCTCATTGCTTCCTAGGCTTGTAGTTGCTTTACAAATAGTTTGCTCACATTAGTATTAACAAAATTATTTGTTTAGGGCAATGGTTACAGGAATTCTGCTTTGATTTCAGGGTTGCCTGTAGATTTATTATTTTAAGAATAACTGGACTTACATATAATTCTATAAATTGGAGTATGCAGATATTTAACAGAGAAGCAATGTCCATACTGATAAATGAAGCAGTGCAAGGTCCAAGCACAGGCACTGGCTCGTGGTCACCAGTTTTGTTAAATGGTTAACACGGTTTCTAAAGGAAAAAAAAAAAAGGCCAAGCAGGACTCAAGGGCAGTACAAGTCATAAGCTATTCCCAAAAGGCTGTTTAGATGAGAACATAATACTTGGCTAAACAGAGTTCTGCCACCTGAATGTAAGCTGTGCTATGTAGGTTGGTTTCAGGGCTAGATAATCGTCAGGGACACCATTGTTGCTTTGATTAAAATACTATTTAAATTAAATTAAAAACTATTAAAATACAAACTTCTATTCAAGGATTTTATAGAGAGCATTTTGCTCTTCACTGTCTCTTTTTGAAGACTCAGCTACAACAAATTCATTTAGTGTCCACATACACCATCTAAACCTTAAGACAATAGCATAACAGCTTTTCTGTCAACTTACTGCTTTAAATACAGCAAAGACTTTCTGGTTTTGATTTGGTCTTCAAGTCCTTACTTCTCCTCTATTCCATTCTGCTTTACCTTACTTGTTGTAACAATATCCTCCTTTCACTAACTACACAAGTTCATGTTCAACCAATTATCTAGCATGATCAACAGCTCCTTTCAGAGTTACTAAACTATTAAGTCATGTCATAAATTCTCTAGACTTATAACTCGAGTCTGTATTCTTTGTTTCTGGAAGGAATAAATACGTATTTATATTTTTAAAGAAGGGGTCACCTGTGAGAAAGGCAGGAAGCATTTCTTTATAACACTTTTGTAGATTGTAAGTTTTTCCGTATGGACATCCTGGTCTAAATAGTGTGCACAAATCTGTTACGTTTTAACTTTTTTACCATCAGGGAGGCTTGAATGCTTTCACTGTGGTAACGAAAAGGCAAGAGAAGTTCACTGATAGCACTAGAACCACCTGTGGCCTTAATAACCACTAAAATATAAATGTGTGACATTTGGCCCCAGAATTCACATAAACTAAGGTGAGTAGCAGATATAGTGCTACCACAGACATACTTTGGGTTCATCCTCTAGCCACTAAATTCCTGGAGGAGGAAATATTTTACTCTTACTACCCTTGCTTGAGCATGATATTCAGACTCATTGGACAGTACTTCCAACTTGACAGAAAGGGTTAATTTTTCTCTCCATGTATCCCTACATGTACATAAAATATTTTGAGATGGTTTTGTCAGAGTTTTCTGGCATTTTGTGAAGATTATTTTTGTCTTGGTCTTAGAAGGGTTATGAGTTGGGTTGGGATTTTTTTGCCTCTCCGAAGATTTTTGACCACCTGTTGGAGTAACCTGGAGTTCTTTGATTCCCAAAAAATCTTTATTCCTCGTATATATGGAGTACACTAACTCCTTGTATGCTCACAATTCAGTACGAGGAAGCAAATACAATTTTGTAAGTTAATTGTCACCTTCTCAGGAAAGGAATTGATATGATGTTTTCTTTGAAACCTCTCCAAAATTGTTTTACAGACAAATAAAAGTCCACAGAAATAATTCAAACAAATTTTTCTGAGAGTTGATTTGTCCTGCTGTTCCATTATCAAGCAGTATGAATTTAATTCTAATTAAGAGGACTGGCAGAAACTCTGCCCCCTTCTCAAACTGAGAATCCTTCTGGCAATTCAACCACTTTAACAATAATAATTATGATTGTATTATTACAATGCTTTGCTAATTAACGTTTAGTATAGGATCCCCTCTGAACATTTTTCTGAACTTCTTGCAACTTGCTCAGTTTTTATCTGCAGAACTCTGTTATTCTCTACCATATATACACCTACCATTTTGCAACTTTTTTGCATACCATTAGAAAAATACTTCTAAATATAAGAAAAGTATAATTACATAACACCAGTTGTGCAGATTCACTTTCCAAGTACAATTCTATTTTTGCCATTTCACAATTTTTTTGCTCACTTTATCCATGCAGCACTTTATTTGCTTTATTTTTGTTTAAAAAGCCACATAGACTGCTTAGATTCTAAAATTGCACCAATGTTTCATGTTTAGCTTGATCGTATGTAAAGTAGAATATTTCTAATAGTCCAAAACTGGTGTTGCTGCATCTTTTTGAGGAGTTGAGCTAAGGCATAATACGTCTTAAGGCCTGTACCACCACATCTCACAGAACAGAGACAGGAAGGAATAATAAGAAAAATTATTTGGACTTCTTGGTCCAGAATGAGGTAAGTTACCTATGTTCTGATCTCAGGGTTACTGAAGTCAATGAGAGTCTTTCCAGAGGCTTCAGTGGGTTTCATAGGCTGTGCCCAAGCTCTGCTCATCTGTTTGCAATTTTGCATATAATAACAAGTTTCAGAGCTCAAATAAAAGAAACAGAAGCATTTTATTCACATGAACTTAATTGTTTCAGTGTCAATTTGTACACTGTAAACATTAAAAAAGTGCTTGTGGACTGGTGGCTGTAGCCTGTTTCCTTCTCTGTTTGCTGAGGAAAATATGAAATGATTGAGCTGGTCTAAGAATACTTAAATATGTGGAAGTGCTTTTGAGACACAGTCTCTAGAGATGTAATGTGCATACTGCCTAACTATATGCAGTGTGTTTTTTTTAAAGAAAAAGAAGGGGGAAGGGAAGGGAAGGGAAGGGAAGGGAAGGGAAGGGAAGGGAAGGGAAGGGAAGGGAAGGGAAGGGAAGGGAAGGGAAGGGAAGGGAAGGGAAGGGAAGGGAAGGGAAGGGAAGGGAAGGGAAGGGAAGGGAAGGGAAGGGAAGGGAAGGGAAGGGAAGGGAAGGGAAGGGAAGGGAAGGGAAGGGAAGGGAAGGGAAGGGAAGGGAAGGGAAGGGAAGGGAAGGGAAGGGAAGGGAAGGGAAGGGAAGGGAAGGGAAATATAAAAGAAACACTTATTTAACTGGCACTTGAGCAGGATTCTCTAGCACTCTAGAGGCTTACAGGAGAAGAAATGACAAACCGGTGTCTGTATGTGTGTCCCAACACCTTGGAGCTGTGCTAAACCATTCAAAGGCAACATTATTTCCACAGTGAATGCAATATACTTGTCACCTAAAAAGGGAAAATATGCACAGCAATAACTGAGAAGAAAAGCAGCATGACCTACAGATGAGAACTGAAATATGAGGATGATACATCTTTCATTTTATGTTAAAAAATGAACAAAATTAGCACTAGTCTAGCACTAAGAAGAGGGTATAACACATGCAAATACTAAAAATAAAGCATGTGGATTTACTTCTCACTGCAAAAAATGTAGTAAGCGCAGGTATCTAACACAAAATGTATTATCAAGATTGCCCTGAGTGACACATGCATGCAGTTCAGCATGTCAAAGTCTGATTATTTTTATTTTTATATTCAGGTCTGAGGAAATCAAGTGGAACTTTTTAAATTCAGCAATTCAGGATATTCAAAGTAACTATTTCAATGGTAACTATAGTTTGGTTACTCTGCTAATAGCTGAGACTTCTGACTAGCGTGCCTGGTATATTTAGTAGATGTGTCAAAAACCTGTATTACTCTTATTAAAGTTAATAGGGTGTTAATAAATTATTTTTTTTTTAATGAGTGATCTTTTAAGTGATCGCATTGCCATCTGCTGAACATAATGCAGCTATTAGCCAAGACAAATAGAAAAATACATAAAAATATCTATTACTTGTGAATTATACATAATATGTATCCTGCATCACATGAAAGATCAAACAATATACAACCTAATTATCCCAGCACTCTTTTCAAATCCCACAATTTCAAAGAGTCCCAGTATATAAGTTCCACTTTGGTTAACTTGTCATGGCATTCTCTTCCAGATCTGTCAGTATAAGAAGGTTGTTAGTGAAAGGACTATTAGATTTGAATATTACAATTGGTTTTGAGCAGGTCATTCCTTACAGAATGCAATAAAAATGAAATTGGTAATACCGGATAAAACTAATTTACCTTATCCAACTTATTATACTTATCTCTGGATAACAGAAGATGCTTCCAAATAAGTTATCAGAACCACAGAACGGCAGATGTGCAATTTTTTTGGTCCTACATTAGCTTTCATCTTGAACATAATGGTCCAAAACTGAAAGAAACATTATGACCATCCTGAACAGCCAATCAGTGATATCCTAGGAGGTTTATTCAAGCTACAGATGACATCAGGATACATCAGAGCTGCAAGCACACCAAGATGGCTTCATGCCAGGCCAGGTTCAGTCTGGTAGGGACCTCTAGCTCCATCAATGGGTTAGAATTGAGAGCGTATCTGTTCCAGAAACAATTTTGCCTCTTTTGCATAGCACTGCAACTGGCATAATAAGCTGTGTGAGACTGGAGATAATGCCATGCAAAACGCTGTGTTCCTGGAAACTGGAGCTTGGGAAAAAACTGTAGAGAGCCACATCTGGGTAGATCTGCATACACCCAGCTTGGGTCCAACAAGTCTTATTAGCTTCAGTTCAATACTAGTGATAACACATTACTTCTTTCACAAATATATGGATGTCTCTGCTCTATATGTGACAGAGATCTGTTTGCTGGAAAAGCTGATTAATCCCAGAGCAGTGCCATGTGAATGCATGGAACTAGCCTGGCTCCAGTACTACATCAGAGCTAACAAGCCAACTCTGCACACAGAAGCTTTGAAGCACAGGACAGACACAATTTGCAAAAATTAGTTCAAAGCCAGTGCTGGACCAAACCCGATCAAACGTGGCTTGTCTAGAACAGACTCAATGCAAAAGCACTTGGATGTCACTGCATGCTCCTAAAGCATGCTAAAATACCACCCTTATCCATGTTTTTCCACTGTATTGGGATGACAGACTCCACTTACCTTAAGTATAGGATATTTCTTTATTATTATTGGCTATGTTGGCATTTAATATGATGCACAATGTAATTAATATTTCCCTGCATTTATGACATTCATAATGACTCCTCATACAAAACGTCTAGTTTTGTAATTATTTTCATAAAAAAGGTACTACTTATTTCCTCACAGTCATAGCTGTTATTCTGGCAAATTATATATTTCCAGTCACTGCATCCTCATAAAATAATAATAGAGCCTATTTCAGTGTAAAAGCAAATTTAAGTTTTGTATATTTATTTTGCATGGATGTGAATTATGTTATATTTTGAATTAGTTAAAAATATGGAGCTAAGTTTCCTTTGGAGGACTCTGTGCTGAATCAGGCATACAGTTTTCATAAAGCATAATGCTAGCATAAACACATCTTGTCATATGTCATAAACATATGTCAGTCTACTCACAGGTAAACTTTTTAGGGTAAACCTCTATTCCCAGTTGTGCATGAAAATGTAAAGACAGAACACAGTGGGAAAAAAAAAAAGCATTTTGTATCTTAATCTACATCTACACTTGGCAGGCTTTTCTGGTTTTGTTATTACCAGTTATTATACCCACAAGGTAATCACACATGTGAGTACTGGCCATAGAGGGTCAGACCAAAGATCCACCTCCCCACGATGTATTGCCTTCAACAAACATCCCACAACGTCTTCAGAAATTCCACCTGTACTTTTCATCCCACCTTTTTATTTATATTCTGACTTTCTCAGGCCTCACCAAGTCACAGAATTCCTCATGAACCTCCTCTGAGCATTGAGCTGGCCAGCACTGGATGGCCAGTCTGCGTGGCCAGGGTCATACCAAGGAGAAGGAAGCTGAAAAAGGAGGAAGGATCCTGTCTACTGCAGGGTCTACTTCAATCTTCATGATGTCAAGCCTGCAAGGAGAGCACCTCTGGATGGCATGTGCTCATTACTTGGACAGCTTCATGGAGCAGCAGACAGTGGGGGTTCTCTGCTCTCTGTGCTCCTCTTGAGCCCAGTATTTTCTTTTCAATGCCTGGGGAAAAAAGGAACAGCATAAACTTCTCCCTAAGACTCTCCCATCCTCCAGCTGTTTTCAGCTCCGTGGATTTCCTGAGCCTGTTTTTATTAAGGCTTTGTTCCCTTCCCTCCAGCTTCCTAATTTAAATGCATTGCTGAGATTTTTACTGTAAAGAAAACTATGTTGTTAAACTTTGTTCTGATGAAAAATTTACACTGATTTTCTGCATTAATACTTCTACGATCATAACACAGCAGACCTGCTTCTCAGGAAACGTATTATTTTTGGTTTGGTTCATCTGGGAGCAGAGTACACATTGAAGTGGGTTGGCACCAACAGCAAAAGGCAGCCATATTACAAAGCCAGATAAAGATTTGAACACATAGTGGGTGGGTTTGGTTCAACCAGGAAGATGGCAGAAGGTCATGAAGAAGGCTAGGCTTTGCGTTCATTAGCCGAATACAGGTCCCACAATGGAGGGGACATGACAGTTTCTGCTCTACTAAGGGCAGCACTCAACTGATGCTTCCACCGTCCCGAGTCTGGTGCATGGAACCTACTAGCAAAGATGTACTTGTTCACCCCTGTGTTTGATAGATATACCACTGAACCAAGAGAATGGCAAAAGCGTGTGGTAAGAATAAAAGGTTGTATTCACACAGTATTGCGTTGTCCATTATTAAAATAAAACAATATTCTGAAAATAGTAATTTAAAAGGAAAATGGAAACATATTTAACTGCCTGCATGCTACTGGGCAGTGCCAGTCACCCCAATGCACAAAAAGGTGTAGTGGATATAAGGGGATACCTTGGGAAACATGGTAACAGCCAGGCATCTAGGTTGTTTGTGTCTCAGACTCCAACTGCATTCAACTCAGGGATTTCCAGAGTCATGGTTTATGAGTCTCCAACTTGCAAGGGATTTCTTTCCCCTGAACGTGCCTGATATCCCTTTTAATTCACAGCAGTAGGTTACATTATTAGTCTGAATGCTGCTTGTTCTAGCAAAACTGTGCTTCTGCTTACGCAGCTCCTCCTGCCCTCCAAAGCGCTTCCCAAGCGAGGCACACAGTACCGTCAAACCTACTGTTCACACAGCACCACAGCAATACTGGTGAATTAAAAAAAAAAAAAAAGTGTATAGCACATGCACAGCCTGTTGAATTCCTATGGCAAGTATTTTCTACCTGAAATGAAGTAGTTTTATAATGTATTCTTTCTAACATTGCATTAGAGGTGTGTTTTCTTTCCCCTCAAGCTTTGCAAGCAAGCAGATGACTGGACCCCTCACCATTACACCCCGAGCTGCCCGTTGCAGTTCTACATACGTTTTTGACAAGCAAACTCGTTCCCCGACCGAGCTACTTCAGCCAGAGAGGTGCTCGTCCTGTTCCAGACAACGCAACTCCCACCTCGTCCTTCCCAGGGACCTTCCCAGTCAGGAAAGTAAGGAAATGCCTGAACTGCCCCGCGGCCTCGCACCGCCCCCCAGCCCTCGCCGCGGGGAAGAGGGGGCTGGAGTCTGCCCTCAGCCCGCTTTTTGTTTTAACAAACATTTCCCCCTGCCTATGAGGAAACCCGCCGCTGCCCGGCGCTGGGGGAGGGTGGGATTTCCTTCCCATTGTCTGTCGGGCTCAGCCCTCGCGGCCGCCGCGTTAACTGTTACCGCTCCCAGCCCCTGCTCTGACCGAGCGCTGGCGGCCAAAAGGCATCCGCCACAGGGCTGGTGTTCGGTACCAAACCACATGCAGACAAACCAAGAATCGGGGCTAACCACGACCGGCTAGCAGGGCTTCAAACCTATATATTAATGAGCATTAAAAAGTCTTTCCAGTACAGTCCAAAATAAGTCAAAATGAC
Source organism: Hemiprocne comata (assembly GCA_020745705.1). Lineage (NCBI taxonomy): Eukaryota > Metazoa > Chordata > Aves > Apodiformes > Apodidae > Hemiprocne > Hemiprocne comata. The sequence continues at coordinate 11,391,155 of CM036587.1, forward strand.
AAAAAAAATGCATCCTTTTAATCCTTCAATGTGCATCTTCAAAGCCACATCATGCAGTTACCCAGGGGACCTAATAAGGATATAAAAATATTTCAAAACAAGGCCCTCAAACACCCATAGATAAGCTATATGCCTGGCTTTCTGCACTTGATTTAATTCACTGCCCACCAGCTCAAACAAGGTAACGTGGCTAGTGCTGCAGACACTCCCTACATGTTTGATTTAGGACACCTTGTTCTTTCCAAAATCAAATATTTGTATCCTGAAACAAATATTTGGAGACAGTCCAGACTAGCCTTTACAAATATGTTAAGTACAGCAAATTTTTGGCAAGGAGCAGACTCCAGGTAAAAACCTGTAAGGTAGGCAAACCACAAGGCTTCAACCTGCATAGGCTTCCGCATTGGTGGAACTGAGGCCTAAATATCTGCTGGCTCTCCGTGGGTCCTACAGAGATAAAGGGCTAAAATATTTTTATACTGAAGATAGTTAAACTTCTGCCTTAAGTAAATATTTACATACGTAAGGAGAAGATACTGTGGCAGTGTAATAAATCTTTTTACTACAGAACCTGACACTGGAATTGGAGCTTTGTTTGGAGTTATGGCAAATCCTCCCAGCTGACCCTGTTGTAGGGAGTACCTGGCTGTTGGGACTGAAGAATTAAAGATTAAAGGTTATATCTGGTGTTAGCCACACTTCTCCTCTGTTTGCTTCTGGATGCAAAAATGGGTGTGCCTTAACCACACCAGCTTGAGCAGAACTTCTAGCTTCATTGCATGGTAGAAACAGTAGAAACTGTAAGGACCCAAATATTTTATTTCTCATATAAATATAGCTCAGGTGCAATTTGTACAGAGAAGATTTCAAAGAAACCTAGGACAGCCAAGCAAGCAATATGCCATGGAAACTTGGCATATATTTCTATTAAACTTCTTTTGAAAATTACACTCCTTAATGAAATCAGAGTCAAACATCACAACTAAAATCTTAACATAAGGTAGCCTTTTTGTAATTATACTGATGGTAAACCCCTTCTTACTTAAATAATTGCCTGTAAATGTCATTTGCTTTTTATTAATACAAGCAATATAAAGCAGCTAATAAATTATAGTACCACTGTTTGGTATCTGCCCAACCCCTCAAGCACACTTGGAAAGCTGATTGCCAGCACTTTCATGCCTATCTATTTATTTTAGATAATGTAAAATGTTCTTTCATACTTAAATACATAATAGAAGTAAAGCTTTATCACTGCTGTGCAACTAACTGTTATTTGCATTTTATTTTTTAGAAGAGGATGTAAAGTCCTGATGCAACAGTCTCAAACAAAATGTGGGTTTAGACACTACTAGAAATTTTATTTACTAAGACGAACTACCACTCGAGAAACTTTCAGTGTTCAGTGTGCAAACTCTGTCAAATCTTTGACTGACCAGGCACAATGAATGCATCTTTTTTATCACAGGGAGTCCCAAAAGGATTTTAGTAATACTGATGACTACTTCTACGACTAGAACAATTTTCTTGCATAGATGTCTGTAGAACTAAGTTTAGAGTGCATTTTAATAAAGTATGTTACATTTCTAGTAGGGATTAATTAATCGTGAAGTATATTATTTTTCCACTAAATAATTCCTGAAGCTTTAGAATGCATTTGCCTAGACATTTATTATCAATAATATTTATCTCACAGGTCATCCAAAACCAGGATAAAATGTACCTGTTTTCTTGCTACTTACATATGGGCCTACAATGTTACATATTTCATCTTACTATATATCATCTAGTCCTGCAGTGAAAGTGTGTATCTACAGCTCGCAACATATAGCCAGCTATGAGACAGACCACTGATTCTGTATGTTTTAGTTTCTGTTGCTCAAGGTGAGTATCCACTTTCAAAAACATTATCCGGAATTTCTCCAAGCTGGACTTCATGATAGGAGGAATTTGCATGTACCAGGGCCAGATAAGTGGCACATTTTTGCTCTGCAATGAGATAGGGTTCAGACCCAAGAGTATGATAAAATACATATATAATAAATAAAGATCCGCTTCAAATGTATTATTAAAAAAATAATAAAAGAAACAAACAGCAACTCCAGCAGACACCACTAGAGTTCTCCTTCTCCCAAATATCCCTAGCACCATCCTAAACCCTGTTTACCCCAGAAACCTGAACTGTGGACAGACAGAAGAGGAGAGAGAGAGAGAAAATTCAGACACAATAAAACTCTGAGGGGAAAAATATGTGGAAGGAGGAGGCAGCAGCGGCCTGGAGAAGGGATTGAAAAGTTTCCCCTGGCTTAACTTCTCCCCCCCCTTGCAGCAGCAGAAGCAGCGGCAGCAGCACAAGGTGAGAGAGACTTTTAAGTCTGGGGAGGAGGGGGGTGTGTGCGGGAGGGGGGGGGTTGAATTTACAGCCCTGTGGATTTTTCTGTGTCTGCCTCCCTGGCTTTGGGGTGCCAGAGACGCTGTGTCTCATGCTGGGTGGATTTTTTTTTTTTTTTAATATGATGGAGGATTATAAACATGGCGCCTTAAAAAAACTACAAAATCATGTACACACTGTTCCAAGGAGATGGGGGAGAGGGGACAGGGGAAGGGCTGGGCACCAGAGGAGGGGGCAATCCTGCCCCGCAGGGTGCCATATGAGGAGGGGGGGAGCAATTATACTTAATAATAAAATGTGTGGGGCTGCGAAAGGGAAGGGGGGGTTGATGGAAGGCGGGATTTTTTTATTATTATTTCATTTTTCGGAGTGGAAAGGATTATCTGGCAGCCCGCTTGGAAATCGAGGAGAAGGGGAAGGCGGCGGAGCGCGTGTGATTATTAACGGCGATTATTTTTGTCCCCACACTTTTCCCGGTCGGATTTCGGCTAAGAGGCGGCGGCGGGTCCCCCGCGCCCCCGTGCCGAGTTGCAGTCAGAGCGGGGTCGGGGCGGGAGGAGATGGGGTGGGGAGAGGGGCGCAGAACAGAATCGCTGGCTTCAACGCTCCGCGCGGGCCTGCAGGGAGCGGGGGAGCCGGGGACTCGCGTGAGAGGCGAGGCCGAGCGGGGTGTGGCGCAGCCCGGCCTCAGCCCCGCCACGCCGCCAGCCCCGCTCTTCTCCCACACGCGGGGCGACCGCTTCGCTCCCCACTTCCCCCCTCCCCCCCTTTCCTTTCTCTCACACACCCCTCCCCATCTCCCCTTCATTTCCTTGCTGGGGTGGGGGATGTCTACTTGGGGAACGGGTCTTGGCCCGAGTAATGGCAGCTGCTCGATAGCGCCGAGTTTCCGCAGCAGAGAGACGGAGGGCCTCCGCAGGCCGGCCGCGGCGGGAGAGGGGCCATGGCTTCCGTTCCCCGCGGGGGGGTAGAGGAGGGGACGGGGAAAGGGGTGAACTTAGAGCCCCAGCCCTCCTCCCCCACCCCCCGCGGTTGCGGGCGGGCTGCGCCACCTCACTGCCCGGCTCTGCCGAGGGGGCAGGCGGGGGACGGGGGCCCCTGGCTTCCTGGATCGCCCTGCTGGCTGAGCGCCTCGTCCCCCAGCATGGCCCCGGGGGCTTCCTCGCCTCCCGATCTGCTCCAGGGTAGGGAGCCGCGGGGGTGAAAGAGGCCGATTTCTCCGCTCTCCTCTTGCGGCTTCCCTCGCTGCGGGCGAGGGGAATGCGGGGAGCCCGGCTGCCTGCGGGCCGGGGCCCTCCCGCGACCTCCAGAAACAGTTCACTCGCTCCCCTCGGCCCAAAAGGGCCTTCCCGCAGCCCCGCCGGTCGGATTTCGGGAGAATATGTACTGCTAAGGCGCTCGCTTTTGGTAGTTTTGGAGGGTTTTGTGTGTGAATGTGTCCCTGAAACCATGTCTCTAAGTAACTCCTCTCAGTTCACTTTGTGAGGTGTTTTCCTTCATCCCCTGCCTCAGGGGTTGTCCGGAGGCCTACCTGTCTATGGAAGGAAAGGTGTGGGGTTTCCTATGTCAAGGATCATGGGGAGCTTCGGCATGCTTTTCTGCCCTTCCCTGCATTTCGGAGAACAGTCCCCCTGTAAATTACTGGTGTTAAGAACTTGAAAAACTTCGTGTGTCTTTTTGAGCTTATCCTGAAAACAGCAAACTTTGGGATTTTGGTTTTGTCTGCTGTGAAGGTGTCAAACAGAACTTTACAAAGGCTAGAACTGGGGTGGCTTGAGAGGAAGAAAAGGGTGGAAAACTATTTAATTTGGTGCTGGTTGGTTTTATAATTATATGAGTTCGCATTTTAACACCCTGGAGTCATCTGCCACAGTCTCTGTATTGTAAGAGTAAAGTATCTTCTTCTTGAGAAGACCTTACTTTAGTGGGAAGCACCAAAGGTAGAAAACACTTTTTTGTCCTAGTGGCACCGATTTTTTTTTTGCACTTTTGTTATGGTTCTTTGTAGGAAATTGTTTAATTCTTAAAGGGTGATCCCTGAGACAAGTGTTGGGAAGGGAGAAGTGTGGGAGTATAAATGCCAGTTCGTGGTTTGGGTTGTAGTGTTGTAGTCCCTTGGGTTTTTCTAGTCCCTCATCTTTCAGCATGCAGGACTGGGCATATCTCTTTTATTTAGTTAGTTATCAACCATTGTGAGTGTGCTATAGAAAGTCTTTAGGGAAGTAGACCATTTGCTGGCTGCTGTTTCGTATAAAAGTGAAAGTGCCTGCAGAATAATTCCCAGTCTGGATTGATGTTTAATGCCAGCCAGCTTTTCCATGCCTAAACAAACCCTCGCTGTTTTTACCTGACATTTGTATGGGGAAGGGAATGGTTCAGGGTCTAGGTAATACAACAGAGAGCACTTTAACTTTCTGATGGTGAGTTTGGCTATAATTAGTGGGAAAAAAGTTATCGTGTTGATGACTCTGTTGATTGTACTAGGGATGGTGGTGCCCTCAAGAAGAGGCATTTGCAACTGATGTTTTGTATCAAGTCCAGCAAAGGACTGAGTGAGAAAAAATAGTGTTCTACTCCATCTCATGAGCTGGATAGTGCAATGGAAATTACCTAGTGATGAAGTCAGCCGTATAAAAGGAGTTGGGAGTGTGTGGATGTTGGGTGGGGATCTTAAGAGTTTCATGATGTGCTAGAAGATGCTCTTCCTCCACTTTGGTGCTTTATAGCACTAATTTAACAGGGAAGTGCCCTCCATACTGCTTAAGCTGGCATATGGTTGTGTTTTTTTTTAATCTAAGCAAGCACTTACAACTATTATTTTTAAATATGTAAATATAAAAATGTAAACAAAAATTGAGTTTGTTCACAATGAACTAGAATTCTTAGTAGTTTGTCTTAGTCCTTATGTATTGTGAGCCAGAGCAATACTTCGTGACTTTTCTGGAAAACTGAACACTATGGAATTAATAATAATTTCATAACTGTAGTTGCTGTGTGCTCAATATGTCACTGCTAGGTCGTTTGCTGTAATCTGGTGCTGTGTGTCCATGCTATTTGTAAGTACCGGGTGGTCTATGTGCAAGTAGTGTTCAGGTTGCCCAGGAGTCTCTCCTGCCCTCATAGCAAAGAGTAGAAGTGACTGTTGAGAAAAGTCTTGAGGCTAAAAGTCTTTTCATCCTAACGTCATCTTAAGAGCAAATGAGATGGTGAAAGTTTGTGAAGCGTGCTTGACATTTCCACCTTGCAGGTAAATACAATCTACTGGGTGGTGTTAGTGATCTGGTGCTTCTGGAGAAGGAAACTGTGGGTGGAAAATGAATTTGGCCTCAAACTCACCTTGAAGTGGCATAGCTGTGGTAGCTGCAATCTCTGAATTAGGATGAAATACTTAAAAAAAATAGATAAACAACAACATTGGAAGATGTTTTCTCAATTTTAGGTATCTAAACTTCTCCATAAATGTCTGCATTGTCTAATGTGTTAGAAAATTGTGTCATTACAGACAATTTGAGAATCAGGGAAATTTTGGAATTAGGAGACTTGTTTTTTAATTGGGTACCCAACTTCAGTCAACCGAAGTTCACAAATCTTGGACATACCTGTAACTAGTTTTCATAGTTACTGCCTTCCACAGTTATCTAGAGCATTTAGCTCTGGAAGTGTGTAAGGACTCCAGGCAGTGAATCTGTCCAGGATAAAAGTTCTGAAAGAGGAATGAGGCCGTGATGAAGATGTCTTGAGCAAACTTCTGATTTTCTTCTTAAATTGGTTGAAGGCTTCTTAGCTAGGTCCACAGCAGCATAAGTGTCAGTAAATAAGTCTTATATTCCCCTTGCAGGTTGACACAAATGCTAAGTTCAGCTATAAACAAAATGTAATCCATCCAAGGTACATGCTGAACTCGATTCATAAAATGCTGAGTTGTTTAAAATTACTGGCCTGATACATACAAGAGTTTACTTTCTTGAATGGAATAAAGTCATGGCTTTTGTTTGTTGCAGGAGTTAGATCAAAATTGTTGGAGCAATTCTTTTACCCATGTCTGTCCAGTAAATATATACATCTCTTTTTAATTTGACCACTGATTTTATTAATTAGGGTGGCTTTCCTTCTGTGGAATACAACTTTCTTTAGCCTTCCTTCTTGCATTGATTGCTTAGGAGCTAATGTCCGATCATGTTCTTTATCTGCAGGGTTTTTTTTGTGTTGGTTTTTGTTGTGTTTTTTTGTTCTTAGGAGGAGATGAACACTCCCATAGTACTTGTATAGTACTTGGAGCGTGGTGCCCTGGGTAGCTGGGCAGTGCAACATATGTCATCTTTTATATAGCTCACATATTTGAGTCTGTCAATGTTGCTTGTGCTAGATGTTGTGAACAAAGATTGTTCTTGTCAGCTTCTGGATGATTTTTGATCAGTTGAATGTAAATTTAGCTCATAATTGGGTTATTGTTCTAAGGTTTAATCTGTCAGTTTGGAGACTACACCCTGCAAAATAGGTGGTTTGCAAGATGAGGCAATGATTCCATTTTGCATAAATTTCTTTATAAGTTAAATCTTACATTCCTGAAACAAGTTTTCAGTAATTATCAGTGCTGTATAAAGATGCAAATTCACGTGGTGAAAAAGTATCTTGTCATTTATACAAAATGCAAAACAAGTTTGGAGAACTTTTTTCTTGAAAGAAAGCTCAAATTTATCTTTAAATGGTGGAAAATAACATTTCCCAAAAAAACCCACCATCCTTCCTGGATGTAGTGGAGGTAACTGGAAGTAGATTGATAGGTAGCAGAGTGGTTGTGTACAGTATTAGTACAGAACACTGTGGTCTCCAGCCTGATGTGGCACACAGCTCTCTGATTTCAGAGGCCTCTCTGCATGCATCTCCTGGCCACACCAGAGCTGAGTTGAGTTGATTTTTTTCCTGTATTTTCAATTACAGTCTTTAAACATGGTTTTATCATCTGTTTAAAACAATGTCTGCCATCAAGTTAATTGAGCAAGCCTGAACTCATTCTCATTATATATTTATTTTTAACAAAGCTGTGAATATTGAATTATATGAAGAATTTTTTTTAGGAGTAAAACTAGAGAAATAACTGCATAGTGGATTTTTAGCATTATTTATGTTTCAAAAAGGAGTAAATAACCTACCTGTTCCAACTGTGCTGTTTCACTGAGTGTCTGAAGTCATCCTAACACACACATTTGTCTTGAAATGCTTTTTTTGATGTAAGATGGCTGCGATCAGTTTCTTTAAATACACAAGTTATTGAAGAGTGAACTAATTTGAATAATAAGCTATGCTAGAGGCTAATTTTTTTCCTTATGTTTTAGTAAGATTTCATTCATATTTTATGTCTCTCCTCTGTTCTTTTTCTCCTTGAGATAAACAGGGTCGTCTTAGTCTTGTGGGCAGACGGCAGCAGGCACAGTGGTGATACACTGTGACATGCCCGTGAACCCAAGTTAAAGCTCATGGCATCTAATTTTAGGTCAGCCAGCTTTGGTAATATCCCATCAGAGCCTGATCCTGCTGCTGGACCATGTAGATACATCCAAAGTGTAGTTATTGAGGGCTTTGTGTATAAAAAGACTGGTGTTGATTTTCTTCCAGTCTCTCGTTTTCCACTTCACTAAAATGCAGAAGTTTCTGCTATTAAAGGATAGAGACATGTAATTTGAGTTTCAAGTACATTATTGTATTATTGGTTAAAATGGTTAAAATGGCAAGACCGTAATATTTTTCATTTCAAAATTACAAAAATATTTTCAAATATAAGTAAAATATTGTTACTGGTGTACCAACTGTCAGAATAGCTTTGTATATATCTTTATACTATATTCAATGTTAAATTCAAATATTAAATAATTTTAGAATAAAACATCATTAATCAATTATTATTACTCTTCATACAATTCTTAATTGTAGTATGATATAAAAGTAATTCTTAACAAATTATTTTAGCCAGAGATAGTGAAATCTGCAATGCTAAAATCCACTGATTGGTTAAAGAAATGAAATCAGGGATACCTATAAAAATACCAGTAACATCCTGTTTGCCCTTTTAGTGGAAATTTCAGTTTTTGCATGCAAAGCACTGGTCTCATGTTAATTCATTTTTGTCTGTAATAGGATACTGTTGATTTGAGATCTAGTAATTTAAAAAAATAAGAGTTGCTGTTTACCTCTCATTTCTCCTATGCTTCATTTTCTTTTCCTTTGTTAGTATGTTAAAAATAAACATGAAAACAACTTGCCTTATATTCAATATACAGTTTCAGTGCAGCTAATTTAAGTAATGTTTTGGTTACCGACCGTAGGAGTCTGCTAGTAGGTGTAGTACTCAAAAGCAGCATTTTGGAAAGTGAGTATTTGTACTTTGATCTCGTGCACTTACAGCACGGCGTTTATTATCTGGTCTTTTAGAGATAGGTGGAAGGGAGTCGCATGCAGTGACTCATGGGATGTGGTACTTAGTTCACTAATTTTAGCAGAGCGATTCTTATCTTCCAGCGTTAGGTTTTATTGGAACCTTTTGGAAAAGCAATGAAGTGAAACAAAATGATTCTGAGAGAGTATGATTAGCAGAATCCCAAAGTAGCTAGAACTAATATACAGTGAAAAATAAATTAAAAGGATGTAAGATATGTTTATTGCTCAACAAATCTTTGACAAGATCTGAGAGACAAGAGAGCTTTGTCTTTCTGAGCATGCTATCATCATTTTCTATTAAGCCTCACACATTTGTGCATTCAGTAACAGAGGATCTCACACTAGATACCTGTTTACCATTACAGATGTTTCTCAAGTCAGAAACCACGTAACAGGCAAATCTGCATTGACTTTTTGTGGCTTATTACTATTTTCTTGGTGTCATTGCCAGTAAAATGAAACTTCTTAAGAGGGGACATGCACAAATTAAAGTGGAAATTTTACCTTAAAATGGTGGGGGTTTTGTTTCTCCAGTGTTCCTTTTGGTTGGTTGTGAAGTTTGAGATCAGTGTCTTCAGAGCAGCCATTGCCTTCAGGGACAAGCTTAAAGCCAGTGCTTATGCATAATCCCCTCTCCCCAACCAATTACTTAAGATTCAGGTTCAAAATTGTGCAAAATCAAAACAATAGAATTGCTATTTCATAAAATGTAATCACAGGCCACTGATTGTTCACTGATGAAAATTGATGTTCGCTGCTGAAAATTCATTGTTACCCGTAGATTAATATTAATATAATGATAGAGACCTTGATCATATAAACACTTGTTTCCCACAGACAAGAAAATGCATAGGCCTTGGAGCATACTGATGGATCAAGTTTCTTTTCATAAAATATTTTTTAAAATTAAAACTTTATGTACAGTTCTAGTATTCAAGGAGGAACACAGTTACAATTTGGTTTGCCTATGTAATTTTATGTAATGTTGTATTTGATTCTTCTACTGGAGTATGCAATGTTGCATAGGCATTTTTCATGCCTTTTGAATAATGGCTGTTGTTATTTTAAAAAAGACTTTTGCATATGTTAAATTTTAGAGTGATGACTGTTCCCATTGAAGTTAAGGCACTTTTTCTTCATGTACATTAGTCTTTGAAGGAATGTACTGTATCTATTAAAAGAACTGAGGAAACATGGCTGACATTTTTCTGTTAGTGACTTTTGACATTTTCTTTATAGCTTAAAACCTGTATGACACAGAAAGCCTTAATTGTAAATAAACTGGTAAAAGAAGAAATATAAGGTTTCTTAATGGAAAAGCTGATACTGTTAGAAGAAAGGTTTATTTGTACATTAGCAAAGTGAGGAAACAGGTACAACAGGAAACTGAGAATATACCAGTTTCAAAATCATGGAAATCATGTACATGACAGCAAGTTTAATAATCACATGATTTTATATTTTTTCTATTACAGAACATAAATTAAAATTCTGAAAATTGCCTTGACTCATCCTGTTCATTAGCATCTACCTGCAAAATCTAGGCTATGCTTTATGCTCCATGCAAAGCTCCTTGTGCTTCTAGTCTTCCTTTATTATGCAGTTCAGAAATCTCAGAAAACCTTTTTCCTTTCTATATTAATTAAAAGCAAAGAACAGTTTTCACTTGTTTTCACAGGAACCAGAGTGGCACCATTTTTAGCTTCATACAGCTGAGACTTAGCAGGTTCCTAAGAACCCACTGCATGAATCTTTTCTCAGGAATCTGGATGTTTCAATGTCAGTGATCATGTGTGCAAGCTGACATTTGAAGATAATATGGCACACTGAATAATTTGGCATGGACACTACCATTTTCTTAAACAAAAAAAAAAGGAGAATTTTGATCTTTTTCACCAAAGTAGCTTTCTGAAGGCTTTCCGTGGTCTTGGTAAAAATGTGGGGAAGAATGAGTAGAGATGTGCACTTTGCTCATTGGTAACTCACAGTATGTGACCTCTTATCAATCTGACTAGAATGTAATGTCAGGTTGTTTAAATGCTGCCATATTAAAATCTTGTTTGTTTGCTTGGTTTAAAAAAAAATAAATAATAAAAAATTGTTTTACTTCACTGACATATCTCTTTGAAGGAGAGTGTCAATGCATTCCTGGAAGCATTTCTTAGGAACAGTGTTGGAAAGCAAGAAACATGAACACTCTCAATCTGTAATTGCATCTTTCAGTTTTGTAGCTTGGTCATCTTCTTCTTATTCTGACCTGAAGTAAATAGACTTACAGGAAATACTTGTTGTAAGAAAGAGATTCTTCCTTTTCCTGTGGACTTTCCACTCCACTGGCTCCCAGAAGGCTTCTTGATAAAGCCTCCTAATTGAAAGCATACTCCTAATTCTCTCTGATTCCAGACATGAGATCTCCTCTTGTTATTCAACTTGCAGCTTTCAGGAAATATGGATTATCATTGAAGTATCTCCAGGTGCCAGTTTTATTAGGTTTTCTACTCCATGCTGGCATTCTTTTTCTCAATAGTTTTTAAAAGTTTTTTTAAAAAATAATCCGCTTACAAGTCATCCAAGCATAAGTCTAACTTGTAGCACTGATTTTTGAAGACATGCAGCTTTCAATAAAATGGAATTATTTTCGTGCCTTTTAGTGGCACAGGAAATATTGATAAATAGCAGCACAAGGTAATTGATGGTGCACATGCTTTGAGTACAGGTGCATCAATGAGCCTAGAAGCAGAACATGATTTGCTCTGCCAAGATAGTGGATAAGCAGTTACAGGATTTCCTGGGCCAGTGAGAAGAGATGGTATCCAAATTTCCACTCGGCTCTTCTCACATGAGAACTGCCTTTCATGATCAAACTAGCATGTTGTGTGATCCAGAGTCTTGTCTCCAGCCACTGCCACTCTCAAATGTCTCCTAAAGGGGTTCCAGAAATCAGCCAATTTTCTGATGTAGAAAGCTATAGAATACTTTTTTCCACACTAGTTCCCAAACAATAATATTTTAGATAATGGTTTCTACTTCTGTTATTTACTCCATTTTGGAATGTTTTAAATGCTGTTTACTGTAATAACCAAACATTGTAGCTAATAATGTTAAAGCCTACTCCTTTTTGGGTCAAGCCTGTTCTGTTCTCACTGAATGCCTTGCAGTCTGCCTCTGCAGTGCTCTTTCTCTTCTGGTAGTTACTTGAGAGCTCCTGTCTTGGTTGCAGAAAGAGCCCTGTACACTGGAAGGAGATAAGAGACCTTGAGGGGCAAGTTAATGAAAGGCCGTAGCGGTTGTATGTTGAGTGCAAATAAGAGCAGGGAAATGCATGTATGAAAGGAAGAAAGAGAAAGTTTGGCATGAAATGCACATTCAGTGAAAATCGAGGTACACATGTCACATTATACGGGGAGGAGACCACATTAGTTTACACCTGCAGAAAATTTTCTCCTGGATATCTGGGAATGAGAATATATAATGAAGTGTTTATGTATGAGTGACACAAAGAGAGAGCGTGCAAGAGGAAGAGCGCATGCACACATTTTCAGGCCTGATTGATTATATGAAAAAAAACAATCCTGGAGTTGAAAGAACATTATTTTAAATTAACATTCATTATCTTCACGCATGAGATAACAGTTCACTTTGGGCCAGATCCTAGCACTGTTATATTTCTTGAGCAGAGGCTGCATTTTCCTTGAATGGAGTTATTCAGTGTGAGAATGGCAAAATGCAGTCAGATCTTTGACAATAAATAATATATGGATTCGTCACCATGTATTAGAATTATTATTTATTATTATTATTAGAATGTATTCTTTCTGTCAAGAAAACATGGATTTCATTTTTTTAAATAAATGGTTACATTTTCTTTGAAATGTAAAATAAAAAGTGAAACATTTATTTGGATCTCTGATCTTATGCTTGGAGAAGCTTGCAGCCATTTTAATTCATGCTGCATTCGTTGATCTAGCAGTTAGATTATTTAATCACAGTGCAGCTAGGTCATCTACCTATCGGACACTGTTAAAGCGTTTGGTAATAGGCTTTGGGTTATTGGCTTCTAAATGTCACTTTTGAAACAAAAAATTAAAAATGGAGACAAAAAAAGCAACCTAGCTATAAACATCCCAGTTAACTTACAAACAGTATAAAGGAAAATACAATGCGAATCATGGTCTTATCATGCAATTTTTTTTTTTTCTGCACATAATATAAACAGAAAAAATGCACATCATAGCAAACAAAGGAAGAAAATCTGATTTTTATCTTCTTTGGCAGATCTTTTGCTTTTAAATACGGAATTTTGCAACATTAAGTCATCTAATTAGGCAGCAGCTTGCTATTAAATATTTTCATAACAGACATAGTTTCTGAGCATGAAAATGAAAGCCACATTTTACAGCTATAACCCGAGATAACTTTCTGAAATTAAAAAATTCTCTAAAATGGCTTAATCTTCTATTTTAAGCATAATAATGTAAAAAAGTGAGAAAAATCTATATTGTAGGTGTTCAGCAGCAGTACTAAGAGCTGCAATAGTAGAAGCCCAGTGATCTAGATGTAAAAAAATGGAAATAAATGTGGCATCAGCTAATGTGTGTCAATGAAAAGCAGAGGAAAAGATTGTCGTGATGCTCTTAAGTGTCTAGTATTTTATGAGAAGGAGCTACTTACAATGAAATAAACCTCTTCTTGGTATGCAATAGGCAAGGATCTTGTATAAAAAGAGACTGTAAATTCTTTGGCAGTGATGCATTTGGCAGCAGCAGTTTTTAAAGGGTCACCTGTGCACTTTTCAGTTATTTCCCTACAGAGATGGAAAGGAAAGTTCATGCTTTTCTGAGGTATTGTTTTAGTCTGAATACAGGTGGAACAAGAAAGTAATGTTTCATATGAAGATGGGAACTGTATTTTCCTCTTGTTAAATGAAAGCTAAGAATCCAGAGATGCTAATCTGTCTGCCTGTGTCTCGGACCCTTGGGTTACACCTTGTGCTTTCCTGATGTACGCTGGAAGCTTTGTCAAATGAGCAGTTACAATTATGCTAAGTATCTCTAGGTATTACTCTGCCTTCAGCAGAGACACTCTAAACAGAGGAAGGGGCCAGTTTATCATCTTCTTTGCAGAGTTTTCTTAAAAAGTAAATTATTTAATGGTTTCACTTTCAGACTACTTCAGTAGCTCCTCTGCTTTATTATATTAGTCCCAAAGAATTTTTTGGACAACTTGTTGTACTTTCATGTGGGCACTGTGGGATGCAATTCCTTTCTTTACAGTAACACCCCATGATGTATTTACATGAGGAGTCCAACTGCAGAGGAGAGGTTTGACTACAGGTTTTATGAATGCCTTCCCATTGCTGAGTAAGATCTCAGTGTAGCAAGGCAGGTTAAATAGGGATCTGATACTTTTGATCTCTTTCTTTTGGAAGAGCATTGAATAAGCTGCAAACTCAGATCAGTGTGCTGTGTCTGCACTTTGTATTTTTTTACCAGTAAATGGTGACTTCAGCCATGGAAGGCAACTCAGCAAGGTTAAAAAAAATGGTGCTGAAACCCATCTGCATGGTAAAAGAAAAGGAGATCCTAGTGATAATAAAAGCAAAAATCCGGTGTTAATGCAACATGCTTGTAGTTTTTTTCAAGAGCTGAATTTCTCTTGAAAAAGATTTTGGGTGGCTGAATTACAGTTTAGGAGTTACTATGGGAAAGGGTGTTGTGCTGGGGGTGGAGCCCTCCTGTGTGGGAGAGTTAACAAGTGTCCCTTGAGTTCAGTCCATTCTTGTGGGTGTGGTGGCCAGATGATTATCAAACAAATAAATGAGGTACAATATTACAATGGATATCAAACCCTTTCATGTCTACACTACTAAACAAAAGAGCTCTTCCCTGTTTTTGAGCCTTTATTCTGAGTTCCACTGAATTAGTGAAATTAACGGAACTGCCAAACTTGGTGGAGGGCTGCTGGTTAGCCATGGAGGCAGGAACCCCACATCTCAGGCAGAATGTGCTGCTTTACAGTAGCTTTGTATTGAATTTAAATGGTGACCTTCACTTCCTGCATCTCAGGCTGCAGCAAGCTGCAATGGGAGGTAGCCCTAAGAAGGTATTTTCTAGTGAGGCTCTAGCACCCTTGACAGGTATGCTAGATAATTAAAAAGTGATAGATGATGGGGTACTGTATTTGGAAATTTCATTTAAATTATATATTTATGTAGTTATGATTTTAACTCATCCAAGCCATTTGTATGATCCGTTGGCACTTTCAGAAGAGTAAGGATGCTTCTTGCCCTCTTGTCCTGGCCAAGTTCCAGTTCCGTAACTGCATTCTGACGACCTACATTTCTGTAAAGTTTCATCTGCATTTTGGTACTGCTGTGTATTTACTTAGTAATGCATAGGTACTTGGCAGTTTACAAAATAACAGCAGAGGATACAAATGTTACAAAAATCCCTGCTCCAAATTACATTTAGTATTTGTGCATGAATAAATATAGTGACATGATATGGTACAGAAAAAATACAAAGTGGCACATTCAGTAATAGCATTCACAGAAAAGGTAGGTTTACAGAGTTTATGGAATAGGAGAGAAAGTGTGATCTTTGAAGTGCAAGTGTAAAAGAAAGACACCAAAGGGGTGATGGAGATAAAGGAGGGAGGTGGGAAAACTATATAGATCTAAGAGGGATGAGAGAAGAAACACGGGATGAGGTGCAGTTGAGGAATGTATTGTAGAAGACACTCCTGCAAAAGCTGGTACACCATGGGTTAAGTTGCTGAGTAGTGTGCACTGTTAAACATGTGATATATTATGCAGCAGGAATGGCTATAATTCACTGGTAGGAGAAATAATTCCTGTTTGTATTGTAGTTAAAACTATATCTGTTTTTTTACAAGGTTATTGGGCACGGATTTTACATGTGGATCAACAAGGGAGGGGGAGTCGATTTATGTGGTGGTGTGTATACATGTCAACAGGACTTAGGCAATCACAGATCTGCACGTGGCCGTGATCTGCTGGTGGAGAAATGTTCCTTTTCTACATACAAAGGCACATTTTACCACTCACTGTCTCAGGATCCAGCTTAAATTACAGTAGAAGTAGAAGAACTTGCTGTGTGTTACTGTGGAGTAACAGGTAGGTGAAAAAAAGAACCCAAGCCACATCCTGTTGCAGAGAGTTGTTTTGTAGAAATATGAACTTTAAAGCTGCAAGCTTACTCCTAAAACTGATTGATATTAATTATCAATATTAAGCTGGAATGGATTGCCAGAGGAGTTAAAAGGAATCCAGTGTGAGACCGTATTGCATAACCATAGCAGTCTAATATTTACAAGAACTATCTCAGTGTTCTTCCAAAAATACTTACGTTTGTTTAGGGACACTTCATCTACAGCCCAGATGTACCCCATTTGACACAGACATTAGAAGTATATGCAAAAAAAATTTGTAACAGTTTTCATTTTGAAAATGCTTTCAATAAAAATGTTTTTGAATAATACTTATGAGTGTAGCTTTTGATATCGGCCCATGACATAGTGAAATCATACTCATCACAAACAGATTGTTCACAAAAAGAGGGTTAAGGTTTTTTTTGTTTTCTACAAATGGCAAAAATGGTTTTGAAAGTATCTTGGTATTTACATATGAACGTTGATGTTTCTTAGTAGTTGTTTTTACATTACTTAATTTGCTAATAAAAGAAGTGCATAATGTTTTATGTACTTGTGCAAGAGAGATTTAGGATAATGCATGTGCTTTTGAAAGTTGCGGTTCTTCCTAGTTTTATTTTGGTTCGTTTAACATCTTTTGGGATATCTGTCTTGGCATTGTTTTTGGAAAGCATTTCAGCAAAAATATTTTTCACTTTAGGTCACAGATACACAGTATTACCAAACCTTCAAGCTCTTACGTAGCAGAACTACACTGATTACTTATTCTGACTTCCTTTAGCTCCTGTGTAACCCAGTTTAAATAATTTGGCATATTTCTCCTGGATCAAGCCCACTGAAAATGCCATCCGAAGCCCTTGTGATAGCAGCCAGCCCATTGTGTGTAAGGGAAAGGGTTGAAACTTTCAGTTTTGTGAGGCAGACAGGGATCTTACCCATTTAGTGGTGTCTGTCTAGTTGGCTCTTTTTTTGTCATCTGTGGGTTTTTTTAATGGAAATTGAGGCAGGAATACTTCAACAAGCACCCACATGCTCCTCATTCTGGGAATGAGATCCATGTGGCTTCTTACAACTTAGTTGTTTTTTTTTTTTTCCTTCTGTATCATCTATTAAAGCTGTTATGGAATATCTGCTTAGGGCTAAAAGAGTTTGAACTCTCACTTAGCCTCATTAAGGCTTGGTGTTTACTACTACTGCTTTCATCAAGGCCACTTCCTCAGAGGCTTTTGCAGGAGTTACATATGTTCTTATGAATGGCCTTCTTCATTTTCTGCCTCAAATAATGGTAGAATTTTACTTCTTAATCAGCAGGTTTTATTTAATCTCCAAATTTTATTTCTGGTGTTCTGTTTCTCAAGCAGAATTTGCTTTTTATACTTTTATGCCAGGGCTTGTCTACTTCTATATTCACACTTTCCAACACTTCGGGCTATTCATGTGTGTTTTCTGAAGGGTTTAACAGTTCAGCCATTTCCACACAGACTGTCAAAGTCAACCAGAGATTGTGTCAAAATTTGCTGTCAGACTGCTAAGGTGAATCTCGTGCATTTACTACAAAGTACTTCTCCAGAGCACACAATGTGGTTAAGAAGTAGTGGAGATATTGGAGGTGATGCTATCCGGAGCTCCATCCTTACCCTCACCACGTGCTGTAACATTACTCAAACCTATAAATTGGTAGACAAGTGATAAGAGTGGTTTGTACAAAAGACTTCAGGACCTCAGGTGCTTATTGGCCTGGTGTGGTTGTTTAAGTCAATGGGATACACTGAACTTATGCACTGTCACTCAAGAAGAGAAAAAGAGGTGAATTACCAATAGTTTGTTTTGTTGTTGTGGGGTTTTTTAATATACATATAGTTCACATTTATGTTTTCTTTTTGAATACTTTGCTCTCCCTCGGAATTTTTGGAAGTTCCCTGAGTTTTATTTCTATGGGTGGGAGGAAACTGAAAGGGGTACAGTCAGTTACTCATTGCAAAGATGTAAGAATAGTCCTAAGTGAAAGGACATACACCTAGCTCGTAAGTTTGAAGAATTAATGTTTCAAAGAATTCTGGTACTGGCAAGTGACCTCTCTTTTTATTTTAACTATAAATTTAAAATTTGAACAATGAATGTGCTTAGACTACTGATGTGTTTATTGGGTTAAAAAAAGAACAAGCTTTTAATAGGAAAAAATTATCGCAGGGCAGACAGCACGGGATTTCATGATAATTTTTGTATTGCTAAACTGCAATTTAAAAGTCACATTTCTGTTAAAAAAAAGTTTTCCAGAATAGTCATGCAAGTAACATTAGACAATGTCTTTTTAGTTTCTTTACTTGGGGTCAGATTTTCAATGATTGAAGTGATTAAAATTGCAGGGACCGCCTGCGAAGACTACACTGCTTAGCTGCCATTGATCTTAGTGGGACTTTGAATTAATATTAGTTCTGAAAATCCCACCAGGTATGAACCTCATCTCTGTCTTCAGACATCTTTGAACATCTGGCCCTTAGGACAGTTAACAGCATTCCCTGTGTTGTTTCAGTGGTTTTCCCTTACCAATTCCCCATTTACTCTGCTCAGGAAGGTCCATCAATTATAAACAGCATTTTGTAGTAATTTCTGAACTTAGAGTTCATACCTATCAAGAGGGATAGACTGACATAAGAGACTTGGCCCTTGGCTTTCCACATAGCATTGTAGTTCTCTAATAACATTAATAGTTCTTAGGATAATTATTTTCATCCATAGATGTTTAAGTGCTGCACAAAGGGGATTAGTGTAATTAGTTTTGCATTTGGAAGTGGTAATACAGAGATACGCAGCGACTTGCCTGAAGTTAACCAGCACAGGAGGAGACTGTACCACGTTTGGAACCCTGGCGCTCTGTCTACTTTCTTCAGCAAATGTAGTTTCGGAGTGCTTGATCTATCCGTACAAAATATCCAGACGAGAATCTTCTGAATGTAATGAGTTGGTACTTAAGCAGCATGAGTCATTTTCTGGGATGCCGGCAGTGTTTTTTTGTGATATTTCCGTTTCACATTCAGCTTCGGGGGCTCAGCGGGGGCTTTTGGTCTGGTTGCCATATGAAGTTCATCAGGGGTGACAAGCGAAAGCAGCTTAGTATGCTCATGTTATTTTTGTCTATAGTAGAAATTTGTGATGGAGACTATTTTTGTTTTGCAGAAAGTCACTAAAATAATGCATTGAGCTGTGAGCTAACTGGAGATGCCCAGGACTATTCACAGCAGAACAGCCTGGATGGTCCTAGTTGTTGCATGTAGTTAGCTTGATTTTATTGGGGGCAGAGGCTAAAAACCACTTGTCAAACTTCTGAAATTGCACACCCTGGTAGTTGTGGTGCTGAAGTTGGGTACCTCTTCTGGGCCTTCCAAGCAGCTTTGTGTGTATTGTTTCCCCAACTGTAAAATGAAAAAAATTGAAAAATAAATTCAAAGGTACAAGATCCTCAGCCAAGATGGCTTGCGGAAAAAACACTAGTAACCTTATCCAGCTGCTGCCCACTAGGGGTACTTACCACTCCTCTCCTTGCTTTCAAAATTGACTGTAGAGGAGGGACACTGGGCCATGTTGGTTGCGTTTGCTATAGGTAATATGGGAGCTTTTCACCCAGCTTGTTTGCTTTTTTCTACACCATCACTTACAGTGGATTACAGTAAACTTTTCAGGCAGGAGAACCGACATGTGGTCTGTCTCACTTATAAATTCCTATAACTTGCTCAGCTGAGGTTTGTTCCTGATCCCCAAGACTAGAGACCATTTCCTCGAAATATTCAATTAGCCACCAAGCTTAGGAGATGTTTTTCCTTAGGATTCCTTCTCTTGGGCACAACAAAAAGGGTCCTGAGGGAAGACCCAGGATACTTCGTGTTGTCTTGAAAGTAAAAGATGCTCAAGGTTCCTCATAGCTAGTCAGAGCTGGATTTAGAGGAAAAGAAAATATTTGTGGGCCTTGCAGGTATGTTAGATGGGAAGGCAACTGGTTGAAACATAAAGGTCTGTTTGCTGAGTCAGTAAAATTATCTAATCTTTATTACTCTTATTTACAGTCTGCTTATATTAATAAGATAGGATTTAGATTTATTATGAATTAGATGTTGACATTTCTCTAGTGTTCCAACAGAGGCTTAAACTATGCTGTTACCTATACTACCTTCTCCATCCCTTGTATCTGAGTAGCTTCATGTCATACTCAAGGAATTCAGTTAATATGTCTTTGATCAATCCCATGGTTCTTACGATCTTTATAAATGTGTTTAGAAGGAGGTGACTGTGGAAGAGAGCAAAAAGCCACTTAAGCCACAGAGCAGTATTGGCATGAGGATAGTTGTATACATCCAAACTGAGTAAATGCAGATTGGAAGCTAGGCTGTAGTTTCTGATCATTAGGTTTCAGATGGAAGAGCCTGTCATCATGTCTGTATTAGACACGTGGCCTATCATGGCTGTTTTCCAGTGTTTACTGTAGAGGGCAAGTATGGTCAAACTTACTGTGTGGATTACACACTAAAATTCCTATATGAATAAGAACAAAAAACCCCACACTGTATGACTTGGACAGCTGAGGGCTCCATAAATGCTGGCAGAGGCTTGTCTTAGCATTGACTGCTAGGCTGATGCTTCAGCAACCCTGGCTGACTTGTTTCTTCCAAATCCAATAATTTGAATTAATTCAGCCACCACTGCTTCAGCATGGTCCCACTGGCAGATACATGACTGGCAACCTCACGGGAACCACACCTGAAATATTTTGAGCCAGGAGTGGTTCAGAAGCTGTGCACTAGCCACCACTGGCTTCAGCAGTTCTGTACAGAGCAGATGAAAGTAACTAATCAGTTTTCTGAACTGATTTACCAGTCATGCTGCCTCACTCTTGTGCTTCTAAGAGATTTTGAATATACTTCTCCACGGCATGATTTCATCCCTGTAAAATAGCAGTATCAGCACTTTGTTATATTGCAAGGCATTTGGAGTATAAATTAGAGAGGGACAGTTGCTCAGGTGAGCACTTCCATTTTATTCTGAGGACAGGTCTACTTGTAAGATCAGAAGCAGATGAAGGTAATATGCCAGTACTTTTAACACTAGAAGAATAGAAAATCTGAAGTAAGAAATAATGCATGTTATTTTTGTGGGAGCAACAGATGGAGAGAAAGTGGTTTTGATAAAAATCAAGGCAAGTGCAAAAGTAAAAGGCAAGCAGATTTAATACACTAAATTGTTTAATGGCTCTATAAAAATGACTGGAACCTCAAGCTGATGGGAGTCCTGTACTAGCAGGAAATGAAATTGTGCTTAAGCCGTAGAAATAATGAAAAATGCTTGCTACTGTGATGTGTGGATTAGTTATAAAGAAAGTACTGCATTAAAGGTAGGAGATTTTGTACTTAGTAACTAAATGAATTTATTTAGAAATAGAGAAACTGCTAATAGCTATTGAAAGAATGTCATGAGAAGTAGCATCATCTTCAAGTGGAAAAACTCTGTAGAATCTTCACCAAGAGACAACAAATCTTGCTAGCAATTCTCTTGCCAGTGCTCTGCCACCATTTCCTCATTCAGAGTGAGTGTATCTTCTGTGGGAAGACTGAAATGTATTTCAATTTACATTTGCTTATAGCCCATTCTTTACTTTTTGCCATGACATCAGAAGTTCTGTTGTCAACAGCAAGTTGAGACATTCACTGTGATAAAATCTGGAACTGCCCTCATAGCTTTTTAGAGAGCTGAATATTGTTGTTCTTACAGAAATTGTCAGGTTTCAGAATTGAAAGCATGCTTGTGCTATAGAACTTGAGCCCTACACTTGGAAACACCCTCTTGGATTTCTTTCTTGAGTGTAATTAAACAGGAATGGCTTCTTCAGTGTTCACTCATTGAATCTGAATACCCATCTTTCAAGAATGACTAGAGTACTACAATCAGAATGTGTATGTTGGGGGGTTTTTCCATTTTACAAAAATGAAGGCAATTTATGAACTACTAAAGAATATAGATATGTCATCTTTTAAACTGAGGTTAAGAAACTTGCCTGGTGCCACAGCAAGTCTGTTGCACTGCCAGGAATTGAACATGGACATACTTGCAGGATTGACCTTCCTAAACAAAAATGATTTGCTATACTGTTGAACATGGCTGTCAGCAACTGGCCATGCTTTGTCCTTTCTACTTAAAACAGATAGGAGTGGCACATGAGACAGGAGACTTAGTACCAAAATAGTCAGTGCAATCTTCCTGCAGCTCAGCTTTTCTGTTTCTTAGTTGTTCAGCGGATTCTTCCAGAGTGCTTATCAGGTCAGGCAGTCTTTTTTAATTCTTTCTTAAAAAATAGTTGCACAGATTTTACACAAGATTTTCCTTTTCTAAGGAAAAAAAAGAAAAAGTAGACCGAGAAGAAAACTTTCTTAAGATTGTAAATTATTAAAAATAGCAATTAAAAAAAAATTGAATAAATGGAGACAATATATTTTTCACATTTCCTCATGAAGCTAATTTGAAAAAGTAGCTAAAATACTCCCAATTAAAAGACACTATTAAATAATCAAATTTGCTTTCCAATATGTGATTCTGTTGCTTGCTTTCTTCTGGCTGTTAGCTGTAGACAAAAACACAAGTCAGTTTATTTTTTGTTCCTCATAATTAGTATTTTCATGTTCACTACATGCACTAAACTTTCAAAGCAGTTTTCGGGTAACTTTAAAAAATACTTGTAATTTCTTCATTGGTGCTGCTTTTTAGAAAATCTTCAGGCTTTCTGAGACGCTGGCAAATGGGAAATGAAGGAAGGACAACTGAGAAAATCAGGTAGAGCAAAAAATGAAATGTCCTGTATCCTTTTCCCATTGCAGGAAGCAAGATACAGCAAGGAGGATATAGGGAGGTGACCTAGAATCCATGAACATTAATGGCAAATCAGCTGGACAACTGACGAGGCTCTTGGTGTGGGAAAAGGAGCAAAATAACAGAAGTCACCAGAGCAGTACTCAGATAGCATGGCTAAGTAGACCATCAGCTCATGAACATTGGAGGCATCATAGAATTAAGGGTTCAAAAATTGTATTGGTGTAACGTGGAGGAAATCTGGTGCTCCTGATGTTTTCCTTCTTCTTTTTTGAAAATAAAGTTTTGCAGAAAAGTATCTAGTAGAGTAGAAGAGAAATCTTATTTTTTTTAGTTGCAAGAGAAAAAATTAAGAAGTACTCTACTCCAGGAAATCCAGGAAAGGCAAAGGTGAATTTCTTTTGCAAATTTTCATAGTCATAATGTGCCTGTTGTGTAGGATTCTGAGTATCTGTTTGAATACCCTATTTGTAATTAAAGTAGATCTACACCTTAAAACATCCCAGAATTGTTAGGAAGGCATTTTGTACTATGCTACACATTTTAGCTGTTACTGTCTACTTCAGAAATCACTTAAAAATCCGTATGTCTTCCAACAAGTTACTCTACACAAAACAGATTTTCTTCCTTCAAGAGAAAAAAAAAGTGTCTCAATTTTTTTGTACACTTGTGTGTTTATCATATAAATGGTAAGTCCAATGCAAAATACATATAGTTCTTAATGCCATTATAGTATTTCTTGTTTCACCGTCTGCTTCCTCCCTTGCTATAGAAGTGCAGGCTCCTTGTAATACACTTTGGATTTTATTTGGATTTTATTTTTTTTCAGATTGAGCGATTCAAAGATACTATTGAGGGAGAAGCAATTTATGTGATGTGGCTGTAACAATGATGAATTAGTAGCATTGCTTCAGGAGTTTGCAGTCATTTTCCTTTTGATGTGATTTGAAGAACTATATTGCTAAAACTTGTTTTGTTCTTTATATACTATAGAAATCTAATAGGATGGCTCTGTACAAATTCTTACTGAATTATGACTAGATTTGTTCCTTAGTCTGGTTTACTGGACTATCTTAATGTATAGATATGAAATAGAATTTATTTCCTTGGCAGTTTCTCTACATTTGTATTTGATTTATATTTACAAAGCCAAAACCTTATAATAAGTAATAGAACTAAACTACTTGCATAGCTTTCTTTTTGATCTTTTGTCTTATCTGCATAAACATTACTTCAGGCTCCCAGGCTGATACCTGTGGTAAATGGATGTTTGACATTTTGTGTTTCTCTTCCATTTTATCTGCCTGTTTATCCAGCCACGTAGTCCTGCATCTCTCCCAGAACATGCTTATTCACAAAAGCTACTGACTGTTGTCAGGATTGAGGCTGAAGGGCTGTAGTCAGTGATGAATGTGAAACTTTGAACATGTATCTTTAAGATATCCATCTACCTGATTTTCTGCTCTACTGAAAAGCGTCTTTATTCATCTTGGTTATTCCGAAATGAGTTTCTTGATTTTTAGGAGAGAGAGAGTAACTGGAGCTGAGAATTGAACTGAAGCTCTGCATTTCTTAAAATCAAATTATTTAGAATATATGCCAGAACTTTTGATTTATGTGTTTTTCCCATATACACTCTTCTAAAATAATTTCTGTAATCCCTGGGATAAAGCTCTGGTGCAGGATGTATCCGATTCGTGACAGTGGAGTAAGGGAAGACCAGGAGGAGAGATGGAGCTTGGAGATTTGTCTTTGCTATTTACAGGTCTTGGTCAGGCCCTTTAACCTTTCAAAGCCTTAGCTCTCCTTGCTTTAGATTGTGGGCAGGGTTTTGTAGTACTTTGGAGGATCTAGCAATAAAATCCAACTTCTTTAGGATACTAGGAACTACACCAGACAAAAGTAGTTAGTCAGTCATCCAGTCTTAGTATCTTTACTTGAAGGGTTGTCTATGAGCTTTGGAAATTAGTTATTTTTCTGGGGGTTGGATAACGCTCAGTAATTTAGAACTAGCTCTGTATCCTATGGCAAGTCCAGTGCTTAGAGTATTGGTCAAATACATCCAGTTATGGTTTGAACTGTGGGAGTTTGGAGTGGAATAGGCTTGTGGACATGAGCTGCCTGATACAGCAGTGGAGGATAGTGTTTCCTGTTGGAATTAGCCTGAGTCATCCCACAGAATATTTTTTCTGCTGTTTTCTACCTGTGTGCAGCTGCTGTTAACCACCCCCATCACCATGCTTCTTTTGGAGGACAGTCATGCCATGCTATTTCCAATGAAAGTGTTCTGCACACCCCTCTCGTGGGGACCTGCCCAAGGAGCACTCTCCATCTTGTGCCCTTGTGAGGTCTCTCCTTTGCCAGGCACATGTGAATAGGAGTCTTTCTTTCCATGTTTGTCTTTATGCTCTTGTGTGGGGTGGTGGGCATTGCACAACCATCTCCTTTGCTCTCAGACTGGTTTGGACATGCCAGGTTCTGTCCTGGTGTAATTCAAAACCATCATCTGCTATTTCCACTGCTTTCTTACAGTGCTATCATGAGAATTGTCACCGGTTGCATTTAAAATGTTACGAATGAAGGCCATTTACATTTTTGCTTTTAACAATGTATTTGAAGTATTGAAGAGCTGATAAGCTCTTTAACTTGTCCAGAGCTTTTTATGAGTAATTAAAAAAATGAGGGGTGCCAGTTTCCATCAGAGCTGAAGGTCATTAGAGGCATAATGTATTAAGAAAATGTAGTACATAATTTCCCTTCTCTAGATTCTTTTGTGATTGGCTGTAGGTGATCCTGCTGTAGCAGGAGGGTTGGACTAGATCTTCACAGGTGCTTTCCAACCCTGATGACAATATGACTGTATAAAAAGATGTATTTTGTGAAAAGTGTGTATTTTTTATGAGTATCTGTTTTTAAAAGTGTGATGCTTTCTTTGCTCAGTAAAAATAAAATTTAAAAAACATTGTAATGTTTATTCTTCCTTATTTAGGGATAAGAAAGGATGAAATTCCAAGTGCAACCAAATGGAAAATAACAGAGCAATGAATATATTTTCACTAGAGGTTTTAATAACGTACAGGGGAGTTAGCTTCTCCTGTCTAGTATGCTCTTAACCTTTTGCATTTAGTGGGTAAGTGATGTACACAGACACTGGGTTTCTCACTTTAGGGAGTGTGCAGCTATCTAGGATTTGAGAGTTTGAACTATGTTAGAAAAAATACTCAATTATTCATGCAACTGGCAGCACTCCAGCAGGGCAGCTGAACACTCCCTAGCCTGAGCTGTCCGTCAGCTGCTCCAGTGTTGGTGGGAAACATCTCCTTGCCATGGAAGATGCTGCTGACATCTCTGAATCCCAGGCAAACCATGTTGTAGTCAAGCGCCCTGGTGAATGATGCCTTTTTAAGCTGAATATTGAAAGGTCCTATTTTAACTCAGGTAAATGTTTGCAAATACTTAGCCAGAGACTTAACAAATAATTGTTCTGAGTTGTACATTTCTTGGTTATCCTAAGGTGGTCCCTAAATGATTGTACAGAACCTAAGTGTACATTCACAATTGTTAATTACTTTGTGTTGGGTATTTGGCAATAGATTCATTCAGTTATTAAAATTAAAATTACTTGTGCTGTTTTTAAAAAAAAATCTCAGCATGTTTAACAGCACTGGTGTGTACCTACATGCCCCCTGAAATGTGGCCCCAGCTCCCACTGTACTAGGATCCACCTCAAGGGGTGGCTAACTATCAAAATTCACCTGCCTTTCTGACACTAGCATTTTAATCAGTTTTTAAAATACACTCTTGTCCTCACTGAAGACAAACATTGATTTGAAAGCATTGCCTTGTTAACAGACTTCTGCCATTCTGTAGTAATTTTTAACGTAGGGCAAATAACGTTAGTCCAAATTCACCACCTCTAAAGAAAAATTATCCTGGTGGTGTGTTTAGCTTGGCATTGCTTATGCAGAATATTTGTGTGCAAACATGGCAGATACTGTTTTTCAATGTTTAGTTAATGTGCAAAACTTAAAAGAGTTCCCTTGTATTATTTCATGTATCTCTTAGCCATGAAAAACCTCTTTGAATACACATTGTGGGAGCCTCAGAAGAGTGTTAATTGTATTCTGCTGCAGTGGTAGCCAGAAGGTCAGGATCTAAAATTAATATATTACTGAATAATTCTAATTTTGTATCAAGGTTGATTTTTCATGGTTACTACTCAAAGTATCATGCTAAGTTGTGGTAAATACATTACATATTTTTCCTGTGAAAACAAGAAGGGTTGTTGCCTCCTCCTCACAGATACAGGCATGCTATCTAACATTTCTACATTAAAAATAATTAAACACATTGGTAGATTCTTGGACTCATCTCAAACGTGTGCAGAAATTCTGTAAAATTAAGAAAATCTTCATTTTGAAAGGAATCTACTGGAGATGTTTAGGTGAGATTCATTAACTTTTATTGATATTATCAATATATGCATCTAAAAGCATTTTGAAAGTGTATCTAAGTATTTATTTAAGTTAGACATGTTTTAGCTGAATTCCAATAAATTTTTATTCCTCTTTGGAGAACAGTTGAATATAATTATCTTTGGATTAATCGGGTTTTGAAGTCTCTTGCAATGATATATAGAGAGAAGATTTAGAGAAAGATTACCAAAGCATTAATATTTTTTCTGGTTGTTTTTTAAGATTGAATCCTTACCTTCGGTCAATTACAAAATCATTTCCTTTTAAGAAATTGCCAAACAAGCTAAAAAAACCCAAAATCACCTATATCAGGGGTTTTGCATCCTAGGGCTTGAGAGAGAGATGTGAAAGCAGTGAAGTCCTATTTTGGTCATGCACCTCCTTTTCTAACTCTTTCTTTCCTTGTTACGTGGTAGCGCAGAGTTGTCTTTTTCTTTTCCCATTACAAATGTTGAAGCTTCTTGTGTCCGGCATTTTTTCTGTTAGATGAGCAGCAATAAAGGGTGGGAATAACATCCCTTCTCAAATCCTCTGGTACCATTTTTCACTGGGTAATAGTTTTGTTGTACTCATTTTTCATGGGTATTAACTTGCTCCATAGTGTTCTCTAGTTTTACCTTTTTTTTTATGTTTTGCTTTGGATTTCGTCAGAGTGACGATACAATTTAAATGCAATTCTGTAAGGTTATTTTAATTGAATGTGAAGTAACTCTATGTGCCTCTGTAATGAACGACATTTACTTGATCTGGAGCATGGAAAGACTGTTGTATGCATGATTTCATAATGTAAAAAAATAATTAAATGAAAACAATGTTCTATCGAGCAGATCTCAGACCACAACTCATTTGCTTTTGGCTTTAGGGAATGTAAAGCAGCCGCACTCTGAATTCCTGCTGCTGAAGGGTTTATTCAAAGCATCCTGTTATATCAAAAAATGGTATGTGAATCCAGCTCTGGGAGTCCCAAGCTATCCTTCTAGAGGAATCTGCTTTTGAGTCATGATTGCTTCTTTTTCTTGCCTGCCTATAGTAGTCCTGGTTTAGCACAGGACTGTATCATAGCAGACAAGCCTATGCAGATATTGTTAAGTAGCTCTGTAATAGTATCTCCATTACTTTCATGCCTTCAGGGCTTCTTGTCTGAGTTGTTTTGTTTTTTTCTTAATTTTAAATTTATTTGAGACGCTGAAGAATAAAGAGCTGAGGAGAGCTTAGACCATACCTTGGGTTGAGAAGAGTTAGACTGAGTTAATAACATAGGGTACAGGTGGGATCTGTTCACCGCTGCTCTCTTTCTTCTTCTGGTACATCTGTATTGGTACATGTTTCAGTGTGGAGGTTGTTCAGCAGGACTGTTTCTGTTGGGTTTTATTTTGGTTGCTTAAGGGGAATGAGTTCTGCTTGTCTAAGACATTTTTTGCTAGCTGGCTCACGTCTATGGTTGCGTATGAGAAGGAACAAGCTTGCCATTTTATTATACTTCCAAAGTGGCAAAAGTTTCTAATACAGATCAGGTTTTATGATAGCTGCCCAAGAGTCATACTCTTCTTACATCAGGGAAATACCACCCGATAAATGACACAACCTACTCAGGCAAAAACCATGTATATGTGAATCCTAAAACCCATAAAGGCAGAAACAAAGAACAATCTGTCATTTGAGACATCAGCCAAGACTGATTCTTTTCAAAGGTCCATTGGACTTTGTTTTGAAATGTAGCTGATTGTAAGAGTGAGCCTTAGCCCTTGTCTATAACTCATCTCTTGTGACAAGTGAAAGAGAAATGTAACGACTTTAGATGAGGTTTGCCCATGGGTTGAGCCAAAATCTAGATAGAGCCAGCCAAGGTGGTTAGCAAAAGGCAATGTTTGAGCTGGGTCATAAACTTTGGAAAGGCCATCATAAATCATAATTAAGGTTTTTCGTTTCCTTGATGGTGTAACTCTTCAGAGATGGAGACTGAAACTGTTTACCAAAGCCCATTTTTTTTGTCTTTGGAAAAGTGTTTAGGAAACCTGAACCGGGGTTTATTAAGCATATCTGTGGGAGACAAAAGAGAGAATTGTTGGTCTCCAAGCAGCAAGCAGCATTGACAAGCTGACTAGTGTGGTCAGAAAGGATATTTAATTTCAAAGGATAAACTACAGGATTCATTTTTTTCTTTTTTATCTGAAGTCAAGTTTATCTGGTTTATGCCTTATCTAATTTAACTTACAAGAATTGTAAATTCAGCTATGTTAAGCAAACTATTTTGTTTTAACTACATTTTCTCTTTGTTGTAATAAATCTTGGTTTTGTTAGGATTTCTGTTGTGTGGGTAATTTCATACAGATGTCTTCAAAGAGTAAAGAAAAATCCCTAACTCTTAAAGAGAATAGCCAAAGGGGAAGAAAACAACTCTGGAACTCCTTTTCATTCCTCTATGGTCCTACTGGAGGGGTTTGGATTCTATCAGGAAGTTGGCAACCATAAGAGAGAGGCCAAAGTAGAGTTAAAGAGGTAATGGTTTCAGCCTATAAAATTAAAATTTTTCGAATTCCTATAAAGTGTAAGATTACTAAATAGTGTAGAGAGGAGTAACAGGTCCTGTCTGTGAGATGACAGGGAGTGCGGATGTGTTCTCTTTGGTTTGGAAGTGAAGTAGTAAAAAAATTAGTTTTGAGTTATATATAGCTATATGAAATAAGAGGAGAACTGCTCAGGTTGTATCGTTTTCTCCTTCTTTTCCAGGTTCATCAAACAAGATCAAGAAATCAGATATTTAAAAGGGGCTTGTAATTTTATAAGGTATAAATGATGTTTTCAGACAGCGTCCATTTAGCATGTAGGATTCACCATGGAGGTCATACAGTTAAATATAGTGGTTCGATTTTCAAAAAGGGCTTGATGATATAAAGGCTAATAACAGTGGCAGCAAAGCATGCTCAGAGAAGGGTAATCAAATCTCATGATTGAAGACATAAGTGCATGTCTTACGTCTTAATGCTTACCTGTGAGCATCTGGAGGGACGTCGTTCCTCTCTGTCACCTGCAAAGACTTCTGCAACTAGTAATGTTCATTGTGGGTATTTGTGGCATCTAATTTTTTTGAGGCATTGCTCCTGGCAATCGTTAGGGATAGGGTACAGCCTTCTGTTTGTCATCATATTGTATCAAAAATTTGCACAGAATTGCTTTTCTGTGCTGCTGTATTGAATGACACCAGCATGGTCTGAAACAAAAGAACCTGGTGATGGGGTGGTGCTACTAGCACAAAATTGACTGATCCACCATCAAATACAATTGAACTTGAACAGTTTTTACATGTTATTTGGGGATTTAATTCAACTCTTTATTTTGTGAATCAGTTTTTATAATTCATACAAAAAATTCCTGAATGTATAAGCAGTAGTAAGATAGGAACTGCATGCAGAGAAGGCAATTTCTTGTGAGATAAAAATGGAATTGTATTTTGTATCTGATTTTTGCTTTCATTTTTTGATTTCTGAAATGTATTCTAAATTCCAGCTGCTGAAGTTAAAATATTTTATTTAAAATCAAATGAGGAGTATATACAGCGTTTAATCATATATGAGTTCCTCCTTTGTAAGTAAAACCCTTAGAAAGGAATTTAGATACTGTTTCTTTTTATTGAGTTCATTAGGAAAGAGTAACATGTTTTAACAGGTAGAAGAGCATGCTGTTAACCCTTAGTAAATCACAGGAAGAGATAAAGAAGGCTTCTGAGGCTGAAGGGTTGAATTATAGTGTCAGAAGAATCCTGAATGTTTTTAACTGCTTTTCCAGCACCCTCTCCAAAGAGGAGTCATTGAAGGGACCGGGGCACCGCCTGTGAGCAGAGGGATTCCTGGGTGGGCTGCTCCCTCCCCCTGCCCATGGGATGGGGCTCCACTTACAGCTTCTCTGGGAAGCGAGGTTGTACCTGTAATTTCAGCATTTTTCTTATGTATTTTGCATTCCAGTTTAGAACTTCCAGTGAACTCCATAAAAGTCAAGGTCAAATTGAAGGAACTCTTACAAAGAATGGGAGCTACTTATTTTACATTGTTGAGGACAGAGACATCAGCATTGAAAATTTCCATTACTTAGAGTTGCAGCTTTTTATTTTTAATGCACTTCTTAAACTGTTTAGTTTTATGCAGTGTATATAGAAATCAAACTCAGAGTAACCAGATAAATTTGAGTAGCTGAATGCTGGGAAAGTCAGGAGGGTAAGATGGTGGTTCCAGTAGTAATATGATATTGGGGACGAAGGCCACAAAGTTGTAAAGAGGGGTGAAAAATTGTAGGTTTTTTTTTAAAATGAAGGTATTACTGATCTGATCTAAACAGAATGCCTTGTGACCTAGGAGTCAAAGTCAGTGAAAGTTAGCCTCCTGAAGTAAGTAAGGATATTAATTTTCTTTCTGAGCTTAGTTTTTGCTTAATCAAGCTGTTTTCACAAAACACTGAAGAAAATTCTATAGTTATGCTTTTCCAGTTCCATTTTGTCCGACTAGATAGCCACATTTATAAAAAATACGCCTCTTGCAAGAAAAATGAAAAAATGTCTTACACTGCATTTTTTTCTTAATTAAAAACTCAATCTGTCAAGAAAAAAATAATTAAAAATATACATTATTCACACTGAAAATTAGAATATATATCAGGCATTGCCATTAATCAGCCATTTTACTAGAATTGCAATGATATTGCTAGGGTTATAATTGACATTTCTCAGTTTTGTTTTTTTATTATTTTTGAGAAAAAAAAGGCAGTTATTTAAGCCTTTCTCAGTGAAAAACACAACTGCATTTCTGGACTTTAAACATATGGGGTAAATGAGATATCTTTGGTTATTCAAAATGTCCATATGGAAACTGAAAACATATTGATGAAATTTTTCATCAAAAGAAGTCTCAGAAAAACCAATAATATGGTGGCTAGAGCCCACAGCTGAGATGTAAGAAATCAAGTTTGAAGCAGGCCTTGCAACGAGGTAAATGCAGGAATTGGTTAAGAAGGACTGTCTGAGCAAAGCATGTGTGATTTAAGTCCAACCACATGAACTAGTCATCCTAATCTCACTTTATCTTCTGTGGAGAGAAATGGTTAATTTAGGGCTTAATTCATCTGACCTATTTGCGATGTCTGCTTCACAACAAGATGAATTGTTGCACTGAGTAGATCATGTCAAGTGTGAAGGGAGCATCAAGTGATTAGCTCAGAAATAGATGTCTGCATTTAATCTAGCTTTTCCAATCTCTCTCTCATGTTGGAGGTTACATTAACAAAATAACAGACTTGCTGTAGGACACTGGCTATATAGCTGGAGCTTCTGCAGTGTTCACGTATGGTGCCAGGCATTCCAGGTGAGGTGAAGAGATTGTGGATTTCCACAAACCATTTTGATACCAATAAAACAATATTTTTCGAAGGAGAGAGCTTTATTACATTTTTTTTTTCAGCTCAGTGTTCATTTTACTCTAGTGTGACTATTTACTTCACTGAAACGATCATAAAACAGTTGGACTAGAAGCAGTACACAAACATTCAGCAGCCTTGCCAAAAGTAGAATAAACATTTCTTGATTTGGGGAGGTGAAGTTTGAGATGTCCTCCTCTGAGCAGCCATGCTATGGAAAGAATATCAGTTTGTTTGTCAGTGTTATTTCCTGTTCTTGAGTTGCTTAATATGCTCTCGTTTTTGCAACACAGCACTCAGGGAAAAGAATTCATAATCTAGTGGCTCTGCTCTTTTCCTTACATCAGGAATCTGCTCTTTAAAGAAAACTGGAACCCTAACAAACACACAGTTATGGGTTGAAAACACCTAGCTGAACGTTTCAGGAGGTTGAAGTGAAAAATGGGTTTTGTCTTTGAAGAAGGTTTGCATGTTTCCTTGTTTCCTGGCTCTAGCTAGCAGGAGCTGTGCAAAAGGGGGTTTTAATGAAGCTTATGCTTTTTCCTTTGAAAACCAGATTTTCAGCCTTCCCAGCACATTTGGGGGGTAAATAGCTGCTTTCTTCTCTGAACAGGTTAGGTAACTTTTGTTGGCCACATTTCCTTCTCAAGTAATTATACTTTAGGGGCCCTGTGTTACAACTTCTGCCTTGCATTGTTTTTGACAGAGCAACTGAGAGTGCTGCTGAATGGGGTTTCTTGATGCTTTCCATTCTTTGTTTGCTCCTCAAATGCTTACATTTTTGTTACATGCTGCCTATTTGATTGTTACCTGCCGTAGACAAATGTAATATGTTGTCTTGTATTGGACTTTCTGCCTAATACTGCACGTATTTTTTTGTATTGCCTGTGTTAGCAAGAAAATACTGTAGCTGTTTAACCCATATGAAGTAGCTGAATGACTATTTTTAATGCTATTATCAAAGTATATCAGGAAGCACAAAGAAGAAGATAAATAGACGTGCAAATGTAACTGCCTTTTTTTCTTTTTCTTTTATTTTTTTTGTCATCCTCTCGTGGTATTATGTAGATCCCCAGCCAGATGGCTACTGGCTATAAGCTGTGTGTGGATTCACAGGATTTTAACTCCTCTATTGGTTTCCCATCTGTCATAAACTCAGAAGCTGCAATCCAGAGACTGACATGAATGTCAGTGTCTTCTTTAGCACACCAAAACAGTTACACTTGAAGGCTGCAGAAAGAGCATGAACCCCAGCAAAGACAGGACAGTGTCTGGTTTAACAACCATGCTGCTAGAATGGGGAGGAAAATTTCTTGCAGTCAATTTTAACTAGTGCTTTGAACCATGGGTCACCACTGTGGTGGCAGCAGCCTCAGACAAACACTGCCTGAAAAGTCTCCCCAAAAGGTTTTTTTCTGTTGCAGCTCAGCAAACCTACAATTGGGTTTGGTAGGAAATCTCATATCTAAAAATAAAATAGCAGGCTATCTTTGACAGAAAGAAAGTGGGTAAAGTCAGAATCTCTCAGCACTGAAATAATAGATGTGAAATGGCTAAAAACAATACCATGGTTTCACTTTAAAATTACCAATTCAGGATTCCCTATGTTTTTTCTGCAGTACATGTCATCACTTGGACAGACACATTTTGTTTCTGTTAATGCAAGTGAAAACAGTGAAAAACATCTCAGATTTCATGGTATAGGGTAGAACGAGGTGTTGGATACTTTGGCTGTGGGCACCCACTGGGGCCTCAGCATCACTGAAAGAAAAAAACCTTGCTCCTCCTCTCATCGTCTCACTTTCTGTCATGTCATACTCAAGAAAGCCAAATAAAAAAATTAAATTAGACCTTTATGAAACAGGCATGAACAAGTGACATAGAAACAGGGGCTGAGCACTCTCTAAACCATTTTAGAATTAATTTTATCATGTAAGTGTATCAAAAAGAAACATGTATGTAAGTTTGTAAGGAAACATACTACTATGAAGTCTTCCCAAATTTAGACTCAGTTTTCTTAATTAATGGATTAGACTTAATGTGAGAATAGTAGTCACGCCCCTGTGAGAAAATAACCACTTTCCTAAGGAGTAGCTGTCTGAAACAAAGAAATCTGGTAACGCAGCTTCAAAAACTCTGTCTAGAACAAATGAACCTCTCCGTTGCTGCGCTGGATTCGGTTCTGTATGGCAGGGAGCAGTTCAAAAGAATGATGAAGTGTTGGACTGTGCTTCAGGTGGTTGGTGAAGTAGCCTGTAGTTGAAAGCCTCATTCAGCATCAGGCGTCACAGCTGGCGTCATTCCAGGCAGATGCTTCAGCAGCACAGTGGACTCCAGATCTTCTGCCTAGATTGAAAGAACACCATATGACAGAATAAGATATCGATTGGAAAGACTGCAAGAACTCTAGCATTTTATTTCCTCTGTTTCCTGCAGAATATTATATTGCTAATTCAAGCTTCAACAGGCTTGCCCTTTGTTATAACACCATAATGTTATAATGCTCCTGCAGTTTGTATTTTCGGGGGGGGGGGGGCTAGGCAGAAAAGATTTTTGCAAAAATCACAATAGGAAACTGTATTTTGTGAATGACATTTTCTGAAATTTATGTTCAGTTGATAGCAGGACTAGTTATTTTTGCTGGGCTTAGCTCCTGTTGGTAGCCACAGGGATGGCATGCTGTTTGACCATGTCCTGCACTTTCATTGATTTCTGTCTCCCTGTAAGGCGAAGTTTCTGTATCAGAGCTCTGGCTCATTCATCTACATTCAGGTTAAAGGAGTAAGATGAAAAAAAGCAGGCAGATGTTGGCAGTAGAATAACTGAAATAATCTGAGGAATTAAATCCTACTTCTGCTGACAAGATTAGTAATCTTACGTTTCTGTGTCAGAAGGAAAGGGCTGAGAAGAAAACAGTACGGTCCTGTTGCCTTTAATAAACCTCAGCCCTAGATTATGATACAGCAGGAAGAACTCTTGAGTGTTTAGGAAGTAATTTCCCCCCTAAAGGGCCTTTGTAGTCTGCTCTAAGTCATCACCATCATCATCAGTGCTTGAAGAAATAGGTTTCAGATGCACCTGCCCGAGGAGAGGCAGAACGTAATTTTGCAAGTGAGAAGTATTGTAATCTTGCAGAGCTGCAGAGAGCTCTTTTGTCTCTCTGATCTGTAGCTCTAGCATATGCCATGGATGTACATATGAATATAATAGCAAACCACTGGTCAAAGTAATACGTTTCCCATAGAAGTAATACAGAGCAGATATAAAATGCAAGAATCATGCTGATGTGAAATGGATTTTCAGTATCCAAAAAGTGCATAATTCAATTCACCCACGTTTTGTCCTGGAAAAGCCTTGAGAAGAATTCTCTACATTAAAAAATAAAGACTCTTTGTAAGTTGTAAGAGAAGGTAAGAAAAAAGAGCTGGAAGCATTTGAAAGTCATAGGTAATAGGAAATGTATCAAGAGAGATCACAGTAGAGTTCCCACCAAGATCTTTGAAAGAAACAGCTCAATAAATTTGAGACTGCAGTCCAATATAGCATGTATGGCATTGGGGAAAAATTCTGTGCCAGAAAAGCTCATTTGCCAGTCCCACCCATGCCATCAGCCCCTCCAAGAGCTGATGAAGAAATTAAGTGGTATATGCCTCCTGTCCTCACTCTCTCAATTTACAGGAAGGAAATGCTAACCTGCAATGGCAGGGCAAAGTTTTCTTGATGTCATTTCTTACCAGGTTTGCTAAGAATCTGGTGTTACTTTCATCACCTGACTAGTTTTTTTTGGAAGATCTTTATTTCTTTGAATAATTTTTTGGCTTTTAAAGTTTCTCTTTCTAATGTTTGTGGGTTTGAAACTTACTCTTTATGACTTTTCCACTTTTCATTTATCAACTTTCGCAGCAAAGATAAAAAGAAAACAGTTATGATTATACTCAGCTGTTTTCCACTTAAGGATTTGTTTAGTTATAAATGCTGTTGTTTATCACTGTGCCTTGGTTGTCATGAAAACTGCTGTTCTCACATGTCTGTCCTCTAGGCGAGTTTCATCCTTGTCCAGACATGAATGTTTTGGGGGGATAGTTGAGGGCAATCTGAAGGAAGAAAGTGCAAACAACATAAATCACTTGCTTTTGAGGTATAAAAAAAATTTGTAATGTCAATGGAAAAAAAAATCCAAGTGGACCTTTGAATTGGAAAGGGATTAAGCCTTCACTGAGGAGTGGTGATAGACTTGGTTTGGGGCAGAATGAGAGGAAAGCTTTATTGGAATGCGTATAATTAATGAGTTTGGGTACTGCCTGTCAAGAGAGCATATGCTCCAAATATACTTCAGACAGTACTTTTAAGCCGGATGTCTGTGCCCAGCCTAGGAAATACATGCTCTGAAAAACAGAGAGGAGAAAACGAAGCAAGATGAGGACTTGGGGAAAGGCTTCCAGTTCTATAACGTATTATTATTTCTGTTGCTCTTGTTTTGGTGAACTGTCCCACAGCTGGGGGAGTGTTGTATGAAATTTCCAGGTCCATTTTTTCTGACATTTGCCTTGAATTTCAGAAGCAGGATCTAAGGCTCAGATTTTACAATCTGATCTCTTCCCTGCCTTAAAGTTTCTTTTGATTAATGCTGGAAAAGCCTGTAAGCTTTGGCAGTGTTTATCTTTGGCTCATCTTACCTGCATTACAGATCAATGTATTTTAACTCTGTAAGTTCTGAGCATAATTCTGAAGGTTCCCTAGTGTAAGCCCAGGCATTTTGGGCTTGAAGGAGCTTCAGTTTGGAAACCTTAGTTGGTTCAGAGTTGCACTTGTTTCCTTCATGTAGTTTCAGTTTTCTCTGAGTCCGCTTGACAAGAGAAAGTACCTGGGCTAATGTTGCTTGTGGTCTGTTTTCTAGAAGAAAGTGATCACACCTGCATAACACAGTGAATTTCAAATAATTCAATATCTGAGCAGTTTTAGAAGTTGTGTAGTTTTGCTTTTATTTATAGAGAGGGAGAGACCAAAGAGAACCGCTTTGAAAGAAACAAGTTCAGGCAGTATTTGTTTTTGTTAAGAAGCAACAAAATTGATTCAGCTGCCTTTTGTCAATAAAAATGCAGCCTGGTGAAGGAATAGTTTTTACAAACATCCAAGGCTTAAGTCCTGTTGCTAGCAGCATAATCACAATTTGTATTTTAAAGATACTGTCAGTTGTGTGTAGTTCAGAGAAAGAGAAGAAAAAACAGCAGTTTGGAATCTCATGTTACACTGCAAAAAGTCAACATCAACTCCTTATTTTACCATATAGCTTACATAATCTGCAATGAATTTACATTTTTTCATGATTTAGCTCTTTTTCATGCATTCCTAATTCTTTGCCATTGAAAATTTATCTCTTATTGTTTAGTGGGAAACTGACTTCATGCAAAATTACATTCACTGCTAGTATACCATGAGAAATCATTTATTTATTTATGTCATATTACCTTATTTGTTATACTGTACTTACTGGTGGAAAAATGTATTGCATCAGTTTAGTTGAGCCTTACAGAATGACCAAGCCCCTTAGCTTTCAGAACAGAAAGGAAGACGATAATCAAAAGGTTGCTTTTGGAGAAGGAGATACTCTTCTCATTTACATTTCTTAGCATTTTCTAAGATGTCTTCCACCTCTCACTTTTACTAGAGAGAGTTGCAGAATCAAAATGCCATCTATGTATCATCCAAACTGAAATTCCAGCCCTCACTGTCAACCTTCTTTGGCCATGGTTTTCCCTATTTTATGACCAGGTGAGCGTTGAAGCCTGTCATGATGCGTAGCTGCATTAATCATCTCTGCTCAATACAGCCAAGCAAGTGGACAGGAAGCATCTATTTACCCAGGGTTTGTCTACATGGGAAGATAGCTCAGATAACTCATTAGGTGTTAACGCATTCAATGGATTCTCCTCGAGCATCTTTCTGTGGTTTAGCTTTAGGCTGCTTTGGAAAATATGGAACTTGGTGGTGGGTATAGTTAAACCACAGAAACCCGTACGCACGTGCAGCATGGGTTCAGAACATGACTGAGTCTTCATGTGTCACTTAATCTTCTGTAACTGACCCTCTTAGTCTGTGGCAAATGGAAGGTAAAACATGTTAGTTCAAGCTTTTTCCATCAAGGTATGCGTGTGTGTAACTTGCTTGAATGTCCATGTGTTCATATAGGTAGATCCAGAGCATCACTGATAGCAACTTGGATGCCAGTATTATTTTTGGGAAGTCCTTAAATAAACAAATCTGAAGAAAACTCATTATTTTTCAGCCACGACAGAGGAAAAGACGTGTATAGGATGATCTTCTGCACTTCATATGAGCCATCTTTACTTAGTGTTGTTGAAGTTAGTCAAGTTGGACTGTCTTTTGTATAGAAAATTTCTTTGAGCAAAGATAAGTAGTCTTCTGGAGATTAACAACTTCAAGGCTGTTTAATCCTAGTGTATCATCATCCTGGAAATAAGGGGCTTTTGTTACTATGATAGCTAAAGCTTATCTTCATGAGAAAGCTGCATTGCTTTACAAGAACCATATTTTTTTAAGAATTTTACTTGTGCAAACTGCATTGTGGAAACTTTATTTAGTGTAGCTTAATTCCATTAACTAAGCCTTAGCCAAACCACATTAAATTGTTTGGGTTTTTTTAGTTAAAATTGCATTCATTCAGAAGTTTGCTAAATGCATTAACAGCATATACATTTTCAGTGGTGATATTTTCTTCTGTAAACAAAAACTTGTGGTTCTTGATATTAATATGTGACTGTTGATTTTGTTACTAGCTATAAAACATATTTTCCATTTATTGAATACCTATTAAAAGTTGAAATATTAAAGGAAATACTGCTTGTTTTAAAAGAGAATGTGGAACCCGTATACATGAAAAATGTTATTGAGACAAATCTTTAGCAGAAAATGTATGATGTGCTTCTACTTACCTAGGCTCATGAGTAAAGCATGATGACCATTACAAGAAAAAGAAGTAGTCAACTGAAAGAAGTTGGGTAGCTACATTACTAGTAACAGATTTGTCTTTGCTTTCAGCCCTATTGACTATATTACTTTCTTTGGCATTTGTGTTCTTCTCTTCTCTGAACTTCCTTTGTTAGATAAAGTTTTATTCAGTGATTTTTGCCAGCAGGGAACAAAGGGTAGTTTCCTTCCAATTTTTAGAATGGCATTTGCTATTGTCTGTGAAATTCCAGACTGGGGTTGGCTGTAGGGGCAGCAGAATACAGGATGACATTTTACACTATACGTGTATCTGTGTTAGGTAACAAACCAAACCCCTATAACAGCCTCTCGTTGGGGTTTATGACTATTATTCTGTATTTCTCAGCAGCTGTTGTTGGTGCTTCATCTCAGGTTTTGTTATACTTGGTTTATGCTGACCTACACTTACACTTTCTTAGAAATTCTTTTTTGGGATGACGCCTCAACATTTGTGTCAAGCTCTTGCTAGCAGGGAGAGTTAATTAAACAAGAAAGTCCCAGTTTGGTTTAAAAAGAAAAAGAAAGAGTTCTACTATTTGTACACTGATGTTTCAGAATGTCTGAGCTGAAAATTTAAGTATCTTAGGCCTTAGTCTCAGTGAAGGACACTTAATCATTTTCAATGAAACACAATACATATGAAGCATGTGCAATATCAAGGATTAAAATAGATCTTACACATATGTGTAGGAAAAATATTCTTGGGGCCTTTAATTCTGTGCTGTCCTTGGCTCTGATTTCTGCAGTGGCTCACTGCCATCTTGGAATGGCACAAGGTAATAGCAAAAGCTTTCTTGTAATCTGCGTACTGAAGTTGGAAAAAAAATTCAATTGCAGAGAGAAAGAAGCAGGATACTACAGTTTAGTCTTCATGTAGTCCTGTTTTCTGTCTGTGCTGCACTTTATGGAGCTATGCAAAACCTCACTCAAAAAGTTGCACGACATCAAGGTTATAAATGTAACGATCAGGAATGCAAAAGGTGGGGCTGGGCTTAACAACAGAATTATTTGACTTGTACATGTGAAGTGTTTAGGATAACTGTGCTAATAAACATCTCTTCTGAATAGACTGTGTGCACCTTAATCTAACAGTGAAAGGAAAAGATTTTCAAAAGGAACGACACACCTTCAACATTGAAAATTCTTCTGTAGTTTGATAACTTTCAAAATGACAGCATTACAGCATGAAATGATCTCTTAATACAAAAAGACACACAGAATAATTCAGTAACTTTTATTAATTTACAATATAATTTTCTGAGTGTAGTTAACAAAGGAATTGTTCCTATTTCACACACAAGCCTTTGTTACATCTTTCAACTTCACTAACATTGTTGGACACCTCCCTAAGTCTTTTGTTGTGAGGATGTGGAAGAGCAGTCAGCAGCTGAAAGTTTACTCCAAAACCCTGGAAAGTCAGCAGAAAGGCATTTGTTGATTTGAGTGGATTGGGATTGGATCCAGAATAAATATCTAATGATACAAAACACTTGCTGATTCTTAAATATTTGAAAATTACTTTGTATGCAAAATCTGTATTTCTGATAACCTACACTCTTGAAAAAGATGGTCTCCTGCAACCAGGTGCTCAGCTAATCCTAGATTATGTTTGTAATATTGCACGATCAGGAAGACAAGTGAATGGTAGATAAAATGAGGGATTACTCTTGCCACTGGCTTTGTCCTCTCCCTAGCAGCTACTCCCCACACTTTTGGATCACTAGATCTGGAAGGCAGATCTGAAGTTAAACTTTCTTTTGTTTTTCCCCCCATGCATGACCTTCACTGCTGCTCAGTCAAAATATTTTCATATGCACCATCCATATATAAAAATAGGGTAGCTATCACTTTTAGTCTCAGTTGTTCTAGGAGGGGAAGACTAAAGATTTTATCCTTCCACTGAGCTGGTGATGAGATACTTTTACTAAGTAGATTAAATTATAAACTCTAAACTTGGAGAGGTTGACACTTTAGAAGGGAGAGCTCCAGGATGACCTGGACAGACTGGAGGTGTGGGCTAGCAGGAACTTTATGAAGTTCAATGGGAGAAGTGTAAAGTCTCACTCCTTGGAGTGACCACATAACCCAGGAGTGCAGTTCAGACTGGGATCCACCTGGCTGGAGGGCAGCCCTGTGGGAAGGGATTTGGGGGTCTTGGTGGATAACAGGTTTAACATGAGTGAACAGTGTGCTGCAGTGGCAAAGAAAGCCAACAGGATGCTGGACTGCATCAGCAAGGGCATCACCAGCAGAGATAAAGAAGTCATCATCCCACTCTACTCGGTGCTTGTCAGACCACACCTGGAGTATTGTGTTCAGTTTTGGTCCCCACTCTACAAAACTATAGTAGTACCTAGAAAGGTTGGACCAGATGATCCTTGGGGTCCCTTCCAACCTGGCATTCTATGATTCTATGAACTTGCAAAACTTCATTGTCCAGCAAACACCTGTGAAAAATCCAGGGACCCAAACTCTACATCAACTCACAAATTTGTGATCTGGATTTTAATAGGAAACTCCTATTTAATACAAGATCAAAGCACTAAACATTTGAAACTGCTTGTACTGCTGATACATAGAGTTTTATGCTTACTATAAAAGGTTACACTTTAAGAAATACTAGAGGCCATGTTATAATGTGCATATAAATATGAAGCTGTGTCTGCGTCCAAGTTTCCTAACTGCCCAAACTCAGCCAGTCTCACAGCATGAAAGCCACCAAAACTAGCACTAAGCCTAACTTCTTCCTCCTGTTGAGCCTGAAATCTTTTCACTGCATGGTGTGGGAGAAATAATAGCAAGCCCCAGGGACGCAGGGCTGAAAGGCAGAACTAGAGCTGAGCAGTGGCACGGATCAACTTCTTACACTGTCTTTCCATTGCAATTAACTGCATACCAAATCTCAGCCAAAGGGTGGCTAATAGCAGGGATGAAGTTTAACCTGTTTGACTTTGCACTGAAAGGGACGAGCACCACAGGTAGCCTCACTTACAGTGAAGCACCAACACAAGATTTAACAAGCTACTACTTGTCAGCTCTTAATTAGCAGCTCCCATCAGAGCAGCAGCACCCAACTGCAACACCGTCTGCTTCAGTGCAAAGTCCAATTCATTAGTTAAATTTTCAGAAGCATCATATTTTGCTTGGACAATGGTATTTAACAGCTAAACAACAGCTAAATTTAACAGCTACAGCATGGAAATGTTAGACTACCTTTCAGTTGTTTCTGTGTGCAGGGAGAATTTCTAGCTAAACTTAGTACCTGATAGTATCTGCTAAATTGGGTGCAAGCAGCAGATGAGCAGGTTCCTTCGACTTAATCCCTAGACATGCTGCAAGGTGATATTTGTTTATTTTGATTTGGAGTGCAGATTTCCACTACTACTACATATCCACTACTATTGCAACAGACAGTTGTACAGCATTTAATTTGGCCAATGACTAGCAGCCTTGCTGTTTTGACAGTAAGTCTGGTTTGCCACTGCTGTGACATTGCCACCTCATGGCAATGCCCACTTTGAGAACATAAGCCTTGCTCTGTGTTTCCACAAGGTGAAGTGGAGGTTTGTTGAGCCTGCCTGGAAGAAATGTGGGTAACTTTTAGCTCTTTAGTAAAGTCGTGTACAATAAAGTGGTGTATTTTTTGAAATGTTGTACATAGGACATTCAAGAGGGATTTCAAGTATAAAATATAGT
Source organism: Hemiprocne comata (assembly GCA_020745705.1). Classification (NCBI taxonomy): domain Eukaryota; kingdom Metazoa; phylum Chordata; class Aves; order Apodiformes; family Apodidae; genus Hemiprocne; species Hemiprocne comata. Next base: position 11,434,586 of record CM036587.1, read on the forward strand.
GAAACTTCACTCAGATTGCACTGAGGAACAGTTAGAACTTTGAAAATTGAGAAGATGAATTGTTTGCTTGGATTCTATGATTCTATGAAAACTAAAGACACATCCTGCTGATACAAACTGTTAGATTTTTACACATCTTTTGTTTTGCCACTCTTTCTCTAAGAAGCTGCATCCTGCCATAATCTTGCCAGCAGAACATGACAGAAATGGCATGTAGCAAATAATTTGGTATGGACAGTGGATACCATAGCTAAACAACCGTGATGGCAGCCAAATCACAAGCAGGAAATTAATGTTTAACACAGCTTTTAGTTTTTCTTTCCAGGATATTTAAATGAATGCTATAGCAAAAGAGAGGGATTCAAAACATCTTCAAGCATTTATATGTAAATGTACATTTCAGTATTGTGGTTTTAAAGGTCCTTGGGAGTTCTAAGTTCTTTAAAACACTGCTTGGCTGAATCAGCCTCTTCGGTATTTAACCTCTAAGCCATAGATTCTTTTACATACTCACATGCACTGAATGTTTATGCTTGTTCTCTTGTGTGTGTCTGTGCACCCACACATAAGCAAATGATCCGGAGTGATAAATATAGATTTTAGAATGTAATATGCCTTCCATTAAACTTTAAACTAGTATTTGCACAGGGCATGTTGGAGCTCTGGGAGCATTCTCTGTTGCTTGGAAGTAGCACTCCAAAGCATTTTATACACCATTAACAGTCTGATACAAGTTGTCTTTCAGATTTTATAATAATGTAGAAAACGGCTTAAATTTTTGCACGAGTGCAGGGAGTAAACCATTGTGGTTAGTTTTACCATGGAGGAAGAGTAACAATGTAATGAACAGCAGGAAATATGCCACATTCCTTTAATCTTTAACACAAAAGGCTCTTTTGTAATTCTTCTACACCATGCCATTAAGAGATGAAAATAATGCTAAGGTTATCTGGGCTTTTTGAGGAAAAAAAAAATATCTATTTTTATATTTTTGGGAGTGTGTTTTTTAAGAACTGCTGTTTCAGTAGTGGAGTGTCAAGTCTTGAGTTTAACTAAAGTACCCTTAAATAATAAACAGAAGTTATAAAAATGAAAAATACATTATTTAAGGCAGAACACCTGCTAAAATTATTTTATCTAAAAAATAATTAAGAAAAAGGAACAGAAGAAAACATGTAATTGCTGTGTCCCATGTGTAAGAATTCTCATTGCTTTTATTTCCAGGCAAACAGGGTGGAAGAGCCATGGCTGCGTCTGTGTGAGCAGTGGTGGGAAGCAGGGAGCCAGCCAGGAGGGAGCAGTTTGGACTGCCTTGGTTGCATTTTCAGGGGTTTATTGCAGAGTAGGTCTAGTCCTGGCCCCATGGAGTCACCTCCCTGTAGCAGCTGGGGCCTGGGAGGTGCATGCCCATGCAGTGGGTTGTAGTTAGCTGTGGCACCAGACAGTGTTTGCGTGTTCCGAGCCAGCAAAGCATGGTAAGGACAGGACAGGGGGTGGTCAGAAAATTTGTTCCAAAAGAGCTCTCCAAAGAAAATGGGGAGCCTTTGCAGGGAGAGGCCTCCCTCTGCCCATGGTGGGTGCATCTTAGGTGCAGCTCTGCAACCACAGAGCTTCAGGAACTTGTAATGATGGCAATCCTTCACTCTCCCTCTCCCTGTCTCAGGCATGGGCTTCTCCTGACCTGGAGACACAAGAGGGAAGTCCTTAGCTCAAATGTCAGCCTTTTCTTCAACTGCACAGTGGGTCCATGGGGCCATGGTGAGGCAGCAGATGGGTTCCCCAGGGCCCTGTCCTGCGCCGGAGCCCTTGGCCCATGTGTTGCAGGGGTGTGAGAGAAATCCATCTCCTTCCCCCTCTGCCTGGCACGCTAAGTGTGACTCTCACATGGACAGCCATATGCCAGGCTGCCAAAAATAATGGTTATTTTTAAAGTAGTTGGAATAACAGGCCCCACTTCATTTGTTACAAAATAAACTGAGAGCTGGCCTGTTTTTTCACACTGTTATCAGGGTCAAGAAGGAAGAGTGTTTCCTCATTGTTCCTCACATGTAGACATGATACTGCATAAGAGGCTCTGTGTCCAGGCTGTCAGCTGCTATATTGGCTAACAGCTTTGAAAGCAGATACTTGTAGAGAGCTAGAATAAAAATAATTATATCACTTTTAGTCAGTTATGCATTAGGAAAGGAGTTTTATGCCAAGATAGTAGGGTTGTAAAGATTGACATGTTAGTATCTAACCCTTCTTTGTATTTTACAGGTCTGTTTTCCTTAAGAATTAAATTCTACAAATAGCCATGTTTCTCTTACAAATTAGGAGGGTTTGTAATGTCCTCATGTTCTGTGAAAAGAATGCAAAGGAGCTCACACTGATGCAGGGTTTTTGCCCACTATTCCCAACAGAGGCTTGCTTTCTCTGAATCATTCTTTGGTGATGCTATCTACTGGCAGTCACTCTTAGCTGTATGTCTGTCATATCCCCTCTTATCCTTCTCTCAGAAATGTATTATTTGCCTTTCTTTTCTGGGAGATCCATCCAGTGGTCCTTGCTTTAAATCCCAGCGGGAAGAGATTTCTAAAGCAGAAATGTGGGGTCCATGTGTGACCACACTGTGTCTCAGTGAGCCCTGCTCTGCTCTGCCCTTCCCTGCTATCTCTGGCAGCCAGAGGTGCCTCATGGACAAAATACAATTGCATCTGAACCTGCACATATCGATTCATGTCATCTTTTTTCTTTTTTTTTTTTCTTTTTATATGGGCTATGTAATGTTTAATATAATGCTGTTAAATAATTTCTTCTCCTTAGTAATAGTGTCGCACTTCATTTCATTACACCTGTAGAGTGAGTGTTGCTGAGCTAGTATCACATCTGAAACTTGACAGTCCTCTTTGATAAGTACCTGCAGGACCCATGGACTCACAAATTGCATTGCTGCAACTGATAGAATACTCAAATCTTTTTAATTTTTGCAAATTTGAGAGGAGGGACGCTTTTAATACTTAAATTCCCATCTTTAACATTGCACAGATGGTGTAATGTTTTTGCAGTTTTTATATTATTTTGGGTTACTGAAGTTAATATTCTGCTAGTTAAAGTATCCATGTGCATGCCAGAGAGTTCATTTTGAGGACAGAGCTCTAAAATAAATTGTAGACCTTGGTAGCAGTCATAAATCAGTCATTTTTTTCATTGAGAATGTGGTGGCAGTAGAAGAAGGTTATTTAGTGATCAAAATGCATCGTTAAGCTTTTAAAAAGGGATTCTGTGCCTGTAGTAGAGCTGTAGGCAATTTATGACTTGTCTGTACTCATTGCCTCGAGCTTTTGGAAAATTTGTAAACAAAGCCAGATGCTCATGATGTTCCTGTTCAGGGTTGGTTAGATGGGTAAATGCCATCAGAAGCACTTTGGTCTTGTTGGGTTTTAGCATGATACAGGAAACGGAATTGCTCCAAAATATTTATTTAAATTTTTATTGTACATGGGAATATAGTTTGTGGGCATAGATTTTTTTTTTTTAAATAGTTGTAAATCATAAAAATATTAAAGTAATACTCTCAGTACTATATTGTATAATGAACTGTATGTCCAGCTTTTCCCTGTGTCAGAGTTCATGCTTGTACTGGTGTGATGTAGTCAAGCACCACTCGCCTTTTTTAAGGGTTTCAGGCAGTGCAGGAGGCTGTGGAGGCTTCAAACCAGGTTAGCTTCTGCTTTCTACCAAATTTTAGGGAACTGAGATGTGAACTGAGTGACTTTTTGAAACCAGTTTGATAAATTAAGTCGTTTGCTATTGATTTGATAATTTTTACTGTTGAGCTTTTGTCTTCTGTATAGATTGTGTGGTGTGAAAGGGGTTCTTATAAACTGCATTTTTTAGCTTCTGAATGCTCTTTAAGTGTAAGAAAACACGCTACTGTAAACAAATTGAATTGCCATTAGGGTAACAGCATTTGCCTTGTAGTCGTATTTATTGCAATATGATAATAATATAAACCATTTCATAATTAAGTAATAACTTTTTGGTGTATTTTTTTTTTTTATTTATTGGCTGCAGCTGACCAAGTAAACAGGTCATGGCACGCTTAACGAAGAGGCGACAGGCAGATACAAAGGCTATCCAGCATCTTTGGGCAGCTATAGAAATAATCCGGAACCAGAAGCAAATTGCTAACATTGACCGTATTACAAAGTAAGTGATCCATTAAAAAAAAAAAAGAAATCTTAATGAGGGGGAAGGTTGTCGCTATTAAAAGCCCTGGGAAGCAGAGACAGTAAACATTGTGAGAGGCTGTGAAACAGTTCCATGCACTTCTGTGTTACTAATTGTCTAATGACAAAAAAAAAAACCCTTACAAAACTGAGCATCTAAGATCTAACGATCTGAGATCCTAAACTGAGGTTTAATCCTTTGAATCGAGGTCCTACTCACCCTGTGTCTGTTTTGTGTAAGCATCTCTAGAAAATAAGCAATATTTATAGTACTTGAACTGAGTTTAGCATGTCAGAGTTGGTCCAAATACAAGAAATAGATCTAACAGTTAAGGAGAAAAGGGCAATACAGTCTGTAAATAATTTAATTATTTGGGAAAATACGATAGGCCAGTGGAGAACCCTTTTCCAGAAAGCAAAGACAAACCTGAAATAGAAGTGTTAAGCTGCTTCAACAAGTAAGACATGAGATAATTACCACCAATGCCTAATTAGTAGTTAGTATTAAAATATTATTTGAAATATATTAGGTGCTATATACATGGAGAAATATATATTCTTTGCTCTGTGGAGCTTGCAATGTGCTAAAAGGTCTACAATATTAAAATAGCTTTGAAGATATTTTGGAGTAGATACTGAAATAAAAACTGAGTTTTGTGCTTCTGTACCTTGTCTGCATGTCCAGGCCAACATGTAAATCACATTTGTCAAAGTAATCAATATGAATAATTTAAAAGAGCAAAAGTAACCAGTTAGCAAGTCTTACAAACAATGTGGACTGATAATGAGGCCAGAGATCACAAAAAAGGAGAGTTATAAACTGTACAGTTGACTAACAAAGTGAAAATCATTATAACGTGGTCCACTGACAGAGTTTGGAAGCTCTGGGGTGGAAGTGACAGGCAAAACTGGCTTCATAAGTGGAAGAAGTGTGACAGTTTGGGTTCTCCAAACATAGTGAACAATAAAGAGGAGAAAACAAAGGACGATGTCTCAAACGAATTAGTGTTTACCTAGCTCCTACAACAAAGAAAAATGCGCCATTAAATCAAAAAGCATCTTCTCAGAGATAGATGGTTCCAAGTGGGCTTGAGAGGGTGATTGTATTTTAGGGAAATTTAATTTCTGAGGTTGCACTGGAGTTTCAGAATGCTTTAAAGTACTATGTATATTTGTATTATGTCTCCAAGGAGACAAGTGGGTAAACTTATGCTGTACACTTTCCATTTTAACATTTCAAATTATTTGCTCTAGGCCATATATTAATTGAGTTTGTTAGCTGTTTATGCTCTTTTTATATGTAAAAAAGGAAGACAGGCATGTCTAGCTAGGGTTTCATCCCACTCTTTATGAGGGATGCCTATTCTAGAATGGTGCAAATAACGTGTAGCTGGGTAAAGTTAGGTAAGACAAATCCTATAGTTACAAACAAGATTGAGAAAACAAGTAATTAGACAGATACTAGAAAAATAAGTACTGCTCTTGATGACTGAAGGGTAGTTGTTTTTTTTTAAAAAAAACAGGCTAGTTCCAGATTGTATGACTCATCTGTAATCAGTAGAAAATAAGTGACTAAACAGAGATGCAGGCAGCCTTAGTACTTTGAGAAAGATGTGCAAGGTGTTAGCAGAGAAGGGTAATCTAAAAATAGCTTGGACATTGTAAATGCTCCACATGCACATTAGTGAAAAGAGTGATGAACAGTAATCTAGTGTCTATTACATGATATTTTTAAGAAGGTAACTTTTGACCAGGAAAAGATCAAGACCTTTGAGTTTCTTTACAATACTAGTCATTGATGAAGAAACACAGATGACTTAGTAAATGAGTATACCTATTATTTAATATTCAAAATAAAGTTCAGAAATTAGCAGAGCATCCCAGTATCTCTTCTGTTGAAAACTAAGCAGCTGATGTATTCTTCCAGGCTCAAAGATAATTTGGTCTAATTCAACTGCAATTCCTTAGAAGATAAACCAGTGTCTGCACACAGGCAAATGTATGAATAATAACAAAGATCAAAAACAAGCAGTGGTCAAAAGTGAAAATTATGACTGTATATATGTAGTCGGAGGTAGAGGGAGGATTAGTAAAATTTTTAACAAGTGTTAATACCTCTTGGGATTGACTGAAAGAGTAGTTTTGTGTATTATAAATATTTGCAAGTAATAATTACAATGAAATTTATGAAAGCTTGTCTTATTCCTGAGTATGGATACATAAAAACAACAAGATTTTTTTTTAATAAATGCACGTTTAAGATATGTGACAATCATTCTGCCATGTCATATAATGGATGTCAAATGTGTACTTTCAGAGGACTTCACAAGTCGAAAAGGTGATACATTATTTGACTTTTTATTCTATTTTCCTTTTGTCATAGTTAGAGGGTTCATATTTTGCTAGAGGCAAGGTGCTCTGTGTATTTTGTGACCTATTAGTCCAGACATCTTCAGAGCAGAATCTCTGTTGCTGCTGATCTGTTTGTTGGCTTTTTTCCTAACCAGCAGCTCAGCATGGTTGTCTCTCTCTGCCTAAGATGTTCTGGTTTATTTCCTTTACTTCTTGCTCTTCTTCTGGTACTAAGTAGAAGCCACTGTACATATCAAGGAGCATTTACTTTTTATGACCAGGGTGGAAATGTTGGTAATACAAAATTAGGATTCATTGTTTATAGATAATGAAGTGTTTCAACTCAATATGTAAAAAAGAGAAAAATATATAACACGTTAAAATATGTTAAGTGTAGCCTGTGCTTTATGTCTAATAGTTAAAAAATGTCTGGGGTAAAGGAAGACTTGCAGCAGATACTGGCCATGCAAAGTATGCAAGAAAAATCTATAGAACTAGCCACGCATTTTCTGTAGAGAACGTAAGAGTAGGAGGATAGTGTAGGAGGAGCCAAGAGCCCTGGAAGGTACTTCTTATATTATCAGAAAAGCCTATAAGGAAAGAGACCCTTCAATTAAAAGTAGACTAAGTAAAGTATGCTTTGCTTTTTAAATTGATGACAGGCAAAAGCAAGAATAGAAAAATGCCTGATTAACAAGTGATTGAAACTGTCTTACATTGAGAAAGGAGTCACTTGCAAAATCTGAATATGCAAGTTAGAGCCTTTAAGAAACTACTTACTAAGCTTACTGAACTTTTGGAAATTATATTGGAAAAGTTATTGCATGGAAAGAAGTATTATGAAACACAGGAAAGAGAAAGGTGTCTATTTTTGAAGGAATTAAAAATGTGTGTGTGGAAAAAATGGCAAGAATATGACACCAATAATTGGAGTATTATATAAGTAGTTAAAACATCGGTAGGGAAGAGACTGCACTGCACAGACTTGATGTCTCTAAAAAAATCAACAAATCGTTTTATGAAAGAGATTCTGCAATTTTAGTTATCATATGGGAGGTATGTTATAGATGGAAAGGTACTTTCTGTTGGTTGGAGATAAGCATTCTTCAGTAGCATGAAAACTACATGAAGGACTGAAAACTAATACTAAGAAGAAGTAGCAGTGAAGCTCATTTGAAGGTAACATTTCTGTAAAGGTGTGCAAAATAAATATTCTTACCCAGCTTATATTATCATCGTGTATATCATGTCCATTATTTATAATAAATGAAAATCTAAGTACTAGAAATATCTAACATTTCTAAACTACCTTATCTTTAAAACAAAATAATATTTCTACAAGGCATTTATCAAAAAAATATGACTTCTTCTGTCCAGGCTTGATGTTGGGATATTTTGACCCGAATATGTCAATTATTTACATGAGTATTACTGGTATTAGTTATGCTGTAAACACTAGGGGAGAAATGGCTTCCTGTATCTTGTGAATTCTCTGTCAAGAGTGCAGCTTGACAAATTGTTCATCCCTAAAAGTGTGTTAAAAATTTTAATTATGCTTTGACTTTCCGTTTTTTCCTCGTTATCTTCCATCTGTTTTGGATTTGGGGTAACCTCGAAAATTGATTCTATGGAATAAAATGCCTTAAAATACACTGGAAAAAAGGCATGCATATTTACATGAGCCACATAAATTCTTGACATTCAGTTGCACAGCAGATTGTTAAGTATTTCTGTAGAGACATATTTTAAAGTTCTCCTTCTTTGGCTACTCCAGTCTTCCGGTTTCTTTTATAGCGTTTTCTTTATAATTCCCTTACAGGTAATTAGACTCCTAAAATTTAATTAACTGTTAATTAAATATTTACCCTTTTTCTTTCAAGATATTGGGTTTCCTTAGTAGCAATTTATGAACATTTCATGATCTTTATGATTAGGTGAGAGTTCATTACCTATTGGCAAATTCGGTGTTCTAGAACTATTATTGGCTGCTTTCAAGGCTTCCTCATTGTGAACAGATAATTATTCTGGTTTCTAAACTATTCCATGAAGACTAATGTGAAGAAATTAAACATGATTATTTTCTTCCATACTTCCTTCCTCATATTTTTTTCTCTCTCCCTTTGATGTGTTTCATGATTTATTTAGTTGATTGGCTTCTCTCCCTGTCTCTTATAAAGGCTTTGTCTATACTGCCTTTGTGTACTATGACAGGGAATGTCCTTACACCATCTGGAGCAGATATGTTGTGACCACACTGCATTGCCTTTGGCTCATGGAATGTTTCTTTGGCCCTGACATATTCTTTGTTTGTTTTATATGTGTGTGTGGTTCTTCAGTTCTAAGCACTGAAAATAGTACAGCCCACAGCAATGCTATTCTTGAAACTTGAAGCTAGAGGCATGATAGTTTGCCATCGGCCATGGTGTGAAGGCATCTGAGGACACATAGCATGCTGGAACAATGTTGGAGTACCCTTGGCAGAAGGAGCCAATCTTGGCATGGTTTACATCCATGTTCTCTGTCAGGACCAGACTAACCTCTTGGCCATGCTTTGCCTTTTTCCTGGGGGGAACAAATTCACTTTCTCCAGAACGGAGCCTCCCTGAGAATGAGTTAGTTTGGGAATGAAACTATCTATGACTCTATGAAGACAGGAGTGACCATAGCCCAGAGGGTAGAGGTAACCCAACTCTTGGGAGGGCGAAGGTGGTGGAAAAACTTATTAGCTAGGATAAAACCAATATGCTATAATTTGAGAATTTGTGCTATTTTCAAATAGAGCTAAACTAGGGCTATCATTTTCATCAGTCAGAAAGCTGGTTTACAACATCAGTGATACAACATCAGAATGTCTTTTTTTTTTTTTTTTTTAAATAGATCCAAGTCTCTCATCTTTTTAAATTGGCTTTCAGATGAGATGGTCCAGTACTAGATCCCTAAATAGTCATACCCCTTTCCCCCATATATTTTTCCTGTGGACTCATTTTGTTATACTCTAATTTAATGTAGGTGCAGTGAAGTCAGATCATCTAAGAGAAATGAGCAGATCCCAAGCCTATATAGAGTGTCAGTCCCCTGCTAGCTTTGTGCAGACTGACATTAATCAGCACTGATGGGATAGCATGCCAGAAAACAATCAATCAGTATGAAAGATTACTGTAAAATTATGATATTTTCTGGTCCCACAGTTGAGGTAGAGTCACTAGCAGTTGTAGATTGAGTATGTGACCCTCTCAGTTTGACATTTAGTCCTAGGAGGGGGAATTTCTCTTCCAAATACCACTCTGTGAAATTTCTCCAGTCAATCTGAGAATAGTTAGTGAAGGGCCTCTCCCATCCATAAATCTGTTTTTCTTGCCTTAGTTCTTCTGCAGTTGTCTTTTTAGGGCATCTGCTTTAACAGAAAACAAAGCAAAGATGAGAATGAGCAATTTGAACAGGTAGAGAATAATCACAAGAGAGTATAAATAAGAAAATGAGCAATTCAAACGGGTAAGGGAATAATCACACAAGTCTATAAATAAGAATATGCAGTGCAGTGACAACAACAAAAAAAACAACCACACAAGATTCTTACAGTATTGCTAATTTGAAGCTTGTTAGAAAAAATCTGTCACTATTTATAGTACCTTTGATTAAAATTTAAATCTTCCTGGTATTTTGCATGTTGCAAATAAATAGTCATGCATAAACAAAAATAGTGAGTCGTAAGAATGATCCAGAGTCATCTGCTCTCCTAATCATTCTTATGGATAATCTAACTGGATAATCCTGTTAACTTTACATGAGCAGAAGTATTGAAGCACCTGCTATTTCTTTGACTAAAATGAAAGCTTAGAAATGTTTTTCTGCTCTGTCAGTTTCTTTGTCAAGCCAGTCCCCCATGTCATTTGTACTGTGGTGGAACAGGGCAATAGTGAAAGAGGTGCTCAAGAAAGCTCACATTTTACCAGTTGGGAAAGGATGAGGAAGAACAGTACAGTGAAGTTTTTTTCCATGTCATGCAGTGCAATAGCAGTTGATAAGGCTGCAGGAGTAAGCAAAAGTGTGGAGTACAAGGTCTTTAAAAAAAGCATGATACCACTTCCTCAGCACAAGGCCATAGCTGCTTCTAGGGGCAGCCTGTCTATTGAGTGTTTACCTCTGAGAAAACTGAATTCCATTTGTATTGGCTTGGCTTGATTATGGATATATGCATTACAGAAACACATCACCAGGTGATGACAGGGTAGAAAAATCTCAATTTTAAATATGTCTTTATGTGTTTTCTGTTATAGGTAAGGAAAAGGCACTTTTTTGTCTGACTCCACTAAGTCAATCTCCTTTTCCATTTCTTTTATTTTCCTTCTCTTTCCTATTTTGAACTTAAGTTGCTTCTTTTAGCCCAAAACCAATGGGTTTTTTTTCTGCTTTCATATAACTATTTTTATGTTAAACCAAGAGAATGAACCAAGTCTAGAGTTTCAACATAGGTCATCCTGAGGCGGGGGGGGGGGAGGAAATTAGTTACGTGCTTTTTCAGCAATTTTTGATCAATGTGGTTAAAAATCATTATATTCCTAAAGCAAGAAGCAATCTAAAACTGATCATTTGACTCCCTAATAACAAAATTGTTAGTAAAAGTACTATTTTGGTTGTCTATAAAAACTGCATTATGTGTTCATAACTACCAGTTATAAGCATAGCAATAGAATCATAGAATATGCAGAGTTGGAAGGGACCCATCAGGATCATCGAGCCCAACTCCTGTCCCTGTGTAGGGCACCCCTAGAATCACACCATGTGCCTGAGAGCATCATCCAAATGCTTCTTGAACTCAGGCAGGCTTGGTGCTGTGACCACTTCCCTGGGGAGCTTGTTCCAGTGCTCAGCCACCCTCTGGGTGAAAAACCTTTTCCTGATACCCAACCTAAACCTGCCCTGATTTAGCTTCCTGCCATTTCCCCGAGTCCTGTCGTTGGTCACAGGAGTGAAGAGATCAGGATCTGCCCCATCTCCTCCCCTCATGAGGAAGCCACAGACTGCAGTGAGGTCACCCCTCAGCCTCCTCTTCTCCAAGTTGAATAATCCAAGTGACCTCAGCTGCTCCTGATAAGGCATCTCTATACGTTGCATAGAAGTGTGATGGACAGCAAAATGTTTGACTTACTTGATGAATTAATTGTTTCACAGAGAGGTTAAGTGATGCATTCACGTTGAAATTTTTTGACATTTTCAAAAGTTCAGATATATGTTATTAGTAATAAGAAAATTGAGAACTGCATATAGGCAGGAAAGTACAGGGAATCTAACCAGCTTTTGCATCGTAACCGATACACATTTTTCCTTGTAAATTTGTACTGAGACTGACCAATGATATTGAGCAAGTTCATAGGGACTTTTAACATCCAGATTCACAAAAACGTTGAAGTGAGGAACTAAGCTAAACACTCATAAGACCCTTAAGAGGAAAGGGCAGGTTACCATTGATTGCACAAGGAATGTTTACAATGGTATATGTTCGTTAAATGTCACCTGTAGATAGCTTAATTTCTTATAAAGCTTTTATCTTTTTGTTTGTATGGTTTTTTAATAAATTTTTGTTTGCAAGTTCATAATGATTTTCTGTTTTGGATATTACATAACTTTATTGGTGGTATGATAGGAAAAAAATAGTAAACTTTTATTGGAAGAAAGGCATTAAAGAAACCAGCTGCATTTGCTCTGAGTAGTAGTAGAATTAAAATGTCTGAAGTACTAGATTTGGTTAAAGTGTCATCTTGAGTTTATAATGCATTTTAATAATTGCTCTTTTTCCCATCAAGCTCTTCCCTTGATATAGATAATTTCTTCAATTTGTGTAATGATTCTATTTAATCGCATTAATTAAATTGATTAAAGAATACATAAAAAGAAGTCCAGATATATTAAGCAGTGTTGTTTGTGATTTGTTAGGCATAATTCCTTCAACGTGGTACTGAGCCACTGTCTTGCCATGTGATAAAGAACATTGCTACCTGAATTGTCGGGTCTGCTTCTCAGTGCTGGATGTCGTAAGACTAATTTGCTCCCTAGTTTAGAAAACTCTTCACCATGGGACTGAGAGAGATTCCTTCAGCCATGCCACCTTTTTTTCCTGCTTTATGCTGCATACATGGAATGGAAAGGGTGCTGTAGCTAGCTGTGCAACCATAATGCCTGTAGGGGTTTAGCATAAAAGGCTGTTTTGGTGAGGAATAGAACTTGAGGTGAGGCTAAACTTCTTGTGTCTTCGCTTTGGTCAGAAACATCTTAACACATCTAGCTCTTACAGTTCATTCTACAAAAAGTAAATAGATAGGTGCTCAGAGGTTCTAATTAATTCTGCTTGATCAATTTTACTTATCTAACAATTCTTCCCTTAAGAATGATCTTATGTGGTATTGTTAGTAACGCAGTTTTCTTTTTGACTCAAAAGTCAATCTTCTTCATTGATTCAGTAGGGGAAATCATCTCTGGGCTAAGCATGAGTATGACTGGTTAATAAAATGATTCACAATAACAGCACGAACACATAATTAACAACAGCTATACCCCTTGCTTGATGTTTGCTAATGAGTGCCAGCTCATTTAAACTCTATGTATTACGATTAAAAAATTTATATTCAATGTTTAATACTTTTCATAGATAATACATGCAAACTATGAACTCCAGTATAAATATTGAGAAGGAAAATAGTGGGAGTGTAACTGACTTGAAAATCACTATCTGAATTCTCATTTTAATGAATATTCTCATGTACTCCATATTTCTATTAATATTTGTGTTAAAGTTGTTTAAATTTACAGAGAGAAGTACATAGCAGACTATTTTCTTTCTAATTACTAAAAGCAAAGGAATTTACTTTTTATGTCACAACCAGTATTGATTTCTGCTTGAATCATAACATCTTTGTAATACTTGAAAGTGAAACTTCTAGCTTATGTTTGGTTTCTTTGCTGTGAATAAACGTGGCTTTCTGTTAGAAGTAAAAAATAAAAATGAGTGTGATGTGGCCATTTAACAGATTATCTGGCCTGAAGTGCTCATCAAGGCTTTCTCTGTAATCAGTGGAGGGAGAATGATCTCCAAAGCCCTACTCATGCCATCTATTTTAGGCTGCAGTCTCATACTCCCATTGATGTAAACAGTATCAACACCAAAAGCAGTAGCCCTGCCCTGATGGCTTTTCCAGCCCTTGCCCTGTTCACTACCTGGTAATTTGGTGAACATTTGTTCACCAAAAAACAAAACAAAACAAAAGCAAAACTAAACAAACAAGAAAAAAAAAACAACCCACACTTTTTGTTACTTTTAACCCAGATAAAAATGAAAATTAAACTAGACAGAAAACTCTGAAAAACTGAACCATGAAAGCACTTGAATGTGTATTTTTTAAGCATGTTTTGAACAGAGATGAACAATAAAAACTGAATAAATATTTTATTTGCAGGGTATTAGCTAGGATGTTATATTCTGAGTCATGTATTACTTGTTTGTCTCTTTGATGCATCCACAGAGAAGTGCTGGAAGGAACAGTGCCTCTGCATATACACTAGCAATTTTACATATGCATGGAATGCCACGGAATTATTAGTGCTTCTGTTTCCCAGTAGTGCTCAGTGCACATATGTGTACATGACCAGAGGTATCATATACAACTTTTTAGGTTCAAAAAAATAGGAGTGGAGGATTTTTTTAGTTAAGTTCCTCCTTAAGAAGGTAGTGGTAGTTCTGAGAGGGAGATTTTTGTAGGTAAGGATTGAATAACTCAGTAACTTAATTACTTGCTTTTATGGTTATACTGGTGGGTTACACAACCTTAAGTGTAAAGTTAAGTTGTATGAGTGAGAATTTAAATTGCTGAAACAAGTTAAAATTACCATGTTTTTGACAGAAATTACCCAGGTGCTGAACATTATAGAAAACTGAGTGGTGCCTGAGGTATCTAAAGCACACATAAACAAGTTTACTCCTTAGCTTTGTTTTAGCAGCAGCAGAAGAAACATCAGGCAGATGTGAGTCTCATTAATCTGTTGGATCTCAATGTTTCTCTATCAAGTTTATGTGTTCTTTTTGTTTTATAAAAGCACCACACAAAATAAGATTCCATGTTCATGCAAATGCTGTATTTCTAGTCTATGAAGGAGAGATTGAACAAGTTCTAAAAACATTTCCTACCTAGATAGTCTATTTGTTTCCAAAGGAATGTTGCAGATACTGATGTCAGAGGAAAAAGAAAAATCATAATTTCTCTGTAATTCAGTTTCTCTGTGTCCCCCATGTGGAAATTTGGACTGCACATAGTGTAGATCATCTAATCAGTGTTTCATTGCAGAGCAGCAGCTTTGCCAATGCCTGTGTGATCTATGCAGTGTTGTTGGTATGTGAGGTGCAGTGGAAACCAAATGCAGCCTGTTCATAAACATGCATCTCTCTTTGTGAGTGTAAATACAGAGGAAGAATGTTACGCATCAGTTGTCTTTACCTTAGTGAATGTAATCCAGAGTTGAAACCTCAAAAACTGTAAACACATCAAAATGTCTATGAGAAAACAGAAGTGAGCTGCTACATCCCCACCATAAATGGTTCTACTTTCTCAGTGTGTCTGTATTGTCTTTGGCTCTGAGACCAGCTCTCAGTCTCTGGCAAGCTGGGAATATATATTTCAGATATGTTGCTCTGAAGTACAAGTCACAGAATCACAGAATCACAGGATCACAGAATGTTAGGGGTTGGAAGGGACCTCAAAAGATAATCTAGTCCAACCCCCCTGCCCCAGAGCAGGATCCCCTGGAGTAGGTCGCACAGGAACGTGTTCAGGGAGGTTTTAAATGTCTCCAGGAGGCTCCACAACCTCTCTGAGCAGCCCATTACAGTGCTCTGTCATCCTCACAGTGAAAAAGGTGCAATGTTTAACCTGTATTTTGTGAAAGTTGATTTGTAACCACAGTGCTACATCTGGTGGGAGCAGGCAGCCTACACTTAAAAGTTGAGACCTAGAGGTACATCTGTGAGCACAAATCTTCACCAGGCTCTCCACAAGGATAGCTAGTGGACTCCTGAGATTTGAGCTTGGGTATTTTAAGTTCTTGAGCTATGTAGCTGAATTTGTTAAAAATAAATAAAATCACAGCCATCTCTTCCATTTTTACTTTCAGTGTGACCGAGTGACCTATTCATGGAGAGCTGCCCAGCAGAGAGGGACCTGGGGCTTTTGATTGACAGCCAGCTGAACAGGAGCAGGCAGTGTGCTCAGGTGGCCAGGAGGGCCAAGAGCATCCTGGCCTGCATCAGAAATAGTGTGACCAGCAGGAAGAGGGAGATGATTCTGCCCCTCTGCTCAGCCTTGATGAGGCCACACCTTGAGCACTGTGTGCAGTTTTGGGCGCTGCAGTATAGGAGGGACATTGAGGTGCTGGAGAGGGTGTAGAGAAGGGCAGCTAGGCTTATTAGGGGTCTGGAGAACAGGTCTTATGAGGAGAGGCTGAGCGAGCTGGGGCTGTTCAGCCTGGAGAAGAGGAGGCTGAGGGGAGACCTCATTGCTGTCTACAACTACCTGAGAGGAGGTTGTGGTGAGGTCAGTATTGGCCTCTTCTCCCTGGTGACCAGCGATAGGACAAGAGGAAATGGGGTCAAGCTTCGCCAGGGGAGGTTCAGGCTGGATATTAGGAAAAATTTCTTCACAGAAAGAGTGGTGAGGCATTGGAACAGGCTGCCCAGGGAGGTGGTGTAGACACCATCCCTGGAGGTGTTCAGAAAATGCGTAGACATGGCGTTTAGTGGTTAGGGGTTGTAGGGTGGATGGTTGGACTTGATGATCTTGAAGGTCTTTTCCAACCTTGATGATTATATGATTCTATGATTTGGAAATTAAAATATATATATATATATTAGAAGAAGCACGTGGGCCTTCTCTAAAACTGCTGTCATACCCTTAATCTGAAGCAAAAGGCATAATTTCTCACCAGAGTTAGGAAGACAGTATAAAACTCAGACTAGTTTTTTGGCTGCTTTCCTTCAATATTATGTATTATTCCTTAAGGTCTGTCTCAGAATCCAGGACATTTTTATACACCTGTTGGTAACATTTGGAATTAATGGCAGTCTTCCATTTGAGCTTAGTGGGATCTGGTCTATTTTGTCAGATCTCAGTTGTGAGATAGGCTGTGCATGCGAGGGAATGTTAAGACCTCTCTTTCTCCCTGGATGAGTTGCTTAGCAGACAGTCTGCTGCTGCCAGCAGACTGCTACTTCCCTTCCTGTGGTGAAGGGTGGAGGCATCCAGCACAGACAGAGATAATTGATCCAACCAAGATTACAGTGTTTGCCTCTAAAATTAGCATCTACCTACACTTGTCACACTATTCTATAAACAGCAGCTATTTCCTATATGTATTTTATTTTAGTCTTTTTCAGAGATATTTGCTGTAGCATTTTTTCAGTGCTTTCTATTTCATGAGTTCGGGTGGCTGAAAATGCAGTTCCATCGGAGTCCAGAAAACTGAGATTTAAAAAAAAAAAACAAACCACCTCGTGTCAACTTCCCACCTTAAGTAACCTTACTTCCCTCCTTGGCCAGCTTTGTGTTTTGGGCCACAACACAGCTGCACTCATGTAAACTATTTGCTGCTTCTTGGTAGACCACAGTTGCCTTCAAGAGGACTCTTTGGAGGCACAGGCAGCTATTTAGGTATGTTTATTAAGCTCTTTGGGACAGGGCTTGGCTTTGTGTTGTGTCTTGCACAGCACCAAGCAAAAGAGTTGTAAACTGCGTGACAGCTGTGGGTGAAAAGTTCACCATCTGATCCCCTGGAAGTGCCAGCTACTTTTGTATCCCATGGTGATCGCGGCTTCCTCCACACCCCTTAGATCAAAACAAACCTTCTTCTTGAGTTTTAAGGTGTGTTGTGAAGCACATGTGTTAGATGTAGGTTATTAATGGAAAGACATGCTGAACACTGGCTACGTTGAGAATATATTTTTTTAAGTTTTAGGTGTGAATTGCTCATATGCTGACAGACTTTAGTGCTTCTATAACGTCTCCTCTGTATCGGTATTGCAAGTGGTTTAGAGGTGGATTAGAGTACTTCTTTTGTTTAGCAAAGGGAGGTGGCAAGATCTGGTTGTCACGTAGTAGTGCCATGAATTATAGGAGCTTCTGCAGTTTGTTGCTGTGAAGGAGAGAGACTCTGGAAGGGCACATGCCAGGTTTCCCTGCAAATCATTCCTTCCCTGTCATTGCAAAGTGGCTCAGGTGGGATGTGCAGCAAATGGCTGTGTGGCTCCTGGATGCCATGAGGCCTGTGAGGACTTCTTGAGTCCTCATCTCCAGCTCTGCTGACCCCTTGGGCTATCCCTGTGGTGTCCGAGAGATGGTCAAGGTTTTAGGATGGGTAACAAGAATAAGGTATATAAAAAGAAAAATATGGTGATATTTTAGTGCTGCTAAGTTTGAAAAGACCTGACTACTGTTTCTCTGCAGTGCCAAATATGTTTAATATTGTTGTTTCACATTTTTCTGATTAGTATTTTGTGTACTAAATACAGATGAGCATGCACACACGCATACAATCTACAAATCTATTACATATTATCCTGTTTTTTTCTAATTTTTCCTTCGCTGTTGAACAAGTGAGCACCTACACTAGCTGTGTGCACATGTGCATTTACCTAATTCTGTTGGTAGTGTCTTGTTTCTGAAGGTCAGGACATTTACATACTAATTTGGTTGTGTGATAATGCTGAGGTTTGCTTAAGGATGATAATGACCAAACTATGTGCACAACCTATGATTGTTTTCCTTTGCTTTCCAAGTGGTATAACAATAATTGAAAACATGCTTTACTAAAGCTCTTAGAAGTTGATTTAAAAAGTGTAATTTTACTAGATTTGCTAGAATCTTCTGTGCTAATGTCGAGGAGGTTTATACTGCCAGTTTATAAATGGAGAAAATACTGACCCATAAATAATGTAATATTGAGCAGCAGTTCAGTTGCTTCTGTACCCAGACAGGCAGTCTCATTCAGTGAGATTTGGAATTTAACATTGCAGATTATCAGGTCAAACCTTCTATTTTCATCACACAGACCCTCATTTTAAATACTAGGGATTAGCACAGTTAAATTGTATTCTGAAAGGTTATTGCAGCCCCCTATCTGATTAAGGCTGGGTTGCTGGTTTAGGGGATTTTACTTTGTCTCCATGCCTTATTCTCACCCATCTGAAAGCATATTTGCTTTACTTCTTGTGGCTGGCTACATAATAGCAGTGAGGGATTGTATTACACCTCCCAATCTGTCCATATGGAGGACTGGGCAAGAGCATAACAAACCAGTATTGCTTCAACTTGTTGTCTCCAAGGTAAGGCTAATCAGCTCTTGTTGAAAACCAGCAATTGGGGATTCCTATATCTCTCTTACTTGTTTTTTATCTTCTTCATGCCAGATGCTTTAGTGCATGCAGTGCCAGGAAAAGATTTGCACTCCCTGTATTATATTAGTAGTGTCACTTTTGCACAAAGACATTTCAATGTTGTTTCCCCCCCATTCAGTACTGAGTTTGATGTGGTAGACTCCAATCATCATGCTTTCTGTCTCTAGGCTCGAGTTTAGCTTAGTTTTTCCAGCATCTTTCACATGTTGGGACAGTTTTTCATGTCATTATTAAAGAATTTTAACTATCTTTTCTGTTTCAAGTCCTATGCCTTAATAGCTTCTTAGTTTAGCTGTTGTCCTTCTGGCTGAAAAGAAACAGGATAGGATTTCATCCTGCTCTGCCAATGTTTTTTTATAATCTTTGTTAGTATCTAGCCACGTACACTTCACAGGTTTTAATATAAGTAAAAATTTGGGGGCCATTCTACAGCAATTCTACTCTTCAAAGTAAAAAGTTCTCTCTACGTGTGTGCTTTCCTATGAAAGCTGATAGCATTTTACTTTAAGCATGGAAAACATAGCCCTTGTGGATTTCCAGACTGCACAGTCTGAACATTGATGAAAATATTCTTCAAAAAGCCATTAGGGGTTTATTATCCCCAATTTACAGCTGGATAAAATAAGGACATTGTTTAGTTGGTGGCAATACTTTCAGTCTTGTTGAGAACACAGGTTTGGTTTGAGAAATGAGAGATTCTGAGCCTTGTGCTCCTTTTTATTTGTGCACACCCTGCCAACGTTGAAATAGGCAGATTAAATCTCTCAGCTGATTAGAGCTGGTTTAAGGCTTTTTGTTTATATATACCTGTTCTCTTAAGAGATGTGAGAAATAATAACGGAATATGTAGTTTACATTCAAGAGTTTTGCTAGACTGTGTCTCTGCAACTATGGATGTTATGATGCAAAATACATGGTTTGTTCAGCAGGATGCACTGGATATTATTGCACCAGGTTAATACTTGTTATCTGTTCACAGACCTGTAGCAACTCATTGTATAACTACAGGGAAATCACTTCCTTGCTCGGGGCCTGATTTGTTCCATCAGTAAAATGGGAAGAATGCTAGCTAGTACCTATGCTATGGATTTTGGGACCTATGAAAGACTTGAAGAAATTGCAGAAGATGTGCATGCTGTGGCTCTGATGAGGAGGTTGTTAGTAGAGTTAAAATGGAAATTTGCTGAAAACCAATAAAGTTAGCAAATGTTGACAAAGATAATTTGCACTTGAGAAAGCTAGCTATGTTTGTATAAATATGTGTATATGTGCACACACATATGAAATACATGCAACATGACTATATAAACAAATGAGTGGTTTTCCCAATTTCAGGCAGTTTTAAAGGTTCAGCACTTTATGCCTCAGCATACTAGTGGTGTTCACTGGCACTCTTTTGGAAGTGAGGTAACAGATTTCAGTCTCTGCCTGTTTAAGGCCTCCTTGGAATTTTGACAGCTTGGAAAACTCATTTTTAGTGTAGAATATCACTTGAACAGGTTCTCCTGTTGAGTTTTGGTTTCTACAGAAGCAGAGAGGAGTCAGGTTGGGAAGATGAACATGCACCCACTGTGATACAGAACTAAACTGGTGAGCTTATCTTCTAAGTCATTACTTGGCCCTCGATCCTTTTTGCAGGCCAGTATAAGATTCATATATATTAGCTTGGATCACAGATTTGCAGAGAAGTTTGTTCATTCTCAGTTTCATTTATTACCGCTTTTTATGCAATTGTATCATGCACAAACCAACAAGACTTGCACCATGTTGTAGTAGACATTGTAAAATACAGTAAATGGCATCATCTGCCTCTAGAGTTTTTACCCTAAAAAAACCCCCAAGATCCTGCAAACATGCTGCATTTATGTAAATGCCTCTGATACCAGGCAGAAATTTATAAATGTCCTCTGTTGCTCTGTGTATCATATAATTTACTACACAGATATATACTTCTACTCCATCAGAAATTTACTATGTGATTCTATGCATTTAGTCTCCTTTAGAGCAAAATAAAAATATTAGATTAGGGTAAACCAGTTCTCAGCAAATCTTGAGAAAGAATATAGGGTTGGAGAACACCTCTAGGCATGCAAAACAATAAGAAGTTTGAAAGTCACATGTCTTCAAAGAGAAGGGTTATTTGAGGGTTGGCCACTAGAGTGGTCATCATCCATTATTTTAAGTTTATAACATCTAAAACATTAAAAGCTCCTGTCAGCCATGTTATTAAAAATACCTTAACCAATGAAACTTAAATGCTACTGCTTTAAAATCATTTTCCCTTAAGTTTGCTCATGATAACCAATAGTTATATTTTTTCAGAAGATGTTTGTGATGATAACCACAAACAAGTCATGGATGCTTGAATTTACTATTAAGCATGAAACAGAGGATACTAGAGCTGACAGCTTTGTCTTACAGCAGACAAAGTATAGCTTTCTCTTCTAGGAGACAAGTAAAGACAGAGTACCTGGAGAAACCAAAAAAGGGACAGGAATTCAGTTAGCCTTGAAAGGAAGCTATAACTAGAAAAATATGTCCACAAAACAATTTGTTCCAAGTCAATTCAGTTATCTGCTGATTGCACGTGATTGCAGCTCTTCACTTCTCCATGTGCACTGACTCATAGACATGTTCTTGGAAGTCTGCTAAAAAAAATTCTGGAGTGCAGTATCTGGAAACAGGGAGGTCCTCTATATTTGAGGGAAAGTTAATTTTATGTTGTTTACTCCAAGTTAATAGTTGGTGTTGGTCTAGAAGTAAATGATACTGGGTAAAGGTTAACATTACACAACTGCATCTCATGTATATGTACAGTTTAGGCTGTATGTGTTCTGTTCTCACCAGTGCTGTGCATCATAGTGTGATCATTGTAGTTATCTCAAGACAAGGAAGAAAACCACTTAGTACTATAACTCTAGCTGTTGGGTTTGGGTATGTGATGTATAAATGTCACATTTTTTCTAAATCTGTTGTACTCATGAGCATCTAATATGTTCATTGGTACACCTTCAGATTCATGCTATAGTATGTATCCTGTAGGAAGTATTTCAGAACTGCAAGTTTCAATTAATTTAAAGAAGTCTCTTTAGGGGTACAAATGGATGTGGAAGTTTAGCAGAGACAAGCCCAAGCAGCGTGCATGTTAGTTTTGCAGTAATTACAGTACAGATTACTGTACTACTACTCATCTAAATGTGTACCTGATAACTTCAAGGGGAAGAAAAGTTATTTGGATTAAAGGGGGAAATAGTATAAATTTTGAGGGTTTAAGAACAACATAAAACTTAGATTGTGTATTATTTTAAATAATTTTTAAAAGACTGGTTTTATGCTGACACATTTTCTAGTTTAACACTAACCCTTAAAGGCTTTTGTGCTTTGTGTGCAGGTACATGTCTCGAGTCCATGGTATGCATCCAAAAGAAACCACACGGCAGCTGAGTTTAGCAGTCAAGGATGGTCTCATTGTTGAAACCCTGACGGTGGGGTGTAAAGGGTCAAAAGCTGGTATTGAACAAGAAGGATATTGGTTGCCAGGAGATGAGATTGTGAGTATAAAATCTTTGAGAAAATAAATCATGACTTTTGGTATCTTAGCATGAAACTTCTTTTAATTTCCATTTAAAGTTACTTATAGATACTTTGTTGGTGCTTGTGAAGAGGGAAGTAATGCACTCTTAAACTTTTTTAACCTCTCTATTCCCTAGAAGCTCTTTCTTCTTGAATTCTGAATTTTCTGCTGTGAAACACTGGCAAAGCCCTTTGCTCAGTCAACCCTTTTATGTAGTATTCACTTCTACAGCTGTACAGGAAGACAATAAATATTACTGGTATTACTTGAAATCCTCAGACATCCTCAAATCCCAAAGACAATATCTTTAAAACAAACAAAAAAAAAAGACGAATTTTTTATTATTAATCTTGCTTTAATCTGAATCTGAGGAAGGAAGAACTCTCTTTCAAAAGTACAAGAAGTTGTACATTTATATACACATACACAAGAAAAGTTGTGTTTTACAGATACTTGTGAACACCACGGCACTTAGTTAGGAAGGATTCTCATAGCAAATTAATTACAAGCATCCAGTTGTAGTCCCAGTGGATGTGTAAAATAAATATTGAAATAGAGTTAAACAGGTTGAAAGTTGTACTAAGGAAAGCAAAGGATGTTTTCTCTATCACTCCATAGCTGTGATGGAGCACACTCACGAAGTCCCATAGACCAGGAAGAAGTTTGCACAATTGCTTTGTGCCTTGTTCAGAAGCCCAGTCTCTGTACTTACAAGACCACCTTTTCATAATAAAAAAAAAAATAAAATACCCAGGCAAAGCTTTAAAATACTTGAACTAGGAACTGTTGCTTTGGAATATAAATTGCATGAAATACTGGTAAAATGGACAGCATTGTCTCAGACGTAGATAATAATTTAAATCTGGTGGAAAAACAGAAAAACTCTACAGGAAAATAAATTCTTAAAACCACTGAAATGCTCATTGCAGTATTGCAGCCATCAGTAAGATCCTGAAATTGAAACAACAGACTTATTTTTTGTTTTAAAGTGAGAAAAATAAAAAATGGAAACAGTTTCCATAATAGGAAGCATTATGGTTTAAATTATGGCAGTTACACTAATGTAAAGTATCGAAATAGGTATTTAACGTACATTATGTCACTGTTAAGATTCTCATTCTAATTTCATTAGAGACTCTCAATGGAGCTTTTAAATGGCATATAGTTTTGGTTTTGCTATTCTTCTTGGGAGTAAACATTCCAAAATTCCAGCTTAGCTCTTTAGGTATTTCTTCTGTCAGTTGTGTCTGTTTAGCGGTGATGTTACCATTAAGTCTGAGACCTGTAGATATCTCAGGTATTCAGTTTGTTTCTTCTATGGCTAAGGGAAAAAAAAAAAAAAAAAAAAGAAGAAAAAAGAAAAAAATGGAAATGCCTCACAAATAGTCGTTTTCTTCAACAGTTGTTCAAAAAACGTTCCTGGTACTCATTAGCAACATTTGTCTTAAAAGCTTCTAAGATAAGCAGCACGTAAATTCCCAGTGAGTCATTGGAATTACGTAATTATTTTATCTCAGAATGAAAAGAGTTGTCTTTGACTTGACTGAAGATGCTACTTAAGTTACATTATGAATAGCCCTTTATTTAGAAGTATTAACTGTATTTGCAGCATGATTGCTAATCACCAATGCATTGTGCTGTGTCCATATGTCTGATGGCCATCAGTTGTTCAGGACACCAGTGCCACTTGACTTAACAGTTTTATGCAAAAATAGGAATCAGCTTCTGATCCAGTCCGTGTTTCAACAGTACCCAACCTCTGGCTTCTCTGTCCTGCTGCTGAATCAAAATGCTGCAGACACATGAAGTTAAACACATTGATTTGGTATAAAATAATCTGTGGTGCTTGCTTATGTTTTTCCAAACATTTTCCCCATCCAATTGGTTGACATAACGATAGATCTATGCAGTAAGGACAGGATCTCTGGTAGGGTTACTCTTAGCCTTCAGAGGAATATGTTAAAAATTATGCTACTATGCTATCATTATTCTATCAGTATCTTAAAGCTGTGGTAAAAAAAATAAAAATAAAAAAATAGAAAAGAAGCAAAATCTCATAGACTTAGAGATCTCATGCAAAAGAACAAGCTGAGGTCTGAACACGAAACACTTTGAGGGCATCAGGAAGAGGCCCTTCCAAATGGGACAATTCATGTGAAAATGAATATTCTGAAAAACTGGAAAAAAGAATTAACAGATTTAAAAGAGTATAAATTGTTTTCTTTTTCTCTCAGATATATGTGGGAGAAATATTTTTACATAAATTACTAAATTTAAAATATGGAGTCAGTAGCCAAACACAGTATATTCCAACTGATATTTAAGGGTCGATATCCATACAAAAACTTTGCTGCAAATATTATACCTCCAGGGCTCATGCAGATACTCATTTTGTTTGCTCATTTGCCATCTATATAGATGTTCTGCAGATTTTCAAAATGCCTTCTCATCTTACAGAATTTCTCATCTTGCAGATGATTAATGCATTTGGCACAAAATAAATGAGAAATTATTTTCCATTGTTATCCAGGATTTCAGTTAGGAATTTTGCATTTTCACTGTTTGTCGATGCCATTATTATGCAATTCAACAAAATCTCTGCAACTTCTTGCCTTACAAGGGAAATGACAGTCCTGAAATCTGGTAATGGAAATTTACTTTTCTTTTCTGAAAGCTTGAGTTTTATTTCTCACATACCTTGTGGAACTTGGAAGTGTTATTTATTATTAAAGTAAAAGAAATTATCTCCTTCCTCTTCTGGTTTAGAAAAAAATTTGCAGATCAGTGTTGATACCTGTGTTTTCAATGCAGTGGACAAAATAGAAAGGAAATGTAGTTCTTGAAGAACAGAACCATTAATCTCCCTACCTATTCATTTCTATTTTCAGCTATGCCATGATTTCATGTACTTTTAGCTGTGTAAAATAGTGGTCTAATCCCAATGAAAGAAATCAAATCAAAACACCTATGTGATGTAGCTTTTTTAGGAGTTAGGTATAGTTCTTAGAGTTAGTCTTCCTTTACATATTTTGTGGTTTTTCTACAGACAGTGTGCATGGAGCTGTTTTGAGCATTTAATGTGCTAATTCCTCTCCTCATGATTAAAGTCATAAAACTGCACTGACCAAGAGAGAGCCATTATGAATGTATAATTTCAATTTTCATGTGTTCATAAAGCCAAAGAGTATTGTGCTCTTCTAAAATGGAAATGTGTCAGTAACACAAGTTCATTGTTGGCATCTGAATGCAATGTATCTCATAGCACTGGAGTGGTTTAAAGTTGGTTCATAGTGGCCAGATTCTCTAATGAGATGTGAAGAGTGAGGCTTTCCACTTAGTTAAGGCACTTGGAGCTCTCTCTTCACTGACAAAATACACACAAGGTGATTATGTTTTCAAGAAGTCACCCCTTTGCAGAGTTCTATTTTCTGATCATTCATTGATTGCTTACAGAAAGAGCCAGCAACTCTAGTTTAACTGACTGTTTAAGTCTGACTTCGGGGGTTCAGTTAAAGTCATTTTCCTGTGCATTTGTCCTCCCCATATCTAAATTATTGCCAGTAATTCTCCAATTTTTCCCTCTAAAGATTTTTTAGTTTAGTGGAGAACTGGGGGGGGGGGGGGGGGGGAGGATGGTTTGCTTTCCTGTTTTCAGTAAATATTTGAAGCAGAATGTTCTTTTTCCCAAGACATCCATTTATTCATAACTTCCTAACTCATACTGGGGAATTTCTGATATTTTGTATCTAGAAAATACTGGTGCTTGCTCAAAGTGACTCCAGATGCTTTCAAGTCTCAAGACTGCCCTAAATAATCCATCTCTTCTCTGTGTCTGCTTTTTCATCATTGTAACCCACTGCCAGCACTGTGAGTTTTAAAGGTGATTTTGTTAACCCCAGTGACCTTAGGCACACAACCAGTGATTATTGTGATTTGATGTGTTGCAGCTGCAATTTTGCTACGATCAATCTATGAGAAAAGGAGTATTTTGGCTGTTATGTTTGTGTTCATCTTAATTGCTTTAGATTGAGCAAAGGCTGGGTTTCTCACTTGCCATGCTTAATTGCTTTTGTAATTATATTGATTTTTCCATGCTAGGTCAGTATTGGTAGCCAGAAGCTGTGTTTCGAACTGGCTATGTCATCGTGAGTCTCTAGAATAATAAAGATAATTGTAAAAAGCTTTTGAGTGGTCACTGTGAGGGTTTGAATCTTTACATAAAATACATAAAATACACTTTCAATTAAAAACAAAACAAAACAAAGGAAAACCCAAAAAAGACCACAACAAACAAAACCCGAACAACAGCGTACACAGCTACCAGTTCTTGCTAGCAAGCTAAGGGCTTCTGACTAACTAGGTTGAGGAATGGTTTTAATGTGCATCCCATTCATTTCAGTTAGGAGCAGAAGGATAATGTGAAACAGCAATAGTGACAGCCAGTGCCTTTGTCATGAAAGCTCTTACAACTAGAGAACATAGAGAGGAAGAACTTGTCACACCAAATGAAGAAAAATTTCCTTCAGTGTTAAAAAAATTCTCCATTTGTCTTATCCATCCATCTTGCCTTTAATCTGATGTCCTGTGTGAACTCACTGATCCAAAGCTAAACATAGCCCCCAAACCATGATAGTTACTATTTCTCACATATTGTAACAATTTGAGGATTTCCCAGGCTGTAACGTTCCAGAGAGATTCCTAATTATTGTCAAAGTACCAGTGTTCTTTGCGTTTGGTGACTCGCTGATGCAAAGAGGTAATGAATGATCTTGTGGGAGAAAAAAAGCTCAGATTGGCTTTCATCTCTTATTCCACACCTCAGGGAAAGTATGAGGAAACGTGGAGGGTCAGGCCACATAACAGTCTGGTCACACGAGAGCACTCAAGGGAAAAGAGCTTCTGGAACTCTTTGAATATTTCTTTGCTTTCCATCTTTCCATTCTCTGAGGTCCCATAAGTCAGAGCTTATTTAGCCAAGAGATGTCCACTCTATCAATCCACTGTATGCTAAAAACAAAGGATTTTTCTTGAAAATTATTATCACAAAGTTTAGTACTGTAAAATTCTGCTTATTATTTAACCAAAAATAGTGTCTAATGGTGTAATATTCTGCTGTGGATTTCGTGAAAGTTTAGAAAAGCAAATATTCTCATATTGTCAAATCAGAGCATAAACTATTTTGTCCTTGAGAAGCAAATTAGAATTTTGAACTCCCACCTCATGGACAAGAAATTCTTGCTGTAATAAAGCCAAGACCCTCCTTTATTTTTACATTGAGACTGTTAGCATGCAGCTCATGAGAATGGCCTCACTACTGTTCCAGTGGCTCTTCCTGTCTCCACATGGGTTAAGAATAATGAACAATTCTCTACATTCCTTTTACAATCTTGTTTTTCTCTTCCCATCTGTTCGGGAGTATTTATTCCTTCTCCTCTCCTCATCCTTTTTTTTTCATCCCCTAAAAAAGGAGCTCACACTGTTTGGAGGATCTTCATATTACTAAAGATAACACTAATACAGTCCATCTTATTGCCTACCTAAGAGATGATGCTTCTTTAAACTGGTAATACCTTATCAGCATCTTCAGTTGCCCCTCCCATCTTTGCCAACTTGACTTTTAAAAACTGAGTCAATGGAATGCTGTATTCTTCTTTGAGGCTTTCACTTCCTGCTCTGGAGTTGAGATACCAATGATGTTGTTCACAGATTTCCCAAAATTTATTTTTCTGATAGAAAGTATGTTTTGAAGAATTATAATTTGCTTATGGGTTTAAGTAAACTAATCAAACTAGTCTGTATAAAGCTTCCATCATGGGACTTAGATTACGCTAGTGGTCTAGATGACATACATCAGTCCATCTTGATTTTGTTCTGAAAATAGGCATCTTGGCTTTTTCCACCTCTTCTGTGCCAACCCTGACCTACTAGTGTTGTTTTTATTAACTTTGTGCTTTCAAAATGTTCTGCATCTCCAGCAACTATTTTGAATCTTTTATTGTTATGTCATGCTGGTCACTGAATGAAACTTCATGGAAGTGAATGGGCTTATTAACATTCACACTTCATTTACAATACATGCAGCCACCGTGCCTTTTTATCACTGACAGCTGGAACAAAACCAGCCACGCCTACAGCACAGGGGACACAGACAAGAAGCTGAAGATGTAAGCAAAGTGTGTAGGAGGTTCTGCTGTTGGTTCAGATAAAACGTTTCTGTGTGTGCAGAAACATCAACCTAGGAAAACACTGCAAAATTCTGTGGAGAAGAATAGGTCAGAAAAGCAATGTAAAAATATTTTAAGAAAGAAAAGGGGACGGAGACATGTTTTGTGCCCGGTTTTTGGAAGGAGACTTGGAACTACAAGGAAGGAGATGGTTTCTTTCTGGTCTGGCTTAATCTTCTTTCTAGGGGAACAAAATCTTCACCTACATAATGTAGAAATAAAAGGCATTGCGCCTAATAAATGCTTCACTCCATCACTGATTTATCTCCCTAATGACAACAGCCTGCAAACCTTCTCTCAGCTCAACCTATGTAAAAAATGGTGATGTTAATAGCAGAAGCAAATCCAGTTTCTGAAGAGGTAAGTTGCTATTTTTTAACTCACTTGGGACATGAAGAAAGAAAAAAAAAAATGCTTTCATTTGAAACTATTTTCTACTTACAATATCCAGGAGGAGAATATTTGTCTCACCTCAAATAATATAAACTACTGCTACCCAAACATGATCTTCTTGGGAGGGAAACCGAGATTTATTCTTTGCTTCAGGAACACAGCTGATAGGCTGAGAAGGGTGACAGAGGTTTTAGCAGTCATTTTGGCTGCTCATGTGCTACTACACTTCTTGAATAAAACTTCACTTCTTCATTAGCTCTGGAGCTAGAGACTGGTTCTATATTTGAAGTGCATCACCCTGAATTGTCCTACCAGTGCAAGGTAGGAGAGGCAATAAACATCTTCCTGTCCTGGCCAGCATCCAGAGAAGACTTTGGTGGTTTGTGCCAGTAACAGAAGAATTCTCAGACAACCTGGTAATCAACTAATTAGACAAATTTAGGCTTGCAGATTAAACTCAATGAAATAAAGCCATAAGTGTTCTTAGAGGCTGTGGAATTCACTGCAGAATCTGAGACTTCTTGCATCACTGCATCAGAAGGGGAAGCAGTTATCAGTGAAGAAGACTGAAATGGATTCTCACAAGCCTTTAAATATGTCTGTGTTTAATATGCACTATGGAGAAGGAGATTTTGATCTGTGTCCTGAATGATGGTTTTGTTTTAGAATAAAAAGAATTTCAAAAATGAGAGAAATTAAAAATAATGTAGAAAAACCCCAGTTAATTGCCAAGATTATTAAAATCTTGGACATAATAAACAAACAAAGAAATAAAAGTACTTGAAATTAAGCAAGTTTCCTAAGTATTTGTGAGGACATAGATTGACAGTGAGTCAGTTTATGGAAATCCATTTTCAAGATGAAGCCCAGGTCATCAAAGGAAAGGATCTAGAAAGGTAACTGATTTGCAATGGACAGATTATCCTGCCTGTAGAAGCACACATCATTGTAGCTACCTGCTGTGCTTGTTTTCTAGAAGAAGAAGGGGAAGATAGAGTGAAACAATTTCATAAAGGAATTCTATCTGCTGAAGTCTTTGTGGCTTTGAAGGAGAGGTGGACGCTTGTTTATTTGCTGAGTGCTTTTGATGAGCAAAAGCAGTAGGGAAAAATAGATGCAAAATAGGAGGCAACATATCTAGTAAATACGTATATACAAGGAAACTACTGGGAAGAAAATAATCTCATTTTGATGCTGAATTTAATGCATTACTCTATCATTAAATGTAAAACATGGATGATCCAAGAAACTTTATCTTTGTCAAGCAATCATCCTGATAAAGTATAGATCCTGTACAGCAATGATAAAAGGGAAATACTTTATTAAACAGCTAGCTCATCATTTACAAGCTGCAAAGATGGAGAAGTCCTCTGAGCTATCAGAGAATTAATCATGTTTTACCTGGTTCAGAGCCTAACCTATAGTTCTGATGAAAAGATAAATGTAGATTCAGTGGCCTACTGAAATCAGGTTTATAGGAGGATTCATGTTCAGTAAGGAATAGATGGAGCCAGGTATGTTGTGGCATGAAGAGGAGGCTGACCCAAAGGGCAGGAGGAGGACTGCCCTCACAGCAGGCTAGGACCTTTTGTGAAAAACAGTGTCCCCACTCTTTGAAAAGATACTGGCAATGGTGTTCCATGACACTTCATGGTTTTTCGACACAGGTAGTATTTGATGCATGCTAGTGTCTGAGTGAAAACCAATACATCTGCCAGAGAGCCATGATAAGCTGAAAATCTAACTAGCTACTGTACCCACCAAGATACAGCCTGGTTAAAAAAGAGGCCAGTGTGCACATACAAGGTGTACATGCTAGTCTTGCTATGAATAAAAGAGCAGTAAGGCTCTGGTATGTCCTGCTCTACGGATGAACAGCCACATTCTGTAAAACTCTTATTACAGAGCAGTGATTTGGAAGTCAGACAGTATTGCAAAAGCAGTGGATAAATGAGCAAGGGGAGCTGAGCACAGTTTAGCAATTCCACAGTTCTTAAAGGCTCTTGCAACTGCTCTGGTCTGAGCCTATTTCAGACTGCCTGTTGTATGGGGCACAGATTCTCGTATTTACACTTTGAAAGCATTATTGGTGATTGGACAAATAATTTAGGTGTGCAGTAGCTGTTTACAGCAAATCTAGAAGTAAGAAGCACTTCCTTCAGATTTTGTACTGGAGGGCAGGAGTGCACATGGGTAGTGCGTCCCCTCAGTGGTTCATTAGATTCTTAAGTCATAAGTACAGCAATATGCCCTGCAAAGTTTTAACAATTATCCATAGTAAAGCTCATGTTGAATCGAGAAAGCTGGGATGGGAACAGATGCTGCATGAAAAAGACAGGAAGGGACCAAATGGTTAAGAATGGAGAATGGGTTTAGAAATAAATAGATGCTGCTTTGTTTAATGTAAATGGGGGCATAGATTCCCGTGGCATACTCTGAGACCTCTTAAGGAGAGGACTTGGATACCAGAGAATAGTGATAGTATGGTAGATACACCCATGCTAGAATGCAGTATCATCACCTGTTATTACAATAAAGGCTTTTTATTTAAGCAGAAAGTTTGAATTATGAAAGATTAAGTACAGACGATAGGAATTACTTCCCAGCAGCAGGTGATGATGGATGCAGGTTGCCAGTTCCTTCAGGTTATCTGTCTACTTGATATGGACTGGCAGTCGACTTTGTTGGGTTCCAGTGAAGAGTTGCTGAAAGCCAACAAAGAAACCTTAACAGCAAAATCCAAGATTTTAAAAGCTTCTCTCTTAGCTGTGGAAGTTGAAGGAACGCTCATGTTAAAACTGATAGAGGTAGGGAGAAGAGAAAGAAGTGTTCCCTATGGCTGTTCCTGAATCCTAAAGTACCAGAATCCAGAACATTTGCCTCAGAAATTGTATCTTCAAATTAAGCATGGCCTATCTTATTAGATGTCAAAGAAATGGGAATCTGAGAAATGGTAGGAACTCATTCACTGTGATCCTTTTCAGTTTTCTAAAGAGATGTGAAATAGTCAGTAAAAGATTATACTAAAGTTTTGGGTTGGTGATTTGAAAATCTTTTGAAATAAATGTAGCATGCAAATACTACTATTTTTAAATAGTTTATATTTTGTAAATGACTTCTTTCTGCTGGCATGGACCTTAAGCCATTCGAGAGCCCACCAGTGTGACAGCCCAAAAGTGTTGTTACAATACAAAGTGGGTGAAATCTACTGTGTATCCATTAATAGTCTTCCTTTAGACTAAAGGTGAAAACCTATTTAAAGTTGTTTATCTGCTAGACAGCCATAGGGACTGTTAAAGCTCAGGCACAACACAGGTCTGACCATGAGTTCCACACAGGTGCGTTTGAGTAAAAATCCAGTGATCTGGAAGGAGATGTGTATGTATCAGTGTGGATGCAAGCTGTAGAGAAACACCACAGCAGCACATAGGTAACCAGCAAAGAACCTCTGGAGAAGCACTTTAAATGCAACACCTGGGAGAAAAAAAAAGTGCAAAGAGTGCTATGGGATGAGTGCCACACAGGAAAGACTGGGAACCATGAGCTCCGTGGAAATGCTTGCCTTCATTTGTGTCATACTGAATTTAGGACAACAGAACTGTATGTATATTATTTGTAAATAAACATGATTGTGCCAAAGAGGTAACTGACTTACAATTGTTTTTCCCATCTATGTGACCCTTTTTCTTTTATAGCTTGCTGGTTGGGTCCAAAGGATATCCATGATTTGGATGGTTTGGGAAAACTAGTGCAAGTGAAACCAGCAAATCCCTGTAAATGGGAGTTTCATGAATAGAGTTTTGCCTTTTTTTCCCCCTCCCTTTTCCTCTCTCCACCTGATAGTAGAGTGACTTAATACCAAGTATCTGGGCTACCATTAAGGGACTTGGAGAAAACAGATTAACAGGTAAGAAATGAGCTATGTTAATGGAATATGCATTATAAAAAGGCAAAGTGGTCCTTTTACACAAAGTCTAAGAGAGGAGGTTATATTTTTTTCATGTGCTATGCCTATATATAATTTACAGGAAAAGAAAAATTTACTAATTGTTTCTACATTTATTTTTTTGGTAACAATAATTACTGACTTGCTAAGGTATGGAAGTGACCTAATAGTTGCAATTGTGACCTCTAAGTTATTGTTGATTTTACTGTCAGTATGTGCTTCACATCTCCTACTTAATGGTATGCTAATTGTACAGCAGGATGTCACATTCTTCAACATAAAGATTCCCTATTTCAATTACAGCTAAGTAAATCTCCATTACTAATGAGTAAGCATTTCTTTTCCATGTATATTTGCATTATAATGGACATTTTCTTTATGCACTAAAATTATTCTTTTCTTGACAAAAACTATATATTTTATTCTACTGGAAAGGCTATGACATGATGATTCATTCCTTTCTGTTGGGTTTATCTGTATTTAAATTGTCAGATGTTCTGGATAGCCTGACATTTGCTGTCCCATGTTATTTTTCTGTACTTCCAGAGTAAATTTATGTGTTTGCTTTAAGACAACCTACTTAAGACAAATCACAAAAAAGTAAGCTAACGTGTTGGTCATAAATTAAGCTGTATTTTCAACATTGTTGCATTGTTTCACTCATGTTACTGAGAAGTCTCAAGGATTTATGTCAGTGCAAAGTGACCTTTACGATACAATGTTTGATTTGAATATAAAGAACAAGTGACGACAAGTGACCCATATCACTGCAAGATCCCACTCTGCTTAACAGAGCATAGCTCTTTGGCTATTAAACACACTCTCCTAAACAGACATTTGCTGCCCTGCTGAGGCATGTATCTACAAATGCAACGGGCAGCCGAGTAGCATGAAGGGGGAAGGCCTCCTGTTACATCTGAGCTATGCAGCTTTGCTGCCAAATCCGCTCCCTCTTGGGGGTTGTGGCCAGTCCCTGGGTGCTGCCGAACTGCTGAACTTGGCAGCCGGGTGCTGCCGGCAGAGGATTCCCTTCGTCTGCCAGCACGGTGACCTAAGAGGCTTTCCCTGCCCTGCGTCAGGGAACGAGGATATTGGCAAATTGAGTCCCTTCCTTTGAGATCCTTCCTTCGTTCTGCATGGCCCCAGGAAAATGTATCAGCTTTTATGCACAAATAAGGACTGTGAGTTTTATTGGTACAGTGATAGTTTAATCTTTGATAATATGCAGCAAAGAAGGTGTTGCTTTGATTGTGGTGGGACCGTTTCCTATGGAGTGAACTACGTTACAGGAATCTTTCTTAGATGCCCAAAGAAGGTTTATGTATCAAAGAGAGTGCATTAATTGACAATCATTAATATTCATGATGATTTTTAAGCTGACCTGGTGGTGGGTGTGTACATGGGGAAGAAGATGGGTGTTGGGTTCTTTTAACAGTATAAGTACATGGGATATTACAAAGAAACAAAATATGGTGAAAGCATTAGATAGCGTTCCAGAAATGCAGGAGGAAATGTATGCAGCCAGATGTTAGAAGTAACAGATTGATTTCCTGGTCACTGTGCATGAATTCTTTCTAGCCTTGTGTATATCCTGATAACCAGATGGCTTACAGTATAGATACAAAGTTTGTTTTGTTTTTATTTTGAAAGGCCTACGGTATGCAGCCTTTTTCCCAGACAGCAGCAAAAAACAAGGTGAACAATTTTTGCACTATGTGGTTTTGAATTCTGTCATATTTTCTATTACGTTTCTGTCTTCCATTAGGATAGCTTAGTTTACTATATTAACCACCACCATCATCCATATCACTTCCAATTCTGAGTTTAGTCTACATTATGTATGTATGTAGTTTGATGATTTTTTCTCTCTCCTGGGGGCTGGAAGTGGTTACTCACATGTTACTGTTCAAGATGTTGTTGCAATGGTTGCCCTTTAATCAGTCCTTTTCGGAGTGGCTGATGACACCTGGTGGTGTATTTTGTACATGCAGACTTAACCGTGTTTGCAGCCGGCGGAGAATTTTGACCTGTCCTACCCCGAGCACTGAAAGGCAGAGTTTGAGCTATTTAAATTACTCTCATCTCCTGCATGAAAAAAGTGTGTTGGGAGCACGTTCCCCTCCCATTCAAACTGGTGTAAACCAAGAGAAGCAATAACGTTTCATTGCTGTTGGAGCAAAATTAATGTCTCTGACCTTGCTATAGAGGTCAATAGGGTAGTTGTTCACAAGGGCTATGTACCTTTTTTATTTTCTTTATTAACTTTTAAAATATATTGCATAAACGAATGTTTTATATATACTCATGCACTAAATATACTGCATTAAACTGAAAATCTTTTCTGTGAAAAAACCTGAGTGATTATATTCAGAAATAATGGTGTTTTCAAAACTTTACAGTGTGAATACTGAAGGAAACTGCTTCTGTTGTTTTATTAATGTCATGGTTTCTGGCTTGAGTGTATGATTTTTCTTGCCAGCAAGTGTATTTCTGTATCTTTATGAAATTCCACGTCTCTTTGCCAGCATATTTCCTAACAATGGAATATCTGGGATATACCAATAACTAGTATAACTAAAATTTAAGAATTCTGTAATCCTGATTCAGTGGTGAAATTCCTCAGTAGCCAGGACCTATTGGGGTCTTCTCAGTATGATTTTTACCTCCATGGATCTTTAATCAAAACTGATTATTTGTCTTGCTTAATTGGCCCTTTACTGCCATCTGATTATTTTTTGTTTGTTTGTTTCAGAAAGAAGAAAAGTATTGCAATTAATATGAAAGAAATATAAAGCAATACTTTATCCTGATTTTTCTCAGTCTGCAGGCAAATCAACTACATCAACAATGCAGTATCTTTAGTTGTTTCTAAAATATCATAGAGGGCTCCCAAGGTGCACTGCCACTGGACTTTGTGGAAGGGGAAAGATTTGGTGAAAATGGAATGTGTTCTTTACAGCCAGATTTGGTGGTATTATGATGCCATTCTGAGAGATTCAGACTGGCAAGTAGAATTACTTGAGGAGAAACATTAGAAGAGTCAAGTTAACACTGTTAATCTGAACAACGAAGGAGGGCAAAGTTCCGAGTTCAAAAATCATTTGTTAAGGGTTGTTTGGGGTTTTTTCCTGCTAAACTTTCTGCCCCTGCAGTCCAACTTTCATGGTATAAAAACTTCAGTGTAGGCACTCTGGGTTGAGGCTGTCCCTAAAACTCTTACATTCACGAGGGGCTCTGGTCGGATAAATTACGTACACAACGTGTCTGCTGTTCAGCATAAGGGACTGGAAGTGCCACTTGTGTGTAGCACTTCTTGCACTGCTCCACGGGAGGAGACCTCTCACACAAGGGACTTAAGTGGCCATAGTTCCCAGGAAAATGAGAATCGGGCAGATGCCAGTTCTGGCAGTTGGTGGGAATTGCTAACCCCACCTTTACAACATGACATTAAAAATAGCCTGATCAGATTTTTATAAAGATAATTTATTAGGGCAGAGTAGTAATTTTTTGAGAGATCCAAACCTACTGAAAAGTGACATTTGACGCGAAAAGGCATTGGGAGTTTTATCTGATATATGACAGCTTCTTTTGTCTTTTAAGTGTAGGGAAAAGTGTGGCATTTTAGATAACGAACATACACATTTAATGGTGGCCACTGGCAATTCTTTCTGGTTTCAGTATTATAGATTTCTAGAACAAAATTTTGCCTCCAAATTATATGCATCCTGCTCTCATTTACTTCAGCAAAGCTTGTGCACATGTTTCAAAGGTCAGAATTTGGCTGTTGGAGCTGAATTTTCAAGGAAGAGTGTATTAAAGACATCTGTGCATCAGCAGAACCATATCCTTTGTTTTCTGTAGAACATTTCAGGAATAACCCTAGTGCTGTTGAGCACTGCAAGTGAAATATTTTCTATTTTTTTAATTGTTTTGGGATTGCTTAGCAGAAACATTTCTTGCAGTAGAAGTTTCATGTTTTTGTTTATTTCTCGTAACTCAACACTTTGATACTGAAAAATCAGTTTTAAGAGAGTACAGACTGGAAGGGACTGCCCTTCAGAAAATTACATTTGAAAACATACTGTAACAATCAAAACAAGGGAAAATAGTCCAAAGTAGGTATGGTCTGTTGGGGTGCACAAACTTTCATTTGTAGTCTAATACAGAGAGGTTAAAAAGTGTTTTACAGAAAGGTAGAAGATGAACCCACTTTTCATTGTGGACAGAGCTCATATTTGAAATTGTTACTAATGAGACACTTGAAAAAACTAAAACTTGGCATTCATATTCTATTGGAGTTAGTGTGTATTAAACTGATTAAGATCTTTAAACATGTAGGTTTTCCCCTGTTTTTAAACATTATACACTTTAAAAAATGTTTATAATGTCTAATTGCTGCTGGATTTCAAGGCATATCAATTTTGTTCTTAGTTCCTGCAGATTTTGACAGAATATCATACCAAAATATTTTGTATTTTTTGTAGGACTGGGAAACAGAAAATCATGACTGGTATTGTTTTGAATGCCATTTGCCTGGAGAGGTGTTGATATGTGACCTGTGTTTTCGTGTGTATCATTCCAAGTGTTTGTCTGATGAGTTCAGGCTTAGAGACAGCAGTAGTCACTGGCAGTGCCCAGTTTGCAGGGTGAGTACCTATGAGATTTCATGTGCTGATTAGAGGATTGATATTCATTAATAGATTCATTAAGGTATCCAGATGGTCTGGCCAGGTTAATAAAGAACTGAATATTGAAATGATGGTACATGCCTAGAGTGTCTATACAGAGATACCAAAATATGGTGCATGTAGCAAATGGTCATTTTTGAAAACTCCAGCAAGTTTTCCTTCTGCATTTGAAGGCACACAGTATACTGTGCAGGAATGTGTGTACGGATGGATGCCACGTGTGGATGCAGTATATTGTGGAAGTCTTCAACACGACTCAACAAATTGCTGTATAAGATGCTGCTGTTTTTACTTATCGTTTTAATGAATCATAATGTAATTTTTTTGGTATTTTGATGACTGCATTCTTAATATTTTATTTGAATAACATTTTATATTATAAAGCCACAGTCATGTTACTGATGAGGGCAGTATCAAAAAACAAGGTGAAATCCTGCTTCCCATTTACTACTGTGGATTCTATTGGTGCAAAAGGCCAATATGGATTTCACCCATAGCATCTCTATCTAGATTGTCTTTTCTTTAAAATTGCTACTTTTAGAAGTATGGTAGGGAGACAGCAAAGAGTATTTTTAATATACTTTCCAAAAATGAGCATGCATATTGTCTACATGTTATTAGAAGACTAAACATTCTGGTCAGAATGGTGCTTACTGGTACCTGGCCTTGAATCAGCCAGATACATCTCCTTAATGTTGTCATCTCCACATCACTTCCCCCAAAGGAGCACATTCCTAGACTTCCTTAAATGGAGGGAATACTGCATATTATGTTTAAGATATAATTATTGCTATAGAGATGCATAAAGCTGCCAGTTGCACTCAGCCTTGGATTGCTGGAGGGAGAGGAAATCCCCTTGCTAAAAGCTTAGATCAGGCTGTAGAGCAGCAGACTGACCTTCAGATGATCTGTGCTGCAAGGAATGTTGGGGTTCAGGTGCTTTGTAGTACAGAGTAGCAGTTTTTGAAAACACATGGATTGTTTTGTTTCAAAACAGCACTTTCTGACTGCTGTTACCTTAGAACCAGTTGTAAAATACCTGGTGCCTGTTGCCTCGGATTGGGAGCTCTCAGAATTTAGGGAAATAATGAGAAAATCGAGCCTGCCTCAGGGAAATGGAATGGAATGAAAAAGTAGTGGCAGGGAAAAAACAATTTAGAATAAGGACATGTATCTCTCCATATTAAATTACTACCATTTAATTTAGCTACTCAATATTCCCTCTGTTGAAAACAAAAAATGACCATATATAGATGAATTGCTTTCAGATCTTTAAATAAATATATTTAATATTTGTTTGTTCTTGTAGTAAGTTGTAGTTCTTATAAATAGTTAAAATTAGGTAAAGTGGATCCAGTCTCCACTCTAGTTTGCCACTAATTTTAGATGACACTTAGTGAGAGTAGGGAATATAAACAGTTTAAGCCACTTTGTATATGAGGTGACTTATAACTTGAAAGCAGGATGTCATCAGAGTGGAAATGCTGAATCATTGCATGGAATATGCACAGATATGTAGGGTGGTTAACTGTGAGAACAGTTTGGCTTTCAGCCTGGAGCCTTGAAATCCTTTATAGCAATGATATTAAACAAATGTTTACCTTGAAAAAAATCCTCTGAAACTCAGACAATGTGCACTGTGTTTGTCTTTCTGCATATTGGTTCCCTTTTTGTTATACAAAGAATAAGGAGAGGTTTGGGGGGGTGCTCTTAAATACTTCCTGCCTCTCAGATCTTTGGCTTGCTCTGTACCTCAGATGATGATCAGCCTATTTTTGTGAATATTGCCATTTTGAATGCATTGGAAGCTTTTTTCACCTCTGCTGGCAGCTCCTGTTTTCCTTGTAATTCGTGCAAATCACTTCAAGCCCTAACTCTGCAAACCTGGACTAAGGAGGCTTGCACAGTCCTTGTAAGGGAAGGAGGTCTAGTTTGGCATGGGAGTTAGCATTCTTGTGTCAGGCCTCTGCTACTTTCTCCCCACCCTCCTAGAAAATGGCAGCTCTAAATTTATATTAAAAGCAAGAGAGGCCTATATTCAAAAAACTATGGTAATTTGGAGAGACCTGGCTGATGTCCAGAGGACGTAACAGAGCATAACTATCTTGAATAAGGGCAATGGGATTGACTTTGCATTATCAGCAGTAAATATGTATGTTCAAGAAAAAGCTGGGACAAAAAGGTGCATATATTTTCATACTTCGTTCTTGTAACTGGACATAACACTTTTCACCTGGGGATTTCAAAGCTCTTTACAAAGGTGAAGTAAAAGTATATTTGAAACTTACTGTATTGGGAGAAATAATCTAACACTTCATTGTAAAGATTGCTTCTGTAATGCTGCCAAGGTCAGCAAGCCTTTAGATTATTAATTTCACAATTGCTGGTTGTACCAGTTCAATCAACCTGTGCAGCTTTATCTTGCACACTTGACTACTCAGAAGCATTTTATAAAGGGCATTGCCAAGGATTTGTTCATAACTTTAAAATATTTTTCCTCCCATAACACTTATAACAAACAGTCCCTTGCAAACCTTGCTCTGAACTCTGTTTGCCTTCTGGTGGTTTTTCTCCACTGCATCCATAAGCAAGAATATCCAGTTCCTGGCTTTTTTTTTTTTTAACTTGACAGTACCAATCAGAATATTTTGTACCCTACGTAATTCTAAGCAGGAGTCAAGAGTCAAACAAAGTTCAATTCAAACCACATTGCAGTGATTGAAAATTTTCCCTGACTGCTGACTAATCATTGTCTTAAGTGAAATAAATTGGTATTATCAGCAAAATTCCTGGTAGACAGGTCACAAGAGAAAGATTCAATGTCAAATGAACTTGGAGATTACATTCCCCACTACTGGAGTTGTCCATTCAGGACAGGGCTAGTCAACTTGATCTCTGAAGGATGCAAGAGACTTGTAGCTTTATTGCTGCTCTTCGGTTAAATAAAAGGAGAAAATTAATTTTCTCCAGCTGTTAATTTACCACCTAAAGACTACAGAAAGTATTTCAAAAATACTAGTGTTTTTTTAGGAGTGGGGACATACATCTATACAAAAACCTGAATAGGAGAATATTGATCACATGTCAGGGTAACCAACTATTCTTACTTCTTTTTAAAAAAAAATAAAGTTTTAAAATTATTTTGTAAAAAGGCAAAATTATGCATGGTGACATATATTTTGTCCCAGAGGAGTAGGTTTTGATATGTGAAACAAAAATAAAGAATTATTCATATGGTTTAATTTGAGCCCTAAATTTTTTATAGTCATCTGATCAGATTGATATTCCATGCATTTGCTTTGCAAGGAATTATAAAAAAAATTACCTATCATAGTGGGCGTTTTGATATTTCTGATTTTATATATATGAGAGTAAAGTAAATTGTAGAGCTTAAGATATTAAATGCTGTGCTGATGGGTATTCTATAAATAGGCTATTTCTGAGTTCTGGCACTTAACTAAGCATTTCATAGAGTACATAAAAATACACCATTATGCAGTTCACAATCAACTTTAGACATAATTTGACAAGTGAGAATGACAAACAATAGGAAGTTAGAAGCACAGAAAGATGAAGGTTACTTAAGTGAAGTAACCCAAGTACTTAGTTCAGGGGGTTTTAAGTACTAGCTGCCAGTTAAGAAGGTTAATGTAAAATGCAAGGTAGAGAGGAAGAATTTGGCTCTATTGACTTGTTTCGTGGGGTGTTCTGGTTGAAGTTTGTTAGGTAACTGTATGATGAAACATATTCTATAAACAGGATTTGGCATAATCACACAAATAATAGCCCTGGATTGGTGGCTGAAGGGAAGTCCCAATATTGGACCAGTATTAGCACTGCATGGTTCAGTGCACAGAGCC
This sequence comes from Hemiprocne comata, assembly GCA_020745705.1. Taxonomy (NCBI): domain Eukaryota; kingdom Metazoa; phylum Chordata; class Aves; order Apodiformes; family Apodidae; genus Hemiprocne; species Hemiprocne comata. The sequence goes on from CM036587.1 coordinate 11,476,267, forward strand.
CACACCTGGGGAGGTGTTAGTGCTCAGCAGCTCCCTCCCATTCTCCGTGCACCCTTGAGTAAATCAGGTAGCTGGCAGAACCAGGCACTGCACAGAGCATATTTGATAAAGTATAGAAGAATTTGTCCACAGCAGTGCAAAAACTGGGAAGCTTCCACTTAGAGCCTCCTAGCACCTTCACTGTGCATGTAAAGGCATATTTAATTTACATGATGCTTCTTCTCAGAACATGCTCAATGCACCATACAACTACAACCCAATTTGTGGACTCAGCTGTAACATTTCCAAAAGCACCTAATGCCTTAAGAAGTCTAGTTTAACTGCATATAGTCTTGAAAGAGGCAGGTCTTATACCAGATTCTGCTCATGCAGATTGCTTTTCTGTATGCTGCTTAGGGCATATGGCCTACTGGTTGCCCTGAGACCCATCCTGTGTGCCTGCATACCTTTCTTAATGGTACAGAAAACCTGAGGACCTGAGGGTTGTGAGTTTGAGAGGGTGGCAGAACAGTACAGCATTCCATGTGTAGCACCAAATTCCTCTGGAAATTTAAGCCCTAAAAAGATCCCAGTGCTAGTGGGTAGAGCAAGGAGTTTCTAAATGGCAGTGGTGAATGTATGTTAGACTTACACATAGTTCCCCTCTGCAGATACACTCCTGGAAATTTGAATTGCTTCTGAAAATGGAACTGGTGCCTTAGAAACTTGCATCTGTCATTGAGCAGCCTTCACCTAATCCACCACTGAACTGAAATGAAGCTCTTTGATGTGTGTCTACACATGACAGTTGAGGGAGGAAGGGAAAAAAACAGATTCATTAATGGGAGATTATAGAGAAATCTCTTTACATGGAGAAATTGTGATTGAAATTCTTATAGCTAGACACTTTAGCTGGCACTAAAACCTTCAATTTCTTAAAAGTTTCTCTGTTTTTTTTCTCTTCAAATGAAAGACTGCAGCAACAGAAGCATAGTGACCCTTGTCACCCTGGAAATTGAGAGCTACATGCTAACTCAGGGTGCAGAAGATAGTCACTTCCATTGTACACAGTGCTACTGCAGAAGGGAGTGTTTCTTGGCAGTACCCCTTGCTGCTGCTAACCTCGTGTGGTTCATAAAGTCTTGTAGTGAATTCCTTCACTATAAGCATGTCAGAATTGGTAACTAATCACACTGGCACAGTGCAATATACTGCTATCCTCTTTAACAGCTAATCAGTATTATGAATGTGGAATACTGAAAAAAAAAAGCAATGTAAATACAACCTTCAGGTACCAGCTTCTAAGAAACAGCTGTGCAGCAGAGAATAAGGCATATATAAAGTATTTCCTGCACACCCAGGCAGAGTTAAGGTGCAGCCTTGGCCTTCCACCTACCAGATCTCATTGATCTTTTGCATAAGGATTGCTATTGTGAAGGATATTACTTCGCTTCTACACCCCCTATGTAAACATGTGTGCCTGACCAAGCCTTTCAGTTTACCATAATTCAAAGCAGAAAGGTTGAAGATTCCTCTAAATATTGGTGTGATTTAGGAATTATCCTTGTTGTGGGTCAACCTCAGTAGACAGCTAAGCACCACACAGCCACTGTCTTACTTGTTCCTAACTCCCAGTGGGACAGGGGAAGAGAAGAGGATGAGTGAAAGCAAGAAGACTTTTGGGTTGAGATAAAAATTGTTTAATCAATGAAGAAATGGAAGAAGAGAGAAAGAAAACAAAACAAGTGATGCAAAGGCAATCGCTCACCACTTTCCATGGGTAGACTGATGCCCAGCCAGTTTCTGAGCAAAAGATGGCTAATGTCCTTTAACTCCCACCTCTCCCTTTCCATTGCTGAGCATGATGTTAGATGGCATGGAATATCTCTATGGTTAGTTCAGGTCAGCTGCCTGAAGGCCTTGACACTGTGCAAACACTGTTCAGCAAGAGATAAAACATTGGTGTGTTACCCACTTCTTTTGATCACACATTTAAACCACAACACCGTATGAGCTGTTATGAAAATAATTAACTACATCCCTGCCAGACCTAAATACAATAATATATTGTTAATATATTATACAAACAGGAAATCTTAAAGTATAAAAATCCTGATAGTCTTTTGGGGCTAGATTGAATGAAGCAGTGTCCTTGAATTAAACTTGTACTTAAACAAGGTTTGCTGTAGTGTAGATCTGAGTAGATCTGACTGTGGGAAAAGATACACGCAGTGGATCTTGCTGCTTCTACAGATTGAGAAGCCCCCATCATTGTTTTAATTTCCAAAAAAAACCTAATTTTCATTTATACTTGCTTCTGTATCACTCTGGCTATAAAGGGACCTGAAAGTGGGTATATTTTCTTGAGTCAGAGCAATATGGATAGATGTTATGAAAATCATATCCCCCATCTAGTAGTGGCTCTAAGTTGACTTCTCTGTGAACATTAGAAGTCTTCAAAATGCATAATCAGGGTTTTTTTTAAATTAAAAAGTTACACATTTATCCATTATAGCTTTAAAAAAAATTGTGAGTGGTTCCTCCTAATGGGCTAATCTTTGCTGAAAATTGAATGAAGTGGTTGGATTTTAACTTACTTGCTACAAAGAGTGAGCAACCTGGCCATAAAATACATTTTGCTGGCTCTTAGGCTCTGATTCCCTAAATTCATTACCTTTCAACATTTAGTAGAGGAACCTGGAGATCAAATTCTGCTTTAAATAAATCAATGTAGGGGAATTGAAGGAAAAGTGGAGAAATTCAAGTTTGCCTGAATCGTCAAGTTAATTATATCATTTTCATTGGTGCTTAAGATGATATTAGTTGCTGACATCAAGAACAATACAAAGCCAGCTATCTATCTTTTCTTATGTTCTGAAGGAGAAGACTGTAAACCATCTATCTTAGCACAGTCTCTTACAAACTGTCTTGCCTAGCAGGGCATGAAAAATGGTTCCCATGAATTCTGAAATACTTTCAGAGGATGATGAATTCAGAATCATGTCAGAAAAAGAGGTGTAGAGGACTGGTCAATGCAAGAGAATTCTATTGTGTCCTAATAAGTCTCAGTCTTTTAAAATGCTGTGTCATTAGCAAGCATACAACACTCCATTGCCTAAAATGACAAAATGACAGCAGATAATTTCCTGCATATTTGGATTTGCATTTGCAGTAGCAATGTTGGTTTATGCAAAACTGAATAGGTGAATTGAATTCCTGCAGAATGCACGTTCTCACAACAGAAAGTGTAAAACATGAATATGCAGAAGGTGATACAGACATACAGCACAGGGTAAAATTCTCTCTCATTCCAGGGTTTGGAAGGAAGTTCTGGGAGCCATAAATATTCCAAAATTAATGCTTAAAAGCACTGAAAGTGTTAGAAAGACCTAGTGCTGGCCCTTTTCACAATAGTGAGTTTTACCCAATAGTGGGTGTCCTGTCAGGAAAAAGCTGTAGTTGTTGTTATGCATACTCTAGTATTTCTATAGGTTCATGATTGAACTGATCTTTCAGCACAGTTTGTAATGATTGTATGCATACTGTTAATCAAATAAACACATTCATTGGTAGCAATGTGTACAATTTTGATTTAAGAAGGAGGTAGTAAGTACAATCCTGAGATGTATAGGTTGCATACTTCTTGTAGCCAGCCTGTGATTTTCAGTGTCTTCAGTGTCTTGCAGGAGGAATACAAGCAGAGGAGACATATTCAAATCTTATCCTTTTTTTTTGCTCTGATGTGTAACTTATACTCTTGCCAAGTAGATATGTATAAGTAGTTGCTCTGTACTCAATGTGCCTGCTCCCTCTATATGCTCAGAGTCATATATAAGTAATTCAGTAAAAAATAGCAAACTTCTAGTGATCAATAGTTCATAAGCTTTATACCTCTTTTAGCTGCCTGTTAGGACATGGATTGTATTTTTTTTTTAGTTTGCTAAGCAACAGACACCTGCAAAATTATGTGGATCTTGCTAAAGACCATCAAAATTTGAAGATGCAGGAGTAGGTCAGCCAAGTTGGGTCAACACAGTCTGCATACAAGTGACATGAGGCATGAGAAGGGAAGAACTCAGCTTGGTACTCAGTGCATTTGGAGGAGGAATAAACATTTTTGCAAGAGATGTGAGCAGTTAGAAATCACTTTAGGATAATAAACCTGGAACCCCTATTGTTGTTTCACTGTGCTTTTGTTTTGGAGAACTACTGTAGGCAAGAGCAAAGAGGAAATAGGACTTTCCAGCCAGCTGTTGTAAGGCCATGCAGAGCTGTGCACAGCTGATGTGACCTGGGATTGGAAAGGCTGGTTTGTAGGAGCACACCAGGCATTTGCAGAAGCCACCTTGTCCTTAGCAGTGCATTTTCTATGTGAAGTGCTTCCCACTAGCCTGGGTTGACTTTGAAGGGTGGGGATAAGTCTCTATAGTAGCCTAAGATGAGGGGGAAAAACTCTGGATCCTGAACTGCTAAAACAAAGCAGTCTACGTTCCAGAGTCTGGATTGGATTTTTTGAAGGAAGAACCACAAAAATCAACAACTGCTTTGTTTCTCAAGCAGTAAAAAGTGCTCTGAGTTTTTACTGGCTAGAGCCTATTTGACTTCCTCCTAGACAATGTCATTTTGCCTAGTAAGCACGTAATTTGTAGATGGTAAAGGATATTATTTTTAAAATAATTTCTTATTTTACTGAAAATATTAATGCCTTGCTAATAAAAAGACCATTAAATAAATTTTCAACTGCTCCCTAAAATGCCTTTCTTCATTGCTATATTCTAATTAGACAGTTTTTTACATGAGAGGTCTTGACAAAGAATTATGGACACAAGTGGAAATAAAGCCCATAACTCCTCTGTAATTGAAGTCCTTAGCCCAGACATAATTCAAAGCAACATATATAGTTGTTGTAACGTGTTAGTATTACTAATTTCCCAGAAAAGATTTTCCCTAAAAAATTGTGTGAGACATGATTCAGTTACCTTTTCAAATAATGTTGTGATGCAGAAAAAGTTTTTATTGGATGAATTTTGAAGTCTAGTTTAAAATAATAATATGGTCCTGTTTTTCTTTGACAGAGTATCAAGAAGAAAAACACAAGTAAACAAGAGATGAGCACATACCTGCGATTCATAGTCTCTCGTATGAAGGAACGGGTGAGTCTGAAACAGGGAAGCTCATCAAAGTGTTGGGTAGAACTGTAGAGGATGCATTGGGATTGGCCATGGGTGACTGTGCAGGGAGGAGGGCTACAGAGGCTGTCATTTTATTTCCCCTGTCATAAGCAATGTGTGTATTTCAACATATACCCACCATGTCTCATTGCTCAGATTCGTATCATTCTGGCAGGAGTAGTTTATGCCATGGGCCTGTGGCTCCTCTGAAATGGACATTTTTCAGGTTTGAGACACATGTAATCTGTCAGATTGTGGACCTACAGTTTGGCCTTGTGTATTCCCCACCTGAAATATTCCAAACTATTGCGTTTTTTTAATCTCTTTTTGTGTGCGTGTGTGTCTTTTAAGCAGGTTCTAAATGCAATAACTTACACTGTCTTATGGTCCTTTCAGGCTATAGATCTAAACAAGAAAGGGAAGGACAACAAACACCCAATGTATAGAAGGCTGGTACACTCAGCTGTTGATGTTCCCACTATACAGGAGGTAGAGTGACTTGCTTTCTAACATTCACACTGTTAATGCTGTCTTTTAACAGTGAAGATAAACCTTGAGGACTAAAGCACTAATCCTGTTTATTCTCCTTATGATCAATATTTCAGTATTGTATCCAGCATTGGATATGGGAGCTTAAAATTTCAGACTTCTCCTCATATATAGCTAACCAAGTAAAACCATTTTGAGTGGTGCCTAGTTATGAAACCTTTACCAGGTTTTTACTAGGAGCTATAGGTAGCTGAAATCTTCAGAGAAAGTACCCTTTATCTAAGTCACTGAATATGGACTTGAGTGCCCACATTTGCATTTCTGGCCCGAAGTTTTTTGACCATATTCCAATTTTAGTCATTAAGACCTTGTGTAGGTGGCAACTTTATCAACATCTAAATGATTCATAAAGAACCAAAAAAAGAGACTCACTTAAAACATCTGTTTTGCATTAATTGTTCCAAAAATAAAATACTGGTAAATATGTTGTCCTTTTTTTCTGAAGCAAAGGTCTGACCATGACTCATGTAAATCAACTGTATATGACCAAAATGAGCAGTTTATTCATCTTTATTCATTGCTGCAACTGGATTGCTATGCACTGCTGTAGTATATGTTGCCCTTTACAACCATAGATATGAAAAGCCTTTGTTTTAATATTGTTATTGAAACACATGGATAAACAATAGCTTCACTGGCAGTTCTGGAGACCAACATTACTGGCTGGCTTGAAGTACTGGCAGCACTGGTTGAGCCTGAAAATAGGTCAGGCCTTCCTTTCATTATGTCATGTTCACCAGCTTCCACAGAAGGTTTTTTGGGCTTGATAACATCCTAGAAATGGATGATGTTTTGTTTGATGATTGGAATTCTCATAGGTGGTCTTGACAGAGCACAACTGAAAATGCCGCATTCCTTATTAGACATGGCTCCATGTAAGCATTTGTTACAAGTCTGGAAGACTAAGACAAACAGCCTTCATCAGAAAACACTGACTGTCAAGTGAAGATCCTGGAAGTATAAAGGCAGTCAACATTGATTTGAAACTAGCTGGTATTTTAAGGTACAAAATCTTCACCTCAGGGAATATATTTCCATTTGAACTAATATTCTGGGCCACACATTATGATGAAGCTACTCCAAATTTACCTTGCTACAAGCAAGAGAATTTTTTTTAAACTTAGTCAGTTATTAAAGCACCTGTTTTACTCCTGGGCATTGTATAAAGGGACCAATGCAGCTCGTGTTCAGGCACTAACAAACCATGTCAAAGAGTTGCAAATACTCCTTCTGTATGCAGGAAAAGCAGTGTCTGATCCATGTTGCATAATGCAGACTTCTGTGAAAGCTTCTCTGCATAAAACAGGTACAGCACTTTAACAGTTTTTTCACAGTTCTATGCTTTCTTTTGTGTAGAAAGTAAATGAAGGAAAGTACAGGAGTTATGAGGAGTTCAAAGCAGATGCTCAGCTACTTCTACACAACACAGTGATTTTCTATGGAGGTAAAGTACTACATTTACTGCTTGCTTTATTTGATATATCTTTATCTGTAGGAAACTCACAAGTTCAGGACTGAATTTGCTATTAGATTATGTTAAATGTGGATGAGGTAATTTGAGAGCCCTGAAAAATCAAAGTAAGCTGCAAGAGGACTTTGCAGAGTCTTTTCTGGCCCACTTACTACATAACTATTTGAATCCTCTCTGACTAAACCTGTTAGTGCACTTTTGCCATCCTGTTTCTTCTGCAGCCCAAGTCGTAAGTCATACTGCAGATTTCTGCCACAGCATATATGTTGCTTTGGGGTAGAAAGAGGGGTGATCTCTGATGTGCTGTGTCAGCAGAAACATGTACTATAGACACATATTTTCTCTTGTGAGCAATATCTGCTGCCATATTGAGACAGCAAATACAGCTACATCCACAGTAGACGTGTCCTGCTGGTGCAGTGTGTGGAGGCACAGCCATCAGAGAAGCTGCCAGCCACTGGGAAGGTAATAAGTGGTGGGATAATAATATGGTGGGACAGTCTGGAAGTAGAAAAACACCACCACTGCATCCAGAAGCTCTAGCCAGGTCCTGTAACAAAGTTTTCCAGAGCCGTGATTTCAGGAAGGATGTGGTTCTTCCCTGCAAAAATGGCCCTCACCAGGGAAACTGGGAGGAGAGTGGGACCAGTCTATTTGTGGCACCAGAAGATCCACCAGAAGATCGTAGGGAAAGATGTGAATGTGCCAACAGAGAAATACACTACTCTGAGCAGAAATGCTTGTGTGGTTGTACCTGAGTTCCTGTCAAGTGGTGACAGCAGTTTTAGGACAATTGCAGTGTGTCATTAAGACACTAGCAGAGAAGGAAACTGGATCTGTATTAAGAGCAACCCTGTCTCCCTGCTGCTGCTCCTCAGATGTGTACATGTGTTGTTCAGTGTAAAAACTCCCAACAGTATTTTTGCATAGAATATGAAAGAGAAAAAAAAACAGAATTGTTAGAAATTTTTGAATGGAGGCAATATATAAGAGACTAAATTATGTTTAGTATTCTCAAGTAGGACAATTATAGCATGAAAGTCATAGCAATGACAGCTGCAAATCTTTGTGAGCATTGGGATCATACTGTGATTGTTCATACCTTTTATTTTTAATTTATAGCGGACAGTGAACAAGCTGATATAGCAAGGATGCTTTACAAAGACACATGTCATGAAGTAAGTAGTACCAAGTAACCAAGATGTAGACAAGATAATTGATTTTAATTTCAGAATCTAAGAAAATTATTCTTCATTTTACAAAAGTAGAATGGATTTGAAGTTTGTTTTAAATTTTCCCCTAGCTTTCTGACGGTTGATTCAGAATTCCTTTTTCTTTTTCTTTATTTTTTTTTTAGAAAATGCTAATATTCAAATTTTAGTTTTGAACATTATCTAGTAATACATAGTTGGACTAGAAATAATTGTATTTGCTATTCTAAATTGAACCTGAGGTGAGATTCCTACAAAATTCTGTAATTGGCAGTGAAACATTTCTCAACATTCAGAGGAGACCAAAAAATAAAGCTGTCACACTTTCTTCATTTGTACAGTTGAGTTACTTCTTTCAGAATGTACTTTAAATATTCGATGAATTTAAATAACTTTTCTTTGCATTTTAGCTATGATAAATCACTTAAGAGTTGAATTAGTCTCCTCCCTCTGCCTTGTGTTTCAAAAACATGAATAAAGTTTCTGCAGCTTGTCTTTCATCCACTCTTGGCTCACCTCAGTTTCACACCTCTAGGTTGCACAAACAGAAGTAACTCCAGCAAACTAGCAAGCAGGGCTGAAAAATTTTACTACTTAAGAGAGAGGGATATTACTGAAGTCACATAAATAGGAAATTTTGGGCTTATTTATCTTTTTTTTTTGTTTTTCAGCTGGATGAACTGCAGCTTTGCAAGAACTGTTTCTACTTGTCAAATGCACGACCTGACAATTGGTTCTGCTATCCTTGTGTATGTTGCTGACACAGATTTTTATTTGTTTGCTTTTCTCTGTAAAAGCCTGCAGGTTTGGTGTCATTAATGCATTGAATATTCAAGTTCAGTAGGTTTGTTTCAAAAACTTGGTTAGGACTCTGTAAGCCTAGGTATCTTAAACAAGTGAAACGTTGATTGAAGTTCAAAGCATTAACAATATAGGTTATAAAATTTGATTATCAGCCATACTACAGTCTCACAAGAAAATAAGGAGCTTACAGAAATAAAACTTTGCTTCTGGATGAAGCTATAAAGACAAGTTTAATTTTTGGGCTGCTCAAGGTCTCTGTTTTCAATAGACAGTTACACCCTTTTCAGACTTTGTATGTTTTTTTAACTTTGATCCACACAAAACATCTAACAGGAAAATATGAATTGTAAGAAGATAAAAATGAAAATAACACTAAACATAAAGAACAACCATATTCTTAAGATACTAGCATAATATTACAGGAAAATGGTTGTGGGAGATACCAATATAATGCTTCATATCCAATAATAAATACAACATTTTTTACAGATACCTAATCATGAGTTGGTTTGGGCAAAAATGAAAGGCTTTGGGTTTTGGCCAGCCAAAGTCATGCAGAAAGAGGACAATCAAGTTGATGTTCGCTTTTTTGGCCATCACCACCAAAGGTAATTTATTAATTCCATGTGCTGATTTTTACAAATAATGGTTGAAAGGATTTCGCTCATCTATCGTGTTGTAAATCCTTGCTCAGCTAGTTGCCAACATTAGAAAGACTGAATACTTTGCCATAATTGTTTCAGAAAATTTAAAGCTCAGTCTAACACATCCAAAGTTGCGAAATGGCTCAGAGATTCCCTTTCTGCAGTTGCCAGAGGGATGAGTTAATGCTATTTTAATTAAAGAAAGCAAGTGAACTTCAACTGTTATTTCCAAATCTGTAGCAGCCTGCTAATCCAGGCCAACGTGAAAATGGGACAGAAATGTACTTTTACTACCAGCAGTATTACTGACTTTGTGCAATTTTCTCTTCTGAGCAGGCACATTGCAATTTTTTATTTTAGTAACATCATATACATCACAAATGTTTCTGTCTCGCTGCTAGACCATTGACAGAGCTCCTGCTGTGAGCCAGTTTGCCATTTATGAGACTAACTCTTTACATTGGAAACTTTACTCTTAGAGATCAGCTTTTAGTTCCATCTCCATTTGTTTGTTCAGCAGTGGATGTTCTGATTTTTTTTTTGCTCCGTTTGATTTACATGCCTCAAGTGTGAGGAGATGAGGTGTTTGCAAAGGAATTCATGGTTATTGGGAAGGTGGTATCTTTTTGGTGCATCCCAAAAGGGCCTAGACAGTTCAGAAGCAGCGTTTTATGAGGCTGTTTATTTAAATTGCTTTTAGTGTAACTTGCACAGTATATCAGTATATAACATTTTCATTTGTTGTATGAACTACCAAGATTTTCTAGTACGCATAAAGTCGGTAAAGGATCCTGATTTGTGTCTCAATCACAGAGTGATTGACCTTGTATCTATTTGCAAATACAGCTTTTCTCATTAGTAGTTTTAGCATTATGTTCACACAGGTTCCAACTACTTAATAAAGCAACATTACACTTGTGGGATGAGGTGCTTGCAACTTCTTAAATGTGCTGATAGAAAAGGCAAAATACAGTTTAGTAGAGTGCCATTGCTTAGTTACTGTGCTGGACTTGGACGAAAGGCCAAATTCCTGGTTGATGTAGATTAGTATTGTTTCTTTTACTTCACTGAAATGAAATTTAAATTGCAAGAATTGAGAATCTGTCTGCAGACATTTAATTAGTCACAGTATTTACTCTGTTACGTAGATGTGCATGGCAGTGACTCTTTTTCTTTAATGTTCAGTGTTGTTTGGTTTATCTTTCAAAATGTCAAGAGCTGCCCATCTAACTCTATGAGGAGTCTCTGAAAATATTCAAGAGGACAAAGTACCTTTGGAACCAAGTCAATGGCCTGAATTCAGTCCAAAAGAGCATGACAGTCCCCACATTAGTTCAGTCCTGATAGACAGGGGCCCAAGCTACAAAATATCTCTATTTGAGGTGTTAATTTGGTACATTCCAGGACAGTTTTAGCAAAGAGGTCGAGGGCTAAATTAGATTAACATGAGAACCTTCAGTAAAGATGTTTCTGTGTCTGACCCAGTGCATTTAGCAAGAGAGCAGGTAGGAGATGTGACTATCATTGGTGCTGGGGAAGGTTTGTGGTGTCAGCTGTAGCACCCATGCCACAGCTAACAAGTGCTCATAATAACACAAATGTCTAATGGTATGCAGTCCGTGTTTTTTTTTCTAACACATTAAATGAACAAAAATTCTGAGTAAAAAAGGAATGTCAGTGATCAGCTACTGTGAAAAACTGCTTTTGAAGTCAGTTTCTCAGGTCAAGATCCTTCATCTGTATTTAGCTTTTCTGAACCTGTCTCTACTGGGTATTTAAAAGGGCCTGGATCCCCTCTGAAAACATTCAAGATATCACAGTTAACATCCATCGGCTGCACGTGAAGCGCAGTATGGGGTGGAAGAAGGCCTGTGATGAGCTGGAACTGCACCAGCGTTTTCTTCGTGAAGGGAGATTCTGGAAATCAAAGAATGAGGATAAAGGGGAAGAGGAGGCAGAGTCAAGTATTTCTTCCACCAGCAATGAGCAGGTGAGTGCTGCCACAACGTTAGCAATTGGGGCAATTTATTAAAGGTTACGAAGATGACATTTTTTTTATTAATCTACTATTAAATTCACCTTGTGCTCTGGCTGCAGTTTTGTGGTGACAAGAAAAGGGTTCAAAAACTTATTTTCCCTATGTTTTATAGCTTAGTAATAGCAAGAATATAGAGTTTTCCTCTTTCCTCAGTTTCTTGGATGACCTCTGGGAGGAGGACATAATTGTCACCTACAGCACCTTGGTGAGACAGACTGAGATTTCTAAAGTTAAACAGGAATGTTCAAGTTAAATGTCATGGATATCAGATAGACTGCAACACTGCCTTGTTGGACTCCCATCAAGGGACAGCCCTGTAGCTGCTCAGCCTTTTCACAGCTGGAGTATGTTCTCTTTGGACTGTATTCTGCACTACAGACCCCTGAGTAACACCAACCATGACATTTTCAGCAACTCCAACTAAAGTTAGGTGCAAGTGTTGCACTTGAGGACGAAGTGACCAGCAACTGATTAAGGTCATTAAAAACAATTCTGCAAAACAAAACAAAAAACAATATTGTTTAACAAAGGTGAAAACGACAAAGGGCCAGGATACAAAACTTTGCATTGCCATATGGAAATTCCCTTATCACAGCTGAACCTTGCTAGCCATTCATTGTCTGAGAGGGTATTATACATTCACTATTACTGTCTTGGCAGGAAGATTTTCATAGCTTGCAGGATGCTTCTCTGTATTTTTTGCAGCCTTTCTCCTGGCAACATCTCCTTTCCTTATTTAAAACCTCTATCCTCTCTCTAAAGCTGTATTTAAACAATCAGCGTGTTTTGACTCTCTACCTTTCCCCTTTTGGTAAGCAGGTCTGCTATCCAATTTGTAGCTGAAAACTTCAAGCTTGTAAAACTGGATGTTGCTTTAAGTAGATGCTCCTCATCAAAGTGGTTTAGGGGTTTTTAGCCTGGCTTCCTTTGGTAACCCTTTGTAGCCCCTTTATTTAATGTCATGTATGCAGTTATGCAACAATGTGTTATGAAACAGGAAAACGGTCACAAATGATATTTATGAAAGATAACAGTGGCTTTTTCCCAGTTTTTCAAAAGTGTCAGTTAGAGGGTTTGAAGAGTCTGTTTGCATATTTTCTGTTCCACCCCAAATGTTCATCTTTCACTTGGTTAATGCTTGTACCTGCACTGGTTTCCCAGATACAGGAAAGTAAGAGAAGACATCAGACTCAATGCTCTGCAATATCCTGTCACTAACACTAGCTAGAACTGGATGCTTCAAAGACAGGAGCAAGAACTTTTCTGTAAGCTGTTGTAACATAATACACCATCCACTTAGATACCACCCTTGTTTCTATTGCTGGAGGTGGAATTTTATTTTTGAAGCTGAAGTTTTGTACCCCTTCAAGCATACAGTTATAATCAATTATAGCAAGTCTGGATAATCTTACTGTCTTTATATATATACATATATATTCTTTTTATAATTATTGCTGGTTTCTGGCTTCCAACAAGATCTGCTGCCTAATTACAGGGCACTGATACCAGAATATTCCAGAAACAAGTGTTTGAATTTTTGTGTGAAATGAAGAAAAGAACAGTTAAGGGTATTTTAGCAAATACCTATTGAATGTTAGAACTTGTTCATGCATTGTGTTCTTTTGTGCAATCATAGTCATCAGTGATAATGTGGAAAGTTCATTGTGTGCACTTCTCATTTAAGAACTGTGTTCAACTTTCTATTTGCTACATTAAATAGTTGAACATGATCACAAATAAAAGGTACATCAGTGATGTCACAGTGGATGCTACCTTTAGAAACTTTTTTTTTGAATGATTCAATATGTTTTTCATAACATTCACAGCTGAAGGTTACTCAGGAACCAAGAGCAAAGAAAGGACGACGTAACCAGAGCATGGAACTCAAGAAAGAAGTAAGTAACCTCTGTTGCCATAACGAAGGACAAAAAGTCTGAAATTTTAATAGGCACTTTTTCAATTTCTGTTACTTTTACTGATTTGGTATGAATGGTATTAATCTTAGAAGTTCCAGCCCCATAGCTTGGTCCTCCTTGCTAACAAACGTAATTGTACCTGCCTCATGTGAGTCACTGCTGTCATGGTGCTAATATTCTGTATCACGAATGGATCAACAATTGGCTTACAATTTATTTTTTTTTTAATGACATATTCAGGCTAGTTAGTAAGTCTATAAACAGCAGAAATTAGAAAGTCTTTTGCACGATCAACCTTACTGTTTATAAAATGTCATATCCACCTTTGTCCATGGAACTTCCTTCCTTGTTTATCCAACTTGCACACTAAATGATCATGTAACCAAGGGAATGTATTATAATGCTTGTACACAAGGGGGCAGTTACTGAGACAGCCATCAATCTCGTATTTCCTAACTTTTGAGTACTTTTTCCTGGCCTTGTTTCAGCTGCATGTTGAACACTAAGAGAAAGTTGCACATATGCACAGTCCTCAGAAGAGGACTCGGTACTCCATTACAGAGAAGGATCTGGGTATTTTAGCACCAGTTATGTGGGATGGCCCTGCTGCCTGAAATACAGACACTGCCACTCCTCCTGTCTGGGCACCTGCCTCCCCATTGTGTGATACTGCAGGAGGTGCCCTCATCGATGGAGGCAGTGACATGCTGTTCATGTTCCCTGGGGCACAAAGTGTATTTGAGTGCAAGACAGGGAGACTACAGTTTAGGATGTCTTGTCATTTTTATTGTGTTTTCTATCAAACAAATGCTCTAATTTGTTTCATATATTTATGTCTTAACATTTGCCTTCTTAGCTCTGCTCACATTTGATCAGTGATCCAGAAGTCAATCACGGTGACCTATTAGAGAGTAATTGGTTGCAAAAGGGAATACACACTCAGCCTTTCGATTGGTGTTACACAGACAGGCACAAGATATACTCCTGAGCAAGTCTGGTGTTACAAGGACTGTGTACTTTGTACACGGTTAAATGAGCTTTTAAAAAACCTTATTTAAAAAGAACCCATAAAACAAAAACAAACAACCAAATAATGTTCATCTGTGTCTTCAGACACTTCAAATATCAATAAGAGTTTGTGGAGATATTACTTCTAGCTGTTCTAAAGAGCAGGAACAATTTGTGTTACAGTGTAATAACACAGGCACCTAAATTCAGTACAGTACATTACAGCAACTGTGATTTCTTTCTTGGTAATTGTGTAATTATAGAAAGCTTCTGTGGTCATCCAAGTCTAGTTCTATATTATTGGAAGCAAGACTTAGACGCTCATTAGCCTTTCATCTTCAAAGCACCTTTGAAGTACTAATCAATCTTTGCAGCAGTTCTATGAAATCAGTGGAATATTACAGACTCCAGGGGAGCCTGCTGGGCCAGAGTAAGCCCAGAGTTTGCCATAACAATTCAGGCACCTTGGCCACACAGCTACAGTCTCTTCAGGGAGAATGGTAGGGGGGGGAAATCTATAGCAACTCTTCAGTAATCCCAAGCCTCTGATGTTGTTTGTACTTTTGGGGAAGCGAGGCTGGTGAGTGTGGCATACTGATGCCATATGTGTGCTTCTTTCTGGAGGGCTCCTAGCTGAAGTCAGAAAAGCCAGACCAAACAACCTACCACCCTGTCATGCTGTTTCTCCTCAAGGATCCCATTGGCACTAAAGGTCTTCAACAGACACCTTTCATACTAATTTTCCTGACATTAGTCATGTAACATTTTTTCTCCAGGGTTCTATTTTGATACCTGGATTTACAAGTTTGTTCTTTCTCTGTAGGAGCCAGAACCTGAAACTGAAGCAGTAAGTTCAAGCCAGGAAATTCCCACAATGCCCCAGCCCATTGAAAAAGTTTCAGTCTCAACTCAGACCAAGAAGTTAAGTGCCTCTTCTCCAAAAATGCTGCATCGGAGCACCCAGACCAGTAATGATGGAGTGTGTCAGAACATGTGCCATGACAAATACACCAAAATCTTTAATGATTTCAAGGACAGGATGAAAGCTGATCACAAAAGAGAAACTGAGCGAGTTGTGCGAGAGGCAGTGGAAAAGGTAACCCTTGCTGAACACCACCTTCACCTGGGTTTGAGGAGAGGAGGGGTGTGGATTTTTTTCACATTCTTTTCTATTTTTGTGACATCCACCCTTGAGATAATGAATAAAAAACCTTTTCCAAAGAGACCATGTAAGAAAAATCTTCATTATTGCTTTTTAGGCCATTTCTATACCAACAAACCTTAGTTTGAACAGAAAACTCCTGCCTTTTTTATCCTTTTGTCCAGTGATCCTTTTAGCCTGATCCAGTTGTCCTTTTAGCCTTTTGTCCAGCAAAATCAGTTTATGATCCAAAAATTAAACTAATTGTTCATTCATGAGTATCCATTTCCAAAGCCTTTGTCTCTGTTGTCGTGTGGTTGTAAACAATGGCATTGTTTAAATGCTATTCATAAATAATTCTTATTCTTCCCATCTTCTGACCTAAATATTAAATAGATTCACTGAAATTTGAGTTTTGTTATCTAATGATAACCTGTTTAAAATACAATATGTAAGCCTGAGCTGGTCAGCTTTGCCTGGAGAGAGCAAGGCAATTTAGAGTATGAATTGTCTGACCTCTCTTAAGTACATGGCTTAGGACAAGATTAATTTCCTTCTGGGTGAAGGACTATGGAATGACCCTAGGGAGTTTAAGTGTTAAATCTGTAGGATTAAGGCACCAACTTTTAGATAACTGAGCAAGGGCAAAGGAATCCCACTGACAATGAATACTGATAGGTACCTCTTACTGAACTCAGGGATGTTCTGTTTTGTATTTTCCATTGTGCCCTTGCTGTAGATTTGTATGCAGTTGTAGATTTGGAAAAGAAAAAATCTTTGTCTAAGGTAAATTCATAAATTTGTAAACTGATCATTGATAAAATATACATGGAACCAATTTAACAGTTTTTGTAGATGCCTAGCAGAATAGAAATGTGGGGACATCTTTATTTTGCACGTCTTATGGGATGGAATTTTTTTTATAACAAAAGGAGAGAAGTTTTTGTTTTCTAAATAGGAGAAATCTCTACTTATGTGACCTCCATGCACATCAGTAATAGAGGTTTAAAGAGCAGAGGTTTAAATAAGATACTTTTATTGCAACAGCTGTTCATTGACTTGTTTTGGTGACTTTCTTATGGCAGCTGCGTACAGAGATGGAAGAAGAGAAAAGGCAGGCTGTAAATAAAGCTGTGGCCAACGCACAAGGAGAGATGGACAGAAAATGTAAACAGGTGAAGGAGAAGTGCAAAGAGGAATTTTTAGAAGAAATTAAGAAGCTAGCAGGCCAGCACAAGCAGCTGATTTCCCAGACCAAGAAGAAGCAGTGGGTAAGTGTCAAAAACGTATTACAGGACAGTAAGTGGAAATGTATAATGAATACTGCAGGCCAGTTGAAGGTGGTTTTTTCCTTACTTTTAACTGCACTGTTCCTGATCTTTTGGCTTTAAGGTTTAGTCCTTCATATTACTGCTTTCAAATTTTCTTAACCTGCAAATTTCAACTCAAAGTTCTGATTGCTTTCCATCTTAATTATGTAGTGTTAACAGCGCCATCTTCTTGAGTCCAATCAAATGCTAGTATGAAAATATTTTTTTCTAAATGCAGTTTTACTGCATATAAGTCATGTTTTGCATTATTTTCACACTCCTTTGATCTCGAGGCCCTAGAGGGTACAGTATCTGGCTGCATCAGTTTGGATTCCCCTGCTAATAATGCTGGTAGCGTTACTATTTTGGCCTTTGACAGGCCAAGAGTTGGCGTTGTTCAGCCTGGAGAAGAGAAGGCTCTGGGGAGACCTTATAGCGGCCTTCCAGTACCTGAAGGGGCTACAGGAAACCTGGGGAGGGCCTTTTTACAAGAGTGTGTAGTGATAGGACTAGGGAGAATGGCTTTAGGTTGGACATTAGGAAGAAATTATTTAGTGTGAGGGTGGTGAGACACTGGAACAGGTTGCATAGGGAAGTTGTGGATGCCCCATCACTGCAAGTGTTCAAGGCCAGTTTGGATGGGGCTTGGAGCAACCTGGTCTAGTGGGAGGTCCTAACACCCCATGCAGGGGGTGGAACTAGATGATCTAGAAGGTCCCTTCCAACCGAAACCATTCTGTGATTTTCCTCTCCTGGCTTTTTTTTGCAGCTCTTTTATGTCCATTTTTAATTAAGGCATGACTTTCTGAAAAATATTTCTCTCCCTTGCTCAGGCCTTAACCCCAAATCTGCAGCATTACCTACAAAAAAACATTTGTATGCCCTTTAGAAAAGTGAAACAGACATCTAGCTTACTGGTCCGTTACATGCTGCAAGCTTTTCCCTGTTCTTGTTTTGCACCTCCTGTTTTCTTTTCAAGCCAGAAGTGTGTTGTCCCACGTGGCTGTACAGCATCTACTCAGACATTGCAAGTGCTGTAATACTGTGCTGTTAGCCTGTAGCAGAGGTGGGTGGAAACTGTTACGCTGAGGAGCAGTGAGCCTGGCACACATACAAACTTTGCTGTTCCTTCGCTAATTTTCATAGAGCAGGGCAATTAAAGCCATCGTTTGGGAAATCACAGTGCGCTGCAGTAGCTGTGTGTACCATGCAGGAGGGGTGGGTACAAGATTTTCTGCTCGCCTCCTTTTGAGCGTTGATGTTGGCAGATGCGGCTGAGCAGCGTGCGGGTGTCTTGCCACAAGATGGCACAAGATCTGAGCGGCGAGGGACGGCCGCCGTGCCCCTGCCACCGGGCACCGCCAGCCCTCCGCCCTCAGCTCCCCTTTGTCTGCCGCTCCTAAGGGGCTGTTTGTTTATGTTCGGCCTCATTAGTCCTTGTTCGTGCAGATTAAGCGATGGTCCCTGCAGGGAAAACTCTGTGGAAGAGTGAAAGACATATGAAGGCGAGACAATTGGTTGCTGACTATCACATTTATGAGTTTGTTGTCTGTAAAGAGCATTACTTCAAATGCCAGAGCTCCTGAAGAGTTTTCATTTCTGTTCTAGTAGAGATTTTACCATGGGAGTTAGGATACTGCAGTGCTTGGGACTCTTGTCAGTTAGAAAATTCCTTCCTGTCTACCTGTCTCTGCAGACCAGAGAAGTTATTTAGGTCTCGGACTTGATCAAATTACTGTGTTTAATGAGTCACCAGCTGCTGGTGTCTGCCTGAATGCTTTTGCCTGTGGCACTTGAGAGGGAATTGAATTGTTTTTGCCCACTACAGAACTATGTCAAATTAGCTCCCTTCTGTCAAAAGTTGAGCGCACATGTGAACTGTTGCCACTGTTTAGTTGATATGCAGTAACTCAATCACACTAACTTGGTTGTGAGTCTGGACTCAGCTGTGGCTGCTTTTTGGTTTTTTTGAGGCAGAATTTGTGAAAGAGACTCCTGAGGCTTACTTCGATGCTCCAAAGTGCCTTTAGCCTAATCAAAGAGTGCCCTGGTACCACATCCCTGCATCTTATGATCACGTGCATAAAGCCTCTTTCCAAGCAAGACAAAGATATAAAGAGCACTTGACAGTCTTGCCTATTTCTGTAGCTCCAAAACTATCTGTCAATCACCACCTTCAATAAAGGCATCATACAGGCAGCTGGTTTGCATGTGGTAGGAGAGGGAGGGTACGGATAAACACCTTGGCATTGAAGCTGATGGATCTGCCTGCCAACACAGCCTCAGGCAGCTGGAGTTGGTCCAATTACCCAACTGCCCAGTGATTTTTCTTTTGGTGGTACTAATGACAGTCCCTGGAGTGTAGTACTGCTCTTGTATGCTGCTATTATAATAATGATACCTCCTTACCAAAATCTCATGTAATTAACACATGTACTAAATGAGTTTTGGTGGCTTTGCTTTTTACTTAGAAGCAGAGACCTCTGGTTTTGAGTAATGCAGATATTTAGGCTTGGGAATACAGCTGCTATTATTCACGCTGTATTTGTCTTTTTTTCATAAAAATCCAGTCAGGATAAAGAGATCGTTTTGCTTGTGGCGTACAGGCACGTGAGAAGATCCCAGCCCTAAGGAGCCTAGCACATAGTTAAAGAACAACTTACTCTGTTATGCTAACTGGTCACAGTCCCCTTGACTTAACCCAATCTCATTTTTATACCTCCAGAAAATTTGGATTGAATACAGGTACCTCAAGTAAATAGCAAACAAAAGGAAGAAATACAAAGGCAAGGTTAACAATCATGAGATTATGCAGTTTGACAGCCTCCAGAATAGAAGCTAGAGTGCTGGTCTTGATAATGTTTCTTTTTCAATTTCTCCCAGTTCTTTTATTTGCATATAAGCCTCATGTAAATTGGTGCATAGTTAATTTTTATAGTTAATTTTTAACTTCTGTCTCTTTCAATTATATTTACATTTATAGTTACTCTAACTTGCAAGCAGGTTGTTTTTAAGTGAATGAGCATTGTCCATGATGTGTACTATCTGAAACAAAAGCCCAAGTGACTGATAATGTTTAGAAAGAGGAAAATACAAAGAAAAGAGGAAGCCTGAGGCCAGCTGGCTTTTTGCCTTCACTGCCACATGTTCTGGTACCAGCTTAGATGACACTATTTTCCTTTTGTAAGTGGAGATTTACATCCCACGCTTATGGCCAGCATATGTAAAGGGAAGAAAAGGATCCACAGATCAGTTGTTCTCTCCTGTCTTAGCTTTTTTGATCTCTCCAAGCAAGCAGATGTGAAGCTGGTCTCTGGGCTGAGGCCCATGCTGTATGTAATGAGAGGCACAGCTGTTCCATGCACCTTTACAGTGAATGATCCTAATGGTTCCCACAGGCTTGTGGACAGCCAGCAACATGAAAAAACAGGAAAACAGCTCTTGAGAGGACACTTGTTTGCAGACATTTCTACAAATAAACTTCCCTCAAGCTAAGTTATAAAACCAAACTTGAGAGGTTCCCTTCTCATGAAGCTAGGGCAGTCCCTTTATAGCTGATGTAAATAGTTATCAGTTTAGCCAATGTTAATGCAAATTTTCTGGGATCTGTCTTGTGGTGTGTAGGATTGTTGTGTTTCTGTTTTGTTTCAAGGCAGTTTGGCTTATTTTCTTTGTAATTCTCTGTTTTATTAACAATGCTGTAGCTAGGCAGGACATAACAAGTGAATTGTGTTACCCTGTGGTTTGATAGCAGCCTGCACAGACTGTGATACCTCTCCCTCTGCTCACCATCATGCAGTAAGCATTGCAGACTGGATTTGTAGACACACTCTCTGATTTTGAACAGACCAAATTCACAGAAAAGACAAAATTCAGAAAGACAAATCTGAGATCATCAGAACCTGGCTTTCAAGGGCTCTGAGTATAAGTGGCTCCTTGAGCAGCAATGCCATCCTACCAATGCAATCCTACAGGATTTTGTCAGAATGGTAGTTAATGCTTTTGCAGCACTCCCTGAAGGGGTATAAAACCACCTGGAGACAGGGCACATTGCCTGTCTGGGTGCCATACCTCCATGTTGACCACCTGTAGTGTTGACAAGCGTAATGATTCCCTTTTTCTAGTTCCTCAGAGGCCACAGGTTTATTTTCTAGGTAGCTCTTCCAGCTACCAGCCAAGTGGGGATGCTCTGTGTGTTCCAGGGTAGAAATCCTCCTTGCTGCAGCACTCCCCAGAGCCAATTATTTCTGCAGAAGTCACAGGCTGTGCAAGCATCTCTTTATTTCAGGGGTTTTGTGTGGTCCTGGCAGCCAGGACAAGGCGCAAGAGCCTGTGTTGCCATCCTGTGTACAACAGACCTTCTCTGGTTTCTGGAAGATTTGAAGGAAAAGGCACTTTATTGCTTTTCCCAGTAGCACTGACATAGCACGAGGTTTTCCTTTCACAAGATTGCAGCAGTGTCTCAGCAAAATCCACTGAGAGTAGCCTCCTTGCAGACCTACCACTTGGTCATGAATTATTCTTTTCTCCAGTGATGTTATGGTTGTGACTTTTGAGATTTTCCTTGCCCAAAAATGATCTTCCCCAGCAACCACTCAGCAGGTCAGGCTTGTAAAGAAACCTCAGAAATGCTGATTTTGAAGCTTGCACAGGAACTGCTCATGCCAGAAGGGCCTGGTGATTTATTGTAGCTTTTAAGACATAGATCAGGGTGCTATTAAACAAATGTAGGGAAAAAGACGGTTCCTGTACTGTGTGGCTGAAAAATGTCTGTCCACCGCCCTGAGAGATGAGTTTTCTTAAATAAGAGATGATTTTTTCAAAAGCAATGATTGAGACTCCAGAAGATAGGAAAGCACTGTGCAGATTTGCTGAAGGTTGCTGCTTTCCTCAGCACGTGTGAAAAATGCCCTGCTGCCTTTGGATGCCCCACGCATACGTAAAAGAGAAGTATTGCTCTGCACGCGCTGGTGCATCCATGAGCAGGTGAGAACACTCGTGTGCTGGGAAGGAGGGATCCTGCCAGGGTGGTAATCTCCTCTCGTTTGTTCTCTCCAGTGCTACAACTGTGAAGAAGAGGCCATGTACCACTGCTGCTGGAACACTTCTTACTGCTCCATCAAGTGTCAGCAGGAGCACTGGCATGCTGAACACAAACGTACCTGCCGCAGAAAAAGATGAAAGAGTTATTCCTCCCCTGGAAAACCACCCGATGATTGCTATTCTCAGACACAGCGGTTTTTGTTTCCAAGAAGCCAAAATTGTTTAGAATTTGCTTCCCATTTTGCACCAGCCTTTAAACACTTTTCGTAAAAGAAATTTTGCACAGTAATTTCAATCTTCTGTTTAATGCTCCTCCGAAATGTCGTCCGCAAAATGAATTTAACATCCGTGGGAGCAGGTTACTTTAAATAATTTTGAACTAGAGGATTTGTTGCATTTTCAGCAAATTTTAAAACATTTTTAGGTTTTACAGAGATTTTAATCTTTAAAAAACAGCAGATCTAAGAATAAAAATCATACAAGTTTAACAAAAGGAACACTTAAAAACTAGATCTGAATGTAAGAAGTATAGAACTGTTTCAGAAAAAAGAAGCATACTACCTTGTTGTAACATTTATTTCTTAACCTTGTTGAGCTGGTTTTGTTCAGCTTAATTTTACTGTTTAAAGGCATTATCTATTGGTTATACCAGTGGGTACATGATTGAATTTAGGGAACAGGGTTGACACAGCAGGTGCTAGTCCTGCGTATTTTTTCTTAAATATTTCCCAACTGTGTTTTATTTTCATTATTTCTTTTCAATATATAACTTTTATAACAAAATATTAGCTTTGATCTTGTAGTTTAAAATCACAGGGAACTGGGGTAATCTTTTACTGAGCTGGATCTTAGAGAAAAATGAATATTTAAATTTTGAAGTTTGCACATTTCATCTTCGTCCTAACATGAGTGCTTGTAACAAGAATAAGAAAAGCCAAAAAAAAAAAAAGCCAACAAAAAAAAAAAAAAACCCAACTACCTTTATTCACACATGGAATTATGAGGCACACAAATTTCTTTACTGCGCCCCCCCTTCCGCCTCCCCAATCCAATGTCATTTGACTGCCTATGATCTGGTGTCACCTGGTCCATTGTAACTCGATAATAAAAGGAGAAAAAGCACTTAAGTTTCACAGAAGCCGTTATGTTTGTAGTAATGGGTCATTGCCTAATAATGAGCTCCATCACTGTACTCAGAATGAAGAATAATGCATGTTAATTTTCTTGTATTAAAGATGCCGTGATTTGTAAAAAGTCTGTATTTTGCGGAATGTCTGGATTAAGAAGCATTACCAATAGGAATGGATCGATAGTTGAAAAATTATTTCTTTTTTGTTTGTTTTATATATAGATATATGAATTGCATCCATGTTCAGAGACAATTTTTTAAATAGATGTAAAGCTGACTGAAATAGCTTTTCTTTTAAAGTGTCTCCGCATTTTAGTTTTTTTTCAAAGACTGGTCTTAGACTGAAACATATGCCCATTAATCATCCAGCTATTTTTTGAGAAGTTAGAGGAATAATTTGTAAATATTTATTTAGATCTTTGATATTTATTGAAAGCAATTACATGATGGAACGATGGAAGCTGAAGAATCAGGAGGAAAGCCTTTAAAAAAGTTTTCTCTAGGATTTGTCAGGGTCATTGTAAAGATGAAAATATAACTAAGACTTCTGTGAACTACCACTGAAATCCTGATCTTTTTTACTTACAGTGGTGATACAAGTTAATTGACTAGATACTGCCAAATAATGCCCAAAATTGTTGCAGAAATTAAGTGGCAAGTTGATTGGGAAAAAGAGTAAGAAGATGGTAACTTGTATTACCACAGCTACATTATTGCCTGATAAATGTGTAATTAACTTTTGTCGCCTCTGTGTTGTGACTGTAAAACACTTCACAACTAAAAATCAATCTTGTTCGATTACTTTACAAGTTCCAAAACTTCGATCCACCCCTATGAAAGCAAGTTATTGTGGAAATATTTTTGGTGTAAAATCATTCCAGAATATGTAATATTTAACTGATAGCTGCATGAAAGTAAGATTCGTGTTACTTTGGCTTTTTTGTCTCTGTTGACACGGTTGCACATTTCCAAGTTACTACAGCGTGAAAACTGTGTGTTTTAAAGAAAAAAAAAAAAAAAAAGAAAAAAAAAGATAAAAAAAAAGATTGTGGCCTGGTTTTGTATAAGTTTTAGGTAAAATTACAATTGATTGTTTTAGGAATCATGATTTAAAATTAATTTTTCTGCAAATCATAAAGCTATATTAAAGTGTTGAGCTTAGCCACTATGCACATTGTAATTATTCATTGTGGCTGTCCAGTTTATGATGCATTCTGGCATTTTGTAAGCTGCTCTGACTAGCAATATATAGAGTCATTTAATGTGTTAACATTGGTTAATAAATGTATTTAAAAAAAAAAAAACACTGAAAGTGTCTGTGTTGATTTTGGCCAGTTGTCCTCACACCCTTGGGTGGCCATGCATGAGGCTGCTATTTGTACTTGTCCTCAGCTAGAAAGACCAAGGCAGTGAATGGGAGAGCTGGGCCTGAATTCGTGAGGATCTTGCTCCTGACCTGGGGTGGGCTGGCAGGCCTTGACCATTTAACATGGCTCTTGGCACCAAAAGTGGACCTTTTCAGCCCCTTCCGAGCCAGCAGTCTGCGGGACCTGCATCCCTTATGTGCTGGTTTTAATGCCAGGGCCTGCGCTGCCAGCAGCCAGCGTGGGCTTGCAGATCCCCTTCTCCCTGTGCTTCCCCTCACTGGTGGCCCCATTCTGCCTCTTCCCTAAACTGGTCACTGCCCCTGAGCCTGTGCCCATTATATATTTCATTAATAAAATAGTTTTATCAGCAGGGACTGAGGGGACTCTCTGAGTCCAGCTCCAGCCTGGACTGCGACAGCGTTTATCAACCCAGCCCTGCCCAGCAGTCGCTCTCATTTACTTTTGAAGTCCAGACTTGCTGCCAGCAAGGTGCCCAAGGGCCAAGGGCCCACGCTGGTGCTACTGCCCACAGCCCATGTCCCACAGCCACCCCTAGAAGAAAGGGCCATTTGGGGTTGAGCCACAGGCAGGACAGATAGTCCTGGAGCCCCATCATGACTTTGGGGCTGCAGGAGGGGCAGCAGTAGGTCTTTGTTTCTCTGTGGCAATTACGAATTTCCCTGTGGGAACTGAGACCTGGCATTACCTGGTAGTCCCAGGAAAAAAATATTTTAAATAATTTCAAAAATTTTATTTTAAATATTTAAATATCCCTCAAAAGTCTTATTATTTTACAAGCCATACTTCTCTGGTCTTACATCAGTCATAGCATTTTACCCAAGAGTGCAACTTTTATTCATTCCTCTTGATGAAAGTTGATTAAATACAAAGAACCAGCACTACACACATACTGCAAATGAAGCATTTATCCTGAATGAAGCCAGCGAAGCAGGATCAGGAGGAAGCAGTGTCTGTGTCCAATAACCCCATGCTTCCTTTCCCAGGCCTCCTCCCCATTCAGTGACTGCAGCCAGCCTCCAAGCACAGCACTGCCCACCAGCATCCCACTGGCAGAAATTCTCAGTGGAAACACTCCCCCTCACCCCTCCCTATGCACATTTGTTGGTTCAGTTGTCATCAGTGGGGCTGGAGGTGCTTTGGAAGTGCCATCACAGCTTCCCACCTCCAGCATGCAACATGGGTCCTCCATGACCCACCGTACCCCATCATGCACCCTATGCTGGGCCCTCTCACCATCACCTCTGCAAAGCAGAGCAGGACATTTGTCCCTGCACAGCCCCAAATCTGCCAGTTCCCTTCCACCAGTAATGCTGGAATGAGCTGGGGTTGCTCTGAGCTGCTGCTGTGTCACCACCACAGACAAGGCTCCTAGTGCATCAGGCTTAAAGGCATTATCTGGCTTTTTATTGGTGGCTTTCCCTATTGTATCATTGTTATTAACATTATTATTGTTGTTATTATTCAATAACAGTAATAACCTTAACTCTGGCTATTACTTCATTTGAACGAGGAGCAGTGGTTTCTGCCTCCTGCTTCCTTTAGGTGGAGTGAGCTGCCCAGCTCAGGGCTTGTTTGCCTTTCCAGATCTGAAATGACTGAGTATGTGAAGTATCTTTGGGATTTGTTACCGGTAGTTGGGGGCTACCTGGCCAATTTTAGCCTCACTGAGTGAGAGCACATGTGCAGCCTGTGCATATGCTTTCCAAATGCTTTCATAAATCAAATTGGGAGGGGTATCAAAATGAGAAAGGCCCTTTTTGCATTGTTTTAATGTTAAGGATATTCAATTGCAAGTGAAAACGCGCATCCATTTTTGAGAACAACACAATATTTTTGCGTTCAAGTGGGAGATGTTCATAGCTAATGTAAAAGGAACCTTCTAAAAACCCTGCAAAAAACGGTCATGTTTTATCTTAATAAAAGCTATTTGCAGATGTCAAAAGGCTCAAAAGCCTGTTCGAGTAATGCTCTTTAAAAAAAAAAATTAAAAAAAAATGCTGGATTGCTAAAAGTTCAAAATCGTAAAGTCAGAAAAAGAGAGAACTCAGATGAAATTATCTTGAAATGCTCCCTCCTGCTCCCCACAGCTATGCCTGCCCTGTGACCTCTCCAGCCCAACAGCCCTCGAGCACCCCATGGTGAAGTATGGAACGATGCCTTCAGGCATGGCAAACAGCGATGGAGGGGCTGAAATTAAATACAGTGTCTGCTTTGCAGATAATTTTTACATGAAAGGGGACTAATAATTGAAGATAATACAGGAGAATAGCTGAGAAAGAGCAAGAACGGGTCATGCTAAAAGGCAGAGTGATGTGCTTGTTTATGAAGCCACCAGCCAGTTTCTGTTAACTCCCTGCAAGTAAAAACTAAGCTGGCATAAAGCTTCAATGGAAATAGGATTTGCCCCAGAGAGGTACCTAAAAATAAACGAGTTCTGCACAGAGAAGACACTGTGAAGCTGGTTAGTATGAAATGCTTTACTAGTGTTTGCAAAAGGACTTCTGCAGCAGAAAGCAATGTTTTACTAATGAAGCCAGAGCACTATTTCATTTGTAACTATTTTGTTAACAGGAAAAGTGTCTTTTGCAGCCAGGCACTGCAGGTGGCTCTGGACTCTGCTTGCTGCCATGCCAGGTCCCTGCCTCTTCTCTGCTCCTGCTCCCATGGGAAGAGCAGTTGGGAGCCAGCTCCGTGCTGGGCCGGTGCTGAGCCATGATCCCTCTGTGCTTGGACTGGGCAATGGTATTATGTCCCTTGTAAAGGCCTTTAAGGTGAAAAATGGCATCATTAAAAGCAAAAAGGGAATTGGTGCCTTGCACACAGCAGCTCTTGAAGCCCTTGCCATCAGGAAAGAGGGTTTTGCCTGACATGGGCCACCCACACACATCTTGGCTCATTGGGGCACCCCTCATGTCCTCATTGGGAAGAACAAGCCCCGTTTCCATGTCAGAGCTGTGTGGGTCTGGCGTGGTCTCAGAAGGGAGCACAGAGAGGTGTCCAAACCCCTGCGGTGTGGTGTGGGCAGGGAGCTCCTCCACTGCTTGTGCTGTGGCTCTTTCCCTGCCAAGGACCAGCACTGGCTCCTTCCTGCAGAAAAACCACTGCCAGGAACTCTGCCATGCATGGCTGATGCACTAGAGAGGCAATTTCTTTGGCTGACGGAACAGTTGCCCAAGTGACAGAGCCTTTCCCTGCCTTTTCACAAGTCTGTAAAGACCATGAGTGCTGGGAAGCTTTTTATTTTTTCCCCTGAAGAAAGGAGAGATGTGCCACTCACTAATGCAATTGCTTGTTATTTTTTTCCTGTGGACCCCAGAGCCAGCAGCGTAACTCTGGGCTCCCTGATGTTAGCAGTGGCCAGTGAGAGGACTGCTCCATGCTAACCGACTTGTTGGGAGTCAGAGCTGGATGGTTAGCAGGAGCCCAAGATCACTCTCCCCTTCCCACCAGCAGCATGGCCGCTGCATCTCTGTCCAGTATTTGTGTGGGTGCAACGCTGCACTTTCAGAAAAAGAACCCAAGCCCAGGAGCTTGTATTTCACTCCAGTCGGTCAGGGCGATGTTGACTTCTGGGGT
The DNA here is from genome assembly GCA_020745705.1 of Hemiprocne comata. Lineage (NCBI taxonomy): Eukaryota > Metazoa > Chordata > Aves > Apodiformes > Apodidae > Hemiprocne > Hemiprocne comata. The sequence continues at coordinate 11,504,645 of CM036587.1, forward strand.
CCAGGGGGCAAGCAGGAGGCAGCTCACACCATCAGTGTCTGCTGCTGGGTGCATGGTGTTGGCTGCCTGCTCATGGGTGAACCCTGGTTCCTGCTCATAGTGCCACCAGCTCCTGTGGAGAAAGCTCTGAGCCACCTCAGGCTTGGCCTGATTCAGGAGCCCCCTCTCAAAAACTATCGACAATTATAAGCATCAGCTGCTGTGGGAAGTGCCCATGCCGCGAAAGAGCAGCCAGGAATTCAAGCTTAAGAGCTACAGGCCTCCTTGAGCTCCTCCCCAGCCCTGGTACAACCCAGCCTGCCACCATTTTGCCATTGCAAGTGGCCTGGTAGGGCCCAGCCTGTGCCCGCAGTGATCCCTCCTGGCCCAAGTCATGACATGGTGGCTCACTTGGCAAGCCTGGGTTAAATTTTGTGAAAATAGTCAGTGTCATCCCCCTTCCACAAAATCCTGCTCGCTGCCTTTGACCAACAGGCCACAGGGCAAGGTTAACCATGGTGCTCTCACAGCTGTCTGGGCAGTCCCCATCAACTCCTCAGGGTGAGCTCCAGCACCTGCTGGGAGTTTCTCCCAGGCATGACACCCCTGCCCAAAGCCTCCCTGCTCAGCAGCAGACTCCTGGGTCTGATTTTTCCACACAGAAAGAGCTGCACAGATGAAACCTGTTTACAGGCTTTTCTGGTAACAGCTTGTTCAGCTGACAGGCCACACCCAGAGAGTGGTGGTAAATAGCTCCTTGTCAAGCTGGCAACCTGTCACAATTGGGATCCCCCGGGTATTGATACTGGGCCAAATGCTGTTTAGTATTGTCATAAGATCTGGCTGATCAAGTAAGTGTACCTTGGTGAAGTCTGCGGATGGCACCAAACTGAGTGGAGAAGTAGACGCTGCAGAAGAGTGAGCCACCCTGCAGAAAGACCTGGATAGACTGGAAGAGTGGGCCAACAAGAACCTTACGAATTTCAACTAGTGTAAGGTCTTGTACCTGGGAAAACATAACCCAGGAGTGCAGGGATCTACCTAGCTGGAGAGCAGCTCTGTGAAAAGGGAACCGGGGGTCCTGCTGGACAACAAGCTCAATATGAGTGAACAGTGTGCTGAAGTGGCAAAGAAAGCCAACAGGATGCTGGGCTGCATCAACAAGGGCATCACCAGAAGAGAAAAAGAAGTCATCATCCCACTCTACTCAGTGCTTGCCAAGCCACACCTGGAATACCGTGTTCAGTTCTGGTTCTTGCTATACAAAAAAGACGTGCACAGGCAGGAGAGGGTCCAGACAAGGGCCACAAAGATGATCAAAGGACTGGGAAGCCTGCAGTACCAAGAAAGGCTAAGAGAACTGGGTTTGTTCAGCCTGGAGAACAGAAGGCTGAGGGAAAACTTCATCACCATGTTCCAGGATGTAAAGGGTGGCTAGAAAGATGATGGAGACTGCCGTTTTACAAGGTAAATGGTAAAAATTATTTTAATCCATGGTTTGGTTGGTGTCATCCTGTGTCCAGAGGAGGAATGTTCTTGTGCACAGGCATTCATAAAGAGCAAGGGAAGTTCTCCTAAAGCTTTTGCAGGAGCAAACAATGCCCTGAAGGGTATTTAAACCAAATTTCTTACCATTTACTGAACTCAAGTGCTTCGCATGATCACACCCCTCTGACCTCAAAGGTTGTGTGTGACTCCATTGGTGCTGCAAAGCAGGGCTCCTTACCTCACTTGTCCCTCATGGGGCACACTGGGATTGGGGTTTTCCTGCAGCCCAGCCTTTCCCCATGAACTGAGGTGCAGGGTATCAGCTTGGCACCAGTGCAGTGGGGCTGAGGGTGCCAAACTTCAGAGGAGTCCTAGAAAATGCTTGTGTATATCCTAATGGGAACCACGTGGCCCTGGTGAGGAAGCTATTTAACTCCTGCTGCTCCTCAAAGACCTCATGAAAATGCTCTTCCTTTGAGGGAGAGCTGATCCATATTCAAAACCAAAGCCAAATGTGCGCTCTAGGATTTTTTTTTTTCAAGAGTATGACTTGAAGTGCAGGTCTGCACCCAGCAAGTGCTTGCAACATGTTCTCCATGGTTCTCCCTGTGGTTCAGCATTTCCAAATCAGAACTTGGATAAATAAAACAAATATATTTTACCTAAAATTAAGTCAAACTGCCAACGAGACCAGTTGCAGCCTACATTTCAAAGCAAAAATGCAACACAATGCTTTCCCAGAGAGGCTACACCCCTGTTATGTGATCCACTGGAAATGGGAGCATTTAAATAACAGTTTTCATTTTTAAAAAAATCTGTTTTTTGTTAAAAAATACTCCAAATTGAGTGATCTGTAGTAGTCCTTTTTATTATGGCTTAAAACAGCAGTTGAAAGCCTCTTGTTTGGTTGAAAGGCTTTGTCTCAAGATGAAAAAATACTTCCATCGTTTGATTTAAAAAATAACTGTAGCTGAGACCACACTTCATTTGCTTTTTTCTTTCTCTTTACTAAGCAAAGAGCTGTAAGAGAAGGGAAGACCTTAAATGCTCCCCATTCAGTTTTTGCTGGCCCTACCCCCTGGACTGGCAGGGTGGGCTGTGGGTTTCCAGCACCTGCCCTTGCAGCACCCAGGCATCCTGGGGCTGCGAGTCCCCATCACTGCCCAGTGCCAGCAGCCAACCCTCCCTGAGCCTCTCAGGGCATGTGCACAGCTGTGAGACCCTGGAAATGCACACGAGTGCATATCCTCACCCCAGCAGGCAGCTATGTGTGGTGTGGAGAGAAAGGGGCATGTGAAAAAAATCCCCCTGTGGATTTTAGGGAAGTATCCAAAATCAAATGTTTGTGAGGCACCCTAAAAATTCATGAGTGAGCGTATGTGTCTGCAGTGGAAAGTTTAATTGCTTTCTGTCTCCTCCACCACTAATTTCCCTAATTTCCTTAGGGCAGTTGTTGGCTCAAATTCTCATCTTCCCCTGCTTCGTGAATACTGGCCATGCCATATTCCCCTCCTGACCTTGCCTCATGAAAACATCATTTTCTTCTTGCATGCAGCTGCTTTTCTTTCCCTAGTCTTCTCTCAGCAACTCCTTGTTTCACTCCTGTGTTTTTTCCCTGATAGAGACCTGCCTTTCCCCCCCCCCCCCCCCAGGTTTCCTGAACTTTCCAGATTGGGAAAGTTCTGTCCTTCTCCCATGTAACGTCTGTCCTACCTCGTTACCTTCCCTCTTTTGGGTCTTAGCCCAAAGCCCCTTGGCTGAGTTCAGCAGGTGGTAGGTCATCCAAGCTTTGAGAGTGCATGTGGGGCTAAGAACAGCAGGGCTGTGTCTCCCAGCACCTGGAGCTCCCTAATTTGACATGGGCTCACCTAGGTGAGGAAATTAAAAGTGTAGGCCCCTAAAATTAGGTGCCTGATACCACTAGTTAGATAATCTCAATTGCTTAACTCTTACCTTCACATGCACAATCTTTTCTGGCCTTACCTGCTTTTCACCTTCTTTCTACACCAAATGCTCTTCCTAAATCTGACCTCCATTTGTAGCTTCTTCCACTGGTGTTCTCTTCCACAGTGATGGTCCAGTACAGCTTTTTTCCTGCTGCCTCTCCCTGGCATCTCTAAACCTTTCCCACATGGTGCCTCTCACACTTGGAAGCCTTTCCCTGTTGTGCTTCCACCGGCTTCATCCCCTCCTTCAGACCCCTCCACTGGACACGACCTTGTATGAAACCTATCAGTGTCAATCTGTCAAAGCATGAAATTAAAACAAGAGCAACTTTGTCCCTTTGGGATCATCTCATTTTTTTTTTCCCTCTTGGATGGATTGTATGTTATACAATAGTGCCTTGACTTTGTAGAAACCTTGTCCATGCAGACCAGAAAGAAGAGTGCTCCTGGTACTGATCTGAACTGTTACAATGCAGCATGACCTGTTCAGGGAACCTGTGGTTGATCTCAAATGCCACGCAGTTTCCAGGATCAGGATGCATGCTAAAAATGTATAGACATGAGCTGATGCTGCTTTTTTTGGACCAGCTTTAAGGTGAAACCCCTCAAAAGTGAACAGAAAAATCCTGGGAAGGAAAGTGTCTTTAAAGCATGGCGAGAGCTTTTGGGAAAGTGGGCTGCCAAACAGAGCACTCTGGATACAAAAAATAACTCAAACAAACAAAAAACCTTCTAAATTTTATCCCCAAATGAAATTACTCAATTCTACTTTCAGAATATATAGTCTGGTTACATTCTGCCCCCCCACCCCTTCAAATCTCAGCCAGTTTTAGGCAAAAAGTCCTTCTATTAAACCAACCAATCACAAAAATCTTAAAGCAGGGTTGGCTCTTACCCTGGGAACGGTGGGATCCATCACCACTGGGATGATCCTTCTGGGCTTCATCTCTCACTCCACTGCCTGGGCAGCCGTGGCCAACACCCACACCCAGCCCAGTCCCCCAAAACCCCCTGCACAGCCCGTGCAGAAGCCACAGCAGGGATGACTGCAAAAAGCTGTGTTGAACAAAGTTACAAGATCCCCCAAACCCGACTCCTGATTTTGTTCACAAGGTAACTGGTGAGAATTTGCTGCTAGTCGCTGTGCATATCCACCCTCCCTGCCTCAGATGACAATGCTGCATACAGTAAATTTTTGTGTTGAAAAACCACACAGAAAAAGCTGCAAGGTCTTTTTATCAACTTTTTTTCCAGTTCTTACCTTGTTAATATCAACCTGATAATGAATAAATTATACTGTTCTTATTGTGCATGAAATTATTCCTCTAACCCTACTACAATTTTTATTTTTGCTTGAGATTCCCCACTGGCTCTTCAGCACTATAGCCACCATTTGCCAAAATTATTTTTAAAACGTGTACTTGAAAGATTCTGACCTTTTAAAACTCATCATTAGCACAAAACATCAAAAACCTGCTGTTCCTTCTGCCACCCTTAACTTGCTCTCTCCTTCCCACGATTTTGGGGTTGCACTCTGGATAATTGTGGGTCTTCTAAACCTGCATGCTCCTCTTGTGATGAGCAACCTGAAATTTGAGCCATTGGAGACAGGACTTTATACCTTGAACTTCTCAGATGGGCTATCAAAGAAATGAGGACTCAGAACTTAATCTTTTGAAATCACATTTGGAAAATCAAAGCTAGGGCCAAACTTCTTCTCTGGGGATGCCGTTACTCAGCGGCTGGGAGCCGGCTCTGCACTCAACGTATTTTTGGAAAAGGCCAATGGAAATAGGCAGATCCCATTTCCTAGGGGTTGTTGAAGGTTTCTGAATTGAAACAGAGGTTCTAGCCCCACACGTGTGACAAAGCAGTTACCCACGGATTTCCACGGGCAGAAAGCTCCAGCAGAGATGCAACATCTGGATCAATAAGTGACTGATCAGCAATATGCCGGCAGCAAAACCTTGCAACAAAAGTGATAAGTGACAAATTTGAGGAGTTTTACAGTACTAATGCTTGTTATTGCTTCTCACAAAATGTTACCAAGCTTACAATAATCTTTACACTTTCAGCAAAAATGTGAACAGTATATTTGAATATATTAAAAAGAATTAAAAAAACATTTCACAAAAAACATTTGTTGCCATATGAAAGTCTTTCAGCAATAAATGCCCACACCAGTATTTAAACATTGTTAAAAGTAGAATGATTTGTACTAATAAATTATGCAACAAGAGAGGTAAACAAAATAAAATTACAGTATAGCTCTCCACGTTCCTCCACTGAGCATCAGCAGCTCTTGGAAGCTCCATTTTAGATGACTAATTAAGAAACCGGTATTTTCAGAGCAACAAAAATAAAAGCTTTTATTTGTTCATTTGAATATAAAACAGGCGTTATCACAGATGTACAAAGCGTACTGGTGGTTTAACATACAAGAAGGTTGCTGTCCTTTGCACATAAAAATTTTTGTTTGAAACTGTGATTGGCTGAGTTACATGAATTTCTCTAACCAGTCACCACACTCTATGAAATAACGCTGCTAACATTCAACTGATAAAAGGGACAGTCTTCCCTTGGGTAAAGTGTCAAGCAGGATTAAATATATATAATAAACAAGCACCATGAGGAATCTGCTCCTGTTTGATTAGTTTTGTGTTTAAATGTTCATTGTGTACCCTCTTTTTTTTGTGCATGTGCATCAAGTTGATTACATGGTTTTGTCTGACTCCAAAAGCACAAGGTCACAAGACAAACATTTTATACATTCTCATGAATGGTTTATCTACAGTACAATTTCTAATACAGAACAATCCTTCTTTATTGCTCAGTCTGATGGTGCTTAAATGTTTCCTTCCTTTTGCTTGCACAACAAAACCAGAAACTCAGTTTATCGTTTCTCTTAATTCAGGATTTAACAACCATGGATGACAGGTTGCAGAAGAGAGCTGTTATTAACTGCGCTTCACAACTGCATTGCAGTTCTTTTATTCTCTACAAATGCAAAGTTGACTTCGTGAAGGTTAAAGAGATGCTTTGAATGACAGCAAGATTTGTTTTGCAGTATTGAGATCAGCGATAGCAGGACTTCACAAGTTAGTTCATACACTGCAATTATGTTTGTAATCAATCAACATCTTGTCTGAAACCTTACAACAACTTGCCATTAGGAACAGATTTTATTCTTTTTAGGGAGCAGAAAATGAATTTGACAAAATATAGGATTGCTCTGCAGAGCATGAATAGGGCTATTCACAGGACAGTGAAGGCGGAAAGGATGGTCTGAAAGAAAACGGGTCTGACGTGGCAAGATGCTCTGTACTGTACATGCAGACTAAAACGTCCCTACCTTTTAAAAAGATTTTAAACACCCAGCATCGAGACTCCCTTATACGTGATATAAACATGATTACATTTGCCCTGCAACAATCTTAGTCATGCATATCCGGTAATGAGAGCCAGCACACGAACGTCATCTGGGACAATAAGAAAAGCATTCTTGGACTGCAGCTGGTAAATCCCACTCTTGATCACAAACAGGTCAATTCAGTTACAACCACATGACAGAAGAGGAAGGTTTTAAAAAAAGGGGCTCGGGGTGCAGGGAAGACAACAGAACTGGGGAAGCAAACCTCTCTTTTCTCCAAAGGTAGTAAAATGAAGGCAGCTGTGATGCATGTTTTCCTACGCTTCTCCCGCGACGGCCTCGGCTCGGAGACCGCGGGACTCCTTCGTTCTTTCAGCAGGCAGATCGGTTCCTCTGATGTTTAATGTGTTTAGGGACTAGTTAGCAGATGCAGGATTCGTGCCAGGTTGGTTGTAGTGACTGTACGCTCCTCTCTGTTCAGGAATAAATTAAAGACCATCGAAACAATCGTTTCCTGTAAATGTAAACTGGATGCATTGGCCACCGAGCTATGTGTCCTAGCTGAGAGGCAAATTGATAACTCTGTGCAAATAACCCCAAAACTTTTCCTTATAGCAGTAAAAACACCAACTAAAACAATGAAAAAAATTGTGCAACAAAGTTCTGCAGCTAGACAACAGTGCTATTCCTCAACCTGCCTTTTCTAAGTCTAACAAGTGTATGCACATGCCAGCACGAATATTTATTGTTGCCTCCATGGCAAAGAAAAGAAAATTGTTGTAGTGCATTTTTAGTCTTAAATTCATTCACTGCCTTAAAGGCAGCAATAATTCCACTTGCTGGTATCTAGAGGATTCTTTTTGACAGGGATACTTAGCAATCCAGGATTGCTTTTTTTCAAAAAATTTGTGAGTAACATTTGATTATCTACAGTGGGAGACACCATGCAAGTGACAAGTACTGCATTTTAAACTTTAAAATCTTTTGTCATTAGTGAATTTATATTTCATATATATATATTTGATGTGATACTATCCACTCAAGATAATACAACACTTTGTTTTTTATATTAGCAAACATTTCAAGAATGTAATATTCTTGAATGTTTTTTTCTCTTTTATACTTCTAAAGAGATCAAAATAAATTAAACGTTTGTACATAATTACAGAAGAAGTAGTTAACTTATTTTATCTTTTTAGTTTAGTACAAAGATATTTGCAAGTTCATTGCCGAAATACACCTTATTTATAAATTTCTTCCATTCTAATGCTAACTGCAAAGGCTCTTTGGCCTTTGGGCTTTCAGAATCTCGGACAGAAAGCTGCAAGATTTCTAATTGAAAGGTGCTACTTTGGGTATTCTCCTCGTACCACTACATAGTTTCCTAAGATGTGGGACCTAAAATGGCTTAAGTTAGTAATGGATCTGTATTCATCAGCTTTTTATGACATATTAAAACAAATGAAGAAAACAATTATTTGTATTAGTATGTAAATTGTTTTAAAAGAATCTGTTTGGAGGGCAGAATAAAAAAAAAGTCTACTTCAGCTTACTTAATGTAAAATACAAAGCCACATTTACTCAAAAAGCAGTATTGTCCAATAAGCAAAAAAAAATAAAAAGTTTAAAATGGGCTTCTCCAACACATGGAAGGGCCTTACCCCATAGTCTTTCTTTTCTAAAATTTAGTGGTAAAAGAAAACATTTCACATTTTATTTCCTGCCAATCGTGACTGCTTTGAAAAGTCGTAATAGAAACAGTTCCATTCTGATCAGTGTCAGCATCTTATCTGCACACTTTTTTAGTGGACACCAAAAAATTTTATACATCTATATAGTAAAGTCCATGGAAGCTTTAAGGTACTAGACTACATGTTGTAGGCCACATAGATGGGATCTAGCTGGTCTGCCAAAAATCCATCTCGTAGGTGCATACGTTGTTTCTCTCCACGGGAGTTGATAGGAATTACACCAATGTCCACAACCACCACCACCCCTACAATCAGATAGTGTTCCTCCAGGACCACATTGGTGACCAAAGGAACCAGGTCCAAAGCTTCTTGCTCCGATCCATCCAGCTCAACTACAACGACCAATAAATTTGTCCAGGTAAACACCGCACTGGAATGAAATAAAAAATAGTTAGTGGTGGGTTTTTGTTGTTGTTTTTGCTGTGTTTTTTTTTTCCCATTTCATTTTTTATCCTTTTCATTTCGTCTTGTTTACTGTTTATTTCAACTCCTAGGATTCCTTCTGTATGCTCACCAAAAAGCCTAAGTAGCAAGAGACAACATGTCTGCAAGCAGGGCCTGAAGAACAGCCCTACTAGCTCTCACTTTAATATTGCTGCAATATTAACTCTTGGTCTAAACTTTACAGACAGTTGAGTCTAATCCCTGCCTATCATGTAAGGAGGTAGTAGGACAAGGTGAGGTTCCCTCTGAAGCCAGAGAGCTGCCACAGCAGTGCTGTGCTCATGAAGGGATGCATGAGTGATGTGTGGGTGGACGTGTCTTTGGGTTGTTTTTTTTCAAGAGCTGCCCAGAAGAGCAAAGGAGGTTAAAAGAGCACCAGTGAAATACCAGGAGCATAGTCCAAGCTGAACAAACTTTAGTATAAACTCTGCTGAGGGAAGGGTGTGGAGCTCTGGGAATGTTTACGTGGCATACTGCTAGCTGCACAGAGGGTGGCTGGGGAGGGGCTTCCCCCCTTGCACAGTGCTGGGCTACCATGGCTATACACCTTCTGGACTGGGCTGGCTGCTGTCCAGGCAGGTCACAGCTCAGCACAAGAGCTATGATTTTCCTATACCAATCGTTTCATACAGAAATAAGCCGTGTCTCCATCTGTGGTATATGGGCTGTGGTTTATTTTTGTTGGGTTGAAGGGAAAGGAGTTTTTACATTCCTTCTTAACAGGTGATATGGTCAAGGGAACACCATTAACACCAGTATCTCCTCTTTTATCTCCTCTTTGCAAAAAGGACTTCGTAAGACCCCAACATTTCGGTTAAGCCTTAGAGCTGAAGCAGGTATATTTTGGTTCCTGATACTGACAGCCTTTTCTGGCTAAGGATAATGCATTTATCCTTCCACGTATAGAGGCTGGATTGTATGGAAGTCTGGTGTATGCTTCCCTCCACTCTCCTCCCCGTGTCTCAAATGCCTGCAAAGCCTCTGAAGCCTCACAGGAGGTCAGCAGGACTGAGGCTCCACAAAAAGCAGTCTCACTCTTCCTTGGAGATGTTTAAGACACAGGCAATAGTTATTTCTTCCTTTAACTTACTCCACAGCATAAAATAACATTGTATGCATGTAACTCATACATGAAGCCCTGCACTTTACTCCCCTTTGCCTTATAAAATCAGGTGATAATTTCCCAGAACTGTCTTGAGCATAAGCATCTGAAAGTTAGAATATATTACATATAAAAGCCAACTTCAAGAAGAACTCTTTATCCTAAGGTCAACGCTTGACTGAGACAGAAGTGCACTGTTTTAGTCTATGAAGACAATTCTGAGAATCCCTGTACTTTGGAAACATATCTTGCCTGGCCCAAAAGTCAGCTATGAAAATGTGCTCTGTGTTGATGCTTAACAGAATAGACTTTAGAAGAAAAGTACTTACTATTAAAAAAAAATTCATTTTCAGATCTTGTCAATATACTATTTGATTGAATCCTTTTGTGCTTATTGATCTGGGAAACTAATGGGCAGGCAAATCAAGGCTGTGCAGGCTCCTTTTGACTTAGTACTGCTATGAAGGGAATTTTAATTTGTAATTATGTTTTCACAGACATCCTAGTAAGTTTCAATTGATACTTCAAAGTGAAGTATCAGTCTGCACAGGTGACCATCTCCAGAGAGGTCCTAGAATTTTTATGGATTGCTGTACAAACATCTAGATTAGCATGATATATATTTTAATAAAAAAGCCTGGGGAAGTTTTATTAAAATTTAAGTTAGCACCTGAAAGCATGTCTTAAACCTACTGTTAGCTTTGGGAAAGGAAATAATGGCAAGATTCAGGAGCAGGTCTCTAAGACATGGCTTAGAAGAAATTTGTCAACACCTTCTGGAAGCTTCTATTAAGTTCTGGAGCCATCGACACTCTTAAGAGGGTTTCAATTTAATTTAAAATTAATTTCATATGTCATTACTCTAACTCACTGGTGACCATTGTAAGTACAAGGAAATAATGCCATTTATGTTCCCACCAGTTGAGAAGAAGCCCTGTTGGCCAGCATGTATCATTTATGAATACATTAATGTTCTAGCCCTGATGAATTAAAAAAAACCCCAACCGTACAAAAACCTAGGGACCCAAGAAAGCTGCATTTTCTCAAGAAATTATGGAGTCACATCCAAGAGATGTGACACAGACAATGCACTGGGAGCTGGGAATAGCCCCTCCTGCTGCTTATGTCCGACCACATGCTTCAGAAAATGCAAAGTTGTTGAAGCACCTTCAGAGAAAGAGGCTCATAATGGTTTTCTTCTCCAAGTATCTTGTGTAGCTTTACCTATTTGTCATTATGCAGAGAGAGAAAACCACTTCTTAGCAAATCCCAGGAAGGTGTTCTGCTCCTCTTTCAAGGGTTTGAAGTTTAAATGAGTCAACAATGTACTTTAATTAAAACACATACATACATTATTTCTTAAGATATTTGGCAGTATTAAAAACGCTTTCAAAAATCCCTGGTGTAGTTATACATCACAGCAGAACACTGTGCCACTCTTCTGCTTGCTGAGTGTTTCTTAGAAGCTGAGGCTATTTTTACAATCTGTTGACTGGACATACCCAGTACCTTCTGTTTGCAGGAGGCATCAATGCACCTAAATCCTGACTGGATCACTGTAACCAAAACAACAGTGGCCTCCAACAAGAAGAGAGCCTCATCCCAGAGGCCTATACAAAGAATATATAAAAAGAAAGATTTTGCTGGCTATTATTTTGTCATGGGGTGTTTTCCAAAGACAAGAGGAGGATCTCTAGGAGAAGCTGAAAGAGAACCTGAGAAAAGTCAAGGACAGTCAAGACTATGATTGTGAGAAAAACTCCATGATGGTGGCTTGAGAGAGCTATTAGACAGAGGCTGGGAACTGTGAGCAAACCTGATGTTGTCACTCTGAACTACTGTGTGTCCATTTTCTGCAGGGACCACATCAAAGAAACATCTAACTCATCAGCAATCTCTCTTCTTCAAGGAAAAAACAACTCTGAAGACTTAATTTTGGCCTTGGGGCAAAGGGTAGTAATAGTATAGCTGAAACCTTCTCATGTGCCTTGTACATTATCACCCAACTACTGCTAAGAGTTAAGGCACCAAGAATTATTTGCATGTACTTCTACCTTCTTGCAGAAATTTGTTGGCCTTTTCCTTGGAAATTATAATGGAAATAGAAGGAACCTCAAAGTGGTCTCAGTGGTTTTAAAAAAGGAACATACTTAAGCATTTTTAGCCACTGAAGCCCATGATGACCATTTGTGCAGTGTGATATGGCTACTTCACTCACTGCCCAAGAGCTCACACTTTGAGAACATGCAAATCTCTGACAAATATGTGCTGCTGAACACATTGATTTATGAATCTTTGGCCATCTTATAATAGAGCTGTCCTTAAATAGCTTGGTCTGCAAACATTCCATCCGCTGCTGATGCTGATCTGACACATTTTCAAGGAGAATTTCACAGCATCCCTGAAGTGCTTACACTGGTCTACATAAGCACACAGAATCCCCCCATGCTGTGTAATGGCTAGCTGGCACAAGACCACACCAGCAGTGACAATGCTCTAGGGAGAAGGCAACAAGGAAAAACCCCAGTTACAGTCAGCCAAGCTGTGCTGGTTTGGTGGGTTTTTTGATAGCAGGTGAGGGGCCCCAGGGGTGGCTCCTGTAAGAAGCTGAAAAGCTCCCCCAGCTCCCAACCAGCTAGCCATTAGAGAGACAATGGATGTGCCTCTGTGATTAACATATGACAGAACTGATGTAAGACCTGAGAGCAGAGAGCAAGCAGAAGAGCTGTGCTGGAGAGGCTGGGGTGGAGATCATGAGGTTGGCGAGGAAGAAGGGGAAGGAGGTGCCTGAGCAGAAGTTCCTCTGCAGCCCATGGCGAGATGGCAGGCTGCAGCTCATAGAGAAGAAACATGGAGAAGCATTCCCTGAAGGCACCAGGAGGGGCCAATGTGGACCTGCAGCCCATGGACTTGGATCTGCAGCTGTTGAGGACCCTGTGCCAGGGGAGATGACTGTTCTGAAAGCAGCCCCTGACTCTGTGGGGAGCCCATGCTGGAGCAGTCTGGTCGTCCGGGACTGCAACTTGTGGGAGGGACTCATGTCAGAAGGGTTCGTGAAGGACTCTCTCCCGTGGGAGGGACCCCATGGGGAAGCGGGGGAGGACTGTAAGGAATCCTTCTTCCTGAGGAAGAAGGAGTGGCAGGAACCACCAGACTGTGAACTGACTCTAAACCCCATCCCCTGTCCCCCTGTGCCTCTCTGGGGAAGGAGGCAGAGAAATTGGGAACTAAGTAATTTGAGCCTGGGAAGAAGGGAAGGGTGGGGGTAACATATGTAAGCCCTGCTCTTTGTGTTGTCTGTGTCCTGTTTGTATTTGATTAGTGATAAATTGAATTTATATTTTTTCCCCAAGTTGAGTCTGGTTTACCTATGACCATACATGGTCAGCAAACCCTCCTTGTCCTTTGTCTTGACCCATGAGCTTCTAGCTGGCCTTTGTCCTCCCCATCCCACAGTGTGTGTGTGGAGGGGGTGTGGGGGGGTGGGCCCGTGAGCAGCCATGTGCCTGGTTCTTAGTTACAGGGTTAGGCCCAAACCACGACACAAGTAATTATCTGCCGTAATTTTAATAGATGTTTAAGAAAAAAACAAAGTGTTTTGACTAAATAAACCAGTCTGGCCACTGTGCTTCATTATTAAGTTTTCTGCTCCAGGCCACACCATTGCAGCCAGGATTGAAAAGAAAAATGGAGTGTCACATCTTACACTTGCTAAATTGCTCTGTCTGTTGCGACAGGTTCTTTTTGGTCGAAAGGAGAAGAGCTGAGCTGAGGTTAAAGCAAAACAAACTAACTACCTGACTCAGTCTTCTGATGCAAGAATAATGAAAAGCAATTTCTTCTCATGTTGGCCTCAAGAAATGATTACCTGCTGTGTGCATTTGATGATGTGATACATTGATTAAGACAATATAATTATTAACTCATTGATTTACTGCTTCAACTTCCATTGTGACCTTGATTTGATCACTGCTTGATTTATTAATAACCAATTCAAAAGTAACATTGTGTTCACTAATAAAGTTTATTAGTATGTTCATTTATTTGAAATGTCTGTTTGCTTACTCCTTCTGATAACAACACTCCTAAAGCTTGAACTCAGATCAGTTTGCTTTTCCTGGTCAGAACATAAATCTCAAACTCCAAGAAACAGCTACTGAGCTACCTAAGAGTTGCTTGGCTCTCTTAAATTAGAAGAGTAATCCTTCACTTTTATACTTGAAACCACACCAAAATAAAGAAGCACGTTGAATGACCTTAGCAGAAAACAGTCCTTCCTGATTAAATCTGTTTGTGAAAGGTTTCATCCTAAGGACATACTTACAGCTTGGTAATAAATTCTGTGACCATCCAGACAAGCCATTTCCTGAATCAACTGCAACACTCAAGAAACCCCCCCAGACATTATAGATATTTCAGCTTTATATAAGGGCCCTAGTGTTACATAATCCTTACCATTCTGTGATGCTCTTGTGGGCTCTAATTACAGAGGTTTCGATATCGATCGGGTGGTATCTCATCCCTCGTAACTCCATGGCTTCATCTAATGCACCCACAACATAAAGTGCATCATGGCGTTCTGGTTGTAAGGAAAAAATATATATTACTTATTCTATTCCCCAGCATATTAGATTACAAAAATGTTCACATTAATAAATAAGTAAAATAAGTATAACATAAGTTATCCTTGAATTTCTGAAACCCCAAAGAGATTTCCGAACTAATGAGAATTTTCCGTTACTGAAGTGCAATGCAGAGCAGAAAGAAGGCAGAAAGGAGAAGGCAGAAAGGAGAAGGCAGAAAGGAGAAGGCAGAAAGGAGAAGGCAGAAACACGATTCCCATTTGAAGAAGAGAACAGTGGAAGTCTTTATCCAAAGACAGCGGCATAATTTTTTCTCCAAGGTGGATGCAGAAAAAACATTCCTTTTTAAGGTGCCCTAAAAAGACAATAGGCTCCTTGTTTCTCTGTCTTTTGAAAGAGAAAGCGTGGATTTGACACTAATGGTGTGGATGATGATCTTCTAGTAGCTTTGAGATGGTCAGTACTGATGCTGAAGGTGTATTACAAAGGTGTTTATCAACAAACTAGAAATATGTACAATGTGCTAGACAGCAAATTGTTCATTCAGACAGATGGCAGGCTCTGGAGTGTAATGCTCTTGTAGTCCAAATTTTACTGACTAAAGAAATAAATGAGGCTGAAATGACACTTTAAAAAAAGATACTAGGCTGATAATAAACATCTACATTATCCATAAAGAAATAATATTCACTAATAGACCTAAAAGCAGATAACTGGCTCTTTTTGCATTAATTTAGATAGTTGCACAGGGGTAATGTAATGGCAGTATAACCTCTACCAGTAACAAAGGGCAGAGAACTTTCTGCACTGGGAGCTAAAAGTGGGAGGAGAACAGCGACTTAGCAACTCTGCCAGGAGAAGACTTAAGCCATTTGGATGCTTAAGTTGCAATATCCTCAGAGAATCCTGAATTTGCTCAAGGCTGGGCTATCATGAAATGAAAAAAGCCTGCACAACTGAAAGTAAATCTCCTTGGGAAGATGCTAACATAAGGACACGGGCAGCAGTCGTAATCCACAGTGATTACTAAAGTGCTTTCAGATTTAGTGAATTCACTCTTTGGCTGAATAGTTGCTGTTCTAATTGCAGTGACACTGGGGCCCTGGGGTGGCTTCTGGAGGTGCTTGCAGCATTGCTAGAAACCATCCAGTCCCAACAGCCTCCACTGCCCTCTCAGCCATCTGCCACTCACAGCACTGTGCTCTGCAACAATCACAGGGAAGTAATGTTTTTTAGGAGACTAGTAATGTTTACAGGAGACTAGGAATGTCATAAAAACAAATAATGAAATCCTGTACGTTCCCAACAGAAACCCCAACACCCCATAGCTTTTTTTTGCAGGCTATTGCTTCTATTACATTTCAGTAGCTACCCCCCCAGGTTTAAATACAGGGAAATTTGAGCGATGGACAGCTTCTGTAAGTAAGTTTGTAATAGAGGAATTCTCAAAGAAGGTGGTTTTCACAGGAGGGACAGGGCTCAGACTCACAGCAAGGCTTTTTCTATCTGCACAAATACATTCTTGTGGATATGACTGCAAGAACAAATGGTGGCATTTTAAGCTGCATTTCCTATTTTTCAAGCTGAAGTACTTGGCACATTAACAGGGCCAAAAAGTCACCAGTGGAGGGGATTTATAGCACCTGAGGTATGGCAAAGGAAAAACAACTGTTTCAGCAGAGAAATCTTGCTCTCTATTTTATTGTTTTAACGAAGGCTTTTTTTGCAGTTCTAAAGTTTCACAGTCTCAACATGTTGGGTAGGGTAGGCCAAGAGACTCAAAAAAACCCAATAACCCAAACTATGTGCATAGACCAAGAGGATGAGAAAGCTCTTACCTCCGTTTGCATCTGTGAGTTCTGTTCTTCTCAGGAACCCCAAATAGCCAGTTCGAGCCCATATAGTCTGTGTGTCTCCAAAGCTGAGTCTTGAGTTAAAATGATCTGATTGCAAAGATTCATCTCCATAGATGGTAAAATACCCACTGGCATTGTGAGTGCTGTGAACCCATATCTAAGTTAAAAGCAATTATACTGGTATTAATTAAAGTAGCTTTCCAGAATGAAGCATTATTGAAAATTCTTCATGCAAATATTTTTAGTCACAGCTACATAATACTATAATGCCTTTTAACACTGTTTCTGAACCTGTAACTGACCCAGTTTTAGGCAGTGAGACTCCAGTTGACCCTCACAGAGTGCAGATCTGAGCTGTGCCTGGTAGAAGGGGCCACTGGAGTCATGGCTGTCAGGACACCTACCTTGCAACACTCTGGCCCTAGGTTCATCCATGACCTGTACAGCCCCCTTGAATCACAATCACAGAATCCTAGTGGTTGGAAGGGACCTTGAAAGATCATCTAGTCCAACCCCCCTGCCAGGCAGGGTCACCTAGAGTACATCACACAGGAACTTGTCCAGGCAGGGCCACCTAGAGTACATCACACAGGAACTTGTCCAGGCAGGTTTTGAATGTCTCCAGTGAAGGAGACTCCACAACCTCTCTGGGCAGCCTGTTCCAGTGCTCTGTCACTCTCACAGTAAAGAAGTTTTTTCTGATATTTACATGGAACCTCCTATGCTCCAGTTTGCACCTATTGCCTTGAATGGCTCAACTAGCTCTGAGGTCTGCTTGGTGTGGCCATTTTCAGAAGACCCTAAAGACCACAGTGTTCTTTCCACTGTCCCCCTCTCAGTGCAGTGTATTTACTCCAGCAGGGCTCCTTGAGCACCAGACAGACAGATAATTTGAAAGGGTGAGGCCAGGAACCTTCAACTATAGGGAGAAGGATTCATTTCATCCAACACAAGGCATCATGGACATTTTTATGATTTCATAGCAATGAAATCTTACAGATGAATCTCACAAATTAGAATATAGTTTTAATTATGACTAAGCAAATTCTTCATTTTGTTGATTTGATCTTAATTGCTCATTGAAAATATTTTTTTTCTCTCTCTAGAAACATAAAATAAATTGGAAAAACATATAGTCTTGCTCAACTCGGCTAATGAGAGTACTTCAGTGCATTGAAGCACAATGATTATAAAGAGAACAGCACTAGAAAACCATCTCGCTGAAATTAGACTAATCAATAAACTTATTTTTTCATGTAAGTTTCCAGGAGAATCAGTGAAGCATCAAGAAGCATTTGGATGATGCTCTCAGGCACATGGTGTGGTTCTAGGGGTGACCTACATAGGGACAGGAGTTGGACTCGATGATCCTGATGGGTCCCTTCCAACTCTGCATATTCTATGATTCTATGATAAGTAGAAAATACAGTTTGAAAAAGCACATTTTTTTCCATTTTTTAACAAACTTGAGCTATTACTAGTGTTTATCAAATCTCTTGCTAGCAATTGTAATAATGATACAAATATTATGCTACACACTTTATCTACTATGAAGATCTATAGAAGTCACAATTTTCTTAACCAGGCATTTGAGAAGACATACTATAGGAAATGATTAGCATGGATGAGGATGACAGCTTAATCTCTGCAATTTAGTTCAGAGCATAGAAAGGTTAAGTTTTCATGACTGACCTCACCAAGATGAGAATCTCCTAGGGGTCCCTTTGTTTCTGGATTAGCAATAATGATTCGTACTCCTGGGAGGATCTATTAAAAGGAAACATGAGGCAGTAAGAAAGCAGATACTGGCTTATGCAATCATATGCTGACTCTTTGTCCCCAAAAAACCTTCGTGAGAAACTAGAAAAAATCCTTAAAAAGTTAAAGTAGACTTTGAACATAAAAAATTAAAATAGTCCATAGATGTAATAAATTCTGAGGTATCTGGGAAATGCTACAAAACTTCTTCTCTTTGTGGAAGCTGTTCCATCATTAAAAACTCCTCAGCAATCAAATGTTCACCTATAATAGAAAAATCCTACCAAATGTTCCAAGTCTCTCTGAGTGTATGTTAAAAGAGGAAAAAAAAAAACAAGAAGAAAGCCAGAGGCTCCATGCCCAGAATGAGGCTTACCAATGAGTTCATGTAATGGACAATCAACCACTCCAGAGGTGTGCCAGTCCTGTGTCCCCACAGGGATGCCATGGATGTACTATGAGCACAGCATTGGGAGTCAACGTAGAGGTGGGTCTACATCTACAAACAGCCTTCACTACTGGCACATTTATTGGCTGTTTCAAGAGTGAGATGCAGAGGATGAAATACCTTCCTTTTGCAAACAGAGGGAGGTACAGCTTCTGAGAGAGCAGTAGTGCATCAGTTACCACCATCATGCTGTGACCTCAACAGCAAAGAAAGGTCTGCAGTCTGCACAGCTGGTAAAGCCTTCCTCAACACCACATTCGTGTAAAAATGAACAGAAATGGCAATTTAGGGAAAATATTTACCATAAAAGGTACATTTAAGTCTTCTTTCAGTACTTACTTTTCCTGACTCCATGAGGGGCAAACTATGTGGAGATCCTCTTTCGACTAAACGAACTCTGTAGAAGACATGTAAAAATAATATGCATAATACACAGTTGTGTTTATTTACTTTTCATTAGCATTTATTTCTAAAAGGAACAGTTAGCAGTCACAGAGATTGATGTGATTTTTGGAACAGATAAAGTTTATTTCCTGTAGAACATAATCAGACCCAAAATTTATTCTCAGTCAAGACTTATGGCTGGGAAAATAATGAAAAAAAGATGTGTGTGAATGTTTTCTTAAATATCAAAATCTTCAAGTGTAGATGGTGCCTTTCATTTGTTTTTGATAGACTTTTGTAAATAGAATTCCACGCACAAATTTATTCACAAAAATATTGATTTACCACAAGAACATCATAAATGGCAGGGCACAGACACAAAAACATGCAAGCTGAGTGAGCAACCACATTCCAGGAGTAGCTAACAGTTAAAGTCATATCAAAATAGCTCATAACCCAGCCTGTTTGAAATCTGCACTTGCAATCTTTTAATTATTGTCAATGGACAGTGGTTGATAAACATTTTAATAACAAAAAAGAAAATCATATAATGAAAAAACGTCATAACTGCTGAGGTCAGACCCTTTCTCTGAGTGAGACTTTCTGGTCCTTCCTCTTCCTTCCTTAGATAACTTATTTGCCCACTAAAGGAGCAGAAATGGAGCTCTCCTTCAGTAGTATGATGGTCTGGAAGGAAATTCCTCATTTAACCTTAGACAAGTACTCAGCAGATTAGAATGAAAGAGACTTTAAAGTCCTAAAATAGCTGATGATCTCAGTCAGTAGAAGGTGATGACAACACCTGCAATCTGGTAACAAAAAAAATAACAACTTTTGCATCATAAGTGAGATAACTTAAAAGCTCTAACAGCCCATGAAAACCTTGAACTTCCCTGTCCTGAACATTTTTCATAATCCACATAACCAATCTAAATCTGGACTTCTGTCAAAAGAGCTGTTCTTACTCCATTCCTCCCCTCAGCTCTGTGTTGTTTTTTTTCAAAAAAAACCCAAAAACCCAAAAAGCCAAAAATCAACTCTGTAAAAGGTAAAGATTAAACATCAGAAGAGAGGAAAACATGGCAAGGAGCAGATGGGTGGAGAACTGGATCCCGTTAAACGGATTATAAAACTGCAGTCTGTTAGGAGCAGGCACAATAGATCTTTCTTGGACTGTTTTGAGGTCTTTTTAGAGACAGAGTACCACAGTGCTCAGTTTGGGAAAGGAGGGATGAGACACAGAGAGACCCCAGCTAGAGGTGCCTTTGGAGATGAACAAAGCTTCAGCAAGTTCAGCCCCTAAACATAAAAGACATGGAAGAAGATAGGCTTTTTTTTTTTTTTTTTTTTTAATACTGTTTCTTTGCTCTAAAAGTCTTCTATAAAAGCTGGGATTGTTGAGGTCAAGACAGAAATAGTGGATAGTGTTTTATCTGCAGTTCTGGGAAGTCTCTCAACCTTGATGGACCAGGCAGGGCTAAGCCCTGAGGCATTACATGTCAGTGCAAACAGTTCCTTGGACTAACAGCAAGAGGTACAACCCAAATACCCAGCAATTTCAGGCTGATTTTCCAAGTCATTTTGAGAGGAAAAGGATGTCAAGTGCCCTGCAAAGGGCACTGTCTGAAGCAGGCACAGCTAGGAACCTGCAGCCTGACCTGCTCTCCTGCAAGTTGCATAACAGGAACCACCTTCCAGTGCTTGTTCAACTGCCACAGAACTCCCAGACAGAGCCTGTTGCTCTAATTACCACTTCTGTGTGTTACCTTTAATTTTGTATTGTCCTTGTTTTTCACTGTATTGCTCTCTTAAACCTCTGCTGTCTTACAGGCATACACACACACCCCCACATTTGCTACATCATTTTCTGTTGAGCTTCTCATCAGCGGAAGAGCAGCAGGGTCACCACTGGCTTCACAGCAAAAGCAGTGAAGCAACGACATCCATCTGTACAAGCAGGGACACAGACACAGGGCAGCAGAACTTCACTTTAAATCACAGAATCACAGAATGACCTTGGTTGGAAAAGACCTTCAAGATCATCGAGTCCAACTGTTAACCTAACACTGAAAAGTCCTTAACTAAACCATGTCCCTAAGTGCTATGTTTATACAAGTCATTAATACCTCCAGGGATGGTGACTCCACCACTGCCCTGGGCAGCCTGTTTCAATGCCTGATAATTCTTTCAGTGAAGAAATTCTTCCTAACATCCAATCTAAACCTTCCCTGGTGCAACTTGAGGCCATTACCTCCTGTAACTTAATTGAACAGACCTATCCCCACCTCTTTACAACCTCCTTTCAGGTAGTTGTGGAGAACAATAAGGTCTCTTATTTTCTTCAGCCTTCTTTTCTCCAGGCTAAACAACCCCAGCTCCCTCAGCTGCTTCTCATAAGACATATGCTCCAAACCCTTCACCAGCTTCATTGCCCTCCTTTGGACCATGTAAGGTGGACATGCAAGGCTAAGTTAATGCTGTGAAGGGTGTGTCTACATAAGCCACACCTGCGTTGTTGTTCAAATGGCAAGCTAAATCCCTGGTATTTAGGGGTATGTAGCAAAGGCTGTAAAAATAACTGAGCATATTGAAAAAAAAGGATGAAATCTTGCAAAAACCCAGTTGTTAGTAATGCCTATATTTCTGCCTTCTATCTTTGTTCTGTAAGATACATATTAGTATAGAAATAGGAAATGCCTTTAACTGAACTCTTCCAAACAACTGATATCTCCAATCTTTAGATATATATTTGCAGACAGCTACTCTTAGAACAACTAGTCATCATTTCAACCACTTGTCCTTTAACAGACAGACTTGGCTAACTTATTATATGCCAACATTTATCAAATAGATTTAGTCTTAAAAAAGAGACAATTGAAAGACCCCAGCCATATGCAGTGATAAGAAAGATGATGTAACAAAGGTCAGTAAATACTTATTTGAATTTAAGATTGGTTTAAAGTCATAGAATAAGAGTCATAGAATGTCTTGGGTTGGAAGGGACCTCTAAAGGTCATCTAGTCCAACCACCTACAATAAGCAGGGACATCTTCAACTAGAACAGATTCTCAGAGTCCCATCAAGCCTGACCTTGAATGTCTCCAGGGATGGGGCCTCCACCACCTCTCTAGACAACCCATTCCAGTGATCCACCACCCTCATATTGAAGAACTTCTTCCTAATGTCCAACCTAAATCTACCCTCCTTCTCTAGTTTAAAACCATTACCCCTTGTCCTATCCTTACATGCCCTTGTGAACAGGTCTTCCCCAGCCTTCTTATAAAGCCCCTTTCAGGTCCTGGAAGGTTGCTACAAGGTCGCCCCGGAGTCTTCTCTTCAAGCTGAACACCCACAACTCCCTCAGCATGTCTTCATAAGAGATGTGCTCCAGTCCTTCAATTATTTTTGTTGCCCTCCTCTGGACATGCTCCAACAGGTCCACATCCTTCTTGTGTTGGGGGCTCCAGAGATGGACGCAGTACTCCAGGTGAGGTCTCATCAGGGCAGAGTAGAGGGGCAGAATCACCTCTCTTGATCTGCTGGCCACACTCCTTTTTATGCAGCCCAGGATGTGGTTGGCCTTCTGGGCTGCAATTGCACATTGATGGCTCATGTCCAGCTTTGGATCCACTAGTACCCCCAGGTCTTTCTCCACAGGGCTGCTCTCTAGCATGTCTTCCCCCAGCCTATGCTGGTTGCCCCAGTCCAGGTGCAGAACCCTGCACTTGGCCTTGTTGAACCTCATGAAGTTCACCTGGGCCCACTTCTCCAGCTTGTCCAGGTCCCTCTGGATGGCATCCCATCCCTCTGGCATATTGACCCCACCACCCAGCTTAGTGTCATCAGCAAACTTGCAGAGGGTGCTCTCAATGCCACTGTCAATGTCATTAATGAAGATATTAACAGCACTGGTCCCAGTACAGACCCCAGAGGGACACCACTCGTCACCATTTTCCATACGGATATTGCGCCATTGACCACTACCCTCGATGTGACCATCCAGCCAACTCCTTATCCACTGAACAGTCCACCCATCAAACCCATATCTCTTCAACTTAGAGAGAAGGATGTTGTGGGGGACCATGTCAAAGGCCTTGCAGAAGTCCAGATAGATGACATCCATAGGTCTTCCCTTGTCCACTGATGCAGTCACTCTGTTGTGAAAAGCCACTAGGTTGGTCAGGCAGGATTTGCCCCCAGTAAAGCCATGCTGGCTGTCCTGAATCACCTCCCTGTCCTCCCTGTGCCTTAGCATGTCTTCTAGGAGGAGCTGTTCCATGCTCTTCCCAGGCACAGAGGTGAGGCTGACAGGTCGGTAGTTCCCAGGGTCTTCTTTTCTACCCTTTTAAAAAATGGGTGTAATGTTTCCTTTCTTCCAGTCACCAGGGACTTCACCTGAGTGCCATGACTTTTCAAATATCATGGAGAGTGGCTTGGCAACTGCATCAAACAATTCCTTCAGGACTCTGGGATGCATCTCATCAGGTCCCATGGACTTGTGTATGTTCAGGTTCTTCAGATGGTCACAAACCTTGTCTTCACTTACAGTGGGAGGGACTTTGTCTTCCTGGTCTCCATCTTGTGGGCCATCAACTTGAGATCCATGAGGAGAGGGGTTTAAAAAGATTTTTATTTGGATGACAGATGCAATAAACCTCTGGGACAATAAGGAGCACACTGGAGCTGTGCAGCTGCCCAGAGATTCTATTGGCCTTTGCTTTTCCTGTTATTAAGACATGTCTCATTGAAGTGTTGCTGAACTCCAGGCCTAGCAGAAATCACATATAATTGACATTCAATGGTCAATGAAGTGACTACTGCAAATGAATCAACATTCATAAATCTGACCATCTCTTTACTATTTGCTTTCAGCCTCTGTGCCTGTTGTTATGACTAGCATGTTCTTCTAGTTCCCCCCTTCACCTATTTCCTTTAACCTCATTGGATTATTTAGCACAGAACGATCTGCTCAATTCCCAGTTCTGTTAACCCTTTCCCACTCTGTGCTTTCTGCCTCACATCCCTACCGACTCCTCAGGGCAGAGCACTGAACATGGAAACGTTTCCTGGAGGTTTTCTGCCAGGGCTTGGTTAGTGCTTAAAAACTTGGTCTCCCTTTTAAAAAGTTTCTGCGAAGTGCACAATCCATTTGAGAACGTGCTGTTAAACCTCTAACAATGCTGAAATCATAAAAGGTATTTTGCCACAAAGAGATTTCAAAGAAAAAAGAAGTAAAACATTAAATTCTGATGTTACTGAGTCCTATGTGCTCACTTAATTTTAAGTGTGTAATAGCCTTATTAACACTACTGGGACTAGGACTGTGAATAAATTATGGACATTAGGCAATAATTTTTAATACGAATTTTACTCTGCCTCAGCATAAAATAATTCAATTGTTCCCACTCTTACCCAAGAGATTTCCATTTTTCCACTGACAAATAACAACTGGAAACTTTTTCGCTTTTCCTTGTGAGAATCACTATCAAGGCTGGTCTAGCAGGCAAGGTGGAAAGGCAGAGCACAGGGCCCATCAGATCCTTGAAAATCAACACCTCTGAAATATCCAGGTGATGCTGGCAAAGAAACTCATGTCTCCTTACAGCCTTCTTAGGACAATGTTAGTAAACCTTTGCCAAATTCAGAAATAATCATAGAATGGTTTGGGTTGGAAGGGACCTTTAAAGGTCATCCAGTCCGATCTCCTGCAACGAGCAGGGACATCTTCAACTAGATCAGGTTGCTCAGAGCCCCGTTCAGCCTGACCTTGAATGTTTCCAGGAATGGGGCATCCATCACCCCTCCGGGAGACCTGTTAATCGTATCGTGATCCCAGACAGCAGAGGTCAGAAAGGGCAAGTCCGGTTTCTCTGCGGCACTCCAGCTGTTCTTTGTTGGTGAGAAACAATTCCCTACAAAGTGAGTAGAGAGCCTTCCTGCTGCTTTCTGTTGCCTTCAAGTCATGATGGGAAGTGCAGAGAAGAACATGGCAGCAGACCCAGCCTGGGCAAAAAGCCTGAAAATCAAGTGGATGGGCGAAAAACACTGTTCTTGGGCATGAAAGCTGCCATTGCACCTTCTGGTGATTTGCAGCCAAACTGAGAGGGAACCATGAGTGATCTGATGTAGGAGTTTCTCTCCCACCAAAATGTCTCACAGGAGGGAAGAGGCAGAAGATGTTTAAGAATCATTGCACTGTTACAAAGCTATAATCAACGATGATATACGAGGTATTCGTAGTATTTCCATAGTATAGTATAAGACAGTATAAATTTTAGAATTTTCTTCATTCATTCCTAGGGATTAGCCTTTTTTTCTTAAAAAAAAATCTCCAGCTAAAGCTGTACAGTTGAGAAAGCTGCCTACTTTTCACAGTTTGGCTACTGGGATTTAATAGGGAATGTAGTTACACCACCAGCATGTGCTAAGCTTCTTCTCTTGTTGCAGTTTAAAACATTGGAGAGATTTCACCTCCTTTAAATCAAACACTTACTATAGAAAAGTACAACTGAAATCTAACTTCAGAATGAAATCTGGCAAGCTGTAACTAACTGGCACTGTAAGCACTCTGCAGCAAAGGGATATCAAAATACAGTAACAATGTCTTTCTGCACATCTATCTTGCATGAAACTGCAAATTTTATTTATGTTCCTTTTTAGATCTGAAAACTCTCCAAAATATATTCCACAGTTTGCTAGTATTTCACACTAACCAGAGAGTTTGTCAGCAAAGCTATTAACTGTTGCTTTGGGAATCTGCAGGGGCTGGAGCGTGCAGAATGGTACTAACCAACATCACGATGCCAAAACTGGGCAAACTTTCAAAGCTGGCTGTGCTGTTGCTCTGAGAAAGATTTTGGATTCTGTGATTCTAACAGAGATAGAAAGAAGCTATTAGGTCATCCAAGTCTTGCTCCCTGCCAATAAAAGTCCGTTCCCTGCAGTGCACTTTCTAGTGCTTTGTCTGTGCCTGTTGTAGCATTTGAAATGATGGGTCTTCTTCCACTTCTCTCAGCTGTTCTTAGCTTCTTCTTGTTTCTAACTAGCTCTCCAGGTCCAATTCAAAAGAGATTTCCCCACTGTTTATTTTCTTTTAAAACATAACTCAGCAAAAGCGTTTGCCTTTTACTTGAAAAGTTGGCCAAAACCCACATCTTGAGCTTTTTTTCTTCCCTGTATAGCGATTCCCACAAGCTGAGCCATGGAAACTGCCCTCCTCCTCCTGCTGCTGTTAGCCAGGTTTGGCCATTGAAGCACTGTGTCTACATCCTCTCAAGCTCTTACTTCCCTGTCTATCCTACCAACCCTTAATTATTATTCTTCCTCCTAACTTGAGCAGTCTGTTCTCACACCATGCCATTTTGTAGTCACGCCAGCTTGAAAGTCCAGCTTTTTGATCTGTTAAATATTTTCAGTGTGCTACTTTGTACACTAATTTATTTCAGAAGCTGATTAGAATGCTGCCATTCTTTAAAACCATCAGCAAAAAAACGTAAAGGAAATCAGATAGGATGGGATCCTGCATCCTAACATATATCAGAAGTACACTGTATATACTGAAAATACCAATATATACCTCCTTAAGTCCCCTCCTTGTCCATAGCCTTTTTGAGGTTGGTGGTCTCTTGTGTTTGATTCCAGCCCTATTTCTTAAGTTTTCTTGCTGATTTCCACCTTACATTAGAAGTGGACCTTGTGGGGGAGAAGTGGCTATTTTCCTATCCTGCAATTAATTGATGTTTTGAAAAATTTTGTGTATTACACTGGAATAAAAAAAATGAAATATGGAAAGAAGGTGTAAACTGAATCTGAAAAAAAAAAAAATTGTTGCTGTCTGAAAAACAGATTGTTTATGTTTAGTGTTTCAGTTATTTTTGTTTTGAAATTTAACTTAATTAACTTTCCAAACTGAAAATAATTAACCACCATCAGCAGCAAAAATTCAAAAGTTAGTGTGTTTTGACCACTTAGAGAATTCTACCTTTTCCTTAAGTTTGAAAAAGATCTGTCAAAACTGACTCTTCTGTTTCCAATAAAATGGTCTTTTCTGGTGAAAAAAGACAACCACCTAATTAATTAGAAATTTTAGCCACAATCTAATTGTAAGGCATTTAATGCCAGAGAGCACATGTGGTTTTGTGTTCCTGTATTCACGTCACAGTGATTTCCCAGCTCTGACTCAAATGGCCAGGAAATATTGCCATCATGAAGACCTTTCAGATATGTACCACTGTCTAATGTTGAGATGATGCCTAAGTAAGACTGATGGTGGGAAACGCTGATGCAGCCTGTTCTGATTTTCTATAGTTAGAGGAAAGACAGGCACTATAGCTTGTAGTGAGATCCTGGACTGGGGTCAGGGCTCTTTGGCTCTCAAGACTTTCAGTGCATCTTCTCTTTACCCAAATAATAAAATATTTCTACACAGACTATCTCAGAATTTATAAGTCAATGAGCTCATTCTACCAAAAAAAGGAATATGGATCAATGAACATAAGCTCTGCCTTCCAAAATCATATACCAGTTCAAATAGCTAGATCAGAAAAGAAGGAGAATGGCACAGCTGAACCACTTGGGCTGAAGGGAAAATCTAAATCATGAAGAAGATTCCCTGCATCATCCTGGTTTCCTCAGTTTTCCTCCTGAAAAAGGGAGTTTCTGGATTGAGGCAAAACTTTGCCAACAAAATGAACCACCATTAAATCTCCTATATGTCTGGGACGTATTTTAATGCTGTTAATTCTATAATCAACAAGTTCAGATAAAAAATTAGCACTAAATCACTTCCTTTAATATAAAGACTTTTCTTCACTATAAACCTAAATTACACTTCGTGTCCCAAATTCCCTGAGCTAAAAAGTAAACAGCTTCCAATCCTTCAGATTACTGAACAAAGAAGCAGAAAATGTTACACGAGGATTTAAGACCGTTCAGAAAGTTGCAAAGGGATCAAAATGAAGTAGGAGCTCAGGTCCAAGAAGGGAATATTCAAAGCTTCAGAGATTAAAAAAGTAATAGCAATTTTATCATATAAGACTATGGGAATATGCAAAAAACCCCAATAACAGAATCACAACATTATTGAGGCTGGAAAAAAGCTCTGAGATCAAATCCAGCCTATGACCTAACACCACCACATCAGGTAGACCATGGCACTAAGTGCCACATCTAGTCTTTCCTTAAACAGCTCCAGGGATGGTGACTCCACCACTTCTCTTGGCAGTCCATTCCAATGTCTAATCACCCTTTCTGTGAGGAAGTGCCTCCTAATATCCAACCTAAACCTCCCCTGGAGCAGCTTCAGGCTGTGCCCTCTTGTCCTGTCACTGGTTCCCTGGGAGAAGAGCCAAGTCCCCACCTGACTACAACCTCCCTTCAGGTAGTTGAAGAGAGTCATAAGGTCCCCCCTGAGTCTCCTCTTCTCCAGGCTAAACAACCCCAGCTCACTCAGCCTCTTCTCGTAAGACTTTCGCTCTAGTATCTTCACACAGAATCACAGAATTATTGAGGCTGGAAAAGACCTCCAAGCCATGTTTATGTCTGTTTTCAACCTTAAAGTACTTTAAAATGTTGAGCTTTTGTTATATGTGAAATACATTAAGTTTGCTTACATTAACTTCGCAAATTTCGTAAAGCACAATATACAACTATTTCAAATGAGTGCAGTGGACTGGGACTCTGGAGAATTGGGTGTCCCTCCTAGCCCTTCCTCACCCTACTGTGCCCCAGAAAGCCTGGCAAGAAAAGAGGGGAAAGATGGAAAACTCTGAGGAACCTCCAGCTCTTATAGCACATCACAGTCAGTGGCTAGGCCTGCAGAAGCTACAAAGGCTTGCTCCACATTTTGCATGGATTCATTAAGTATTTTTTCTATGAAAGCAGGTGTGTCTATTGTGAAATGCACTCTCAGGTGGCAGTATGGGAAAGCAGCACTTTTTCCTCCACTACTGAAAGAGTAAATGTCTATGCTGACCACTCTTGGTATTTGTAAAGAATCACAGTTCAGTGCTCCATTGGTAGTATATGCCAAAATGAGGGAAACAAAGCTGATTATGTTTCAGAATATAGTATCTGTAAAATTCAAATACGTAATTGTCCTGGGTTGAGCCAGGATGAAGCTAATTTTCCTTTTACTTAATTTTTTTCCTTCAGTAAGCTTTCTTTTAACTAGCAGCAAGTGTTCCAGCCAGTGGACTCATAACACTGGAATGTTTATGTTTCTGCTGAGACTCCAAGGTCGCTTCTTAGCTCTGCTGCTACAGAGGCTATCGGGGCAGGAGAGTTGTATCTGTGACCCCCCCGTAGGGGAGCTGGACTAGACAGACAGCAGAACTGACCAAAGGGATTCCATTCCATATATCTAGGTAAACTCCAAGGAAGGTCAGAGATCACAGAAGACAACTTCCTTCCTGCTTCTTCTTCCCTTCTTTTCCGTCCACGGCCAGCGTCCGGGGAGGACTCCATCCATCCATCCATCCATCCATCCATCCATCCATCCATCCATCCATCCACCCATCCATCCATCCATCCATCCACCCATCACCATCGACCCCAGGCTCAGCCCTGACCCTCATAACTCTCCCCACAGCCCTGTCTGCTCTGCTGTTATCTCAGACAATGGGCTGAGAGTTTTCAGGACTGCTCACAGCTCAGGAGAGTGCTGGGGGAGTTGCTGGGGGTGGGGGGAGGCAAGAGGCTTTTGCACATTCCTGAACATACTTGTATATAATTGTACATATAATTAAAGCTGTCTAATTTAGTTTTCAATCCAGCTAAGTCTCTCTCCTAATTCTCTCTCTCCTTCCCTACCTGGGTGGGAGGGGGAGGGGAAGGAGAGCTTGTTGTCTCTGGTTTATTTTTCAATTCTGAGTCAAACCTTGACAATAATACATTTTATCTGTAAAGAAAATTGAAGAATGAAAATTCCATTTTTTTAAACACATTTTTGTAACTGTATGATTAGACTTATGGCAAACTCTGGGAGAGAGAAAGAAAGAAGTATGCCTTGTAGGGAAAAAAAAAAGGAAGAATTTGTAATAGATCTTCCTCAGAAATGTGAGTGGCTTGTTTTATCAATTCTCAGCTTCTGTAAGGAGCATGATTGAAAGAGAAGGACCTGTAACACCAAAGAAGCTCAGGATACTCTGAAATAGGAAATCCCTTTTGTTTTTTAACAGCATCAGATATTTTTCAGGAATGAAAATGGTGGTGTATTTTAGTAAGCTGGAATATTAGGTTAGACATCAGGAAGAAATTCTTCACCATGAGGGTAGTAAGGGGCTGGAATAGGTTGCCCAGGGAGGTTGTTGATGTCCCCTCCCTGGAGGTGTTCAAGGCCAGGTTGGATGAGGCTTTGTGCAGCCTGGTCTAGTGTGAGGTGTCCCTGCTCATAGCAGCGGGGTTGGAACCTGATGATCTGTAAGGTCCCTTCCAACCTTAACCATTCTATGATTCTATGATTACCAGGGAATTCAAAACTGGTTTGTAAAAACAAAAATTGAACCATTTTCCATATACTTCTTTTACTCATGTATGAAGAATCACATGCAAATGGTGCCTGCAAACAATTGCACAAATGTACACCTGCACTAAACCTACTTTCCTGGAAAGCCACAGCTTTTTGTTTTCCCTTTGTCTTTGTCTTACTTGGTACACATGACAGCATTCTCTTTCCCATAAGCCCTCCAGGGAAATATAACTGGAATTTCTTGATTTGTAGTTAAAGTATGCAAAACCACATCTCTTTTCAAAAAAAAACACATTTAGAGCCAAGTCTTACTGCCCTGTTCCACTAAAATCATAATATCCTGATCCCTTGAGTATGACTTTATCAAAGAAGAAACAGATCTATTTCAAAGGGGAAATTGTTCAAGAGCTAGTAATCTTTCCTTAGAAAGCACAGAAATTGCTTTGCAGGGTTCCCATCCTCCTACTTTAGTCTCACAGCTCAGACTGCCTGGGACAAGAGGGGCTGGTTTCCCATCTGAATGTTACTGGATGTTTGTCCCTTTCTTTGGCTCTGCAACAGAAGTTACTTTATGCCTGTAAACATGAAGCATCTTCTAAAGCTCTTATAATAGGCACATTTACAAATCTGATTATAACTCTAGATCCCCATATGTAAACAGTACAACCCCTTAGACAATGCTCTGAACAGTTTGCTCCTCTTCAGTTTTCCTGGTCATCAGCTTTATTCCTAATAATCAGCTTTATTCCTAAACACTGACTATCCAGTGCAGAGAGGTTGAACAAGTCTCCTGGTTTGCCCCCTGATGCCAGCAGGAACGGCAAGAAAGAACTTTCCCTCCATGCTACACAGACCAGGATTTTTCCTCTAAGACAGAACAGGAAGTGTTGATATGCTGCTTATCATCCTGAATGAATTTTTCTTTCTGAGAGCTTTGTTTCCTGTAGATTAGAAAAAGTGCCAACAGGGTTTTTGAGATAGCAGTGTTTGCATGGCACAAACAAAACACAACGCTGCTAAAAGGCCAAAGCTGTGTCTTCTCCTGAGCAAAAATACGAGGAACGAGGAGTTTTTGCCAGTACTGTGACAGGCAGTTTAAACTTGCTAATGAGATTTTGCAAGTTAATGGGCAAAATGCCCAAAGCCATATGTTTCTACAAAGACCCCACAAAATCAAACTGCATTGTAATTTACCATACTTAAACCTTAGGTTTTATTTTTAAGACCTCAACTCCTCCTCCTCTCAGCTGAGTTACCTCTTCTGCTGACTTCACAGGGCTGAAAGGCTTTTCATATTTTCCATGAAAAACCTGCTTCTGTGATAAAAGGAAAAACCCCAAATAGCTAAAGCAACAGACAATCTGAAAAATAAAAAAGCATGGGCAATGTGAAATTTGGAATTAAAGCCACTCATAGGGGAAGGCCCTCCAAACCTGGGATGACTGGAGTGGCACAACTGGAGGTGGTACCTGGCACAACTCAATCTGCAAGAGCTCACTGTGCATAAAACACTGGTGGTTTTCTGAGGCCAATGACATGTGAGGTCTGTGTCATCTCACCAGGTACAGAGCACTTCCAAACCTCAAAACACTCTACACACTTTACCCACTCCAGGTAAAAGATGGCTGTGCGTCAAAGGGGGCAATAATGGATTTAATTACCTCTTTGGACCCCACACAGAGTGAATAACTGAGAACTGGGATTTTCTGTAACCTGTGACAGGGCTCTGTACATTGTAAACCATCACAAGAGCTGGAAAAAGCACTGCTCCTCAGCACATCAGGGAGTGCTCTTCAAAGTTTCTCTCTTGCTACCATTGGCAAGTGGCTTTCAAGTATGATTAATCAATTAAAGTTTCACAAAAGGTAACAATTTTACTGTCACTTGCCATTAGCATGTCTCCTGCTGATATATCCCTCCCACCAGCCTCTTTTCCCTACTACGTGGCCATAAAATGGTTATCCTCCATGCAGTGACTGTGCTAGAGAGCACTGCTGTGGCTACAGCTTAGATAATAATTTAGCTAAGTAGTTCTTTTGTCTGGCAAGCCTGTAACAAGAGTATTTGTAAAGGTAGATGGAGTAGAAGTGTTTGACAATTAGGAAAAAAGCTCCTGTGGCTTTGTTGCTTGGTATTACCAAAACAACGTATACACAACATGGAAGTTTCAGTACATGTGGAGAAGGATAAACAATTGACAGCCAGAATAAAAGGCTATTTTTCTTTCCCTGCATGAAGTCTGAAATGCTGGAATATATTAAAATGAAGCCAAAGCCTTAACTGATTCCTTTTGACAGAGCCTGCATTTGAGACCGGGCATTGAGACTGAGCATATAAACATCCTATAAAAAATAAATCATAAGCAACTTATCTTTGAAATGCTACAAGTGTTTTCTTCTTTTCTTGAGGAATGAGACACAAAATTTCCATCTTCCAAAACCACCTCTGTCAATGAGACAATGCCTGAACAAGTCTGGTGGGAGGTCAGACCTCTCTGAACACTCCCAAAGTCCAAAAAGAACAGTAAGATTTAAGACAACATACAAATTACTTCCTAAGAAATCAACTCTGCTAAGGACGTAAGTATATACGAAGGCCACTTATTTTTAAGAGAGACACTAATTTGCATCACTCCAAGATGTCAGTGACCACAGAAGAAGAGAAAACACCTATTTGTGCTGCTTCACAAACTGCTTTTTCAATAAATACAGAGGGTAATCAAAGTAAAACATTTGTTCTAAACACAGAGTGGGAGTATTTCAGTGGGAGAGTTTGGATACCATGAGGCACACAGTGAATGATAGCCGGACTAAAAAATTAGTAACTTGAACCCAAAAACATCTTGGTGCTTCTAATCTATTTGGCAACGTCCTACATCTGGATTTGGCTTCCTCTCTAGTGCCAGCTGCCTCAGCATGTCTGTGTCCAAGGAACTATCCAAGCAGCTCACCATCATGTGTAGCTCAAAAATTCAGTAAAAAACCCACAAAAAGTTTTAATAACTGAAGTTCTCAATTTTTCTAACCATACTGAAAAGAAATACAGACTTAACAAGACAAAATTGAGTACTTTAAATTTAATAATTTAATGCAGCTATTATTTCACAAAAAGGGAATAGTGGAATTTAAAGACAGCATCAGAAGAATATGAGGTCTAAGGATGCCTGCATATATGACACTAGAGGAGGTATCAGATTGAGAACAGTGTTCACTAACACAGGTTCAAAGTCTTAATTCTTGCCCAGTTTGGTACAAAATGTGGTTGTAGTTCAATAATCACCTTCAATACAATTTGTAGGCAAAATAAGGGAAAACTCTATTATGAATGCATGCAAAATGATGTAAAAATCTTCATCAATACATACATGACTTGATTAGCTGCTCTCACACCCTAAAAGTCTAAGCCTCCACTCCATCAGAGCTCACAAGTTGTCACTATCTGCTCCTGAACAAGAAGACTGGTGACATTTTTACCTGGTTTTGGAGGTAGACATAGACTACACTGAATTTGTTTCCTTTTACTTTTTTTTCCTTTTAAAATAAATTCCTATATCCAAGCAGATCTTTCCTTGCTCACTTAGGGCAGGACAGTGGTTTTCATAATTTTTTTTCTTTATGGATAAGGTTTTGCTGTAGAAGAGAACATTACGGGGGATGTTTACCTTTACAAGATTTGCTGGAAATTCCAACTTTAGGAGAAGATCAATGATCTCCCATAGCCATCATCAGATGGATTTTTCAGCTCACTAAGTAAAACTACTGAGAAAATCCTCTATACAACATTTTAAATGTGAAAGACTCAGAAGCGCAGAAAAAAACTTTCCTGTGTTAAAAATCTGAGCAAAAATTCAAAGCAGTCAAAACATTTCAACATTTTTCATGGTATTTTATTTCTTATTCGTACCAGCTTAGTTTCAAATTTAAGGTAATTTCAAAATTTAAACTAGCAGGTTAAAACAGTAACATTTTGAAAACAGTTTTGAATTAATCTTAAAATGTCATCCACCTGTTCTTCACCTTTTGGATCTGAGGTAACCACTCTGAACTGCACTGCACTGCAGTGGCATGCCAGCCTCTTGGTGCTAACTCAGGAGGTCTTCTCCTGTTTTCTTACTAACAGCCCAGCTAGGACCTGCCTGTCTTTGCTCCCTCTTCCTTGGCCATCCCGAGGACACACTGATTTTTAGAAAATCCATGAGATGCCGAGTACAACAACACTGCTGTACTGTCACCAAGAGCAAGTCTGAGCTGTATACTCTTGGTATTAAGATGCAACTCAGTTTTCAAAAAGAGGTATCTAATGCTATTTGAGACTGCAAAGGATGCGTGGGACATCTCACTAGTGCTAGCAAATACAAAATGAACTCTATGGAGACCCTGCTGGAGTAGTTGTAGCATCTAAAGCTGCACTAGATGCTCACAGCTAGGCAATCAAGCCTTTTCCTGGTATCCTAACAACGTCAGCCACAGACAAGTGGTTGCACTCCCTGGCACAAGTTGTCTGAACCACCAGGTGAGCCCAGTCCCTGCCATTTCCCTCAGTTGGCAACTATAGCTAGAGTTTCAGAGTCCCAGTAGCTAAACCTCAAAATGACACAAAGGCACACACAGAAGGTGTCTGAGAACCTCCAACCTGACCCAAGAAGCAAACCATCCAAATCCAGTGAGAGCTGGGAGGAAATACTGAGTTTGGTTGACCGACTGCTCCTAGATCTCTACCCAAATTGTACATGGCACGGGCATTTTATCTCCTACCAAACTACATTTTCATAAGCTGTGAAGTGTGCAAATACAAAACTACTGGATGAGCTTGAAATAGTTGTATTCAAACTGATTATTAATTTTCAGAGATGTGAATAGGATTTGAATATTCTCAAAGAGATGAACTAGAGCTGCTTTTTGCAGCAACTAGAAAGTGTTATCATGCCAAAAAAAGAAACCAAAGATGTTAAGTCTTTTTCAAATTCTGGAAAACATCTTCTAAAACATAAAATATGAAAAAAAATTCCCATATTAATGTACTGGTATAAATTTTTCATATTGTTGGGGGACTGGCTGAGACTGCAAAGACTCAGTGGGTTGTGACTCACAGCTATGTACAGCAATCTTTCAGTTACTGTTAAGCAATAGTGACATTGAGTTCCACTAAAATGGTTGGAAACAGCAAGTGTGAAGTGACTCTGTCAAATAAAGTTGTTTTCTCCCCTAATTTATGACCCATGAATCTAATTCTAAATTCCACAGGACTGAGTAAATGAGGCACAGCTTTAATCCATCAAATTAACATCTACATTACCACGATCTGAGAAGCTAACTTGAAAGATAATCTTTTGTGTTCTGTAGAACTAGTTACTAAATATAAATTAATACACTACAAAGTCTGATCTCAATAACTATGACTACTTCTCAATGACATGCTAAGGCAAGGAGATAGGAGACCCATGGTTTATGCAGCTTTTATGAACAATAAATTCTATTTTCTCTCTATAAAAATACACAAATTCATGTTTATTGTTCATAATTTTTACTGTGAATGTTATATCCTCTTTCTATATATATTTGTTTCTATATACTTCCCTTCAAACTAATATTCTATAAATTTATTTTCAAAGAAAAAAAGAATTAAAATTTATTCATTAATCTACATAATCTATAGCTAAAACTTTATTTTAAATGATTCATTAGCTCTTTCTAATAAGTCTCCTTCGCTGGAGACATTCAAAACCCGCCTGGACAAGTTCCTGTGTGATGTGCTCTAGGTGACCCTGCTCTGGCAGGGGGGGTTGGACTAGATGATCTTTTGAGGTCCCTTCCAACCCCTATGATTCTATGATTCTATGATTCTTTCTCCTGTACTTGAATGTTGCTTGCATATATCTAACTCTATCTATTGTGTTCAACTTCTACCACTTCTGGCTCTGAGATGAGAGCAAGGACAATGGGTAAGTAAGTCTCACCTTAAGGTATCTATTGGAAAATAAACACTTGATTTCCACATTTAGTCATGTAAGCTCCCTTCCTCATCAATACAGAAAGAAAGGTACCTTATAGGTCAATTTATCCCGTGCTGGTGCATGTCTGAGCTGTGATCCACTGGTAGTGTGTGTGCCTTTCCAGCGACTGCAGAAGGAGCCTAAGAGACCACTTCATGCTGGACGAGATCTGTCCTGGCCACAGTGCTTGCTCTGCTCTTATTAAAGAAATGCTTCACTTCTCATTTCTTTTTTACAACCTAAATCATTCAATTTCTCAAGTAAATCTCCTTTCAAAAGTGCAATGCAGCGAACATAAGCTCATGTAATGGTAACACCTTTTCACAAAAAAGGCGTTTGTTTTATCTGGGTTGAATTTGAGCAGGGACTGTGTTCACACAGCACCACAGCTGCTGGTCCAGCAAGACCAAGCTTTCTATGGCTGGGTTATGCAAAGAGTAGTATCCCAAAGGATGGATCAAGTATGAGCATTACTGTAGTTAACATTGTGTGTGAAAGGAATAAAGGCAGGGTGAGAGAGTCAAGTATCGTAACTATCTTGCAGTTCCTTTCTTCCATCTGCCAAACTCTGTGTGCTAGAAGAAAATATCTATACGTGTATCCAACTTCACTATCCAGAGGATAATTTGGGCCTGCACTCACTGCCCTGAGGTCTGCACCTTGCAAGATGAGACTGTCACTTTGATATAGCCAAGGTTGGCATTCACCTAAGGGGAACAAATTCTGTTAAGCTTTTAAGAAGAATGAAAGGAAAAAAAAAAACAAAAAGGAAAAAAAATCCCTATTTGAACAATGATTTTTTAAGGTTCCAGGGCTAGGTCCACTGTCAATGAAAACTTTCTGTTTTGTTAAAATTTTGTACAGAGACTACCTGCTAGCCTTTCGACCAAAGTACTGGAAAACTGAAATGCATGTGCTTGGGTATTTGCTAGAATTACACAGAAATTTACAAGTTGCCCTCCAACTAGATTATTTCAGATACCTCCTTAACACCACTAGCGGTAAATTTCAGTTCTCCTTTTTTGTATAAGTGTTTCACATTACAGACAGAACTAGAAAATGCCCAGTTACAGAATGTGGTTGCTCACAATAGCTGAAGTCAATAATCCATTCCCTCATAGTCCCTGCAGCATGAAGAATTGCAGCAAAACTCCCCCATGGTTTCCCCAGTGGCAGCTGCCAAGACCAGGAGAAACACCTTCATGGAACTAAGAGGCCCAATGGGACTCCATTTCTTAGGGACTGGCTAGGCTGCACCCCCTGAATACAAGTGTCATGAAACCCTGAAGGCAATAAAAGCAGGGAATCTTGTTAGTCATTGGAGAGCTGATGCCAGATGCTTCAGTTTTATCCATGGTAAAATGCATCAACTAATAAAAATGTCTCTGTCTGCTTGCTGGTGGTATGAGTTGGCACAAATTATTTATGAGGATTACAAAGGTGTTCAGGGACCGTGAGGTGTGCTGAAGTAGCTTTTTTCCTAGAAACTCTGATAATTGTGTGCATTAGAGAAAAAGAAAAAGGTGGTTCCGACCTGTCGTGCCTCAGTGCCCTCATATCAACATACACTGTGGTGGGATCTGGTCCAGATGTTCCCTGTAAACAACAACATCAGCTAATCAGAACCTGAAGGCTAGGAAGAAAAAAGAGTTTCACCCTCCAAATAACCGAACATTCGTTTCACTGCTAATGAGGCTAATCAAATGACAAGTTATATTTAAGCTATTCACCAATAGCTCAGCTTTACAGAATCAGAAAGAGCACTGGAAAACATACCTACCGTCAGGTACTTGTACCTTGAGGGTTGGAAAAACATCAAGTGGCCATACTACTTGAGCAAACACATGTCAACATAGGTTTTATTTGCTACAAAAGGCCAAGTAATCAGCACGTGGATACACACAAAAAAAGGTAAACATGTTTTGCCATATAAACGAACGCGGAAATTGCAGGAGGAGACACAGTTTAATGGCAGAAGCACATGGTCAGGAACGTGAAGCACGGTTTACTGAGAGTCTTCCATACATGCAACAGAGAATATACTTGAAGCTAAAGATAGTAAAGGTAGCACGCATGACATGAACCAATATGGACTGAAGGTCTGTAAGAAACTTCTGTTTCTTTTCACTTTTTCACTGCGTCATTTAAATACTTGCTTTATGCCACAATATTTAGTTACTTGAAAAGCACTAGACTAATTTTAGTTTTGTACAGAGATGATAGTGTTTTAGCCCTTCCACCCACAGCTTTCCTGCAGTTTTGTAACCTGCTATGATCTTCCTTTATCCAAAACTTCAGACTCATCACCACTGAATATCATGTGAATTGTCAATGCTCTAGCCTAGGGCTCATCTCTCTGCTGCACACCTCACATCACTGCTAAGCAGAAAGCTACAAGAAAAGCACAACTTCATTTTGGAACACTGGGACTTTAGAATTTTTTCCCCCAGCAGATAAATTTGCCTAACCCTGGCAATCTACAGCTGCAGGAACTCCTTTATTAGTTATGTAGAAGTTTACTACTTCAGACAGCAGACAGCATCAAGTCCCAGTGATTTCTGCCTCGTTTGGGATATATTATGTAATTCTTCACATTGAGAATGTCTGGGGCTAAATTCTGCATTTCTGGCTGGTAGTTCCACAATTTGTTGAACACTAAAAATTCTGAGGGAGTTCCAAAAATAGTTAATTTTTGTATCTAAAGGGGGAAAGAGCTACCACTACTCATTGATACTTACTGTACAGGTACTGATAGTGACCCACCACCAGAGGAGAAAAAGAGTAGTAGAGCTGCACATGCATGTTAGCCTCTTTAGCTTGTTATACACAATACAAGATACAATATCCTCTCTAGCTATTAACGACACAATTTTCAGTCTACTAGTAAACTCAGCAGTGTAACAGACTAGTGCTGAGTGGAGAACTTACTTGAAATATATGCAATGTTAAAAAAAAACAAAAAAAAACCAAGGAAAAATTGGTTATCTTTAAAAATAAAACTAAACCTGAATTGATTTATAAAATAATGCAAACAGTCAAGTCTGAAAATCAAAGACAATCGCTATGGTATTTGTTATTTTCAGTGTGAATGAAATAGTTACAAGACACAGCTAGTATTTGATGAAACCTGCATCCAGATAAACTATACTGGACTTGCTTATAATTTCATACAAGGATCTGAAAATCCCCAAATCTCCAGACTCAATTTCTAGTCTGTCCCACTGTTGGAAGCTGATAGGTGGGTATTGAGGGAACATGAAAATCCCCTACCTGCTCGGCCAGCTTCCCCAGCCTGTGAGGCTATAGCAGCAGGAATAGCAAGAATGAGGGAGAGAAGGAAAGAAGGTAACACAAGACAAAAATAATAATAAAAAAACGGGAATGAAGGGTGGGAGAAAAAAAAAAGAGGAGAATGCAAAAAGCAGGGAGTAAAATAAAAAGAAAAACAATGTCAAATACAGGAATCTTACAAATTAACCATTATACTATTAAAGGTTAAAAAAAGTAAAAAATGAGGTGTCAACATTTTAGTAGAGCAACAGAAGAGACAGCTGTAGACTGCTAACCTTGGACAAACAGACTTAAATGGTTTTAGGACACTACAGACAACATTGTTAGTGGAAAACGTGTCTAGCATACTGGTTTGGTTTTTTTGTTGGTTTTGGTGAAGAAGTCAGTAAACATGGCCCTGCTATTTTAATGCACATCCATTGAGACAAGAGTTCCAGGTCGGCCACTTCACTACTAAAAGAAGTTTGTAAACGATGTCCTCTGGAAATCAAAAGCAAGCTTTTTGGAAAAAAATAATTAGTATACATGGTGAAAGATATTTAGAACTTATTTCATACAGATTAACCTGCTCCTAAAGTAAAATAAAGTCAAGGCTTTGTGCACAACCTAATTACTAGAAGACCATAACTAAATGGAGTAATTTCAACAATTCTTCATTCTTGGTCTATTTGCTATGATAAATGGTGTAATAAGCATAAGAACAGTAAAATAAAAAGCTGATAAAAACTCATCAGTTCTCCACCACAATCGATAATGCAGCAGAGACAAAACACCCGGGTGACTAATCTCAAGCCACTACTGTCACATGAAGCCTCAAACACCAGATGGCTGCAGAGGGACCTGCCCTAGAACTTGTGAACATAAACAGCTCTGAGAGCACTGGTGTCTCATATCCTTCTAATGAAACCTCTAAATTCCAGAAAAGTTTAAGACTACAGGAAGCGGCCACAGCAGCATCTTAAAATAGGTTTATTTTGGATGCAGGGGAAGATGAAGCATTTAAAAAAACCAGGATGGAGCTGCTTATTGCACTGCTGCCCCCAAAATAGGAATATTACTAATAACCCAGGTTGAACACTGCAGTGCAACTGCAAGAAAGCAGGAGAATCACTGAAATCCACCAGTTACATAATGGATTGTTTGTGACTACACTGCAGGTCCAGAGAGGACTTTGAGAGCACCAGAGCCTCCCACGGCTTTTAACTAAGGAAGGGCTTCAGAAACAGCAGTTGAAGTCTCAGCATTGTCATTCTGTGGCCAGCTGCAGCTGAGATCCTCTGAAAGGGTTTCAAAACAAGAGAGTCTTAGCCAAGACCAGAGTGCCTGACTCAGTCTGTCTGTGCACATTTATTTTGTGAGACAGAG
This sequence comes from Hemiprocne comata, assembly GCA_020745705.1. Classification (NCBI taxonomy): domain Eukaryota; kingdom Metazoa; phylum Chordata; class Aves; order Apodiformes; family Apodidae; genus Hemiprocne; species Hemiprocne comata. The sequence continues at coordinate 11,545,869 of CM036587.1, forward strand.
ACAGAGAGCATCTGTAATTCTGGTAACAGGAAAAAAACAACATGACTTCTGTTCTATGTGATACTTACCAAAGACATGTTAGGTTATGTTCAAGGAAACAAACAGGCCAAACATAATTGTCTGTCTGAAAATGGCTACATGACAAGTCACATCCCTTGGACTAAATAAATCTGCCCATGCATAGGCTGCCACCACTAAACCATCCTTGATCTCTGCTAGCCTCTTTACCATGCCAGGCTTTTATTCTCTGGGAAGACACTGCAGGTCAAAACTGCACAGACAACTACTCCCACAAGTCAGCAGCAGGGATGACCATGTGCCAGTGCTCAGCCTGTACCAAATTTCCACTGAAGCCAAAGGCCAAGCTGCATGTTCTTCCCTGCTCTCATCCCCGGATTTAAAAACCAGGAACTAGGCAATGAGAAGTCCTAAGAATTTAAAAATAACTGCTGTTTTGGGTTTTGTTCTGCTTTGTTTCGCTATCTAAGGACATGGCCTGAATGTTTACTCTAAGTCTACTTCTGCGCCAGTGATGCTCAGAAATGGAATGTTTGATTTACACTTAAAAATCTCACGTACACAAGCACAGCAGCTGGAGCTGTGAAAAGAACTTTATGGCATAGCTAAGAGTAAAGGTGGGAAAACAGAGTCTGAGGGAACTCACCCAGAGCTGCACTACATTGCTAAGTGTGAATCATGACTCTGATAAAGTGCATGGTGTCCTGTTGCACTCTTCACTGAGCTATCCCTGATTACATGTAATATGGAAGATCCTCAAAAAGTGTGATCTATCATGAAGCAAAAGGAAACATTAACATTAAGCCCTAAATTTACTAAGAAAATTCCTGCTGCTAGGCAGTGAGGAAAGGATTCATTTCATGTAACTTCAGCTATCAAAGATGAAACTGTGCAGTATAAGGTAGGACGTATCTCCTGATGGTAATGAATCCTATCCCAAGATGGGCACCTGAGATAAGCTGAATGAAGCTCTCTCTTGAAGTATTTCTTTGATTCTACTGACTATAGATGGATACTGGGTATCTTACTTAACCTTGCAGTCTTTCTAAAAGATGACATGAAAGAAGCAAGATGAATCCTGCTCTCCTGCCCTGGCTTGGGCAGATTTGTTAGTATACTTTCAGGGTTAACTAAGGAAAATGAATGACTTCCAGAAGTTTTTCCTCAAGTGAAACTAAGTAGCAGGTTGAATAAAATGAAAATATTAATTTCAAGAGTTTAAATGGCAATGAGCTAAAATCCTAGAAAACCATCTGTGTTGCTTTAAGAAACAGGCTACTTTCCATATCTATTTTTCTCTCTCTCTTGAGCATGCTAAGATGCTAGTTAATGAGAATTAAAATACACTGGATGCAATCTTTTCCTCTCAGAAATCCCTGGACCATTATCTGTGACTATACAGCCATAAAAGGTCAGATATTAATGGTACTTAAGTGACTAAAGATGGTGAGAATGATTTATTTTTAAAATAACACCTCTAAAAATCCAGTGCAAAATTATTATATCAAAAGAAGCATAGTAAATTTGCTCTAAATTTGAGAAGAAATGAATACAAATGACAATGCTCTGGTCTGTCAGTGATCTTAATCCTGAAAGTAAGATCATTTGGTATACTAAGGCTCTTTTTTACCAAAGGGATTATCACAATGATTTCCTTTTTAAGGTAATCTTTAATAAAAGGTCAAATTCTGCTATTAAGTTTTCATACACATATGCAGAGACACACGCATAAATGTACATACACACTTTTGTTTTCCCTCTTCTTTTTGGAAGGAAGAACAACAGTAAAAGCTTTTTGGAAAACTCAGGATACCTTCCTCTTGAAACACCTGAGTCCTAAATTTGTCCAAAAATTGGAAATGAAGTAAGAAAGGTATCAAAGATCACATCCAAGCTGTATTAGAGGCAGTCCATAGAGAAGAAAGCCTGAATTGGCCTTTGCTGGTAAGGCTCAATATTTAAATATTGAGTTATGTTTAGAAAGGTAATTAGTAGATATGCATTTTAGAAAGCCCATAGAATAGGCTGGATCACAGTTCTCCCTGTGGAAGATAATGTTCCAGGAACCACATGCTGCTTTCATGGATGACACAACTTGGAAGAAAAAAAGCAAAGGCAGATGCTATTGACTCAATCATCTTTGGAAGTATTTTTATGCAGTGTGAAGAATCCAGAAATCATAACCCATTTCTGGAACATACTAAGACAATGCTAATTTCAGGAACATTGTTGACCAAGGATTAAAATTCATTTTGTTCCTCAGCCCAGAAAACAGAATAGCTCACAAGCTATTCAGGAATACCACTAACCATAAACTTCCAGACAGTCTGGAAAGACCATTCAGTCTAATTCACTATTCCGTCTTTGGCAGTGTCTACTACCAGATGCTTCAAAGGATGCAATCCTGTATCTTTATATTCTCTATCAAAATGACTTGTTTTGTGGTTATGCTTGTAAGGAATATCTTTAGTAACTTTCCAAACCCCTTTAAAACTTGCCAAACTACCCTCGGCTGAAATGCTTCAAAAGCCATTCCCTTGGAATGGTAACATTACCAAATATAGCCCGTTCTGAAATGGCTTTTCTTCATTCCACAGTAGACAGTGTATGGCTTTTAGTTTGTCCTATGGACTGAGATGCAACATCTTAGCAGAACTCAATGAAGCCTGACACTAAGCTATATGATCAGCCAGGCTGTTCATCACCTCACTCAAGGCTCTCATTCAGTGGTGTTCTTAAATTCATAGTCATTATCATTAATAATATTCCTTTAGAGAGTTAACCACTTTTACAGTTTGTTTCAGTAACTCTTTCAAGAATTTCTGTAAAGAATGATCTTAGGAGCAAACTTAATCTAAGGAGTTAACATAATCAAAAGGCAGACACAAATTGTCAAGCAAAAATCCAGCCTAACACCACGCTCATTGGGAGTTCCAGTTTCTCTGAGTTTATTCAGCTTTTCTGCATGTTGGTAGTGGGTTGGCCCAGACAGCAGCTCAGCACCAACACAGCTGCTCTCTTTCTCCCATCCTTTTGGGACATGGGAGATAACAGGAAGCCCAAAAGTGAGAAAATGCATGGGTTAAGATGAAGACAGTGTAATGAGTGAAGGAAAGAAAAAAACTACCCAAGTGATGCAAAAGCAATCACTCACCATCTCCCCAAGCAGAATGAGACACAGCCAGTCTCTGAGCAATGGTTACTTGGGAAGACCAACACCCCCTTTTTTAATACTGAGCATGACATCCAAGGGTATGGGATATCCCAGGTCAGCTGGGGTCAGGTGTCCTGGCTGTGTCCCCTCCCAGCCTCTTGCTTCCCCCCAGCCTCCAGGCTGGGGTAGCAGGGTGAAGGTGCAGTGAGCAGAATGAGAAATGGGAAAAGCCTTCATGCTGTGCAGCACTGTTCAGCAGTAGCTAAACCACTGCTGTGCCCTCAGCACAACTTCAGTCCCAATTCCAAAACCCAGCTCCATACAGGCTGCTATGAAAAAAGTTAACTCCACCCCAGGCAGACCTAGTACAATATTACTTCCAACAAGGCATACTTGTGCATTGAACCTGGCTTACTGCTGCTTAGTGTCATTCCCTAGTTTTACTATTTGACCTGAACAAATGACTTATCTCACGAGCAGTCCAGAGATCATGATAAACTTGAAATGGAGATTTTTATTAGTGGCAAGTAAAATTCCACAGCTAATCTCTCCTTGTTGTCTACAGCATCTCTTATTTCTGGTCCCTGCACGGACCAGAGCTGGAGAGCTTCAGTTATTTTTCAGAAGTAGCTCCACTACAGTTGCAGGGGCAAGCTGACAGGCTCCATCCTGATCTGTCAGGAAAGTCAGAGCAGTCAGCCTTGAAAGCCTGCCACCACTTCCCTCCTTCCCCTTCTATGTAAAAGACATCCCACAGGTACTCCAAAGTGGTTAGACACAAGAGTAAATTAGAAAACTACTGTTACCAGCTAACCAGGTAACCATCTCTTTCTCCCTTCTTTTCCCTTTCTGTTGAGGGAAAGCTGCCAGTGTCCTCACTGCCTGCTGTGCCCCTCCCAGCAAAGTGTTTGACCTTGGCTGGGTTGCTGACTGGAAAAAGAACACCAACCTGCACCTGCTAACTGGCCTAAGCTGGTACCATCCAAATCGTGCTGCCTCAGATGGGAATGCCTAAAGACTTCCTAGATGTTTTCTGAGTTGTCCTCTCCACTTTGTCATCACCCAGGATTCTAGATTTGGAGAAAGAAATGATGAGTCCTGTACTCTTGCAAAGAAACATTCAGTAAAAGAGATTTCAAAACCTCAGTCAGTACTTTTTGTATTAAATCCATGACAAATATGGGGGAAGATGCTGCTTGAGTTCATAGATGTTTCTAAACTACCAGATGCATTTTTCTCTCAAGGCTATTTATTAAGTTTTATTGGGTTAAAACTCCTTTGAAGGATTCAAGTACTGCTTTTGAAACTAGAGGAGGTTTTTGAACTTTTATTCCTGAAGAATATTTATGGCAGCAATTACAGAATGTCTAACTAAAAAACTATAACTCTGGAAGACAGAATGACTTTTAACCTGGTTTAGTTTTGCCTTTTCTTATGTTTGATAATAATACTAATTAAAGTCACCCTGGGTTGAAGGGATACTCTACTGGTAGTTAGAGAGAAAGCAAGCAGTACTGGAGATAATGGCATACCTCCTGTATTTATATTCTGGTAATGTGCTAAACTAGAAGGTCACTTTTAGCCAAGGTCTGATGAAAGCCAAGATTATTTAGTGATTTTGAAAAGGGCAAGAGGTTAAAGCAGGGACAACACACTGACATACTGGCCTGTGCTGAACCTATCACCTGTATTTGTCACATTTTTTTGGATAAAATAAAAGAAATCTTTACATTTACAGTCAGGATAAGAATAGCAAATGCCTTATTTATAGTGTCACTGAAAAGAACTGTTACATTTGGCAGAGCTAGGGTAGTGGTTGGACTTGATAATCTTGAAGGTCTTTTCCAACCAGAATGATGATACTATGATACTACTATGATTTTCCACACCTAAGCAATTATGCATGTTAAATGCACGAGAAATCCTTCAATGCAAACTAGTAACTGCCAGATTTGAAATGTGGGAGTGCACCACAGAGAATATAGGCAAGTTCTGCTGGAGAGTTAGGGACTGCAAAGAGGTTGGCAACATGGCAGGTGATCAAACAGATATGGAACTTCCCAGCCAATGCAGCTGTCAATGCATAAGGATGATTCCTGTTTTATTTAAAAAGATTATTAAGTCAGAAATCATATTACATCAGAGTAGGACACCTGTGGCATAATTACAGGAGTAATATGTGAAGTTCAGAAAGCAGATTTGGAAGCACAGAAAGAGATCAGGAGTCATAAAAATGAGACACAGATCAGGAAAGCATGTCTTAAGATTCTTTATCTATTTATCAAAAACTAAGATGTGTATGAGGGTCATGATAGAAATAAGATGTTTTATTCTGGCTCAGAAAAATAAAATAAAATAAAAAGCTGAATCTAGTGCCAGATAAATTTAAACCAGAAATAATGCAAAATTAAAAAAAATTGAACACCTTATAAAAAGGCAAGTTAACTTTCATCACTCTAAGTCCTGAAAGATAAAATAATATACTGTAGGTGAGTCTAAAACTATTTGCTTGGTGTAGTTATCCCTGGGTGAAAATCTAGGGCCTACTCAGAAATTCAGATCAGACAGTGACAGTGCTCCATCTGTCCTTAAAATCAATGAAGATTCCTAGAGAATGCAAGTGAAATGCTGTATTATTCCAGGGTAAATTATTCTTATTAGTGGGTCAAAACAGAATGAAAGAGACACAGCAAAATAATTTTCCCTTCTAAGCAATATACTGTGTGCAGAAAATATCTATCTAGTTACTTAAGTAATGGTTGGAATTTTTATAAACAGAAGGAATCAATTTTGTAACACACTAAAGGAAGCACTAGGAAACAGGATTTTACATTACATGACTAAGTACTATTTTTGGAGTACATTCTGTCACTGCTCTGCACTTTTCTTAATTATTGTGTTCATGGGCAGAATAAATGCTATGATTGCAACATGAGAGGGATGAATACTTGGCAAAGTAACAGAAATTTACTACCTGTATATGTCAGAACATTAAGGACCATATGCATTTTCTTAATATGTCTACAACCAGGTAGCCAAAGGAAATACAATGAATGCTTCTTACTGAAAACCATTTTCTTAAAACAACTTTGAGCTTAAGGAGAGAAAAATCTTACCTGTAAACATATTGCCAGGTTAACTCTGCAGCCAAGTGATGTGCTGACAGCCCGTGGATGGAGACCAAGGTCTTTAAATAATTTTGAAAATGACTGAGTAAGAGCTATCCGAGGTCGTTCTTCAGCCACTACTACACATGTCCGTACACGTGAAAGGTCCAGGCCCCTCGCCTGAAAAGAGGTAAAAATGTAACAAAGGCCACAAATGGGCAGATTTAATGAAAAACAGTTAGTAGTACTTCAGTGTATTATGTAGGTATTATGATTCAAGAGGAATAGCAGAATAAAGGCTAAAGTGCCAGTATAATTTCCATCTTTCCTGGACGCCGGATGGCCGGATGACAGGCTAATAGCTGCAGAAGAGCAGACATACTTGCTTGTCATCTCAACATTAGCACATAGGAAGAGATGGGCATGCTAATTCTGAAGGGAGGGCATGCTATTGCCCAATATTAATTCAAAAAGCTAGTGAATAATAGCAAACAGGAAGCAGTGTCTTGCCTTGGAAAAACAGATTAGGAAATTATTAAGTGAGGATGGTAGGGGCTGGAGACATCGTAAGTATCAGTATCCCAAGATCTAATTTATTTCAGTAGCATACTGGAAATTCTAGATGATTTTAGAAATGTGACTGGCTACCTGGCTTTAATTCTAGGGGAAAAAAAAAAAGAAGATAGACACTTCTCCCCTCCCCATACAACGAGGACAATCCAGTTAAAACAATACGGTACTTTTAAGTATGTGATTATTTAACTACAGGGGACAAAGCCAAACTAGTACTTCATACAATCAGGAATTGATAAAACATAATATACAACATAATACTCCTTGGGTGTCTTGGATGTTTACACCTGTTTTCCAACACTTGCCTATCAACACAGGCTGCAATACAGATCATAAAAGCCTTTCCTTGAAGTTTAAAAGCCTTGTGATCTGAAAGAGAATAACTGATACTCATATATAGCCTTTGGCATGGAATAACACGAGTCCTGTGGAAGCTGCCCTTGCCCTCTGATGATCTCCTCCTCGGTGCAGACATTTAGCACAGCTGTCATGGCAGGGAAGGCTCTCAAACACCACCGTGCAGATGATGGCAGAATTACTCACCTTCAGTGACTCTGTTTGCGAACCAAGTCCCTTAGTACAAAGCTCCATGACCGAATAGGAACAAAAAGTGTCCCTCACTTTGTACTGACTCACGGCAAGAAGCCACAGAGCAGGATTGGTCTCCAGTTCTGAGGGAGGAATCAGAATAGACTGGTGTCCTGAATAAACGCTGTAAAGACACAAGATTTGTTATGGAATGCTAAACGCTGCTGGATGAATCATGTAATATCTTACAGTGCTTTAGTGTCCAGTAGTTTAACATGAAGTTTAACTCTGTTGTTTGCTATACCTTCAGAGTCTATGAGGAATCACGAGGAATGCAGGCAGAACATACACTAATTTTACCCAAAATGCCTGTGGACTTTCCTGTTAGAACTGTACCGAGGAGAGCAAAATAGCTCAGTTATTAATGGTGCTCATAAACAGCATTATAATATCAACAAAAATTATGTGTTGCTGACAAATAATTAAGATTGAGTAATTATAATTTTAAGATATCTTGATTAAAAGAGTACTTGATTGCTTAATATGGAAATAAACTCTCTCCTGCTGAGGCAAGCAAGAGGTTTGCAATAATTTTTAAGGGAGTAAACCTGGCCCCAACTTAACAATCCTTGTGGCTTTAAGTTTCCTCTGTGAAAGTCTTACGAACTTTTAAAACCCAAATATACATCTCTTGTTTATTGAATATCCAGTGAGTATAAGTCTTGAGAAAAGACAATTATCTGGGTCTCTGAAGGAAACAATTATGTCAGAGCTAATTTCTCCAGTACCCAAGATTCTTCCCAAAGGAAAGAAATATTCCCAATTTGATGTCTTTATTTCCCATGGGTCCTACGTTGTTCACTCATCTCAGACACGCAGATTTACCACCAATTTTACAGTTCCCCTCACATCTTGATTTCTGACTTGCAGATCCTTCAAATCAGAATGGTCATAGCATAAACCCCCCAAACCACAGAAGTTCTGAGAAAGGACCTCAGAGATTTATGATGCACACGTAGAAATTAATTTGTGACATGAAAACTCAAAATGCCAGCTTGGTAAAGTAAAGCTGACATTTTCAAATCCAAGTGCCTGAGGTAAGAAAAAAAATGGAACATTATTTTCAGGAATATGAGCATCTCTGTAACATCTGGCATTAGGAAGAAGATACACACCTTTGCAATTCTTGAAGATGGGCTGCTCACACAGCTTCCCCCCTTGGTGAGTGAGTGCCCCCACTCCCCCCACACCCAGACCAGAGTGCTTTCCAAGGCTGTGCAATTTAGAGCAAGGTTTGTGTGACCTGGATATCTTTTCTTGGTATGATAGAGGCACATAAGGTGTACAAGTCAAGGCACAATGGCACTTAATAATCCAAATAGTTTAGGTCTCTGCTGGAGTAGGAGCCAGAGGATGTCATGGAATATGTATGAACTACAGTTCAAATAATTTAATGTATCATAGAGTAAAAATTTTATCTTTGATTGCTTGCCCACATTTAAGCCACTCTTGATGATTCATGACCAGTGACTTGCCACGAAGCGATGTGTTCTCGGATACGGTTGACATAACAACTATTGCACAGGATGGTCAAATGAAGCATTATGCTTTTATGTTGCTTTTATGGAATCAGAACAAAGTATGACTGAGCATGTGCTTTGTAAACATGTGAAAAGAGAGGTTGGCAAAGTTACCCAAGCCTGAAAGGAGTATGCCCTGAGCTCAAGTGACAGATCAAACACAGCTAGGGAGTAGTAACAGTTTTTATTGTAAATATTACTTGACTCTTTCTTTCTCAAGCCAATTCTATTAAGCTTTTCAGAGGAGACCAAAAGACCTTGGTTCTTTGCAAATTTAAGGTCAGGGCCCCACAATCAAGGTGTGTGATCTGTCTGGTAAGTAAATAGTTCTTATGAACAGGAAACTCTAACCACTAGAGTGAGAAGCTGGGATGGCCCCTGATCTGTACAAATGCAGTATACAGAGATTCAGCATCAAACCCCTTCCCCTGTCCCTGAACTAAGCTAGTTGATGCAACCAATAACAGGAGGAAAAAAATCTGTGCAATAATGAACAAGCCACCAGGGGGTCACATGTGAGAGAATTATTACTCAGAACCACACTAAGATCCCTTAAGTGCCACTTATTCAACTAGGCAGAATATCCCAAAAGAAAAAATGAAAAGAACAAACTATCTCTGTACTAAAAAGTGCCCACACAAAGTCCACAGTAACAAGGGAGGAAGAAGCTGCATTGCTTTAAGTAGAACAGAAAATTGATTCCAAGTGCACTTCACCAGGAAATAGTCTAAAATCACAGAATCACAGAATTGTTAAAGAGCTGGAAGGGACCTCTAGAGATCATCTAGTCCAACTCCCCTGCTAAAGCAGGATCCCCTAGAGCACTTTACACAGGACTGCATCCAGGTGGGTTTTGAATATCTCCAAAGATGGAGACTCAACAACCTCTCTGGGCAGCCTGTTTCAGTGCCTTGTCACTCTCATTGAAAATAAGTTTTTTCTTATGTTTAAATGGAACTTCCTATGTTCCAACTTGCACCCATTGCCCCTTGTTCTGACACTGGGAACTACTGAGAAGAGCCTGTCTCCATCTTCCTTGCACCCACCCTTTAGATACTTGTATACATTGATAAGGTCTCCCCTCAGCTTTCTCATCTCCAGGCTAAAGAGTCCCAGCTCTCTCAGCCTTTCCTCATAAGGGAGATGCTTCAATCCCCCAATCATCTTTGTTACTCTCCTCTGGACTCTCTCCAGTAGCTCCCTGTCTCTCTTGAACTGGGGAGCCCAGAACTGAATGCAGTATTCCAGCTGTGGCCTCACCAAGGCACAGTAGAGTGGGAGAATGACCTCCCTCAACCTACTGGCCATGCTCTCCTTTATGCAACCCAGGATTCCGTTGGCCTTCTTGGCAACAAGGGCACACTGCTGGCTCATGGATAATATACTGTCTATCAGGACTCCAAGATCCTTCTCCGAACTACTTTCCAGCAGGTCCACCCCTAACCTACATTGGTGCTTGAGGTTCTTCCTTCCCAGGTGCAGGATCCTACACTTGCTCTTATTGAACCTCATGAGGTTCTTCTCTGCCCAACTGTTCAGCCCATCCGGGTCACACTGAATGGCAGCAAAGGCCTCTGGAGTGTCACCCACCCCTCCCAGTTTGTATCATCATGGTGATGATAGAAAAATGGTGGAATTTGTGAATAAAAATCTAAACCAAAGACAAATCTTTTTCCCTTCAGCATCATTATAGATTGGGGGTTAACTACCTCCATATTTTGATCAATTTATCCTGGAAAAGTAAAAAAGATACTTTTGCATGAGCTTAACCTCCCACCAACAGCCATACAGCAAACCATGAGGATTTGGATGCAAAACAACCCCATCTTCTCCAGATTGAGGGAAACTAACACTCTTCTGATGATACTTTCCCTAAAAAAATCACTCTGATTAGACAGAAATAAAAGATATAGCTAGTACCTTTTCTGAGTTTTCTAATCCCTCAGAAATACTGAGGAGTTCAGAGTTAAACTGCAGAGTAGCAGGAAGTATCTAGCAGGAAGGAAACTTTCTGTGGTGGAGAACCTCAGATGTGTGTGGCTCCTGTCTAAAGTACATAAACCTATGGAAAGATGATACCACACCTGGAAACTTGGTGACCAACACAGGCTTTGCTTACCAAGTTGTGGTTTAATCATCCGTGCATATAATCTGATCTGCTAGAGCAGCTGGTGGAGCTGGGAGAAGAACTACAAAGACATATTTCTGGGGTGAATGTGCCAATTCCAAAGCTGAAGTGGTTTATGAAGCACTCGGCCACCACGATGTCAGCCATAACTTGACTCACCTCCCTGAATAATTCTCAGAAACATTATGCAGATTTTGTGAATCACTCCAAGCAACAAAATGTTCCTCACAGCCACATATCCTTGCAAATTCCCAGACTTTATACTTAACCTCTGAGAAGCTGTGTCACCAATGCTCTGGTGGAAAGAAGCTGACAAAAAAAAGATACTCCCTTTTATAGCTGGTTGAAACATTTCTACCACTTTGGTAGTTTCACATCACTGTGAGATGTTAGAGGGTGTTTGCTTAGTATGGATGCCAACAATCAAGCAGAGGACTATGCACTTGAACTGATTGCAGCTGGGGAAGGCTGCTGTGGAGATGCTGGACAAAGCTAGATATGGATAGATACACGAATGCTGCCTCTAGGTAATTCTAGGTATGGTAGAGATGTTTGGAAGGTACATCTAGGTATGGAACATTCTAGATATGGTAGAGTGAATCCTGAAACTGAGGCACCAAACAAACAGTTCCATCTCAACTTGAAACACAACAGTCATCAAGATACAGTTAAACTGTCAGCTTTGCTATTCTATTACTGGAAGTAACAGAATCATGGTGAACACTGTGGCATCAGGGGCATCGGATGAGATATTAGGAAAAGTTGGGGGTTTAAATATAAAAATGTGGAAGGTAAAACTACCATTCTGAAATTGAAACAATATATTATATACTGGAATAGGCAAGATAATTTAGATTTGTAAATACTGGGAGGGAAATGAAGCAAGATTGTTTCTTCCACTACTGTAGAAATCTGTTGTCACAAAAGCAACTCTGTCTCCTGATATAAGTCTTGTAACAGGAGTACACAAAGTGCAGAACTGCAGAGACTGACAGACCTGGACATCTGTTTGTAAGTCTCCACCATTTTTAGAAAATGTAAAAGCAGTGGACAAAGAAGACGACGAAATAGGAGAGTGGCTATAGTGCATCCCTGCATCATCTTGTTACTTTTGGGATGTAGATGCAGAGTGAAATGCAGTGGTAGCTGAGGTGGGAGATCATCTTTTAGAAATGCTGTCTTCTTTTACAGAGCAATCTGGGGGAAAAAAGAAGTATTCACATGGTGGACAAAGCCCTGGATTTTGGCATTAAGTGAAGAGCCTTGTCTGCCTGCTTTAAGCAAGGGCTGCCCAAGGACAGGAATACTCCAGTTACATGCACCAGGATGTATTTTGGTATGACGGCGCCATCTGATCACAACACCAGTTTCACAGCCTGGCAGGCTGTTTTGGCAGCATATGGAGACACCTGGAAGGACATCTTGGCAATTAACTCTTCCACTGAATCAAAGATTTACCCCGTGTTGTGCTGAGGCAAACTGACAGTGAAGTCTGAGGTTCTATTATAGCTCCAGATATTTCAGCAAGGCAATAAATACTGACAAATGGCAACTGCAATTTGCAATTGCATTCTGGCAGGCTACTGACCTGCCACTGCCCCTGCTTCTGGTGTCCTCAGGTGATACGAGCTGCTTTCCTGCCTAACTACAGGAGGCAAGTAGATACTGTTGAGTCTTTTAAGTACATGTATTTAGTTTCTCCATTTCTGCAGATGATACTTGGCATTTGGTGATGAGGGACAGTTATGGGAATCAGGCATTTGGTAGAGCTCAAAATAACTAAGTTGCCATGCCCTGTGAAGAGTCTGCACGCTGAGGGAACCTGCATGGGCCTGAGCAAAAGCCTTCATAATCATCTGGACCAGGGCTTGCAGGAAGGCCGGTACAGGCCACAGAGGAGAATGTTTGGATATATGTCTGACCCAGGCTTCGTAGGACTTGGGCTAAAATTAAATCTTGGTTCTCCGGAAGACCTCTTATGTGCACAAAAAAGGAGCTTTTTGAGATCAAGTAAAGGACCTCTCACCACCTGCAGAGTCCGAGGATCGGCAGCTGGCATACAGTGCACTAACAGCATGACTGCACAGGGAAAGCAGGTAAGCAATCAGTACTGAAGAGACAGAGTTATCTCACAAAGAAGTTCAACTAATATACAGCAAAAGGGATCAGTGTGTAGGGCATGCAGATTTCCCCAGAAAGGAAAAGGTCTCACCCATAAATCTTCATAGCCTTCTGGTGCTTAGAATAGGTCTGGTCTTTACAACTTCCACATCACATACTGGGAGCTGGTGAGAGTGGTGCTCACTCAGCACTCTGCTTTAACTCAAGCCTTGGCCTTGGTATGCCAAACAGATACCCGTAAGTCTGTGGTTAAAACTGAAATGCCAGTATCTTGTCCTTGTGGTGCCTGCTGCACCTGCTGTGACTATGCTGTCTGCCCAGGCTGAGAGCCAGAGGTTAACTGGAACTTCTTGTGCCTGGCATGCCTTCCAAAGGCTTTAACCTCCCCCTTTCAGAGATGTATTTCAGCAACCTCTGAGCCTCACAAGGGAAGCTTTCTAACATGGCTCCTGGGCACTTCTGAACTGATGTGTAACTTCTCACTGGGGGTTGTGTTGTTGACTGCTCCTGGGCACAAGCAGCATCAGGAGTGGGACTCATTCAGTGACTTGGTGGAATTTGGGGTGCTCGGGGTCATTTCAACACACAGTCCCTCTATCTAAATACTTAAAGCAGGTGAGGAAGTTTTAAAAATTGGCTACGCTCATATCCTTCATTTTCCATGTCAGAATTATCCTTTTCTGATGTGGCATTTAGGCTTCTTTATGGAGTATTGCCTTTATTTTGCAATAAATGGGCTAGAAATCGGGTGAAATGCTCCTGCCTGCCAGGCATCTTCAAGTTAGCCTAAAAAACCTAACAATAGCTAATGAGTCCTAGCACAATGAAGTCTTTCATAATGCAGTTCTCATGTTAATGCTGCAATTCCTTGCTTACTTCTTGCACTGTTCCACCTGTCTGCTTAACAATAAACCTTGCAATAAACTCTTAGTCTCTTGCTGCAGAAGCTACGCAGCAGCACCACTGGGGTCCTGCTTCAGCATGTGGCTATGGAACAGAATCATAGAATCATAGAATCCTAGGGGTTGGAAGGGACCTCGAAAGATCATCTAGTCCAACCCCCCCTGCCAGAGCAGGGTCACCTAGAGCACATCACATAGGAACGCATCCAGGTGGGTTTTGAATGTCTCCAGTGAAGGAGACTCCACAACCTCCCTGGGCAGCCTGTTCCAGTGCTCTGTCACTCTCACAGTAAAGAAGTTTTTTCTGATATTCACCTTGAACCTCCTATGCTCCAATTTACACCCATTACCCCTTGTCCTATCACTGGTCATCACTGAGAAGAGCCTAACTCCATCTCCCTGACACTCACCCCTTACATATTTGTAAACATTGATGATGTCACCCCTCAGCCTCCTTTTTTCCAAGCTAAAGAGACCCAGCTCCCTCAGCCTTTCCTCATAAGGGAGATGTTCCACTCCCTTAAACAGAGACAGCAGGAGCAGGACAGGAGAAAGCCACTTCACTGCACCTTACCTGGAGAGCCTTCCCAGAACCATTTTATAGCACCCACGCTATTTGTTATCTGGCCACTGTGGGCTGGAAAGTTTAGTTCCTCTGATCCAGTCTGAATCTTGCTGACTTGCATTATTATTACAATCTCAATTTCTGATAATATCTATGCAATTTATTTAAAACTATAAATGTACTTAATTTTAATTTCAGCAGGGATAATTCTACCTCACAGTAATAAAAGAAGAAATGCAATATGGGTTGGCCTAGCTGGGCTAAAATTTTATTGCATCACCCAGCAACTATCATTTAGGTAAATCCTCACTAATGAACTGTAGAACGTTGTTTTCTGCCCCACAGTGGGCAGCATTAAGATAGGGCCATCTTAATTTCAGGAAGCATTTTGAACAAGGGGATTCAGTATTAATATTTTTTACATTGGAAGACACCTTTAATGCTTTTTTTCTTTTAAATAATGTAATATATTTTAAAATCTAATGCAACGCAAGTCAGAATAGTAGCATCACTCTCTTGGGATGGGTAAATGAGATTATTAAAGAGAAAAAAGCAATAATAATGTATTATTTTATTAAGTCATTAATAAGGACCTGTTAAAATTAGGAAGTTGGGGTTTGTGAACTCACATGGGGCTGATGAGTGCCGCCACACCCAGGATGTTCAACAACAAAGGTTCCAAGGAAACCCTGCTGGAGCATGCAGCCAGTTCAGTGGGAAGGTGGTAAATCCCTTTTTTTTTTTTTTTTTAAAATGTATTGCTCTGCTTTGCAAGGTTTCTTTTCTTTATTATTTTATACCATTTAGGCCATAAAATAATAAACTTTTTAAAACGAAAACTTTGCAAAACTATGCAATATATTCCAAACTTACCAAAGGGCTGGCTCCATGCTCCAGCAGCTTTCCTAAGTAGCTTTGACCTCACAGAATGGGGCATTCTGGGGCACCGCAGGGGAGCAGGCCAGCACAACATCTAAGAACCTACAACGGGGATAAAAGGTTAGTTCTTCTTTAATTCCTTAGTCAATGCCTCCTTTGGTCTAGTTAATAAAGGGATTAAAATGTACTTGTCATCTTAACTGCACCCAGCACAGAAGGTTGCTTTGTCTTCCTGCTGTGCTCCTACAATGAAGAGTTCCTATTTATCTCTCAAACTCCCTAGCTGATCAAAAATTGAAGATCGAAGTTAATTTCCATATACTGTTAGAGGTATTAATTTAGTTCATGACAGTGGTGACAGACAAGCACAACTTTGAAGTGGAATCCTCTGAGGTAGAAATCTGGGCTATAAAATGTTGTTGAGTATTTGGGTATGCTAAATTACAAAGAGTAAAATGCAAGGTTGCAAAGTTTAAGTTATTAGGAATAAGAGTCTAGGAATTTCCAGGATGTATTTTTTGTTATCACATCAAATAATACTAATTTCTAAAATAGAAATGAAACAGAAATTAAGTGTGTAAGTGGAATTAGTGAAGCTGTATCTGATGTCAGCTTTCTCTAACTGACAGTTGCATCACAGGCAGTCTCCAGTTTTTCTGGTTTTATAGGAGCAGGAGATCAGTGGCAAAGAAGAGATCGACATAAGAGATTAACCATCATTCATAAGATTAGAGTGTTGCTGGCCTGATCTCAGTTTCTTCAACTCCCTCATTTCCTTTCTCTTCTTTGAAAATACTATAAAATTTTCTATTCCTTCTCTAAGCCACAGAGGGCCACAGACCTTGACTGCTTTCCCCAAAAGGCTTGCTGCCTTAATCTCCTCCTAAAAGGCTGAATATTTTCAGCACTGGGAAGGATCTCTTATCTGTTGCAAGTATGGTTCTGGAAGAAACAAATATTTCTGTATTCTGGAGAGTCATGTACACCACAATTACTTAGGTTTTGGACAGGTCAACATTTATCACTATTTTATGGCTCTATCATGACGTTGCACAGAAGTTATTCTTGGATGTCCCAGCATTATCCCATCCCATAATACACTTCTTAGCTGAATTCTCCTATGGTGCTCTACAGTCCTTCCCTGGTCTCATGGAATGCACCATGGCAGATCTACCTTAGCCCTCAGCAGAGCAAAGGCCTAACAGTGTTGACATCAGGGCATGCTATATAAGAAATATTCAACTGACTTAAAAAAAAAATCAATATAAAAAAAAAATCAATATTTAAAAATATATCTTGAACAGAGTGATTTAAGTAAAATCTCAACATATCTGAAAGGTTTTCTGAAGGTTTTTGTAGCCTCAATATTTTTATTTTTGTGTTGGGGAAATAAGCTGTTGGAAAAAAAAGATTTTTCAAAACAAAGAAATACCTAATCCCTGTGTAAATTCTGAAATAATATAAAGGCAAGTATTGTTTAAATCAAGCAAGACCTATCAAGAGTGAAAAAAATAATCCTGTTAATCTTTGGCCATTTTAATATTTAATGACAAATACTTTAAAAGGTCAACAAAACAGGCCAATAGCCTATTTTTCAATAAACAATACTTGCTGAAAACAATTTGTTCCAGTTGTTATCAAATAATGCTTCCTCCAGGTATTTAGTAAATTGGTAAAAGGTTTATCCAAAGTATTTGAGGCCCTGGATTATCTTCATTTTAGTAACTAAAAACAGCAGCACTGCTAACACTGAAGAACTTGCTACGGAGGGACTACTGTGACTCAAAGGTATCTTCATAAAAATGTCCTCCATTAACACTCCCATATCTTTCCCTTTGCCTCTGATCAACCCAGCTGAATTAAAATAAATAAATAAAATAAAATATAAAAGAAACTGCTTTCAGCTCTGAGCTGTAACTTCCCTGGAGTGTAGAGACAGAATTGTTAAATTTCTAAAATTCTTATAAATGAAAAAAGCTGATTCACATTTCACAAGAAATGTTTTTGTTGGGTTTTTTTTGATAGCTTCACTATTGCCATAGAAGTATCCTTCTGCAAGACAACACACTTCCATGTCTCTGCAAAAATCACATCTGTAAGTCCCACAAATGAGGAAGTCCCAAATATCTACTCCTGCTTTCAGATTAGAGAATGAAAAAGAGGACACCAGGAAACCACTTCCTTAAGGTAACATTGGTAGAGTGCTGCTTTCATCAAAGAAAACCAGCTGGACTCTGCAGAGACAGCAGGAAGCAGAAGGTCAATGAGCAGCCATGTTGATGCTCTGCATTCCAAAGTCCAAAGACCTACAGCCATGCCCTGCTCGAACAAAGCGTATTTCCATACAGCACTCCCCATATAGCTTCCAGCAATTCCAATTGCCTATGTCAGACCCAGAGGTATTGTCTGTTCTTCCCATCCTTTTATCACTCACATAATCCCATTTGTTGTGTTAGAGGACAATGGAAATGGTATTTCAAAAGGTTGAGGAGAAACCTCACCTGCAGAGGCACCAGAGGACAAACCCAAGTCCACAGTAGGGGTCCAAGCAGATTGCGACTTCTCTGGAGGGATAAAGTTCACACTGCAGCTTAATAGAACGACAAAAGGCACTAGTGGCTGCATGAGACATCTGAAAGACAACAGCAAAGTAATTAAAATGATCAATTATGTCATTCAGAAGGCTCATTCCCAAACGCTGCCAAGTGCTTAAATCAGCTACAGGATAAAGAAAACAAATAAATATTGACTTTGTGCTCAGTGTAAACACACATGTAATTTATGTCTAAGAAAACACAATTTTCCTTCAAGAGGGCATCCAAGTAACCGTGAAAGGGGACGGGAGACAGAATGACTGATAAGTTTGAAGTGATTTAGGGAGAAAGCTGTGAGTGGTTTGAAGATGTGCTCCAAGCTGTATTGCAAAGCTAATGATAACAAGCTGAACTTTCTAGAAGAACAATGGAATGAATGACTGCAGGATCTAAATTAAGTATTCTGTTCATCATCAGTAACCCATTTCTAAGTACATACTTCTTATTACAATTTAAAAAAATGTTAATACACTTTTTAAATTGAAGAGGATTTTGCATGCAAAACAGTACTAAGGACCTAATCATTCAGCAATAAAGACCCCAAATAAACTTAGTAAAGGTTCTGTAAAATGTCTTCATGTTATCCAGCTCCTAATTGAGAAATAGGCTCTTAAAATCTTCATAAGAAAGCTCTCAGAGATAAAACAAATAGATAGTACAAACAAAAAACCAAACCAGATCAAAAGTAAATGGTTTGGTTTTTTTTGGTCTAGTGTTAGGATGTTTCCCACTCTCACACATCCTGGATTAGAAGTTCTAACTTGGACACAGAATTACATCTTTTAATCTTTGTCCTCTCTGTTACTAACAAGAAAGATCAAAAAGGTGTCCACATGGTGATCATCTGCAGTTTAGAGAGATTCATTCTACTCTAGCTGAATCGAGACCAGTTTTTCACACAGGATTTAACTGAACTCTATAGGTCAAGAACTGGTGTTATTCTGTGACTTTTTACACCATGCTGGGTACAAGCTGTTTAGAAAGTTGAGAGTAAAAGTGTTTGGAATCTAATATTTCCAAAGTGATTACAAAACATTGATCAACTTTTCAGAAGCCCTGTAAGTTGTTTGGCCATTTTTTCACTTCAGCACCACTGAGTTACCAATATAAGCCTTGTGGCCTCTTATGATCCTTATATAAATTAATTAATCAATTGTGATGGTCTAGTAGATGGCAACGGATGATATAAACCTGCTGAGTCAGTGATCTGGAGGCTTTGTGACCCAGATATCAGAAGCTAATAAAGAATTCCTTGACAGAGGTATCTGGATTTTTTTTTAGCCACATTAAGAGAAGACTTGCCCTGCCTTTCACTATCTTTCAAACTCTCCAAATACTGACTTTGCATAATTAGTAGTCATTTCTGCAAGTCTGATAAGGCAGAATTCAGATCTCATTTAATACGGATGACTGCATCTGAAACAATAATTTAAGGCTCCCTTTAGAAGAAATGAAGACTCGTGACATTCACCCAATTAAAAAATAGATGTTTTAGTAAGTCAGACAAATTACACACTAAAAGTCTCTGCTTCTCTCTGTTGATTATTGAGGAGCCCAATGACTAGTCCACTTCTGTAGGCACTGTAGCTATTTAAAGTTGGATGAAATGAATTGTTTAGGAGTGTCCAACATGTGAACCTCAGCCAGCTCAGCCATCAGTCAACCCTAGGCTGCTCATGCCAGTACTCTGTGCTTCAAATTCTCCATCTGCAAACTGGGAAAAGGATGCTTTCTTTGCTTATAAAGTATGCTGACAGTTCTGAAAATAGATGGATGATACCAAAGAGTATGAGGAATTCAATTCAGGCTGTAAGTGTGATACATCAGCAGAGACTGCTGAAGTAATCATAATCCTTGGATACGCAACAGATAGGAGTAAAGAAGTAATAGTTAAGAACAACAGAGTGATTTTACCTCTGCCTGCCTCTTGGTGAAACCAACACTGGAATAATACCTAAGTCAGCAGCTAGGTAAAACAGCTTTGATGAACTGTGGCTAGAAGGTTGGAGAAAACAGCAGAACAGAGATTTAAAGAGCTCAGGAAGTCTGAGGGTATCAAGCAAATCCATCAATGAATTTTGTGCTGCTTACTGTAGTACTGTACCAGCTGAATATACCAGAGACAACAGCAGTTCCCTCAGTTGCATGGAGGACATTGAAAACCAATGGCCAGCAGTTCAGTTGCAGTAAGGAGGAAACAATTTCCTTCATAAGATGGAAATTATAGATACGTCAGTTGAAAAATGCTTCAGGCAGACAAGCTAGTGGGCTATCCACCCGGGTACTGAAATGAAATTTTATTCTGAGGAGCAGAAGGGCTAAACTTGCCACACACACACACACCACAGTGAGTACAGAAGAACTAATGTTAATGGAATTAAATAATAACTGCAAGGGAGGAAGCAATTCAATTTCTATTACCAAAAATCAAGAAGAGTTACAAATCAGGAGCGATGCACCACCTGCCAGCCAGGCATGATAGAAGGAATGCCAGCTTTAAGAAGAAGTCCCTACCTTTACCCCTGCTAGCATGCCAGTTGTGGAGACACTGAAGTCAAGGTAAGCAAGCGTTTCAGGGTTAGAAGGTTTGTAGATCTGTGCAGGCCGCTTCTTTGGCAAATCATCTAGTGAAAATTGAGAGAGAAAACGTGTGTATCTTACTCCTGTGACAGACAGACCTCTGAGTGCTTGACAAATGCCATGATAAAAGAAGATACAGAGGTCCCCTGTCCTTAGTACTCACCTGTATCTAGTACTGGAGGCCATGTTCTGACATCCACCGCTGCTGCCGCCTCTCGCGACCGTAACAATTTACATATTAGTTGTGTTGTCATTAAGCAGGCAGAGCGGCTCACCTAGGAATTTAAGAAATAAGTAATAACACAATGGGTACTGATTAATTCTCCCGTGAAAATGAGCAAGACCATGATTTATTTTTCTGCCAGAACAGGACACAGGTATATTAGTCTTATGTTTTCCAGTCAGGAGGTGGAAAGATGCACAAAAAATGCAGCTCACAGAGCAGTGTCATGCGAGTTTTACAAATTACATTAAAATTGCACTTTGAGAAGGGTATTGTAATGAAATTAAAGGCATCTTAATAGCCAGAATGTGACTTTTCTAACACATTACATCAGTTATCAACCTAGAATGCCAGTACAGAAGACTTGGACCAGAACATTTCCTATGTGATCTTAATATATCTTGGCTTATAAAAAATATTTTCACATAAACCAAAACCTAGCTTGACATTTATATGAATAATTTTACTATCTGAAGTCAATTTTATATTAGCCATATATTTCCAAATCCTGTGCTAGTGATAAACCCCCGGGAACTCTTCTGATATTGGCAGAAGTAGCTCTAGACCAGGAACTGTGCAAGTGGCACTAAGAAATGAAATGGTGAGTTTACTAAAAACATCATCTGCATTGGATTTTAGATGACACATGCTGAAGATACCCTCCTTTTAGATTTGCTATTTTAAAAAACGTGTAAGTAACAAGTACAAGAATATTTCTCACTGATTATAAAAATTAATATATTTAAGGATCTATTCAGATAAACATAAATATGAATATTGCTAATCACTGAGGACAGTACAGAGGAAAAGCTGAAGAGGCAGCATCATTCTTCTGTTCCTTAAACTTGAAGAATGTGTGCAGATATACCTAAGAGAATTTATTTTTTTAAGGAATCTGAGACATTTCATTGCACAGTGAATTTCCACTGTTTAACCTAAGGAAATCAGTACAGTAATCTCCTGGAGGCCAACTATATAGGTCAACTTGAGAGAGCACATGAAGAAATTTAGAGCATACAAGCACTTACCCAAGCTCTACTTCTTCTAACCCTATCATTTCCCTGTATGAACAATCTAAATATTCCAAGCTGAAAGTGAAGACAAGTAAAGCCACTGCAGTATCCCTCAATCCAATCATGTCATGACAAGGCAAGGTAATTCTTACATAGCTCATCTGAATCTATGAAAATCTTGATTTGAGACACAGTGAAGCCAGGAAAAAAAAAGGAATTTCAAGAGTTGGTGGTTACTAGCCCTCTCAGGAATTATATTATATGGAAAATGAGGAGGTTCATTAAAATACAGAATGTCCATGCCTGGAGAACAGCAAGTCAGAGTTAAGCATGTAGGGATGGTGGGAAGGAGAAAGAAGGCATCGTAGCTACTGGTTAACAACTGCTTGAGATTGGGCTCAATAATGTTCAGTTATATTTTACTACTACCAGTTCATCACCAAAACACAATTACACAGGACAAATTTTGCTCAGAAGTCATTCTTACTGACTTCAAAAGGTGCTGTGTAGACATACAGCATGACAGAGCAGGCTTTGACCCCATCACACCAGGAAATTTGTATGATTGCATTGGCAATGAAGCAACAGTCTCAGTATTTTTATTTCTACAAGGTAATCCCTCTCCAAAATGAAAGAATATCTTGTGTAAAAAAGTTGAAAAGCTTTTAAGTCCAGCTGGCATTAATATGGCTAGTAAATTTCAACATTTTATTTAAAGTTAGTCTATTGGAGGGACAATGATTAAAAGCCAGCTTAGAGCTGTCCTAGTTTTTCATCATGAAACCAAACAGATGTAGTTTGGCTATTAAACATCAAAGGAAAAAAAAAATAGCACATTTTACATCACTTCTATAATTTTAACAACTGATGTTTAAAAACTGTGAGTGCCAAAATAATAAATAATGAGAACGTTGAAGACAATAGAACAGTTTCTAATACCTCTACTGATAACTTCATGGCATCTGATGCCATCAGGAAAGCCACATACTGTAACTATCTGTAGTACTTATTACTTGAAAATATCAACATTAATTAGAAATGTTAAAATCACATTTGCTTCAACTTGTCTTTTCAGAGACTCAGAATTCCACTCAATAGATTAGAAACTGCCAGATGCAAAAGGCTTTCTCTGCAGCCACTTTGTTCCTCTAAGTAACAAGCATGAAGTAGTTATTTATGTGCAGCAAGGACTAAAGATGATTAGATAAAGCCAAAATACCAAAAGAAAGCACTGAATGAAAAAGCCTGAGTAACACTTCTCTGGATGAAACATAATACCAACCAATGTCATAGAATCATAGAATAGTTTGGGTTGGAAGGGACCTAGAAGATCATCTAGTTCCAACTCCCCTGCAAGGGCAGGGACACCTCCCACTAGACCAGGTTCCTCAAAGCCCTGTCCAACCTGGCCTTGAACACCTCCAGGGAGGGGGCATCTACAACATCCCTGGGCAACCTGTTCCAATGCCTCACCATCCTAACAGTAAAGAATTTCTTCCGAACACCTAACCTAAATCTACCCTCTTTCAGTTTAAAACCATTGTCCTATCACTACACACCCTCGTAAAAAAGTCCCTCCCCAGCTTTCCTGTAGCCCCTTCAGGTACTGGAAGGCTGCTATAAGGTCTCCTTGGAGCCTTCTCTTCTCCAGGCTGAATAGCCCCAACTCTCTCAGCCTGTCTTCATAGGACAGGTGCTTCAGCCCTTTGATCATCATCATGGCCCTCCGCCTCTGGACTTGCTCCAAGAGCTCTATGTCCTTCCTATCTTCACAATAGAACTCTGAAATTGCTTCAAACTACAAAAAAAGTACAGAGCTGAGCACAAATCCCATCAGGTCACTAAGATTCTTCCCAACCAACAGTGTCGCAGTGCCAGGTGAGGAATCCTACCATTCTGGGCATATAGCTAAATACAAGACGTGCTTAAAATATATTTCTTCAAAGGAGTAGCATAACTGTGGCAAAATGTGACAATGGAAGTCAGAAGGTTGTGTGCTGCCAAGTGGTGTTGACTTTGCAACACGCTGAAGTCCTGAATCTTTGGAAGGAGTAAAACACCACTCAAGTTACAGTTCCTAAAGACTACACCGACCCATCACCCATGCAATCTATTTGTGCACTTTCAGGTGTCTGCTCACCTCCACAATCATCTTCACTGTAGGTAACGTGGTAGCTATGTTCTGGGGATGTGGAGGTCGAACTGTTATTGGCACACAGCCTGCATACAGGCATCCATAAAATGCAGCAATCAGGTCTATTCCTGCATGAAGAACAAAACAAAGATCCTCCCCTGAAAATCAAATCATTTAATCACAGACACTTATGGCAGCATAAATATTACTTGGAACTCAACTCAGAAGGTTAAATGAGCGACTAAGCCCTTTAACAGACTTCTTTTTCAGCCCCTTGTCAGTATTTGTTCAGCTTCACTGATTCCTTTCAATCGTACTGCTCTTCTGAGCATGAGAAAGCAGAGGAGACACACACAGCTGCAGCCAGATATCATCATTTGGGTGAGCCCCACTTTTATGATCAGGAAGTAACCTGTTAAAAAAGACTGATTTCTACAAATAAATTATCTTCCTAAATCCCAGCAAAGGATGAGGTGGAGTGATGCCTGTTCCTATCAGCTGCAGGAAGAAGGTTTCATTAACTGGAGGTTTCATTAACTACCATCTTTCTCGTGTCATTTTTAACCTCAGATATGCAGCTTTGACTTACCTACCTGAAATTTTACAGTAAAAAAAAAAAAGTAATGATTTTGAAGTACTGCTTCTAACACAGAATCGGGTCTTGTTCTATATAAATATTGACTACAGGGGACAGACTGTGGTCAGCACACTCCAGGCTATCTAAAGCCTGAACAGACAACAGCAGAAGGAGCCTTTGAATACTCTTGTTTGATTGCTCCCTGGCGCTGTACATAGGCTGTGATGAGACAACAATGGGGGCTCTTATTCTTTCAGTGGAAAAGGATCTGCAGTACTGGTAGGTTATTGTTTCTTCAATAAAATGTTTTATTCATGAGACGTCAAATACAGAAAATAAAAGCTTAAGTTTAAAATAGTAGTCTTCTTTTGTGGAAAAGATTTTCCCATATTAACCATTGAGATGTTATTCCTATAAACTACAAAGATTTAACCAGTATCTTGAAGCCTTTACGAAGCAAATATCACAATACACACCTTAAATCAGACTGTTTATTTGACCAACACACATGAAATGCTAAGGATAAAAGAGCAGCACTAGATCAGAAATCATTTCAAGCAAATGTCAAACATGGTACCAGTTAACCCAAGCTTAAAAGCCCTTATGTCAAAGGATAAAAATCCAAGCCACAGAGAGCTGCCTGGGTTAAAGATCTATATAGAAAATAGTCATTATAATTTGGTATTTATTAATCATATGCTTTTTGTTCCTCATATTTCTACTCTAAAAAAGTGTGGGTTACTTCCTAGGTATTGCTGCTTTGCCCTCATGAAACACACCACTTTCAAGAGGGAATTCAACAGGTGAATTGAAGAAAACTCAGCAGATGGAATATTTCAGCAGAACAGTGTGCTCATAAAATAGTGTATTTCCAGCAAATTAAAAGAAAAGCAGTAATTAAATTTGACTGCTTGTAAGAGACAGGTTTTAAAAACACAGGTTAATCTTCATCTGAACCTAAAGAAATAACATCTGTGCACACATGCAAAGAGAAATTATTTTCAGTATGTTTGACTAAGTTTAAAGAAATGTACCTAAGGCAAATACTTTGTGTTTTGCCAATTAGCATGGTTTACAGGTTGGTAACACCACCAATGCAGCACAGCTCTAAAGGATCTTGATAAACTTTCAGGACTACCAAAGTGCTGAACACAGGAGTTCTTTACCTGGAGGGTAAACCAAAGCCACATGGTCTCCATCTTGTAAATGTCCCCTTTCCATCAACATGACAGCTATCTTCTCAGCTCGTTTATGTAGCTGGACACATGTTAGTGAGTTGGCTATTGTTCCCTGCACAGGAAGAAGGATGAATGTCAGAGTAGAAAATGCAATGTGCTGAAACTCTGTTTTCCTCTGCACCTTAGAAGTTACTGGATGAGCTACAACCACAGTATGTTATGCAACCAACTTAAATACAGAAACCTTCAGCCTTATGACAAACTGCAGTTGTAAGGAAAAAAGATGTTTGTAAAGCAGAGGAAAAGTCTCTGTTTCTTTTTCTGGACCTTCAGTCCTCAACAGTGTACTCAAGAGAGTACAGTAGTATGCTAATACCCTGTCCATGTAGCGTCCACTTCCCTTGCTGCACAGGCAGAATTCCTGCTACAGCCAGGAAAGTGCCTTTATGGTCTCTGCAGCAATGTGGAAAATCTGTGGAGAGCAATCCTGAAAATTGCACTTCGTTGTCTACACGCTGGAGTGAAGCCAAATGGCACAGCAGAAATACATTAAAAGACAAGAGACATAAGACACAGGAGAAAACAATACTTAGTGACAGGGAAAAGAATTAGTCTGGAGGAAAAGCTAAGCACATGCATATAAATGAAAGAGAGAAGAAAGGCTGTTATTGATTTTGAGAAACTGGTCAGCATGAAAAAAAAAGGGGAAGTGACAATATGATACAGACTTTGGCTTTTTGAAGCACTTCAGTTAGTGCTAACCCAAAATTATCAAACAAATGTTTTAAATTGGATGAGTGTTACCGTGCTTGCATTTCCTAAATATATAGGTGTGCATATATGCACACAAGCAAATACACATTTAGAGACAGATACCTAACTGTATCACAAAATTCACCACCACAGCTGACGCTTCAGAAAAGTCTAAAAATGAACATGCAGGACAGACTGATGGTGCCTAGAGCTGGTCTGGCCAGGTCTGGGCTGAGATAAAGGGACAGGGCAGTATGGGAAGGGCTGCACCTCTACTTGTGCATCTGTTCTGTGGAAAAAGGGGATTTCAGTCTGCAGTACTGCTATGATATACCTAGCACCTATCACAAGCACTAAGTTCACTTAAAAATAGGGAGTCTGAAAAAATCTGGGGGAAAAAAGGTAAGAATATGGACATATATATATGCACACACTTAAAAAGCAATGTATAAAAAATGCAATGCAATGCCATCAAAAATATCGTATCACTATCCTTATTAAGAGAAAAAACAAGAAGGTCTACTGTTTTAGAGAAATATTTTTAACACTATTTTAACAAGGTAGTGAATAATAAGCATCTGGCCTGATTGCTGGTTTCTATGCACTATAACCATCCCACATGCCACTACAGTATTTATTGACCACAAGCTTGAGAGAGCAGAGAGCAGTTTGATATAGGTCTAGCACTGAAGTAGCGACATGTTACCAGGCATCACATGGCACTTACAAACTTCACTATAAACTGTCAATATGGAGGACAACCTAACTGAAAACAAAAACGACAAATTCAGGGCTTAGCATTCCTATTCACCATCTTCAGCAACCCCACTTACTGAAGGGCACTTCAGGAAATTTTAATGAGTCTTCTGAACAATGCAGAGATCATTTCACTAAGATTCCTCTAAAGACATAGGCAACTATATGAATGATGAACTAGAGATGGCTTCCATCTGTCCAGCCCTAAATATGGCCAAAGTGACCCAAGGTCTGGATGTCCCTGTCACTGTAGACCCGTCAGTAGGAATATGCTTAAACTCTTTTTTCTTCTTTTAAGAAACTGCCTTTCTGCACAGTCATGGGAAGAAGGCCCCTTTACACACCTCATACATCAGAAGCACAAGCCCTGCTGACACAGAAAGGGAAGTGCTGCAAATCATGTAAATTTGTGCAAAACTTGTTTACATTTAAGACTTCTGGCACTTGCTGCACATGAACTATTGGAAATACAATGTTTATATGAAGTGCAGGGAAGGAGAACCCTGCTGCTGGACAAGAATCACTGGCAAGCACCAAGCAATTATTTGCTTTGGGACTTTAACATGAGGTGTCTTGCAGTGTACAGGTGTTGTAATCCTTCATGACACAC
Organism: Hemiprocne comata; assembly: GCA_020745705.1. Classification (NCBI taxonomy): domain Eukaryota; kingdom Metazoa; phylum Chordata; class Aves; order Apodiformes; family Apodidae; genus Hemiprocne; species Hemiprocne comata. The sequence continues at coordinate 11,573,842 of CM036587.1, forward strand.
ACTAGAAACAATGCACTGTGCTAATTTTGAAGTATTCCAAATTCTCAGAAAGCTTGTGTTACAGGAAAACACTAATCTCAGTGGATTTGTATTAGTCATTCATTGCAAGATGCCTGGATGTTTTAGAACAAAGTGTACAGACAATGTGCAAGGAAGATAAAAAGGGGAAAAGTTACACACAGAACTAAAATTCAAGATGGGTAATAAAACTTGCTCTGGCTAAACACCACCAAACCTGCCACTCCTTTCCATAAAACATCAAATCTCTCCATAAAGCATTGTATCTCTCAAACAAATTTCCTATGATAAGATATCCCATGTTGAGAATTGTGGAGAAACTGTATTTCAAAATTCAACTACTTTTCACTTCTATGGAATGATAAATTGTTTTGTTTATCCTTGTTTTGCACATTGTGTCCTTCTCTCCTACTGTTTGAACCCTTCTGCCAGCATGGGAAGTCTGGCTTTATTTAGAGCTCAAAAGCAAACAGGCTGTGTGGAGGAGATGGGACAGTACGTATCACTGTCTCTTTGTTCCTAACTTACAGGACAGAATGATGCACTATTTTAATGGTATAATATTCAATCTTTAAACAGTATTCCTTCTCAAGTTTTCTACTTTGCTACAGACAGCTACATCACTATTTCACCATTATCCATCAAGTTGAAAACGTTCCCGTAACATTAGCTATTTATCTGAATGTTAAAAAGGTCATTTAATGACTTATTTGTAGCCTAAAACCTAACTTTAGCACCAGCACTTTAATATGTGCTGGGGAAGCGTATCCTGTAAATACAGAAAGTGGTCACTTAACAGAGGTTCATAAATTACTGGAGGTTTAAGAACCCATCCAAGCTGTGTACGAACCACATGGGCTGAGACAACACCAGCTACTCCAGATGGCCCAGGGGGATAGCAGGCCCCTCCAGGCCCCTCCTCTCCTGGAGACCCTTACACACTCTCTGTTTCCCAGTTTTGACAGATTGGCCTAGATGCACTGTGATGGCATGGCTTAAAATCAGAATTTAATTCTCTGTAGTGGTCTCGGGAATTACTAGTTTGTCATCTACAATCATCTAGGAAGTCTGTAATCACCAACTCTTAGTAAAGCCAAGTTCTGTACCATATGACATTAATTTTGGTAAGCAATGAAATGCTGTGCCCGGCTGGTACCCCATGTAGGCTATGCAGAGAGATTTATTAGTGATCCTTTGCTGACCTGGTTGGATTCTGGACATACCTCTTCTCTTCACCTCCTTTTCCCATTCTTACACCTCCCCCAGATGGTCCAGTCTCAAAACCAACACTCATTTTTTTATTTAGGGAAAATGCTTTGGTTTTGCCAAGCCTGTGCTTTTCAAGTTGGAAATCAAGACAGTGAGCAGTATTAAATACTACTCTTTGCTATAGGAACAATCAGTATTGAAACAGATTTGCAGTGTCAGCTCACCACCAACTGGGGTGGAAAAAGAAATGGAAAACTGGTGGAAAAAGAAATGAGAAATGTGTAAGGAGCACTCTCTGATACAAAAGCAATCTATATTTTGACAACTGGCAATAGTTATTCTCCTTTCCTTTCTGCCTCAGTGAACATTAAATGTAACAGCTGAGTATTAATGGGAAAAGAAACAGAAAGGTTGCCTCCAGCCACAGCAGAAGCAGGTTCAGCTGAAATACCAGTGTGCCATTTCCCACACCGCAGCTGGTCAGAGCAGTGGCCCGAGCTTCTTACCCTGCAGTTGAGTAGAGTGTAAAGCACGTGATCAGGAGTGGTCTGAGCTCTCCACTGCAACACTTCTGAGAGGAAAAGGAACTAAAAGCAAGCAGAGTAATAGTCATGACACTAAACAACTTATTGGGTTTAAAAACCAGGCAACTATTTTTGCTAGTTTAGCTGTGTCTTTCTTATTTATATGCTACATTTTACATCAATACCCAGAAGCACTAAACATGAATTAATTCTTTCATCATCACACAGATTTACAGCAAGGTGCTTTTGCATGGTAGCAGTGCCTCTCTAGATGTGAAGCCACTGCTAGGTGTATGATATATTACTACATAATACATTCAAAGCAATAAAACAGTTCTTAGTGATCTCTCTGAATTTAAGCACAATTTTAATTCTTTAGCTTGCTCTCTTTCTCTTACCATAAATATATAAATTATACAGCTTAGAACTTACTAACTTAATTACTCACGTAAGCACCCAAAAGAGCTAATTACAGGATCAAACTAACGACAAATAAGGTCAGGACCATATCTGCAAACAAAATTCCCTGGACTCTACTTGAACTAGTAAAAAATATATAATGGAGGGTGATTTCTGGTAGAAACCCCATTAACACTTTCACCGTGTTTGTTCTCTTGTCCCATGTAAGCCTATAAAAAGAAATCCAGACAAATGAAATGCAGTGATCCCCCCTCACGTCAATTTTATATTTATCTATAAAGGCAGTTATGAAATATGTTAGCTTGAATTAAAAAAATCCATTAACAAATTCTACAATAATAATAATAGTAATAGCTATAGTAATAATAATAATAATGATAATAGTAATAATAATCATCATCATTGTACTGCTAAGTGTCTTGATGCTAACTATCTAACTATAAGCCATATCAGAAAAGTTTAGCTTACCTTTCTGGCTTGGTCATTATCTTCTATTTGCCCCAAATCTCTGCCACTGGCCTGTGCAATTCTTTTTCCAGAGACCAAGTTCCCCACCATCACAGAGGCAGGGCCAATTTCTAGAATAAAGCAGAAATGTGCTAAGTACAATAGAAATTCTTTGTTTGTGGATGAAGATATTTGTTATTTCTTTTGCATTACATGGTATTTTCCTCATTGCTATCCACAACACCAAACCTTGAGCACATCTCTGTTGATACAACTTTGGTTGACGGACCAGAAGCTTTGGAAGATTCATAGGCCTAGGTTCATCCTCTCTCAACATTAAACTGAGGAGTCCATTTAGCATGGGCTCTCAACAGCCCACACATCTTGTCTGCCTTGATATGAGGAATCCTTGGAAAATTCAGCTCCTAATTTAGGCATGTCCATTCAAGTGCCTGAAACCAGATGACATGTATCCAGGGTTTCGGGACAACGTTCCTATTTCTCTCTTCTGCTCTCTGGGCAAAGCTGCATCTGTATTAGCAATTCTGTAATGCTATAGACATGAAGTGACAAGGACTAGGAAGGCAGATGGTGTGTGTGATAAAATATATGCAGGCCCCTTAGCAGAACGTAGAGACTGAAGAAAAATCATTTTAGAAGAAAGGAAGATGTCACTGCTGACAGTTGTCCATGAGGTGGATTTCATTTATATTTTGTTGCTGTCAATAGGAAAAAATACCTCACAGGTACCATTTATGCTCGTGTTAACATTTGGTTTCTGTTTCTCCAGCATAGATTACTGACCAACAGCAACTGCTACCAGTCTGTAATGTTCAGGCTTCGTCTCAGTAGTGGTACATGGTGTAAGTGTCAAAATATGAGATGTGTAACTAACCAGATAATGTACAATAAACAACATCTATAGGCTACTCTAAAAAGATGAAAGCAATATCCTCTGGGTATGTTGCAACTGCACAAACAGGAGAAGGGGACACTGTATCAGTTTGGTTTCCACGTTCCTGGCATTGCTTTTACCATAGTGATACATAACGTATACATTATGTATCTGTAAGTATCTAGTCTGCACTGATCCTAATTCAGTTATTACCTTGCAAAGCAGCAACAAGAAAATACCAAAGTCAGAACTGTACTTAAAAGCTTCATTGCTTTTGTTAAGTTACTGGAAGTCACTGTTTATCTTCTTCCTGAGATTATGGTTTTGATTCTGAAACATTTGTCTAAAGGTTTCAAATGAAGAAGCAAGTGGAGGGTTTTGGCAAACTTGCTCTGAATTAATGATGGACAACCCCATATTCGAGATCCAGCAGGTAAAACCCCTTAATATTACAAGCTGATTTTCAAACTGGGAAGTAACCAACACTTAGCCTAATGCAGATTATTTCAGGTCTTACGCCTGAGGCTACAGATTCAAAAAGGTAAAAACCTTTATCCTCAATCTTGGGTTTAACTTATTCATGACCAGTTTTAAAGCATTTGCTCTTCTTGTCAACACTGTTCTTTAGTGTCACAAACTGAACCTTCAAATAAGCTAAGATTTTCACTTTCTCTGTTTTGGTCACAGTCCATCCTCTTTAAACGTAGCTGACCAGGAATTTACAAAGACCTCCAGGTGTGATCTCAGCAGTGCCTTACACAATGATGAAATGTCTTCATCATTACTGAACTTAGGTTTCTGGACCATTTTTCCTTGCATTGTTGTGTACTTCTAGCTTCTGCCAAAACAAATGGTGTCCTTAACACACCTGGAATATTTACAGGATTGAGCTGATCCTCACCTGCATCAACAGCTACTTGATTTTGCCCTATACAGTACCATGAACACACAGCATTAAGTCACGGTCCCTTTGCCTACAATCTTACCTGGTTGTTTTTGCCTTGGTTTAGGCAGGTTTGTTACACACGTGTGGGGACACATCAGCACGTTACAAGGATGCAGTGATCCTTCCAAGAAGAGCTGTTTGGTTTCTGACAGGTGTATTCCTCCCAGTGGCGTCTTGGGAAGCGTGTTTGCTGGTACGAGTGCCAAGCAGTAGACTCCCACTTGATGAATACTGTCAATAGCCTAAAAAAACCCAGGAAGTCGATTTTAATAAGCAGATGTTGTTCTGAATTACTGCATAAAACTACCCTAATAATTAACTGGCAATGGAAAGACACTTCAGCAGTGTCAGTGATAAGGAGGTTCTTTTCAGTGGGAACAGGTGAACGGAAATGTAACACTGATGTTATTACACTCAATCCAGAAGATAAAAAAGAAAACAAAAACTTGGTGATAAATATACAGAAATCTATTAAGAAATGCTACCCAGGCATCCCTTAGACACATGCTAGTAGCACGTATCCTGGAGATATATTACTAAGATGGGCTGGCAACTCATGTGAAACTGATTTTAACTGGTGCACTTCTCAGAATTAGAGTTCATAGGATTCCTGTCAACGTAATGTCCGGACCATCTTGCAGAGCACAGAAAAATTTCAAAATCTGCACATATATCACCATGTACCTATTGATAATTTTAAAAAAATTTCTAACACAATAAATATTTCACTTCCTGATTACTTTGTAAAAGTAGGCAGGAATGGAAATTGATACAATACAAGGGAAAACTACGAAACTATCCACTTGAGAAAAAACAACACTGTTGAATGAAAATCTGAAAAATAAGCATCTTTGAATCTTACCATAACCATTTTCATTGTCTGACAAGAGGAGTAAACTGTATCGCTTTCAAAAAATCTATAAAGTACAGTATCTATGCAATTTATTTAATTAAACATGAATATCCATGCACTTAGGACTTTCATTCCATACACATTTTAACTGGTTATTTTCCTTACATCAGTAACAAAAATTGCAGCAAGTTAGAAAAACAGCTTCAGACATCCAAGCAGACTGAGAGAAACAACTTACAGACAGCATTTCTAATGAGTAGTTAAATGTTCAAAAATGTAATTTACCTCAATTGAATTTTAATTTTTAACAGTGAGAAAAGTGAAGGCATACATCTGTTGCCTTGAAGACACAATCTGAGAATGAAATAATCATTTACAGTTATGTACTTAACTGTAGACCAATACATTACTGATTATTTCTACAGAGACTCCAAGCAATGCTTTGCTTTTGGCTTCTGTTTGCTTAATTTTTTTTTTATTTACTTGATTGCAAAATTTTGTAAGAAATAATAATAAAGTAGTTATTCATTTCACAAATATTGCAGTTTCAGCAGAGGTAGTACTGGGAGACCTTCTACATATACCTGGTCTACATACACCTTAACTGAAAGATCAGCAATAGCAAGATACGTATGACAGCCAACATACAGTGTCTCATGTTTCTGGCAGAAACCATCAAAACCTCCTAAGCACAACATTATTTGCAGGTTCTGAAAAGCAGTGATAAATCATGGGATCCTCACCTGACATCAGCTTGAAGGAAAACTATTATGGGGCAAGTAACTACTCTCATTCAAACATACAACTGTGTGGCACCTAGACATGGTGAATGGAAAGCGAAACTTGGCTGGGGTGGAATGAGGGGTGTTATATATAATGATTCCCCAGTGACTTCTGAACTGTCTCCTTTGATAGGTACCTCTGTAGCACGCTTGATAAAATGTCACAGGTCATTCAAACTTGTCACCTTTCACACTTGGGAATTTGGTACTGAAGCAGGGAATGCCTTTGTTTCACAAGGATGAGCCCTAAAGAACTGAGCTGTAGAGTACCAGTCACTTTTAATACTACTGGCATTTATGCTTCTTGATGAGATGGTGTGGTTTTTGGAATTACTCTGTCCAGCCAGAAGTCAAAAGAGTATCCAAAATCTTTATCCCTCTTTTCCTTCGAGAAAACATACTAGAGATATCAGGATTTGCTGCGTCCAGATTGCTACATTAATCAAGCTAAGAATACATCCCATTGTGACATTCTCCAGGCACTCTCCAGTTTTGCAGTAAATCTCCTAGCTCCAACATAGTCCCATATGTATGGCAGCCCTACTGTCCTTCAGCCTGCTGCTGAGGAGCAGGAAGGGCCAGGGAGAGTCAGAACTCCCAGGAAGAAACAAGTCTTGCAAATTGATGCAGCTCAACTCTAGGGAAGAGATGCAGAAACACAGTAAGGCACAGCAGAAGCAGGCAGTGTGCAGGGCTGGCACAGGGCAGCACACACAGCATGTCAGAGGAGTTTCACAAGTATCATCCAAAATGAGTAGCAATGTGGTAGTTTGTTATCATGGATGTCATTGAGAGTCAGGACAGAAGTGTGGTATCGTTATGTTGCTCAACACTAGCAGATGATTCAGATACAAATGGTTACCACTTCCTGACATTTGTCATTAAAACTCTGATTGGGAAGGAGGTACAAAGCATCCCACATGTTCCTGGCTCCTGTCTTCCATCTCCACTCTCAGCTGAAGTTGAACCAGAAACTTCTGGTTCATATAACGACACATGCCAGGGTTGCAGACTTCACACATGGGCAATGAAAGAAGCCCACATATGTGCACATTGATTCATGGCCAACCATTCTCAGATACTGCTGTGACTTGATGCTACTCAGAATAAAAGGACTGACTTTGGCAGGAGTAACTTGACACTGGACTCCCGCAGTATTCAGTACTGAATTCTACTGGCTACGATGGTGTAAGACATTATTTCTGTAGAAGTCACAAAAATGCTCAGCTGACAAAACAGAAGAAGTGAAAGTCCAGAGTTTCATTTTTTTCTCTAGGAGTTTGCTATTTGATAAAAATTATTGAAGCATGGGCAATCCAAAAGCCTTTCTTCCTACAATAGCTGCCGTAGGTGCTACTAGGTGCTTCAAAGACTATCTGTTTGATGGACAAGCCAGAGGTTCTAGCTTTTTTCAGTCATAATTTAGATCTACTGTTAATATGAGATGCCTCTAGCTCTATGAAATGTAGCTATCTTTTAATCAAAGGAGCAGATAAACCTGTCTTGAGATGGATGAAACCTTATTTGTTCAGTTTCTTCAAGGATATGGTAGTCAGATTCCCTTTCTTATTCAGTACAAAGCAATAATGGATAGAAACATCTTCTCTGAATTGTGTGGGATCTTCTTCTTTGGCTCTTGGATAAAGCAAAAAAAGATGTTTGCAATATATTTACCTAAGAAGAGTCTTTGAGGAAGGACAAAAAAGAAGGTAGGAAAGGGAAATGCAAGTATCGTGACAAACTGTAGACAGAGATGAGACCTTTTCACAAGGTAGCAATGGACAGACTTAATTTGACTATATCTCCATTAAATCTATTGCTTTTGAGTGAGAATTAGCTTAACCATGGAGATGGAGGAGACAGAAGATGACTGCTATCTGAAGTATCTAATTTTTTGTGTATGGAGATTAGAGTTGAAAAAACTTGGAGTATGGTAATGATACTGCCTTAACTTGGACTGCTGCATATAAGGAAAATACAGTAATTTTTTAGTATCCAGTAGCTTCTGTCTTCTGGTAAAACTGTTGAATGCAAACACCACGGAGGGTTTCCTCACAGTAGTACATGCCTTGCATGATCCAACAGAGAGTAGGAAGGGGATTCCTTGCAACAGGTGTCCTCTACACAGAGAACCTCACTGTAGATACCAAGATCTGAGCTGATGATCAGTCACTTCCCTTTATTTTAGTGGTCAGAAACCTGAATTTTTAGGCTGTGCTTCATTCAGTTAAGTTTAGCTATCAACACGGTGCACTAGTAACACACAATTCTCTCCTAGTGATTACAAACAAATAACTGGAGATCTAGCTCAGATACCTGTATCTACTTTTGATGAGGTCAACTCTGTGTCAGTGTCAACAACTGTTTAGTAAAAGACAGTAAAATTATATAATACATTCATTCCTGACCCTTATGACTATATCCTTATAAACCATATGCTACTCTCTCTGTGCTACTACTTCAATTCATCCCTGTTTTCTTACAGCATTTTGACTGGAAAACCATCAATCTGGATTCTTCATTCAGAAGAATCTAATTTTGTGCTCATTAGGTGCAAGTGCAACTGAAGGTAGACTTACTCAAAGACAAATGTCAGTTACTTTGGGGACCTGGAAAGATCAATAAAAAGAACACACAGCAGGAAAAAAACAGCTTCCAAACGTACATAAAGAGCATTACCTGGAGAACTCTACTCATCCACTGAAAACTGTCTTCCTCTGTGGAATCTGGCCTTTGCTCAGCAACAATAACTATCCTTTCATCATGCAGCACACTCACTGAAAACACAGCTATTCTATAAAAGATAAAGAGAGAAGAGTATTTAGTGTCAGGAGAGATGAAAAAAAACTGTCTTTTAAGTGAATCCTCCATAACTGTGATTTTGTTATTTATTACTCTGACAACTGGTGAATCAATCAGTACTTTACTTATGGGGAAAAAGCAACAAGAATCAGTTTGGGTAACTTCTGGAGGAGAAATATGGGGCTTTGTTCTGGCATAATGTCACAGCAGGGTTGGAGAAGTGAACTTTCTTGAATTAGAAAACACTAAATTTGGGTCACACCAAGGCCGTTGTTAAGCTGTTATAAAACAACCAGCACAAGCACCTTCTTTGGTCCCATCTTAGAGGAAAGTAACTGCAACATAATTTTGTGAGAAGTCTGCCATGTGATGAAGTGTATGTGCATGTTACTGCATTAGGCTCTGCAGAAGTTTTAGATGTCTCCTCCTCAGTTTCAGCACATTAGGAAGGCCACACAGGAAATTGCTGTCTTGTTCAAGAACTTCATTATTAGGCATATTGGCATACTGGAGATGTTCAACTCAGACAGAAAGGATCCTCTTGAGTCAACATCTTCAGAATTAACCAGCAGTTCAACTGGAAATTTTAATATTTGGTTTGGAATTTTGGTATCTGAAGTCTGCCTCAACACTGTCTTAGGCTTCCCTCTGCTCTCTCCTGGTTCTAGAACATGAAGAGCAATGGAGGGAAACCACAGTGCAGATTATGCACTGCCTTCCGAAAGCATTTTGTGTTACTGACACCTGTTCTAAGCCAAATACTGATTTCTACATAATGTAAGTAAAGAAAGGATCTAACCTTCCCCTGTAGACAAATTTCATTGGTTCCACTGCCAGTGCTGTTGCTACTATGTCGTCAGCATTATGTCTTCTTCCACTGACAACCATCAAACCATCCATTTTGCCAATAACAAAGACAAGTCCACCTGGCCCTATAAAGCCCAGTAGTCCAGTCCTTATAAAAGGATATTCAGTGATAGGGCCACCAGAACTGGTCATAGGAAACACCTGTAAGACAGAGAAACACAGGTCTTCAATTCTGTACACACAGATAATGCTGCAAAATATTGCAGGCGTGCTCTCAGACAGCTCTTCTGGAATGAAGTAAATAGGTGGCTCATGATGCTCTTTACTCTTCACTGACCGTAAAGAGAGTGTCAGAAAACTCCTGAACTAGTGTGTGTAATTTTCAGTACCTGAGCTCCAGCAAGTTCAATCCCATTCTGTTTACCATCCACATTTTCTGTAGCCATGGCTCTGTAAATCATTTACAACATTAAAAAAACATATACATAAAAATTATTGAATAAAAAAAATGCTGTGCAGAGTGCAGTTAACCTGAGGTGCTGTGTATAGGTTACAGAGGGACTAAAGTATAAACAGTTCTGTAGAGGTTCTCTCCAGTACCTCATGCTCATTTCTAACACAGCATAGAGGGATAAGTGGGCTAGAAGTGAAGCTATTTTAAGGTACTGCACATAAATGACTCTTGCAGCTGACCACATTTTTATCTAAGGTCAATTAAGTCCTCCTAATATCAGTGATAATGCCTTCTGTAGCATGTTTTTAAGTGAAAATACAGCCCTATACAGAGCCTTTCTAAATGCTGGAACACCAGAAGCATACATGAATTCCACAGGACGGATTTCTATGATTTTTCCTAGGCTAATTAGCACAGTGTTATCCCTCTGGCACATGAGCTACTGTGAGCTGCATTCTGACACAAGCACACTTACCTGCTACTGCTTCTTTAAACTAAAATAGTCAAAAGGCAAATTATTTAAGACAATGGTAAGTGGAAGACTGTGGCTATATAGTGTCCTTCAAGACTCATCTAAAAAGAAAGGTCCAATTTTGCTGCCAGATGCCCATGGCTGACTCTTACTGAACAGATTCAATGCTTATATATCCTCAGACATAATTCATTTCAGGAACACAAAACTCTCTAATACCTGCAACATGATTTATACAGTAAAATAAAAATAGAGGCCCACTTGGAGAAGACTCCTAAGAACACGCTTAACTTTAAAAATGAGTGGTCCTCCTCACTTAATGGCAATGTATTTGCTTACCATTAGGAATACATCTAAATCAGTCTAAATATAAAATCATAGAATCATCCTGGTTGGAAAGGACCTTGAAGATCATAAAGTCCAAACGTAACCTAAATCCAGCTACCGTAACCTAATCTAACCATTCAGTGCTTAAATCATGTCCCTGAGCACCACATCTGTATTTCTTTTAAACACTTCCAGGGATGGTGACTCCACCACCTCCCTGGGCAGCCTGTTCCACTGTCCAACCACTCTTTCAGTAAAGAAATTATTTCTAATATCTAGCCTAAACCTTCCCTGGAGCAACTTCAGGCCATTTCCTCTCGTCCTTCACTTGAGAGAAGAGACCAACTCCCACCTCCCTACAACCTCCTTTCAAGTAGTTGTAGAGAGCAATGAGGTCTCCCCTCAGCCTCCTCTTCAAACTAAACAATCCCAGTTCCCTCAGCCTCCCCTCATAGGACTTTTTCTTCAGACCTTTCACCAGCCTGGAAGCTCTTCTCTGGACATGCTCCAGCAACTCTACATCCTTCTTATAGTGAGGGGCCCAGAACTGCACACAGTACTTGAGGTGTGGCCTCACTAATATGCTGTTTAACTGCAGAACCAGTTGTAAATTATGAGTTTATAATGACAGCAAGTACTACAAAATGATTGGAAGTGCCTTTGTACCCTGAAATATGTCAAATCCAGGGTTATCATTCACTCTGGGCATTGCCAGTTCTACTTCCAGCACAGTAACCAGCTATCAACACATTTCAGATGACAATAGCATAGTAGGATTCCTGGCTTCAATAGCAGGATGCAGAATCATATCCACTAATCTCCATTAATTATTAAATGTGGAGTGTTTACAACATTCAGGTCTACAGTTTGCAGGAGATATTAGTCATGTTTGGTCTATTAAAAATGGTAATATCAGAGCATTTGTTAAGGGAAATGTAAATGTATTTTTCTTAACTTTTTTCTTGAATATTACAAGAGAAAAGGATCAGAACAATAAAAAATCTCAGCTCAGTTTTTTTCAGTATTTCTCTGATGTGCTCAGCCTTTCATACTGGCTTCAGCAGAAGTCAGTGATAACAAGTGAGCATGCACAACAGAGTTATCAATACCATTGTCTGCACAGGAGCTGAAAACTACTGGAAAAGAGATTCCACAAAGCAAAAAGGCTTTGACCTAAGGAAATTCAAACAAAAGCAGGTAGGGACTAATTGAGAAGAGGTATCTTTCTTTGCTATTCAGATACCTCTTGAAAACAAGATTTTTCAGGACTCTGTAAAAATTAAAGCCTTTAATACTGGCTGCATTGTGGAAATGTTGGAAACTGCTTTTTAAAGATACCCAGCAGCCTTCCTACTGTTTGCAGCAATCAAATTCTGCACATAGCTAGCTCATGCACTTATACATTATTACCTTTTGAACTTCAGTCTTTCTTCCTGCTTTCCTTCTGATTGTTTCAGCCCCTCATATCTTCTTTCAAAATTAAAGTAAAAGCTTTTGATAGCCAGAACTAAACCCACATAAAGATCTACTATTGCACTTAATGAAATGGGCTTCAGTGCAGATTATCTGGCTAGAGTACAGGTCTCAAGTCACAAGCGTTGATTATTACTGCTATTCTGATATTTTTAGTATCAATATTTTATGTCAAATATTATCTCAAAATAGAGAAAGTTAAAAAGGAAGGATTTTATACAGCATTTTTTGGTCAGCTTACCTCAAAAGTATTTTTAGTCATACCAGAGAGTCCATAATATGATGTACCCGTTGCAATAGCACATACACAAAGTTCTCCTATTTCATCTGTTTTACAGAGCTGAGGAATTCCATCTGGCTTCACTGAACACATTATAGCTACAGAGAGAGCAAAGGACTTTAAAAAATATTGTAAAACAAAATACAGAATAACATAAATGCTATTGGAAAGACATCACATTGCAGTTGACATAAAAATTATACCTACACTAATGTCTAACAGTTTCTCAAACACTGATCTGTTCAACGTTATCAAATGTTATTTATATAATACATAATATTTATACAAAGAATGCAACGATCTTCAAGTAAACTCAAGTTGTTACAATTGTAACAAAACCTAATTTGTCTTGCTCTCTAAAATGTCAGTTGATCTGTAATATTGCTGTGAAATGTGACTTTGTTCCCAGTTTTGCATACTGAAGACCAGATTTGCCACAGTCAGGGCAAAATGAAATAACATAATGAAGTTCTTGATAGCAATTATACTGTCAGGGAGGCAGGCAACTAGGAAATCCACCTCTCACAAAGTAGTGAGTAACACCATAAGAAAGATCAAGATATTTTAGCAGACTAGTACAGTTGTTTTACTAGGAATCTATCAGAGCTCAGACTCCCTCTCACCAGTCTTACAGGACTGCAGAAACAGCAGGAGTTAAACAAGAAGGATTAGAAATCATTGGTCTGAGGAAGAGCAATATTTTATGTGTCAGCCATGAGAATAAGAATCAGGTATGCTGCTTTAGCTATAATCCCTGGAGTTGGAGTCCAGCATGTGTAGATTTTTCAGTTGCAAAGCAGATACGATGAAGAAGGGAGACTAGAAATCAATCAGCATGTCTTTTAAGTACAATTGTGAAGAATCATGAATGACCTTTCTCTCTGATGATAAACAGGAGCATGTACTTTCATTAAAACAAAGAGAATATACTATGAAGCCCAAGATAGCACATCTATAATAGTATCTTGTATAACTATTAGACAACAACCAATCTTATCTTTCTTCATTTTAAGTTGTTCAACTGAAATTCTGTGAGATGCATCATTATGTCATATTTCTTTGGTGCACAGGTGACACTCTCTTATGAAAAACTACAGTATTATCCTTTTCTAGTCTTTATAACATATTTAAAATCTGTCTTACGAAAAATATTAGCTTCATCTTTAGAATAACTGGTTTCAGTTTGAATTTATCAACACAAACTGTTCATTCATACCTCTTCTTTCTAATAAGTGGGTAATAGCACAAGACCTTTGGAAAGACATTTTGCAAGCCTTCAGATAGCAATTTTCTTGATCCTTAGCACAGGTTATGAAAACATTCACTGCTGAGTCTCATCTGGGTCAGGCTTATGGATATTTATAGCCTCTGGACATTGAATTCCAACTTACTTATTTTCTGTACCAGGTTCTTACATTTGAGGAATGGATGTTCTGATGTGGTGACAGGTTGTTCAAAGCACACTGCTAATGTGAGTAAAGACAGCCACCGAGGCAAACAGGGACAAGAAATCTTGGGATTTCCATATCATGAAGTTTTACAAGGTAATACTTTTGGACTAAAATGTTTTCAAAAACGTTTCCCAAAGCTTGCTGTCTAGCAGCAAAGTATGCCTACCTATGACCTTCTACAGCTAACTATTTATGCTGATGAATCATACTAAGTTTCAAAGAAAGTTCCTTACCTCCTGGCATCACTAAGCCAACATCCTGGACAGTCAGAACAGAAAGCTTTTCTTCAGAGTCCACTCGAATCACTCCATAAGTGAGACCATGCATGGACAGAACTCCTCTGCCAGGTGGCTGATTGCTGTCATCTGTTGGCCTGCAACCATGGGTTATAGCATCAGGGCACCATCAGGCAGGTGTAAGCACTTACTTATTGCAAATACTCCTCTATTTGAGAGTTTAAAATTTCACCTTCTTTTTCCTACTCTAATTTACCCCACAAAAATTAAAAAAAATTACACTTTCATCAGTCATGGTCAAAATGTTGTGGATGCAGGCTCTTTGTAATGCCTCAGTTTGCTCTGCCAACATGCTGCACAATTCCACAGCACCAGCACAAGCTGTCTGTCAGCTTGTTTCAATATGAAACTGCCTGTTCCACCAGTGGATACAACAATACACCTGTAGAGTGTGGCTTGAGCAAACAAGTGTTGACATATGCAAGTAATTAAGTGAAGGGAATATGTCAAGGCTTTTCATATCTGCAAAGGTTCTTCTACTGTCCTGCATTTTAAAATGCAAACCCAGAAGCCAACGTGATGCTGATTTGACTGTGCATAATGAATCCATGTAGAGCAGCCAGACTCCAGCTATTTTCAGGACAATAAATAAAACAGCCAATATTTAGTTCAAGATTCTACATTTTTCCTAGAAAGTCCACCATAACATAACTATGTTTTAACAGATAATGTCCTTTTATCTGACATTTCTCCTCTACTGTGCTTGAAATACTAGATAGGTCTCAGCTAATCATGCTCATGTAAGCCATGCAGTGATGGGTGCTATAAATTTCAATTAATAGGTTTTACGAGGCATATATTTCAAGTGACATTGTCAACAAAGAAGGATGTGGGCATGCTTGGAAATGTATTAGAGCATAACAAATGGTGTTAGTAAACAAGCAGCTGTGATAAATAACATTCCTATCATGTAAAAGGAACTTTCAGTGACATTATTGATCAAATTCCTCTCTCTCTTGCTCCCAAAACATACATTTTACTGCTCATGACAGGAAAGGTCTCCTACAGGCACACACAGCTCCTCACAACCTTCTAGGAGTAGAAGCCATGTAGACTTCCATAACAGCTATTTTCTCACATTACTTACCACATCCAGAGACTGCTAAGAAGTAAGAGTGGGTGCAGCTTTGGAAGACACTGGCTGTGTAAAGGACAGGGGTGCCAGGGAGGGAAGCAGGAGGCACGAGGCCTGCTAGGATCATGCTTGGGGACTTGTCAATAAAGCTACACTTGCTATGGCCTGGGGTGACACAAAAGGTTTACCCGGGTTATCAAAAAGCACCATGTGATGGAAACAAGTGTGTAGAAGGCAAGAGTGAGTGCCAAGGACCTAGGGTCCCCAGGACAGACATTTCAGAGCTGCTACTTCAGTGTACTTCTGGTACCCTGGCTGTCTGAGGTGGATCCTTCAATGAGACACCAGTTAACCATGCTCAAGTCTTCTTTTGCAGTCAAGTAGCTATCTGACACCAAAAGGGAATACAGTCAGAGGACTAGGATGGAGGAGTGAGGTGGGGAGCTAAGCCCCTGACAGCACCTATTTATCCTCTTGGAAAGTATCTTGTCAGCAACAATCTTGCAATTTTTGGTACCTTATTTTGTCCTGTGCATGATATCTACATGGGAACAATCTAAAACAAGTATCTCAGCCAAGTAGAAGCAAAGAAACTACTTGGAAAGAAGATGAGAGATAAATAACCCCCTTCCAATGCATATATAATTTATTTAAAAGTTCACACTTTTAATTTTCTTTACACAATCAATACTTCTAATACTGGATTTGGAATTCTGCAAGACTGCTTACTAGACAAAGATAAATCCTTTAATTAAGGCAGGAGTAAATGAATGAAGGTGTAATTCCACCTACTTCATATACTAAGTAAATTTAGCTTAAATCACCAGACAAACCTACCCCTTTAGTTTCCTTAGCCATTAAAGAGGGAGAATGTGCCTCAAAGATGATTTGTTCATAATGAGTAGCTGTAGAGCATTTTGATGAACAGTTACTAAGATACAATCCTACCACTATTTTTTTGTCAATCATTTAAATGGGAAAAAACCTGTTCTTAAACTTTTGCATCCCCTGAAGTAAATGGGTTCAGGCTGATATGCAACAAACCAAAGAGGAATACCACAAATAATTATTTGCATGACATATTTATTTAAATATCAGGCTTCATGATTCAGCTCTAAGGCTAAAGTACCTATTAGTCTATTATGGACTGACTTTTTCTAAACTATAAGGTTATTTTAACTGAGAACTGGTTTTGTTACTCTCCCTTGTAGGAAGATCAGTAAAAATACACGATAGATTTTGAAAGAGTTGGAGCATTAACAGGGAGCTCTCTGGATCTGTGCTCTGCAGGGACTCATTTTAATGTATACTTCAGCTGTAACTCTTTGGAACTTGTATGATAATGACTTTACTGCCAGTGGAGATGGCTTGAATAAAATGAAAAATACTAAAGCTCCCAAGTTCAGCTGGTATTATCCTACCATTAAACAGACTTCAAAAGAAGGAGATACATGTTCAGTAACATTCACTCTAGTAAGAACTGCTCTGTAATTACACAGTGAGGCACTGAAGACAAAAATGCCTTTTTTTTTTTATTATCCACTATTTTATGTGCTAATATTTTTTTTTAATGTAAGCTCTTAAAGCTAGGTAATTTGAAAATTAATCTCTAGTGCTTCAGATGGCTACAAGCATAGAGTTTAAGTCTCAAAAAGGCATGTTGTAATGCATTGAGTTCTCCCGCTTCGTAACCTGCAATCTGGGGCAGATTTTCCAGGGCTAGCACAGGAAATGAAAACCCTCTCCCATTAATCACTGCTCAGCACAAGTGACATCTGCTGCTCATCTACCTCCTCTCTGCACTTACAAGCAAGAGTGAAGGTCTGCAAAACCTATGGCAGGGAAACCCTCTGCAAAGGAAAAACATACTGCTGGGTATAAAGCTGAGAACAGGCTGGTGGAGCTGAATGAAGGGCTCTCTGAGATCCTGTGGTTCACAGAAAGATAACTAACCTGGACAGGGCATGGCCCTGCTGGATCATTTTCAGATGTGTTAAGCTAATAATGAGGTGGCTGAAAGTCAACCACACTCTTGGCCTCACATCTTTTTTCCTGGGATGGTACGTTGGAAAGCTAATTGAAAAATCTAGTTAAATTTCACTTGGAAGTGTATTTTAAACTTTGTGGCAGGAAATACTTTACTTCATGCTGTGAAAGCACTTTACACTTTTGTCCTGCATGTTTTTCCATGTGAAACAATTATAAATGGCTACAGAAATGCAAACTTACAAACAAAGTGTCTACTGTTCAAGGAACAACTTTTGGAAAACTCTGCCAAAACAGTTACGCCATTTACTGTGTGCTCCAACACTCATGACAGGTGACTGCTGCATACTGACATTCATGTACACAAGGCTTCATAGTTTTATGAGAATTTATGAATTTTATTTCTAGGCATAAATCCCCCAGACTCAAAGGACATTTCCACATGATTACTGGGAGTTTACGAATGGCTAAAAAGCACCAGTCAGCCAAAATCAACCTGTACAATTCTCTTAAAACAGACTACTCTAAACCATGCTATTCCTCAACAGCAATTCCACTGAAGTTCCCACATTTTAATTAACTTTGTGCTTAGGGTATCATTCTTCCACTCTTTGAATAGACTTACCTTTCGCATTTTAGTCTATTTCATTTAAAATTAGGTAAAATTACAGAAATGGGAGTTATATTATAAAGCACCCTTAAGTTAAATTGTTACTCCTCAAATTCTTCGTGTATGGCTTCTTTGGACATAAAATGAAAACTAAAATTGTCATTCAGAAGTATGCAGATTCATACTTGAGTAGATTTTTCATTTCAAATTACCACCTATATCCTACAGCAGGTCTATTTCCCCTGCTGTCCCACAGTACCTTCGAATAGCCACGGTAAGAGCTTCCGGTGAACTAGCGCAGGGACAAATGACCTCCTGTCTTAGACCTTTACTTTGGAAGACATTGAGAAATGCATCACAGGAAGAAATAGACCCTGGGGTAAAGAAAAAAAAAAAAAACAACAAACAAACAGAGGAGAAAAATAATCTGATTTCTGAAGTGATGCTATTCAAACTGCAAACTTACTATTGAATATGTAGGCTTTTCAGGAGAAAAGTAAAAGGACCCATGCCCACTGGGAAAGAAATCATAGCTGCTACAACCATATGTATATGTATGCAGTTGTGTATGCATACAGAGAATAAAGAATTAATTTTTGAGCAGTCCTTTCACTAAGCTTACATAGAAAAGCCATTACTGTTAGATGCACAGTATGAATTTTATAACAGTTTTCTTTTTTAGGATGAGGCACATTGAAGATTTAATTCAGAAACTCAAAGCAGACTACTACAAACAAGAACACCTATCCATTGGTATCTTAAATAATATAGAGAAACAGTTTGTGCTATTAATTGTCATGAAGTGATCCAGATGTAGTTCTCTAGAACAGTGTCCCCTAACATTCTCAGTTACTTCTGCATCTGAGCAAAATCATTCAGAAGAAATGTTCTGATCCTTTCTGTATCTCAAGGCTATTTACTTCAGTCTTTATATATGACTGTCGTGTTAAACAAAACTGGATTTACTGCAACTCACATTATGTGGAATACCAAGACTGCTTCAGGATGAGCTAAAGAAAAATAGTTTTTTAAAAAATCCAAAATTAATTACTGTTTTCCCAAAATATATGGCTTGGAGTAGACAAAGCCGATACTTTGCAACTATTTCAGCTAAGATGACTGAAGATTGAAGTTTTAAATGCAAGACAGAGAACAGTTCCTCTTCTCTACTGGACCACAGAAGCAAAGCTTACATGGGTTTGCTCCATCAGCCACTATGAGCATACGCAGCGAGGAAAGGTTGATGTCTCTCTGATCCCGATGTGCCACCAATGCCCAGTGCATGTCTCTGGATTTTACACAGGCAACTTTTGCTGCAGTAAGAATGGGAGGATTACTAACACACCATACAAAAGCTATACAGCTATATTATCAAGTTGTACTTTTGATTTTGACTATCAAGCATACTTTTATATATTCTTGTTCCTTACCTTTGTATTGACAGACTTTTTGTATCCATGACAGTGGATTCACTTTCATTAAGGAGTATGGAATACTTATAACATGCATCATGTTCATGACACTCTGAAATCAAATAAAATAAATGGGTTTTATACAACAATCATGGTAATTATTAGTATCATGTTATAGAATCAAAGAATCATAGAATTGTTCAGGTTGGAAACGACCTTCAAGATCATCGAGTCCAACCTTATCCTAACCCTATTACCCTATTTCTGATGACCCACCACTAAACCATGTCCCCAAGCACCATATCCAGATGACTTTTAAACACATTCAGGGATGGTGACTCAACCACCTCCCTGGGGAGCCTGTTCCAGTGCCTAACAACCCTTTCTGTAAAGAAGTTTTTTCTGATATCCAACCTAAATCTCCCCTGACACAAATTGAGCCAATTTCCTCTTGTCCTGTCATCAGTCACCAGTGAGAAGAGAGCAACCCCACTCTCACTACAACCTCCTTTCAGGTATTTGTAAAGAGTGATAAGGTCTCCCCTCAGCCTCCTCTTCCCCAGACTAAACAGCCCCAGCTCCCTCAGTTGTTCCTCATAGGGGATGTTTTCAAAACCCCTCACTAGCTTTGTTGCCCTTCTTTGGACCTGCTCCAGCACCTCAATGTCCTTTCTGTATTGAGGTGCCCAAAACTGAACACAATACTCGAGGTGGGACCTCACCACTGAGTACAGAGGCAGGATTACTTCCCTAGTCCTGCCAGACACACAATTTCTGATACAAGCCAGGATGCCATTGGCCTTCTTGGCCACCTGGACACATTGCTGGCTCATATTTAGCCGACTGTCAATCAATACACCAAGGTCCTTTTCTGCCAGGCAGCTTTCCAGCCACACTTCTCCAAGCAGAGGCATCTATGAATATCACTCTATGCTTGTTTTATTGTCAATGGTGGAATTTATTTTCTTCTATCTAGCTATCTACATAAAGATTAAATGGTGCCCCCACTTCCTAATGCTTTAATTAAGGATTAAGGATTTAGACTAATCAGATCATAACTTTGAAGAGGTACTGAAAAAAAGGAAACAGATTTTCTTTCTATTTCTGCTCTAAGTGATTAATTTTAAATAGAAAAAAAAATGATTTAACAATGTCTGCATGTTTGCTGTGTAGGTTAATATTATCCCCAAGCCTGTTAAACCTCAGTACATAGGAAGATGTTTTACTTAAAAGGACAAATAACAGCAATACATCTGCCTAAAGAAAACTATCTCTGTGAAGACCGAAAAACTACTAATGGTGCAGGGGAACAAATTATTTAAAAGACGACAGAGAAATTTGAGTCACAGATTAAGCAGAGATCAATTTATTTTAACAGAAAGTAAATTAAAGCATTATTAGTCCTGCACCAGGTGGGCTAATTCCAGTATTTTCAACAAAGTCATGAAAAGTTGCAGGAAGTTTAGAAAAAGCAGCAGAAACCAATGACAGATCCAAAATTGATCTCTCAGTTTGAGGCAGTCAATTGCTTTAGTGACTTCTCAGTGTTACTACTAAACAAAGAGCCTGTAAATGAGCTGCTGCTTCACTTTTGTTACCATTTAGAAACATCTTCTGAAGGAAACACATCTCTGCTCATAGCAGCTCAGGTGAAATACAGTATTTGTTTCAGAAAACTAAGGCTTAAGAAAAGATAAGAGTCCCAGTGGATTAGTCATCTCAACATATGTAGAAGTACAAAAGATAGTTCTTCCAGCCTGGCACAAGTGTAGGTAACACGAAAAGCACTTACAGGCACATCATGAAAACAACAAAGTTCGTACCAAGATTAATAGCAAAGGAAGGCACAAAAAGCTCTATTAGATGTTTGCTTTCAACTTCAGTGATAAAGATGGCTTTTTAACAGGAGATACTTATGGACATTAAGCCTAATGGATGGTTTCTGCTTCCAAAGTTCTATTGCTGCCCTTTGATATTAGGAACAGTTTAACACTGAATGGCAAAAGTGTATTGGATCTCTGGGAATCGTAGCATTTAAGGCCTGGACATCCTGGGACCCCAAACAGTGACCCTTCAAAACTTGGTAGCTGTGCTTAAAACAATCAATGAATAGTATTTTTTATAATTGACTGCAGCAGCACCTTGAGAAGGTGCTTTAAAACATGTCAATTGCCTCCCAGGTCAATGGAGGAAGACATTCAAACAGCAATCAGACAATTTATGCAATTTAAAGTGTCACAAATGCTTTAATGTTAGCAAAACCATCCATTGGCCAGGGTTTTGATAGAGAAGCTAGTCAGCTGCAATATAGCTATGCCATTGGATCATATCCTTGCAGAGGCAAGTACTAATTTAATTTGTTTCTGTGCTGAAGTCTGATCTCAAAATCACATATCACTAATATCAGAATAACATGGTAAGAAGAGGGCCAGAGTACTTTACATGATAGATAAAAATACATTGGCATCTTTACTGTGCTAATTATGGATGCTCACTAGCAGAAGATCATGGATTTAAGTCACATATTTTTTGCTTTCAATTGCAAAAATCTGTATTAGAAGAAACTGTTGGGCATCCCAGTTTGTGAAAGTAGTAAGTATATTAGGTTAGTTTATTTTCAAATATTCACACAAAATTTAAAAAAATATACTTACTGTAAGAATCCCATGCCATAAACCAACATCCTTCTTGAAATCTAATACATTCACAATTGTTTCAGCTGTCCAACAAAAACAAAACAGAGTTTATTTTTTAGAACATGGCACTGACTCAAGGCAAACCTACTCAAAGGAAGGAAACTTCAGTATAACATGACTGATGACCTCAAAGCTTAACTTTCAGAGTAAGTCTCCACTGCAGGATTTGTACTGGCTAGGACATTATTTGTGGCTCTCACAAAGATATTTTAAACGTGTATATATTTTATGAAACCAATGAAAAAAACAATCAGGTTTTTTAATCTAGAAACATTTGACACAGATTTATGTAAAACATGAGAAAGGAGTCTGATGAGAAGCAAATTACAATTCACACTTGATTTTAAGGACGAAGCAAGGGAAGTGTCCTCCATACCTTCTGTGTATCCACATGCCTGGGTCAGAGCTTGACAGTGTGTCAGCAGTGCAATCCTTGTCACAGTCACCCCAAGCACACTTCCATCTTTACATGTTTTGTACTAAAAAGAAATCAGCAGGGAAATTCAATGTGCAATAGTTGCTCTATTTCCATTATTTAATAGCTATGTTTAAAGTGTTTCCTATGTAGGTGAATGATGGACACATCTAATGACTGTATTTTAAGAAGACAGCAGTATTGAGGAGTTTGGGAGGCATTTTTTTGTTAAAAGACACTTTTTTCAGATAGGCTTTTTCTTTTCGACTGAAGATTCCCAGGCCTGATATCAGAAATCCATCTATTGTTTGAATACAGGCATTATGGAAAAATAATTCTAACAATTCTGATCACATTAATGACTAAAGAACTGGCTAGATTTAGCACAGAACAACCTAGCTCAGTCTGCTCAGCGTTCACATGTTAGATTTTATAGGTCAACCAATAAACCTGAGATTCTCCCTTGTGTGTCTTACAAGGTGTGGGATAAGAGCTGACTGCAGAATCCTTGCTGGGTGCTGTTACAATAATCTATATGTATACAGTCTGAAAGACACAACCTCTTTGATTAGAAGAATATGAAAGAGTCATGAGAAAGCAGCATAAAAGAAGAGCTGGGAGATCACTGCTGATGATTGCAGTAATTTTTGCAACTTCATGCAAGAGTCTGAAAACTATCAGTGGCAATTCAAGTAAATTAAACATTTATCTTTCTCCATGATGAACATAACCAGCAAGATGGGAAATGGAGGCATCTCTGCTTCTGTAGCAGCAGTGCTCTGACAGCATGAAGATAGGAAATAGCTCTGCTCCATTCACTTGAACTTATTCACTTTGAATAATCACTTAAATTCAATACTACTGTCAGTGAATTCGAGGCATTTAAGTCTATGCAGAAGTGGGAAAAAAGAATGGGGGAAAAAAAAAGAGGCAAATTAAACTTATCAGCACTGCTGATTTTCCCTTCCTGATGCTAGTCTTTTGGGAGGGGAGGGGGGTGTAACTCACAAAGCATTAAGTGACAGGCAAGCATTTGAACAAGAAATTCCTCCTCTCTCAAAGGCTCTGAAGGTTGTGATATGGGAACTGAAGGTTCACTGTGAAACTTGCCATCTATCCATCTCAAGGGTAGCAGGCAAGCCCATGCTGTGAACAAGACTGAGATTGGTCAAGGCAAGTTTAATAAGAATTGTGGCAGCCACATAGATGACATAAAAACATTAAAGTCAGAAACCCCCAAAATGCAATTTAACATTTCATTAACTTTTCCGAAATCAATATCCAGTATAATTTATTAGAAAATATTACTTATTAACAGGCTAAACCAGGATGTTCCTTGCTTCTGTGACTAGTGAATGAATAATGATGTTTACCTAATTCAGAAGTGCCACACGCAGTGATTTGAGGACAAGATGCATCTTCATTAACTCACCTCAATATAAGCCGTGTCATTGTTTGCATCCTTGATGTGTGGGAACCAGTCACGAGGTGGCTTGGAGAGGTGTTTAGACTCTGTGACAAACCACAGCAGCTTTGGCCAGCCTGAGGTACAAAGAAAAGTCAGCTTTTGTAGAGTTCGTGCTGGATAAGACAAGACAAAACTCTTCTCTGACAGAGTTTTGTGGTTTTTTTTCCAAATGTCTGTGTCACCATTGCCTAAATACTGTTTCTTTTAACCCTCAGTGTAGCATAATAAAAGATTTTGCAGAACTGCTTTCTTAACATGGCTACAGTGGCCTTCTCAGACAATCCCTGAAGAAACAGCTGGGCAGTCTAAGCTGTTATTGATGAGATAGTTTACCAACACTCTCCTGTCAGAGGTTCCTGTCCCTATCACTTAGCTATAACACTGAATTGTATGAATGCTTCTCCTCCACTGCAGTCCAAAATCGGTTGGTTTAATTTCACTTGTGGCCACAAATAATCTTAAGATGATCTCAGCAGCTCAGCTGAGCCAGCGGTGAATCCAGTCAGGAGCACTCATACCACTGGGCAGCCTTGAGGCAGGAGCAGCCATCTCCACCAGCCAGCAACCGACACACACTGAGGGCAACTGTGTCCCAGCTGCCACAGCTGCTCCTGTGGCCTGTGTTTCATCATCATGGCCCTGATCATCACCCACAAAAACTAAACAAGTGCAATAACTGTTACTGTAGTAAATGATGATCCGTGACATCCACGACAAGTGAGGGTTAGCTCACCTTTGAACTGTGGTATCTCCCCTGTGGGGCTTTTAGGCAGTCCTTTATGGCATGCGTCGCTAGTCAAGGCCACAGTAACTCCACAGCTTCCAAGCAAAAAGCCTATTTGTTGACTTCCTGCATCCTAAGAGATGACAAAATAAAAGCAATACAGAGAACTGATTAGAAGTAATCACAAGCGGGAAACATTATTGTCCTTTGGCACATGATCTTCAGAGGAAAACAGTCCCTTTCCTTTAAGCAACATAGCTGATAAGCAAAACTCTTTTGTACATTGACAAAAAATTCCACAACCCAGACATCCTCTTGTCTGTAACAACATAAATCATAAAGAGAAGTGAAGCCATCAGATGGTGACTGCTACCACATCCCTTCAGAAATGATGAGGAGGGGCTGGTACGCCAAAGAGTTGTACCATGCAGAGGGACCATTGGAGAAATGGGCTGTCAGGAATCTCATTAAGTTCAACAAAAGCAAATGCAAAGTCCTGCACCTGGGGAGGAAGAAGCACTGGCACCAGCACGGGCTGGGGGATGACTGCCTGGAAAGCAGCTTTGTAGTAAAGGATGTGAGGGTCCTGGTGGACACCAAGTTGAATGTAAGCCAGCAATGTGCTCTTGCATGAAGAATGCAAGGGCTGTCTTTGGCTGTGTTAGGCAAAGTATTGCCAGCAGGTTGAGGGAGGTGACCCTTCTCCTCTATTCAGCACTAGAGACCCACTGCATGTGCTGGGTCCAGTTCTGGACTTCCAAGTACGAGACATGGAGCTACTGGTGAGAGTCCCGCAAAGAGCCACTAGTATAATTAAGGGACTGGAGCATCTCTCCTATGAGGAAAGACTGAGAGAGCTGGGACTGCTTAGCCTCGAGAAGAGAAGTCCTAGGAGGGGATCCCATCAATGCGTACAAACATCTGAAGTGAGGGTGTAAAGACCAAGCCAAGCTCTTTCCCGTGGTGCCCAGTGACAGGACCAGAGGCAATGGGCACAAACTGAAACAGAGAAGGTTCCCTCTGAACATCAGGAAACATTCTCTTACTCTGAGGGTGACTGGCACAGGTTGCCCAGAGAGGTTGTGGTGTCTCCATCCTTGGAGATGTTCCAAAGCCACCTGGACAAAGTTCTGGATAACGTGTTCTGGGTGGCCCTGCTTGAGCAGGGGAGCTGGACCAGACGACCTTCAGAGGTCTCTGCTAACCTCTACCATTCTGTGATGATTCTAGGAAGTAATATGGGTTATAGATGCTTCCACTTGGAGAAAGGTTGCAAGCCTTAAGATGGTATGATGGGCATACAGTGGTGACAGTATCACTGTTTATGCTGATCTAATGTGATTTGTCAATAACCATTTTATTGAGTAGTTGCAGACCCATTTCAGGAGCACGACAGATAGTCAAGTGCTCATTAGAGAAAGCACATTACATTTTACTTTCATCAAGGGGTTCCAGGCAATGAGGCTAAAAAGTCATGTAATGATTTTCAAGTCTAGGCCATAGCTGCTCTTTAAGAGATGTTGTGCTTCTACAGCATTATGTCTGCTTTATGTATAGAGTCTTGTCATGATTCTTTCATGAACTTTACATCTATTCAGTGGGCTCTTCAACAGAGAAAAGCCCTAGACATAAATGCACTTAGAAGCATTAACCCTTTGTTCTACGGAAAATAGCCCACAGAGTCTTAAGAGATCGAATTAAAACATCTTTTAAATCAACCGTAAAGCACACTTAACCACGGAAGCAACCAGAAACACAGAACAGTTGCCTTAATCTATTGATTTATTCAAAGCAAAAACCATATGATGGAAAGAAAGCCCCAAAGCCTATCTGTCTAATTTTTAATGCAATTTTTATGTAGTCAAATAAAGCCATCTAAAATGGGGAAGCAATGAGATGGGAGGAAAAACGAAATCTTAATTATTTTCCATACCACCTCAAAAAATATATATGGCAACAATTATCAGAACTTTGATAGCTGAGCAAACAATGTGGGACAGCAAACTGATCTAACTCCTTCTATTGAGAATTACTGCATTTGGTTTTGCTTACTTTAACCACATAACTTACAAAACCAGGAAAAATTGACATGGTACTTTTTCAGGAAGGCTTTTTAAAATAAAGCTTATGAGACATCTTTTCCAATAAAAACAGACAAGGTGAGTACCCTTTGAACAACAGAGAATAATACTGCTTCATCCATGAACAACATTTTGGGGAGTGTGTTGTCGACCCCATCATACCTCCACCACAGGGGTTTCCAGCACAAAAAGGGCTTTGTCAAGCATTACTGTCCTCACTGACTCATGTTAGCTGGTGCACATCTACGTTGTCAAACCCCTGGGACAAGTGCTTAGCCAGATCAGATCCTGGTTCCACATTAGTATGAGACCTGGTGTCTCTGCTCTTGGATTCTGCTCAATGGAAGGAAATGTGAGTGCCTGAACTGTGCAGGAGAAATGTCTCTCCTTGGAAGTCCCTCAGAAGTAATGGCAGGAAGATGAGGGCTGGAGTGCTTCATGTAGAACATCACTCCTTGGGCAAGTCACAGCCTGTGAGATCTCATACTCTATCATGTATAAAGGGAAGTCACCAGTTTCTTAAAATATCAGATCCATTCAACCATTGCCCAAAATTTCCCACTAAATTAAATCTAATTAATTGTTACCATTGTATGTATATGTATGAATTTCTAGCTGCCAATTAAAAAAAGTTGCATATAAATTTCATAATTGAATGCAGCAGCCACATCACTCTCAATCTTAAATTAAAAAAAACCCAACATTTTGTAATTGTATGCCCTATAAAAGGCTGCTAGCAAAGTGTTTCATTGCTGTACCAAGAAAATCCTGATTCTCAAGCCTTCAGATTCCATTTAATGCAGGACTTTAGAATCAGCAACAAACCTAATAAATTCCATTAAGAACTCTAACATAGGTAAACCAGTAGAGAGTGTGGAACTTAGAGCATCAGCATATCATAGACTTGGGGGATGTACCAGTTAAGAAATGATGTGTTAAGCTCTTGCCATAGCAAAACAAGGAAAAGGAAACTTGAATCAACAGTTTGAGCTTTTTAGATAACACAAAAAAGAATGACTATCGTTCCAGTTAGTGCTGTATCAACCAGTTTAGAGCATGTCCACATAAATATTAATTCACTTTGTAGTAGCTCACACACTAGCAGAGAGAATAATGTATAGATTACTTAATACAATCTAGTCACATGTCTCAGTTTCTAACACACTGTTTTACATCAGGACAGCCCCACCATGAAAAGCATTAAAATCTTCACCCCATTTTTTTCTGTTCAGATAATTATTTCTTTTGATAGGACAAAACGACTAAACAATTATGTGACACAACACTACCACAGGAGACTGGAAGAACATCACCACGCCTGGATAAATTCCAGTGTGTTCTACTTTCAAATCCTACACCATGCCCTTGGTGTTCATACTAAATCCTGCCTTGCAAGAAAAAAACAAATCAAGATGTTGAAGTAGAGGTACTGTGATGGACACTGTTCTCAAGAGCCATAAGAGCTCCTGTTGAGGATCTTACAGTACAAACACAATGAAGCTTTCTGGCAGTCTGCTAGTCTGTGTCCACCATTCCCACTTCCAGTCTCAGTCTCACACTTCCTAACTAGTTATCACCACCTCCTGCCTGTTTCTGGTGGCTTCATCCTGACTTAGAAGCAAAAAGCACTGCAGAGAACAGAGACATGAAGAAGAGGTTGACATTTCTTGCCCCCATGCAGGTCTCCCTGTGATACCTGCTGCCTTACAAAAGCGATTGTTTCTGACTACTCAAGTGGTGTTGGGCTACTGGACTGACACACCGGAGGTGGAAGATCTGAAGCCATCTCAAGCTGAGAGCCTTATACATCCCACAGACACATCACAACCTTACCTACACACCCATGCATCTAAACTGCCAGTCTTCTGTTCCTCATATCTCAGCATGAGAGGCCCAGAGCAGTGAGGACTTTGGGTAAACGTTCTAAGTTTGAAAAATAAGGTTTGAGTTGAAAATGCATCTATTTGCATGAAGCAATCAAAAGCTTCCACATGGGCCAGGAAAAAGACTACTGACTATAAAGGCATTGATTATTTCAGATTTCAGAGACTAGCTATCGGCATTCCTTTTGAGTAACGTAAAATGGATGTCTGCAATGCTAAAAACTGCTCTGTAAGTAGAAAAAAATGAAACCATATCACCTGCTGTTGAAAAAGAAATAATCCTCCTCCCTTAACTTATTCTACTGCCCTTCAATGGAATAGATTTTCAGGACACACTGTTTTGTCAGCAGTGTTATTTGCTATTTCAGTAATTTATGCTAATCTGCTACTTTGGTAACACCCTACCTGCCACAAACACTTTATTTTGCTGAATATTGTGGGGATAGAAAAAACCTCAGGGAGCCAAGGGAGACCAGGTGAAACAACTCAACCAACACAGTCACAACCGCAGATGGGGAGAGACTTGCCAGTGATGCTCATTGTTAAATCCTCCACAATGCACAGTTTGAAATGACATGTAATGCAGGTGGAAGGCAAAAGATAGAGCTGAGCTATTGTAGCATGAGGTTTGAGACCAATTGCTGACATTGGAACTATCATTTCACATTTCTTGAAGGTACAGCACTTGCTGAGGTACAAAAAATTAGGTCTGCATAGCTTTAGACTTATGTCTGCACACACCTAGAGAGATCAATCTTTCAGATGAAGCGAGCTGGAAATCCTCTCTGCTGTAGGTAGCCATTCAAGGTTCTCTAAAGGCTTTTATTAAAGGTTCCCTAAAGGTTTTCACCAGTACCTGGAGGCAGATTGTCTTCTTCCTGCTGCAGAGAGTGATAATTCATGTCAAGATAAAAAAATCCCACGTGTGGTTGCATTTCAGCATGCTGTTAATATCATTTTATAATGCTTTGTGAGAGTATCTGTGTGAAGGAAAACAATTATGATCCTTTCTCTGAGTGAGAGTGCATGTCCTTATCTAATAAGGAAGGAAGGAAGAAACAGCCTGTGCAAAGGTTGGCCTGATAAAGGTTAATCCTGTCCACTTGCAAATCCCAGACTGCTTTCAAAATGAGAATTATGTGGCAAAGCATCGCAGACCGAACTAATCTTGTTTTCTGTTACAATGCTCATTTTGAGCTCCATTTGCCCTTACCCTAACAAAAATTTGCTGGTAAAGAACAAATAGGGCAATCATCAAATGCAGAGGCCAAGCATCCACTGTTATGAACTAAAACTGAAAAGGCATCAAGGAAACCCTCTATTTTAAAAACACAAATATCGAAGGACATAATAAACATTAAACATAAAGCAGATGCAATCTGCATAACTAGCTTTAAGATAAATAAATCATCTGTCTCCTCAGACAGAATTTTCGTATCAGTCTGTAATTTGCATGTGAAATCTGCGCCTATGAGGAGTTTTCATGTCCAAAAATCTTAAATGAAAGCAAGACAATGGTTATTTTTGGCAGGGGACACTGCATGAAATGTGGTATGCTCTCTAGGAAACTACCATTTCCTAAATTCGAAAACATAATAAGAAAATGTAGACTTTAAAGGATCTGCAGCCAACTGAGCAAAGACCTCAGTGCCCAGCTGCTGAAGTGTATGAAGAGGGAAGGATGGGCACAGGGTTACAGGGGTCCAGTTCTGTGTACCAGGGGTTCATGTGGGACTGAGGGCACTTGTGTTCTTTGAAGGGACTCGAAGACTATGTCAGTGTAAAGAAAATGCATAATATTTTATACGTATTTTAAATCCAGTGAAGAAAGATGCTTTGTTGAAAGATGTTCAAAAGTATGTAGAGCTCGAGTGTTTCTGGCACACTACAGCCCAAGGATGACTAACGCTGAGA
The DNA here is from genome assembly GCA_020745705.1 of Hemiprocne comata. NCBI lineage: Eukaryota > Metazoa > Chordata > Aves > Apodiformes > Apodidae > Hemiprocne > Hemiprocne comata. Next base: position 11,604,562 of record CM036587.1, read on the forward strand.
GGAAACAAAGCTCATTTTATCTCAGTCCCTGAAACATGAGGAAAGGCATCAAGGTGTATTTCCTTTGGAATACAATTCTGCCTTCAAATGGAAGACAAGACTAGGACAATTTATCTGTCTTTAAAGAAATACATCTCTCTGGCTAGTGTTAAAGTTTTAATAACCTATTTTCTCAGGATTTAGCTCCTGAAAACTCTTTTTACCCCGTATGAAACATCCTTTAAAAAAACCCCAAGTGTCCTGGAGTGGGTATCTGCAGATTTCCTGTGACAATACACAGGCACATTGTTCCCATCACACTGTCAGAGCCAGTGTTTGGAAGAGCACAGAAATGCTTGCTGGAAGCACACATAGCATTAAACCTAACAGGCTAGGAAATAGTGTTTTGACTGAGAAATACATGATTACATGCTTTCATGTCATACCCTGCTACAAATACTCACTGCCCATGTTAAGGAGGCCATAAAGATCCATGTGGGATTGCTTTGTTCATATGTTCACAGCATGTGATTGAGCATAACTATGAATGCACTTGGAGGACAAAAATGTTACTTTAAGATAAAAACTGATTAGCTCCCCTGACTGTATCAGAGCAGAATAATAATAATGTTCATGGCACTCATCAAATGGAAAAAAACATTAACCTACAAAAGCTAAAGAAATCAAAACCATACTTTCCAATCTTTTCGTAAGGGAAATAATAAATCGTTGTTTGAACTAGAACTTGACATGTTGAAAATCCCACATCACCTACTTTGATGGCACCTTCTGTGATAGATAGTTTGCAATTCACATCATATCATACATACAATGAAACAATTTGTAATACTCCAGCTTCAGACGAGATTAACAAAAGTGGCAGCTCTGAAGAAAGAGATGTCATATAGAACACACTATTTGCTAATGTTTGGGAAACACAAAATATGTGGAAAGAGGGACACCATTCTGAAAGAACACGGACCATAATCCAAGGGATGAAGATTAGTTATAAAAATTTTTGGGGGTGTTCATTATATAGGTATTTCAGTGACATTAATGCAGGGAAAAAAGAAAAAATAAAACATGCTGTTTGTTCTATTGCTGCAATGACTGTGGAATCCCTGGCCGATGCTTCTAGAATAAAGAGTTAGTTTTGATGTACTTAAAGAGAAAACCTGGGATTTCTTAGTTTTAATTCTGATTTCCAAAGTCTAAAGAGCTGACGTGAATGCCAATTTCCAGGTTTTTGTTGAACACCAGGAAGCGTTCTGGGAAAAAAAAACTAAACTGGAGAATGCTGTGTGGTTGCTGGGTATTCAGGCAACCTATCCCAGATGCCATGTTAGACAGGTCTCCTCAAGTCCTTAAGAGAAGTAAAACTAACTCAAGGTTATCTGTGAACCCAAAGGTGGGCTACAGCAGGAAAGAGCAAGGAGAGATGGATCCTCATGTAATAATGAACCTGCAAAAAACTCTGCCAAAATCTTAAAAAAATGACAGTTATGCTACAAAGAAAAATGAAAGCACACAAAATCTATGGGCTGGTAAAGCAAAAGCCTTGACTTCCATACGGATATGGATGTCTGCAGAGCAATATGTAAGGCAAAAGGCTATCTGGCTGCAAGTATTAGTGCTCAATTTTTAACTGCCAGGCACAAAACATTTGCACAGAGCTGTGAAAAAGTCTTCTTTCTGAAAATGCAGAAAAGTATTAAAGCTGATAATGCAAATTTTCAATGTTAAAAATGTGGTCGTAATATAACTCCCTGAAATAGCTCATCCTGTATCAGCTTGTTATTCTCCAAGTCTGTATTAGCCTGTAATATCATTGTTGGTGTATTTGTTAGTTCACATCTCTGTCTTCCAAAAAGCAAACCAAAAAAATGTCCACTGCCAGAATGTACTGTAGCATGTCAGAAAGAGAGTAAATAATGAGGAAGCGTAAAAGAACAGTTTAGGCCATTGTGTGATGACACGAATGACATCTTCCCACAGATGCCAGAAGCAATCCACTGCCATTTGACCAAGCAGAGGTATTCCTCCTGGCACTACTCAGACCATGATTTTCATCTCATTGTTTCCACTCCAGTTCCCATTCCATATAAACAAATGCAAAAATATTTGCAATAGTATATGCTGTAAGACTGCAAAGTTTTATTTATATCTTGTTGCTTTTTTAACTGTACCACTACATCTCTGCAATTGTTTTATTTGATATTTAAACATTATGGAATGATCCTGGCAACAGCTTAACACTCTGTAGATACTCTTCTATATAAATATATAGATATGCGTCTGTAAGTGTATATGTATATATCCATATATACACATATAATTTTAAAAAAATAAACACCTGTCCTGGTTTGAGCCAGGATGAAGCTTATTTTCCTTTTACTGATTTTTTTTTCCTTCAGTAAGGTCTCTTTTAACTAGCAGTAAGTGTTCCAGCCAGTGGACTGATAACACTGGAATTTTTATGCTACTGCTGAGACTCCAAGGTTGCTTCTTAGCTCTGCTGCTACCGATGCTACTGAGAGCAGGGGAGTCGTATCTATGACCCCCCTGTAGGGGAGCTGGACTAGACAGACAGCAGAACTGACCAAAGGGATTCCATTCCATAGATCTATGTAAACTCCGAGGAAGGTCAGAGATCACAGAAGACAACTTCCTTCCTGCTTCTTCTTCCCTTCTCTTCTGTCCATGGCCGGTGTCCGGGGAGGACTCCATCCATCCATCCATCCATCCATCCATCCATCCATCCATCCATCCATCCATCCATCAATCACCATCGACCCCAGGCTCAGCCCTGACCCTCATAACTCTCCCCTCAGCCCTGTCTGCTCTGCTGTTATCTCAGACAATGGGCTGAGAGTTTTCAGGACTGCTCACAGCTCAGGAGAGAGCTGGGGGAGCTGCTGGGGGTGGGGGGAGGCAAGAGGCTTTTGCACATTCCTGAACATACTTGTATATAATTGTATATATAATTAAAGCTGTCTAGTTTAGTTTTCAATCCAGCAAAGTCTCTCTCCTTAATTCTCTCCCTCCTTCCCTACCTGGGTGGGAGGGGGAGGGGATCCAGAGCATTGTTGTCTCTGGTTTAATTGCCGATCCTGAGACAAACCGTGACAACATCCAAGGGTATTCACTTGGACAGCTGGATTTTATAGTTTACTGGATGGATGTAGTATCAGATATTCCAAAATAAATAAAATTTACACCTATTCATGAACTTGAAAATGTCATTAAACCTTGGAAAATAGTAACAGGGAAAGACAGTTTTTGTCCCTCAAAGCCAGGTTGCTTCTTTCTTTTGTAGAATGAAAGCAGACTTACCCATCTGAGCACTATGTATGATCTTAAAATGTATATAGTCTGCTCACTTTTTTTGTTGATGCATTTAAAATCTCTGTTTTATATTGAAATAATCCACCATGTTATGCAACTGCCTCAAACTATCTGAAGGTGCTGTACTCACGTGCAATAGCATGGTGATAGTCTGACACACATGCGCTGTACTTCTTCTAAAATCATTATCCTCATTCTAGTCATGTCCACCTCTCAGTGCTCTCAAACACAACATTTCACAAACAAAATCGCTCAACTCTACTCCCCAAAGCAGTTAGACTAGTTGAGGTCCCATCCTCTCCTCTTGCATGGCCCTTCTAGCTCACCTGCACCTCCAGCCTTAGCCAGCTAATCTGGGGTACCTCTTGTCTCCCCTCTCCCTTGGTTCCCCGTGTCTTTCCTTCTCCTCAGCAGCTCTCACATCTGCTCAGCCAGATCATGGCCTTTTGCTGTCTGATCCACTCCCTATCCCCCATCTCTGTCTATTTCTTCACCAGTTCAGAAACACTTTCTCCAGCTACCAGCCCTTCTCTACCTGCCAGCTTCTGGTTTCACCACAGCAAGGGCTCACCACAGATACTGCCAGGGCACGTGTGAACATAATGGAGAAACAACGAGATCAAGTCAGCTTCTTGGAGATGAGGAAGGTTCAAACATGTTCAGTTAGAAAGGAATCTTCAGATATTTTTAGATGTTAAATTGCTACATGAGATGAATAAATTGCAAAGACTTTATGAAGGCTTAGAAACTTGTTTTTCATTTGAAAGTCAGGGTACCTGTCCCTGAAGCAAAGATTTGAGCTCCTGCTTCAGGCTGCTGTGACACCAGGGCATTTCAAAGAAAAGCCCTTGACAACTGAAAAATTGAAAATGAGAACAATACATTTCCCCAGCCCTTTCTTTGGAAACACCTCATGGCTCCAGTCAACGTTTTCCAAAATAATTTTGTTTAAAAAAGAAAGCTTGTAAGGATTAAAATACACACTTTGTGTGGACAGTTACAGGGTAAATAATTAAAGCAAGGCATTATTAATGCTAGTTAATAAAGAAGGGATTATGTAAGGGGTATCTGAGAGATCCTTACAAGTGGCATTGTGGCCAGCCATGGTAAAATTCAGGTGATATGACAAAAGGAATCTGTAACAAATAAATACATTTTGCTGTATTTACAGCCTTCAAGGCATAAACCCTCAGAAAAAAATGCACCATCAGTGTAAGCACCATCAGTGTAAGCTTCCCAGCTGTGGCTCACCTACATCACTGAGCCCCCTCCCTTCACTGTCTCTGGGCATTCCTTCTGGCTGGAACTGCTCTATCTGTCTACTAACACCACCCTAGGATACATGGCTAAATCTCTGAACCAACACTGGATGGGAAAGGCTTTTAATTAGCAATGGTCCATTTTTTCTACAAATACATGTTCTGCAGCAACAATTTCCAAACTTAAATTGTGCAGGTGCCACCCTTGGCAGAGACAACTATGGTGAGAGAAGCTTTGGAATACATGTGCACATATAGACACAGGAGAAGGCATATTTCCCTAACTGCTTTGAAGTATCATACATAGCACTAGTGGCACTATAACATAGCTTCGGTTGCAGGGACAGGTGGATAATCAGCAGTTGTTGCCAATGATTCTTTGTCAGTGGCCAATACCAGAATGCTTTGAGAGGGTATAAAGATAATCCATCTACAACTGGAAGAGCTGTTTTCTTGGAAAATTTTCCTCTCCTTTCCCAGACAGACCTGCATTTGCTGAAATTGCAAGCGCATCTTCAGATTTTCCATCACGGAAAATTAGGAACTATGTATAACTCACCGCACAGCACTATCTTTGTATCCTTAGATTCAGAGCTAGCTCACCACAAAAATGTACTCAAAAACTATGTTAAGTAGTGATTTGTTCTGACCTAAGTTTAAAAATGAAGTATAGAGAAGAAATTCAGCTCCCTACCTTTCTTGTAAGCGGCACTTCAATAGGAACGGGGACAACTTCCGCAAGCAGGCAGCCATAAAACGCTACCATGAAAGCAGCAGGATCATTGTTAGGAAATACAAGTGTTACCTGAAAACAAAGATACATGTGTTAAAATTGTTTTATCCCAGTTCTCAGATAATGATAATTGGAGTTCCCATGCTTCCTTTTGGAGATAGATAATTACCAAAACATTTCTATGATAACTGTTCAAATACCTAATGAAAGATGAATGAGGAATCAGGAGTTTATTCTGCTAGATTACTACTGTGAACATTTTCCTTTATGATGTAGTTAAGTATTTTCATGCTGCATTGTTTCCTACATTGACAATACCTTTCATCTGCTTCTCAATTTACTGATTGCTTTACAGATGTTAAATAACCACGTAAGTGAAATTAATACAATTTTACATTCTAATTTAATAATTGGCTTGAAGTTACCAAAACCAAAGTGGATCTGTGACCAATTCAGATTACCCAGAGTTAACTATGCCATTACGCCAATCATTAACACATTATGTCTTGTCTCCCTATGTGTTGCCTCATACAGCAGTTTCATTTTAGGATTGGACTGTTGTCCAAGTGTGGAAGTTTCTGGGAACTTAGTGAACACAAATAGATGATATCTAGATAACCAGATGTCACATCCAGAGCTGGCCATATAGCATGTCAACCTAGGCCTTGATTTGTTAAACTTCACAGCATTAGGGCTAGGGAACTATTTAGATTAAAGAATGCCAGGAAAAGATAAAATATCATAGCAAATCACATGTATGCTCACTGGGTGCCCTTCCTCCCCCAACGTGCTGAACTGTGCAGCTAACTTCAGCTGACTTCTGTAAGCATGACAGACAAGGTCTTAGATCCTCCAGGGGCAAAGGGGAAGGACATGTGAGAGTGCACAACCTCTCTGAGGATCCAGCATACTTGGAGAGTCCATGAATCTCCTTGCAAGGGCAGGGAACACTACTGCTGTCACCTACTGGTGAATGACCTCAGTGGCTAGATCCTGCCTACAGTTTTGTTTCGGTTCAGTCAGATGCAAGTTCTCAGCTCATGTCTTACACAGCTGTAATGCAGCTGGCAACTACCTAGCATGGTCAGCTGAAGTGGCATGCAAAAGGCATGGAGAATGCCTTCAAACCTAATTCCTTTGGGCTTGCACACAGGATCAGTGTGTCTTACTACAACATCTTAAAATTTGCTGAAACTACTTAGTAACTGTTGAGTTTTGACTGATTTGACATCCACAGGAGTTCTGTGTTTCAATCTCTTGAAGTAAAATCATCATGATTTAAAAAAGCTCCAAGGTTCAGTTACTGGAGATTAAAAGTGTTTCCAGTGATTTCATATGGCTTCAAAGACAGTCGCCTCCCATAGATGAACTTGACTTTCAAACTACAAGAAATCTAACCAACCTTGCTCAAGTGAATCCAAAATATCTGGTTTTAAGCTGAAGTCTGTAAACTTCAGAACTGTTTAGAGACACTTCAGAGAAAACAGACTGCTGCTACTTTATCTGTATGCTTGCACATGCAACAATCCAACTGCTGCAGAAGGCTGTGTAGACCTTACTGTATGTATTCCTCATGCACATCCCATAAATAGCCCCAGGGGAAATGGAAAGGATTTTGCTAGGTGCACGGAGGGGATGGTAGAGTTTGCTGAGCCCAGCAAACATCTGAAAGATGTTGAAAGATACCGAAAGATGCTTTGAGGATTGTTGGTCTTTGTGTTTTTCTTTGTTTACATACACACAGCGAAGGTTTGGCTGGGAATCTTTGCAAAGGAGCTGACAGAGGTGAAAAAATCTCACTGAAGTCCAGTGGGAATGAAGCATTAACTTCCCCTCCAAAACCCATTAATCACTAACAGACCTGCACCAAATAAATAAATAATGTGTGTAAAAGCAAAAAGGGATAAAGCTAAAAGATAACAAAACACAGACTTTATATTACCAGATGAGAATCTGGTTATCTAGTAGATCTTTCAGAGGGCATGCTTAATTTCCAGGCAGCTGTCTGGGGTGACACAAGATTAAATTTCTGATGCAACTAGAGAAGACAAATACAGTGTGTCGTTTACTATAATAATATCAGAAACAGGGATTCAAATGCAGGCACATTCACCTATTTTTTGGCTCAGGCAAAGAACCTGAGGAGTGATGTAATGGTGATCATGAAAAATAGAGACTGTATTGACACTTTTAAAGGCGAAAGGGCCTTTCTGAATTTTATAAAACATTAACATAAGGAAACAATTGTGCTCTCATTTAGAAAAGACCAGAAATATATGTCTGTATTTCATTTAGTATTTAAAAATTACCTGTTACTGTCGTCGCACAAAATACATTACCTGGAATAAAAAGCTACCTTCGAAGAGGTCAGAAAGCTTTTGTGTTATTACAACAGGGGGATAACAGCCAGAATAACATCCTAGAACATCAAAATTACAGTAACACCTCATCTTCAAGATGAAGTTGCTTCTATGGAAGATTATGTTTCTGTTACATGGAGATGCTAGGCGAGGCATTTTTAGAACACAGAGTGTATGCTTTCAGCACTCAGCAACAAACATTTGCTTCACTGTAATCTAGGTGGACTAACTTTAGAAGAGCTGCAATTTGTTCTTTATATGTCCTGCACTAGCTAAACTCCCAGCTTTCAGCCTGAATTATCCACAAAGCCTTTCTTAATGCTAGAAGATGCCAGTGACTGCTGCAGGAAATGAATATGAAGATGGGCAGTTAACACACAATAGATAGGGAGAGATACTCACTGCCCATTATGTGAACTTTATTCCTTTTGGAGCCTTCTAGGTGGATTGTTTTGATGTGTACACTTGAACAACTTGTTTCTTCTGCTGTTGCTTAGAGACACACTTGTACATGTCAAGTAAAAGAGATTCTTCAAATCCTACTCTTGGCTGAATGCCCATTGTAGGAAGCAATTTAGATTAAGGATCTAGAAATCCTTTAGTTAAATTCTTTATTATTTGTTTCAAAAAGAAAGATAGGAAGGACTGTAAGGTTTCAATTCCTTTCTTTCTTTTTTTTTTTTTATTTTGGGGAACATTATTGCATGCTTTCATTTTTGAGAAGCCCTAAGAACTGTGTAATGCAAACAGATGTGTTTCTCATGTGTGGCACAAGGGGACCAAGGGAACCAACAGATTGAGAATTGCTATCAGACCCTGGGGGAGGAGAACTTAATTCCATCCTCACAACTTTAAGCACTAAGGCAGGACTAAAAATTGCATTTCTGACAAATTTGTTCTGGAATCTCCATTTCAGGGCTTAAAGCCCACCATGAATGGGACCTGTGGAAATTTCTATACACACTCTGGTAGAGAAAGTGGCAGTGGGCTCAGCCAGCCTTGACAGTGGAAGTGGTAGGTTTGTAAGCACGTCAGTAGCAAAGCCATAGCATGTTCTTGTCTTCATTTAACAACTTCAGCTACCTCTGTAGCCCTTGCTGTGGACTTTATCCACGCAGCTGGATTCAGCCTCCAGCAGTAGTTGCATCAGTGTTAGGATCCAGGAATGGAAATATCCTCCATCTCACCAGTCAGTGTTAATTTATTTATTTAACTGAATACCGAAATGTGTTTACTTTGCTTGTCTTTGTCCTCCACAATGCTTCGCTTCTTTCTACCATCTCAGCAACTACTAAGTCATTAGCAAGTAAGTTTTTTACCCACAGGACACCTCCAGGCTCCATAAGCAAGCTTTTGTTAAACACACTGCTGTTCTATGTCCAAAAATCACTTTCCATGGAAATGTTCACTGTTGATGTTGCCACAGCTTCAATTTACTATTCAGCAGGTACCACCCCGGAAGTTATTTATTATGCAGTTCAAGAAATCTGCCTCAATGATCAGTCTTTTTCTGAGCAAATGGCAGATTTCACACTCTCCCCCAACATTTCACTTCATTAATTTCCTCTGAGCACCCCAAATATCTCATTCTCTATTTGTCAACATGGCTCAAACCAGGACAGTTAGTGATAATTAAAATATTAAGATACTCACCCTGTCTCCAGGTCGTACCATTGGTTCTTGTTTTGTGCCTAATTTATGTAGTATATTGTAAGCAACCTTCATACTTCTGGTCCAAAGTTTGCCTATTAACATAAAATATGTGAAATTAAATTAAAAATTCTTCTATGTTTAACAAGATTATTTAAGAGAAAGAATACCTGAGCAGTGAAAAAAAAAAGTAGAAATATTTACATTAGTTTTTCAACTAAATATGACACCACTACTGGGACTAATAGATATATTTAAATACATATCAGAAGCTTTTTTTGAGCTTCTTTTTCAAGACAGCATTATTTTTAAGAACAAAAAAAAAAAGGAAGAATAGCTCTCACGGCAGAAGTTTCTTACTTTGGAGAAAGCAGATCTTGACTCCAGAAGTTAACCATTAGAAGTGGCTAGATCATCAAGTTCAGTCATCATTGTAACACCCTTCACTGCATTTTGGCCCAGCCAGACCTCCAAGGGTGTTACTCAGGTTTCTTGATGGCACTTCTCTCACAAGCCACCAAGGAAAAAAGGAAAGGAGTCCCAAGAAGCAGAGACAATGAAAAAACCCAACAAACAGAGAACACTCCACAGCCAAAGGGGCACACTGAAGCAGCAGGGACCCTCTGATCCTTAGAACATCCAGACATGTTTCACATATCCATACATATCCATATCCTGTGTTTCACTTTTAATTCTGGGCCTTCTTTCATTTAACTTGGCTTTTTCTTCTCACCTGCTCCCATATTGTCCCTTCACTGTTTTTCATTTCACTTGCCTCAGGTACCATTCCTTTTAAACACCTCTCTTCTTCCTTGCCTCATCTCTCCATCTCTGTGCTTAGCTACTCCTTACTGAGACCTCACCCTGACATTCTTTAAAGAAAAAAATATCTCATCAAGACCTTGTTGGCCACGTTACATCCTTTTCATTCATCCTTCAAGTGACTGGCATCTTCCAACTATGCAAACTCTTTCAGATTCCTTTGTTTAGGGACCTTGTTACATCCATTTGAACAACACTGAGCAGAACAGCCCTTGTTCTTGGCTGGCTCCTAGGTGCTGTCTTCAAGCAGGATTCAGTCTGACAGTAACAAATCTTTAATTCATGCCCACCAATAACTTAAACGATAACAGGTTCTGACAACAGATTACCTACGGGGTTCAGCAGTTCAGGCTCCCAAACATGCAGTATTGCTATTTATAACTAAGCCAAGCAATTGTTAAAAGTTCCTCCACATCCTGGTTATAAAATGCAATACTACTGAATGATTTTTAAGTGCAAATCTGATGAAAATATGATGTTCAATAAGAAGGCCAGATTTTCTTTTTTTCCTGTTAAGGAAAATCAGAAATGTCACTGTTGGTTGTTAGTGAGAAAATACTAAATCCAATTACTTCTTATGAAAATGGTAACGTTTTATCATCAAACTGTTTTGCAAAGTTTTTAATTTGTTTACAATTACTCTAGTATTTGCATGCTAAATTGTCTAGATTCTCAGAAACAAACGTGACTCAATTCTGTTTGACTGGAAACTCAGCATGGATACTGGAATATGTCTGCAGGATTAACCCTCACAGCACCACAGCAGAACTACCTGCATTTGATGTAAACAGAGTCTTTAACAGCCTCCCTGCTGCTACAGTCAGCACTTGAACTTGACAAATGAGCAGGATAAAAAGAAGGATGTCTTAAGAAAGCAAATATTCTTTCTTTTAAAGGTTTCCAACATTCAAGTTCCAGTGGCAACAAACTGAAAAGAGCAATTAGTAATGATACAGAAAATTGGAGAATGGAAATCAAAAGCATGGCAAAAATTCTGAATTGCAAGAAAGAACCATCTTTACACAAAACACTTTCAAGCTTGAAATGAACATTACATTTTTAATTCCTTTTCTGAGAGACATAAGGGACTGCTGTGAAAAGTTCTGTTTAAGCTATAGAGATTGAATCTGTAGAAGTCTTAAATTTGCATTTGTGACATTCACACTAATTTTCATCTATCAAATGTGCCATCTTGCAATATTTTCTTTAACATTAAAGGCTGTTCATACTAAAGTATTTAGATGCATTATTTCAGATGTAACCAGGTATGCAGTACAACCACCTCCACATAAGTGATCTGAGTAAGTACAGAAACCAGGTTCTCTCAAAGACTATGTAAAGGGGCACTTTAAAATGAATTTTTAAATAATTAAGTCTTTAAATACATTTTGTCATAAAGCTCTTTTATTGTCAAAACCTTATTTCAGCTTCTGAAACGCAGAGCATGTAAGGCTGCCTTTGTAATTCCTCACCTTTGTTTTAAATACAATTTGAACTACACAAAAAGTGCCTGAAATATTTTTCAATGGTCAGAAAATACTTTAATTTGATGTCACCACAGCCCTTTCCTTCTCTATTTACTGGTGCAATACCAAACTATGCTAACTAGTCCAGCTAACTGCATGTGTATATGGGTATGAAACTGTGGAAAACTGGAACAAAGAAGCTTGTTTGCATTCAGCTGGGAAGCAGCTGGAATACACGGTCTCTCCTGCGGCCCTTAAAAGCTCCATAACTTCACTCCAGCCCTTGCAGGCTCTGCCTTCCCCCTGGCCGCTGCTATCAATGCTCCAGCAGGCAGCAGCAGCCCAGGGAAGGCAGAGCCTGCTGGGCACCCTCACAAGCAGGAAGAGCAGAGTCCATGCAGATCTGGAACTGGATTTTTTTCAACAGGAAGCCCTTCTTTTTTCTTCCAGGGTATATAGCTGCATTCCAAAAAATAATAGAAAAAGGGCTACATAGGGAGCAGTAATCCAAAAGCTGGAGCCAGGAATCTGTGAATCATCGGGCCAGATCTGCAGCTGTTGGATGGGGCACAAGCTTCTGAACAGAGGTGAACTGAACCATGTGTTTGTTTTGACACCTTGGCTGTTTGGCACCCCCAGCACCACTAAGGAACACAAAGGACTTGATGACTGCAGGATAAAAGCCCTCATAATGGAGGATGTTATAAAGAAGGAAATCTTTGAAGTGTTTCCTTCCTTGGTTTTGCCTAGGTTGCAATTCAGCGTAATTCTTCCTTTGCAAACTTGGGAGATGAGATGTCGCTGGGAAAAAGCAGATTGCTAAAACCTCTCCCACAAATCCTGACGCTGTGACCTTGCCACGACCTCCATATGGTGCCACATCTGCGCAGCAGGAGCAGGAGGCCTTGGCTAGGAGTCCAGCTGTGCTTCATATGAGGCCTTTCCTCTGAGACAGGGTTTTAGCACCACTGGGCCCATCCTTGTGTGAGTTAAACCCTCTTCGTTACATGGGCTACAGCAGAAGTTTGGCTGTTTGGGGCCACGGAGGATATGTCCATTGTCCTCAGCCAGAGCACAATGAAGCATCGGTCCTCCTCAGATAAACACACTGCCAATAATCTTCTAGTAAGTTGGCTTGAAGACATGAGGGCAAATGTAGGAAACTCAAGCAAGAGTTTCACTTAGTAGTGAGTGGCCCAGCCCATGTTTCAGTTCAGTGCCAGAGCTCCTTTCTTCCAGCCATGCTGCCACAGCAGAAGGCTGCTCTCGGCCTCCTGCAGCCCAGCAGAGCAGGCACCATGGGGGGCAGGAACCTGGAGCAGCACTGCTGTTTCCTCACCGTCTCCTTAGGTAAAGACCAGACCCCCTGAGACCTCCTCTTCTTCATCTTCCTGCCCATGTCCCTGCTGCAGTGGGGTCTTTTCAAACAACACTCACCAGGGACCAGATTTGTCCCTGCCAAGCTCTAATCTGCTCACCAGCCAAACATGAGTAGCAACTTCCTTGCATTTAAAAATGAGGAATTGTTAAGTCATCTACAGATGTAAGTCATTGGTGAGAGCTCTGAGTGTCCAGTGGTGTTTCAGGCACAAGGGTTCCCTCCAGAAGGGTCCCGGGCTCTGCACACCCTGTGCTGAGTCTTCCAGTTGCACACATACATGGTGGGTAACGCAAGGCACTAGATATTTAAGCACCTGAATTACCCCTCAGTTTTCAGGTCACAAAACTATTTCCCAAATAAACAGGCTGGCAGGTGTCCACAGAAGAGTTTCCCAAGTTGATTTTGGAAAACAAAAACCCAACAGCACCAAGGTAATGTACACCTTGCTGTTACTACAACTTCTTACCTCCCATCAAGCTGCTAATTGTGGGGCTGCTTTCCAGTCTCATATATAACTTCACAGGATGGTAAGAAATTAAGCTTTTATCTTCATCTGTCATTGCTTAACTTATAATTGCTTAAGCATTTCCTGAAATAACTCTTTTTTCTAAAGATGATTGTATCTTCCTTAGCCTCTTCTGCTGCTTGCCCACAATACTGCTGCCAGACTAGCATGCCCTAGCAACATGTTTATGCAGGGAGGCCTTTAATGCTCTTCACACTTTTACAACCTAACCTGAGTGTTCCCACTGCCCAGCAAGAACCAGCAAGTGCCAGCAAGTACTGCTATGCCTCTGAACACCAGACATATCCAGCAGACATCACATGTGCAGATATTCTTGGCAGGACAGGAAAACAGCACCTTGCTTTCTGGTAGCTGTAGGAAACACTGCTAACACCTGTGTCAGGCAAGTCCCCCTTTTTTTGCTTCTGGAATCTTGATTTAGTTGAATAGCAGCAAATCTGCATCAGAAACCACATATTTTGCATTTCACTTGTATTCAGTCTTGTGGTTTTTTTAACAGTCTATTCAGAGGGCAGTATCTTTTACCAACTAAAATCTATCAAGCCTGCATGAATTAATGGCCAGTTCTATCTGGTTAAGCAACACATTATGAAGGCAAAGGAAACCACTAAGTCTTAAAAACCACACAAAAAGGGAACACTTAACAAAAATTAGATGCTTTCCACATGACACTGAAGTAAATCCCTTTCCTCTTCCTTTGCAACTCTGTAAAAGGACTATAAGTTTGTGTTGAATGTAAAGAAGGTTATAAGAGAAAAGCTGTATCAGGAAGAAAACTCAATAGAGAAAACAAACCACAAAATTTATTTATCATCGTCAGGACGCTTTTCAGAACCACACAGCACTAACTCAGCAAAGCCAAACCAGTGGTTGCTTACCAATCTCCGTGCACAGCAATTGCCAGACTGCCAAAGTTTAGCTGCAAATAATTTTGTCAAATATTCATTTTCTCAATATCACAGTATGACATTTCTTATACTAAATAGAATCAAGAGTATTTATTAAACCTGGTGTAAATGGCAAACTCCCTAATGCTATGCAGGTGAAGGGGCATTTTCTCTGCTTTGCAAAATAATAGTCACAGTTGTGCTGCTCTGTTAATCCTTTCCTCATAAGCTCTTTAGATCCACCCTGAGCAGCAAATGAAGCTGTTGTCTTTTGGGAGAAAAAATTCAAAGAAAATTAACAAAAAAGTCCTGTTGCAGAGACTAAGAGACTCCAAATATACTCAGAATAGAGGAAAACTTGCTATTACAGTGCTTGATAATTCAGTCTTAATCACAGATTGTAACACAGATTTTTAAAAGTGATTTTCTGTCTTTTTAATAAAGAAATAAAGGTTCAAAGTATTAAACAATCATAACATTGATATCTACCTAGGGATCTGAACCATGACTATCCACATCTCTGCAGGCATGGAGTTATTTCAGAGATAAGGACAGTCTGGTAATGTAGCTACTTGGTTAGAAGAGTCTTGATTCCTTCTCTCTGCTCCCAACAACAGTGAAATTCCTGGCCTAGGAGCTTCTTGCAGCAGGAGGATGCGAGTGGCTGGGGTGCACGCCAGCTGGAGCACGGCTTGGGCTTGGTTATTTTTGGTCTGTTGTTAAGTTTCAGCCACCTCAGGGAATCTTCAGTATAAGCTGTATCATCTCTGCCTAGGCAGGGTGACTTTGGCCTCAAAATATTTGAAGTTGTGTTGAGGTTTTTACAGGCAATTCATTTGAAAAAAAATGACATTTTTCAGGCATTTGTTTCTCCACAGAACCCAAATGGACAAAGAAAAAATACTTCTCTGTCCAGAGAACCTCCTCTGCTCTTTTTCCTAGCCTTGCTCTCTCCAGTGAGCCTCTGATGTGCAAAACAATACATTGGAACTACTGAAAATGGTTTTCTAAACCATCAGATTACAGAAAGTGTCAGATAAAG
Source organism: Hemiprocne comata (assembly GCA_020745705.1). Classification (NCBI taxonomy): domain Eukaryota; kingdom Metazoa; phylum Chordata; class Aves; order Apodiformes; family Apodidae; genus Hemiprocne; species Hemiprocne comata. The sequence continues at coordinate 11,620,012 of CM036587.1, forward strand.
GAAATCAGATGCTTTGAATAAGATGTAGTTAAGTAGTACTCATTTTGTTGTTTTTAATAATGGTTACCACAAGAAAGCTCAAAACTTGCTCATTCCCAAATTACTTTCATCTTTTTACCTTTTCCCCAGCTTTTCTGATTTTTAAGAAAGAAAAACTAAAATAAAAATAATGTTAAATAAGAAAAGTAACTGTGATAGCATAAGTACTATATAGGATTTAATTGTCCTTTACTCATGTTTCTCCTCTAAGAAATCACTAAGCACTTCAATATTAATACCAACAGTACCAAAACCGGATGCCTGACTATTCTGATTCACTTTGTCTGAGCCAGAAATCATCTTATTTTTCCTCAAACTGCATATTAGGTTTCTAGTCAGAGTTCAGACTTACATAAAATCCAATAAAGATGTCTTTCCTTCCCATATCTCAGACATTTCAATTTATGCATATTCAGTGATTTGATTTACAAAGGGATTGTGAACAATGTAAGATGTTCTCCACTTAATGAAGTTCCCAGAGGGACAAAATATTTGAGAAATAAGTGATATTCATAGTGTTTCATTCACTAGAAAGAGTTTAAGAGTTTTGAGTACATTAAATAAAGATTACAACTGGGGCACTGAGAAGAACTTCAAGAACTGAGGCAAGCCACTTCAAAAACTTGCTCAAAAAAAAAGATAAAGTGTACAAGAAGTGCAGTTATTCATCTCTTCTATCTAGAGTAATCTGAGACACATGAAGGAAAACAGTCATAACATGCCATGAAGACAAAAAGTTCAAAAAGCATGCTGGAAAAGACACAGGAGACATAAGGCATTACAAATGAGATGAATTCCTGCAGAGGAATGGGAAGGCAGAGATGATTTTAAGCAACAGCTTAAAGAATAACTTCTTTAAACTAGTTCCCCTGATGGCACAACAGCACGTCACAATCACTCAGCACTGAAACCCACACTAACTCTATCATACCCACACCAGCCACCACTAGGTAGGGGAATTCATTCCAGTAAATCACCAGGTGGTTTTATCACACCAATCTATCACTGTCTGCCACAGTATATCATAGCTTGGCCATCAGTCTGACCACTCTCAGGTGTCACTGGACAGGACAGCAATAGAGTTGTGAGGAAAGCTTTGGAGAAGGAATTTTGTGTACTCTCAGAGAGCTTCTCTTCAGCATGTAATTCCACCAAGGGGAAGTATGAAAGCATCCTGGATAGAGGCAACAGGCCTGCACTGCATTTTTCAGGCCAGAGAGAGCCTGTTGGAAGAATTAAGACTGAGGTGAAAGATGGGATGAGATTTCACTGTGTAAATGCAGGAAAAAGTCTGCATTTGAAAAGATTTGCTCCCAAAATCACCTGCTAGGTTTGGAAACGGAATGGTTGTACAAAACTAAAGAAATGTCTGGGTCATGTATGATACCCAAGTTTCAGCCCCAGTGATGGGCAGGATGTCAATACTGTCTACAATGATCCAGAAAGGAGAAGATGAATATGCTTGGTGTTATGGACATACATACTTAGATGGGCTATGACGTAGCTGACAGCTACAGAGACATCCCTGGAATCCAGTTTGGAAAGATGGAAAGAAGTCTGAAATAAGCAGGCAAACCTGTGATTCACCCATGCAGAGACAAGAAACTGGAGAAGATGCTGTGTATGAAAAAAGTAGGGATCAAAAGACATCATGTAGGAGCCTTATCCTAACCAGAAAGTTGGAGGATGAATGAAGAGGATTTCCATGAAGACATAAGAGGCTGAGATGAGATTGAAGCCGAAATAGTAAACAGATGCAAAATATTCGAGGAGAGGTGCACAGTGACCATGTTGGCAACATGTCAAAGACAGAAGCTCTAGAAATTCAGAATTATTCTTAAAACTCTTGAATATTTGTCAAATAGTAAATATATGAAAAATCCTGGTGATCACGTTTCCCTAAATTGGCAAAGAACTGGAAAATAACTGTGAGGTGCAAACTCAGAAGCTACTGGAAGTCCTCAGTGCTGGTATTTTAAAGTTTTAGTCATCTGATCATAGCATGAGCACAAGGAAATGAAGGGTTACATTAATACCATGTAGTAGGATTGTGGGTTAAGCTCATCTTTCAAAAATTTATTACCACCAGGGCCAGTGGAACTACGCATAGGGATAAAAATTCATGAATAAGAGTGTCTTTGCTGAGTTCAAGGCTTAATGTTTATTAATGTTCAACTGTAAAAAATGCCATGTTCACATTTGCTAGAAAATATTAGACATGAAAGGTGGAATACTTACAGTAAAATAATTCATAAAGTCACCAATAAAATGGCAGGTGGCTGCTAATGATATTTCAAAAGCAGTTGTTGTTTAAGTAAAGAAAACTGCTATGGCACAGGGAATAGACATTTACTATGAAAAAGAATGTCAGCTTGAAATCTACCTAGCAGAGAAGAACTCAGTAACTCTCACAAAATGATGTGGTTTGTAATTTTTTAATCTATAAAAAGAAGGGAAAAAAAATTGGTTTTTTCTGACCTCAAGAACCTACTACTGAAAGGCAACAGCAAAAATGAAATCCTAGAGTGCTGCCAAATGAAAGCAATGAAATAATTACTTTTAGTCCCAGTTTTTTCAGGACTTAAGACAATTCAGAAGAGGGGTTTGGAAAGAGTTAGCTTAGGACAGAGAAGCAGGCTTGGTGACTCTGTGTGCCACGTGGATGAGCTCCTCAGGTTGATTTGCTCAGCCTACAATCCTTCAGGCAAAGCAGATCATATGCTCAGACTCCCCGGACAGAGTCTCACATTCAGAAAAATGGTCTGATTCTCACTAATGCCTTCATTTCCTTTCCTGCCCAATTAATTTAGGGCATTCAGGAGATTATATGAATTGCTTTTCCACAAGCATGTAATTTCAAACTTTAAAATTCTAGTTCCAAGTAAATGTCCTTAAGGAAGAAAAACATTGACCAATGGTGAATCATATGTTTGTCCCCTAATTTAAGTAACTTCTTAACTCTAAGTTACCTGAAGGGAAAATGTTTCATGCATGACCTTCAGTTGCAAAGATTCTGTTATGCTGTAAAAGCCTTTAACTCTATTTGCAATGCCAAACTTGCAGCAGACAGCTTTTCAGCCAGGGATCATCACTCAGTCCCAGCCCCAAATGGAAAGGAGCATTCAACACTGAACAAAACTAACACACCTCTATGTCATGGCATGTAAAGACATTCTTTGCACAGAACTCTAGGCCACTGAGAGGTAGAAATAAAAAAGCAAAATCATTTTTATATCCATATCAATAACATATGGAAATCTTCTAACTTGCTTTCAAAGTCTGACAGTTACACACAGTAATTTCTTTGAACATCTCCCAAATGTCCTCTGAATGCATCAAAACTAGAAGCTATATGGAAGTGGGTTGTCAGGGATATCCTTACATTTATTTTTATTTGGCCTTTCTTGGTTGCAATCGATTGTCAGGCAGTGCACATTGAACTGTATCAACATACTGAAAATCACACCAAAATACATCCTGCCAAGTCTATTTCAAGGGGACACATTTGCTAGCTGTACAACCACATATCAGGAGGAATAATTAAAATCCCACTTACTACAATGGCAGCAGAAGATGGGAAAAAATCCTATTTTAATTTCTTTAGGTAGCTGGTGAATTTTGTATACTAGGTTCTGCTTTTGCAGAACAAAGCCTGGGGAATATCCAAGGGCAACAGATTTAGATGTTAATCTTCAGGAAAATCTGCCCTACGATGTATTTCTATTTAAAAGGTGGTTTTAATTTACCATCTGTGATTCCATGGGTGTATCTACTCAGCTCTTTTCCTCTTTGTGAAACAAATCATACCATAACATCTCAGCAATTCATACTCAGACAACAACTGCTTCACAATTGTCTTACCCTACTCAGAAATGGAACAGATGCATCATTAGAGTGCTTTTTTCACTGTGTATTTATGCACTTACTGTACACACAGACAGCATACAACATGTAAAACCACAAGGGGTTTGAAGAGTGCTCACCATAAGTAAGAATATACAGTGGTTTTCCATTAGTATCCATAGTGGTTAGGCAAGGAGCTTTCGGTGAGATGGTCCCCCATCGCTGCAAAGCTGCTTCCAGAGAAGGTGGCCAATTTGTAACCACACCTAATTGTTCGCCACGCATAGCCAACATCTGAGCTCCTTCTGGCTTTGGCTGGTTTGGATCTGGCTGTTGAACTTATGATTATGAAAAGATAAACAGTTACCAAGTAAATTCTATACCTTGTGTACACCTGTGTAACTAAGAGAATAAGATACCTTTGCAAAATATCCTGAAAATAATAACATGTTAGAAGGTATTGAGAAGCAACAGAGAAATATAACAGAATAATTAACTTCTAACTTAAACAAAGAAGAAGCAACTGCAACATCTCAGAAATGCACATGCTTATCCTTACACTAGCTCTACAAGCAGGGAAAGAAACTGCTGAAGAAAGCATGCATATATTTATCTTTGAAATAACAGATCTTTCTTTATTCCTAAAGAAAGATGGAGAATACATTTTCCTGGTAAAAATGCAGCAATGAGATGGACTGCAGAACTACTGAAAAAATGTACTTTAACGCGTCATCAGTAACAGATTGATTTAAGTCATGTTCTGTCATGGTGTTTTGTTATAAACTACTATGAAGATTATTTAAATCTCCTGGCAAATCTTAATTCTCAAAGCACTCACCTCCTTTAAAAAAAAAATCCATTTATTGACTTTATTTCTATGTTACATTGAGTTCACTTTTTCAATGCTTTTCTGTTACACAAAGGGTGTGTAAAACATTTAATGTGCTCCCTCACTGACAGGTTTTCTCATATTGGTGTTCAAAAACAACAGCTGTAACCCACAGCAGAACGTTCTTAGAGCAAATGTTTCTTTGCAAGCAGAACTATGAGCTGAGCAAACAAGAGAGACTTTTGACTCTGGCACTACATCCACGCTCACTACAAGCAGATTCCACTGAATACTGATGCTTTTTGGTACTTGCCAGTACAGGGAGGACTTACTTAGCTGTCCAGAAAGTCAACATGTGAAACAAACATTTTGCAGAGTTTTAATAAGAGATCCCCCAACCTTTTGAAAAGCAGTCATTTTACCTTCTAACAATTCCTCAAAGTCATCTACAAAGAACTCTCGTAACGGTGGTCGTTTGGGCCGTTTTAGTGTATTGACCAGCTGCTGAATCTTTGCTGACACTCTGCTGCTCACTGGTACTCCTGCAGGACAGGGATCAATGGAGACATCAGTTGACTTCTACGCTGAATGCCGCCAGACGTTAAGTGGGGTACGAAAAAGTCTAGGACTGCAAGGCCACCATAACTACAGTTTCACGCCATACCATGACTCAAGTATTCAACATTAAGACATTAAGATCATTTCAGCAAAAAGGAACAATGACGCATAGTTTAAATAAAAACAAAACAGCAACAGCTTGCAAAATTAGAGGGGAAACAGCACATAGACTGAGGGAGAGAAGCACAGTGAAAAAAACCTCCCTACAGCAAATGTCAGTAACCTTAGAGAACTCTTCTAGGTTGCACTGTCAACAGTCAGTGAGAAGACAGGCATTGGCTCTCCCCATGGTCACTGGGCGTACCAACACTGACTAGATCACAGCTCAGCAAGGAGTGGGGGTCACAGTCTCTGCCCCATCATTTATTCTGGGCTGCTCTTTACATCGTAGTGGACATCTGTCCTGTATCCACCTTAAACATCATTCACATCTTTGTAGTACTTCAGCATGACCTGGTATTCTCTGAACATCCCTATAGCCAACCCCACCAGCCAGACTCCAAAGGGAGCATACTTGCCCCTACAGCCCTTTGAAAAATACAATTCTGAAAAGGAGTGTGGGGCAAGGGGCACTTTTATAATATAATCCTATGAATCAGCTCCCCCTTCCTGTTCCCTAGTCAGGTGCAAAGTGCCTGCAAAGTTCATTTCATCTGCTCCTGAACTAATCACTTTCTGTCATTGCATTGCAGGAATTTCAACTTCCTACCCTTCTGTAAGGTCGGCTCCAAAACATTAGGCAAATGTTTTTTAGAGATGAAGCTGCTCAATTTAGATGCAATACATTTGGTCAACAATTCCACACCTTGCTGAAACATTGTTTAGTAAGCTTTAGAAAAGAGGAGAAGTAAATAAGAAAGGGTTTACAAATAACTGTTTAAAAAAAAAGTAAGAAAAAAACATCAGTAAAACTTCAAATACATCACTCCTCAAGATGTAGCCATCCTAGCACGTCACTTTCTCTGCCATTTAAAAACCAGACTAGCTGTAACCAGGAGGCATGATAAAAGCAGATCTAAAGAGTCACCGCTTTTTTGTTTTTGCCAGACAATTTCTACAGGGAATCAGCTCTGCTGATTGAGAAGTATGGATCTATGTCAGCCTCATTTCTACCAGTTTACTTTAGGACTGTAAAGATGCTGTGACTTATACATGTTTGAAAGTGAAAAGTGCCCAGAAGAAACAAAGAGCAGACGCATACAGGAACCACGACAAAGGTCATGATACTTGAAAACAAATGGTTTTGCTTTGTGACATACCATCACCAGTCTCCATAAGTTCAGCATTTCCATACTTTGGTGCCACCCGTGCTGTTGATCCTTGTGGTCTTTCTACTTGTATTGAGTGTTCTGAGGTGTAAGTGGTAACATCTGGAGGGGCAGAATGATTTTCTGTGAAAAATAAGTTGAAAGGTTTAACCATGTACCTCTAGTGCTGAAGGGCAGAAAAGCAAAGCGAGATCAAAGGATATAATTTCACTTTTTTTCCCAACATGTGAAGGGGCATTAAAGTTAATGCACAAAATGAATGCATAGCACTATAATGTACAGCATGATTTTAATAAATAAAGTTTTCACTGATTAAAACAGGGGCTGTATATATGCAATCGTATAAGTAACAGGCTAAAAAAATTATACAGCTAGGTTGTAGGTTCTCCAGTGATGTTTGATTTTATACGAAATTAAAGCTTGTGAACTGCCTCGAAAGGAAAAGAAACAGATAAATACACTTCTGATGGATTGCTGTATTGGTTTTTCTAAATAAAAACAACACGGTGTGCTGTCAATCACTTGCAAGTGCCAGTTCATATACCTTTTATAACATTCAAATTTTGAACATGCCACTTTTAGTTAGGAAAATAATTTGTTTGCGTATTAGGAAAAAAATCAATCACAGCAGGGTTGGAATCCAGGGGAAAGAAAGCAAATTTAAAGAACATGAACTTTGCATTCTGCATGGACACTTGCTTGTTTACTATTTTTAGACAAAGCTATTTCAATTCTTCCGCATAACAAAGACTTGCCTCCCAGAAGGCAAACACAATTTGATCTGACTCATGCCAGCACTGCTAAAGAATTCCACAGAGCTAATCTTTCTCTTTCATAGCCTGATAGCTCAGCATGCTACCACCGTTTATCCTCCCATGTTTTCAAGTCTGAGGCTGTATTATCTACGTATTTGTGCTATTTTTATGCGTTGTCTCATAATTTTTTCCCGGTTTTTATCAGCATTAGAGTAGGTGGAGATAAATGCCACGAGCAAACAACTACTTCTCTCTCAATTGACATATAGATGATCCCCAGCAGCCCCTGTGATACAAAAGAAAGCAGGTCTTCATTCTGCTGCTACTGAAGAGGAGAGGAATGTACTCCATGTTACAACAGGGTAAGAGACATTAAAAATGCAAAAATTCAGCAAAAACTTCATCTTGTTACAATACTATTTTAAAGATGAGCTTTTTATTAAATCTGTCCTACAAGCATTATGCTGCTGTAACTACTATAACACCAACTTCTACACTAAATTTCACCTCAAAATGTGATTACAAAGCATGTTTGTGAGTCTTGAGCTTTGGATCACTGTAGTTCTTGCGCATTCAATTCCAAATTCATGCACCATCAACACAGAAAACTGATTTTATGGCTACACACAGTAACAGGATGCTCTATTAAATGCCTATTTTACATACTTCTCATTTGAAGTTTGCATTTGATGGACAAACATCATGAAAAATTAAGACTTGATATTAATGTCTGTATTTGTTATTTACTGTTTACATTCATTAACATCGTAAGGACTCAACCTTATCAATCCAGTACAATATCTGGTTGAGAAAAACATGAGATGGCTTTTATTGTGTTACGCAAAAACACCTTCTATCCCACACATCTCACATGTCCAGTTGAACATTTTGAGACTGATCACATCCATTGTTATATTTTTACTGAAACAAACACCTTATATTGCACTGTAAGCAACCAACTGAAGTATAATAGCTTGGACAATGAAGCTCATGCTGGTAATTGTTTGAATAATGTGTTCAGTTCAGCTGTCTTGTCATTATCACCTATTTTAGGATCAGCACAACTTTTTTGCCCTTTCTTGCTAAGCAGCAAGAGCTTTTTATAGATCATGATTGATATATTGAATAACTATGTCAAAAGACAAAAAAAAGCTGATGTTTATCTTTTTATCTTTTGCTTACAATGCAGTTTTGCTATGCAAATAGGAGAGCAGATCATGACTAAGAAACTAATTGTACTTGGTCAGCTATTAGTAACATGAAAAAGTATTTTTAAAGTTAGCTATAATTATTTACATCTTTCCACTGAAGTATTTCCATCTTTCAGACTTTACAAGGCAAATTGAATTGGAGTTAAAGTATCTCCTTTCAGGTTTTAGCACTGAGATGAATTATTTTTTTAATGCGTGGGAGAGAAGATACGTGATCCAAAGCACCACAGAGCAGAGATCTTCAGATCTTCACACTTGAAACCAAATACTTCTTTGTAACACATGGTGAAGTAACATGAGAAAGAAGCTTCCTTTTGAACAAGCAGCACCAGCACTTGCAGTTGCCTAAAAGAAGGTCTCTTCGAAAACTGGCCACCACTGGCTGGCCAGGGAGTGGACTTTTAGCACCCTGGCTGCCCATCTGCCATTTCCACTTCCATTAAGAAGCACCCTTATCTAGCAGAAGAGGATCATTAATGTTTGTCTTGCTGTGTTCCTTTATAGTATCTGCTTAACAGATGTCCTGTCACGGCAGTATCTACAGCTGTAGGTTACATCCATCAGATTTACAAATCCTCCATTGGTTCCCTTCTCAGAGTCAGGCTTGGAGAAATGAAAGTCATACAGACAAAAATTTGGTCTAAGTTACTTCTAAAGAAAAAGCTAATTGTTATGTTATGTGAAATATGCTCTTTTGTGTATAGAACAGTCAATCCAGTCTTAAGGCTATGGACAGAATCTGTCTAGAGCTGCTTGGTCTTCTGTCAGATAACTTGAAGCACTGTTTGAGGTTTAGTTAAGACTAACAATCCTGACACATCTGTTGAGTAAAAAGTAGAAACTGTGACAGCTGCATGACTTCAAAGCATTTCCCCCATCAAACATATATTTGCGTCACCTCCTCTTCCCATCTCTTCCAGTATTCTTGCATTAGTAGATCACAGACAGAACAGCTGTTTCCAGTTTAGGTTCTCTTCATTTCTGCCACTGGAGTGATATAATTCATGCCACTTCATGAAAATCAGAAAGAACCAACAATGCAGAGCACATTCATGTAGGGGTAAGAGTGTGTACATTGACAGAGCCCGATGTTTGAGGAGAAGCAGAGGAGGTGGAGAAATACTTTCCAGTGGAAGTTTGGAAGCACACAAAAGCACCACGTATTTGAAAAATCTTTGGGAACTCAAAAAGCATCCATGAAATACTAAATGTGAAGAAAATGTAGCTTTTTCTCCCAAACAAGTTAGCTCTTCTAGTTATCAGGGAAGAGAAATCCATAGGCAGAGCTGTCGCTTTTTCCATCAGCTGGATTTCTCCTGTGATGATGGCCAGAAAGAATTTTAATCTAGTCTTCTGTACTGTAAGTTAACATTTCCCCTCAGAGCACTTCAGAATTTTAAGGTTGTCAGAGAATTATCAGCCATGCCTTATGGCACATGTTTTTATATTTCTTTTATTAGAAATCTATTTAGTCTTTAATTTGGGTAGAGGCCTTTGATTTTCGAACAGAAACATATTCAAAGCATATAAAGGAAACAAATGCACCTACAGGACCAAAATATTGTAGTGAGATGTTTAACTCTTTATATAAATTTATAACCGTAAGTAAGTGCTGTGTGATTTTCATTACATGAATTGTCTGAGCTTTGGGATGTACTTTCTCTACTTGATTTTTATATATGTATAGATCCGAAAAATATAATACAAATAAATGAAAGCTTAGAGACCTTAGAAATATATACAGTGCTGACCCAAAGACGGGTCAGAACTTCAGGTATTTTTTACACATTTCACTCATTTGACCTCTAAGTTTCAGAATTATCCAACACAATTGTAAAACGTATGCCAAAGTAGAGATTCTCCCTGTAGCTTAGTATAAACACCTGACTGTCTTGAAGCTAAGAATAAAAATATGAAGGATATCTGCCCTAAACTGGAACTTTGGCCATAGTAGAGCACCAGCAACAGGCAAATTAAATGAACAGTATAACTTTAAAAGCATATAATAGCTTACGCAAATTATCCAAATGATCCACAAAGCCGAATTCTGATTACATTATAGGCAAATCTTTCTATGAAATCCCTTCTAAGGACTGCATTACAGTACGTGAACTGGAAAAATCTCCCTTTGATTCTGTGATGCACTCTGGAGTTCAAATCCTAAAGGATATCAGAATGGAGGGCTCTTTTTGATTATCATTAAAGGTCTCTCCTCTTGTCCCTTAAATTTTTATTTGTCAAAATTATCATCTTCAGAGTATGGCAGTATGACTTTACATATTTACAGATAATTTCTCTCTTGCAGGCTGATCTGTCTCTGGAGAGCAACTCCCTGGACCAAATAACCATCAAGCCCTGGGAAAATATGTTCTCTGTGATCAAGAACAAATTGTGACCAGTTGTTGAAGAGCTTCAGAGAACAGGATTATTCTTCTCTCTCACCTTCTCTCCTACCAGAGGGGATTATTCATTTACAATCACTGGCACACTGCCTCTGAAAGAGCAATGCTATCTGTGGCAACATTTCAAATCTCTTAAAATACATTTAAATGCAGAATCCATCTCCTCAGATTGAAAAGAAACAAAAGAGCCATGTCATTTCAAATTCTCTCAGAAAGCAGCTCACCCATCAAGAAACACATCTTCCAGTTATCTGTGCAGCTTCTCTTACATTTCCGGTGATCTTAGCAACAACAGCTGATGGTAACCTTAAGCTCACAGTCTCAATCCATTAGCAGGTATCACTCATATTTTGTACCCAAATGACCTTTACATTGCTACATCACAACTTCTGTCCAACTTGAGATGCAATTTAAGGTACCGTATTGTCAGAATTAATAAAAATATGTAGACACTGAGGTAAGCTTAACTGCTTCCTTCAAAGAAAGGAGCAAGGCAAAACAAAACAAGTAAAATAAATTTTTCCTCTTCTGCAGAATACTGCCATCTTAGTTTAGCTCTGTATTATCTACCACAAACTCAGTGATTATAAAAGAAGACTTACTGTGCCAGATTTAAAATTACTGAAATGTCACATTATAAAGAAGTTATATTTAAAGACACAGTAAGACTTGGTGTGTGAGTAATGCAACCTTTTAGAGTTTGGATAAAATTAATTCTCTATGCTATAATTTCCTCTAGCATTTCAAGATGAAGTCACAGAAAATAACCAAGTGCAATGATTAATGTGTTCACAAGTGTATGCATTTCTAAAACAAGGTTCTAAGCTATTCATTTAGCATGAATTTAAGAATACAATAGAAATTGTTCCCCTGACTGCAATTCAGCAATTCCAGACCATGGTTAGAGGATTACCTGTCTAAAAATACAGGTGTTACATCAAGCTATACTCAGAGCAAAAAATCTAGGGATATTGGACTAGTGTTCCAGCACATAAAAGCAAGAACTTTTAAGATGCTTTCATGTATCTCATTACATATACTTGAAAAGGAATGATCCATTGAGGAAAGTCATACAAAACTGCATTTCATATTATAGTAGAACAGTAGCAAGGTTGCTTTATCTGTTCCTATATGGATTCCAACAGATTTTCAGCGAGGCAGTCCAAAATACACAGCCCTAGTAAGAATACACTCAAAACAGATGCCTCATATGATAAACAGCTGTTACTGGACAATTAAGGGAAAACAAGCCTTGCTTTCCACGTGCCTAATCGAATAGCTGCCTCATTTTCATGAAGCCAAATGTCAATGGCACAATATTCAGAAATAATTAATGTATGTGAAGCTTAGCCCTAATGGAAAGAAAGCTTTGACTTCCTAGGATCTTTCCAGAGGATAAAAACAGGCTACTAACATTACTAACAACAGACCTCTTTGCTAAAGGTATATAATAGACTTTCCCAAGGACTACCATAGCTAGATATCCCAACCCAAGTATGCTAGATTCAATTAAGTGCAGGAAAAGTATGACCTACTGTTATCAGAATTATCAAAAATCACTCAAAGTATGTAATTAAAGCAGTGCAGCAGTAGAGGAAATGCATGTGCAAGCAATTCCTAATACTGCATGCACTGATTCTGCTTACTGATGGAGCCTAGAGGATCTTTTTAGTGCTAAGCAGTGGAAGTCGTGCAACTGTACATTTTAAGGTATTTGGGAGCCAACAGCTAGACCCTGTTTGCCACTGGGTAAGTTTACCCCCAAATATAAACAGCTGCTTTCACAGGATCATCTCTCCTTATAATACATGTAAATAGAAAAAAGGAAGGAAGAAAAAGCACAGGAAAGACTTTTATAAAACTTCATATAGAAGAACCAGCTGAATTTGAGAGACAAAATCCATGTTAAACTGGACACAATCGAAATGTCCGTATACTAACCTATATGTGTTTGAGCCATAACATCAGCTAGTCTGTGTGCAGCACCACTGCCTCCACTTTGTGTCGAGGAGGAGGAAGTGGTTGACGTGGTAGAGCCATGGATCGCCTGACTGATCCAATGTTCCATGTTTATACTCCCTTGACTTGAGGTGGGAGTTCCCTGGGAGTCGCCCTGTACGGAGCCTTCGTCTTCTGAACCAGAAGAAGTATCTAGCAATTAAAAACAGCTTGTTAACTTGTACTGCTTTTGGGTTTTCTTAATAGAAATAAGGCATGTTAACATTAAAAATCTAAAGATAACTACTGTTATGGAAAACTCATGAAGATAGGCAAACATAATAAGAAAAGTGTAACACTGAAAGCCCTGAGAAAAAGGCAATTGATAGAAATGCACCAAGAGAGTTTTTCTGCTCTAAGGTCACGCCTGGTGTATTATTGTACTAAAATAAGGATAATAAAGGAATCTTCCTTTATCATATGGCTTGAGAATCTTCTGAACATCTCTAACCATGTATTAACAGCACAGAATATCCAAAATACTTTCCCAAGCTCTCTCCACAAAGCCTGTGAAAAACTTTCCCAGTTGTAGAAAGCCCACTCTTCAGTGAGAAGTGGAGTCCCAGCTGGATTCAGTGAGTATGAGAATGCGTGTGGGGTATTTTCACAGTCTAGCAGTTAGAAGAGCAGATAAATGTGAAAAGAAATGGCATGACTAATTGTAAAGACAACATTCCACTATAATCTTAGGGACTAGAACTTGAGTCACAGAAAAATACAACATTTAGGCCATAGTTAGGTCCTCGTGACACCAAATGGACCAATGCAAGTTGAGGTACCGCAATGGGCAAACGAATCATGTGAACTGCTCCAGTTGACTTTCCAACATTCAGTTCACCTTCTCCTCTTCAAAGATACCTCAATGTTATGCCTGATGTGCTTCAAATGACATTTCCATTATTATCTACACAGCAGATTATTAGTTCATAGAAGCACAGAGAAGTATTTAAAAAATGTTCATACAATACACAGAGATGCTCACCTGGAGGTGTGTAGGCATCCATTGATGTTTGAACCACCAATGAACGTCGTTTTGAGGGCATAGGGACTGCCATTTTTCTTTCTTTATGTTTAGCGAGGGCTGCCTGAACTGCTTCTGTGTGGACATCTGGAAGGAAAGAGAGATTTCAAGCCAGCATTCAGACAGAAACAAGCTGTTTGTGCATTGGGTGCATCTGGGCACAGGTTGGTTTGCACACCAGCTGGGCTGGCAACGCACACCCAACCATTATAGGCCAGGAATGCGCCAGATCTCAGAGGGACTACATGAGTTCTCCCCCCTGCAGATAAGAGCAGCAATAGTGACAAATGCCATATCAACAAACAAGCCCTTTGAGCTGTATGATATTCCCAGAGCAGTGCTGCAGTATTTGGAAAGAAGCAACTCTGTTTCCCTAGAGCAAGCCTGTGTTTCACCAAAAGCTGTTACTTCAGCAACTGTTTCCAATGAAAGCGTGGTGTGTTAACATTGCCCTTTTTTAAAATAAATGACGTTTCCAATTTACACAAAAGTCACAAAGACTAAGTGAACAGGAACATTGGCTTGAAGGGTAAAAGGAATGTTAAATGTCGCAACAGAAATGGCAGCAGGCCTCCCATTCCCAAATCCTGTTCCTGTTTCCTTCACTTAGCTTCATTCACAGAAAAGTATTACCTAGGGTTACCTAGGGTTGGCCTGAGAAGGAATGAGAAGAACAAGCACAAGGCCTTGTCCTTATCCTGAGGTCAGGCATTGTGCTTCACAGGCATGTGCTACACGCAGCTCACACCAGACTGCTCCAATGCATCCAACCGATCCCTTCACCATGGAGACATCCTCACAGAAGAGCTTCTCTACCTTACACGTGTAAATATAGCTGTCAGCCTCCCCAAGGCACAAATAAAAAAGACCATTTATCATGCCTAAAAGACACCAGTGACATGTTTTGATTAATTACTTTGCACAAATCTTTTAATTGCTACCATGACTACAAATTGAAATAATTCTCCTTTACTTTACTACCTTGCACAGTTTGTCTGCATGTTTCTATGGTTTGGGGACAAGGTGTACATGAGGAGACTATATGCAAAACACAGGACAGCCAACACAAGTCACTTATGGTTAAAGAAGTTGCCACACACTGACCATCAACTGGAAGCACATCAGAAGGTGTCTTTTAACCAGTCCCCATTAGTCAGCTGTAGAAAATGCAGCAAATTGTGTGCAGTATTCAGCTGTTCCCATTTGTAAAGTAGAAGCATAGTGAAGCAGGTTTAATTCAGAGTGATCCCACTTCTGCTGCTGCTAAGTTTGTCTGAAGACCACCCTTGTAAGCCGGTTTGGCAGCACACTACCTGTTTCCTACGCCTGTGTTGAAGTGGTGGCAGCTCTGAACAGGCAATGTTCCCCAAGAAAAGCAAAAGGAAAGGGAAGAGTACATATATATAATTAAAGAGCTGTTGGTTGGATCACATCAGTATAAGGAACTTGTTTTAAGTAACAACTGGGAAGGATGACTAGAATCATTAGATGGTAACACCTTGCTGATAAGCCACTACATCTCATTTTTCATTATAATGTTCCCTAACTTCTGCCAGGCTGTAAGCAACTCTCAGTGAAAAGACTGCAGGGAAGAGCAAGTCTAAGAAATAGAACGTGGTTAGCTGCTTTTGCGAGTTATGTTTTGTTTTAAATCATGAAGAAGATGAACACGTCAGTGAAAGCAAAGCAAGAAAAGCAAACAGCAAAGCTGGAAAGGCATACTCAAAAAGAAAAAAGAGCCATGTGGCTGATGGAACAAAGAAGAGGAAGATTGCAATGCTAATACCAGTTTTAAAGTAGAAAGTTAAAAGTCTTTCTTATAATTAAAACCTGATGAAATGTTTATGTGAAAAGTATCAGGCTAAGGAAATAAACAATGTAACCCTTTACCTAACAGCATGTCCCCAAGAGAAATTCCTACCTGCTCACTCCACACTAATGCCAATAATGTGTACAGGACTGAACATGCTCACTAATAGTTTATATTTCTTATCCAACAGGGAGAATTTTTGGTTTTCCTTCAAGATGACTGGAGAGAAGGAACCCACACCTGCTCCCAGATCAGCCTGCAAGGACAACTATTCTAAAGGCATTACTCAGACTATGGAGGCTATAAAAAAAAAAAACCAACCCTGGATATATCCCTAGAAAAGGCTGGGAACAGACAGTACAGAGATGGTCCAGGAAGCAAGAGTTTACAGGTTTTTAGGGAAAAGGAAAAAAAGGCAGCAGAAACAGCCAAGCTTGGATAAAAAAACCTTTTCATAATGTTCTCTCCCTGGAATAAAACTCTTGGCTAAATGAAGTGTCTCTAAGCAAAGGCTAGGATTAGGTAAATCCTAATGAGTAACAGCCTATACGATCTGTATGGTTGTCTTTTTGAATGAAAGCCTGTTGAAGATGCTCTTCAACATATTTTGACAGTCTTGTATAGAGTTGGACACGTTAAACTAATGAACAGCATTTCAGCCATCCATACCTATACACTAAGTCCCAAAGTATTGAGAAGTCAGAGAAGGGAAGGAAAATCAGACTGATACTTAAGAAATACTTGAGAACAACTCATGTGTTACACCATCGATCCTGCAACCACAGCAAGACAGAAAGACTAAGCAGGTTTGTTCCCATCAAACATCAGCTTCAGGTATGCTTTTTCTATACACATGCTTTGCTTTTCTCTAGGTTTTAGCTTTTCTTTTCTGATCTACGAGACAACTTTGCTGATGTATCACAAGGAATGTTAACCAAAATACAACTAATAATCTATCTTCATAGTTTTAAGAAGGATGGATATAAACCTGAACTGAAATGTACATTCCTCACCAGACTGTGACCCTGGTAATATGCTTCTCATAAATTTGAGCAAGAGTGTAGTAGCTCTTTGACTTTATCTTAGTGAAATAGGGGCTATGGTGTCCATCATACTGTATGTGAGCCATCCTCTTCCATTGCTTGCCCACACTCAGTCTCTAGCAGCTACTGAAGAAACCAAGGAGACTTGTAATAGGAACTTATACATTAGTAACTGGAAATTCCTTGTTCACTAAAGGAAGGAAACCACATTTGTGATACATACTGGGACAAAGTATAATGAATGTAAGAAGACATATAGAAGTTCCCTCAGTACAGGAAACCCCTTTTTCCCTTGAATCCCATCAGTACAAAGCAGTTTGTATTCTCCACATATCACAAAAAACATCAGCAGAGAACATCACATTAGAATTTCAAACCATCTATGGCAGGGTGATGCCCCTTGTCTTGCAGGTGTGACAAAATAGTCTGAACTGTCTTCTCAATCTACTCTGCCACACTCAGGCTAACTGAATTAATCATATTGTGGTTAAGCATTGCTTTAAAAAACAGATTTATTGTTTAATTTTCCAGAAAAAAAAATTGTTAAACTATGATGATTTTACCCAGAAATGCCACACAGTTTGGAGCTTTCATTTAAAAAAAACAAAACAAAACACAACAAAAACCCCACCTCTCCTCTCTTTCCTCATAGAGTCACATGCTGCAATTTTTCACCTACTGTAAACTTCTGATAGAGTTTGAAGCATAGATATACCTTGATGTAGTTGCACTCAAGGCTTCTGAAAAAACCCTGGGTCTAAGTGCAAAGAAAATGCTTTTAGGATAAATGTTCTTTCATGTAGAAGTCTGTGACATCCTAACTACACTGTCAAAGCTGATAAAATCACTCCTGGTCCTGACCCTTCAAAGCCCTCCTATAGGTATCAAAATCTTTATATTCTTCCCACCTGACTTTTTGCACAAGAAAGTCTCAATGGAAAATCTAGAGCATATAGTAAAGTATCACCACCACTATCTACAGTAGCAGGAAACAATGTGAAGTTCCTTATCTGCTGTTGTCCTCCACTGAATCCAATTTGTGAGTTTGTCCTCAAGGAATCAATAAAATGGGAAAGAGTAAAGTGACACATTTGGGTAAGCTAATTGCTTAACTTGTGCATTCTTTTCTCTGCTGCATCAAAAGCATCTTTATTTCTTTATTCTCTCCCTTTACTTTCTATCACAGAATAGAGAGTGCAAGCATACTTCTGGGAGAAATTTAAAGGAAGTGGAACTGTCAAACAAGGATGTCATAGAGAGAAAGTTTCCCTTCTAAGAGCTAATGATCTATTAAAGAGATGAGGTCTCAAAACAAAGGGCAGAGAAATTAAAACTGGCATAGAGAATGGGGCTCCATAGGCTCACACTCCCAAAGTGATGACCCATGGCTTTGGCCACAGTGCTCCATAATCAGAAACTCTCATCTTTTGCAAATGGAGATAAATTCCTTGCTCCATCAGCAGGACAAATTGCCCAGCTTCTCCAGGAGGTGCTTTGCATAGCGCAGTCACTCTTTTCATCTGGTTTATCTCATAACTTGGCACAACATTGTGCTCCTTGTTTAACTGAAAAGGCCGAGGAGAAAAAACCAACCCACTAACGTACATTACTCCAAAGCACCAGCTTGATATAGACACTGTGTTCTCCAGGTTTTTTCCCAGCTTTATCCCTTAGTGTGATCTAATGGCTGCACGTTGCAACACATCAGTGCATTTTATTGTCCATGGGAAAGGGAGCAAGCCCATCCCTCTTTCTGTGGAGCAATGTGACAACCTACCTCTGCTGGCACGCAGCTCCAATGGGATCCCACTGGCATAACAAACCAGTAGGAGACTGGAGTTGGTGGCTGGCACATGGCCATGCCAGAGGGACAAGCCTGTGCTCATTTTAAACGTATGGCAACGTGGGAGGGAGCAACCTAGTCTTAACAGGGAGAACTGGGTGAAAGATGCTGGGGATAGGACTGTATTAGCTGCTGACAGGTGGGCAGTGCTCAAAGGTTTAATAAGAATGCCCAGACATACAGAACCAAACACTGTTAATTACAGATTGCTAATACTGTTTACCCCTTTTTCACAGTGTTCTTTAACCACCTATTCCCTACATTTTTTATGACCTGGAACATAATTGGGAGTTGGCACGACCATTTTTTTTTTTTTTTAACCAGTAGTTGGGGTTGGCACACAGGACGAGAGCCTGGGCAGGAGTTTTAGTCTGATTGGTATTGGCTCTGGGATAGGAAAAGTATTTTCTCAGCTTTTATTTAAGTATTTTCTGTAGAACACAGTTTCTCTTCTCCTTGCACAAATGTATGTGTATTTACAATAACTGGTGAGTTTCCACTGTGACGAGCTGTCCTCTCCTAGCTATTTACTTTGACAAAGGCAGTACGTATGATCCTTCTAGGCTCAGATGAGCTCCACAAGCAAATCAGCCTTTCTTCCCTGAAGCAAGAAAGCAATTACTGTGTGTGCTGAACAAGGTTAGCCATTTCCTGGTCCACACATGGAGCCATGCTGCAGTATCTCCTGCTTTTCTACAGCTGCTAGAAGAGCACTCTTCTGAAGTGTGCATCCTCGTTTGGCACGCAGCATAATGCTGACTCGCCCTTTCCCTTACACTCCATGAACAGGAACGCCTCATTCCTTACTTGGGCCAGATACAATGTCCTTGAAAGCTCTGAACTGTAACTGAGCCATCTGAAATATGCTGCCTATTCCTAGTCCTCCCACAGAATTTTGCAGCTTTTAGCAGGAGAATTACTTTGCTCCTTTTTGTTCAGCTCTTTTTAAAAAAACAAAAACCTATTCAAGAACTTAACAGTTGCGTTCTTCTTCGATGTGGAGGAGTTGTTAATTTTTTTTCTTATATGAGCTTAAGATGCCTCAGTGGCTTCCTTTATTCAGTATTAGCTGCACTTCCTACATAGGCACATCAAACACTCCACATACTGTAAGCAAAGCGCTATCTTCTCACGGATCAGGGATCTGGGTGTTAGTTCTACATGGATCACGAAACAGGGCGGTCCTCCTGTGGTAAACATCAGCTACATTAAATGTTTCCACATTATAAAACTGTTCCTCACACTCCTTGCATAAAACGCTTCAGCACACAAAAGAAAAACAGCATCTTCTTTTTGCACTTAAATCAGGCCTTGCAGTTGTGTCAAGTAGTTCTCTTGCATCTAATTTATCACACTGTTTCTTTTTAAGACAAGAAATAAGACTTGGTGTAGAAAGTTGTAGAATCAAGATAGCAGAAATCTGTTTCTACCTATGTTGCAGATAAAATGTATTCTTCCTCTTGTCTTTGCTTGAGTTTTCATTTTCCCAGTGTTTATAAAACCCTGACACCCAGTCACCAGCTGTTTAAGAAACACAAACAAGCTGTTGCTTAATTTTTGCTGTACAGATGCAGAATTATCTAACAGAGTCCCTACCACCTTCTGCAGTCTGGTTTTCCAGTTCTGAAGTAATGGTACTTCCATTCCTCCCAATCAGGGGCCTTAGCCCTGGAAGAATAAAGCTGCTGGGGGACATACCTAGATGTGATTGAATTAATCTGTTTCATCCATTTGTTGCTTTTTGCCTCATGTAATTCCTCTCCCCAGAGCTATTTTTGGGTTTCTTTATTCACCTTTGGAAAAAATCTTTCTTCCTTTGCTTTAGCAGCTAATTCCTGGTAACATAATGATAGGACTGGGAACATCCTTGCTTTTTTATGGGTAGTCCACAAACACAACTGACTTGCTTGCAGAATGGCAGATTATGAAGATCAAGAAGGTTAATGCTCTGCACTAATGAGTTGAGAACGCCAAACGATTTGTAATAAGAGGTTATTTATATACATATAATACATATTTATGTCTTAATTATATTGCAGTTAAGGATGGGCCCTGAAGTCAGATATTTAACAAATAAGTAAAACCACAAATAAGCCTCTGTCTCAAGGAAGCCAGAATCTGAGATGGTATCAAGGAAAACAGCTGGAAGAACAGGCAAAGAACCAGCTTGCAGGAGGCATTAGGAGCAAGGGCAGTTCTTGCTGCATCAACATATAGTGTAGCTGAAGAATCCTAACAGCTTTGGAGTCAGGGAGTCATAGGGAGGCAACTGATACTAAGGAAAAACAGCACTATCAAACCAGCACTATTAAAGGTGAATTTTGGCTGAAGATTCTAGATAAGGCAATGCTAAGTATAGCAACAGTATGCTAAGTAATTATACAGAGGAAAGGTTGGCAATTGCTGCCTTACAGGAAACTAGTAGTTGAAAGCATCAAAGTCTCTTATGAGTTTAATCAGACCTTTGTTGTAGCTGCCATGGAAACGAAGGATATACTGAGAATTCATTTCCTAATACGTGGCCTGTAAATACTCTGAGTAGAGATAATTTGGTAGCTACATCTATTGGAAATGCCATCAGGACATACTAAATAGGGTGAGACACAGTAAATGTGGTATCATCAGAACAGATTACAGTCAGGCTTTGTCTTTTGATTGTCCTGGGTTGACAACACTGACTTATTTCCAAGCAGATACAGGGCAAGTGATTTAATAAAAAATTGCTGTGTTCGTCCAACACAGATCAGTCCTTGGAAAATCATCTCACCCCTGGGAATGTAAAAGTAAGTGAGTCCATATAATACAGATCTTTGCTGTGGGTGAAGCTATAATGAAGCAGTCTCAGAACACTTTCACAATCTCTCTGGGTATTAAGATAGGAAAACACATAGCTTGGACAGTGTGACACCTAATTTGCCTCCAGCTGTAAGCAGATGTGCTATTAATTCTGAAATATGGCATTCACAACAAACAGTGAATACTCGACTGAATGCAAGAACATCTGCTCTAAGATGACACTAATTTATACAAGAGATGTGGAGGTTACTAACAGAAAAAACTGTTGCTTCCATTTCAAAAAACAATCTAAGTGTGTAAGTATCAGTCTTTCGGATGTTTAAACTATATATACTGGGCCTCTGGTTTTACTGGGAACTGGGGATACATGGATACGCAGGGGAAAGTTCTCCTGACTTTTCATTAATTTGGGGGCCAAATTTTGTTGACCTGCACTATTTTTGACAGTGTAAAGTCAGCATTTTAGAAAAACATCTGCACTCCCATGAACATGCCACCGAAGAAGGGCTGGGTCTTCCAGAATGATGCAGCCAACAAACTCCACTGTTGCAGAAAACCACAGTGGGTGCACTATGCAGAGGGCTGTGTTGTGCTGTGCCATCATCCAGACACTGCTGAGTACCTCCCAGATACCTTTTGTCCATCTCCTGGTGCACACATGAAGAAGCTAGAAGCTTTGCATGTTCTCATGTGGTCAGAAAGCTTAATTCTAAAGAAGAAAAGTATGGCAGTCATCTCCCCATTTGAATTGCCAGTGGCAATAATCTGTAATTCTAGGTGGAAGGTTAAAGCTGAACAGGCAGTTGGGAAAGCTGTCTGGGCATGCTGGGAAACACAGGGATAGAAATAGAGGACACCAAAACAAAAGACTGAACTCTTTATGACTCCACTGCTAGTTTTGCTGAACGGCAAAGTTTTTGCTTTACTTTGGATTTTTCAGGTATTGTAATAAAGTTGAGTTAAAAATGTTTTTCTCTAAACTCGGAGATTTAAAACTATATTAACTTTACTCATAAGTGAAATAAAAAAGCAACATGCAGGCCTCCCGCTAATAATTTCCATCCCTCCATTTATTTATTATCTCATTTGTAATGCAATCTGGAAGACAGCTTCACATAGTGACTTCATCTCAGGCCCCCTTATTATGCTAACCAAAGTAAATCAACTTTCGATTTGTTTCTCTCTGGAGATCCTTGAGTAATTTTCCTCAAGAGTTCTGCAATTATCCTTAAAATTTTTCTGCTGGGTCAAAGGCAAGGATGTGGTCATATACATTCTTGCTGTGATTGAGTTGTAGCTTGAAATTAAGTTTGTAAGTTAAATCAAATAGGAGACCAAATAATTTCTGAGTAAGTGTATCTACAATGAGGTTAATGAATTCAGACTAACTCTTCCAAGTAACTCTTGCTCACCTGAAGGGTTAACAAATTCTTTATGATGAGCCCCTTTAATACTTATATGCAGTCCCATCTCAGTCCATTCATCACGTTTTCCTTTCTCCTTACTCTTTGGAGAAATGCTAAATGATAAGGGTTCATTAAAAATGATCGCTCAAATCTTCCCATTCCATTATTTCTCTACCATGCACTACAACTCTGATGTTCCCATAGTGCAATACTTTCTTTTTTTTTTTTTCAGTTTTGGCAAGATTGCAGAATGAGATCTTGAACCACCTTTCAAAAATGCAAAATATAAGCTACCCATATATTTTAAAATCAGCATGAGATAAGCTGCAAACACACAAAATGAGAGCAACCTTTGTTATGCTTCATACACACACACATATCTCATGGTAAATGAGAACACAAATGTGGTAAAGCACATCCTGAGGCTCCTAGAGCAGAAGAGCTCAGCTACCTAGGCTCTGGTGCAAACATATCCTCTAGGATTGGGGTCTACAGGGAACATTTTTTCATTGCTAGCTCCCTTATTTCAAATGTCCCTCAAATCTAGCCTGGGATGATTTGTTTTGAAGTTGAATTATTTCATGCTCAGTATAAGCTGTTCAGTCTTTTCCCTGTTGAACCACAGTGTGGGAAAGGTGGCTCAGGAATTTGAGCTGGGAGAGCTGTAGTTAGGATGCATTTGTTTTGGCAGTATCTCAAAAAATCTCCTATATTAAGATGTCTTTTAAAAGAAGTGCTGAGTGCGCTTGGAAAACGAGCTGTTCTCTGCAGTGGTGGGATCTCTGGGGCAGGGGTTGGCAGTCCTCCAAGAATGGTGTACCAGACTGATTTTTTTCTTTCTCTTCTTCAGAAGTTAAATGTATGGGAAAAAAATCAGCAAGACTGGGAGAAGGGAGGTACTCTTTGCTGAGAGTCCAGGTACACAACCCACCTTCCTGCAGCACCCTTCCTCTGTGCTCCCAGCTGAGAGATGTGATTCCACATAAGGTATTTCTCAGAACACTACATTTCCCAGCTCCCAGCTCTATGCTCATCCACTGCTGTGCCTTTTAAAACCTGTCCACATAGTTCACATAGCACTTGTGCTCTCATTTGCTCGTCTTTCCTCTAGGACCCCGTGAACCCTCAGACACAGAGGCAGTGCAATTCCACCAATGCTGCTACCTCCCACATTATCTCTGTTGTCTGGAAAACTCAGTTTTTAGAGCTCTCTGGTCTCATTTTTCTTAAGCATTACACTTGCTCCAGGCAGTGCAGAATACTAGTCATATTCAAGGCCTCTTAGAGACCTCATGTGAAACAAGAGGCTTAAAAGACTTGGCTCAGTTCATCTGTCATATCCTCATCTCATCAGAGGAGAATTCTACAGCAGAAATCACAAAGTCAAGAGTCACTATCTCATTCCTAACAGATGCTTGTCCATTTGAACATATGATGTAATGTAATTTTTTTTCTGTTTTAATTTTTACTGATGCATGTTTTTTGTGTATTTACATGACTTTTTTTTTTTTTTTTTAGTAAAAGCCAGGTGAGAGGGTGCTCTGGCTTTCAGCATTGGGATGGAGAACTGAAGCTTTTTGTTTTGGATAACCTAAAGGCCACAGGAATGTCCCTTTGGAAAAACAAAGTTGGTAAGGACCTGATGTTTCATTTCTCCATGTGCTGAACACCCAGCTATGGGATGGTAAGACACTTGTTCTCTGGACAGGAGTTAGAGCAGGTGCTGAAGGTCTCTGAAGGAGAGTTGGTCTCTGAACCCCGCAGGTCATGACCGGCAGTGAAATGCAGATCTGGGGGAGATTTATCGGGATGGAGAAAACAACTGCTCACGAGGATCTGCCCAGTTTACCCATGGGGTATTTCATTAGGAACTGCCACAGCAGCAGATGCTGCTGTACCGCGCTGCAGCCTTTACGTGGCAGCAGAGCCCAGCTCTGCTTCAGGCCACCAGAAGAGCCAGCCACAGGCAAGGGGCCAAACTCTCCCAGCAGTATTATTTTAGAAACACACTGTGGAGAGGTTACAGATCACTATTGAACGTACCAAATCAGTAAGACCATTCTTCCAAAAGCATGAGAGCCTATATGATGGTATTTTAAATAATGGTGGCAGAAGCTTCAGGTTCTTCTACAAGGCCTTTCAACGTTAGCAGGACCAGAATGTAACCAATGCTAACCAGGGAGCAAACCTGACCCTAGTGACTGTATGGAAGACACGTAGGGCCAAAAATCTCAGCACTCAACTGAGTTAGTTTAGACAGCATGATAAGACTGAAAGTTGAGCCATTCGGGTTACCTACTTATTTACTCCACCGTGTAATTCCTGTCTCCTCATCTCAACACACCACACCAAATCCATGGATTTACAGCTTCCCAAAGTATCCGAGAATCCTAGTTTCTAAACTGCACTCAGGAAATAAAGCTGTATGTCCAACTTCAGCTACATCTACATGAACATCATTAACTTTGTACTCAGGTCTGTGCCTAATTTTGCAGTCACATCACTTGAGACAGATCAAGCCAGACGCTGACATCCATTCTGCACAGAGGCAGAAGTGAAGTGTAAGCCAGTTTTCCTTTGAGTGGGTTTTCTTGCCTGAAAAGCCAGTGGTCAGAAAAACCTCTTGGCCAAAGTTACTGACCCAGCCTACAACAACATTTGGCTTCAGTGTCATCTTGAGTCCCCAGATAATGTTCTAATACAGGCACTGCGCTGAGGATCGGCAGCTGCTAAGAGAAAAACACTGCCATGATCTACATTTGGCAAACCTTTCCAAACACTGTTTCTAAGTGAGTAAATACTAAGAGAATTTTTATATTCAGTAGTAAACAAAAAATGCTTTTGAATTAATATCATTTAAACTAGCTGCCACATTTGTATAAAGTAAATAATATAGCTTAACCCCGCACTGATTCAGTTACTACTCTTATAGAACTATTTATATCCTTAGACATCTGAAAAATGATCAAACAACCTGACATTTTGAAACATAATGATTTCATGATCCCTTCCTGTATAAAAAGAAACAGCCAGGAAACTTTAAACCTTTTGGTTTTAAAGAATTAGACTAAATTCAAATGTAGCCTGAATTCTTAAATCAAATTATCTCAAAACACAAAATGTACCAAGAACTTTAGGAAAAAAACAATAGCTTCCATAAACTCACAATCAATCTCATTTAGAATATAAAAGTCATGTAAACCAGGTTTCCAGAATTACAGTGTTGAAAGATTCTGTTACAATATATAATAATAATAATAATAATAATAATAATAATAATAACTGAAGTGAGAAAACAGGCAGGGATTTAAAATATCACAGTCTCACATTTTCCACAATAAAGGAGCATAGTTGAAGGTGATATTAGTGGTAGCAATGATTTTGAGTCTCCAAAGAGAGTCCATTAAACAGTCTTTGCTGACATCTAAATTTAGGTAAAAAGCAAAGGCACGGAAGGAGAGTTGGATGACTTTCAGGATGTTAGACTTCCAATTAGGAAAACCTTACCAAGAAGAAACAGAAAAGGACTTTGATCAGAGTTGAAGTAGAGCATTTGTTTGCACATGTTAATTGAAATAAATTGTGCAAAAAAGCCTAAAGAAGGGAAATGTTTTCCTAGAAGTGAATTACTTAATGGTTAAAGACTGCACATTCATTCTGTTTTCGGCCTTTTCCAAGACGATGTGCCAAACATGACAACAAGCACTGAAACTGGGTAACAGCTAGGATCTAAAAATCACAGTATGATCAGAGCAGAGATGCTGAAGTATTAAGCACAGCAAAACAACAAGTAAAACAAAGGCTTCTACCTGAAGCAAATCTGAATCTGAAGACACGATAAACAGAGAGAAATCTGACTTGAAAGTTTGTAACCCTGTAGTAAAAGAGAGTATGAATCATAAGACCAAGAAAGAAACAGACCTAATCTCACAGGGGCAATGTATAGAAGGGGAGAACATAATTCAAGATAGGAACATTGCCCTGTATCTTAGCAAAGCTCTGTTGAAACTAAATTTGAAGAAGATGATCTGATAACTTTTCAAAATTGAAGTGGATATTTACATTTACCTTCACTGGCATTTGCTATGTACAGTTTTCTTCTGAGTGAGTGAAGATGCAGTAGCTGTTCAGACTAATTTTCTGGAGAGCTCAGGGACTGGCTGAGGAGCCGTGCTATGCAACAATCAAAGTAGGAAGTCAAAGCCCTACCATAAGCCCCCAAAATACTGTCAAGCTTTCCAGTTTTAACACCAAGGACATTTTCAGAGCAGTAACAGAGATCTGAATTTATAGTAGTCCTGACCCCTGCACTTAGAACAAGCAACTTGTTGCACTCAATTCCTTACTTTTCCTCTCAGCAACAAAGTTTGTGTCTATCATTTATATATATCATTACACCACCTCGCCCCGTTCCTAATGCGGGACCTTAGGTACCATTTCACTGAACAAACGCCTTCCTTTCAAGGCAGCAGGCAGCAACTGAAACCAAGGGGTAGCAGCATCAACTCAGCTCTCCTGGGGCACCAGGAGAGGCCCACAGGGAAGATGTATGTGATGACTCCTCTCGTCCAGCCCCAAACTGACTCAACATCTCAGTATACGAATGGCAAGCACAGCTTGAGCAGACATTTAACGCACAGTCAAATACACGTTTTTAACAGAAGTGCTCTGAAGAGTCACAGCTTGGAGGTTTGAGCACCATGGGTACCCACAAACTAGACCATTTCAGGAAAAGTGTTTTCATCTGTTCAAAAACACTGGGTAGAAATCAGATGATTTTTAGTGTACTGTGGGAGAAGCTTCTAGGAGCTTATGTATCAAGGAATTATGATGCAGATCCCACAATCATTATTCAATGGAAAACTGGCAGCAGCTACAGTGTGAACCCAAGGTTTCTGAGGGAAGAGGGGAGTTTTTCAAATTAATCAGAATGGTCTGGACATACATGAACTTTCTCTGCCAAAATTCATCATTTCATTTTCCCTTAAATGGGACTAGCAAGCTCTTTGACTAATGGAATGAACGAGAGATATCTTACAAAAGGTTTAATAAGGAGTCCTCTGTAAGTTTCCAGTTGTGTCAGCACAATGAGTCTGAGTGCGTCCAGCAAAACTCATCTTTCCAACACAATCCAGAACACAGTTGGCTCCTCAACACCCTTCACAACCATCAGTACCTGGCTCCTGACCCTCAGCTCACAAGGGTCTCTCTGGCATTGCAGTCGATGGGTGCTACTTACTGTCTATACCTCTACATTGTGCAGCTGCAAGAAGAAAGGCAGCAGTAGAGAAACCAGCTGTGGCCTCTGACTGTCAAGGGTGCTTAAGCTGCATCAGTCCCTGTAGCAGGTGAAAAAACACACCTACCCTCATCCAGTTAAGGTGTAGTACATGCAGTTTATACTTTCAAAGGTAAGAGTAAAGAAACTTCAGAGTTAACTTGTCCTTCAGTTTTAAACCAAACACTGCCTTCCCTTTGTTTACATGTGGAGCAGCATGGTGAAGAGACTTGGATACCATTCATTTGGAAATAAGATTTTACCCTTTCATTCAGCTCTGAAATTCATTTTATCTTGCCTTAATCACTGCTTCAATTTAGGGCATAATGATGTTCCTAACTTGCTACACTTCAAATTAAATCTTTTTCTTATGGTTTACTGAACTAGAATCAGTACCAAGAAATCCAGCTGTGCCATAGAACCACAGGCTGTGGTCAGCAGGAACCTCTGGAGATCATCCAGTCCAACTCCCTGCTCATAGGAGGGTCACCTAGAGCAGACTGCTTGGAGCCACTCCTCTAGACTGTCATCCCTCTGAATGACATTACAACCAACTAGTGTATCAGTTATTCCATCCAATTTGGTATTATCTGCAAATGTGTGAAGGGTGCACTCTGTCTTACCAGCAAGGTCACTAATGAAATTATTAAGAAGTACTGGAGCGAGTATTTACTCCTAGAGTACTCCATTAGAGACTGGTGTCCAGTTGGACTTTGTGCTGCTGATCAAAACTCTCTGAGCTCAGCACTTCAGCCCATTTTCAGTCCACTTCACTGTCTGCATATGTAAACCATGTTCCAATAATTTGTCAACGAGGATGAGAGACACTGCCAAAAGCCTTACCAAAGTCAAGGCACACAACATCCACTGCTCTTCCCTCAACCTACAAGGCAGTCATGTCACTGTAGAAGGCTATTAGGTTGATCAAGCATGGATTGACCAAGATAATAAGAGGACTTCATAAATCCATGCTGATTGCTCCCAGTCACCTCCTTGTCCTTCATATCTTTAAAAACAGTTTCCAGGATTATTTGCTTCACCACTGTCTCAGAGACTGAGGTGAGGCTGACTGCCCTATACTTCCCCAGATGCTACTTCTTGCCATTCTTGGAAGACATGAATGAATCTTGCTTTCTTCCAGTCCTCAGGAACCTCCCCTGATTGCCACAACCTTTCAAAGAATTGAGAGTGGCCTCACAATGACACTGGCCAAGGATGCATCCCATCACATCCCACAGACTTGTGTATCTTCTGTTTGTTCAAATGTTCCCTGTCCTGATCCTCCGTCACAGAGTGAAGGTTTTCATTGCTCAGGGTTTTCCCACTGGTTTCAGGGGCCTGGGATTCCTGAATACTAGTCTCACCACTGAAGATCAAGGCAAAGAAGACAGTAAGTATCTTAGCCTTTCCCATGCCCTTTGTCACCCTGTCCCCTGCCCCATTCAGCAGTGGGACCACATTTTCACTAGTCTCCCTTTTGCTGCTGATTTGCCTATAGAAGCTCTTCTTGTTGCCCATCGTGTTTGTTGTCAGATTCAATTCCAGACGTACTTTGGCTTTGTAACTCCACCTGTGTATGCTTGGATGGTGTCTATTTGTACATGTCCCATGTATAGCTACTACAGGAATTTACAACAAAATTATTTTTTAAAAAGCAAAGAACAGAACCAACCATTTCAAATTTTCTTTCCAATTCTATGGTTTTCAGTTGTACTCACCCGATCTATAGCGCTCATCCCGTGACCCTGAGGACCTGCGACGGTGGTATCGAGAGGAAGAGGATGGAGTAACAGGAGTTCGACGTTCTTGTGGTAAAGCCTGGTCCACCCCTGCATTAATAAAATAAAAAAACCCCGTTCATTCTGATTGAATTCCAGAAGCTTAATAGTGAGGAGTTCTGCCTGCTCTAGAAGCAGAAAATGAACACACAGTGGCTAAACCATGTCACGTCAACCAGTTACACAGTACTTGCCTCTGGTCAGCTTTTCTGTTGAGTTTTTTTTCCCGCTTCTCTCTAAAACAACCTTTTTTCTAGGATCGCAGACTACATAAGAAGAGCATACAGAAAGTAAGCTTGGTGGCTTGGTGATGGATTTTTTTTTCCTCAAAAAAAGTGATCTGTCATAAAGAAGTACTCAGGAAATATTTTAATGTGCCAGTAAAGGTGGACACCATTATAATAGATCTTGATGCTTTCCTGCAAACTGGTTAAGACCAGTTCATATGAAGACTTAGTGCATATTATCTAAAACCTCAGGCAGTTGGATAGTATCAGCTGGTGACAACATAATGCTCACCTATGGAAATTAGACAATCTCTGGGAAGGGAACCATATTAACATCTATAGGTATTTTCAACCACCAAGGGCCAGAAAGTAAAAAGAACTGCACCAAACCAGGCTGTTCCAGCAAAATAATAAAAATAAAAGCCTTATTGTAGATACCTGCAGCATCTCAGCATACCGGGCCTAAACATCCAATATTTAAGATGCAAACGTTGTATTCATCCCTTTTTCATAATGAATTTGATTTTAAAAAAAAAAAGTCATTTTCTTGAAGGCTTCTTCAACAACAGTAGTGGTATAACAGTAGCACTGTATATAAACACTTCTGGAAAGAAAAGTTTCTTGACCACTTCCAGAGAAGAGCTCATTACTTAAGCAGGAAAATTCAAACAAAGAATAGGAAAAGTAAGATAACCTGCATCTGTAATAGTGACGTTACATGTTACTCTGGCCTCTTCCAGAGAAGAACCTGAGCAGACAAGCCCAGGAAGCCATGCATTCCACTTAGAGTTAATAAAGCACAGAGCCTTAGGCACTGTGATGCACAGGGGCAAAAACCCAGGAATACCTAAAGAAATGAAATTAATTCTTTCCTATTATTTTGTGCCTTTAAAAAGTAGTTACATATTGTGTGTAACTGTAAAGGCCAGAAGTCAAACTGTCCTCTTGCACTTATGGCTGACAGTAGGAAAGATCTGTTAAATTTTTTAATTTAATTATTAATAACTAAGTATTCAAATGGATGATTAATAAATAGAAATTGCATTCAATAAAACAATGCTTAGAAATCTGTTCATATTTTTCCATTAAAAACCAGTATTTTACAATGTCCAGTACTATTTCTGAACTATTCAATGCCTGCTTATTGGAGAGGGAGAAGAGTTTACATTTGTGGAAACAAAATGTTTTATGTAGAATACAAACCAACTGAAAATGCTGTATTAACTTCAATCAGTCTCAGTTATATTTTAAAGGATTTTTTAAAAAGCATCTTTAAAAAAAAAAGTTGTACACCTACTTCTACTGAACTCAAAATACAGAGTCTCTCTTAAAATCTTTGGAACTTCAGCAATGTCAAGTCTGCTTTGATTTGGTGGAGAAGCAGCTGATTGGCTAAAAAATATTCTTGGAGTAAAATCCTATAGGCACTTAAAAGAGAGAGCGAATCCATAAATCATCTTCTACTCAGACTGTGATTAATAATTCATACTCCCAAATTAAATAAAATGTCTTCATTTAACTGCTCTGCTCTACCTCCTCACTATGGTGAAGTGTAATTTCACTCGCCCTCAAGCCTTCATATTCTTCAACGCAGGTAACCTAACTTCTGAAGCATTGAAATATTCAGAGGAAGTATTTTCTCCTCATTTGTATATTTAGAGTTTTTCCTTCTTTATTGGGTCACCCTGAGAACCAGCAATATGAAGTTAACAATAAAATCAATTTTGATTGAAGTCTTTCAAAAAATTAAGTTTCAGTCACTGTGAGATGTTAACCACCGTTATTCATCTCAGTTCCTATCCATATTGTCAGGAATGAAATACTTTCTGGAAATCACATAGATTTACAAATATCCTAAAAAAAAACACACCCAAAAATCATGTATCTCAAATTGCTGCTGTGTGACAGAGGTTTTGTGAAGAAAGCAGTGCCACAATTTCCCATGGCAATGACTTGCGTAGGCCAACAGCGTGTGGAGAAGAACAAACACAAATCCTTCCAACAACAAAACCACATGCAATAGGCTTTACAAACACTGAAGAGAAAATAAATTGTGAGGAAAAGCACCAGTTTGGTAGGTGCACAGCTGCTGTAGGAGGGAGACCTTTCAGTAGACCTGAAAGCCATTGGATGAAACACATTCAAGCCCGTGGTTTCTTTCTCCTGGCAGCATGACTATGAGGCATTGCAAATATCTCAGTTCCTTCTTCTGCAGCTGTGGGCAGTGCACAAAGCTCTTTTTCCAGGTGTAAAAAAGACAGTGCATGTAAGGTAACCCCAAACACTGACCTTGCCATTGCAGAAGACAGCAACTGGTCAGGCAGCACTGCCGCCCAAGGCATCTCTAACACTGCAAAAGGCTCTTCCCACCTCCAGTTTGACATGGAGATTATGCAGCTTCTTGGTTTTACTACAGATAGAAAAATCTCTCCTCTAATCTTAAAATTGAGAGACTTTAACTAGTTTATTTCCCTCCTACTTTGTATATGGGTTTGTTCTTTTAAGTACATCTGTTCTGAGACAATGGGTAACATGGAGTTTCTTCATACCATTAGGAAAGAGAGAGCCCCAACATTCTGCACTAGTAATCATTTAAGGCCATAACAAACTAAACCGGAATATCAAAATATCTTCTGCTTTTATGAGGTCTGGGGAACATACGACGGCTTGAGTTCCCACTTTGCCATGCATACAGACACAGTGAATAAACCTCTACCCAAATACAGAGCAGGACATGTGAACTTGGCTCAATGATAAGACCGATTTACATGAGGAAGTTAATTCTGCACTAAAATACGGAGGAAAGTCTCTCCACCAGCCATCTGTGCCGAGACCTCTCTGTGTACTAAGTTCCTTTAACGTGAGAAAACACAAAGCATCACCCCACTTTGGAGAGACAGTAAGAAAGCTGATGACAGTTCCTTACTGAAGGGGCTGGAGCAGGAATTAGCTGGCACAGCCTGGACTCACACCTTTGCTTCCCAAGCACCTGCTCCCTCAAACAGCACCAACAATGGTGTGAGACAAAGCACACACCAGCGAAAGCCTACACGCTGCCATCCCTGAGCAATGGGTGGGAGTAAGACCCACACAGAATAATGAGTACCATGAAATCAGTGAAGTGCTGCCATAAATAGCGAAGCGGTGTTAACAGCAGAATTGTTCACCTCCATGAAGGCTCTAGCAATATAGTGCAGTAACAAGCATCTTTTATTATTTTTTTTCCCACTTCTGAACATAACTAAATCCAAAAAAATTGATGGCTTTCACAGCCAGCACACAGGGTCTGTGAGTTAAGTGCTAATGCTTGTTCAAGTGCAGCTTCACCCAGGTGCATTTGTGAAGCGCTGGTGCAATGGGCTGCGAGAATTCATACTTCAATCGATTCCTAAATTTAAGGAGGTGGCAGAACAATGGATGGCTTTCATAAAACAGAGGACAGTGTCACACCAGTGCCCTGCATGCAGACACAATCTCAGGCACTGTTAAACTGTCATCCCTCTTACTAACGCCATAGTCCACTCAGCCTTACAGCTAAAGCAGAGCTTTAAAAGGCAAGCATAATTATCCCTAATGGTTGACTCATTAAAAGTCAGGAAGAATTTCTTTCATGAAGAACTGAAACACAGTTATTTTGTATAATAGGCTGAGAAATCCATGCTTTGTGCTCACACAAGCATTACCAGGTGCACTGGAGCAAACAGACACATTCTTAATATTAGCATTAGTTCATTTACCTAATGCTGCTAAACCTGGGATTCAGCTTGCAGATTAAGACACCTATATTTAGGTGTCTACAAGAAGGTGCTTAAGCTAAGCTCACATTTTGAAAAACAGAGACCTAGACCAGGACTCAGGAGTCTGAACAGAGGAGTCCAGTGTCTTCAGATGTTGTGGACTATGATACCCGCTTGTTGAGAACAGCATATGTCCCCTTTAAGTCCTGTTCTATACATGTTTGCTCTGTGCACATCTCTGATACTGTAGGAAATCCTGGAAGAATTAGACACCTATCTTTGGGTAATTCCATGAGCCCAGTGGATCCTGAAAAGCTATGCAGGTGGTCAGTGGAAGTATCTGCTTTGAGATAAGCTGAAAAGCTCCCTGGGTTTCATCAACTGAATTAACTATGTTTCTTCACATAAGAATGGGAGCTTAAATACGAGGTTCATAGGCAGACAACTTAATGCACACATATCATTGTACAATTCCTAATCTGCAAGCCAGATCCTGCTTTGACTGTATTTAGCTAAAAATGCAAGAGCCTCAATAAAGCTATTTGAGCAATACCATTGCAAGCTGGATAGTTTTACTTTTAAGTGCATGGAAGGCACAAAACTGTTAGCTGGGAGTAGGCTTCACCTCCTTCCTTCTTTTTTTTTTTTTTCCCCCTTCACCTCTTTGTTCCTCTCTTTTTCATTACTTCTTTTTGTAGCTAAATATCAGTGTTGTGCTGATGATGTGGCAATAGCTGCACTGCCCTCTCCAACAGTGGACAATTGTTTCCTTACTGACAGCTGACAAATTGCTTTGATGTATCTCCTATTCCTATGTCTGTGTCAAATTTTTGAATCTAAAAATACATAAAAGCTGAGATGTCTAATTGACAAGAAACAGAAGGCACTCTTAAACACAGGCTACATTTACAGTTCTAAAACTAACTTACAATGTGTGACCCCAGGAGAGCTGTAGGGTAAGCCCAGCAACTCCAGGGCTAGTGGGAAGGAAGACAAACAGTGTCTACAAGGTAGTTTTAAGAAACAGTATTTACCCTCCATTCAATGTATTTCCTGAGCTTCTCTGCAATGGCTGGTGGTTCAGCTTTAAAAGAAAAGCCAGGTGGTGAATACACTGTGTATTTTGTAAACAGGTTAGAGGTCACACCACTGCCATGGCACTTGTTACTTAAGCTGGCATTTGACTCTTCCCGTCAAACGTACAGCTAAGGTCATGAATTCAATGGGTAAGCCAAAATGTGATATTCCCAACCAAAGACATCCAGGAAAGTGGAGCCACCTTCTGCTAAACAAATATGAAGAAAATGGAATTTCTGATTAGGTGTGTTTAATTAACAATCTTCCCTTCACAGGTGATCTTGCACCCTTACTCCTGCACTTCATTCTGATATTAAACATTGCACATCTTTTAAATCGATCTTCATTCATTGTTACAATCTCCATCTTGCCTTCCAGCATTTCCTTTCAAGTGTTAAGCCTTCAGTTCAAGCTTAGTATGGCTAATGTGGGCTTCTTTTTTCTCCCTATTATCTCAGCAACAGTGGACATCACATTACAGCTACAATTCATGTGATCTCTGATTTCCACTTTTCTCTAGATAGTCCCACAGCATCAGCGTAACATTTGAAGACTTTCGGGAGAGCATGTAGCAAAAATCGATCTGTTCACATGCAGTAGTCAACTTATGCTGCCAGCAGTTCAACATCCTTCTTTCAGCTTTCAACAAAAGAAATTTGCCATAGACCTGTCTGTTGGACAGTGTTGTGAATTCCAGCAGTTTTCATTTTGACAGTGGCACCCAGCCCAGCTCTTCACGTGCCCATGCTGGCTCCACCTTCTCTGCTCCAGCACAGGCAAACTTTGTTTGAAGGTCCTCAATAATATCTCCCCTTTTTACTTCCCATTGCTCACTTCTGACTGAGCCATCTTTTCTCACCCATTTGTCAGATTTTTGGAAAAGCAGTTTGATGTTTCCTCCTATGCTCTTTTGTTTCACAGACGCTCTCCATGAATGACAACAGATACTTAATTGAAATTCTTCTAATTCTTTGAAAAATACCCCAACTCTGCTGTGTACTAAAAATATCTGCCCCCAAAACCCCATCATGCTGAATGCTGAAACCACCGCCTGCATCACTAACTGACTTAATCATGTACTTATTTCTTTTCTTACACCCATTTTTGCCTTACTATTAGGGTATGAAGTCTTTGAAGGAAGATACCTTTTGCTCTGTGGTTAAGCAAGGTTTGATATTATGAGGTCTTATTGCAGGATAGGATACAGAGGTGCCATCATAAAACAGTGTGTAAACCAATAAACTGGCACTCACTCAGCATGGCAAAAGCCCAGCAGTAACCATCATGCTCTGGGTGATGGCATCAAGGGGTAGTTCTTGGATGCTTTCAGAACGTCCCCTTTTAAGCAAGCTGAGCTCTGCAAGGCATCCACCAATACAAACCAAATTACTTTTTAAAAAGAAGACTTACTAAGCATTCATCTACATGCCATAGTTTCTCATCTGTGAAACATCTGTCCCACTATTTTCAAAAAAGTGTCCATGAGTTGTGCAATACATATGTCTTTCAATGAGATCCATGTTCTCAACCTATGTATATGCTTTGAAATGCCCCATCATGGTTATCCCTTGATAAGAACTTTAAAATTAGGAAGGCAGATGTGATAGGAATACTCATTATTAAAAGAGTGAATACATGAGGAGGTTTTTTTAATTCCAGAATCAAGCTTTGTTTAAACATTTCCTTGCAATCTTTGCAATCTAAATAATGTCTGTGGAAGAGAAAATGACACTTTAATCGCCAGGCTTACTTTGAGTGCCCAAAGGGCTAGCAGCAAGATTAACTGAAAGTAAATGTATGCATGCATACAGATAGAAAACTATGCAAATGTATGCACACATTACAGATAGATATATATGTGTCGTGTTAATTATAGAGGTTATGGAAATAGCTTCCTATTATTCTACAGAAAATTGTGTGTTCACAAGGTAAAGGGATCTTCTGTGCAAACGTATTACCTCTGCATTCTGTAGCTTGAAATCTTCCCATGCTGGTGCTGTGGGGCTCCAGCAACAGGAGATGCAGTGATCTGTCTCTAGGCCTTGGAAAGGAGCAGCAGGTGCCTTTAAACACCGCATCTCACAGGTTTATTAGCCATAATCAATAAA
This sequence comes from Hemiprocne comata, assembly GCA_020745705.1. Lineage (NCBI taxonomy): Eukaryota > Metazoa > Chordata > Aves > Apodiformes > Apodidae > Hemiprocne > Hemiprocne comata. The sequence continues at coordinate 11,657,099 of CM036587.1, forward strand.
GCACTGGTGACTGGTCTACAGGGTAGAGCTACAAATAGAGCTACACTGGTGGTACCAATGATGGGAAATTACAGAAAGTAATCTAGTGTAGACACAGCATTTGATTAAGTGAAAATGAACCACCCATGTCTAAGCTGTTAGAAGCAAAGCTTAATTGATAACAACATCGGCTCTGTTCTACGAATGAATAATCAAATTTCCTGGCAAAAGACTGGAAGCAAATTGGGCAAAAACACAGTTTATGGGGGATGCAGGTAATTTAGTTATTTTTCTTCTAGAAAGGGTTTCTCTTAATAGCACGCATGCAGCTGTCCACATGTTATCTTACCCAGAACTGACTGATCTAATCAGGATAATCTTTAGAAAGATATTCTGAAATAAATGCCTGTTTCAGGGGTTATTATTTCAGCTCTTGACTGTCAGGGCTCCTCTACAGCGGCAGTATGAGAAAGGTCACAGCACAAGAGAGATTGAGATATACATGCAGATATAAAGGTCCAGATTCACTATTATTTTTAGATGTCTGACATAAGGGCATGCTAAGAAAAGAAAAACTACTCTGTGCACAGAACATATCCAGCTACAAACTGACATCCTGAGAACAGGTTTTGAGGAAACAAAGTTGTACTTTTGTCTCCCTACGTTAAGGCAGGTGGGGATTTAATAGGAAAGAAAAAGGTGGCTCCCCCATCCCTTCTCCCATTAACACTGCCAAATGCAGCATATCCGTTCTGGATTTCTGGATCTTCGACAGCCTGACTGGAACAATACAAATATCCTTTGCATATGTGCAGGCTGTGCAGCATCTGGATGTGTCAGACCTATTGTGCATGCACTGTGGAGTCAACTTGCAGATGTGTAGCAGATCCAGCATGTCCCCCGTGTATCAGACTCACTGCACATTTGCTGTACACCATATGTGACAATATCCTCTCTGGGATTGTCCTGTGAAAAACAAGGAGCCTAAGAGTGAACTCCTACATCACCTGGTATCAACCACATGGCTGCCCAGCTTTCCCTTTCAGATTAGAATTCTATCCATTCCTGAAAAGTAACAGCTTTCCCTTTCCAAAATGGCAGTATCCTAACAAGCACAACAAAAAGACCTCTGGTATATACATATATATATGTGTGTGTGTGTGTTTATATGTGCATAAAGCCAACCCTTCTACTGCCTAGGTCTAGACTTTACATGGTTTTATATCATTAATTCCCACCCTGTAGGAGTATGGGCAAGCACACAAGCAAGAGTACAATGTCCTCCATGTGCCTACATGGGTGGCAAGAGAAAATCTGGTGTCTTGAGGGGTTGTGAATCCTGTGCAACCTTGCTACAATGCAGGGAGCAGAAGCAGACTGCCAGCCACCAGCCACAGGTCCCTGCAGTGGGCAGGATGGGCAACTGCTGAAAGGCACAGCTGTGCAGGGGTGGCTGGGGTCACGCCTTGCCTGTCGATACTGCAGCCACATAGCCCTGCTGAATGTTCTTCCTCCAGTCTGCTCCACCAGCCTGACACCTGCTCCTAAAAGCTGGTCTGCTTCTGAATGGTTTGGAGTTGAGTGGAGCTCAGGCAGAGATCTCGACTTGCAAATAGCACAGAATAGGGGTGCTTAGATTTTTACAGCTTCCTCTGGATTCTGGTGGGCTTGGACCTGTGTAGCAGAGCTCTGTGAAAAGGCATTGCCAAAAAGGAATTAGAAACACACGCTTTCCTGTGTTTCACCAACCTATTGTATAAAACCTCCTCCAAAGTAGCCATGGAATGGAAGCTAGAGAGACATTAATGTGTTCAAATGTTACTTAGAAGGAGTATTCCCTCTCCCTTCCCATCACTTCACTCAGGCAAAAGTCAATAGCAGCCTTCCAGATGCCCTTTCGAGGTCCAGCCTTGTCACTGACAGTTCCTAGTCTATCTTAATTGATATAGATGTCTACCAGAGGCTTCCAGATGAGGCACAGTTACAGACAGATATGGACTGGAAAAGATATATTCATTGTGCTCACCAAAACGAAAATAAAAGAGAGGCCGGTTTCCTGCCGTGCTGGCTGCTCTCTCTCTAGCGGCCGCTTCCCGGATGTCACAGACACCAATGTTGGCAGTGCGGAGCATTCTTCTGGGAGCTCCTTCACTGTGTTGCAGTCTACACCGTACCGCGGCAGCTCCATTTGCTGCTGTAACAAGTTGAAAAAAACTAATTAATTCAAGTTTAGTTTTTTTACATTTGTTACAGCAACGAGTGGAGCTGCTGCCCCCATGCAGTAGAGCACACACGCACACACACGCACAGACACCACAGGACGCTCACGGAGCCGAGGCAGGTCGATGTTCCACTCTGCCAACATGGGCGTTAGTTATGTTAGCAAAGGTGCAGCGAGAGGACTGGATGTCCCAACACAAGGGAACTGCCTTTGGATTTCCCGTCCTTTGTTGAATGCAGTCACAGAATGCAAATCCCTGCCCTAGCCCAATGCCTCCAATCCCAGCAAAAGAGCCATGTTCATTTCCACACAGTTTTAAAATATCTCCAAAACACCGATTACCTTTTTATAGTAAGATCCAAGACCACCAAAACTTACAAATTCTTGCAGTTCCCCATCAAAACACATTACAACAAAGAAACAAATGACTAACTGGTGATGTATGTGTGTGTGTTATGAACAGAGGCTTTAAAAAGGCAGCATCTGTTTTGTTATCCTCTTTCTCCTTGGAAAGGATTCATATCCCCCTTCCCAGTGAGCAGGGACCTCCAGATATTCAGATGAGTAAAGTCTTAGAAGAAGAATATAAAATCGAACTGTTTCAAGTTTTGCCCAAAAGGTAACACAACAAAACAAACAAAAAGTACAAAGACAGCAAAGACTCAAGCACAAATAATACCAGTTTCTGGAGGAAGATACTTTACTACTACAGTAGAAGCAGTGTCTTCCACTATAATAAAAGAATTCATTTAGCCATCAGCTAAACAATTGAGTCTGATGTACATCCAAGAAAACAGTGGACAGCATTTCAATACTCTTCTTCATCCTATTATATTCTTTCTTCACTCCTCCATATCTCACGTTCCCAGTACAGGATTTTCTGGGAAGTGGTGAGGCAGAAAACATTCACTCAATTTCTTCTTATCTTTCAAATAGCCCTAAAGCAGCTACATGATCAATCATGGCCTCTTCAAATCACTGAATGGACCCCATATAGGACTGGCTTACAGAGATCCCTCTGCTCCTCCTTACACGGGAAAACTTTAATATCCCAATAGACAGCTTGAAAGATAAGGTGGGATAAGAAGAGTTCTCCACCTTCTCTTTTTTATCATTACATGCATGATGAATCCACAGCAGTTTCAGCCATAGATACAGCTTGAGCAGAAGAGTATGAGCTTCCTGGAGAAAGAGCTGTATTTTCTTGTGCAAAGAAAAAAAAGGCACAACTAGCTATATAAATAAATACACAGTACCAACTGCACTACTGTGTTGAGGATAACTGTGATTCAACAGTCTCTTTGTAACTCAGCAAATTGAAGTAAGTCTCATGAGAACATACTGTGAAGACTACTGTATGTCTGATAGTCTAGTCAGACCAATAAATACCCAGAAATTTAATAACTGCACCTCTGGTATTGTAATGCAGTTGATTTTATTTGTTTCATTCTCTATTGGCTCCCAATGGTCAGGAAATGTCACAGACACCCTAGAATCACTTCAGAAAATGGAGGTGTCTGTAACACTGATTTCCTTTGTGGAGTTCCCACCAGTGGAGCAGGCCAAGTTAAAGCCAAAGACACAAACCCAACATTCTGCTACGGAGCTAGCTAATACATATACACCTAAAGAAGACACAACAAGCTAGTGCCTCCAGATATGAGCAGTTTAAATAGAAAACCATCAATTCCACCATAAAGGCAGGATTTTGTAAAAGAAGGAGGAAACTAATTCCCAGGCTTGCCACAAAACTGGGCTCAGAGGACAGCCGAGCCCAAAAGGAACCTCCATCAGGTGACTGAGATGCCACAAGTGTGTGGGTCACACTCCTCTGAGGCCAACACAAAATGGAGGCCTACACAACACTTACAAATACATATTCAGCTCCATGATCCTGTGCCTCAGAAGTGTGAAAGAACTCTAAGAGTTGTTATATACAAATAGGACATCATTTCAATAAAGCAATACATTATTAAATTTAGTCTGAAGATATTTTTACACCTTTTGGGCAAGTACATGCAACCCATCCCTCAACACTGAGACCAGGTATCTATAAAGGATCAGTTGCCCACATGTTACAGGACAAGCTGAATTCTAGGGATGTTGCTGGCCTCTCTATTGTCTTCAAAAGTGAGATCTGGACAGATAACCCAGAAATGGAGGAACATATGAAGCTCCAAGGTTCTCTTCCACTCTTGTGTATACTTCTTTTCAGAAAACTTTCATTAGCTGAGGTCTTATTGAGTCAGGACATCATGTTTTCCTCTGTATTTTTGCATTACTTCTAACAAACAATGCCTCTCTAATGATCCTAGGCTGATTTTGTTTTCCAGACGTGACTGCCAAACCCACAGCAACGTATGTAAAAAATGTACACACACATCAAAGCAGACATGTATATATATAAAAAAATATACATAAAGTGGATGGAATAAGCTTTTTCTGCATAACAACAGCTTTGTTTCTGCCAAATAAAATTTCTTCAGAGATGCAGATTTTTACTGTGGCAACTATCAGCATGCTTGACATCTTCCTGTATCGTAAGCACAGATTCACGTACCGGGAGGCTGTGGCAGGTAGGCCCCAATTAATTTTGATCTCTTCTTCTCATATCCCTTCTGTGTGATGTCACCTGCCAAGAAAAGAAAAGGAAAATCAACAAAATGTGGAGAAAGACAGTGTCTAGATGCTTAATGGCAGCACCATCAGCTTAGCCATCAAGGCACTGTTTGTCTGTCTTGACAATTATAATGAACAAATGAAAAGCACAGTATGATCATTCCACCCAGAAGAAACTCATTTACGCCAGAGCCATTCTGACAAGTAAACACCCAGCCTTGATTTATTCCAGCACTGGAGTCCAGCAGCACAGAGTTTTAAAACCATTTTGAGATGCTGTCACACAAGTTTTCAAAAGCTTCAATGACCTTCATTAGGTTAATAAACAATGGATTATATAGAGTGCGTGGGCCTGTGGTGGCTGGCAAAACACATTGCTGATTAGCATTTTCTATCATTAATGGGAATTTTCTAATCAAGCATGTAAAACACAAAAGACTTGAAACTGCTGCTACATGATTTCTGCAATATAAATGTTTTAGCTGATTTCTAAGCAGTACTGAGAAGAACAAAACCAAACCAAATCTACCACAGATCCACTAGAAAACCGAAAGACTGTCTGACTTTCCAATTAATTCTCAAAAAAAATTTAGGAGACAAACGTTTGAATTTCTTACATTCAATTAATTTGACCCTTCATACACTGTCTGCAGTTTTCCTCAGGTAACTTTTTTTAAGGCTAAAAATAATCTTTTAATCTTTTCCTGTAAAAGTTTCCTAAAAGAAAGTGATGGATAACTAGATATGTAGAACAAAACATGTACTTTCAGCCTTATCTGAGTTCAGGAGAGGGTTGGTACTGAAGCTGCAATACAGTCCTGACTCTGGAGCAATACATCTAACTTTAATGGTTAAAGTACTTTTTCAAATATAATTCAAATACCCAGATTCTTCTTTCAAAATGTGTGAGCACAGATGAATGCACATATATGTATGCCTTAAATTCAATACAAGCTACTTCAGATGCTAAGAAGAGTGACAGGTTTTGCAATTACAATATTTTTGAAATAACACCACATTCCCTCCCCTTCCAATAAGCATATCTGCTATTGTGAAACTCATCATGCAGTTAAAAGTTTAGTTGCCACACTGGGCTTGAATGCTTGTAAAAGGCTGAGGTCTGAGGAGGGCAGAATCCACAAAAAGCAGTCAAGCTGTGGAAGTAATGTTCAGCTAGATACAGAAATGTGTGCCTGTTTTTGTTCTTCTATCCCTATGTCCAACCTTCACCTAAGGAGAACAGGTGCCAAGAGGACTGCATAATCATTTCCATTCCAGCCACACTGATAAATGGATGCTAGATTAGCACCGATGTATAGACAGAGCTTCCAGTAGGTTGGTCTGAAATCAGCAACTACACAAAAACACCTTCAAATGTTGTTCCTTGGTGAAAGACCTTTTATTGGGGATGGTTGCAATAAGGAGGCAAAATTCTCCAAGTCTCTCTGCCAGTGTCCTGAGCCAACCTCTCACCCCTGGTTAAAAAACAGTGCTTAAAATAACACCTATCCTCCTTGCTACCATATCTCAAACTGCTCTACAAAAGAAGTCATTTAAATATCTGTGTTTTTAAATTAGGAAAGTGAGCAAAGCACTTCAAACGATAACCATCCCATATTTATCCACAGAAGAAGTGGCAGACTTGGCAAGACGACCTAAGCTTTTGCAGTTCAAACCTAATGATTCTTCAAGTACATTTCCTCCCATTTTCAATGCTCCTGGCAAGTTTTCACACTACTGAAACAAGCTCCCTCTCCATTGTAATCATCAGCTTCTCACAAACCAGACAGTAACTATAGATACCACTTCATTAAAATGTTTCAATGAAAAAATGTTTATTTGAAAATTATAAAATATAAATGCATTTTTATTTTAAAGTTTTGCTAAACAAATTACCAATAATTTCCTGTGCTCATCAATACTATGCATTTCACACGTATCTTGAGTAAAATTTTTGTTTTCTTATTTTACCATTGCTCTCAAAGGAGAACAGAGATATCCTACCCTGGCTCCATTGTGGCAAGTTTACAATGCCATTTTAATAAGAAATTATTAATAACAAGTGCTTAACTATTGGCTCCTCTTCCACACACATGGAAATCAGTACTTCAAGCTACACATTCTACACACTGCTCATGCAACCTGCACCCTTTCCTGCAATGTAAGTTTCTTCCAGTAGTGTCTCCACCTATACTGTCCTTAATGCAAAGAAATGCAGAGAACAAGAAATTTCTTTTACATCAAAGTGGGAGAGATAAGCATCATTTGTTGTATCTCTTGTCAATAATAAGTTTTCGTCCAAATCAGTATCTAGACTCAGTCTTTTTCAGTTCACCACATAACGGAATTCTGAGAAAAAACAATGGTGATTTCTTTCCCAGAAAATATTTCAACTTCCAGAAGCAAACAGCAAATTCATTTCCAATTATCACCAAGCTTTCTGTAATCATGTCTATCAAGTTCCTGGTACCCAAATCTAAAAAAAAAATATGTAAAAGTAAATATAAAATCACCAACATTTTCATTGCAGTATCACCATTATCATTTGGGGGTGGAAGGAAGTCAACTGTACCATGCAGTATACTACAACTGTATTGTGAAGTACTATGCTTTATTTATCAGGATTAATGGTATTTGCATTAATTTCTATTTTTCAGGTAGACTGACTTCAGAATATAAACAAAAACTGATCAACATTAAAGCATCACAACATAAGCAAAACTATTGCATTTCAAAGCTATGTTGAACTCATTGTGTAAGCTCCTAACTTATACTAAACACAAATCACCAAAAGCTACATGACCTTAAACTCTGCTTTTATCATAAATTACCGTTCACATTAGTAAGACCTTTCGTCTAACTCCTTTATTCCTGCACAGATTAATGCAATTATTTTATAAGTATCCCGTGAGGAACAAACCCCTTTTCTGTTAGGTCCCCCTAGTTCATGCTCTTCCACAGCACAATATTGAGTTTAGGACTGGCTTTTGGAGAGTACCAACACTATTACAAGAGCTATACTTCCTTGCCATGAGAATACAGGATTGATGTTACCTTTCCTTTTTTTAATTAACCTTTCTTCTCTTGAAAAGCCAGCACTCATGACTTTACTGCAACCTTTCAAAGTCCACCTCCAAAGACAGAAGGGAAAAGGGTCTCAAACCACAATGTCTTTTGAGCAGACAGTACGTGTTGGTTTTTCTATTTACTACATCAAACTCCTCAAAGCCCCTGAAAATGTAGACCTCCTTGTTGCACTCTCTAGCCACCTTCTCATGACACCTTTGCCTACTTTTGTGTGGCATTTCTGAGCCATGCTGCAATGCTGCACAGAACAGCTCTGGGGAGCAAGCCTGTATGAGCAGGGGGCAAAGCAGGCAATGGCTTAAAGGCAAAAGGCCAGGCCATAGATGGAAGGACAATGAAAAGACTTCAGCACCACCATCACATCATGTCAGGCAGCCAAAAGGTGGCACCTCTGATTAGCAGCTCCCTGCAGCACTCTGCCCTGTCTGCCTGTCTCCTTCCTTGGCTCTTGCCCCATCCTCTCCCTGGCTCTGCTCCCAAACACCCTGCCTGGCTCTACTACTTACCACAGCTGGTCCCCAAGCCCTCCTCCTCCTCCTCATTCCCTTCCTCCCAAGCTCCATTCACTTCACTGCACTCAAGGTTTTCAGCCTCCTATTTGCATCAGTATTCTCCAGGTTTTCTTCCTCTGGACATGTTGCTCGTTTCCTCCTCATATCCATTGTTGATTTCACAGGTTTCCACCATGGGAGGGCCACAGATGTCTACCCTGGAAGGTGCAGCACCCAGGGGTCAGAGAAGAAGAGCAAAGCACAAGCCTGAGAGATCGGAACCCACCAAAAGCAATCGACAGTGAAAAGGTGGCAGATTTTACCCTGATTTTTTCCCCATCCATATTTGAAGTTGACTGTCAAGGAATGCTGATCCTCCTTCTACAAAGCAAGCTCACTTATTTCTTATTTTCCATGGTCCTTTGGGGCGCCAGAAGGAAAATGTTGCTTTTGCAAAGAAAGGGACAGAGCAAATGAAAGATCATTCAACGCTTCAAGGAAGAAGGTTGCCTGGGGGAGTGAGTACAGGATCAGCACTTTGGCACTCTGCTATGCTGTTCCCATCTCTTTATTTGTGATTTGTGCCCCTGTTTCTGCGACTTCCGGAGCTGCAGATGGCAATGCTCTCCTACACTGGCGCTCATAGACAGCAAGTATTTTGTAGCTATATTTAGCAAAGACATGCTGTAGTGTAAGTTCACTCAACTACGCTCACCACAACTGCTACTGTTTGCATTATACCCACCATTTCCTTTGAGATTAACTGTATTTTTCTCTTTCCTTCAACAGTGTTGGGTTTCTGCCTCTTTAAGAAGACGACGGGGCAAAGCTGGGGGAGGCGGGTGAGAGCAACCAACCACAGCACACACACTCATCACATGGGAGGCAGGAACTCCAGATAAGTAATAGAGAGTCTCCTGGGATACTCCACATTGCACAAGATATTTTGAGGAGAAAGAAACGCCAGCAATTATAGAAGTCATTCCCATTATCCTATCCCCTTTCCTGGCCCCTCCTGAGTCAGCTCCAGCCATTTATATGTCATGACCTATACTGATCATGGAATTAAACTTTAAAATGAAAAGAATAAAAAGGCACATTTTAGGTAATCAGCAAAGTATTGACTTTTTAGCATTCTGTTGAGGGGAAGGTTATTAAATGTGAAAATACTTGCACATGAAAAATATTTGTACAGTAACACCCTTCTTTAAAGCTCTTAGACTTCAAAAGCTGCAAGTGGTTAGAAACACTGCTTTCATTAAAATAAAAACCACTTAAAGTCAACATAGTATAAAAGTTTCCCTTTAAACTGAAATACAGATTAGCTGATCTATTATCACTTCCTGAACACAAACATGTCCAGTAATGATGGGCTGCTACCATGTTATATGAAGGAAATTTCCTCAAGCAATTGCATTATACAGGGGGAAAAAACCAACAACCTAAACCAAACCAAACACAAGACAAATTCCACCAAATCTCTCCTTTTTTCTGGAAGATGTCAGTAGCTCTTACTGATCTCAGTCTTTGAGGACACAGCACAGGTGAAAGGCTAATGATAAAACCAGTGACTACAATCATTTTGTTTAGTGCAGTGAAAACTCAGTTTCATGTTCAGTGATCTCGAGGCCTGACTGGTGCTGCTAGTTTTCACTACACATGCATGTTTCAAAATGAAATTTCAGACTAGGACTTTGAATTAGTTTCAGGCACTTATGGAAAAATCCACCATGGGGAATAATGCAATCAATAACTCCTCTCAAACACAGACTAACAGAAAGCTCGCCGGTAAGTGGCTTTCCTTTGCCCATGATTTTTTGCCCTCTAAAGATTCAATTTTCTGTATGACTTGTTTATTGCTGATGACTCAAATTCAGTGTCAGCATCTTGGCAAGAGGGATTTGAATGAAACAAAGCTCCTCATAAAGAGAACTGTGACTCATTTACTTCTCCCACTCATGATGAAGACAATCTCCCTGTCTGGTCTCCCAAAAATATGCCAGAAGACAAAGGATTTCATTTTGGATGGTGCAAGTACAGAGATATCAAAACTGCACAAATATATCTCATGTCACATGTACGTGAACACCAAAATATATATCAGCAGCTGTTTTCTTTTCCAATGTGTTTTAAAAAAGATGTTTAACCTCATCAGCAGCATAGAAAACTACTCAGAACTATGACAAAGGAACAAATGATAAACTGTGGTACTGGGCAGAAAAATGAATGAGATCCCACACTTTCCCTGCAAACAGCATCCCAAATTACAGTGCTGCTTGAGTGCCTTTAAGGGGAGTATGATGTATCTTAAAGGTTTCAATGGTAATTTTACCCACGTTCTGCTGAATTCTTTTTTTCCCAGGATACATTTTGTTCTTTTATGTTGCAAGCAAAGCAGAAAATGGCTGAATTTCAATGACAGATAAGGAAGAGTGGTTCATGTGTACTTCACGGCTTATCATGTTTTCTAAAGTGGCTTCTAATTCAGGAATAAAATATTTAAACAGATTACGCTATTAACAGGTAAGATAAACTATATTAGCAGTACTAAAATGACAGATAAAAGGTCTTTTAAAAGTATTCCTGTTCAAAATAAATACTTGCTTCCCATTCTTTTGACAGACAAATTAAGTATCTGCTGTATAACCTGCAAAGTTCTTAGTTTTAATTCAAATAGTACCTTTTTAAAAAGTGAGTAGTAAATAATTTTACACAGAAGACATTTTTTAGTATCTTCACCTTGAATCCCAGAAGACCCCTTAATCAGTTTCCCCACTTACTTCCCGGTCCCAAAGTCTGCAGCACATTTTTCCAATACCCAAAATATGTCTGCGCTTCAAAAGAAAGAAGAAAGGAAAAAAAAATATTCAAAAAAAGAACCCCGAAACACCTGACTGAAGCCAAGGGAAACAATCCCGGGGATTTTCTGACTCAGACTTTCTACCGCTGGGCTGCGCTGAGCCCCCGGGGCAGCTGCCGGCGGGGGGGCGGCAGGCCGGGAGCTGCCGGAGACCCCGCTCCTCCCAAGCCCGGAGCTGTGTGGTCCTCGGGCATCCCGGAGCTCCCCTAGAACCGAGAACTTGTGCGGCACTACTTTTATGGCCTGGATTATTGTAAAGTAAACAGAGGCTGGTTGAACAGTGAAGGTTTCCATTCTCACTGTCAAGAGTTTATTTCATTATTTAAAGCTTTAACGAACACTTTATATAATGAAAGCAATCCTTGCCATTTTTGGAATTTTATGGCTGTTAGGACCCTTCATAATGTTGTTTTCCTTCCTTTACTGCTTTATAAGGCTTATAGGGCACCCTTGAAGTGTATATCCTTTTTGCAGCTGCTGGAAGCTCATCTTTCATCTCTCCACTCACTTTCCTGTTGCCTATGAGGCGTTTGCCTGTTCTAGTTATTCTCCCAGTCTCTAACACAAACCGTGCAGAGTCAGATCTTGCTGAAGATAAAAATAAAAAACAATTCCGAAAAGTATGCCTAAGGAAACATTCCTGATGAATGTCATTTAAGAGACAGGCTTTAGATTTCAAGTTAGAAATGTTCCCTAAAGAAAGAAAATTACAGCAGTAATTCCACTTATCATTGTTTAGAATGTACAGTTCAGAGTAAATCAGACATTTCCATAAAGAGTGCACTGCACTGCACTGGGTACTGCACAAATTTGTGTTTCCATTTTTTCCCAGCCCAGAAAATGTCTTGGAAAAAAAACTGAGAGAAAAAGAAGGGATCTTGAAGGAAAAACGTAATAGAAGTACAAAGCAAAATAAAAAATAAAATATTCGACCCATTCTGTAAGCATACCTCCTCCTCTGGGCAGAAAAACATAGCCAAGCTTTCCAAAAAGAAAAAACCTGAAGTATCTCAGTAAAATGATAAAACTGATTAATAGGGAAATTTCTTATTTTGCCACTTCTCTAGGAAGCAGTCTATGAAAAAAACTCTCCTGCTTGTGACCTTGTATTTTGAACTAAGTATTTTTTCACTACTTTCGCCATTACTAAGGTTAAACAAAAAAGTCCAAATGGGTTAATCTTCTTAGAAGATAATGGAAATCTTCTAAAAAGAAACAGATTCCTAAATCCATCATCTGTAATTTTGCTTCCAGTAATTTGATGCACCACAGTGTAACTGCAGAGCTCTTTACAAATTTCAATCCAGAACATGAACTCCTATTTTCATATGCTGGAAAAAAAAAAAAACAAACAAAAAACAAACAGCTTTTTTTATATTGCAACTTTCTTCCTTTTGATTTGGGTTCACCATAAAGCTTTTGTGTTTGAGATCAGTTATGCTAGTCAATAATAGAAGTGTTTCAGCACTACCTAAAAGCATTTTATTTTACCCTAATGTGGGTTAAAGACATTACATTGATTTTAAAAAATAGCTATTTAGAGGAGTTGTATTATAGTATTAGAATATCAAAATGCTCAAATCTCTTCCCACAGTTTTTGTAAAAATAGAACCTCTGCTGGGAAAAAAAAAACAAAACAACAAACCCTTCATGCAAATGCAAATTTCTACATACTTTGACAGCTGGGTGCAAACGCAGAAAAGCCCGGATTTCTCAACTACCACTGGGGAAACTGAAGTAGGGATACTCCTTTTCAAACAATTAGAAGACTGCTAATGGTTGCAGAAGAATACTGAGGAGTTGTAAGCAGTTGTGAACAGGCACTTGAATTGCCACAATGACCATGCTGAGTGACCATAATGTTTTTAAAAATGCATCACTTGGGACATAAGCGAGCGCATTAATCTGGTCTACCATTGTAGTACACCATGTTTTGTTACATGACATGATTTTGAACAACTAAAGAAAAAAGTCATCATTTATGAAGGCAACACAAGTATCTTTGATGACAATATTCACATTTTTTGGTTGAAATGATAGCACTTACTTTTGTTAAGTACAGTTAATAAGTTACTTCCAACTACTTCTTTCAATTCAACTCTTTAATCACAAACTCCATCCCCAATGTTCAAGAATCATAAATGTCTACTGCTTACTGATATACCCATCATCTGCTTTCCCGTTTTCAAGAGTTGAGACACAATCCTGTCATAAACTCATTGTCTGCAAGTGTGATAACATGAACTATGCTACGTGATGCACTAGAAAGCCTCCATACATCTACAAGTTCTAGTAAGCAACTCTTCCAACAACCTAGCCCATGCTCCCGTTGCCTCAATTCCAGTCACCAAGTTCTGGTGCTTTGTCAGTCAGCAGTAACTCCAGATCTTTTTTTGGGCTTCCAAACAAGAGTAAAATAGCTTTAGATTCTTTCAGAAAAAATCTAAAGCATACAAACATACTCATTTTAAAAGCATACAAAAGGGAATTACCTCCTTAGCCACCCAGTCCAATGTCCTGCTATGTAAGAAGAGCTGATCTAAGTGAACACCATTCCTCTGAGTGATGAGTGCTCTAATAACATTAAGCAGTCACAACAACTCTGTCAAAGCAGATTTTTAGCTATTCTGTGCAAAACAAAACCACTTTATTTAGTGTTCCCTTCTTAGAATGCTGTCTGAAATATGGTTATCTATAGATTTACATAAGAGGTGAGATGTTGCTTTAAATTTCCTCTGGAGGAGAAAGGGAATTTAGATTTATGTGCTCAAACACGTGCATTAAGTGAAGGCATCTTCTTCAGTTGTATTTTGTGAGACAGGGCTGGAGATGGTACAAAGCACAGAATAAGTCACCTAAACTTCCAAAACCCACAACTCTTTCTGAAATATTTCTTCTTGGCTTTCAATTATATCTTTGCTAAGATAACTGGGATGGACCCTACTGCTGTTTTACCTGGGAACATAGGTTTTGCTAAGCAGAATAGTGCTTACAACTTAGACACAGCAAGAGATAGCACTGAGGTCTATTTTATGGATCTAATAAACATTCTCTGAATCTCATCCCACAGTCCAATAATCTAAAATAGGTACAAATTTGTGCTACTCTTCCTCTTTCTCTCACGTGCTTGAGAAGTAATCCTGATATTACTGCTAGAAACATAAAACACCACACTGTGTCTGAACTGTAATACCATAATATACACATATTAATGCCATCTTTTCAAGGAAATCCATTCATAATTTTGTGCCTCAGAACTTTAATTTAGCACAACATTAGACATCAGCTCTGAAGCAGATCATCTGAGTTACTCCTTCTGTCCCACTGCAGGTTGGTGGCACACTGCTGACTGGTGTGACAGAACATGGAGGCTGCATGAAGAATAAATAGAGCAACCTGAAAGTGGTGCCTTCACTGAAGAAGTGCTGTGAAGGGAAGGACTATCCTTTTGTTCATAAACCTCACTGCTCACTTTCACTTGAGGGAAAACTGACCTCCCATTTTACTAACCTTATCCTTCAGGAGGTGTTAAAAGGTGTCAGACAGGTACATGGCAACTTCTGGGTCACTGAATCTAGTTCCATGTATTGCAGGAGAGCATGTCAAACCTTTTCAGAAAATAATTTAGTTTCATCTGGAACCAAATTCAGCTGGACTCCTTTTTTTTTTAATTCCATGTCGTTACAGCATCCTCTTTTTTTGCAATTTTTTCCACTGATCTGCATCTTTTCAACTTGAAATAATTATTTTTCATGTAATCCTGTACCCCAGGCTTTCCCGGTCTCTACGTAAACATATTTCATTTGCCTAAAAAAGGTGAGTGACCATAACAAAGCAAGCTACCATAACAAAGGCCAGTCTTGTACAACCTATCTTGTCAAAGATAACTGAGGAGGCAAGTTGTCCATTTACCTACCTGCATTTTACTAAATTTCCTTCAACATGCTTGTGAAGTATCCCATTCCTTTGAAGTTCGGCATGTGGCTCAGATCACCTTTTCTTCCCTTCCTAAACTACTCATCACTACTTGTAGATTTTGGAATGCCACTTACTGCTTGAAAATTACAAATTACTACCACTCGACTTTCTCCCACCAGTACTTTTTAGTATTCCAGCACTGATACAATCTGTCTACTTCAGCAAATTAAACTGAGTATTTCTTCTGTTGTTATTAATATATAATAACCACTATTCAAACTGTTTCTAAAAAGATAAAGGCGTCCCAAACTGTGCAGTTCCTAGAAGTATTTATTTTCCTACTAACCTGAGATAACTAAGTATTCTCTGCAATTAATTTGCAATTCAAAGAAAAAACAATTCAGATTTTTAACCAAATCTGGGCCTCAAAACTAAGGAAGATGTATGCAGAACAAATTGATCGATCTCCAGTTATAAATATTAGAATATGCCTGTCCTGGTAATGCAAAGTAAATTAAATCTATCTCTAGTCTCAAGGAAATCAATTTAAAAAAATCCTTATTTTACAGTCTGCAAAAGCAGTGTAAGTGATATTTTAAAATACAATTTGTTCACAGTTTGTTTGATTCAACAGCCAGACACGATAAATGAACAGCTATTTAAAGGCATCTGCAATAAATGAACTGCAATACCTGTTAATAAGGTAACCAGATCACTTCATCTTTTCTCTGCAAAAAAAACCTACATTTGAAAACTGTTGCTAGCATAACTTCTGCATGAACTGAAGTATTGAAATTCCACTCTTAGAAGAATAACCTAGAATGTATTAATGTCATTTTCCCACTTTGTTCCAGAAGGACCTCAAAGAGCAAGATGAATTAACATCATCTGGTTACTCAACTTGATTCCAAGTGTGTTACTAAAAGAACAGAAAAGCCCCCAACCAGCTCACTGTTCTCCTGTTACGTGGGCAAAGTGTTTATGAAGCACTCAAAATATGCATCCTTCTAGTCAAGGACTTCTGTTACCCAAAGGCTGACTCAAATCCTACTCTCTTAAGCCTGCAAAACAACTCAAAAGGAATAATAATTACATACCTTCAATTACCTCAAGACATAATCAATGGCCCTGTTCTCCAAAGCTTTCAAAATATTTGACAATTCCATTTTTTTCCTGCTGTAGCACCTTTGAAAGCTCCTAAAGGTCTGCAACATTATTATTGACCTAATGTGACAGCTCATACTGATGCTAGCACACAGCAGCTGTTCTCACAGGAGGCATTACCCTCCAGTGCCTGTGAAATATGGCACTCGGAAATCTGCAAGTTTCTAAGTTCAAGGCAAACACTTCTCTGCAACTGGAAAATCAGATCTCCATACTCTCATCCTTCTTATTTTTCTCCATTTCCACCTTAGAACTACTCTTGATCAAGAAGCAAAAATTTGCTGCAGTAAGCCAGATGTGCAAACATCTTATTTTCTTCCTCAGTTCTGAGTTCATTATTTATTTCATATGTTAATGAGGTTGTCTGTGATTTCTGTGCTTTTCCTTCAGATGTCAAAAATAGTAAAATATTTCAAACCCAAAAGAAGCCACTGCTTTCACATCTTTGTTACATTCTTTCAAGCTATGCAGAGTTCTTTTTTTAAAAAAAGCTGAAACTAAATCACAGCTACACTTAATAAAATAAAAGCAAGCAAACTTTTACTGAGCAGTGGTCAATTTCATCTGTACTAGAAGCCAGAACTAGCAATGCCTTTCTAACAGGCAGGCATTAGCAAAGGTTATTTCCCATGATGATAAAGTTCAGCACTTAAATTTGGCTTTCACAGAAAGGGATGGTGTTTTGGAAGTAGAAGTTTTTGAGAAAGCCTCTTAATGAATGTTTGTATAATGTGTCAAAACAGATACTGTTCTGCTCTTGTTTTTTAATTGTCACGAGCTGTCAGGTAGCTAATTACTATCACAAATGTTTCTTAATTCACTAGTTTGCTGGAATTCCCATTGTGGCTTACTTCATTTTGTGAATCAGTAGGTAAATCAGCAAACATGCCAGCCTGAGGACTGAAGGAACACCACAACATACCTTACAAAAGCCATCAGTCCATTAGTTTTTACAGTTACAATACAGATATATTTTTTAAATGCCAATAAAGATTAGTTAACGTGCAGAAAAGCAACAAGAGACTTGATTTAGTACTCTGTTATTAAGTCCTAACTTGGAAATAGGACAAGCAGAGCCTGGAAAGGTAGCCATTTTTTAAGATATTACAAATGCAAGAATTAAAGTAGGATTTACAATGTCATGTAAATATACATAAAACATTGACTTTTCAGCATAATTCAGATTGCACGTAGATGTAGATTGTTTTGGACAGAAATGCATGTGACTATCAGCTATCAGCCTTCCAACTTGTACACTGAAATCCAAGATTCTCAGTCCTGCAGCTGTGTCTTCACACATCTGTTTGGGCCCCAAACACTGCTGATCCGAGTGTCTAGCATGGATGGACAACTGACCACTTAAACCTGACAAATTCATGCATGAAGTATCAGCTGAAGTTGCACCTTTGCTTGCTCTCCTACACAGGCAGACCCATACATCCAAACAGACCTCCTCTGACTGTAAGCCCACATCAGCAAAGGCATACATCCACTTAGACCAGCTGGTTACCCAGCTAATGCTTAAGAAATAACTCAATAATCCTGAAATACTAGGCACAAGCCATGCCTTTATTTTCTTCTGCTTACTTCTTATCCAGACTTGGTATTTAACTCGATCCTCTCTTCTTCTTTCCAGTAGAGTCTGATGCTGTAAGGCTGTGTCAGAGCCACATTTGCAGTGATCTTCAGTCTTTCCTGCATCACGAATCATCAGCTGTTTGGCTCTACTTCAGGTCATGGGTGTCCACGTTCAGGTGTCCACACACTACTTGCACACTGGCTGGCCACATTCAGAGCTGATGACCCCAGAGCTGCATTGCCCAGGTCTTTAATCACCCCTTTACTGTTCAATGATTGCAAGATTTATCATCTTTTTAAAACCTACCTTATTAATCATCTGCAACCTCAGATATTGCTCATGCAAACATCCTCATGGATCTGCTGTTGTCCACTTCAGGTTTTCCACCCCCAAGGCCAGCATCAGACCCTTAAGCTGTTCCCTTCTGCACACAGTCTGACGTTTCTCTGTCTGGCCCCTATTATGAATGCCTCACCATTTTTATTTGATGTCACCATTACTGTAAGATTTCTGTTTGATCATGGTAGCACTGCAAAGCCCATCTCCCCATTTGAACATCTCAGACTTCACTACCATCTTCATTTTTACAATTCAAACTCTGACAGCACAACTAAGATCAGATGCTGTCATTAACTAAAAGGTAATTCTCACCCTATTTATGTAATTAAAACAGTGAGAGGCATCTGAAAACTTGTACGTGTAAGATGGGAAGATAAGGCAACACTGCGTCTTCTGGAAGACAAATAATGGCTTTTGCCACTTCTCTAACAACATCATGCTTTGGATATCTGAAGAGGTAGCTGTTAATTTTTATAATTGGAAGAGTGTAAGAAACACAGGATTGATCACTGGATATCATCCAGCGTCAGAAACAGAGGGAATGGTCACACTGGATCCCTTCCAATGCTCTTTCATGTCTTTCAGCACTTACAGCTACTTAGAGGACAGAGTAAGGTAGAAAGTTTGGAACAGAAAATGTAAATAAACTATCCTGCTGTGTCATTTGATCAAAAGCTGTGAGAGACTCACCTAAGCCTCAGAGTTATGACATTGCAATAACCTTCTGGGATTCACTGCCACAGCTCCGAGTACCTTTTGCTGCCCAAATAAAACTGGAATCCCATTTTGAATCTTGCTGAAGCCTTGGCCGTAATAACTTCCAATGAAGAACTAATTCCACAACGTAATTACACTCAGCGTGAATTTGCCAACTTTTAAAGTTAATTAAATATCCCCCTACCCTCTTGCTGTGAAAAGGCCATGACATACCTTCTCTGCAGCATTCATTATTTGACCCACTTTTGTCGGTTCTTCCTCATTTGCCTCCTTGCAAGGTAATTAATCCCAGATTTTCAACACATTTCAGATTTTTTCCATGCCATTTATCATTCTCATCTGCTTTCAGAGCAACAGGCCTGTTTCTCCACAGGTAAGGCGAGGCAGTGGGTGGTGCAAGGAGAAGCACTCAGCATAATGCTCCAGCCTGGGGTTTCCCAGTGCTCCCAGTCCACATCTCCCAGTTGCCAGCCCTGTGCAGCGCTGCCTGCTTACCCCAACTACCAACACCCATGTTCACGTCTCTCTTCTGACCTGTTTCCATTTAAAAAACTCTAAATACAAACCTTTATCACAGAGTGAGTTTTTATAACATATTATCAGCTCCCAAAAGCAGAGATTAGCTATATTTAACTGAGAAAACTGGACAGATCTGATTTTATAGTAAGGTTAAGACACAGGCAGTCCAAGGCGAGAGCTTTAAAAGAAAAATAAAAATTATTCATCCCGGCACACAGACCCCACACAGATCATGTTTGGAGTACTTCATACATCCCAATAAAAAGAAAACTTCTCCTTGAAAATTTGTACTATTCTATTAATTATTTAATTGTATATTACATGTACTTCTATGTTAATAAAAGCTTTCCATACAATGCTTGCGATTTTAGTACCATCAGTCATGTTGTCATTAGGACTGAGTTTTTCTGTTGGTCGTTTTTTTCCTGCTTTATACTTTCCCCTCTGTTTTCCTTGGCTGCCTAGTTCTGACTTTAAGGGCTCTGATGTAAAAAACACTTTTTCTTCAGGACGGCACAATTTCTTTGGTTCTTTTCAGTCACACATTAAGCTACCTCAAAACGTTCTGCAGATTGAAACAGAGTGGTTTGAACATCTGCTTTAGTCTAAGTTTACCTCATTTGAAAATATAGAAAACAGAAGAATAAGAGGGTTGAAGAGATTGTGAAGACAAAGACATACTTTTGCTTCCTGAAAGTTATATATATATATAAAGAAAACATATCTAATACAGGGAACTGAAACTAGAGAGACTTGAGAGCTGAAAGTAGAGAGAGCAATGGTAGCAGTTCAGATGGATCAACAGCACATCTTGTCCCCAGTGGCTATTAATTTTTTTCTTATTTAAGAAGCTGGAAGACACAATCCCAGAAGTTTCCCCTTTAAATAAAAAACAATGCAGTCAAGGTGGTTTCTTTTGACATGCCTACTTCCACACAACAGTTCTGCAAAAATACAGGATTACTGTAAAAAACTCAAATGCAAATGTTGTCTCAATGAGCAACAATGTGAAATTAGTACCCATCTCAGCAAACTGGAGGAATAAACTCCTGAAATCTCTGAAGTCACTAATTTTTGAAATTGCGTTTGCACTGGTATTTATCTTATGTATCTTATTTATCTTATATAAAGGTTTCTGAGATTCCTTTTGCTCCATACAAAATCACAAACCCTTTGACTCGTAAATGCTGACAGGGCTTGAAATAGGAGAGAATACTAAAGCTGCAACCAGGGCTGAGATTACGTGTGTGCTGCAGGCATGTCCAGGGAAGACCGGCTGATGTCTTGAAAAATTTGGGTGCATTCAGGAGTGGCTTTGCAGGCATCTTTATCAACGGGCCACTGCTGGTAATAGTTGACTAAGAGAAGGAGCACAAACAAGGATACTAGGCTAAATTTTAAACATATATATATATATTGAGAGAGAGAGAGAGACTACCATGTTTTTATTAGGTTAAGTTCCCATCTGCCAAAAAAGCTTCTGTGAAGCTAACAGCTCCAAGGAACATTCAATGAAATGTCTTTCTGTTAAATTATATTAATTTACAGAACTGAGACTGACTTCTTCAGATCAAGAAACCATCATGGTTTAGTGCTGACCTGTTCTGTAGTTTCAGGTGTGCTCTCAGAGTCATATTAGGTCACACAGAGAATGGAAGAACACTTTTCTTTGCAGCTCCTAAGTACTACTGTAATATAAATAATGCAGAGTAACAAACAGTACATTTGTACATCCACTATGAAAAAACATTTGCCTCAAGTTTTCTAAATCAGGCTATGTAGAGATCTTTACTCTTTAACCCCTACAAGCTGTGTGTCAAACAGCCCCATTAAAAATCACAAGTTTTTGCAAAGTCAGGCACTCTGCATACATATGTATGAAGAAATTACTGAAAAAAAAGCAGCTCAGCTTATTTGTCTTTTGGTCACCTAATCAAAAAGGTGATTGGATTAATTTTTACCACATCAGTGAAGTCACTGGAGAGGAATCACAAATTTTTTTCCATGTGACAGATGAATGACCTTTGCCATGGAGTTAACTAATGAAAGTCAAGCCCATGTTTCTTCCAGGTCCACCAAGGCCATGGTTCACTTCTGCTTGTATCTGTAGGGAATACCACCCACATATACTGTAGTAGTGCTCACCTTCTTTTCACTCTCAGAGTATATCAAGAAGCTTATTTTCTTTCTGCTGTAAGGATAGGAGATCAGGAGGACACCAACCAGTGAAACAGGTGAGATAAGCAGGATTCTTACTATGCACAATTAGGAGATAGAGCAAGGTAACCTTCCATTCTGTGATTCTGCCAAGGTATTTAACACTACATGTGAAGATGACACATAGTATCATAGACCTGTCCCAAGCTTCACTAGTGCCTTCTATCCTCCAAAACGTTGTTTGATACTTTCCCTGTCATTTTGTGAATTCTCCTTCCTGTAAGAATCACCAGACTACACCCACAGCTTCACAGAGTTGTCTCTTCTTGACCTTACCTCATTGTCCCACAGAAAATGGCACTCCTTGCTTTTATCTCAGAATTTGCCAAGTCAGTGCTGGAACCTGTGATACTATTACTACAGAGTACACAGGAGCTGGACTTCCACATCCAAACCCACAGGCAAGTACTACCTTCAACCACAAGGTTTCCACACAAAGCTGAACCTCTGTGACCTGAGTGCCTTGTGACCCTTTTCCCCCTTCATCTGTCCCCCTAAAGCAAGGACCTTGGCAGATCTCTTTCCTCATGCAGTGACTGCAGGGCTATGCCTGGTGAATCTTTAGAGATGGATTCACCAGGTATTGCTCCCATGCAGTGTTTGCATAGCTCCCAGCAAATCTCCTAACTGGTAAGTTCTATGAAGTTCCTCAAGTGGGCTTCTTACTTAAGTGGCTACCACACCAGTGCAGGACTAACAGGATCTGATAAAACTTGGGCTACAGCCTCTTGCAAAGCTATGGGCTGCATTGGCTATCTAACAACAGTGAAAAGTAATATAATAATGGAAAATATATATAGAGAGAGTCCATTATATATTTACGTTTATAAATTTATAGATTGTTTATAATTAATGGGAAAAAAAAAGGAAAGTTATAGTTGTCAGACATTGAAAAAATGTAAAATATAGAGCCATAGTAAACTTAAAAATAGAACAAAACTACCTTATGTTCTAGGACAGTGAGGAAAGGGGGGACAGGAGAAAAACTAGATGTAACCTAGGGACCCAAATGGCATTTAAACCACCTACAGCTTCTCCTTTTAATCTCTTAACTGTTCTTTTTCACCTACGGGCAGAGACAACCTTTAGTCTACCCCTGCTGCGCCCCAGGCACTGCTGAGCCGGCCAACCTGAAAGACACCAAGAACACAACTCTGGTGCTGCTCCCTTCTTAAATTTAAAAGCAAGACACAGGATGAAGTCTTTGGTTCTGGCTGAGAAAAAATGAGCTGTATGAGTAGACAGTTCAGAAGAGCAATGGAGATGGATTGCAGATCTGTTAACCTCAGCAAACAATCCTTTTCCTCTTGTGAAAATTCAAGAGATTGCAAAGCTTCAATAACAATGTGATATTGGACAACATGGAGGCCAGCTGTGTTCCCTGTTACACAAACCTAGTTTAACATTACATTTCCTCTTTTTTCAGCTACAGCCTCTGCTTCTTGCAAGCAGCAATCCCAGTACCAACTCCAAAAAAGCCTCTGAAAGCGCAGCTTTCTGTGTACTGCTGTGTAGTTACTTGCATCTCTGGTTTGCTCTCACAGAAATAAATGCTACCATGCTTGAAAAATGTGACTTGATTTTGTGATGTGAAGGAGTTTTCCTGCGTACATCTCTCCATACAATTTATATGGTATTCTTTCTAAAAACTACAAAGTACTATGCATTCTAGTTCCAGCTCCAGAAGGAATCCTGAGATTTACACTCCAAACTTTAGCACGGTGTGACACAAGGGAACTGCTCTAACTTCCCCTCTTTCTTACTAATTGATATATTTTCTCCAGGTTCCACTCAGCACGCAAGATGGATGCAAAAAGAGACTTACTGAACATGAAATAAACTAAATGAAACACTAGATAGTGAAAAGACATTTCTACACACTTCACAAACGCAGGTAAGAAACTCTTGGTCATACGTGCAAAAGGCTTTGACACGTTACTCATCATGATTTTCTCTCGTAAGAAAAACAAGGAAGATAATTTATCCCCAAACTCCTACTTCTTTGGCACCCAACCATAAGCAAAACGAAGGCAAATCCCCATTTTACATAAATCTTCCTTCAACTGCTCCAGAGAAAGAGCAGGGCAAATCAGAAGAAATAGGAATTTTAAAAAAAACCAACAAAACAAAACAACGCCCCCCCCCCCCCCCCCCCCCGCAACCAGCCAAACAAAGAAACAAAACCAAAACAAATCCAAAACCAAACTTACATCGTTAAACTAGGGAACTACACTACAAAAAATTATAGGTAAATATTCACTTCAGAGGGCAAGACTACAGAAAGACAACTTCACAGAAGCAACGGTATCTGAGATTCTGCCTTCCTAAAGCAACTAATACAGAAAGTATTGCACCTTTCTGCATCCCCACACATACATAGGTCCTGCTAAGTGGCAAAGAAATGGAGTTTTAATGGAATTGTTTGATGGAGTTTGATGGAATTCTCAAAGCACATACCCCCCACATATTGCAAAAGCTGTAGGAAGTATAGGCTTAACACCTCCATCTACCCATCTATTATTTGGATGAGATGTTTGAGATGCAGTAGCCCTTGTCTCCTTTGGTTTGAGGCCAGAATGCAGAATAATTTTCATTGCTCTTCTATGTAAGAGAGTGCCAATATCCCATTTAAATGGCTCCATCTAAAGTAGCGAGTGGTTATGAACAACATCATGGCATCAAATCCTCCAAATAACTATTTTAGTACATGAGGAAATAGTGTGACTTGCCAAAAGTCATGTAGGCAGTCCACGGTTGGCAGTGAAGAGAACTGAATATAGATCCCTACTAGTGTGCTACCCATCCTGTTAAAGTATCCATTTAAAAAAAGTAGAAGATTCCTAAGAACATGATGTTTTCCTTCCTTTCTGATCATTAAATGGATCCTGTGTTCCCTCTTTCTTGCTTTCATAGGTCACCAGGCTATACAAACAGCCTGTTATGAGAGCAAAAAAGACAGCTTAGAAAACACATCTTGAATTTGGCTGGACTAAGATTGCACATATTTTTCAAGTATAAAGGCTGAGAATTTCTTGGGTCCCACTGCTTTTCTTCCTGACCTACATGGTCTTTTTGATTAACATCTGACAATGCTCTACTGTAGTCCTGGCAGGGTTGGTTGCATATCATTGCTAGCTCACTCATGTTTTTGTTGGAAAAAGGTATAGGATGAAAAGCTAATCCATTAATGACAGTGATTCACAACTTCTCTGAAGAAAGGAAGAAAGGATCTGCCCCAAGAGGTTGCATTCAAATGTGACCTCTGTAGAGAGTAACGTTAAATACTGAGCTGTGGTAAACATCACAGTCTGGCAAAAGAACGTTAAAACAACATGAAAATAATTTCTACTCATCTCTTCTATGTACTTACTGCAATTCAAGAAGAGAAAAACATGTGAATTACTAGGATTCAGCCTATGAAATATAATTAGAAAGAATGAGAGGCCAAAAGCAAACAGACAGTAAGAACCATTAGGAAAGAATGGGTAACCTCGTACCTGCAACATCATATAAATTTGTGGTGAGCCTCATCCTATAGTGTACCTAGTGGTAGTCACCTCATCTTAGAGAGGATGTACCAGGGAGATAACAACACTGAAGGTGAACAGACCTGTCAAAACATTTCTGTATACTGAAAACCTACGAAGACCAGTTTTGTCCAAGAGATATGACAGATTTCTATATACTCACAAATAGCAGACACATGGTGATACAAAGGTTTCCCATTTAACCCAACAGGAGAAATGGGTACCCCAGGGAAACTATCATGCAGCAGATTTAAAAGAAATTTAAGAAATAAGTACTTTCTACGTAGTACATAACTCCCATATGGAACTGATTGCTCTAGCATGTTCTGTGGGACAACAGTAAGATTAACTGCAAAAAGGGACCTATAGAAAAAGGTGGTTCAGACCTATGCTGGACCAGGCATAAATTTTTCCCCTAATCACCTATAACTGGTGGGTAATGGAGCAGAGACAGGCCACTGATGAGATTAATTATTTCAGCAATGCAGGACAGATGTTATGGTGGAGTTCTCAGATCTCCTGGCTCCTCTCCTCTATTGAATCTGATTTCAGCCATAGGCACAGTGTAGAAGCTGCTATTTGCACTGGCTAATCTTCTCCTTAAAATGGATAAAGAACAACTGCCATCGACTAGGGAGTCTCATCAAGAAGCCTACAGCCCCTTGCAGTTATCAGATGAATCACTGCTAAGTGGATCTCAGGTACTGTTTGGAGTGCAAGGCAAGGTTATCACCTGGGGCCTCCTCCATCATCTCTCCTTATCACTGTGTGTGAGGTCAATGGTGAAAAGAAATCAGACACTTGGTGTCGTGGACACTTGGCTACGTCGACATGGACATCAAACTGTCAGGTCTCAGTTTATGGAGCAGGAATAAACAGCAGCCTGTGTTCTCCCAAGTTTTCTCCACTGGGGAATAATTTTTCCCCTTCCCTTGGAAATGAATTCAAGCTTTCAGTCCTACAAGAAATGGAGAGCTGGAAGGACACGTGGCTATTCGTGTCATTTTGGGCAGAGTGGTTTCATTAGTCAAGAAGAGAAATCGTGTATTAGGCCCAGGAATTCCTGCTACATTTGTATGGTTTGTGTTTATGCATGTAAAGCACTATCATGGGTATTTCTGGCAAATGAAGGAGAATATAAATTAAAGTACATATTAATCACACATTATATCTGCAATCTAAACCAGTAGATATGTTAATTTTATATATGAACATATTCTTGAAGCTGCAGGATAGTAATTCAAAAGACAAGCAATTCAAAGCTTCCTTGGTTGACACTGCAGGTGATGATATTTTTTTTCCCCTGACATGTTGCGTTTCATCTTACTTCATAACTAAATAATTTAGTGTATTTTTAAATATATATATAAGCATTCTAAACAGTAAGCTGTGCATGACCTACTTATTTTGAGTCTCCAATTTAAAAATAGACACTCCAGGAGAAAATATTTCCTACGCAATTGTCAACAGAATGAAGTTGATTTAGTCCATGAAACGAAGACTTGTGAAGGTGAGACACACGCAGCAGTGATCATGAGAAACCTTTTGAACAGCAGCACTAATTCTGAGAAATGAGTTTTCAATGAGAAAACAACATTTCCCATGTGATTCTTACCAGTTGCTAAAGCACATGACAGCTTCAGTTGGTATCAGTGTGGTGGCTGTGACAGATCACCCTGCAAAGGTTGTTAAATGTGCAACTTGTATATAACTGGCTTGATTGTATGTATTTGCATATTTATAAAACACAGGCTGACGTAAAGACTTGATCAGCATGAAATGGAGGTGGCTGCATTCTCCATGCATGACCAAAGCTGTGAGGACACTCAAAGACTTCAATGCAGCAGGTGGCTTTAAGACTTTGAGGACCTCTGCTGAGTGTGCAAAAAGACCGATGGGACAGTAATGGAAGGTGGATTAGCTGTGGTTTCTATTACTGCTACATTTTTACTCTATCCATGCCTCTCTTCACTCCCACTAAAAAAAAAAAAAAAAAGAAAAAAGAAAAATCAGCTGAGTCAATTATAAAGAATTTAAAGGCTGTCAGAAAATGGTCCAAGTGCTTCAATTTCAAGGGGCTTCTAAAAAGCCCTGTGAAGTCTATGGAGGAAATCTCCGGAGCCTCCACAGCAGCATCCCTGAAAGCATGCCTGCAGACTGAGAGCGTGACCACTCTGGGGGAAACACCACCCAAGGAACTGGTCAGAAGGTTAGGGAAAAAAAAGAAAAAAAGTGGTTAAATACAGTGGGTAGCCAGTCTGGAAGTCCCCCTCTCTCTCCCTGCTGAGCTGGACGATGGCTCAGGATAAATGGTAGCCACACTACCTCTGAAATGCTCACACTTGGGATCATTGGTACAGGTAGCCCCACGTCTGACCAAGGCATCCTATGAGCAAACATCCTTGTTGTTTCAAAAACAAGAGAGCTGGGAAAGCCTTTTTCTGCTGTACAATTGTTGCTTAAACAAAAAAAAAAATCTAGTAAACCTGGATGAATTTATATCATTTTTTGGAGCCGGCAACATTGAGGAAGGTATAATTTTCTTATGTAGGTGTATGGAGCCCTACAATGTGTGCAGAAGGGGCTTCTTGGGTACCACTGATTTAGAATAAAGCCCTGACAAGGAAATCCTTCCCTTGTTGCTTTATACAACCCACTGACATGGCTTTTTCATTTTCTTGAGATCCACAAGCCTTCACACCTGCATGCAAACATCCTGCACTCCTGCATATTAAGCACGAGTTCAAGTGTCTCTGCATCTGGTTGCCTGTGCCAGAGCCCACATTAAAACTGTGTGAGTTGCTGAGGGCAGAACTATTCAAAAAAGGGAGATAGCTGAATATAATCTGATGGCATTACATAGGATAGTTCAGAGATGTCACTGTTGTCTAAGACTGGAACTATGGGAACTAAAAGGAGTTAGAAATAAAGTGGAGCTGATTTCACTGGTATTATAGTACTTCAAAAAAATTACATCTCCTTCCTGCATGTAGGATAGAAGGTGTTGGATAAGCATAAAATTTTTTTGCACTACAGAACTTAAAAATGGTACACCTCACAAACTTGAAATCCATGGGATTTGGAATATTTCTATAATATATAGTTTCGTTTGATATTGTTTGCCAACTCCTTTTACATTTTTCTTGAACACATAAAATATAAGCCACATAGGAATGTGTAACTAAAGTAAAATGAAAACTACAACTACTGCCAAATTCCAGAGAGTTTTGATTTTGAAAAATAAAGACAGAAACCTAAAAGCCCAGTCCTGGGTTTTCTTCTTAAGAAAGTGTGTGATTTTCCAGGCTGCACTGCATTTAAGATTTTAACAAAAATATGCTAGAAAGCAAAAAGAAGGTTACAGTCAGGAACATAAAAGTTTTTAAGTAGGCAAAAGAAAGCTTTAAGGCATTACAGAAGTATTTATCTAGAAGGCTTAAAATGGAGAGCATGCATTTATCAGACACTGAAGCATGATTCCCACCCTACACTCCAGAAACAAAATGGTAAAGCATTTCCAAAAAATCTCACAACTAACATCAACCAAGAAACAAGAGGTGAAACCATGCAAAAGCACATCCTATCCTCTACATCTCTGATCAAAAAAATTGAAGAGTTATTATAGAAAGACATTTGAATAAGTAAGCAATTAAAATAAATGTTTAATATAAACTTTTTTTCAGTCAATTGTTTCAGAAATGTAAAGTAAATGATGCTTCAGAAATATTTTGACCTCTCCCATTTCTGTGCAAGACTAAAATAGAAGCTTACGGTTTCACAGTTGTTTTGGAAACATTTTGCCTACTCATTTTTGCCTTTTTAGTGCAATGCAATAAAAATAACTTCTTATTTAACGTAGAAAAAGGGTGTAGAAGTATTTCAGATAGTCACTGACTCTTCTTACAAGCAGTTCACTGCAATAAAATGTTAAAATGTGAATACATGATGAAATTTTACATGGTGACGAACTGCACACCTGCCAGCACCTTCTGCAATCAGAGATGAGCATGGCGTCAAAAATGAAGCCCAAGAATTTTGGAGAGAGAAAAATCAACTAGTACATGCTGAAATTAAAAAAATTGTTTGTGTGGTGTGCATGTGCCTCCACAATATCTAAAGGTCTAAAATTGCTTCAATGAATGTTCAGAAACTATAATTTCACTTTCCCCCATCAAGCACTGCACCTGGAGCAGGTCTGGTACTCTTCCTCACAGTGACAACCAGGTTTTTCAAAGGCCTGACCCCAGAGCCTGACACAAAGGCTTTCAAGCGAGCCAGGCAGACATCACAGAATCTCAGAAGTGTTTTGGTTGGAGAACACCTTTAAGATCATCATGCACACTGATAGTGCCCTTCTGTATGCTTGTGCAGGCACATGTTCTGCTGGAAATTTAAACGAATAGGAGTCTTCAGAGGTGTTGGCAGCCCGGTGTGTGCAGGGTCAGGGCCTGAGCTCCAGCACGGGGCTGCTGTGGTACCAGCTGGCAGGCTCTGGGATGCTTGGGGGACGGGTGGATGACAGCACATAACAGAGCTCACTCCCACCAGGCATCAGGATGAGGCACCCGGTTTTGCTCCTTCAGCACCACCCGGCACCCCCACCTGCCTTGTGACTTGTTCAGGGTACCCAACAATTACACAAAAATCCTCCCTTATTGCGCTCAAATGTAGCTCTCGTGTTCCAGCCTTTCAAACTGGGGGAAGAAGACCAGCAACACACAAACATATACAAATAACCCTGCTGTTGGGCCAGGGATGACTGCAGGAGCCCAAGAACCAAGCTCCTTGTGGCAGGAGATGGCCAGCCGGACAGGACAGGTCCTGCTCCTGCTGTTGTTTGCCATTCCGGCAGAACCAGGAAAGAGCAGGCAAGAATTTACTGTCCTTATCATGGAAATTTCCCTCAAGTACCTTTTACCACAGGGTAACAATAGGATCCTATGCGAAATTACAGCTTATTTGAGCTGGGTGATTTGCCTGCCTGGAACACAATGGACCTCTTTAACAAAGTCGAGGTGTAATTTGCAGCTTTCTGCAACCCGAAAGGATGGTCCTTTCTCCACAGCCTGTGTTTAACTGAGGGAACGATAACTGGGGGATTCGGCAGTCCCAGCAGGAATGCACAGCTCCCTCCATCGCACACGGGGGTCAACCTTTAACCACAGACCAGAGAAACAATGGCTTCTGCTTGGGAACAATGCTGCCTTCATCTCCCCAAAACTGATGGCTCCCTGTGACCCAGGCACAGGTTTCTCCCTCCTTGTCACATGAGACAGAGCCCCAGTGTGCCCGTTGTTAGTACGACCTTTCCCGAACAGAAGCCCAGTCAACTTGCAGAGTCTCTGGGTCAGCTGCTTTTGCTGAGGGCATGGGGAAAACAAAACAGCAGCTCCCAGCTCCACTGTGAGTGCCTGATGTCACCAGTGGGATTTGGCCAGTGCTGGTCCCTTCCGGCTGCAGTTTTGGGGAGTAGCACCACAGAATAAAAGGGCACAGAGGAGCTGTGTATTGAACTAAACGAGGACTGGAGCTGCTCCCTACAGTACTGTTTATTGCCTAGGTGAGAAGAGCAGGAAGAACACTCAACATCTTCCCTTCCAAAAACCTCCTCAGAAAAAAAAGCCCATAGAATCACAGAATCGACAGAGTTGGAAGGGACCTCTAGAGATCATCTGGTCCAACTCGCCCGCTAAAGCAGGATCCCCTAGAGCACATTACCCAGGACTGCATCCAGGAGGGTCCTGAATATCTCCAGAGAATGGGACTCCACAACCTCCCTCAGCAGCCTGTCCCAGTGCTCTGTCACCCTGACTGTAAAGAAGTTTATCCTCATATTTAAATGAAACTTCCCATGTTCCAGCTTGTGCCCGTTGCTCCTCGTCCAGTCACTGGCAACTACTGAAAAGAGTCTGGCTCCATCCTCCCTGCACCCACCCTTTAGATACTTGTATACATTCATAAGGTCTCCCCTCAGCCTTCTCTCCTCCAGACTAAAGAGTCCCGGCCCTCTCAGCCTTTCCTCATAAGGGAGATGCTCCAATCCCCAATCATCTTTCCCTCTGCTAGACTCTCTCCAGTAGTTCCCTGTCTCTCTCGAACTGGGGAGCTCAGAATTGGACGCAGTATTACAGCTGTGGCCTCACCAGGGCAGAGTAGAGGGGGAGAATGACCTCCCTCGACCTACTGGCCACACTCTTCCTTATGCAACCCAGGATTCACTGACCCTCTCGGTGGCAAGGGCACATTGCTGGGTCATGGATAATTTACTATCTACCAGGACTCCCAGATCCTTCTCCTCAGAACTGCTTTCCAGCAGGTCCACCCCTAACCTATATTGGTGCATGGGGTTCTTCCTTCCCTGGTGCAGGACGCTACACTTGACCTTGTTGAACCTCATTACATTCTTCTCTGTCAAGCTCTCCAGCCTGTCCAGGTCACGCTGGATGGCAGCACAGCCCTCTGGAGTGTTGGCCACCCCTCCCAGTTTTGTATCATCAGTGAACTTGCTGAGGATACACTCTGTCCCCTTGTCCAGGTCATTGATGAATATACTGAAAAAGACGAGACTGAGTATTGACTCCTGGAGGACACCACTGGTTACAGGCCTCCAACTTGACCCTGCTCCATTGATCACAACCCTCTGAGTTCTGTCATACAGCCAGCTCTCAATCCACCTCACTGTCCACTCATCTAGCCCACACTCCCTTAGTTTCCTAATTAGGATGTTATGGGAGACAGTATCAAAAGCCTTGCTGAAGTCAATGTAGATGGCATCTGCTGCTCTCTCCTCATCCAGCCAACCGGTTATGTCATCACAGAAGGCCAGCATATTGGTCAAGCATGATTTACCCTTGGTAAATCCATGTTGACCACTCCCAGTAACTTCTTGTTCTTCAATGTGTTTAGAGATGACATCCAGAATGAGTCGCTCCATCACCTTCCCAAGGACAGAGGTGAGACTAACTGGCCCGTAGTTCCCTGGGTAGTAGTTCTTGCCCTTTTTGAAGACTGGAGTGATATTTGCCTTCCTCCAGTCCTCAGGCACCTCTCCTGTTCTCCATGACCTTTCAAAGATGATAGAGAGTGGCCCAGCAATAACATCTGCCACCTCTCAGCACTCGTGCATGCATCCCATCAGGACCCATGGACTTATGGATGTCCAGTTTAGCCAAGTGGTCTCTAACCCAGTCCTTCTCTACTGAGGGAAAGTCTTCCTCTCTCCAGACCTTTCCCCTCGACTCCAGGGTCTGGGATTCAGGAGGGACAGCTTTAGCAGTGAAGACTGAAGCAAAGAAGGCATTCAGTAACTCCATCTTCTCTGTGTCTCCCACCACTAGGTCACCCATCTCATTCCTCAGTGGGCCTACATTTTCCCTAGTCCTCCTTTTTCTATTGATACACTGAAAAAACCTCTTCTTGTTATCTTTAATTGCAGTGGCCAAGTTGAGTTCTGCTTGAGCCTTGGCCCTTCTAATTTTCCCCCTGTATAGCTTCACTATATCTTGGTATTCCTCATAAGTTGCCAACCCCCTTTTTCCAAAGGCTGTAAACTGTCCTTTTGTTCCTGAGGTCCAGCCAAAGCTCTCTATTTAGCCAGGCTGGTCTTCTTCCCCGTTGGCTCATTTTTCGGTTCCTGAGGATGGCTTCTCCTGTGCCTTTAAAAGCTACTCCTTGAAGTGTGACCAGCCTTCCTGGGGTCCTTTGCCCTTCAGGACTGTCTCCCAAGGGACACTCTCAGCCATGCTCCAAAACAGGCCAAAGTCTGCCCTTCAGAAGTCCAAGGTGGTAGTTCTGCTGGCTCCCCCCCTTGCTTCTTCAAGAATTGAGAACTCTATCATTTCATGACCACTCGGCCCAAGACGACCTTCAACCTTTACATTCTCCACAAGACTTTCTCTGTTCAAAAGCAGCAGGTCCAGCAGAGCACTTTCCCTAGCTGGCTGCCTCACCAGCTGTGTCATGAAATTGTCTTCCACACACTCCAGGAACCTCCAGGATTGTTCCCTCTCTGTTCTGTTATATTTCCAGCAGACATCTGGGAAGTTGAAGTCCCCCATGAGCACAAGGCCTAGCAATCACCAGACCTCTGCCAGCTGCTTACAGAATATTTCATCAGCCTTTACATCCTGGTTGGGGGGGTCTATAACAAACTCCCACCCTGATGTCTACCTTATTGGCCTTCCCCTTGATTCTTCCCTTAAACACTCAACACTGTCATTCACAATGTTAAGTTCCAGGCATTCAAATCTATCCCTAACATAGAGGGCCACCCCACCACCTCTCCGTCCTTGCCTATCCCTTCTGAAAAGTTGGTAGCCATCCATCGCAGCACTCCAGTTGTGCGAGTCTTCCCATCACATTTCTGTGATGGCAACTGTATCATAGCTTTCTTGCTGTACAATGGCCTCCAGCTCCTCCTGTTTGTTGCCCATGATTTGTGTAGATGCACTTCAGCTGGGCTAACTGTCCTGTCACCCTTTTGGGGGGACAAGCCCTGATTCCCAACTGACCGTGCTCAGACAGTTCCCTAGTTACCAACCTATCACTACCCTTCATGTCTTCACTACCACATGGATCACCATCCCCTACCTCCACTGAGACAACAGACTGCAAGACCACTTTTACCCACAAGCACTGGCATGCAGCTCTCAGGCTCCTCTCTGGTAAGCCTGGTTTCATCCCCATCCACCTTCAAACCTAGTTTAAAGCTCTTTCAGTGAGCCCAGCTAACTGTTGTCCCAGGATCCTTCTTCCCCTTCGAGTTATGCTTCCCCAACCTGTTGCCAGCATGCCCGGTGTCCTGTAGATCAACGCACGATCAAAGAAACCTGCCGGTCACACCAGTCTTGGAGCCAGGAGTTAATCTGCTGGCTCTTCCTGTTTATCAATCCCTGCAACTGGTGGGATGGAACAGAACACCATTTGCGCTCCTGATCCTTTAACCAGCTGTCCCAGGGCCCTGAAGTCTCTCTTCATTGCTCTTGGACTTCTCGTAGCTACCTCATCACTGCCTACCTGAAATATCAGTAACGGGTAGTAATCAGAGGGCTGAACTAGGGTAGGGAATTTTCTCCATATATCCTTAATCCTGTCCCCAGGGAGGCAGCTGACTTCCTTAAGAAATGGGTCTGGCCTGCATACAGGGTGTTCCACTCCCTTTAGAAGCAAGTCACCTATGACAAGGACCTGTTTTTTTTTTCTTAAGCGAGGTGGTTCTGACGCGAGGTGTGGTCTGACTTTGTCTTAGTGGCACCTCCAAGTTTGGTGAACCGTTATCCTCACAGAATCACAGAATTATTGAGGCTGGAAAAGACCTCTGAGATCATCAAGTCCAGCCTATGACCTAACACCACCACATCCTCATCACTATTCATTTCCCCTTGCAGAGCAACACATCTATTTTGCAAGGTCACCTGGGAGGTGGAACAGTTACTCGAGGGACACACCTACCACGCCACTTGTGCTGTGCAGGAAGTTGTTGCCATTGCTCCCTATCCTGTAAGCCATCACGCTCAGCCAGGTGGAGAGAGGACAGGGAGTGCTCTGCATCATGAGCCCCACCGGACTGTTGGGCCCGATTCAGGGAGACGAAGTCATGACACCAACGGTCTGTCTCCCTCTCACACTCTGTGATACTCCTTAGCCTTTCCACCTCCTCCTTCAGTTCTGAAACCACGCTGAGCAGATCCTTTATCTGCTCACACCTCACACAGCTAGTCTCTCTGCTGTCCTCCGGTATGAACAACGGGCCTAGGCACTCCCTGCAGCCAGACACCTGGACAGCGGTATTTCTCCGTGGGTCCTCCGTCTGGGTCACCACAGTCTCCCTGGGCAACAGCTTTTGCCCGAGTGGAAACCATAGATAACACACTTCCAGGAGGGCAATGGCCACTAGTTAAGATACCTCTGGAGCCAAGAAGGGGGCTGCGTCCTCCCCGCATGCCCTGCTCGTGCCAACTGCTGCACCATGCCCTCTCAACATGCCATGCCCTGTTCACCCATCCTGTTCCCCACGCTCCCTAAGGGCTCTACTTGTACATAAGGGGGGCTGGGCCACACTGAGGCAGAGCCATCCCCTATGTCAGAAATGTCCAATGGAAAATGAGAGGAAGGAGAATGATGTGGACATGTAAAGCCCATAATACAAAGTCTAGCAATACCTAGTTGTGTTAGAAGAGTCCCACCTTCTCCAGGAGGCAAGACAAGAACTGGGGAATCATCACAGGATTTCTCTTATCGCTCTTCTGCCCTGTGGCATTTCCCTGTGCTTTTCCCTTGCTTTTTAGCAAGGGCATTCCAAGACTGGCATTTCTATACCAAAGATATAAGATATTTGCATATCTTATATTTGTTTTTATTTCTTCTGGGTGGATGGCCTTTGCTTTCTCCATTTGACAGGTACCAGAGGCAGGGAAAGCCCAGTGACCTAAGGGGCAAGTCCATCAAAAAAGGGGCAGCGCAGCAACAACAGATGACTGCTCTAATTCAGCTCCTGCCTACAGCAGACATTAATTCAGTAGAATTAAACTCCTGGGAATCCTTATCAACAATATCCAAAATCTCTCTGACATCAAAACTGAGGGAGGCTAAGCAAGGGTTTGCAGTCCTTTTCAGACAAACATGAACCTGATTTATTCGATGTGTGCTATGTCCAGTTTCTCTACCGAAACCATACAAAAGCTGTAAATTTGGGATAATTTAAATTTACATTCATTGCATTTCAGAGCTAAAGACAGCAGATGAGCATATAACCCACAGAAAATCTTTTCCAAACCCCCCGCAAAGGTGGCTCACCCTTCCATCTGGCCCTGTTCAGAAGCCCTCTGGAACCACCATGACATAAGTCCCCACACAAGACACAGCTTGCATCAGTCCCAGTCTCCCTAAAACAGGACTTCTAACTCGCTTCCTAGATAAAATGTTCTCTTAGTACAGCTCTTGCCCAACAAGCAAACCAAGTGAAAGCAAATTAACTTGCAGGAAATGAATCTGGAGAACACAAACCTGGGCGTTTGTCAAAGCCGCATTGGCAGCACCAGCAGTGCCACCGAACAGTGACCTTAACATCCATTACATTATCACATCTGCAGTTTAACATGCATGACTTCCACAGAGGTCAATTATCCAAAGGCAAAATGTACAATGCCCCTGTTCTTCTCTTACTGTTCTGCTTTACAGCATTGACATATAGTCCACCACAAATGCCATCCCCCAAAAGAATCTGTTCTCCATTAGCAAGAAGATGATGTATGGAAGAGAATCAGTCTTTGGTCCTGTCTTCCATGTGTTATCTACTTCTATAGTTTTCAAACTTTACTTGTGTAAGCCTGATTGAACTAAGTATTATGTTAGAAGTCACACCTCAAGATTTCTGCTTTTAATTTTAAATCCCAGTGGGATTTATTCACTGGGCATTGCTGTGAATTCTTCGTAACTGTTAATTGTCATGCTGCTACCTATTATTTTTGTGTGTGGTACCTGGACAATTTTAATGACTTCAGTATAATATATAGTCAAAGAGCCAGTCGTAAGCCAAGCACCTTTAAAGCTTCATGCCAAACAAAACAACTTCAAGCCTTAAGCCCAAAATCTGCTTGGCCTCCATAATTTACATTTAAGTTCAGTATTTCTCCATCAATGTACAATTCGGTTGCTTGGATTTTTTTAATTAATTTCTTCAGGTGCAGAGGAGATTTCATCAAATTCAACAGTGGCTGAAGAGAACTAACATCTCTTGAATTTCCAAGTGCCAAAAGGTGAAATAACATTTATACTTTGTGAATCTGCCTGATTTTTCACATTAGCATATCTCTAGTTTTTAGCATTTTTTCTATTGTGCTCATTTTGCAAACATTCTGCGGACGCTTAATAGTTTGTAAACAGAGGTAATTAGTTGACAACAAACATGATTGAGGTTAAGCATGCATGAAATTACTTTCAAGATCGGGGCCCAAATTACTAAAGCTTAATTCAGGTCTTTGTTAATAAAATTTTAAAACCCTACTATTTTTATGGATGTCTTTGAAATTAACTCTCTTACTTCTCTTTGATCTTCTTTGTTCTCTATTGCTTAACTAGTGACACTGAAAATCAGAAGTCTGCACTTTTTAGGTAGCAACACTGTAAAATTTATCCACAGCTTTCTAGACTGAAAAAAATAAAATTATTAAAATGGTGGCCTAGAACTTACTGCCCTCTCTTCCCCATATTGCAATAAAAATCTTATCCTTAGAGTAACAACATAAAAGCAATACAAATCTTTAATTCATTGTCAGCAGCTGCATATATGTCTTTAGATTGGTTAAAACAGAAGTTTCTTGGGAAAGTGATAGCAATGTATTTCTTCACTCTATATGAAAATATTTCATTACAGCAGGACAATGCTGTTATATTTGCATATATATCGCTTCTCTCAAATTTCTACCCCTCTTTTCAGACCACTTTTTGTGTCCATGTTTATTATATTTATGCTGGATGTTGCATAGCATTGCTCAATTTATGCCTGCCTATGTCTGTACACATGGCAAGCGTTTTATTAAAAGTTATATTTACTTTAACATGAATATTGAATTTATTCTTCCTGCTACTGAGCACAGCTTGTGCAATTTAACATTTCTCTTCCCACTAACCACTAAGACATTTATGCTCCAAATCTTCTGTCCATTTAAAGATGAATAATAAGAAATTACAATGTCATTATTATATTAAGTCTTCTATTTTATTAGAAAAGGAAAAATATACCCATACCAGGGCTGAAAAAAAAATACAGGCAATCATGTGCAGTACCCCACAGCCTGAAGTATCTATTCAACAGATGTTTAATGAGAAGAGTCTAATAAATACTTACCCCACTTTCCCCCATCTATCACTCTCCTCTAAGCTTAACTTTCTTGGCCTGTTTAGAAATGCCCCCTTCAAATCAAATTCCAAACAATCCTACAAGAGCTTCAGCACTGAGAAACACTAAGTCAAAGCAGATCTTTACTTCAGCACCTCTGTAGTACTACCATGCCTTCTCTCACATCTCACATGGTTCAAACATGAAGAAACTATTCTTAATACTTATTTTTTTTAGAGGAAATGTCCTCTTAAGAAAGAAGTCAGATGGCCACATAGGTCAAAGGGCTCTTCAGACCCATTTCCCTGTGGTAGTCTAGCAATTGCTTCCCTTTTGCCCTGTCCTTTCTGGAACAGCACTGGTAGAGGACAGTAGCTATCTTATCTTCCACCATAGAAGAGACAGGGCTTACACAACAGTCAACACAGTCATTAAGCCATCAAAAAGTAAATGTTATTACTAAAGGTAATAGGGTGATTTTATTAAAAAAAAAATAAAAAATGCATGATTAAAAGGCTGCCCCTCATTCATGAGGTTTGAAAGCAAGAAAAAGCATCATCATCAAGGCTAGGAAACATGTTTTGCATTAATGGTGTAGAAAAGCACAACGTGTTCCTTGCTGAAAGCTGCTAGTGATAGAACTGCATGTAGATCCAGATGCTCTGACAATTCTCCACAGTGAAAGCAAACACTTGCAAACTGAGGATTTCTGACATGGCCTATACACAGGTTGTATGTACAGAGTCCACTGGCTTATTTTACCCCCCAGGGTCATCCCTACTTCAAAACACATACAAAGCTCAGTTCAAAACTCTTGGCCTATTTGCAAAAATACAGGTTTACTATGCATCAAAGATTGCTTCCACCATCCAATTTCCAATCAAATTTGAAAATAAATTTTCACATAGCTCCACTTTTGACCAGTGCACCAATATTTAAAATTGTAGCCTTTCATGTTTTTAAGTAGATTTAAAAGCAGCAATCTTACTCAGGAAACTCTTTAAATATAGTATAGGTGTCACTAAATAAACCTTTACGTTTACCCTTGTGCTTCAAAGTCACACTGAGCAGTGCTTCACAGCCAGCCAGTTTTGTTTCGCTCCAATTCAGCAGGACTCTGATGCTACTCGACCTAGTGTAAAGAGTACAGCTGGTCAGAGAGTGTCCTGCCAGCAAGGAAAAAGAAAACCAAAGCCCTTTATTTTCAGTTGAAAACAGAAAGTCTAATAAATGTTTATCTGGAAAAAAAAAAAAAGCACCTTTTTTTTTTTTTTTTTTTTTTTAAATTTTGTATCTTACTCAGCTTGGCAGTTTGGAGGGGAAGCCAAGTTGGTTCCCAGTCATTACAAGATTGCTCCATAAAGTATGAGGCATGCAAGGGCAGCCTTAGACAGCTCCAAAGCAAAGATCTCCACATTTAAAGTCAGAAGAAAGTAAACAGGCAGCCTTCCCTCCTCAGCCATGATGGCAAGGGAAGCCTGCAGAGGAGATCAGCTGGAGACCTGTTTCTCTTTTTTTGAGAGAGACAAGAATTGGGGCTGTTCAGCCTGGAGAAGAGGAGGCTCCAGGGGGACCTCATAGCAGTCTTCCAGTACCTGAAGTAGCTACAAGAAAGCTGGGGAGGGACTTTTTTCAAGGACTTGTAGAGAGAAGACAGGAAGCAATGGTTCAAAACTGGAAGAGGGGAGATTTAGGCTAGACATTAGGAGGAAATTCTTTAGTGTGAGGGTGGTGAGACACTGAAACAGGTTGCCCAGGGAAGCTGTGGAAGCCCTGGAAGTGTTCAAGGCCAGGCTGGATGGAGCTCTCAGTAACCTGATCTAGTGGGAGGTGTCCCTGCCCATGCAGGGGGTTTGATAATCTTTAAGGTCCTTTCCAACCCAGACCATTCTATGATTCCTCCCTCACTCTTTGGTTGGAGCGAATAGAATCCAACTGGGGGCCAGACCCTCCACAAGGTAAATGTCCACCTGGCCATCAGACTTCTCCCAGGTGGTGGAGGGAGGCTCTGGGAGCTGGGCTGGCCCCTGCTGTTACGGGAGAAGGAAGAGCTGATGGGAGGCCTCGCCCCTGCTGCTCCAGCACACCACCCCAACCTTGCCACCCCAATCTTGCCACCTTTAGCCTTGATTTAAAGCTTAAGACTCAAGTTTAAACTTTGAAAAGCACAAGCCCATTTGCAAGTTTTTTCTGTGTTTTCCTGTTCATTGTTGAAATTTCACAGGATGGAGGGGGGCAGGAGTGCCCACATGTGGGAGAGGAGGAGAAGCCAGTGCTTTGCCCTTTCCAAGTGCTCCTTGATTTTGTCTACTCCTCACTGGGATGTAAAAGTCAGTGATATATATGTAGCAGAACAAGTTTCTCCAGGGGCTCAGTCCTGCATGCAGTGTTCAGCAATTTGTGAAAGGAAATCAATACCAGCTCTCCCTTGGCTCTCCCCTGTATCCCTGCATTTCCCTCTCTAGCCTATGTACTTATGCAAAAAGCACAGCCCTTTGTACGATTATCCTCATCGATAACTAAAGCTACAGAAATAGCTTTCATAGCTCAGCAAAATAAATACAGGGAAACTAAATATTTCAGCTAAGCCCCATTTCATCACTCCTGATGTACAACAGTGCCTGGGCTCTTCCACTCATTGCTACATTTTCATGTCACTAGATTATCAGACACGCATATCTGAAACACAAAACACCCTTTCCAGTGGCAGAAACCCAGCAGTCATCAGACAGGTCTCTGTCACGCTGTAGCCTTTAGATAGTGGACTCTGAAATGCCAACACCCATCCCTCTTATTCTTTCCATTGCTCTTTCCCATGGGGTGCCTTTATCTGCTGGGACAGCTTGGTATTTTTTCATGAAGAAGCTAATATTGTTTATTCTGTCATTTATCTGTATTCTTTTCAAAAACATTTTCTTTCCATTGTGCATTTTCTATTGATATTATTGTCTATTGCAGCCATCATATGGTCGATAATAGTATTTTTCTTAGTCTGTTTTGTAATCCTATCTCATTTAGATTTTCCACATTCATTTAACCCTTTCCTTTCAGCAAGTTCTGGCATTAGTCTCTGCATATTCCTGGTAACACATCTGGTGTTACATAATTCTTACACCAACCTTGCTCAAAGATAAACTCTTGTTAATTTTTCCTTTGTCCATATGCAATTAGAAAGCAGGAAGAATTAGGAGCCACAGGGTCGGTATTCACTCTGCAGTGGCTGGGATACCTGATGAGACAAGTACTGGCTGGCCCATTGGCCATGTGGCAGTCACAGAGACAGACATGGGACAGGAAGCCCACACACCCCAGTATCTTTTTTTATGTTGGACATTCAAGTAAGACTTTTCTTTTCAGTTTCTCTCTTGAAGTGCTAAACTAATTGAGAGGACTGGAAAAAAGCATAAAGGGAAGGTAGTCTGGGCTCCAGCTCCACTGCAGATGGGATAGCCTGGACAGTGAGGAATTAAAAAAAACAGGAAAAAACTCGTCCCTTGGGCCAATGGCTCTGCAAACCTGGAGGGGGAGACAGGCTGCTCGCAAAGCCTGTGGTTTAGCAAGGCAGGCTGGCTTTACAGCATCTTCAGTGTCTCAGTTCTGTGTTCTCTGAAAGGAGGATGAATGTGCTTGCAGAGGGAAGGGAAACCAAGCCTCAGAAGCAGCAGCCAGGCTCTAGCAGCACTGTGTGTGATCTGCTGGATTTCTTTAGTTCAACACAACTAGGGTCATCTAAAGACAGCCATCTGCTGATCTGTAACAATTACAGTTCTATTATTTGTGAAGTCTGATAAAAACTAGCAAAATGTAAGCTTTTCTGATGTGCACAAAGTCCACCAAAAAGAGTAACCTAGCAATATCTAATGACCTCAAGAGGATGAGGAAAAAGAAAGTATCAGGTTGAGTGTCAAAAGCATTAAGCAGCGAAAACAAATTATAAACTTAATTCAGTATTGTGGACATACAGACAAAAGCCAGATGTTGGTACAATAAACACCACAATCACTGGAATTAAGAGCAGAAACATTCAGATTTAAACAGAAGTGCCAGTGTTTCACTTCACCATGCAGGTCTTTAACCTTCCAGACTTCACCCTGCTTGCATTTTGTCTTTGAAAGGACCAAAATGCTAAAGTAGAAAGCTTTTCTGCTTCAGCAGGTTCAAAACATAATTGTTCAACGGTCCCATGGTGCAAAACTTTGGAAAACTCATTTCCTTGCCAACAGATCACTGGTAGCCAGCTAAAGGGATTTAACCTCTCAGCCACCAGATACATGATCAGAGTATTTCCAGGCAGAACTGGTATGTCAAGGGACTGCTCCCAGGCACCACTGTGCTTGCCAGCCTCACTCACACAACCTCCAACTGCAGCACAGCAACTAAAATCAGTGCAGATCGGCTGCCTCTGGGTTTATTCCAGAATAACAAGATTTAAAATGGGGCTCAAACTCTTTCTAGATCCGATCGTTCCCAGTTGGTAATGAAACTAAATCACGTATTTTAAGACTGTGAATCAAGGTATTTTAATGCACGGTCAAAGGCTTCATTCCCACCTCTGAGAGATTTTGGCTTTTCTTGAGCAGCTTTTGCACCCAGTTAGGTACCTGGAAGCACACCCTGCT
Organism: Hemiprocne comata; assembly: GCA_020745705.1. NCBI lineage: Eukaryota > Metazoa > Chordata > Aves > Apodiformes > Apodidae > Hemiprocne > Hemiprocne comata. The sequence continues at coordinate 11,699,793 of CM036587.1, forward strand.
TCACACCACTGCACCAGGCTCTTGACATGGTAGGAAATCCTGGGGGTTCATTTCTGAGTGCTTGGCACAGAAGCAGCAGCCACCCCCATCCCTGTCTGCTCACTACCAGACTCCTAGAGCAAAGGGAGCCACCAGGTACTTAGAAAATATAACTAATAATTTGAATTCAAACCAAATGTTGATTTGCCACATCACTTCCTTGAAGAGTAAGTCCTACTGTGTCACTTTTGTTTTTCTCTCTCACACATTATTTATAAGGTAAAGAAATCTGCTGTAGGAGAGACACAAATGCAAAGCAGAGTCAAATAATGGCATTTCTCAGGTGGAAGGCACACTACATGCACCAGAGATGCAATTTTAACAAGCTGTAGTCATTCTTCAGGGGGTTTTTTTGGTGGTTTTTTTTTTTGTCAAAATATTCAGGTACATTAGTTAGCTTCACTAGAAAATTAAAATAAATTAATCTGAGTTGTGGTGAAAGGGCTGTTGACTTGTTTTCTGTATACAACTTTCATTTAATGGTTACAGAACTTGTAATCAGAGAGTAAAATTGTATTTTATGTGCCTAAGGCCTCAAATTATGATGCATTGTCTGGACGGCAGAAAGATGTGAAGGAGATGCTGTCACTGTTTATTTAATGCAAACTGGCAGCAGGGACCAAAGAGAAGGCGTTTGCCCACCAGTAGTAAAATGGAAGAGTTTGAACTTTAAAGTTTGCCAGGATAATCCTCTCTGGATCCAATCTGCTGCAGATGTTTACATCTTACAGAAAAATAAATACCTGTGTTGGAAATTAAAAGCAGCCAACAGGGAAGAAGGAAAAGAAACTGTGCTTACAAAACTACTGAAAGCACTTAAATAACCATCTAACAAAACAGTGGAAAAGTCTGTGTTAGCTAACATAGCTAACTCATTTTGAGTGGGCCTTTCAGTTCCATACAATATTCAAAATCAGGTGAGTTGTATCCTAAAAATTAAAATCTCACTAAAATAAATACCTTGGCAAAGAAGCAAATAGATGCATTAAATGGTAGTGAACTAAGCAAGTTCTTTTCCGAAACTCTGGAAGGCAAAGGTTGCCTGTAAACATGAAAACACAGATCACCAGTAAGCAGCAATGCCATGTTATTTACCACTTTATGGTTACATGGACCGTAAACACATTTAAGAATGTGCATAAATGCCCAGTGAGATGTGTATTCAAAGGAAGAAAGGCAGAGCTCTCCTGCTGGAAGGAGGGGTGGAAGGTACCCTGGGCAGTGGAACAGCAGCCACCTGAAGTCTCGTGGAGGCTTCACACCCACAGCTTCCCCAACACCTATGTGGGTAGATGGAATTTTACAGATTTCACTCCTCAAGCAACACTAAATTCTCCTCTGTTGCACTTCAGAAAAAAAAAAAAAAAAGTGTGGATTTTCTTTAATTTGGTCCTGAGATCGGACCCATGACACTTAATTTTAGCCATATATGAGCTTGACATTTGCTCTGCAGTAATGATTGATGCTTCCTCTAGAATCTGCAGTAACAGACAGGCACTTTCAGCTGGTGATTCACTGGATCCTAAAATAGGTTTATAAAACAGGAATCTCCAGGGATGATTCAATCTACATCCACTGACTAGGACTGAACTTAGCAGCTAAAGTTAAATTAAATAAATCCCATTCGAACTTACTGATTACAGCACAAGAATATTTGCCAACCAGAGAATAAGAGATAAAGCCAAGGTAAGGAGGTTTAGTGAAAAACCCTCATTTTGGGTCATATTTAATCTGCTAACACTTAGGCTTTTTTGATTCAAGAAGCTACACTCCATATAGAACAACCATCTGATTTTTTATTTCTGATAACCTGTCTACACATCTAGTTTTCTTTCTCAAAAAGCAACCAATTCCTCAAGAAGATGTCACATTGCTTACTACTTTTTCTTCCAAAACCTAGTTTGATCTGGCAAGTGTGATTTGTCCCCCTGATCTTGGAAAAAACTATACTGGCAGGAGATCCTCCACTTCCTTGGGAAACCTTAACACATACATCCCCTCCTCCCCCCCTCCCTGTGCACTCACTCGGCCTATGTCTCCCAATGCACCAATGTCAAGATGTCTGTTTAAGTCTGCTAATCAAACCTCTGATAAATTACAGTGGTGGAATAAAAACATCTCCAAAGAAATTACAAAAACATTAAAAGGTATTACTAAAAGTAGAGTATACATAGCTACAGATACCCAACCCAACCATTAAACTCTTCATTTTATGCACCAGGGCAGAACATTTCATTAAGAAGGTTTATTACATACAATTAACATTCATTTCCTCTTGAAAAGCTGACTCTTCAATCACATAATTTAAGTAAAAGGCCATAGGAAAGAGAAGAAAATAAGTAACACAATCGAATCACTCATAAGGAAGCATCTATTTTAAATTTCTACGGTTATAGACTTAGAAACAAAGTCATAAAACTCATATGAATACATAACTTCTATAGAACTAAAATGAATATACTGAAGAATGTAACAGACTATTTAATTTCAGGGGACTTCTCTACAGATGTCCATGCAAAAGTCAGGCATAAATCCAAAGCAACAGAAAACCCTCCATTTTTCTTTCTTTACCTAACTTTAGGTCAGACATATTTTTTGTTTTGTGCATTTTTTTCTTTAAGAAAAAAAAAAAAAGGCTGAAGGATTAACAGATTAAGCAAAATAAAAGGAAGCATTAAGCATCATCAAAAGATAAGAAATAATGAAAATCAATACTGTGAAGTGAGAGATTCTTCCACCTGATACTGGCAATGGTAAACATCCACCACCAATAAACAAACTCCTGGGACCTTCCAACACTACACTGATGGAAAATTAATGGGCCTTGCACAGACCTCTCGGCTGCAAAAGCTGAGCATCACAGCAAAGGATCTTCATTCCACAAACAAGACACATCATGCAAACTCAAAGGTTTCATTGTATAATCTCTGGCAGACAAGACCTTCACAGATTTTTTTTTTTTTTAATATGCATAAAATGTTTTACAGAATATGCTCTAGGCACAGTTCTTCAACATGCCATGAAACAAACCATTTGAAAATTTGCTGAAAAATCACAATCTCCAAAAAGAAAGCCAGATATACATAGGAAAAGAAAAACAACCTCTGATAAAAAGATTAAGAGCCAGTAAAACATATATGTAAATGGAAGCCAGTTACACACTTCTGAAGAAAACCTGCATCCTACAGTAGGGAAGGATCGATCCTCCGGAGCCCCCCGGGAGCACCCCCAGTCAGAGCAGCCTGGCATGGGGACCTCATGCCTAGCAGCATTCTTCGAATGCAATGAGATGTGGCCAGATGGCTCGAAGGTATGTCTAGGACCCAACAATTCTGCTGGAACCAGAAAATAACCTCTTCTGAGTAGTACATAGAGATCTCAACCAATCCAGAGAGAAGCGGTGCTGCTGAAGTACAAAAAAAGCACTTCCCACCCATTATTACCCTGTAATACCATGTATTTTTTCTACACTTTGGGAAAGTAGTCTCTATTCAGGGAAGTAACATGGCAGCTGCTACTAAAATTTGACTGCTGTGATATAAAGATAATAGTTTTTGACACAGCCATACTAAATGTCATTCCTCATTCTTCCATGTCACTACCAGTAAATCAATACCAGAAACTAATTTATTGCTGGCAAAAAAGTCCTCCTGTCTTTTGACTGACATAAATTAACGAGCTAAATAACATCAAATTATCTGAAGTCAACTGCTATTTGCATTAGTCCTACAGAGGTCACAAAGCAGACGGTATGCATACCTGGCAAAGTCCCATACCAAAGGCCAAGTTTAGTTTACATGTAAAATATAAATCAGGCTATTTTTATTACCAGGAGTTTTGCATTCCTCCTCTGCTTCAATCGGCTTCACCAGGGCTGCACTGACACCACTGCCGTCAACAGTGTGACGTGTGAGATATGAATCACATCAGGAAAATAAGTATAAAATGCATAGCTAAGAGCTGAGCCTTGGGGAAAAAAAATACCCTACTGTTGCAAAGGACTGGCAGTATTGTATTGAATTAGAACTGCAGCTCACACTTGCAGTTTGGCTGTCCATAAATAGCAGAGCAGCCACGCCGGGCAGCCACTGAAGACTTTCTCAGACAGCAACTGTACACTGTCCAGGGTGCATAAATCAAAACCGTTTTGTCATTTCCAACTCTCCAGAGCTCCTTCTCCCCTTCTGCAGCTTTGCTGACCATCACCAGGACCCTCCAACCACTCATTGCAGTCTATGGCCAAGGACACTTACGCTACGTCAAGTACAATCCCTCCCAGTGGGATAATAAACACCCTAATCCCTCCCAACCCTTAAATATCCATTTTTAAATAAAAATGGAGCTGTTCTGTAGCAGATGACTAGCTGATTTGTCTGGAGGGGTGGATGACAATCTTGAAGCTATAAAAAAAGCCTTCACCCCCACCTCCTGTCCCTAATTAAGGGAGAAGTGAGTCCTCCTGTCACTTCTGCCCCAGCCAGACAAAGAACTCCCGTATGACGTAGAAGATGGCACACTTAGATGAAAGGCAAATTCAAAAGGCAGCACAGCCATGTTTTCTTATTGGCACCATCAAAAAGGAAGGAAGAAAGAAAGAATGTCAAAGAGCAGTGGCATTTAAAGGCAGAGATCACCATAAGTAAACTTGCTTCACAAAAGACTTGTGGGTTCAAGGAACTTCTTGGTTCCTTGCGAGTTATTTTGGTCTGGTACAAGCTGTTATGTTGCCCCACAAAACATCTTCCAACCTTAATTTTTTCTATGTAAATTAAAAATAACTGATAGAAAATTCAACTAATACTTTTTATTTTGTAAACTAAACCTCAAACTGAAGGATTTTAGCTTATTAAGGCACATTAAGACAAAAACATTGCAAACAGATCTGAAACCACTCATGCTTTAATGTTAGCATACAAGCAGTTCTGCATAAAAGAAGCCACCACCTTGATTTAGGAAGCACTTGACTCTGCTTTATTAAATTAGAGAAATCTACACAGAAACACTTTCATATCCTGAAGAACAGTTTGTTATATCTAACTACAGCTGCTGACCAACTCTCAATGTCCTGGGCAATTAATTACAGAGCCTTTGTTAAAATATATCATCATCACAGTCACGTATTTTGGCAAAACACCAGAGAAGTCAATGTAGAGAGCAGGTTTGTATACTTTCAGATTAATCAATTTTCTGTAGCTGCTCACTTTGCTGACGCTTTATTTCCACAGGCTTGCCATGCAGCACTTTGCTGTCACCCTTGCAGGAGCTCACTTTGCCCAGCAACTCCATTTGCTGCTGCCTGTGCAAACAGAGTTTTCCAGCTTCCTTCACAAGCTGTAGGCTGCATGCCAGGGCTTGGTTTCTGGTTTAAATAAATCAGTTCTTAGTTGTTTCCTTAAATGAGAACTGGGAAGTACAGGGTTTCATCTTGAAGCTCACAGACACCCAGGTGTATAAATCTAGTGGCTCATTATCATAGAATCATAGAATCATAGAATCCTAGGGGTTGGAAGGGACCTCAAAAGATCATCTAGTCCAACCCCCCCTGCCAGAGCAGGGTCACCTAGAGCACATCACACAGGAACTTGTCCAGGCGGGTTTTGAATGTCTCCAGTGAAGGAGACTCCACAACCTCCCTGGGCAGCCCATTCCAGTGCTCTGTCACTCTCACAGTAAAGAAGTTTTTTCTGATATTTACATGGAACCTCCTATGCTCCAATTTGCACCCATATATATATATAATATATATATATAAAAAATATATATATAAATATATATATTATATTATTATAAGGGTCTTGTCTGAAGCAAAATGGGTGGAGGATACTACATACTCCATGTAAACCTATCTAAATTACGCAGTCCTTTAGCAGCTTAATGTGAGGAGGGGCAAAAGGACAAAAGAGAAGAGAAAATGAACAAAAAGAGTGATTCTGTGCTAGGTAAGGCAGAAGCAGGAGAGGAGGGTCTCAGAAATTACACCCAGCACCATGCCATGACAGAAAGTAACGGAGGGAGAAGGTGGCAGCTGTTGGGTGGCCACCTGGAATGAAGTACAAGAAAGATTAAAAAAAAATGTGTCTTGCAAGTTAGAACTGGAAAGAATGGAAGGCCTGAAGAAAGACAGAAAGCATCAGCTCTCTCACCCCTGATGCAGGGCCCATGGACTGTCACCTCTAAAGCCCTTCCCAGACAATTCCAGCAGTTAAGTGTTTTCTTTGGAGCAAATTCAAACGGAGCCTGAAGCACTGCTGCCTACAAGCTCTGAATACAGGAAACGCAGCTGACACTGGCTGTGGCTTTTTCACCGTCAAAAACCATCCTGTAGATATTTAACAGGGTGACCAAGTGTAAGCAAAACTTGAAAAAGGTCTAGCAACTTTAGCTCAAAAGAGGCAACTTCAACCCCAAAGCAATCACGCGCTCCTCTACAGCCTCTCCCCTCCTAGTATTCACAATTTTTTCCAGTTCCCTCTGCACAAAGGTAGCCTTAATTCCCCATGCTTCCTGAATGCCCCATTAAATAAATACAAGTTATTCAACAACCTTAACACATCATGTAGCTTAAGATGTCATTAAGCTCCAGAGCAAGCTTTCCTTTCTGTAGGCTTCTCAGACTTACGGTTTTCAGTAGCAATGTTGAGTAGGTAGCACCGAGCAGGGCTGTGTATTAATTAATTTGTTCAGCAAGTATTCAGTTCAAGATCCAAGTACCAGATGCATCATTCATTACTCCAAATGAAATTACTTACAGAACTTCAAAATACGTGCAAGACTTCTGCAACAGACAGCAGAATGTAGCCCATCATTTGCTCTTCATGCTAAATTAATAATCTACACAATTAAATGCTTGCAATTAACAGGCGTTTATTATTTTTGCAGTGTATTTCCATAATTGCTAATGTAGTATAAAAATCCTGAAAACTGTCTGGGGGTTCATTTGAGGGATTTATTAAAATTCCATGGAGCCTTACAACAAGTAGCACCAAAATGGAACAATGTCTACAGGAGGAAAACTACAGACATCTAATTACTGAGCATGGTTTTAATCAAACCTCTCTATTTTCCTTCACAATAACAAAAGGGATGTTTTGACACTGGGCCAGGAAAATAACTATAAATTTACATGTTCTTTGCTTCCCAAAAAAAGAGGTTAAAAATTCATTTTTAGCTCAAAGTAGTAATTATTTAACATAACTGACATGAACTGTTGAAATGTTAAATGTATTTAACATTTAAATGTGAAACAAAAGGAAAAAACAGGCTAACAGTGAAAAAAGCCCATTTCTCTTCTCCACAGGCTTGTTATGGATTACTATTTTTCACAACATCAGGTGAATTGATTTCTACAATATAGTAAAAATGTGGTCTATTATTCAAATCCCCACAGTTGCACTTTCTGGGTCACCGATCCTGCAGCCATCCCAGCCCACCACTGACAGCCTTGGCCCAAATTCTGCACACCACTGACTTCCAGTCAAGGAGTTTTCAAGTCTTCATAAAACTTCTTTGCATTTCTTCTGTTGCAGAGCAATTTAACACACTGGCTAAGTTAAACTTTTGAATAGTGGGAACAGTCTAAACCCTATTGCCTAATTACACTATATACTCAAATCTATGACCATATAAGTTATCAGTTGACCATTTAAGTAGATTTAGTCATACATACATATTCAGCCACATCTGGCCTACAATATTGTATTCTTCCATCTGTAGCCTCTACGTAAAAAATGCATGAACTAAGCCAACTGCAAAGCTCTTTTCTGCAGACATTGTCAGCAGTTCAGAATTCCTCCATCCCACAGACACAGATGATGGCTCGAAGTGGTATAGAGCATAGAAATGAAGCACAAAAGCTTCACAAAAACCACCTTGCTTAAAAATTTTGCACTGCTGTTCCACGCTTTTTAAAGTATACAGACTTACTCTAAGTACCATTCCATTCTTCCATTCTCGAATCACTAAGAGGTAACATCATTAGTTGGGTTTTTTCGTTTGTTTTTAAGGAACAAAGTGAACCTTTTCCTAAAAAGGGTAATAAGAAAGAAAATTTTAAGAAAAATTAAGGGAAAAATTTGCCTAGCATCAGAATAACTTGAGTTTACACATTTTTGACAATCCCAGTGTACCCATTTCTAAGAAAAATAAAAATGAGGTTACTCCAAATGTAACACGTAACAGGAACACAACATTTGGCTTTAAAGATAAAGCTCTAAGCTGTAACCTGAGTTCTGAAAGGAAACAAAATCAGTCAAAGTAGCACTACAGCAATTACTGTACTTGCATCTCCCAAAAACCTCCAGTAGTTACACTGTGGGCGTTCAAATGAGTTATCTCCGTTCTCACGACGAATTTGCAACAGCAACTGAGGCTCCCTTGGGTGTGGAGACACTCATTCTCACAGACAATTTTTCCTCCAGTCCAGCACATTAGCAGATTTTGTACATTTATATGTAGAAAACTGTATGATTTTAGGAAAGGCAATATATGGGAGCAAGTCTCCAAACTGGACATCCGTAGGAAACGAACTGAGTAGATCACCTCAGCAAGCACTGACTGGCAACACAGCACTCTGTGGAACCAAATGGCATGGGCAGCACATGTTCCCCCATCCCAGCAGATACCTGTCTTCTTCAGAGCTTTCCACTTCCAGTCTTAACTGTCCTCTTCTTTTCTTTGCACAAATGCTATCATTTGGCAGTTCCCATGACCTATGTACTCAATAGTGCATCTTTTCCTTCTGGAAGCAACTGAATGCTATCTACTGATTAAAAGCTAAAAGCAGACAAAGAGTTCTCTACACAGACTGCAGCTGAAAATACATTTGGAAATAAAAACAAGAAAGATTTTATGAGTATTATGATATATCTGCAACAAAATGGTTTATGCCTACATTCAGCTAACAGGGAACTTACTGCTGTGTATTTTAAAGTAAGAATACTAGAAAAATAATAAGGGATGAAGAATCAGAAGGCCAAGTGAAAAGAGTTAAATCTGCAGTGCTTTAAAAAAGTATACGTGAACTGCAGGGCAGCCATCCTGACAAAGGCCATAATGCTCCAGGACAGTATTCCCACCCCACAACTGGCACCAGTGGAGAAAGATGCTTAAGCTTATGCTTAACTTTAAGCCCTCAGTTAACACTAGTAGCTACAGTTTATCAGTTTGACAGTCTGCCATTCCAACTCAGCTGACAACAGCCACGTACAAGCATAATATTCACATGCTTAAAATTAGTTGTGCTCAAGTGCTCCGAGGTATTAGTTCCATATCCCATCTCATCATTTAATAAAACCACCACATTGCTCAGGTTATAGGTAACTCTGAGCACCAAGGAAGGTCTAATGACTGTCACAACTCGTTCCTCTGTTCCTAAAAATATAGCAGGAAGACGCTTTGAAATGCCAAAATGTTATGAACAACTTTGATGCATTTACCAGTTCTCACTATTTCAGCTCGTTGCTGTCAACTGAGTTTGAGTGTATCTGTCAGCCAAACTGATAGCAGATATCAAGGCACCATGGAAAATGTTCTTCATGCTGCTATGGATGGTATGTATTGTGCGGCACTGTTACACCTCACGTGGTTAGATAGGACAAGTCAGTACATTTAAAGGTGTTAAAAGTGAGCACCTTAGCCAAATATCACGTGGTGGTCTCTTTGGCTGGCTTAGCTCTTGTAAAGCCATCTTGCCTAAAAAGTCGCTTGGTTTATGGTTTGGTTTCAAGTTCTGCTTTTTACCTTGGCACAGTCTTAAACTCCTACAGGTTAGTGCTCGTGCCTGTGTAAATTTATTCCTGCAAGTTCAGAATATACAGATGCCTGTTGGAGAGGGAGATAAGCATAGTCCAAATTAGAGCTCATGATTGCTGCTAGCACTGGATCAGGAATGAAACCACATCAACCAAAAAACCCACTTCCTTCCAGTTTAATCTCCTGTAGGACCCAGTCCTTTCATTCCTGAGAGGGCAACAAATCAAAAATCTCACTGTCTGCATTTCCCTGCTTAAAACATATTTCACCAAAACACACTGAATCTAAACAACAGTATTTAACGGTGCTAACAGTTCATTGCTACCGGAATAGGAGTGAAATTGGACCAGAGGATGCTGGTGAGCTGGCTGTGTTAGAGCTGCACACTACCTGATTCTGCACGCCTATAGTCAGGTCATTTTAGGTGCTTTCTAAAACCCATAAAAGTTGTTGGGTTTTTTTCCTGTTTTTCTAACTTAGAGCATATTAACAGAAGTTTATAATAGGATTTTGCCATTCAGAAGAAAGTAGAATAGTCAAGTGAGTGCTCACTTTATAAGAAATTTGTTTTGATTTTGTTACTACGCATTTTAATTTCTTACATTTTACTATAAATAACAAGTTTTTTGAATGAGAAATCTTAAGTGAAAAATTGTATTTGAAATTGTTTATAAAACTGCATTTTGCTGTAATACTTTCACACACTACACTAACTAATATAATCACATTTTGTTCAAGCAATACTTGGACTTACGTTTTCAAAACAATCATTGTGTGGACATTTCTTTCACAACGTGTGATTGCTTTTTGCCTGGAATAAATATGAAAACTGCTCAAGAGCTGAGAATTCCAAACACTCAGTGCACTTCTACTGAGATCTTTTGGAGATGAAGGTGGGCCTGAGTCTGCTGCCCTAAGCTGGCCAGATGTCAGGCAACTCTACCTGAAGACGGAGTAGCCACGTAACACTGTGTGTCACAGAACACCTCCAGCTGCCCCAGACAGGGGGTACAGCCAGCAGAGTCTCCACTCCTGCACCCCCAACATACCCCCTGAAGCAGGTCACAACTAAAATCTGTTACTAATAGTTACTGCAATGGAAACTCATGCCTCAGCTTCCTGGCCTACTCAAAAATGAAAACCAAATTTCTTCTCTTCCACTGCTAAGCAAAGTTTTACTTAAAAAAACCCAAGAACAGAACCATATGGGTGGTAGAAAAACTACCACAAACATGTTTTCATAATTCAGGATCACCTCAAAGATCAATGGGACATAAATTATTTGTGAGCCTAGCTATTTCTGTAAACTCTACTGAATGTTACATCAAAGACAAAAAAAAAGCCCATAAAAACCAGTACAAAGTAATTTCCCCTAACCTACTTTAGTCACTGATTTCTTAGGTGTTCCTTCTAATGGAAATAAAAATATTTCTATGTGCATAATTTTGAAACTGATGTTGACCATTCCCTCTGTATTTAAGATAACTCCAAAGTGTCACGATATTTTCTCTATGTGCTGCAACACTCAGGCAAAGTGTGGTGTATTAAAAAACATAATCAAAGAATCACAGAATGGTTTGGGTTGGAAAGGACCTCAAAGATCAACTAGTTCCAACCTCCCTGCATGGGCAGGGACACCTCCCACTAGCCCAGGTTGCTCAAGGCCCCATCCAACCTGGCCTTGAACACTCCAGGGCTTCCACAACTTCCCTGGGCAACCTGTTCCAGTGTCTCATCACCCTCATAGTGAAGAATTCCCTCCTAATGTCAATGATATGTATGCTTTTCCCTATTACATCTTAATTTCTGTTTAAAATTACTTTATACATTTTTGTATTATAGCATGCTGTTTATGGATGTATCTACAGCCACATAATTTTGCAACACATACTCCAGGGAGAAGCTTTCAAAATGCAAAGCAAAGAGTCAGCCACTAGGCTAATGTTTATAAACTAATACTGATTTTATGGAAGCCAATCCAAGTATGGGGAAAAACCACTGTTCTGCGTACAACAGATTTGACAAGGCAGAAATAAGCATTCTTTACTCTTCCTCAGGCAAGTCCTTTGGCTGCCCAGACTCTCAGAGGCATTTCCAAAAGGAAAACTCGGCTCACACAGAGCATATGACTCTCTCTCCGCAGGACACATGGTGCCTAGTCCTGGGCTCTCAAACTTTAAATAAGGATTGTGACCAGCATCTCTGCTGTGGCAGAGGGAAATGACGCATCAAGTATTAAACTGTTCCTCTTACAAGCCTTTTATTGCTAAAACAACTTTAAAAAATCACTGGACACCTATAATTTGAATGAAAAGCAAGCCAATGCCCCTGGAAAAAGTACACAGGCCCATAATTTGATACAGTAGAATATGTTCTCTCATTCTGTACAAGTGCTCAACAAGCTATTGTTAAAATAGGAATTTTACTGTTTATCTACTTCAGACACATTGAGATTATCTTAAGATTTTTTTTTCCTTTTTTAATGATCATTAAGAAGATATAGGTACATTTTATTTGTTCACTTGTAGCTGAAAAGGAAAGTACATTTGCTTTTAATAAGATTATTGGCTTTTGTCAAAACTTGCTAAACCAATTCTGAATCCTTGCCTGCTTCTGAATGCCTCAAGGCCTTTTGTAATTAGGGTACTGCTGGTTTGCTGAGGGCCAAAAGGGAAATTGCTGGTTTAGAGCACCCACAGCCAAAGTTCCTTTTGGTGGCAGTGTACAGAAATTCCATTCTCTTACTTGCTATCCACATTTAAAGGAAACAGTACTTTCATAAATGTCTGACAGTCCAAACCTTTATGAGCTTAGCAAAGATACAAAGTTAGCTCTGTTGCGCCACAAACTGGTATTTCCAACTGCAGATGGACCTGAATATCCAATCTGCCTCCCAAAGTGCTGTGGTATCTGTCCATGTTCCTACACTAAACAATATTTTACAATTCTAGCTGTTGCCATCTGGCAAAACTGTTTGAGTCTAAATTTCATAAATCACTATCACTCTTTGTTATTTGGGGCATATTCTACAAGCATACAACTTGTCACAGCTAATAATGTGATTTACTATATCTAAACTAATTTCACTGAGGAATCCTGGAAGCCACTGCACAATTCGGCTCCAAAACACAATTCGGTATGCACATCATAACGTAAGATTAGCTGATAGACATGTTTTCTGTAGTAACTGCTTATGGTTCTTTTCCCTTTAGCTTCTCTTAAAGTTTCACATGAACACAAAAGTTGGAGCTAAGCTTCGTCCCTTACTACTCGAGAGCTATCTCCATCCAGCACACTAGGACACAGCACAGCCCAGTGCTGCTTCCAAATATCCTGTGTCTATATTTATATATTTGTATTTACATTATATTTCATAAAAATTCAATACCAAAATTAAACAACAAACACCATTTGTACACGTGGACTGCACATATACAACTATGTGTGCTGTTTTTCTCAGATCCTAGAATGACGATAACTCCTAAAGTGGCAGCTTAGAAGAATGTTATTTACTGACACAAATGAAAACCTGATGAACAGTTTTACAGCTGGTTTTGGAGTCATTGCCTGGTCAAGCAAATATACTCTTCTCTGCCCAGCTCTTGCTTTGGGGAAGTCTGTCTTCTCGTTATATCTGCACACTTTAAAGTGTGCACGACTGCCTAAGTATCATTTTCAATTTCAATAAAAGCACGTATATGAGGATTAGACTGTTATGAACACTGCAGTGCAGATCTAAATAACTCAGTCTGCCAAACTAGTGTTACTATGGAAACAAAACTAATGTACTGTGACCACAGCTCTGACTGCATTACTTAAGACCATCTGGTTAAAACAAATATTTCTGTGGCATAGTATTTGTTCTTAATTGTGTACTGATTTTATTTTTTTTTAACATACACAAATCTATTACATTTCCTACATGGGGGGGTGGGTGGGTTTGCATTATCAGACACTGTTCAAGTTTTTGCCACGCATGTGATTTTAGTTCTATTTTACATGCTGATGAATAAATCCATTGCTTTCTAAGTTAATCAAGGGTGGATGAAGGTAAATGGTCTGAAGCTCCCCCTTCCCTTACACCATGTTTGAGATGAGGTACCTTTTCCTCTTCTTTCACAGTACCACTGAAGAAACACTTGACACCATTTATTCTCCACTGGGAGTCTAGCAGTGAGCAGTACAGCTCCCACCTGCCCAGTTCCAGCATCTCGACTGCACTGACTGAAAAGCACCTTTCAAGTCAAGTGGCAGCTCCTCCAGCAGCTCCTCGCTAGCAAGAGGCAGAGTGCTTCCAAACTGGTTTGCTGCTTTGAAGCATTTTTCAGACTAATAATTCATTCCCCACCTCTAGCCTGGAGAAGTTTGATATTCTGACCTGACATGTGTCACCACAGATTCTCTTCTGATATGAAATGAAGTTGTTTTATGGCTAAAAGCAGATTGACTAGATTGTCAGCAATACCAACACTGAAAGGTGATGACCACCTTACCTACCTGTTTCTAAAACTGGAAACCTGTTTTATTCCAGGGAAAACAGTAAATTAAAAAGGAGTTGAATGAGTGAACAAGTTGATCCACTTTCTATTTCAGTGCTTCTGCAGAACCGCAATATACGGGTCCCACTTAAAAGGGAAAGGGAGTATGTGTATATATTTTTTTTACATATATGTTGTCCTTTCTAATTCAGATCTATAAAAATAATTAGGTATCCACAAAAAAATTAAAAAGCCCCACAATGAAAGTTCATCAATTTCTTGCAAGCTCCATGGAGTAACCACATGTGCAAAGACAGGCTTCCAGGCTGCATTCTTGAACTTCACTACCAGTGCTGAGGACAGATGACTTGGGAAAAATTAAACACAGTTATTTTTCCAGTGATGACAGGAGCTAAACGTTGTCTGTTATGACAACTATGATTTTCTACCTGCCACAGTCCCTGGCCATTGAGCTACATTCATTCTTTTGGGCTCAGCCCAAGTATTCCTTAAAAAGATGACATGGAGCAGCAAATTTATTGCACTGTGGATTACCGATGCTGTCAGAGGTGTGAAAAGTGCTCAGATTAATACTGGGGAAATGACCTACACTCTTCTTCAGGCAGCTTTGCTACATAAAGTCTGTGAGACCTGCAGTGCAGAAGGGGAGGGGGCTTTACCCACCCCTTCCCTTCTGTCAGCAGGAACTGGTGCTCCATCAGTGCAGCTGAAGAGCACCTCTGGTAAGAGCTGTAGCAAACACAGAGCAGTTTTAAGGAATCATGGATGATATTTTAAAGGAAACTGAGAGCAAATAGTGTAATCATATGTTTGTTTGCCTGTCTATCTACACATTTTATCTAGACAAACTAACATGGTATGTGGGGACTTGTAAGGTCTCAAATTATATGAGGCATTGTATACTATGAAAATTATAGCAGGAAGTTAAGAATTCAGCTAGAGCCTCCACAATTTTAAGAAATATGTATCTAAGGAAATTATTAATGTACTAAATTATGTGCTTCTGAATGCCACTGCTGGAGACAAAGAAGAAAAGCAGCTCTCAGTACAGAGCTCCTCTAGATTCCTCAAGGCAATGCTTTTTGGAAAAACCTTTACTCCATCCTGCCACTATTCTGTATTTTTTTTCTGATTGAGAAGTCAGCTGGGAGATTATTTTTTTAAAGATCATGAATGTCAATGAAGCATCACCTTGGTAATTCATAATTACAACTGAGTATCAGATTGCCAACCACATATCAGTCAAGCATTTCTCATCATTAAGAAATCAGTAATTGCAGCAGGAGATGATTGAAGGTAATCACTCAATGACTCTAACAAAAAAAACCTATGTTGATGTTTATCAGATGGATACAGGAAAGAGAACATCAACTTCTGGCTAGGGGCTCCAAGAAAACAGGACAGGACCTAATGTAATATAATTAAGAGGTGATTACAGAAGACCTTTACCTACAGCACTGCATGCAAAGCACCACACCTCCCCGTGCCACATGCAGATCATCCTTCTGCCAGGAGCTCCTCGTTTTGCTGCTGGGAGGGTATTCTCACAGGGGACATTTCCAAAGGAATCTGCTAGGAAGTGGGGAGCAGCCAACTTCCCTCCTGCAGCCAAGAGCTATGCAGGCACACGACCACATGCAGGGAGCTGGTTGTGGGCCCTGGGGCAGCAAGTGCCACCCGTGGAGCTGCCTCTGCCTTTACTCCATTCCTCTTGGGTAAGCTTCAGAGAACATATTAAAGTAAACTTGCTCCTCCATCACTGATAATTAATGATGGAATTGCTGCCATCTGATGGCTTAATAAAGAGACAGAAAATAGGAGAGAGGAGCTATTCTGACTGCAAGACAGTGTTAAAAGCTGAATTATGTTTGGCAAAATAAGTTCTGTGATACAGGTGATCTGAGGGCAGATAACTAAAGGGAGCTTTCCTTCTCAGGATGGGAAAACTGTTCAGCAGTTCTTATCATCTTGCAAGGCCACATAAATATCCAGAATATTTAACCACAGAATTCCTGTTATACTTAACTATGTTTCCGTTAATGACCAACATAGTTTATGCAAGACAATAGTAACTTAATTACATGTCACCCCTCGGTACGGGCTTCACAAAATTAAACTATGATCAGCATCTTTTCCACTACTTTCTCAGGCCAAGTTCCTAGCAGAAACCTCATGAGCTCTCTCTAAAGGAAGGAAGTGGTGAATAGCCAATGTCTGGGGTCTGACGTGGTTGAAAGTTCATCTGGGGGCTCAAAGCAAGCCAGACCTCCAGCTCTGTCCACTCCCCAGCCCTCCAGCCACATCGGTGGCTGATCTCTCTGGCAGGGAGCTTCAAATTCCCTGGAGACAATGGAGACAACCCTCCCCAGCCTTTGCCCACCTGCTCTACCACTTCTAACATCAGACCTTCCTCCTCCCAAACATTCCCCCTACTCTGGCTGTAAATCTTGCTCCAAATTCCATGTTATTGAAGGGAAAATATTTTCAAAAAGCATCACAATTGCAACTTGTCTTCATGCATGTCTGAGCATGCACTTACATGGATGAAAACACTGCATGACTTTTACATAGTTGCCTTTGCTTTTTCCTTCTCTCCACTGTTGCTTCTCATTACTTAAACTTAGATTGCAAGCTCTTCAATCCAGATAGGATGTCTTGTCATGTCTGAGGTACAAACTCATTTCCATCCCTCTTTTCATTTCCATGGACCCTTTCTCCATTCTGCACCCTCTTCATTTAGATGTCACTGCCAACAGGTTGATAATCCAGTTCTCAGCCATGTTTGGTTTTCTTTTTGCCAGGGATAAGGACAAACACCACAGTGGAAGTAAAGGAGTATCTGCACTAAAAAAGTACTTTATAAGATTAACATTATTGGATTTGTAGTTGAAGGATTTCAGACTCTACCATGCTAAATTTCCTTTCTTTGCTAAATAAAACATATTTTCACCCAAAAGCCAGCACCCAAGTCTCTGCCTGGACTCTGAAAGTCAACCTGTTCCTCTCCATCTTGCGTCAAGACCCATACTACCTGCACAGAATACCCCTCCAGTTGCACTGGGACATATACACAGCACCACGGGGTTTTAAACAGGATTACGATGGTGTTCCTGGGGTTTAAAGAGAATAGTTTCACATTATGAGTAGCTGAAGACCACAGTCTACTTGCAGACAAAAAGAAAAAAATAAGAATTCATGAGTAGCAATTCTATGAAGAGTAAAACTTCTTAATAAATGAAATACATGGGGTTTAGAAATCACATACACATATGAATTCTTAGCTCCTTTTTTTTCCTTTTTTAGGCATATGCAAATACCTGCAGATTCCCAACTCTGAAAATCAGTTCCAATCTCACAGGCCAGTATATGGAAATTTTCCTTATTTAATGATAAAATGGGAAGACAAAATTTCTAGTCATTTTAATATCTTAAGTAAGTCTAGTAAGTGCCTGTTTGAGCAAGAATCTCCGGGTGCCCTAACTCAGAAGCCAACATTTGGACCACCCATGATTTAATAACACGCCTTTGGCAGACATTGTTGATTCTTGTTAAGAATACTTTCTTTAAAATAGAAAAGGTTTAACAAAAAGTTAAGTCTTCAGTGCTTGGCACGTGAAGATCACCAAGGAAACTGTAATTATTTGAGTCAAAGAGAACAGTGCTTAGATTTAAGGACAAAGCATACACAGGATTCCTCGGGAACTTTGTTTTGTTTGCACTGAAATGCAGCGTGTCCAGACTCATCCCTCCAACTTCTAAAATATATTTATTAAATACTTAACATATTTGTGCTCTTCAACACATAGAAAGACAACCCAAACGTATAGGTACTAATGAAAACTATTTATGACAGACTTCCCAAGCACAGCTTGTTTTCCCTACATGATGTGTTAGAGGAACACTTGTCTGCTCCTGTCAGGAAACTGCACCCCAGCAGCCTTGACTGGTGCTCCAGCTCAGTCTGATTCATCAGAGGGAACAGCAGCCACATTGGTCTAATTTACAGCCTGGTATGTATCTGTCTGTATTCAAATATGTTGTCTTTAAAAACACAACATTTTTTTTCTCATTTTTTTCCTTTTTGTTCCAAATAAAGCACTTTTGCAAATGGATTGTGAATCTAAAATCTCTTCATGCCCACCCAATTTTACTTTTCCTTACTGTTAGGTTGACAGTCTAAATGTATTTTTTAAAGAAATTTCACTATTTCAGTGTTTGATGCTTAAATTTTAGACACTGCACTTTATATTAGAAAAAAGAAAAAAATCAGATGTCTGTCCTTGAACCTTTTAGTTCAGTCCCGAAGTGCCACACCCAGGGAGTGACTTTCTTGAAGCATGAAACACAATTTGGGTAATTACAGGCATGTCCAAGTGTCCAGAGGTATCTATTTCTGACTGCTAACATTCCAGAGAGCTTCTGCTCTACTATAAACTTGAGCTCTTCCACATAGTTACCAAGTTACCAATAGTAAGCGAGAATTATTTGATATCCTAAACTGCAATTGCATTTTCATTTTGCTACAACTGACCAAAATGGCTCCAGCAAGCCCTGATCTGCAGTCCATTAAGATTCAACCAAAGTTTTCATGTTACCCTAAATTAGGTTTTGAGCAGCCTATCAACAAGCAACACAGATACCTGCCCTAAGACTATCTCCATGGTTCAAATACCTAAATGGCAAACAGCTGCAACCCTTTCACCCACACAGTAAAAGAATAATCTGTATTTAAAAACACACACCTGTTCCTAACAGGAGTACAGCCTGACAGCAGAAGTAATATAAAGAATAATGGAAAGTGGAGAAGGAGAGGCAAAGTGACCAGAAGAAATAAAATGTAAGCAGATAATCATGGGCAATACACTTTGAATCATAGAATCATAAAATAGTTTCCATTGGAAGTGACCTTAAAGGTCATCTAGACCACCCCCTCTCCAGTGAGCCAGAACGTCTTCAACTAGATCAGGTTGCTCAGGGCCCCATCCAACCTGACCTTGAACGTTTCCAGGGATGGGGCATCTACCATCTCTGTGGGCAACCTGTGCCAGTGTTTCACCACCCTCACTGTAAAAAATGTCTTCCTTGTATCTAATCTGAAACTACCCTCTTTTAGTTTAAAACCCACTATCCCTTGTCCTATCACAACAAGCCCTACCAAAAAGTTTGTCCCCATCTCTCTTAAAAGCCTCCTTTAAGTACTGGAAGGCCATCAGAAAGTCCCCCCAGAGCCTTGTCTTCTCCTGGATGAACAACCCCAACTCCCTCTGCCTTTCCTCATAGGAGAGGTGTTCCATCCCTCTGATCATTTTTGTGGCCCTACTCTGAATCCACTCCAACAGCTCCATGTCTTTCCTCTACTGAGGACTCCAGAGCTGGACACAATACTCCAGGTGGCGTCTCATGAGAGCTCAATAGAGGGGTAGAATCACCTCCCTTGACCTGCTGCCATGCTTCTTTTGATGCAGCCCAACAGGAAGAAAGCACTCACATTACTTCTCCTAAACTCTCCTTGGCCAGAATTTCTTGCTCAGTACTTGTAATTCCCATACACTGCATAAAATATTTGTATGTTCTTTATTCTAGCATATAGTGTTACATGCATCCATCTGGGTGTTGGTCTCAAAAGCTTTCCCTCACAGTGCTGAGCAATCACATCCACTTTTAGTCACAATCCTGCCCATTCATTTTGGCAATTAGTGATGAGGCTCAGCCCTGAGTACAGCTGGCTAAAGGGAAGCAGAGATGGCAACAGGAGCCCTGTCCCTGTAATCAACAGGATGGACACATAAACTCAAAAGGTCATGTCAGTGACGAATCAGATCTACTGATTAATGACTGCCAAAATCATCTCAATTTTCCAGATGACACATAAAATCAGTAGTCACCAGAGAAGAGCTAGATCAAGCTGGGGTGAGTGCTTCCACATACCTGAGCTGCAAAGTTGGGAGCTCTGATGAAGATCCTGGACCTGACCCTCAACCAGACAATATGGTGACCACGGTGTACTTGCCATACTTGAAGCACTCATCATAAAGCATGTAACATGACTACAAAAGGAATTATTTCTCTAGAATTATCTTTGTCATGAAATCAAGCAAGGACTTTTTCTTACTGTTTGGAGTGGGGATGGGAGGAGAAGGACAAGGGATTAGGAGGCCCTTATTTGAGACACAGATCTTCTCTTGAAGTCACATGGCCAAACTGGTGTGACAGTGCCTAGACAAGTGGGCATGGCGGGTGGAAAACTGACTGTACACGTGACTCAAAGAATGGTGATCAGTAAGACTGAGTTCAACTAGTGGCCAGTTTCTACAAGAGGGACTGATACTGGGGCTAATACTGTTGAAAATCTTAATGAATAACCTGAACAGTGGGACAGAGTACGTGCTCAGCAAGTGTGTGGGTGGCACCAAGTTGGTGGTCAATATGCTGGAGAGCAGGGCTATTATTCAGAGGGACGCCAAGAGGCTGGAGGAATGGTCTGATAGGAGCCTCCTCAAGTTCAGCAATGACAAGTATGGTGTCCTGCATCTCATGAGATAATCTTGTGCAAATATATGGAGTGGGGACCAACTGGCAAGGAAGCAGCTTTGCCAAAAAGGACCTAAAGGATCTGGTGAACTGAAGTGGGAAGCACAAGGCAGCTGTATGCCCTTCTGGGAAACAGATGACTGCACCCAGGCTGTATAAGGAAATGTAGCCAGCAGCCTTATGGAAATTATTATTTCCCTCTATCTGGCATTTCTGTCGACATTTCTAGACCACTGAGCCCAGTCTCAAACAAGACTGTGCCACAGAAGGCTAGATTGAGTCAGATGTTTGGATCTGATCAGCTTCACTCTATCAATGAACGATATCCCAGCCTACAGACCTGCATCAGGAAAGACTGATTACTCAAGATAGTATTAAGGAAAATCTTTTACAACATTTGGGGATTTTTGTTTCGACACTTTATACTCCTTAAGTCCGTTTTTATCAAAAAGTATTCTATTCAAATGTTTGCAAAAAGCAAAACTTGAGCTGATGGTTATGGTTTCTCTAATCACAGAGCACAACGTGTTGCAGAACAATCATCTGACCAAAAAAAGGGAAGCTACATGTTATTTATGCGATTGACTATATAGCCAGACTCTCTCAATCATAAAGATTAGCCATCTAACAGAACAGGTGTAAGGAATTAGAACTGAGTTGTTCCCAGGATTTAAACTGTGTGTGAAAACATGTGAAAAACAATGATAAGTGGCAGGCAGGAAGGGAAAACAATGACAATATTTTGTTCCTACTATTCCTGAACACTAAAATGTCCTGAATTCTATTAATTAGATGTTCACAGTGATTTCTTCATGCAAATTGATTCCTAACACTGTTGCCAATTCTTTCAGCCACAAACGGGTCATTCATATAACAGCACAGCTCTGTTTATCTTGGTCATCCCAACAGGATCAGAAGCACAGGCAGTATAGCCAAAGCTGGATGAGGATTTACACATTCTTTTTTATTGAAAAACAATATTTTTCATTTCCCTAACATCAGTAATATGAAAGCAATTACTTTTTTATGTGCTGCAATACTGTTACTGTGAACATTAAAACATAATCTTGGCTTCAACCTCCAAATTATAAGATTGATATGTAACATGCTCAAGTTCCTCCTCCCTTGCTTCTTCACTTCTACCATACGCCCAAATCCCATTTTCAAAATTTTCACCACACCTTGAGGATTACTGATTTACTTAAAAGGAGAGAGAGAGAGGTGAGTTTCTCACATAAACACCAGAGCACAGGGAAGTAAACCAGAAAGGAAAACCAGGGCCAAACCCACACTTGCTGAAGTCCCTGGTCATTTGCCATGAGGACTGTCCTCCAAGCAAGATCAGCAAAGTTGCCAACATGACAGTTCAATACAGAAGCAGCCTTCACCAAGGAAGATCCTCCATCACCTGTATCACAGATATACTCGATCCTCCTGTTACTCACTGATCCACAGTAAATGTTCAATGGCAGTGAGCATCAGTACATACAACTCAAGAAGAGGAAATAATTAATTTGCTGTGGCTCATGGAGAATTTTGCCAAAACATCAGCCAATACTCCATTACAGTCATTGCTGTGTAAAAAAAACAAATGGTCTTCAGTAATGACAAAATGGCAAAACAATCTTTCAGAAAAACCACCAATAACATACTCTTAAAAAATTATGTTTTCTGCTCCAGTTTAAAAATGGGATTAGAACTGTATTTCTCTGTAAGAGTGAATGCACATACATTAGTACAGGATTTGTTGCATTGAATTAGTGAGCTCAGCAACACTTGAATACATTCCATGGCAGAATACAGAACGAGAAAACTTGCATTTCTCATTGGGCAGAGTATGTTCTCAGGCAGTTTGTTCACATATTGGTGGTCTACACCCTAGCTTCCCTTCCACAGCATATGCACTAATCTTAGATGTAGTAAATAAAAGGGTATTAAATTAAGGCCATTCCTAGTACATCCTGAAATGGATGGCAAAGCTTTCCTTGAGAATGGACAGGATTAAACATGCTTCTTCTCAGAACTGATCCAGAAAAGGCTGCTACAAAATTATCCAAAGTAGTTCAAAACCCTCTTCTTGCATGAACATCCTGTACAGCCTTAAGAAATCACATCACCTCTCCTTTGCATTTTGCTCTCTGGCAGTGAATAATGGCATTTTTCCATTACCTATTACCTGAGCTCCATTACAACAGTAATTACATTATCATTTGCAAAACACTCACATGCTACAGAGACATAGACCAGAAGAGCTGTACATCCAGGGCAACAGCTGAAATGTTTACAACGGAGGACACCCCCTCTTCCCCCAAGAAATAAAGAGCAGTTGTCATGGGTAAATGAAGGAGTCATTCCAATTTCTGTTCATGTGTCACTGTTTTAACAGTAATGAAGAGATGCTGTGTAAGTCAAATGAGTTCAATATTTATTCACTCCTACTTAGAAAAAAAAAGAGTTGCACAAATTGGTGCCTGATATTGGTAAAATGCATTGAAATGCATTGAAATAAATCCTGGTAGACATCAAGAGACTCTGCCCATCTGGCCCTGGCTCCTCCAGTGCATTCAATGCTGCCAGGAATCCAAATCTGTAATTACAGATACCCAGCACATGAAACACCCACACTACTTTGCCTTCTATTTTCTGTATTCACAAACTAAAGCTTGCCCTGCAGCTGGCTGCTTCCTCCAGAGCCCAGAAAGCCCCAGCCATGTGCTGGGTACACAAGGGAGCACCCAGGCCTTGGGGGACCAGCACCGAGATGCCCCGCCTTGGCTCCTGCCTCCTCACCCAGTGCCGGGCTGGTCCTTGCATCCCTCCCACAGCCTCCCCCTCACTCTGCAAAAGCTATGGGAACAGCACAGAGCTGGCTCCTCACAGAAACTGTGTTCCTGAAAATCCAGTGCCATCTGAGAAGACGGCCTGTTATTTCCAGTGATCCAGCGAGATTATTAAAGGACAAATCATTTGTTGTTACGGGGCCCAATGCCAACAGTGTACTGCAGGCACAGTCCTCTTGTGCCAGATGTGAATATAACAAACAAGGAGCCCAAAAGCATTTTGACCATATATCTGAGATGTAGCAACGATGGAACACAGATCTTCCACTTAGATTAATTGCCTGAAGCACTAATGAAATACAAGTGTGTAACTTACGGCACAAAGCACTTGAAATATTGAACTGACAAAAGGAGACATTTACTCAGTCATAAAGGGCTAGAAATAAAACTGGGTTTTGTAACATAGTGCAGAACACAGCTCCTTGGTTATACTTCACCTTGAAGAGCAATCATCTGAGGTACCTCTCAGGGTGCAACAGCCTGTTCTCCTCTTCTGTGACTCCTGGCTCAGCAGCTGGCCCCTTTGCTTTTCCGGTAAAGCTTCCAAAATGTCCAGGGGAATCTCCTTCCCAAATACAAAGCTCACGGATTAGACCTAATCTCACCTGGAAATCTGCTCTGACTACAGTCAGTAGAGTATTTGCTAAACGCAATTTTTTTATTTGTCTGAGATTAAATGTGAAAATGGCCATTTTGTTAAGATCCATTCATCCTTGGAACCTCAGCAAGGGTCACAGAAGCACTCTGATACCTAGACATAACCTTAGACACTGCTGATCAGTTAGTGCATCTGGTACTCCTCAACCCTACCTCCCTTGCCTGAAAATGGGTGTATGAGACACAGAAGCCAAGAACACATGCAATACAAGTGCTATTGCTACTAACTCTGAGAAATGCTCCTGCCTGGGAAGAACAGCAGTGGATGTCTGCAGTATCTCCAGCACACATATGTGCTTTCTGTTGGTTGGGTTCTATAGGAAAAATATGCTTTACAGGGGAAGTTATTTCAAAATAATGCAGTAATCTGTGGATCAGGGAAAAGAAAATCCCAGCAAAAGTAAATTTCCCACCTTTCTAAATAGAAAAACTTGACTGTTGCATTTCATTGCAACTCCACTGTGTGTGGAGTTTCTAGTATTATATTCTGAAATACTAATAGTCTTTGCAGTGATGCAGACATCTCTGCTAGTATCAAGGCCCTACTCCGCAGGACACATAAATGTAAAGAGATATCAAGTTGGGTTAGGGAAAAATATTGCAGAAGTTATTAGTAGGTGAACAAAAATATTAGTGACAGGGCAAAAACTACAAGAACTATGGTAGAATTGCCTTGGTTCATCAATGTTTCATCTTCACATACTTCATTGGAATATAACTTTATGTGATCTGCATAACAATGTGATATTTTGTAATTCTAAGGTCAGTGAATTCCTGGTTTCAGCATCACATAAAATCACAATGCCCTAAAATAAAAATATCTTCCTGATGTCGGTAAGTGTGGCCCTAAATGTATGTTTATTTCCTTCGTTTCAAGCTTTGCAGAACAATTGCTGCAATTTTCTCAGTGAAGAAGTACAAAGAATTAGTATCAAACGTTGGGTGATCGATTTTCACTAATCCCATTGCTTGATAATTTAAATGCTGAGTACTGCAGCCAATTAGTCTACACTGAAATATCTGAGGGGGGCAAAATTTAGGTTAACAAATACTGCATAATATTATCTGAATATGGAGCAGACTTCCTACAAGGCTGGATTTTGAATCTGCCCATTGTATGAAACAGGTGCAAAGAGTGTGTGGGAGAGGTGAATTCATCCCTCCCCTAAATGACAGTATAAAATTAAATTAGAATATAAAATTGGGGGGCAGTTTTTAATTATATACTGTCCTGGTTTGAGCCAGGGTGAAGTCAATTTTCTTTTTACTGATTTTTTTTTTTTTTTTCTTCTAAGTAGCACAGCAAGTTTTCCAGCTAGTGGACCGATAACACTGGAACGTTTATGTTACTGCTGAGACATCAAGGACACTTTGCTCTGCTTCAGTTTCAGATGCTAAAGGAGCAGAAGAATCGCATCTGCAACCCTCCTGGTAGGGAGGAGCATACTAGATGGACAGCAGATTTGGCCAGAGATATTCCATACATATATATACATGTAAGATTCGCTATCAAGTCAGAGACCACGGAAGTCAAGCCCCTTCCTGCTTCTGCTTCCCTTCTCTTCCCTCCATGGCCAGCATCCGGGGAGGACTCCATCTATCCATCACTGTTGATCCCCAGGTCCATGTGTTCCTGACCCTCATCACTCTGCCCTCAGCTCCTGTCTGCTCTGCCGCTCTCTCCAGCAGCTCCCCGGGACATTTCAGAACTGCTCACAGCTCAGGAGATGCCCTGGGAGATGCTGGGGTTGGGGGAGGCAATAGGATTTTGCATATTCCTGAACATATTTGTATATATTTGTACATACTTTCTTTTATCATTAGTGTTTAATTAAAGCTGTCTAGTTTAGTTTGCAACCCGGAAAGTTTATCTCCTTGTGCTCTCTCTCCTTTCCCTACCTGGGTGGGGGGGGAGGGGATGGAGAGCATTGTTGTTACTGGTTTAATTGTTGATCCTGAGTCAAACCATGACATATACTTAGCAACATCTTTGCATATAATCATTACCTTAGCCTCTTCATTTGCATGCATGCATTCTTTTGTGCCATGATCAAAGAACAAAGGTTAAATCCTTCTGAAACTCTATTCAAGCAGTGAAAATTGAAAACAGCTATTTTGAGGCTTTGGGGTTTTTTGTGTTTTTAACCGTCTGTATAATCCACTTAAAATTCTGGCTAAATATTAAATCATGTCTTCATAGTGTGACACTTAGCCAACTGGAGAACACAAGTGGACTAGCAGAGTTTTAAGGAGGGCCCTTTACATTGGTACCTCCCAAGAAAGAGGAAGAAACAAAATGAGGTCTCCAGCTGGGACACTGGCTTGCTCCTGGAAGACTTCTACCAGATCTTCACTCCTCCTGTTCTACTCTCACCACCACTTTTGGTTTGCAAAGAAGGGTTTGGTATGGGAAAAACAGAGTAGTTGTCTAGTCCTCTGTTGCACACTCACGGCACACAAATGGAATCCCCTCTCTATTCTGACAGCAGGGGCAAACATCCAGCTTCAGTGCCTGGGGAGGGCAAGAACCAACCCTGGGGTGGGGCACAGCCATCCTCCTGTCAGTGAGGAATGATGAGATTGTATCTGCCAGGGCGATGGGGCCGCTTTTAACCACTGCTTTCCTGCTCTAGAAAATGCCTGGTGGGTGTTTTTCTTCTTCCTCTGTTGCTACTATCTCTGACCTGTATGTACATCAAGCTGCGTGTTATGGTTATTCAATATACACTTCTGTGGAAGTCTTTCATGCCCACTTAGCATTGCTGTTTTGTGTTTGGGCTTAGGGTTAGTGGTGAAAATAACTCACATACTACAACCTGCCTCCTTTTTTGTAAAAAGAAGTGGCCAGTACCT
This sequence comes from Hemiprocne comata, assembly GCA_020745705.1. NCBI lineage: Eukaryota > Metazoa > Chordata > Aves > Apodiformes > Apodidae > Hemiprocne > Hemiprocne comata. The sequence continues at coordinate 11,726,962 of CM036587.1, forward strand.
GACCAAGGGTTTAAAACTCTACAGTAAGACACAGGGAGATGAACTACTGAGTAAATGAAGCCCTACAAGGTACATGGTAAGGAAACAGCTCAGTAGTTCCTCATATTTACAAAACGTGGTCAGACGTATTTCTGTAACACAGCAAGCTGATTCTTGTGACACATCATCAAAGACAAGATATTTACAAGCTTGAGACACAGAGTGCCTAAACACAAATACCACATTTACACAGGTCATAGTACCAGGAAGCATTTCAGGGTTCATCTAGACACCAAATTCTTAAATTCACCTGCCATGCCAACCTCCCAACCTGACTCAAATGCCAGCTACTGGAGGAAACCTCTTCCCTCTTCCAAACGCAGGTGTCAGAAGCAATAGCCACCAAAGGCTGGGGAAGATTTTGTTGCTGGGCTAATAACCACTTTTCAGAAAAGAAAATTGCTATCAGTTTAAACTGTATTACTCTGCAGCCTGGCAGAAATTTTCTGTCACTGAAAAGATACCAGGTCAGCCCTTCCCTGTAAACTCCTGATGATCTGAAATCTTTAACATCAGTGATGAACACCTAGACAGATCCCAGTTATCTGCAATGAAATCAAATGAGACTTAATTACTGCATGCTTACTTTAAACCTACTAAAAATCATTTTAAGCAAGGGTTGCCCTTACTTTGTGACAGTAGAAGCCCAGGTATGAACTTCTGGATGTTGGTACTGTGTAGTTCATAAACACACACAGAAGGGATCAAAGGGAATTTTTTAAAGTTTAATGTTTTGTAACTCCTCTCCAAAGCTACTGTAAAGCTCTGTGTTCTGTAATAGTGGCTATTAGCAGTATGCAAATTAGGCCAAATACTTCACTGTAATACTTTTAAAATCTTTACATTTTCTTTTTACCTCTCTTTACTACTACTTGATATCACTAGTGTTCAAAGTAACACCTGATAATGACAGAGAAATTACAACTCTAATAGTATCTTCTTTCAAGAAGGTTTTGCCAATGGTCCATTTTAGAAACTGCTCCTGCTCCTTCCCTCAGCTTGTCATTTTCATGCCCTGCTACCTAGAAAGCAAAGATAAGCTTAATTCCCAAAGGTTTTCAATCTTTCCACTCCCCAGAATTGAAAACCTCAAAAGAAAGAAGTTTTATCCTGAAAGAATATTGTTCACTCTGCCAAAAAATTGCATTAACAAAAGTACTTCTATATAAGGCACAGTTACATAGTTTTCTGAAGCAGAGACTCACTTACAATGATCAATGATATATGGTAAAGATGGGAAAACACCTGAGTTAAAATAATGAAGATTTAACATTAGAAGTATTCGGCAATTTGGGTGATTTTTATATATGATTTAAGGCACTGTCTTTTCAAATAGATGAGTTTGCTAACCATTGCTTATATTCATATAGCTTTATAGAAAAAATATACAAGAAAGGTTTGTTCTTCTACAAACACAGAATTTTTATGATCACGAATTTAGATTAAAGTAGAAACTAGTCATACTGCAGTCATAGAATCAGAATGGTTTGGGTTGGAAGGGACCTTAACGATCATCCAGTTCCGACCCTCCTACCATGAGCAGGGACAGCTCCCACTAGACCAGGTTGCTCAAAGGCCCCTCCAATCCAGCTTTGAACACTTCCAGGAAGGGGACGAAGATGTTTTTCAAGTGGAGAAGATACAGAAGCAACCCAACAGCACAGTGTTTGGAACAGACACTAGAAAAAGCAAAGCCACCAGCATGCTCTTGCTATGAACAAAGTAAACCATTAGGAGGAACACGGCCAGTAGATCACAGGATGGTCCCCACTGACCTACTGGGGACCACACTGTGACCATTTTCAGGCCTCTCTCACTTCAAGAGACATGAGAAATAAGGGAAGAGGGTCCAGAAGATAATCAGGGCCTGAGGCACATGATCAGCAAATGGAGGGAGCTGGGCTTGTTTAGAGAGGGGAAGGTGAAGGACCTTATCATCCATGCACATGTAGAGAGATGCAGTGAAATCTTACGAGCTCTTTATATATTAGAGGAGCAAAATGAAGTTCTTAAGTCAGTAGGCCACAAAGGCTAGGACAAGTACACCTTGCTTCATGAAATCATATTAATAGGGCTAATTCCACCCTGTGCAAAGCAACAGTTTACCAGCAGGGTATTCTCCAGGACTGGAAAGCTGCAGCAACTACCTCTGTTGCACCACAGCCTGTGATGAAGAGGATGGCAAAGTTCAGCCTTTCTCAACTGACCCATGGCTTAGGTTTGCCACGAAACATATCTAAAATTTCAGTTACCAAAGGGCTATTGGGATTTTCACCGATAGTTAATTGTTTCCCATTATACACACATAAAAAGCTGCAAAATGGGTGAATTGACTGGAAAATACTACAATGCAAGAAAAAAATGCTTTTGACTAGTAAAAGGCTCTAGAGAGCTCTTCACTGGACATATGTTTTATCCTTTTCTGCTGGAAGTCCTCCAGATAGATTCATTCAGTTCAGGTTTAGCCTGCATCAGATTTGGTGAGGATAAGATGAGGGTGATTCAGGAGGGACACTGTGAGATTTGCTGTTCAGCTTCAGCCTCTTCCATGGTCTTCCTTTAGAAGAGCTTTAGAGTAGGAATGAGCAGTGGAGAAGGCAGCCCAGCAGTATGTACAACACCAGGTGAGGCTCTCAGTCTACAATGCTCAACGTTAGTGTCTCCTTGGAAGGAGAGAAGAATTTGAACAACATCGTACTTCTGTCATGCTCTGCCAAGGTACTATTTTGGATGGGGATGTTGAAGTATTTTTTTACTCCACCAACTCTGTCCTTCTTTCACGAAATGTTTCCACCATATGGTAGATGTAGTCATTTAAAAAATAGCAGAAAAAGTCATCTGGATATTCAGTCAACTGCTGTTTCCAGAAATAACGGCCTCCTCAATCATACAGGAAAAAGGCAGTAAAAGTAGAACTTCACCTGCAAGTCCAATGGCACACTGGCATCCTGGCCTCTTCAAAAGAATGGCCAAAATTAGTCTAAAATCTTCAGTTACAAAAGGGCAACTCACTGAATATGTGGACTATGAGGTTAAAGAACAGCCAATTGCTGTGTTTCCCCCTTCCCACCTAAATACCAGAAGTCTGATTTTTACAATCATTGTGTCCAAACGCAGACACAACCCTACAACTGCAGGAGGGCTGCAGATGCTCAGTGACATCTGTAAAACAAACTACTTCTCAAAGGAACAGCATAGAAAACAGTAAGAAAAAATTATCTGAAGGGCACTACTGTCACTGTAAATCCTTTCCCCCTCTTTTTTCCCCTTAACAACTATCAGTATGTCTTTCCTTGATGACTGCAAAGGCATGCAGGCATGTGTCTTCTGCCTTCCAACACTGTCTCAATGGCTCAGGTTTCCTCTGCAGCATCTGTCTGAAGTTCACTGCCTCTCTCCTGCTTCCTTTAGTGCCTGCCTTCTATATTCAGAGGAAAAGAAGCTTAGCTACAGTGTGCTGTGGCACACAAATTTTATACAACTAACAAATTTATTTTACAGAGAATAACTAAACTCAGACACATACAAAAAAACAGAGAGAATAAAGCCAAAGGAGCTGACATTCTAGGAAGGCAGAAGTTTACAAAATATACTTGCATTTAAGTACAACTTAAACCCCTTCATAAAGCATACAAACAAACAAATTCGAAGTGATACAAGGCAGTATAATTCAAGCCTAATGTTGCAGACACTAAAAGATTAGCCATGAAGCAGATGCCTCATGTGGCTGTTTCACCATCCTGTGCACAGAAAGTGAGTTAGACAAATATGCTCAAAATTCGCACATTTTCCTTCTCACAATGGCAAAATTTTACTCTGATTATCTTCTATCATTTCAGAAAAAAAGCAAGTGTCAAAAAATGCATAGTGAGAGGAAACTAATTAGGGCTTGTACCTATGTAGAAAACAGACGTCTCAAATAATTAAAGGTATTTCTAAAAGTCAGCTTATCATTATCCAAAAATCAGATTATATTACAGCTGGGATTATTATTTTTAGTATATGAATGGACATGAATGTCTATTAAAACTGTGTGATGGCCTAAGGCTTTATAAATAACCACATCCCCTCTCTGCCAGTAGCAGCAGTGACTATGGATGCAGCATGCTAAGTTATTCCATCCCAAGTCACACGCTCACGGGAGCACTGCAAAGTGAAGATCAAGGTTAAAGAGTTGGCGGGGATTTCTAAGCAGGAAGATGGCCATGTAACCTTGCAGCCCTGACAGGCTCTAATTGAGGAAAATGTTACTGATGTTCTTCATGGGACAAATTTTTTTAATCAGATACAAAGCGTTTCACATGTAAGAGGCCAACTAGAAAAGTCAAGAGTTCACACCAAAAGGTGTGCTGTTACCAACATCCCCCACAACAAACGTTAGAGAACAGACACTTTACCCCCAAATTCCTTGCTTGTGCTCATCTGATATGGAATCTTTCCTGCAGTGAAACCCTAATGCAGGCAACTTCTAAAAAAAGACTCAACACAAGTATTTTATTCGAAGGTGTGCCGCTGCTTTACAATATTTCCCTAAAAAAAAAAAAAAGCACTGTTCTCAAGAATGGTTTCCCCATGCGAGCTGATTAATACTCCAGCTAATGGCACTGTCCCAAACTTTGTCTGGCATTTCCTCCCTCTTACAGTTACATTGAAAATGCATATTCATAATCCAGGCACGAAGGTGGCTTCTGCCGAGCCTGATGGTTCCCCTTGGCTCGATTACGGGGCCAGGAAAGCAACTAAGCAAGGCAATGTCATACAGAGAGCTGAAGGAGAGAGGCCAGGACACTTCATACTGGGATTTTTCCCATGTTTAACTCTGTTTCATCCACAGCTTCCCATGAGTCAAGGTAAAGTTGAGACTGCCTGGCATGGCTGCAAACCTGGTAGCAGGCACAGGCTTGTGTTATGTCCAAGGCTTTTTCTCCATCTGTCCTTCCCACTCCCCATTTCCTGCCTTATCCAAACAGTACCAATCAGTACTTTGAGCAGCCTGCGTACTCCTTCCCAGAAAGGTCTCTCTTTTTAAAAGAGGTTTAAAAACTTGCCAAAAATTGGGGTATAACTTCACAGGAAAATATATTTTATTAAAAAGGTAAAACCCTCCTATGCGTTACTGGTATATAAAAAAGCAAATGGGCAAAAATAATTTCTTCCTTGTTCTTTACTTCAGAACCAGCTTGAACAGTTTTGGAAGCAGTTTTCACACTGGAGCTGTTACCCATGGAAATGTTGGGGTAGCCAAAATTAAAGGAAGCTCTGCTACAGCTTCCAACAGTATTTCCATTAGCTTTATTACCCCTATCTCTACCTAACTATGCCTTCAAAAAAACTAAAATGCCTCTAGTTTTCCCTCTGCCTCTAAGGAAGCACACAACATTAACCAAAACCAACTTATTTAACCAAAATTATACTTTGGACATCTCATTATAATTTGACAAATACTTAGTTTGCCTTCAAATCAACACCCTCTACGTTTCTAACTACATGTAACAAGGCAGCTGGGGATGACCCCTGTTTACATTTTCTAAGCCTAATTCATTCTGCTTTCTGAACTGTTAGAAATGAGAGCTGCTAAGGACCTAAAAAATCCTTATTACTTGTTTCTAAATGGTTATCAGAGGAAGACAAGTCTTAGATCATTCCAACCTTAATAACTACTGCCAGTTGTTTCCACCCATTAGCAGTTGTCAACAGATTGGTGTTACTTAATTGGCAGCCTCACTCAGCTTCACTGAACAGCATCTCCCTGGAAAAAAAAAGTAAGTTTGCAAACCTTCACATGAAGAAAACTAACATGATGGCTGCAGTACCAAGCATTTCAAAAATGAAATTGAATCTGCTCCCAGATACATCTTTGGTCTCCTACTTTTTTGGTAATTCCTGTTTGTCTGTATTTGAATTAGCAAGAACAATATAACCAACATCCTGGGACACCAGAATTTTGCATAAAATACATAAATAAAATTAAAATGCTGAAAAATAACTTCATTGTTTTTTCCAGGTATAGCTCCAACTCTTTTTCTAAGCAGATCAAAAGTAATTTGACACAGCAGACGGTACTAAGGCAGAGGAAAACAGCCTTTTGAAAAGAAAAAGAAACCAAACTATCCCAAACCTCTCCCTTTGCTGCTGGGTTATTTATTTCATTACCAGAGCAGAGAAAACCAAGCTCCTGCACTTGTGATTTCACTCATTTCTCCCACTGTGACAGAAAGGTACTGGAAAAACTATGGTGATTTTTTTTTTTCCTGATTAATTCCAAAACTGAAATTCAACTGAAATTCAAGTAGGAGGAAGATGAAATTACCTATGGCAGAGGTATACCTGCCTGTTACACATCCCGCATCCTGGGTTACCTTGCAAGCAGAAGTCTGCCCAGACTTGGCACAGCAATATGAATGCTCAGCACCGGGCTGGACCTAATTAGGGACCTGGGGGAGGGCACAGAGCCTCTCCCTGGTGATGCCTGCCAGGCAGACAGGACACAGAGATGCCCATCGTGGAACAACTCTGCACAGGTTTCTCTTAGTAGCCTGAGCAATTGCCATTTTCTCCACACATTTATAATAGATTTTTTTCCCTTCCATTATAAACTGTGGTTTTAGCCTCCTGAACAAAGCCTGGGGTGAAAAGAAGGGAAAGGTCTGGGCTAGAAGTATGCTTTTGAAGTAATGGGGCTTAAGAGCTGGACCACCAAGTGTCTCCTATTAGTATATGCTATCATTGACACCGAAGAGGAAACAGAACCAAGCCAGTAACACAGCAATCAGTGAGCAGTGTCCCCAAGCAGATGGAGATGCCTGTCCTGCTCCACGCAGTGTCTGGGTCTGGCCTCAGAAGCTTGCTCAGAAGAAAAAGAGCTTTAGTTCCCCCCTCATACTTCACATACACCATTTCTTTACAGAAATGATGTCTGCAGATGAGAATTGGCTGCCAAAAACATGATAAATTCAAACAGACATGCTCTTGTAATTACTAGAGAAATCTGTATACAATGGAGGAAATTGAACTATGCTCCATGAAAAAGAACCCCAAACAATGTATATGAAAACAAGACAAAGGAAACTGTTTTGAAATTAAATTGCCAGTTTCCAAAACATTTGATTTGCTGTTTTCCCTTAGGCTTCAGGAGTGTAACTGAAGACCATTTTATCTAAAAATAAAATCATTCCATATTTATTCTGTCATTCTGGGAGACAGAAAAAAAAAATGTTAAAGATCAGCCTCTCCTCCACCCCCCACCCCAAGGAGCACATATGCAGCTAAACAAAAGGTAATTGCCTGTCTGAAAATACCTGAATTCAGGAAAAAAAAATATTACACAACTGCTAAAGGCATGGAATTGTCTTACGGCACAGCATCTGGGCACCAGCAGTAAAAAATTAATAACCAAATTAATTAACAACCAATTAATAACCAAAAACCTGTTACATGCTGCTCAGAATCCATACACAGGACTTTTTGTTGCAGGTGCAGAGCAGCAGAGTGGTAGATCAGCCTGAAGGGCCACAGTCGAACTCCAGCTATTGTGGAGGAGTTATCTTTAAACAATGAAAGGTTCAACTGCAATGTTTTTATTACATTCCTGAACCCTCTCTCTTTGGAGGATTGTGCACTTGCAGCTGGCAGTGACTCCTGCTCCAGCACCCCGCAGCAAACCATGGTCCCAAACATGAAGGCAGCAGCACCTCGTTCCCACACAGCTGGACAGACTGTTCCATCATCCTGACAACACTCGTTACATCACACATTATCGTTTGCCATTATCGCTCCATTCAAAGTTGATTTGAGAAAAATTACTTTTTCTATCTCTTAGTTCCATCCAGTGCAAATCATTAACAGGAACATGTTTATTTTCTGATCTCATCCAACTTCACATTTTCTTTTTGCTCAAACAATTCCATCTTTTTTTACAATTACACCTCAAAGTAACTCCGAATCTAACAGGTGCCATTTAGCACCTCTGTGAACAGCAGAAAATAATTATATTGCCATTTTTCTCTAGTGAAGTTTTCTACTTTATTTCAGGTTTGTAGTTAGGATATTCAAGAGAATCCCATTCTACTGAAAAGGACTGCATACAGGTTTTACAGGCATTTTTGTTACTAATAATGTACCTAACATACCATTTCAAAATCACAGAATCACAGAATGGTTTAGGTTGGAAGGGATCATAAAGATCATCTAGATCCGATGCCCCTGCCATGGGCAGGGACACTTCCCACCAGATCAGGTTGCTCAAAACTCCATCCAACCTGCCCTTGAAAACTTCTAGGGATGGGGCCTTCACAGCTTCTCTGGGCAACTTGTTTCAGTGTATCACCACCCTTACAAGAAGAATTTCTTCCTAATATCTAACCTAAATCTACCCTCTTTCAGCTTGAAACCATTCCCCTTCATCCTACCACTGCCAGACCTTGAAAAAAGCCCCTCCCCAGCTTTTCTGTAGCCCCTTCAGGTACTGGAAGGCCACTATAAGGTCTCCCCAGAGCCTTCTCCTCTCCAGGCTGAACAGCCCCAACTCTCTCTGCCTGTCTTCACAGGAGAGGTGTCCAGCCCTCAGATAATCTGCATGGCCTTCTGGACTCGCTCCAACAGCTCCATGTCCTTCTTGTGTTGGGGGCCCCAGAACTGGGCACAGTACTCCAAAATGCAGTACTACTGGAATTTTGAGACTATTTCATAATGCACTCATGAAAGAAACTGAACCACAAAAAATGTTATTGCTATTACCTGTGAAAGTCATTACTGTGAGGCCTAACATTAAAGCAGCATCACACACTAAAGGAAAACCTTTCTAATACATTGGCTGCTAATAACTAGTCGGCCCGTGCCAGCACGTACCACATATTAACCACAATTATTTCCGTTTCTTGATAGAAATCTATCCACAAAAATTTGTTCTACACTAATGCCTAAAACTGATTTTTAATAAACTTGAGTTTATCTTCTCAGAAAAAACATTTCAAGCCCAATCCAATGGTTTCAAGATCCATAAGAAAAGAGCTAATTCTGCATAGGCAATTCCTTTTATTCTTCTGAAGTCCCCGCTGATACGTCTAACTTGCAGGCTTTGTTTTTCAACTTGCTCCAAAAATGGACAATCAATCATAAAAATCACTTGTTCAGAATCGGTGACTTTGCGATGCCCAAGAGGCAGGCAGGTTTGCATGCTTGTGATTTAAAGATTTGCACATTAATTTGCAACATGTACAAACTTTGGAAGTCTTCTGACTGACACATATTGCATAAGAATAGAAATTATCTTTACACTGATTACATCATTTATTGCTCAGGGTCTGTAACTTGCTCCCGAAGTGGCAAATTTCATGAATTGGTAAGAATTATGGACACCTTCACACTTGTAGACTGAACAAAATGAGTACAGTTTTCTCAAAGTATAAATTTGTTATTAGCACTAACTATGATGTTTTGGTACATTCACACAGGAGCATCAAAGGTTGATTTCACTTTTCAATATCGGAAGGGGATGTTCATTATGTTGTTTTGTTAAAATATTTTGGCACATATCTGGCAGAAATTTGCGATTAAATGCATAACACTGATGTAATGATATTTTCTGTGAAACATAAAATTATCTGGCACACTCTTCTCTCCATCATACAAAAAGAAATTCAACTACAAAAAATCTCTGCTAAATATATAATGCTCTCTGAATTAAAACACAAGTCTTTAAAATGTTTTTCCTTTTCTAGTTAAAAAAAAAAAACAACTAAATCAAGACATTCAATTTACATTGCCAGCTTTATAATGTTTGGATGTATTACCAATTTCTCTTCCTAGATTAACAGTCACATATTATAAATCTTTAGGAAACAGAGCAAAGAAGTAGTACAAGAAATTCACAACTGGAGAATGCAGAGAAAGAATCCTCTAAGGCAGGAAACTGAACTTCCGAGGCTCATCTGGTTCTGGTGGTTTTCAGCTCTACAGAGCTCCCCATTTTTCTGTTCTTTGATCCAGACTTTGGAAGCTGGTGTGGGAGGTACTGGATGGAGATTTTTTTTCTCCAGATAGTAGCTAAAAAAGGTGACAGGAGGGGGGAAAAAAAAATCTCATGTAAATAGCCTCAGAAGATGTGACTTACAAAAGAAGAAACCTGCCAGCCACAAATTAAACTACATTAGAGTTACTCTGAAACAGAATTAAAATAAATAGCATCATTAGCTGCATCTGCTAAGAATTCAGCCAGCTTCTGTATAGAATGAGTTTCTGCTAAGGATGACTCCTTGCCTGCATCTCATCCATGGAGTTTGTGTGACAGAAACACAGATCAGTTGTGGTCTCTTGCTTCATACAAACTAAAGAAGACAGAAGTCAAAGGGAGAAACATACTAAAATTAGTTCACCACAAGAAAAGAATTATACAACCTTAGTTATAATTTATACACTCGAAGAGGGAAAAAAAAGGACTGAAGGCACTCAACAAATCACTCGTATATATATATATATATAAGAAAAAGCTCACCACTTCAAAACCCAATAATAAACAATTTACTCTAATTATATTATATTGTCAGGACTGCCAAGCAAGTCCATAGATATTAATAAAATTATGTAATTGTTTAGACTGGAACGATACACAGCAACAGCTAAAATACTTTGCAGATGGGATCCAAGACTACTAAGTCTGCTCTTGATTCTAAGCTTGCTTAGACACTCTGATGATGTGTCGAAAAGCAAACAGAACAGGCTTTTTATTTAACTTATTCTTAAAAACTGATATTATAAAGCCCAAGTAAAGCAAAAAGAATACAAATCTACTCCCAAGTTGCTGGGCAAGGAAGGAGGATAGAACTTGTCTTCATCTTTTTTGATTACTCAGGAATCACACTGACAGCCCTTAATGTTTTTTCATTTTCACAGTTGTACAGGACAACTTCACCGTCGGAGAAACATGGAAGTATCTTTGTCAAGAAAACTGCAACAGGCTGTGTTCTGCACCTACTCTATGTCTGAGGGATTATAAAGTAAAACCAAATAAAAATAATAGCATCTTTGGCAGAAAAGGAGTAACTATTTTAAAACTAAAATTTAATATTTCAGTTGAAAAATTATGGTCAGACACAAGCACAAAGTGTATTTCTCCTCAGACTACAGAGAATCAAACAAACTACTGAACATCTGCTTCAGAGGCAGTGGAACAGTAACTGTGTCCCCTAGCCAACGAAAGACCTTTGCAAACTTTTCCCAGATTTACTTAGCAATGGCTTATTCAGTCTCCTCTTCAAATAAAGCAAACTTAAGAGCAAACAAGGGGTTAAATGCCTCTTCTCATCTTCCTTCTCTCCTCAGCTTCCCACACAAGACCAAACCTATTTCATAGATGAGAGCTGTCCTCCTACGTAAGATTTATATTAATGGAATCACTCTTTGAGGATCACAAGCTCCATCTATCCCAGCACAATAAGCAGTGCCAGGGAACGTTCCTGGGAGAAGGAACCTGATTGTCTACACTCTCGAGGCAGGAGATGGTCCCTGGCAGCGTCTGGCACCAAACCAAGCCCTCTCTCAAGCCCTTCTCTGGACCAGCTCTGGTGTTGGCTCTGCCCACCCCTCACTTGGGATGTGACCAACCTGTTTTGGAGTGTAATAGATTTGATGGTGCTGGCTGGGGCTCCTTCGTGCCAGCTGGACCCACTGCCAGAGCAGCCACAGAGATTCTGTGCACTGACAAATCCCAACAGCAGACCACCAAGCATCACCCAAGGTTTGTCAGCCTTGGATCTCCAACTGTTTCACATTCAGCTGTCTCTAATATACAACTACTGGAGAGCAGAACCAGCTCCAACTATATGTGGTCCCCACAAGTAGGCTTCTCCCCTGACTATGGACACCAATAAATGTCAACATTTCCAGCAGAGATCATGCACTGTTAACATTGCTGAGTGACCTCCTGTCATCCAGGGAAAAATATCTGTAATCAACTTGGTAGCATTAAAAACCCAATGAGTTTAGCTCTGGGAAATGTGTTGTATTTCTGCTCGTTACTATACAAGCCTGAGTGATACAAAAGTAAACCATTAGTTAAAAGGGACTTTATGAACACAGAACACAGGCTGTAAGAAGCTTCCAGTAAGTCTGGTTTTAACACTAATTTCTATCATAATTTTCTTTAGCAGCTGGAGTGAAGGACAGAAGGGCGAAGCCACATACACAGGGACCTCAGAGATGAAGGTGTAAAGCCACGTTCAGCCTGTGTATCCCTCCCTTTGGACCAGACTAGCTGAGCACTGGTGGCACTACAGACAGGAAAAGACTGGCACTTCAGCTGGCTAGCTTGAATATTGTGAGTGGTGTAACCGTGCAGACTCAGGCCACAGGACAAGCCACAGGGTATTCTGGTTTATGACAGATGAGATGCAAAGTTGAAGGTATTACTGCCAAGTCTTGCCATTGTCTCCCAAAGCCTTCATTCAGTCCTTCTGATGGAGGTGGCAAAAACAACAGGATGTGCACACTGGCTGAGGGTACCAATATCTCAGACTGTCCTAGGGAATTTCACCAGAGCTCTGCTGCCAACAGCCTTCCTTAACTCTGCAGAGCACCCAACATCAGCTTCCCTCCTCCTGGGCTGCAGTGCTGGCAGTGCCTGGTCTAGCTGGCTTCAAGGAGAGCTGACCATCTCCTACCGAAACCCACCCTCTGTAATTACAGTCAGTGATGAAGATGCAACTCTCAAGACAGAGAGGGCAATACAATAAGCTCAATCAATACGAGTAGGAGACAAGTAAAAGCAAAGATAATTTGAAAAAATATGATCTAAAAATCAAACTCTGAGTGGAACAGAGTTTTCATCTTCCAGATGACCAATATAACACGAAGTGACTTAACTCCTCTGACAAGATGGATTACAGCTGGCCCCTTATCTCTTAGCCTGCTTAGCAACATGAAAGGAAAAGAAAAACAATGCATTAATTGATGGTGGAGAACGTTTTTCTTTCTAATGGTTTCCAGCCAGGATTTTTGAGCTCGAGCCATTTCCCAAATAATGGCAAGCATTTGTGTACACATTACTTTCTTTCATGTGACAAGGAAATGTAATTTTTCGTTGAAAGCATACTCATTAAGGAAGAAAACCCCTTTCCACCCCCCCACCTCGCCCCCTCCCCTGAAGCCTTTGCACCCCATTAATAAGTGTAACACAGTATAATCACTTTACAAGTCTGGAGGAACTGCAGATCCTTTGAAAACTCCCACAGTAGAGACACACACCCTTGTGCCTACTCTATTAGATCAGGTCTACCCAGTATTTTAAGGCTATTTGCAACATCATAACCACCAGAGATCTCAATCAGGTTGAGAGTTATTCTAGGAAACATAAAAAAATCAAACTAATTATTATCACAAATAATTGAAAGAAGCAGGCATCACTAATACAGTCTTAATATTACATAGGCTGATTATATAGTCCAAAGTCACTTGGAAGTCTTTTATTTTCTCTGATAGAAGCTTTTGAGCTCAATTCCACAGAGCGCTTTCAAGAAAATGAAATGCTCAAAGCGAGTTGCAAATGATTGTGCAGTACTTCTTACCAGCCTCAGTGCTCGGGGGATGTGAGCTGCAGGGATGACAGTGGATGAAATTCAGTATGGGGAAGTAAGTACACAGCAATGCATGGTGGCTGAGGCACCTGAAATTCTCCAGCATGCTACAAAGCTGCAGATCCTCAGAAGTATAACCCAACTGCAAAAGGGCTCAAAGAAACTCTCTATCCACTGCATGCTACACTCAGAACAGAAAACAAATACCTAGTGAAAACAGAACATCAAGATTGCCTGCCCTTTAAGTTTGTGCCACACTGCCTCTGATGCCTCGGGTTAAACAACTCTATCTGCTTGAGCCTCATTTTTTTTGCCTTCCATCAAGATACAGTTCAACCACAGAGGTCCAATAGAGAGCACAGTATCTATCTGACACGGGGGCCTGGGCTGTTGCCAGAACAAAGACTGTTTAGTGCAAGACCAGAAAAAAAACCACTGTTTTTTTTCTGTTACAGTAGAAACTGCTTGGTGTCCCTGCTTCGGCTGCACCTCAGGTGCAAGAGAGTGCAGTAGAGTTCCCTGCCCAAGACTAAAGCTGGAGTTCAGTTTTACAAGGAAGCAGCTACACTATGACTGTGCAGGCATACACGAATCATTTTAACTCACCTTGAAAACAGGGAGCTGAAAGATGCTCCATCACAGAAACCCTCCCAGCAGTGCTCACCGTGACAAGCAGTGCCTACCTGATCAGGCAGGATGGGATGTTGAATGCCTGTCACTTAAAGCAAAGAGAAGCCCCATGCTATACATCAAGTCTTATTATTTTATTTATAACCCAAATGCTGAGATGTGTGTGTACTAGCTATTCCTGGCAAGGTATACTTTCCTACTCTCTCGCTGATATATCAATGGAAAGCTGGTACTGAAGATTTCAGTAATCATCAATACATACCACGTAAGGCTGAAAGCAACACATAAGGAGGAGTAAGGCAGCACCAGCTCTTCCATCATCTATGATCAAAAACTGAGGATCCAGAAAAATCCAGTTCTCTGCTGCGGGGGTTACCACACGACACTAAGTTAGGAAGGCCCCAAAGGCTGTCGTATTTTCCAGGTGATGGCAAGGTATCTAAAAAACACACTTACTCCTGTCAGCAACTCTCTGAAATATTTAAAAGTTCATTTTCAAGAGTAATAAATATATTTCATAACCATCCCAAGGGACTGTTTCCTCTTCGCTGAAGCTACTGTACTTGGCAAGGAAGCATTGTGACATTTTTTCCCCAAAGGCTTTGGAGTGATAAATGATAGATTAAACAAAATTTTCTATTAGACTTCAAGCCTCTGCAGAGCAGGCTTTAGGAAGCAATTTTTGGATTAAAAAGTCCAAAATTTAAAAACCCTGAAATGCAAATTTTTGAGTATTTGAAACAGAGCCATGACTAATTCATTGAGAATAAACTCTTTTAAAGCAAACTCCCAGATGTCTCTTTGTATGAAAGAACTGAGGGATCAGACACATCCTCTCACCACCTTTCACACGGTAAACATCCCTCTGAAGATGCACCATAAACTAAACAAATAAAATCTTATTAAAATATTAAGGTATTTAATTGATATTGGGTTGTATTCAGATATTGAAAGAACCGAGTTCAAATATCTTTCAGTGCACTCTAGAAACGCGCTTGTTCTTGAATGAGCTAACTCAAGGTACACATAGAAAGAGTAACAGTAAAATTATCAATCTGAGGGATTTGCCATTTTGATAACCTAGAAATGACAAAATAGCCCCCAAAATCTTTAGTTTAGATCACCAACTTATGCAGGTTTATTTCTCTTGTGGGTTTGAGCTGTTAGCTATACCCTTGGGTCATGTTTTCACAAATTTTAATGCAAAAAATTGGTCTGCTTTTAATGTAAACAGATACAATCTCACAATTTACCAGGCTGCTTAGGTATGAGAAAAATATTCCAAAACTTCACAGTTAACAGCTTGGTGTGGAATGTAACTATATTCAAAAACTGCACTGACCCGTGACAACCTTATGGAAATTGCACTATTTATTTTTCTGATGCTCCTGTGAAAACAGTCTGACCTACATGTGCTCTGAGACACATTACGGTCACTCGGACTAAACTTGGCTCTGGATCTGAAGTCCCACATTTTCTTAGAGAGTGAAGCCCTGGCTGCAAGCTGAGGATGCCAGTCAGCCACTCCAAAGGGTGACAGCAGCTTACGACAGCACCCAGTGTGAGCAAATTGGTGAGACTGACCTCCAGGTCTGGAGCCGAGGATCCCCACTACAGAGCAATATGGGAATTCACCTTTCCAATACCCTCTAAGTGAAATAATAGGATACACAATGATTGATACACTAGAAAAGTGTACTTTTTAAAACCTTTCAGCAAACATTTGATTTACTTTATATACAGTCATTTTTAAGCCTACACAAGAAATTTATGAAAGGCAAAATCTTCTGCTTTGACTACTGTAGCTACCAATAATCTGAGCTGCAAATAGAGAATCAAAGAGTTTGCAAAAGAAAATCACTCTTTAAAAAAAAACCCACATCAGCTAAATAGAGCATTACATCATTACACACAGAGTAACAGGTACAAACACATTTTTTCTTCCCACTAGAGTAACAGCAGAATAAAAAGTCAGTGCCCCTGATATCCATTTGGATTCAATTAATGGTAACCCTTCCACTCCCAGCAGAACTCAGCAACTATGAAAATAACTGAAATCAAATGTTTTCTGTTTTCTAACCTGTAAACATCTGCCACACTGACAGACATTTTCACAGGTGATTGACAGACCCAGGGGAGCAGTTAATCAGATCGAGAGCGTTTCACCACTTGGCCACTGGTTCCAATCCAGACCAAATTGATTGTGCATGTTTAAAAGAAAAAAAACAAAACAAAACAAAAGAGAAAGAGGGAAAGAGAGAAAGAGAGAGATAATGGAAGTAAGAAGGAGAAAGGAGAAAGAAAAAAGAGGAGGGAGAGGGAGAGGGAGAGGGAGAGGGAGAGGGAGAGGGAGAGGGAGAGGGAGAGGGAGAGGGAGAGGGAGAGGGAGAGGGAGAGGGAGAGGGAGAGGGAGAGGGAGAGGGAGAGGGAGAGGGAGAGGGAGAGGGAGAGGGAGAGGGAGAGGGAGAGGGAGAGGTTATTCACGTGCATGAAGTCTCCTTTCTTGGAGAAGGAAAACCAAGATGTGTTTTTTCCCAAATGGCCACCCTTTTATACCAGAAGCAACTGAACTTCAGCAACATTCATCCTCTGCTCTGGGCTGCATCCTTCTATCAGTTCTAATCTACACTTGCACATGATTAACATCATGAGGGCCTAATGTGCACAACCAACAACAGGCTGCATTTGTCTACAGTCAGCCATAGGTGTCCAGTTCTACAGACTCTGTTCAGTGCACAGTCCTCATAAAACTCAAGGCTAAATGTAAGGCTGCTACTGACCTGGCTCTCCGGAGGCTCCACTCAGCTGCTAGCTGACCCAATCCCAGGCTCTGTGCCTGCCTTCACCAGTACACTAGTGATAATGGTTCCCAGTTCTTCCACACCGAACCCAACTATGAATGAACATTCCTAAGTGCTGGGTCATCTCATACAAAGCACGGAATCACCATCTGGTATATCTGAGAGCAGCGAAGAGCACCTGAACACACCCAGGTAAGTAGGAGGAGAGCTCGTATATTTCTGTCAGAAGAAAAGCCAGGAGAAGACTTACTGCAGTGCAGGGCTACCATTGCCCCCAGAAGCAGATGGAGATACCACGTACAGAAAACACCTGATACTTGACATTGAATTACTACAGCAACTGCATAGCATATGGAAGTCAAGTGACTTCAGAAGTTGTGCCTGAGCACTGGTACCCCACAGCACCACTGAGCACCCTGTCTGGGGACACACCAGAGCATTCACATGCACAACCCCAGCACCACCAGGAAGCTGTTTGTTTGTTTGTTTGTTTGTTTTTCCAGGAGCTCAGAATTACTAACTCAGCAGTCCCTTTTTGCAGTGAGCCTTATAACAGGGCTTGGAAGCATGAACTGCCCATTTAGGTAATTTTTTTTCTACCTGGGATTGCAAGGTAACATTTACATGCCCTAAATACAAATTCCTTAGCATACTTTAAGCACAATTAGGTAATCAAGTATGACTATAGTAATGTATTTCAGCCAAGCTACTACCGGGAGCAGCAGCATTAGCAGTTGGAAGGTTATTTTAGGGAATGGTGCTAAAGCTTTCTTCTGATCCATAAACAATCCGGTTGGAGAGTGCACACAAAACCAGAGAGAAATTAATATAAAATGAGAAATTACAATGTACAAAAAAAAGGAGATGGGACATAAAGAAGCAAAAAATTTAACCAGAATAAACTTACTGAACATGAGACAGAAGAAAACAAGAAAGAGGGAAGCAGAGAGGTTATTTAGAATTCTTTACACAAGCCTGGAGGCATTTTGCATAGTTACATTTTAATGAAGTCAGAAATAATTGCACGAAATTCTATGACCTGTGTGATACGAGAGAGCAGAGTAGAAAATTTAAGGTTATTTTCCAGCTTTAAAATATAAAAACCTACGAACAGAAAACCAAAGAAGCTGGGGTAGTAGGAGTGGAGACAGAGCTGCACAAAATTTGTTAGTTCAGGCAGAGAAAACATACTGCCAAAAATAGTAAGGAAACATCTCTGACATATGCATGTACATGCTCTGTTCTCCACCACGCACATCAGTACCTATGTATTTAACATGTAATTTGGCAGGGAAAAAACAACACAAAAGGATACACTGGGTTGCAAGGAAGTGGCTTCACAGGTGCCAACATACTTATACCATGTGAAATAGGAAAATCCTCAGCTGTGCTGGGTCTACAGCCCTGTCCAGATAGTGAACAGTGAGGGTGCAGACAATCAGTTCCTTGGACTTAGGGTGGTATCTTCCTCAGCAGCCTCAGCCTTCCTCTGCCGTGCACAGGGTATGCAAGAGCCGAGCACTGCCAAGGGAAGGGATGGCCAAAACCAAGTTGTTCCAGCTATTCACAGCTGCTGGATACTCCCTTGGGATCCAGGGACAGCTGGCGCAGGTTGGGCAGCCAGTGTTTCTCAATAAACAAAGAAAAATGTAAGGGGGAAGATAATGATCAAGATTTCTAACAAAATGACAGCCAGCTTCAGAGTAACAGCAGCAACCAGCTTCATTGTGTTACATAAAGCAGAGAGGAGCACCAGACACTGCTCTGGAGATTTTGGACGTGAAAACTGCTAACACGAGTATGAACTGTCACTGCTGGGTACCTTCAACTCAGTATTTTTATCACACATTATGCGGAAATTTATCTTCGAAGTTAACCAGAAATACTGCAGGCAAAGCAACACTTAGAGAGCTATTTTGCTGCTGGCTTTAGTGACAACTACAGCAGATGTATTCAGATAACAAAGAATCAGGCTCTTTGGAGAGTATGCTCCAAACCCGTAAGAGATGCTCCTGTAGGGTGAAGACTGAAGAAGACCCAATACAGCACAGAATTGTACACCAAGGCTGGCCCAAGGAAATCATCATGGTACAGCTACAGTATATGAAAACCTAGCTGCTTTCACCAAGGAGCAGTTTTATTTTTTTCAGCATATTCCCTCTGCGTAACCTTCCTCACTAAGAAATCACTAGCAACAAGTCGTGCTCCATGAGGCTCCTGTTGATTTCCTGCATCATCTACAACAGTACAAGTCTCCAGCTGCAAGGTCTGCCATAGCCTGTCCCTAAATAAAGTAGCAAACGCAATAATTCAGAAATCACCCAAAATACACAATAAATCATCACAGCATTCTATTATCTCAAACCTTTGAGACTATTATTGTGCAGTTCACGGTATAGCAATTAAAACCTAGTATCACAGAAGCTTATGCTGTACCTACACAGACCAAACTCCCACAGGTTTGCATTTTTCAGCTAATCTTGCCAATAATAGCTCAGTTATTTCCTTACAGAGAACTGCAGGCAGAGTTAATTATCAAAGTAAAACTTAATGCTTTTAAGGCTGGGGGAAAAAATATCTTTCCTTAATTTCCTAGCCTTTAGCACAAGCACTGTACTTAGAAACAGAGATCTCAAATTAAACCTTTGGTGCCACTGGAGGCTTGAAAGCTATCACTCTCCTTTTTTCTTTTTCCCAAGTCATCTACCATCACCACAACACACCAGCTCTCAAGAAAAAAGCAGTAATCTCTGAATCACTGACGTAACTTTTCTTACAGTAAGAGGGGGTCATTAAAACCAAGGAAGAAGCTTTGACTCTCCAATGCCTGTATTGAAATTAAAGTGCCATTCGTGGATAACTAGTCTTACATCTTGGTCTCCATTCCTGCTAGAAGGCAAGAGCCTACTAACTCCAGCAATCACTAACAGGACTTGTCAACTGTCTTGCATTCTAGTTGTTCATTTGAGTACTCTGAGTCGTGAAACAAAGATGTGGCAACCGTAACTTCAGTTTCTCATTTAGAGTGTGATGGCCAAAGCTGCAAGACACTCAATATGGAGACCTGGTACCTGGTCTCAGAAGAGTGAGACCCAAATCACATCAGACTTCAGATAGCTCTGAAATAAAATGAGAAAACATAAAGGTTTCTTTTCCCTTTTGGTTCTAGATTTGACATGATTAAGCCACAAAACCTGGAGAGCTGGGAAACTAACAATTACACAGTTGCAAATTCAAGAACATAGATAGGGTTCTGAGGCTGAGCTGTATTTGATTTCTGCCCACATGTCACTAGCTCTGGTGTGGTATGTCATATTGAATAAAATAAATACACCCTATTTCTACTTTCTCCCTATTGAAAAAGAAAGAAGTCTTTCCCATGTTCTTCAGCATGCCATCTACGGAAATGCACAAGTAAACAGTAAATTAATTATAACTAACAGTAGTAGTCTTAAAATGATTCATTTATTTACGATGAATAAAACATGATGGAGAGCTGTCATAAAAAAAGACAGAGATCTAATCTCCTAAGAGAAGTGCATTTCCTGTTCATGTCAGTAAGAATAAACAGCCCTGTGCAAACCTCAGTGAATTTACTTGGGCTTAAGTGCTTCTGTCACTAAGAAAAAAATTACTTATTACATGTTGCACATACAAAATGAAGGAGAGAGGAGGGGAAGAATGAATAATGGCATTAAACATGAGGAATATTCACAAAAGTAAATTCATATTCAGAATTATACTTCATTTTTATGAAAATATTCCTGACCCCACATGAAAACTGAATAGACCTGGGTCTTTCTGCTAAAATAACCTGATTCTGAAAGAGATCTCTATTAATCTGCTTTCAGCAAACGTGAAACTTAACAGACATAAAGGATTGCTTGCACCCTAAATTTTGTAGTATTTTATGCATTCTTAGCCTGTTCTATGTTTTCTCAATGATCCATATGAAAAGAAGTAATCATGCACAAAAATACAAAATGGGCAACTGGTTTTCTGCAGGACATGTATTACTAATTTCATGCAATTGCACAACAGCTAATCACCACATTTGGGGCTCTGAGCAACCTGGTCTAGTGGGAGGTGTCCCTGCTCATGCAGGGGAGTTGGTACTCAATGATCTTTAAGGTCCCTTCCAACTCTAACCATTCTATGATTCTATGATTTTGGAAATTCAAACAGGTGTTTAGCCTGCTAAATACCCAAATAATCCTTCCACATTGTTCAGCTTTGCTAAACCTCCCATGAAACCTGGCACTCTACAGTCAGCTCTGGGCACTATACATCATATATTATGCACTGTATGTGCCCAAGGATCTCAGCAATAAAGGTGTACAGCAAGCAGCTGCTAAAGCCCCAACTGCTCAAAATGAGAAATTACCACATTGCGTATGAGATAAAACACAGAATGGCAATGACAAACACTGATGGCTCCAGTAACATTTTATATCCATGTAAGGAGCTAGATAATTGTTGACATCTGAACACCTTTTGACAAGTGGCTCCATATAAGAAAATTAAAGACGGAATTATTTTCATATGTTTTGGGGGAAAAAATAGAACTGTTTTTTAAATTCATAGTTAGCAAACTCACACTTATATTGGTAAAATATTTTAGCCACAGGAAAACCAGTCTCATGGTCTTAACAGTGTGCTGATGTTCAGAAAAGCAGCTATGAGAAAACCACTCTTTCTTAATAGACATACTCTGCATGTGACATCCATATTAGCTCTGGTTGCTTTAGGGATTAAAATTACTTTTCTACTAATTTGCAGATCTTTGCAGTGCAAAATCCAACACAAACTGAAAGCAGGAAGTAGGTTGTTTCTGGCTCATACATCATTAGACTTGGTAGTTAAACTGCAGTTGCAGAGCTGCTATTCCTGGTTGGAAACTGTGAGCCATCAAAACATGGCTTGGCAGT
Organism: Hemiprocne comata; assembly: GCA_020745705.1. Taxonomy (NCBI): domain Eukaryota; kingdom Metazoa; phylum Chordata; class Aves; order Apodiformes; family Apodidae; genus Hemiprocne; species Hemiprocne comata. The sequence continues at coordinate 11,748,928 of CM036587.1, forward strand.
CAATTTATAGGGTTGGCTCTCTGGCGTTCAGAGGTAGGGAAAATTGTTCATAGATGATGCATATTTCATCTACAAGTCATTAAATGGCCATGGATAAGGAATGCCACAATGACATTTTCAAAGAACCAGTATTGAGCTTTTTATCACATATTAAACATTTCTTTAACCTACAAAAATTCCCCATGAGTGGGCTAGTTTGTTGGTTTTTACAATCTTATGTTCAATTTCTAGAAAAGAGCAACCGAGAAAGCACATTGTCCAAAATGCTCTATTTTGACAATAAACCAGTAACTGTTAAAATAAGAAACTGAGCACACAGCTGCCTAGGCACTGGTCTGCAGTACACCACTCCATGAATCTAAAGTAATCTGTTATATAAAAGAAACACTTTATCAGATAATTAAACTTCTTACTCTGCACTAGTAAAAAGAGACTCAGTAAGAAATCAAATTGGGACTGATGTCTGCAGGGACGTTTTCAAATAAATAGTTTCTGCAGGAAATTTATGTGCTTATTACACTTACAAAGGCTTGTGATTTCCTTAAGGACTTGAAATGTTAAATTATTTCCCCCACTGGTTCTAGTTTCCATTATTTTTGACTGCTCCAAGAGAATAAACAGGTGACTTTGCTCATTGCTCTAGCCGTGCGACACCATTAGACTGACCACAATTAATAAATAACAAAAGATTTAATGAGGAAGAGAGAACACAGGAACTGGCTTTAATTGGGATCACTACATTCTGCAGAACTGAAGGGAGGCTGTAATAGAAGAAATGGGCTTGAGAGAAAAGTACAAAGGAGTCAGGATCTGGCAGGCAAATGTGATACACGTGTGGTGAGGCACCCTGTAATCCATCTTCCTAGATGGAGATCTCTTTGTTGTTCTGCTGGGGCAGTTTGTAGATGTCCAGCTTGCAGAGAGTATGCAAGATGAAATTGGTGCTCATCTAACAAAAATAGTTATGTTCATAAAATCCAAAGAGATGCAGGGACCAGCCCTGATAACAGGGATGTTCTTGGTTGTCAGGGTAACGTGATCACCCCAGACAACAGAGACGTCAGCAGGAATCTGCAGCACACAGTGGGTACCCAAGGATAGGAGTCCTCCTGCTTCCCTCTTGTAATTAATCCACAGAGGAATGTAGGTAACTGTTGCTAAGAAGTGGCTTGGTGTTTAACTATATGTTACCGTCCAAGAAAACCAACAATATGGCTGATGCTTAGAAAACAGTCTTACTGGTGTTACCCATGTGACTTTCCACCATAAATAAAAAGAATCAACAGCAGAAAAACAAAGTAAAACCATTAGGAACGATTCCTTTGCTAAATGTGTCCAGCAAATGTGGTTAGATCCAACAACACAAAAAATACTACTATTATTTTCTTTTTCTTTAGGGTAACACTCATGTAGCTTTGACTTCATCAGATGAGATGCCTGTTGTGGACATACTTCTAAGAAGTTAATACAGTTTTCCAAGTTTCCAAGATGTTCAAAGTCTGCAGCCTGACCTCTGGATAAGTACACTGTGTTCTCCATCAAACCAACAGACTTCAAATCACCACTCAGCTGCAAATATACAAAGATTCAGATGTGCAGTACAATAAATAACCAGATTATTAAGTTTTGCTCATGTGCCTTACTAATGATCCCATAAAACAAATAAACTGAAGTCATATGGCTGACTAGAACAAAAAGGTGCAATTTTTGAGGAATTTTAACTGATGAAAGTAGTTACATGTTCTAACCTTTGCTGAACCCACACCATTACCAATTCATGTTCAGACACTCTTCTATTGCAGTCTGCTTGGTGTTTTGGACAGGTATTTTCCTGAAAACATTTTCAGAAAGCTATTCAGCTGAAAGGAGTTCCCATTGAGTCAAAAACGTTAAATATTCTGAATTTTGAATATTAAAGTGGATGAGAACAGCCTCATGTTTTTTTTTAATCTTACTCTGTTACTGCTGTTGTTTTCTTTTCTTCCCCGCCCCCCCCCAAAAAAAAAAAATCTGTATTTGAACCACTTAGTTGAAATCACTCTAGAGGTTAGACAAGCTCATTAGCACTATGCAGCAATGAAAACATTCAGTCATCAAATGGGATACACATTAGTCCTTGTGCAGATGAAAGAAATTATATGATCTTTTAAAAAAATCAGGTAAAATTAAGCCTTTTTTTTTCACTGTTCTGGTATTAGAAGACAATTTATACTCAGCAAAGATTAACAGGAAAAGTATCAGTGGAGGAAAGCCTAAGCAAAAAAGGTATAAAACATCACTCTGAATTTTCAGAGTAGCGAACTGCACAATCAATGTAGGGTAAAATCTATTCTTACTCACAACCACAGCTGGGGCCTTTTGCAGTGAATTTTGCAACACAGCCTTTTCCCAGCTGGTGAAAGATTTTGCTTCTTCACTCATGAAGCTGAAGAAACTTAACTGTACTCATCTTTCCCATTTTACTCCCATGGAACATAATAAGCTGGCCGGTTTACATTTAGGTTGATAGGTCACACAGGACAAATAAAAAACCTTTCCACAATAAATTCACAGTCAATACTAAGATGTCAGTGAAGTTTCTCTGTCTTACTTGAATTGAACTTGATGTTGCTAGCATAAATATTTACTTTATATCCATAAACACACATATACTTTCTCCCCACACACCCTTATGACCATTATGTAGCTACATAGCTCATATTACCTACCTACAAATAAAGAGATTTTTCAAGTTATACCTTGAAATATCTATTAGCAGATGTAGGAAACCAGCGATGTGAAACCTCAGCTGGCACTGAAGCTACCTAGAAAACAGCCCCACCTTCAACTACTATCTTGTTTTGCATAATTTGCATACTATTAATCTCATGTTTGCTTCATCAATACAGGAAAGGCATATTCAGGCAATCTTCCCACATTTAGGCAAAAAAATGCCTCTTGCTTTCCTGGTGCTGTGCTCATCCCTCCCTTCGTTGGCTCAGTGGGTCCCCCACTCTGAGCCACATGTCCCTGAGCTGCTTTGGTAGAAACTCCATGGGTTTCATTAGTGCTGCAGCAGAAGCCTCACACAGATTGAGTTAATATATGAGTCAGGTAACAAATACAGGTTGCAAGTAACATTCAGTTTGTGTTTTATGTCAATCATCACATGCATTAAAAACAAATAATCCAAAAAATAGCTTTAAAGTACCTTTTGCATGCTTCATATCAAAAAGCTTTTAAATTCTCTGGCAATTACTGCTCACTCTGTGATGAAAAATAAGACTCAAACTCAGGCAAGGCCAAGCATAATTTTAAATTAAGTTTAAAAGCTACATTCAGTACCTCTCTGGTGTTGTTTAGGTGCTTAGAGATCTAAGTCTCTTCTTAAACATCATACTGTTTTCAGTTCCACTTGACTAAGATCAGACAGGAAAAGCAGCTCAACACCTTTCTTAGAGGAGCTCTGCCATCACCTGGCACAAAGACAGGTGGGGATTACACACAATGTGTACCAGAGTTCAAGATATCCCTAAAGTAACATGAAAGCAGAGTTGGATCTCAAAAGCTCTCTGGATTTCAGGCTGCCCTTAAGACTTCCTATCTCAAGTAAAAGTAGACCTTTGTCTCCACGCTTGGCTACACAGAATGAAATTACTCCAGCATTTTAGGAGATGTAAAATATTAAGATGTTACAGTTCCTATGAAGTTTCTCCACAGGTCAAATCAAAATCTGATAGTCAAAATCTAATAAAGATAATTCCTTAACTGGGAGTTTTGGTGAACTGCCCTGAAGTTGTTTTGTATTTTTTATTTTCACCCCTAGTTATTTCTGATAAATTGTTATAGAAATAAGTCCTGAAATCACCATGTCTGAACAAAATCCCACTGATTCCCACTAATGGGCTCACATGAATCCAGATTCCTCCCTGTACATTAATGGTAACTGTTCTCAACTGCTGAATTTATTACGCTTTCCATTTAAAAAGTTATCCCTGATGCAAGTGGTGGCAGTGACCCTTCCTATTTTGTTCCTAGATGCAGCAGGGTACTAGCTGAAGAGCTGGAAGGAAAGCAGGGTCTGGCCATTGCACTGGCTTGGGGTTGCCATGATAATTCCACAGCCAACCCCTCCTCCTTCTACCCGCCAGGTCTGTCTTTCTGTCTCCACTATGGACTTCCCTCCTTCCTGGTTTTGCTGATTCTTGACTGCTCAAGGCTTCTCCTTTTCCTACTAAAACCTCAAGAGCTAAAAGTTAATTATCAGTCATTTATCTCGGTGACATTAGGTGGTTTTTACGGATGTATACAAGTATGTCTGTATGACACTCCAGGATCAAGGATGATCTCTGCCTCCCCCTTTCAAACACAGAAATAATCAATGCAAATACTTTAGTAGCAACGTCACAGCCATTCATCATTCCTGGTCTTATTACTAAGATCTGTGCTTTGAAGTGAGAATAGGTTAAACGACAGTATCAGCCCCCTCAGTAATTATGTCCCTTTTATGGCAAGTTTTCTGGTATACAACAGCTGCTTTTGTTATTATTACTGCTGTACACTGACTACAAGAAATGTGACCTGAATGGGATAAAACCAAACCAGCTGTTTCATCTCCTTTCATCTATCCACATCTCAAAGGGGGCTTTGTGCATCATCGGTTTCCACCGAAGAGCTGAAAAATCACATGTCACAACAGGGGCCCGGTGTATGTGGGTCATCTAATAACGGGCAACCCAGAGCCCTGCTGATGGAAATCTCTGCCCAGCCGATCCTCCCCCGCCTAATCTCACCAGGATGAATTGGTACGGAGGAAAACAATGAGCACTCGCTCCACTTAATTTCTACAGCGAATAAAGAAATAAGGTGGTCAGCATGTTCAGTTGTAGAACCTGCCCTGAAAAACCAGATGAGCGGTAGTATTGGGGGAGGGGAAGGGTCTTAGTTCCTAAAATTAGTAAGAAAAAAACCCAACCACAAATGCTAACTTAGATCCACTGCATTGCTTCTGCACACATTATAGAAATCACTCGCTTTTTCCACCACAGAAAATGATTTCTCGCAGCGCTCTCCCTCACAGCCTCCTTAGTTACCCTGGTTTTGCATAGCATACTTGTGTCACTAAAGGAGACACATCAGTTCTGCCCACCAACTCAAGATGACAAAAGCTCAAAAATAGAACACTTTAATTACAAATCCCCTTTAATTTAACTTGCAAAATATAATTAAAGAGCAAAAGATGCCCACATAAAAACCAAAAACATCCCACAGCCACTCTGTGGAGTTCACTGAGGTTCATTCATAGCTCCCATTTAATGATCCCAGACATGATTACTGGTAAAGACTGAAACCAGAACAATTCAATTTTACAGAAAGACATTAAGTACCAGCTTAGCTCACTAAGATACTGCAATGGTTAATTAGTGCAGCTTTGACTTGAGGTGACATTGCTACTATGAGAAGATTACACATTTAAAGTATATTTTAAGGTATTATTTAGCCATGGCTCCAACATGACTGACTCTTTTCAGGCACCTTCTCAAATATCAGTAATTGTATTTTAACAAAAAGCTATTCAATACATCATTTCTTGTAGTCTGAAATAAATTAATCACTCAAATAGAAGTTTATTTCCAACAGCAAAAACTATTAAAATAGGATGCAAAGAACACATATGAGCAGTATTACATACGCTGCCGTCTTTTGTGTATTTAAGTTGTTGCTACAACAATTAACAGTATGGTACCTCCTATGTCCTTCAGTCAGGTAAGGCATCAGTCACCTCTACAATGAAGCACAGCTGTTAAATGATCACACTCAGTTTATCAATAGCTGCACAGTGCAAAACTGCAAACCCAGGGCAATCCTGACTTGGAACAGTCCGGGCTACACTGGGAACATGACAGCCCAACTGAGCCCAGGGCAAATCCCAGCGCTGGGCAAGTCCAGAGCACAGTGTCACCAGCCAACCCGCTGCTCCCACACCAGCTCCAGTGGGACTGGTGAGGTTCTGGTGGCCTTTTGCCTGGCAGGAGCCTCTGTGTGTGCAAGAGAGCCCAGCAGAAATGGGGTGTCTTTAATCTGCAAGCACTCTAGCATGGGCTCAGAATCGCCTGAAACTAGGTGGGAGTGAAGAGGCTGGAGGGGAACGATGGGATACTGAAGTGCAAACAACCAGAAGGCAAGGAATTAGCCTCAAAAGAAAATCCCAGCTCAAAATCCTCTATTCTCTTCAGCTCAAGACACATGACCAGGGAACTGCACCAATGCTTCAAGGCAGCACCCCCCTTTGCATGGAAAAGTGTCTAGTGAATAATATTCCTGTAAAACTTTTATTACTGCAAAGACTGTTCTGCTCAAAGGCTCAACGCCAGGGCTGCTCCGAGTTTTATTGGGATCAGGGGGCAGGATTTTCCTTTCTCCTCTCTACACCACAGTGCACAAGCTTCATCAGGGTAACAACAGGATGTGCTCGCCCATAAATGAAGACAATTGCATTCACACCATTATACTCGTGAGACAACCATGTCTTGCTAATTAACATTATTCACATAAAATCCAATTTCAGTAGCATGTCAGCTTCACACGACTGACCTTAAACTAACATGCTTGCTACAAGGCAATGCAGAACTTCTCACTGCTCAGGATCTCCACATTCCAGGGGTGAAACTATCTAGAAGGACTGCTCACACTTTGGGTGATGTCGGCATCATAAGTGCCCTTAATGGAACCAACCTGGTTGCACATCACTATTCAGACTTTCAATTAAAATTTTTAATGTGCACGTTATTGTGCAATTTTTATCAGTTGTAGCACTTCTACACAGTCACTCGTGGTTCAAATAATAATTACAAAAAAATAACTGATTTGGAGAAATGACATAATAAACACTATGAACAACTTATTTGGGATACTTCTAATATACTGCAAAGATTAATCCCCAAGTAGGGAACAACAAAGCAGAGCAAACCATTTGCACAACATTCCTCTGCAGTAATCATTCTTTGCAGAATCAAGGATTTAATGTTAGAAGCCATGATGCCTTGGAGACAGCAGAAGCTCTCTAAAATACATATTATTATAAAATTTCAATACTGTAACTAAAAAGAACCAATGAAAAACTAGTTGTGAGCAACAGATTGGAATTTAATCTGAACTAGCCATAAATTTGCATGACTCTTCAAAACCCCCACATTTTCTGCATTATGTAGACAATGAAGGTGCATGATAAATGGCGTTCGCATCAGAATACAGAATTAGAAACAAAAACATTTTTGAGTACCATGAAGAGCCACGGAAGTTTTGATGATGGATATAACAATAACAGCAAACAATTTCCAACTTGGCAGAACAGCTCAACTCAATCTGTTACGGAGATTAAACACTTGGAAGCGTAACTGCACATACCTGTACTGCCACATAACAAAAATAAAAACATAGATAAAAAATTCTAACATCCATTGTTTTCACTAGGTACTTTTATTTTACATGCTGTGTAATATGTGAAAGCACCGAGAATAAAATAATACCATTTAAAAGTTAGAATTTAATAGCTCTAATACAGTGTTACACGGGTACAGAATCCCCCCAGCTAGGTCGATGCACAGTTCTGTCTCTAACCTTCTCAAATCCAAGCAACTGCCACAGGAAATGGGGATTAAAGATCAAGGCTGGCTCCAGCTTCTGCTGCAAACAGGTGGGCAGACGCAGTGAGTTAACCCCACAGTCCAGCCCCAAAGGTGGCCTCCAACAACGTGCAGCTGCCTATTTTTTCTGCAACCCTCTATGCAAATGTAACGAGTGGGGGGAAATGCAGGCCTTGGTCCGTCTGCAAGGTCAGAAGCCCACCCACCCTGGCTACTGCTGGCCATTCACACCGCAGCTGTGCACCCTGCTGCGACAGGGCTGGCGGTGGGGGAGCCAGGTCGCCTCCAGGTGCCACCCCCTGCCCCAGGGTGCAGGCTCCGGCAGAGTTGAGTCACCCTTGGCAGGCACCTACTTCCCTCCCGTGACTATAAATAGAGCCAGAACGACCGGTTCAGCCGGAGGCATCTCAAAGTTGGGCATCTGAGGGAAAGTAGATGAATCCAACCCGTCACCTCTGAGTCACAGTTCCTCCCCGGCTTTTCACCTGAGGGCTGCACAACTGTGCAACACCCACAGGCAGGACATAAAATTACATCCTGGCCAAGAGCGATCTGTAAAACGGAGGATATAAAATTTGACAGTTTTATCATAAACAGCCCTTAGGCCTTCTAAAAAGAAGCCATGCAGGGAAAACAATTACTGCCAGATAACAGTATGTTTTAAGGGAAGTGCAGATCTCCTCTGAAAATTAACTTTAAAATGATATTGTAGAGATATGTTTATTGCTCCTCAGTGATAAAGATAAAAGATAAATTTAATTTGACTGCCAGGGCTGAAACTACATCAAAGCACCAAAGCTGCGATCTGCCTGGTTTACAAAGCACCATCAGCCCCTTTTTAACACTGCATTAGCTTTGCAATCCTAAGAGAAGTAAAAGTCATGCTAAAAATTGCTTCAGTGACAAAAATGAGTAGATGATACTCGAAGCTGCAGAGAGAAAGCACTTCTGTTGTAACAATTTTATGCTGTCATTTTAACAGACTATAAATAGATTTTAAAATATTTACTGAAGGCCAAATTCTGCAGAGCTGAATTTACCCAGCAGCATTATGTAAGAAAGGACTGCAGAGCAGAGCACTGAATTAGGCTCTAGAAATAATATATTGTTGTCATGCATTCCACCCTTTATCTCAGTTTCCTAACTGATACATTCGCACTGATATTTTTCTCTTCCAATAGTATCCACAAATCTGTAGTATCTGATGATGAATTGGAATGAAAACTGGCACTTATGGCCCCTCAGCACCAGTCTTCCCTCCCTTGCCCAAAAGAAGTTCTACTATAAATGCAAGCAAAAATTATAGAAGGGCACCTTTAACTGAAATATTCTTCAAAGATGATGAATTTAGGTCTCTCTGAAATACTTACATCATTGTCTTTTAACTTCAGTGAAAAGATTATCATTACATGGAATATTTTGGTTAAGTATAATGAATTAGTGATCTGTCAACACGAAATGGAGATGATCTGGGTCAGGCGTTCCTGCCACCAGCCTGTCCTCCTGGCTGCCTGCCTGGGGTATTGCTCTCCCACCTCCCCAGGCTGCTAAAACCAACTGTTGAATTTATTCCTGTGCATCCAGGCACAGTGAAGTCACTGGCACTGACAATCAAACAGCAGGTTGCTCTTCTGTACCACATTTTATTCTTAAATGAAGACAGCTTAAATGAAGACAAACGCCCTTGCTTTTTGGCCTATAACCAAGCATACTGCAACTTCTTTACTATAATAACAATAGCAGAATATCCTCAAAGCCAGCAGAAAGGAAGTTAGCAATAGTAACTTCAAGGTATGATTCATTTTCCTCAGAGCACCAGTACAGAAACAAATTCAACAGCACAAGTGAAAACAGTCTACAAAGCCAGAGGAAAATAGAAGTAAGACCTCTCACCATTAATATCTCCATTTACTTCTACTGCCATCCAGTAAAGGAACCAGAGCAAGCATCCATGCAAGAGCTCACAGCAGAAAAACTCGCCCAAGCCAAGGGAGCTCCACAGGGACCCAAAGGGTTTGTTGGCCTCATGTACCTCCCGCTGCAACTCCTGGAGCATCCCTTCCATCCTGGGGGGATGCTCCAAGCACCAACTCTAAATTTATTTCTATTTCTTTCCCCAAAAAAATCTCATTTAAACCTCAACAGGTTTGTTAAACCATCATTACTTGCTCGCCTACAAGACAGAACTTCTAGGCTGCTCTCCATGAGCTACTCTAAATGGTGACATGTATGTCCAAAGCTTTCTGGTTTATGCCTTTAGGTGGAACAGCATTTGACTGAGAGGGATTGAATATGCATCCTTCGTCCAGCACTGGCACCAGTAATTGGAATGCTGAAGTGCAAACACCTGCCTTGAGACAATCTGACTTTGGGGTTTTGCCTTAAACAGATGAAGATCTAGCATTTGGTATGGCGTTTCAACTAGTGGTATATCAAGGTCAGATGATGCCAGGGAATATAATAAAAACCAGAAAGTATTTCTAAATCACCATTTCACACAACAGCCTATTGAAAGGGGATATAAAGTCTGACTCACTGTAATCTTCATACATTTAATGGATTTTTCCACACTCCAGTTGGGCTCCATACCAACAGGAAGAAGGTTATTTTCCTCAGTGAAGATCATTAACAATTCATATGCAGCAGTTTCTACCATATGTGGCTTGTCAGCTGACTGCCTTGATCTGTTAACCAGTCTGGTGGTGGGGTTCTTCTGGCTTAAATGAGGAGCACATTATTTTATATTTTTAATAATATTACAGAGAATTATACTAAAGTAATTTCCTGTAAAATAAATGATGTTTTTATTCAGAAACATGGTTGCTTAATCATCCTCTACCTAAACGTGTTGCTCACTTTTTTTCCCTTTCTCCTATATGCTTGCGGAGGAAGACAGAGATGTGGGAGGACATTTGCAAGACATAAAAAGCTCCAGAAGTTTCCAATTGGTACCATGCACTGATAAAACCCGGTTTCAGCTGGCTAGAGAACAAGACAAAAGAGGGGAAAATTGTAGTAAATAACAGTTTTCTCACTTCCTTCCAGACACTGCTTAGTTTGCTGAGAAAGGGGTGAAAAAGTCTCTTTCCATCAACATAGAAAAGGCTAGGTTTTAATAAAATACTTTAGAAAATTTACATATTTCAAAGCATTTTCCTACTAATCTCAGCACTAGGTCTGTTATACTTCCCCCCTGCACTGAATCACCATTTTTTAAGTATCCAATTTTTTGTTGAGCAATTAGAGGAAACACAGCAGAAGAGGAAATAATGATTTCATGTCAGCCTTATACGAAGTTATAGTTACTGAAATCAATGAAATTCTTATTGTGTGGAATGAGAAAAAAATATGTGATAAATGTCTCCATGCTACTTACATTCTGTGCCAATTTCAGATTAAGATATTCTCATTGGTACATAAGACTCTGGTAAATAATCCAGCAAGAACTGTAGATTAAAGATTATGCCCTTACTTCCAGAGTCAAACACACACTAAAGTATCTGCTGCATTCTAGTCCTTTTGTTGATACATTACTGACTTCATCTCTTTCCTAATACATATAAATTATAGTCATTTATTCAATGAAATTGTATTTTAAACGTGCATATCAAATCTATTCATTTCAGAGTCCAGAACAGTCTATATGTATCACACAAGCACAATTCATTTTGTCAAGGAAATAAAAATCTCTGCAAAAGAAAGGACCAAGAACAACCAATGCATCCATGCAATAGGACAGGTTGGGCCAGAACAGATCTGTTTGCAGAAAACAGTGACAGATCAAATATGAGCTTTGGTTATAGTAGGTCCCTCTAGATTCCTAATCCTACTGTAAGAAACCTGCATCTACTTAAGAAGGTAAGCTGAATTATTCCAAACCTGGTATTTAATGGTTTCTGCACTGACAGCAAAACACACAAGTTCCTAAGCTGTAGAAAGATACTGCTGGAAAATAAGTACAGGAATTTTGGTCATTTTCCTATAACATTGCAACAGCCAGAAATACAAATTTAACAAACACAGCAAAGGGCCATAAAGAACCAGTCCAGTTGTGTGTTTATTTTGAAAAGAAACTTATTTTACAATAATACTTAAGCATGTAGCCACAACCAGAAAGATGGAGGAGATCAAGCACAGGCAACTCCAGGGTTCTGCTCCTCACATCTCACGCAGTTTCAGGCAAACTATTAAACCTCCACAGCATGGTCAACACTCCTTGCTTTTCATTTGCCCATGGAGATTTGAAACTAAGCTACAAAGCTTAATGTGATAGCACCATTAGTTCAATGCTGCTCCAAAGAGGACAAACCTGAGTTAAAAATTTTAGTATTTTATTAAGACATTCAAGGGACTGGTCAAGAGATTAGTATGAAAAAAAAAAATCTGCCTTAGATACCAATATAGATTTGGGTATACCAATTATTTATGTATGTTGTTCTAATGCTTCATTGGCATAGACAGCCAAATTAACTACCTGCATTTCTCAGGTGCTGTTCTTGGATGGCTCTAACAATGAGTTTGTTGTATTACCAAATGCCTACCTTCAAAATAAAAAAATAAATCCTAAGAATCTTGGGAAGCTGAGTATTATAATTACATCAAGACTTAAGGAATTTGTTTTATGGTACAGTAATAACACAGCATCTTGTTAGCAAGATGGAATCAGCTTAGGGGTCACAGGAAGAGAAGTGAAATCAAGTAAAATTCTTTCTCTGAAGGTAAAAGATGGCTTGACAAAGACAGTAATCAAGAGTTGTTTTGTAAATTGATTGGCTGATGCTTCCAAAGGCATCAAAAAGGTTTAAGTTATTGAAGATAAAAGGTTCTAGAAAATAAAAATATTGTTTCATTTATAAATCCTTTTCTTCTCAACTTCAATTGCAATTAAAGTGGATATTATAATATACACATAAGGAAATCTCCTCTGGCTTTATTTGTGGAAATATAAAACCTATTCCTCTTTCTAAGAAAACAAATGAAAGGAAGATTTCTATTCCAGTAAAATAGTACTGATCTGTAAAAAGGGTAGGATTTTTTTTCCTTTTCTTTTAGCACTGAGATTTATTTTCCACTTGACTGAATATTCAAGTACTGAAGAAAGTATTTCAGTGGGACTGAAGGAAGGAAATTAGCCAAGAACTGGGAACCAGCTTCTACAACCGTTTCATGGATTGGAAATTTCCTTTCTGATGGATTGATGCTGATACACTTTGAGCCCATTTAGAATTAAGTCTTCTTTTGTGCATAAACAGCTGAGATGCTTCAGCTGTAGTAGACATAAGCTTCTGAGCTGCAATGAGTAGCAGACAAAGGCAGACTATCTTGATCATGCATACAAAAGCATGTTTAAATAAGATATGATCAGTATTGTTAAAAATGGAAAAATGCAAGTTACAGGAGGCAATATTTTTACAGATAGCCACCCTCCAGAAGGGAAATACCCGCGGTCTCAGATTAGACAACGTGCCTGATAACAAAACAATGCTCAAGAGTTGTCCTAAAATTACAAAGCCTATAAAACCTTTATGTGATATTGTTGAAGTATTTGCAAGATCTGAGTCACTGATTCCAAATGCAGCCCCCTTCTGCTTCAGCTCACCAGCTGAAAACATATCCCCATGACAACCCGGGCACCTCGGAGGAGAGCACAGCACCCAACCTCCTGTGAAGCAAGGCTGAAGCCCTCCTCCAAATTCAAAATGCACCAACATACAAGAGCATGTTTTCGCTCACTGCTCCGGGGCCCATACACGTGTGTGTCATCCTGGATTAGAAAACTAAAGCGAGAATGGCATTAGGTGCATGCCAACAACCTTAACACTCAGATAACTGTTGAAGCTCAACAGCAACAATACCATTCCTGCAATCCAATATTGTTCATGTGTGCCAGGCTGGAGAAAAAAGGTTATTTATCAGCCCAAATGCCTATCTCCTGCTTGAGCAGAATCAATGACCAACCCAAACTTGCAGTATGAAGCCATTATATCTTAGACCAGGGAATCTGTTTTTTTTCCTCAACAATATACAAGTCTACCAATGGTAAGGTTTCAGTTGAACAAAACATTAGTTCTACAACTGTATTTGTCTAGATCAACACTGTAGACAGATTATATTAATTTCACCACTAAAAGCAAGATAATTAGCTACATTTATCACAAACGACATCAAGCACTGTGTATCTCAGCAGTTGTGCTGCTGGTTCAATTATTCTGCCTCTGTCTGTTACATAAGCTCCACTTCGCAGCTCCAGGTGATACAGGAAAAGCCCAAATCCATGCCACTTTTGAAGTCTTTGTTATAGCATAGAGAAAAATACGTTGGGAAAAATCAGGAGACTCACCTGCTGTATTATTTTGCAGTAGTTCTACTTCAGTCATTTCATAAACATAGTCTCATCACCCACCTTGGGCAAGGAATAAATGGGTTTGGCAATCAGTTACCCAGCCATTGAAATGATCCCTGGTTAAATGAAATACAAATGTACCAAGTTCAAGGTAGCTGGTACTTGTGTGCACTATTTTCTCCTCACCAAATACGGTAATTAACTCACATGGTAAAATCCCAGCTGAAAAGAAACCAAGAGCAATACTTTATTACCTTGAGGCCATGGTGACCTTTAATTCTCCCAAAAAGACTTCACAAATCATGTTAAAACAGAGTCCCTTTATTACAAAATTATGATGAGCACTTAAGACTTGCCACATTTTTTTCCTGACTATTGTTTCTAAAAATTGGTTGTGCAAAACAAATCCTAGCAATGTAGTCTTCAGGGGCTGGCAGGCTCACAATTCAACTCTTCCAAGAGAGCATAAAATTCCAATCAACAGTGTTCAGCTGGCATTTAGTGTCAGCTATGCAGAGACAAAGCTGTTGTTCAAGTACTGCATACCTACCACTGCTTAGCTCTTAAAAAAATTATTGTGTTTAAAACTAAAATAGGAGGTTGCAACCAGGTATTTTTTAATCATCTGTCCTGGCAATTTGTCCTGGTTTGTGTGCATCATACTTCCTAGTAATTCTTAATTCGGTAAGCTGTCACTGAGTAAGTTCACAGTATTAATAAATTCACACCAATTATACAGTGTAATCAATGGCAACAATAGTTCTCACTGCAATATCAGGCTCTAGCTCTTCAGCATCTTGTATATCCCTTAACCATTCCTTGTCCATATGCATATTCATCACCTGTCACATGAGCCAAGCAAGGAACAAGGATGCTCAGTGGGCTAAAGCCACTTGCAAGAACAGGCTGCCAAAGCTGGTTACTGCAGTTAGAATGACATCGCTATACGTGTGTTCTTCACAGGCTTTGTAAGGACACACAGGCTTAAAAGCTGACAGGCACCTCAAGGCACCTCCCAGAAACCAGCTCCTGGACAGCACCCACAGCATATCTGCCACCTTCTGAGAGCTTCCCCAGCTCCAGGTCATTGCTGGGATGACGTGTCCACACTCAGGGAGAGCCCATGCACCACCTGCACTCAGCAGCCTCCAAATCTCATCTGTCTGAGATGTGATTTCATATTCTTTCTAGGAAGGATTATAGGATAACTGCCAAAACACACTTCTTTCCCTGTTCCTGCCTCGCACTGTCACCACACAGACATGTGGGACTAGCTGGAGATGGGGACCTACCACATAGCAAATACACATACCCAGATTTCCCAGTGGACATACAACCAGAGGTGTTTCACAGGGCAGCACGAGCTGGCAAAAACAGGCCAACAAGCCACCCAGGGAGCCAGTACTGCTCCACACAACAGTACGGAGTTGGTGCTGCCATCTCGCATCGTGCATTCATCTCACCCACTCAAGTGCCATAGCCTGCATGGGCTGTTTTGAATGCTGCACCAAGTGCATTCTGGGGTGAAAGTCTGATTTTTCAAGGCAGATTAGACACACAAGGACTCATTAATTACAGGTTCTGGGCACTAATCCACAAAGACAGGTGCAGAAACCACAAGTTTACTGCTGCTTCGAGGGTTCTGCGACAGCTAGCCAGAATTGGTACATACTCTGGTCCCAGGGATACAAGCCCCTCTGTGTCAAAACAAAAAAAGAACGAAGCAGCACAAAACAGCAAACATTCACATACGAGTGCTGCTCAGGATATAACTCTGAAAGAAATGCTGCTGGCCCTGTTACAAACCCATCTTTCTGGCCTTCCTTGTAGTTTGCATTTACTTCCTATACTCATTTATCACAGAAATAAGAGGTGTTTTTTACCATTGAAATGACCTGTCTAAACACACAAGCTTTTTTTAGGGGAAGTTTCTATTAGCTCCTTTTAAAGAGTCAGAATGGACTAAAACGGAATCCCTCCTATTGAGTTGCTCTGGTGTTGCACTGCAATAAAAGTACCTTCTAACATCAATAACAAAATTTTCTTCATGAGAGGCTGCTTACCATTACAGTCTATCAGATAAAGCTTGGGAGAACTTGTCTGAAAAGCTTACTGGGTTCTCCACTCCCATCATTAGCCCCTGCACTGGGAGTAATAGGGAAAATCTTGAGACTTTATGCAGGCTTTCCTGCTTTTACTGAGACCAGAAGACCCTATCATACAGCCCTTTTTCTGGTTGAGTAAACACAAATCTCTCTGAGGCCAAAAACTCTAATTTGGATCATTAGCAGAGGCTTTGCTACTGAAACAAAGCAGGATGTTTCTCTCCTCCAGCAGCTGAGCTCAATGCCATGTTCCCAGCCTTTGCCAGCTCAGAAAATACCACCAGTTTCAGGTCTTCAACTGACTGCCAAGACAGACACACAACACAGTCGCTCTTTTGAAGATAAGGCATGCATGAAGTTCCCACTCACTGCCTTTATCCATTCCTGCTGCTAAAGCACATCCAAGACGGGAAGACAACCAGTATCTCCAAGGAAAGGTATGTAGCTTTGGTTGAGTAACACAATAAATCTCCCTTTTGCTCCTCTGTGACACGTTCATGAATCCTAGATACGTACACATCCTAGAATCCTATCTTACCACCAAATGGGATCCTCACCAAACTTTACAGGTGCTATTCAACTATTTCTAGATACTTGAATGAATTCCCACAGGTATCTGAAAGGACAAAAAGAGTTACAAGTGAGAGAACATATTTCACAATCATTTCATCCCTTTTCTCTCTCTCCTGTCTCACAGGCGAGACCTTGGAAGTATCTTCAAAACAAATCAGTATCAGCACAAAGCCTAAAATTAATTCTTTTGATGACTAAAAGCTGCAGATTAGCACATTCTAACTTCCCATGCCCCCTTCCTTCAACCATTGCCTTAACATGTTTTCAATTCTGTAAATAATTTACATAATTAAGTTAAATTCAGTATGGTTTTTTCAACTGGTCAGAATTAGCAATAACTTGAGAAATTCTGCTGTCAAAATTTTACTTCTCTGCTCTCAATCAAGACAACCCCCTAAGCGTCTCTGGTTTGAATAGTTTCATTTGATTCATCTAGGGCAAATCTAGGGCAAAGTTTAGTGTAATTTGGAACCTAAGGGGCATTCTGAACCCAGCAATTTTACTCGTATTTCAAGAGCGTAGTTGGAAAGTGCAAACATACAAGCCAAATACAAGCTCAAGTCCAAAAAGTCTAAATTGTACACAACCACTACAATGCAGGCAGAAACAATCCACTGTGCTGCAAAACCTGATTTCAGCCCTTTCTTTGCAGGGAATAATGTAACATTTCTTGATGCAAAATGCATTTTTCTACTCCTTTTCCACCTAACCATGCCCACCCCTCTGCGGCTATAGAGTTTACACAAACCCTGCAAGTGCTCATAAAGTACCAATTACAATCTGGTCTTTTTTATTTCCCCTGCTCTAGTCCCTCCCATCTCACTTTTACGGAGATGGGCCAGAAGCTCTTAAAAAGGATCTAGTTACTTTACAACAGACCTGTTCAAGGCAGGAAAAGATACAGATGGCCTTCAGTGATTTCTTGTGTTCAAGGGATGCCAGCTCAGAGAACAATTGTGAATGGTTGAAAGACTGACTTAAAAACGTCTTGATAAACAAATAAACCAGTAACCCTTAAATGACTTAGTTTGTCAATAAGTACGTGCATTTAGCTTTCCAAAGCTGAAACGCCAAAAATGCAAATGTTCATTAAAATCTAAAGGCACTATAATCAATAAAAGATGCAACACTAGTTAAATTAGCATACTCTAGAGCTCAAAAGGACAAATGGGGGTAAGAATCTGCGTTTTTGTTTAAATTGCA
Source organism: Hemiprocne comata (assembly GCA_020745705.1). Taxonomy (NCBI): domain Eukaryota; kingdom Metazoa; phylum Chordata; class Aves; order Apodiformes; family Apodidae; genus Hemiprocne; species Hemiprocne comata. The sequence continues at coordinate 11,766,777 of CM036587.1, forward strand.
TAGCATGTTAAATTCAGCTGCTTACAAGCCAAACACTGTGTGCCTCATTTGATACAAAACTGTCCCAATGAATTCAACAGAATTATTTCTGTAATAACATTTAAAAAAAATTAGCTCTATGTTAACAGATAACTTCTCTCCATCCAGGGAAAATTATCTTTTCCTTAAATACCACATCAAAATGTAAATTAAGCGGTGGGCTGGTGCCTGCCACGTAGTTTAAATTAAGAGAACCAAGGCAGATTTCATTTTGAATGCCAAGAAGCCAGGATGCCTTTGTAGATTTTAGAAAATACAGTACCAAAGTACCAGCATGACTTACCCAGTCAGTAACTGTAATTCAAGATACTGTAGGCAGTGCAGATGCTGAACAGTGTTCAGGAGCATCCTTACAAGCACCCACACAAAACAGTACCTTTTCTTTCAATAGCAGCAGCAGCATCAAGGTCTTACCTATCCTGTGGGTCTCCTCCTACCTCCCTAAGAGAGCTTGGAAGGTGAAATGCCTGTGACCCTTCCTCAGCTCCACAACACACCCTGCTGTGACAATGGGCGTTTCTGAAAAGCAGGGACAGATTCCAGCTCTCAGGATAAACTAAGAGGCTCTGTGGGAAGTACAGCTACTGTAAAGCAAGCAGCCATATTTTCCCTTCCAGTCCCACCAGCATGCATCACTCCTAACAGGCAAGCTGCACCCTTTTAAGATGATAAGGATAAAAGGTTTCTGCTGTATTTATAGAATAGTGGTTATGGGGTTGCTCTCCCAAATTAGTCAAGGAAATCAGCAGCTAAGAGCAGGGCAGCATGCTGGACAAAGGTCAGTGGGCTCTCATTATATTGCTGCTTTCCAAATTTGTGATCCAGTGACAATCCTGACACAGACAGAGAATATTGTTTGCACTGTGATGAAAACAACACTGATGTCCAGTGGGAGAGCTGTTAATTTGGTGAGTGGCACTCTGTTACTCCTTCAAGTATCTTCTGTGCTGCAATCTCTTGACCAACAGTATGCCTGACTACAGATAAAAGCAGTGATGGTACAGACAGTGTGATCTATGTGGTAAAATACAGCAAAACCTTGGGTATGTCTGGCAATTTCTTTTTTTCCAAGGGACCAGTGTGCCCTCAGAAAGTGGAGGGGCAGGCCAATTAACTTGTACACAGCAGTGAACTCCAGCCACATCTCAGACCTTGTCCTTGTATGTTTGACTTGGTGCCGAAGTTTCTTACATTTCTGGGCAACATGAGAAACAATTCCAGAGCAGGCCTTAGGAGTTTCAGGACAATTGTACCAAGGTCCAGGCAAGGATGATATCTCCAACCAGCATGTAAGTATTCAAATACCTTGCAAGAAACTTCTGATCCTACAGCAACAAACTACAAGCCCACAAGCTGAAAGGGCTGTGAAATGAACTTTAATCATGCTAAAGCCAAGACTGCCCTCTCGACATCAATAAGTGGTCAAAGACCTTTGAATGTGGGACAGGAATGGACACCAGACTGCAGCCCCAGGTACCCCAGCTGTCCCTCACTGTGGGTGAGGAGGTGGTGGCCAGCAGAGCTGTCCCTGTCCATGGCACTCACACTGCCAACCCTGCAGGCAACACCCAGCCCAGCACATCTAGTGTAGCATCCCAGATGAACGGGCCTCTCTAGCTGTATGCTGACCAAAACAGCTCCCAGCAAGTTTGGAACTGGGAATATGCTTGTTCTTTACTTTTCTGGACATGTCAGGAACCACAAACAGAAGAACATACCTGGCAATGATCCCAGACGCAGGACAGCTCGGAACAAATACTCTGTTTTTTGTTATTCTCCCTTCTAGCAAGCAAGTCTCACAAGAGGATCAGCTATGATGCATCCTTGCATCCTAACTGTGTCTGTGATACACCCACCCATGGACTATCAGTCTGAAGTTGGATAGCTGTAAAATCTTTAAAGCAGCTTTTGGAATTGAAAGGCCCCTGAAGTCTGAAGTAAAAGGACTTATTCTGACTATGACAAACAAATCTTAATCCAACTCCATTCTTTCTTGCATGAAAAGCCAATTATTTAAAAAAAAAATCCTTCTTTACTACTTTGCTGGTTATATATACAGTACTTAAAATAACTTTAACTAAAATCCACTTATCAAGTTACCTGGATATCTAGAACACACAGAAGTTCTTACCAGAATTCGTGTCCTATTTTTCCATTGTTTGACAATAGAAAGACTCACTGAATCAATCTATCTGGGGCATGATCAGAAACCTTATTAAAATCAATAGTCAGAGTCTCTAGTTAGGATGTCTGTTTTGCCAAATGAATCCATCTCATTAATCTGGTTTTCACTCCTACACAATGGATAGACACAGGCACTCCTGGGTTACAATTCACTTGATCCTCAGATGTCTAAAAAAGGGATCAGATTAATTGTGTCCAAGTAAAAAATACACTTCTCCTGTGATTACATATGGATCATAATATGATACGAACAGAGGTAGACATCTAAACTGCTAATGTTATACAAGATGATTCACACAGACTCTATCCCAAGACCTCTAAGCAGGCATTAGCCAAAATAAACCAATATTCTCCATTCGATTGCCAGGACAATCATGGCTGACCATTCAGCTGCCTGGCAGAATATTAACTGAATACACTCTTTCAGCTCTACTGCTACACCAAGGCTGAGCTATCACAACCAGCTAGGAGCCACGGCCCTTTGTCCTATGGGAAGTGTCTTTTGTGTTCTATATTAAAATATCATTTCAAAATGTTATACAGAAGAGAAATGTCAACACAGAAACACTTTGTTTCAAATATCATCTTTTAATATTAAACTCTACATGGAATCCAAGCTCTTACACCTTGGAATGAAAAGTTCTGGCTGAGCAGCAGGAATGCATGAAAATTCCAGCTCATGATAAACCACACCCTGGTCCCTTCATTCGTGTGATCTGGGTGATCCTACAGCATAGCAGCATACTGGGAGGTTGCCTTCAACAAGACAGGCAAGCAGGTTACCTCCAAAGTTAAAGCAGTCTGTCTACATATTGCTCAGACCCACCAGAACCTATGCAATGAGGTCTCCTGGTTAGATTTGGGTTTCTTCTACATTTCCTAAAAAGTTGCCCTTTTTCTGTCTGGTTGGTAAGAATCCTACAGCTAAGTATTCTCATCTCATTCCTAAATAAAGGTGCACCACTGGCCCTCAGCAAAACCATGCAGGATTAAACCTGGCACACAGGTCAGTACAGCAGGGAGGAACACACATGAGGAGCAGCTGAAGGAACTGGGGTTGTTTAGCCTGGAGAAAAGGAGGCTGAGAGGAGACCTTATCACTGAAAGGACGTTGTAACGAGGTGGGGGTCAGCCTCTTCTCCCAGGTAGGTAGTAAGTGACAGGACAAGAGGAAATGGCTTAAGTTGTGCCAGGGTAGGTTTAGATCGGATATTAGGAAAAATGTCTTCACCCAAAGGGTTGTCAACCATTGGAACAGGTTTCCCAGGGAAGTGGTTGAGTCACTATCCCTGGAGGTATTTCACAGTTGTGTACCTGTGGCACTTAGGGACATGGTTTAGTGGTGGACTTGGCAGTGCTGGGTTAACAGTTGGACTCGGTGATCTTAAAGGTCTTTTCCAACCTAAACAATTCTAAGAGACATGAGACACAGAGCTAGTGAAATAAATACAGGATACAGGAATAAACTCGGATCAAGTTCAGCATGATACTGATTAATGGGACCAACCTGGGGACAACAAAACACTAAACACTGGGTTCATTTGATCAGCAGTATTAATACACGTATTTCACTTTTCTTATCAATTCTTTATACACTTGTTACCATGAGCTTTTACTGACTTTCAAATCTAAATGCTAAATGATTACATAATTGATGCAGTGTGCATTCACACAGATAGCCTAGTATAGAAGCACTAGCTGTTCTTATCAGGCAGTGCTTCTGGGCATGTCTATATGGAAAATATTCCCTGCAGAAGCTTATACAATTATGCTTCTGTAATGTCACAACAGTCAACAAGGTATTTACACATACTTTTAAAGAGACAGGTGAAAGGATGCATACAGGTTAGAAAAACTAAACAGTTCAACAAAACCACAGGCATAGATCTCCATTTCATTATTTCCAAATTAATACTTAGAAAATTATGAGTATCTGCATTTCTTATCAACAGCAACGGAGCTAGAGTGCACTCAAAAGACATTTATCACCTGGTGGAATAAGGAGTGTATTCTTTGTGTGGTGAACTGAAGAGGTCTTATCCTGCAAGACACCAAGTGCTTCCTCTGGTTTGAAAGTGACTCTTGTGTAGCCATAAGATCTGTCAACACAGTGACACAGACACCCTTCTTTCTCTGCCTCCCCTTCTTGCAATGTCTGCTCACCACGACTTTGTCTGAAGCTGAAATGGTAAAAAAACCTTTGGGGTAGAAATTTTCTTTTATACATTTGTACAATAAACTGGAATAACTGGACCTGATATTAATTGTATTCAACATAAATAAATATCAGCAGTGCACTGGCTCCTTCAGGAGAGATTAATTAGAACAACTCATACATGACAGGGCTCTAAATGTATCCTTCTGTCTCACCTCAAATGTCACCAAGGTGCCACAAACTAGATATATCATTTTAATTTTTACCCTACCTGAATGCATCTCAGGTACCAGCTTTCATTTCTCTTGTCTATTTATATTGTAAAATCCTATGACATCTATTGTCTTTTACCTTCCACAACACACAAAAGCAGCGGTTTGAACTACACGCTACTGTAATTAATTAAGAATCTACACCATTTATTATCTTCAGACCAGAAAAATTCCCAAGATGGCTTGGAAGACTAGATGTCTTACGTATCTATGGCAGTGTACTCCCAATACAGTAAGCAGCCTGGATAAAACCATAAAAGATGTACCAAACAGACTGGGGGGAAGGAAAGAGGATGCCAATGCCAGCCAGCCTGAAAGTCCTCTGAAAAAAATTATTGGCACTGGTGATGACAAATGCCACACTGCTCCGAAAGTCCTGACAGATTAATGGAAACCAACACTTTATTTTAATTTTATTTCAATTCTCAGATTGCATGTAAAACTTCAGGAAATTGGAAGATTTCTTCTTTTGGCTAGGGACACATCTACCACCATGCACCAGGATTTTATAGCATTAAAACAATGGGTCTTGCACTGGCTTGAATACATTACAAAAGTAACAGCTCCACTTAAATAACGAAGTGTTGTAATACCCCCAGCAAAACACTAATCTATGCAGTGACAGCCAGGCAAAAAGAAAAAAGTGTCTTACCACATAGTAAACAAATTTCAAGTGTTTAGTAAACCTTTATAAACAACAGGATTCAAATGCCAGGAAAACCCATAATAATGAAAAAGCACTGAGGAATGGCAGGTTAAGGAAGCACATCTCACCTTGGAGCCCAAGGGCTCACCTGTGCAAGGACACCAGCTGCATGATGGTCCTCTCCTCAGGAGAGCCAGGACTGATGATTGGGATACAACAACACACAAGGAACTGAACATCCTCTGCTCTTGCAGGCCCTTGGCCTGACATAAAGAGGAGCAGATGAAGCTGAAGCCACCTTCTCCAGTGTGGGTATAACGTCCTGAAACCACCTGCCATGGGTAGGGCAGGGTAGGGCAAGCTTGTTAGTTGGTCCAATAGAAGGGAGAAGAGGTTGAGTCACTTGCATCAAGGCCTACTGCTCAGCCATCTTTAAATTTAAAGACACCATATTTCATGACAAGGAGACAGTCAAACAAGCTAGCTAAAACATACCGGCCCCTTGCAACTATGGATTTAATACAGATGGTAAAAATGGCACAGTCAACTATACATAACTGTAAATCAGGGATTTAATTGCCCCAGTGATCAAAGAGGTAAAAATTACTCTTTACAAAACATGCTTCAGGTTCCATTATGTGGTTCCAGACAGCTCACATCTTTGAAAATCTGCAACATCTCAATTACTAATGCCACTGAGACCAGACCACCTTCTCAGCTGTGAAGTCTGGCCAGAGACTGTACCCTTGGTGCCAATATGCAAATTGACTGTCCCAATGCTAATGTTACATAAATGCTGATTGGTGAGTTAACAATAAAGGGAATTTGAACTATATGTATGTTAATACACTGGTGCAGTATGCATTGTAATGCCCACAGGCACACCGGCAACTGTATATTAGGTTTTTGAGATACTTCTTTCTGCATAGTTGGAAGGTCTGAAAAAATACATTAGGACATAATCTATCATCTGTCTTACATGAAAAAGAGATTATTTGGACTCCTCAAATAAATTTCTTTTTTCATAGAAACATACATAATGACAATTCCTGAGTGTATTTAACTAAAATACAACTACAAGCAAACTATCTTGGAGATTATGTGACGAGTTTTTACCACCATTTTTGGTATTAAGTGTTTCTCCACCTCACAACTGCAACATCTATGAGAAAAGAGAAAGACGTAACTAGGTCCTACTACTAAAATTATCTATCAGGATAAAGCAGCTCTGATCTCAGGGTGTATTTTCTGACTTGTTCTTCATTTGAATGCTTTCTGACTTGCCTTTAGCTAAAACACTGTTCCCAAGCTATGGAAACTTGACCTAAAACTGCATGTGCAGTTGCCTCACCTGCTTCCTTCAAACATTAATCAGGAAAAGGAGCAGCACCCCTAGCCACGATTCCATTTGTTTCGACTCGACGCAATACAAATTTTCATGCCTCTCCTTGAGAAGCTCTGACTATTTTGGCCTTCTTAATAACCACGTATTTTCTAGGTCACTAATTACCACCTATTTTCAAGGTTTTGCAACACTCAGTTCCCAGCAAAGGCATTGCCAAGATCAATCACTTTCCAGATCTCCTACTTCTTTCATATTTGAGATTTACTCAGTAGAGGTTTTCCCAGCTTTCTTTTGAAACAGTTTCCCTGAGAATGCATCCAAAATGTTATTATCAAGTTTTGAATTCTTCCTGGCGTTTAACAAAATCCAATAAGCCATTTACCTTTAAGCAGTGTGAAAACAAACGAGGGCAAACATACCTCCTGATGCACAGAGTCCAAAACATTTAATTTAGGCCTAGCAGAAAGTAAAAGACAGGAGATTAAAGTATACACACTTCTAAATTAAATATATATATACATATAACCAGAACCTTCATTAATATTTACAACAAAGGACTCAAAATAATTATCAAATACCCTGTTCTAAAAATGCAGCATTTAATCTGATATGGGCAATGGTTATAGCTCGTGTCATAAATTGTTGCAATCAACTTAATTAAATATACAGTATTACTTGACTGAGATGGTTTATTTTCATTCTAAGATTAAATATATTTGAGTTGTAAGTGCACTAGTTACGTTTTTGAGAGAACATATTCCCCTTTTAAGCATAAAATAGTAAATGCAGGAGGGCATTTTCCATTGTCCTCCAGCCCTGCAAACTCCAATGCCTGCATCTCACTTAAGCATGGGCAGTGTCATTTCAGTCAGTAGGAATATTCACATCTTTAAATCTAAGCAGGTTCACGGCTTAGGTGTTCAAATGTAATAGGCAGAACATAAATCAGATCACACTGAAAAACTCCTGCTAAATTTTTTGTTTCTGCCAAAATTGGCTATCATTGCAGCCTGCTGGCCACAGCCTTAAATATGACCCACACCTTATACCATTGCTTCTGGGCCCAAGACTTGTTTCAGACACACAAAATTATTCCAATATGTTGCATGTAAAAAAGGCAAATGTTGTTATTTCAACCCTATAGTGAACATATTCTTAACACTGATTACACAGACTCTCTCTGTTAACAAAGGTCATTAGAGAAAGAAAATGAAAGTCAGGAGCGACAAGCCAAGGGATTTAAGAAGTGTTTAAAAACTGGCACAGAAAAGATGGCGTGTAACAAAGCACCCCCTTGGTAACCCATTGGCACTTGTGTCTGAAGAGACACCTCAGTCTCCAGCACAAGCATTTATTAACAGCAGATACATAACGTATGTAAGGAAAGATGTGCTCAAACCCTGATCCGCTGCCATGCAATGTGATAGATAAATAAATCAATAAACAAACAAATGGACCCTTTAAGGAGCACCTAAAACCCCCATATTCTGCAGAAACTCCTGTCCTGAGGAAAGCAGATCCGTAACACTCCCCAGAATACACTGACTGAACAGGAGTTATAAACTGAAATAAAGGGAAATACATTTTTCCTCTAATTCTGGACCGCCGGGGAAGTGCTCTTGTAACACACCTGGGTATCCCATTCTCAGCAGAACTTGCATGAAACAAAAATACTAGACACATTTGAATCAGAATTGGTCTTTACCTTCTTACCACAAACTGTCCTTGTTTTCTTTTTAAATAAAATAACTCTTCAGTGCACTGTTACACAGTAATACTTAAAACCCAGATAAGATTTTGAGTTGGAATATCTTATCACTCAATGAGAACTACACTAATCACTGTAATTAAGACTCTATTTAAATAACTATTTTGGTGTTAAAACTATTTTCCGCAGCCTTAGTTTCAATGCTGTTAATCCACTGCAAAGTTCTTTTTAGTGAGCAAGAACAAAAATCTTGTTGAAAAACTTCTTAATCGCACAGCAAATATTTTAGTTCTAATGCTGACATTTAAGTTCTTAACAAGAAAATCCATTTCACTTACTTTGGATAACAAGGAGACTTTTGACACCATTACATTGCACCATACCAATTATTCTGCTCTGCAAAACCCATAGAATTCACTTCTCACTGCAGCCAGCTACACTTGAATACTCCCAAGAAAACATGTGGTCTTGTACAAACATAAACAAGGAAATAATCGCCACAATTTTGCATTTTTTCGTAGAAAAGACTTCATGGTTCTGTTTTGGCCACAGAGATGCATCATACACAGGGCAGTGCTGAAAACACAAGGCCAAGTTTGCCCTTCAGTCTGTCGCAGCAGTACCATGCCCAAGGAGCAACACACGAGGTCTATTTAAAATCACCATGTATCTTTCCTTGTATTCCTGTCATTAATCTAAATTAAAGTACACAATATAAGGGTACATAATACCAAAAATGAGGCAACAATCAGAAAGCATTTAGATGACTTATTGACTCACGCTTTCCAACCCAGTCTCATTCTTTCACCTACACAGTGCATTAAAAGACTTTATTCCTTAGATACTGATGGCTTCTGTCTGTAGTTATGTTCTTATTAAAAGATTACTGCAATAAGCTTTGAATTTTACCTTCACTGGATGAAAATTAATTAGTCACACACTAAACAGCACCAACAACTCAGAGGTTATGAAGATTTAAATCCTGTATAAATGCCTCTACTGTTTTCAGACCCTGTGGAAGTCTTCTGGTTAACTTTAATTGCCTTTCTTTTGTGCAAAGCGTGTGGCATGCACTGTAATTGTAGCCACATTATCTTCAGTAAATTTTTCCATTTTCAGTGAGCAGTAAAAACTAACATTCAAAAGACTAAAATGATTATGCCTTTATAAATTTTAACCTTAAAATGCAAGAACTACTTAGTTATAGTACCTTTGGTTGCAGCTTTTGAATTCTATTCTCGTGACTTCTATTACATGATCAAAAAGTAAGAGGGGAGCAATACTTTTAATATAGCATACATACACAATTATGCACATCCTCCACCTATTGAAAAAGCCTTTATTAAGTGTGAAATGCCCTTCAGAAAGAATTACAACATACTTTTAGAGTGGAAGCACAGTAGGTACAAAGGTAATGAAAAGCTGAACAGGCATTTGTTTTATTACAGCTGCCATTAACATTCAGGTGTAGTTGCAAACTACTTCATTGTGTGTTGTGAGTAAACTAACCCCTGAGGGGTCCTGTAACAATCAGGCTTACACACAGCAAAGCAGGAGGCTCAAAGAATTTTAGACATTAAGGAAAAGTGAGCTTGACAGACACCCAGCACTTCAAAATCCAAGACGGAAAAAGAAGAGACATTCCTCCATTGGGAATGCTACACAGGATTTGCTTGCATGTACTGACTTCATTCTCAACACGGGAGAAAAAATAAGTAACTAAACTATGGCAACCCAGGGCTAGTTTAAAATGAGACACTAGTTCAATGTGAAAACTAGTTAGCAATATCTTCGATTGTGGGAGAGGGAGAGGCGGGCAGGGAGAGGGGCGGGAGCGGAGAGGAGAGCAGAGGGGCGGGAGGGGAGAGGGAGAGGGAGAGGGAGAGGGAGAGGGAGAGGGAGAGGGAGAGGGAGAGGGAGAGGGAGAGGGAGAGGGAGAGGGAGAGGGAGAGGGAGAGGAGAGGAGAGGAGAGGAGAGGAGAGGAGAGGAGAGGAGAGGAGAGGAGAGGAGAGGAGAGGAGAGGAGAGGAGAGGAGAGGAGAGGAGAGGAGAGGAGAGGAGAGGAGAGGAGAGGAGAGGAGAGAGGAGAGGAGAGGAGAGGAGAGGAGAGGAGAGGAGAGGAGAGGAGAGGAGAGGAGGATATGATAAACGTCCACAGAAAAGTAATTTAAAACAGAAATCTTCATTTGCATTAGGACCATCACCACTTCAATATAGGAATGGTCCTTGCAGAGAGAACCACAGCGAGACTTGGTGTTCTTACACTGCACAGGAGCCTAGAACAGCAACCCCCAGGCTTCAGATTGCTCTGTTGTTATTGACAGTATTGAATTGATAAAGTTTTAACACCTCTAATGGAAAGTGTTAATAAGGGATAGGAAGGGAAAGAGAGAAAATTTTGAGAATATTGTATAGTTCAGGTGTTAATGAGTGGGAAAGCAATTGCATAGATGAGGTATGAAGTTATGGGGGGCGGGGGGGTGTGACAACTGTAAAACTGTTACTCCTATATTTGGATGTTTACAATGCTACCAAACCCCAAATCTCTAAAGCCCAAAATAGAAAGAGTCACGGATCTGCTGAGTTTTGCTTTGCCAACGTGGGGAATGACATCAGCATGACTCACAGCACTCAAGCTGAAGAGGCAGCAAGACAGCTCAGAAAGGGAGAGAGCAGCCATTCAGTAATCCTCCTGCTCCACAGAAATCATTTACACATTTCTGTTCCTGTTCCTTCACTTTAAAATGAAGATGACTTGCTATATTTAGTTCAAATCTTCCTTGTGACACGTTTTAAAGCCTTGGTGGCAAGCTGTACGGAAAAGCAGTGCAATTAGAAGTTAAAACTCTAAATGTAAGGGTCTGCGAAAATACAAGCTTGAAATTCCATGTTATAGTTAAACAAATCTGACTTAGAAAATCCAGTTGGCTCATGTTAACCTTGTGAACTGATCCTATACCAAATCAATCTCGCTGCTTAATCCAATGCTTCAAAGCAATCTTGAAAACGTAACAGTTCATTTTCTAGATACAGTATTTCCATACTATATGGAAGCAGTAACTAAAGCTATCTCACAATAAAAGTTCTCCTGCTTGCTCATATATTGACATGCTCAAACTTTTCTTACACTATTTCTACCCTACTAATAATAGTGTACGTTCACCTCTGGCCACCACCTCACAAAGCATGCTTTTCCTTTTAGTCTTCTGTTGTGTCATTTAGACTCTCTGGAGTCAATACAAAAACCCTACCATTAATTATACAGGGAAAAGTTTCAACATAAACATTGGTGACTTTTCAGGAGAAAGCAGCAGCAATGTTAAATAAAAAGATCCAGTGGCCACAGGGATAATGTACCTATTTACTATGTACATACCCCTAAAAATGGGTACATTGCAACAGCTGAGCCATACGAAGTCCAACCAGCACCAACTCCAATCTTTTAACACAGGAGAATGCTATTTTAAACATCTGTCTGTATCACAGCTTTAAATAGCTCCACATGAAGTCTTCATTAAAAAATGGGCTAGTATAATCTAAATTGAAAAGACAGTAGATACAGTTCAAATACAATGTATGTATTTCTCCTACCACTCTACAGTAAGGTAAATGCCAAGTAGAACACAAACCAATGGACTCAGCTATACCCTGACAAAATGATACTTGGGGGCTGTGGGTGGGAGGATGATGAAAGGCAGGAAAAGGACAGTTCAGGTTCCTCAACCAGACTTTCATCAGTTTTTCCATCCCCAAGTCAAAACAAAAAAACTAGGACAGTTATATTTGTTTATGATTAGCTAACAATAAACTAAGACTCTTTTGGTAGAACAGAGATATTCCATCAAATGTGAAGTTTCTTTGTTTTGTCAATATTGTGAATAGATTTTCAACTTTCTCAAACCCTTACCATGTAAATATCCTTCTCCAATTAAGCCTGGGTATTTTTTAGTAACAAACAAAATAATCTGCTTTAAAACAGGTTGCAGTAGAACCCAGGTTAATTCCCTTCCTGCTATCACTGCTGCTTAACTCCACCTGCTATCTGTTTATTAAAGCATGTTCAGAGTGTGACCCTCTAAAAGATCTCACCAGTTTTCATACAGCCATTTTCTTAAATCTGTCAGATCACTGTAGAAAGTACAGTACTAAAATAACTGCCTAAAGATTGGGAAGGGGAATGCATGTTCTCTGCTAAAACACATCCCAGAGAAGAGAAAGCAAACTGCAAAATTTTCAAGTTCCCTTTTCAGATTAATCTGCTCTTAAATGCAGTCTCCTAACCTCCTGTTCTCATTTTATTCAGTAATTCTGGAGTCAGAACAGAAATAGCTGAGTACAATAGCTGATTTTTTAACCTTTGAGATATTTTGTAACTGCATTAATTTCTCACTCCACCTCTTTACATCTCAAAGTCACTGTAGAAAGCTAAAGAGAGAAAAAATATACAGAAAAAAATGGGAACATTTTAATTCTCTATTGTTCAAATGAATTCTGAGTACTTCTGGTACATGTACTGAGTTCTCAAAACGTACAGCTCTCCTGGCTATGCGCTGATTTTTCCACATTCCTAGTTACTGTTGCCTACTGAGATATGTAATTTGCACGCTGAAAAGTAGCTAAAGGCAAAAACCCAATTAATATGAACATACTCTCAGAAGGATAGGAAGTCAATGCAAAGGCTGGAGCTACCCAGCTGTATGGAGTAGCACTTTCCTTAAGAAAAGACATTACAGGAATTTCTCCTAATCATTTACAGGAATGAACCATCTATCATACTGGATGAAGCCAAAGGTCTGTCTGATTGGGAAGAATTTTTTCTAGCAGGTTCATATTTTATCTAAGTTTGACAATTATCCCCTCTCTTGTAAACACAGAAGACTCCTGGGGACTCACAGAAATTCTCATCCAGCAGGTTTAAAAAAAATAAAAAAAATCAAAGTAAACCAAAAGGAAAGACCTTTCCACACAAACAAAATCATTAAATTGTGAAATTCTATGCTGCAGAAGCCAAAAGTATAAATGGTTTTACGGAAAAATTTCAGGGGCAATCAGTTCACCACTGACTATTGAACAAGATGACCAAGCTAACGGCGCAGCTCGGAAAGTCTCCAGCTGGCCAACTGTGCAAGGTTCAGGGGATTCACCAGGGAAAGAGCTGCCCTGTGCTTACCCCTTCCCAATACGATCTGTTACTAGCCAGGAACATGCTGGGTTTGTCTGATTTAATATAGCTGTTCCTATGACTGAAAACAGCAGCAAGGAGTCTGTATCACAAAGGACAGAAAACTGGCTTCATTTTGTACAGTCCTGATCCACAATCTTTTTCCCTCCATGTTCTTAATAGATAGAATTAGCCCCTTTGGTAACCTGTGGGCAACCAAGGGGGTTAGAAGGGTCTATTTGGTCTTTCACAAGGCTCCTCATATAACTCCTTTGTTTAAGTACAAAACCACCTAATGGATAAATATTAAAAAATATTTCTATGGGTGGAGTGTCTTCCTAACTTCGGGCAATGAAAGACAATTCACATCCTGAAATACAGGAAGGATTTTTCCCTTCACCTACTTAAGCTGACTTTACCAAACTTGTATGGACACCTCTCAAAATAATGGAGGGTAAGTAGAATATTTTAGGGGTGTCCATACAAACAGGCTGCAACAACCTAAGTTGCCAACCAACTTACTAATACCTTTGCAACCGTTTATCTCAGACAAGATCTAGGTGAATGTTGCATTCACATGTACCAGTGTCTAGTACCCTCCACACCTGCTCTTACCAATTCCCAGAATCACAAAGTGGATGGGGTCGGCAGGGACCCCATCGGACCATCTAGTCCAAACCTGTGCCCAAAGCAGAGTCACCTAGAGCAGACTGCTCAGAGCCATGACTGGTTGGATTCTGAATAGCCCTAAGGATGGAGACTTCTCTTGTTTATTGCCTTGTTTATTGTTTTTTAGCAGAATTTCCTGTTTTTCAGTTTGTGCCCATTGCCTCTTGATCTGTCACTGGGCACGCCAAGAACAGCCTGGCTCCAGCTTCTTTACTCTCTCCATCAGGCATTTACACATACTGATAATATAACCCTGAGCCCCAGCTCTCTCAGCCCCTCCTTACATGACAGATGCTCCAAATTACTTAACCACCATCATGGTCCTTCATGCATGCCCATGTCCTTTTTTGCACTGGGAAGCCCGTACTCCCCACCACCTTGACCTGCTTGTGAAGCTCTTCCTAACACAACTCAGGATGCTGTGGGAATGCTTTTCCTGGGAATGCTTTTCCTAATTCAGTCCCAACTTACTCATTTCACAGACAGAAGCCAAAAATTCAGAAAACCTAAAATAATGTAAAAATACAGCTGACCATGGGCCAAAAAGACAATGGTCTTAGGTGCCTGGCTCAGACATCTCACTACTTCAGTTTGTATGGCCACCTCATTCACCAGCAAGTACTACTGAAGCTGACCAGCTGCAAAGCAGTGTAAGATGTAAAGGAGGGAGGGAGCAGGAAACTCCTTCTCAGGCAGAAAGCATACAGCAGATCTCATAAGATATTTAAAACTCCAGGCGATCTATTAAGGTAAAAAACCAAACATCAGCAACAACTTTTAACATCCCCAGAAGACAAACTATTCAACACAGAAAGATGAAATTACTACTATATGATATTTTACTCCTCCCATTAACTATTCATAATATAGTCCTACAATACCACACAATATAAAAACACACCAGCTCTTTCAGAAAAGCAATTAAATAAATAAAATATAAACCAACTCAGTACCCTCCAAGCACTCACAACAGAAGACTCAGATTCTCCATCATGTTTCTTTGTCAAAGCACACTCACACAATAACAAGCACATCACCCTTTCTTCCTTTCAGAGACCTTCTCTCAGAGCACCTGTCTGTCTCTTGCACAGACACTTAACCAAGTCCTGTTCGTGCCCCGGTGCTTCCCTGCACCTATTTCTGCTTTAATTCTCATGATGAAATGGCACTTGGTAGTGAAATGCCAATGTTGTCAAACAGATCTATTACTGTCTCCTGAAGTCAGACTGGGAAAGAAGTTTTCCAGCTGTTTCAGTGCAGATAGTTTTTTAAAACCAAGTTCCCTTAACCAGCCAGTTCAGCAGTCAAAAGACACCTAGTTCTTTACCAAAGAGCAGCCCTGAATCTCAAAGGTACAAAAGGTGGCTGCAGGAAAGCAGGTGGCAAAAAAAGCTATTCCAAACCCTGAATTCCAACCAGAATTTCCAGAAGCATAAGACTATTTGAAAAATCAAAAGCAGGATCTTCCTAAGACTACTTAATGATAATTTTAATTGTGGGCAGAAATACTTTAGCAATAGTAGGAATTAACAAAACAAGGAAGTTGAAAGAAAAAAAGAAAAAAGCAAAACTGGGCACTGAGATACAAAATGCCCTGACAAAAAGAGGAATATTCCAGAAATAACAGAAGTTTGATAACATTATTGTTTTTAAAATGTCATTTACCTCCAGAAAGACAATAAAACAATGACCCTCATGAGAGCAGCAAGTTCACTATTCAGGATTAAAACACAAGGAACTAAGAAGTTGGCCTAGAAACACAGGGCATAACTCAAATTGGAGGGAAAACACTAAAATGCAAAATGTTTAACTTGGGCTCCTCCTCCCAAACCGAACACCATAAAAACATGAATTTGTACTGAAAATAGAAAATTAAATACACCAAAAAAACCGGTGAAAAAATTAAAGAGGAACATATCTTTAAATTAGCACACTGTCAAACCTATGTAGCTAAGGTGCAGGAAAGTGACAATGTGGTGGAGGCTGCAGTGCACTCCCTGCACCATTAGACAGTGTCCACTCTAAACTGTCATGCAGTGACAAAACCTCTCATAACTTCTGAGCTATTAGTTAGGAAAGCATACGCTGCCTTTTTTTTTTTTCCCCAGAAATAATCTTCCACTGCGAAAATTCCAATGTATAACATTCTTTTTCTTTTTTGATCACAAGATATTGACCTATAAATTGAGCAAACTGAAGAAGAAAGTTGGTTTGTTGTTTGTTTTTTTGCCATAAACTCAAACTTCTGCATCCCATTCAAGGCACCTCTCATTCCCAGTTCTCCATCCACTCTGGCAAGCAGGATGAGTTTCTGCCTGTGCAGGAGGGAGTGGGTGCTTGGCTTTGCTGCTTCACTGCTATCAGAATAGCTCTCACATGTGAAGAACCTGTCAACCAGTAATTAATTATTAAAAAAGAAGCGAAATGTCACATTCCTGCAAGGACTTGAGGACAAGAGAGCTTACCTAGAAAACTGGCATAAGCATAGCCACTGGCATGTTAAGCCAACAGGATCAGAGCAAATACAAACCCCTTTGGTTACAGCCAAAGTTACAACAGTCTCATGCTTCCCTGTGCAAAGCCTTTGACACTGCCCCGCACAACACCCTGGAATCAAAACTGGAACAGTATGGATTCAGTGGATGGAGCACTCGTTGGGTAAGGAACTGGCTGGATGGTCACACTCAAAGAGTGGTGATCAACAGCTCAATGTCCAAATTGAGACCTTTTGACGAGTGCTGTTCCCCAAGGGTCAGCACTTGGACCACTGCTATTTAACATCTTTGTCAGCGACATGGACAGTGGCATTGAGGGCAGCCTCAGCAAGTTTGTTGACGACACTGAAGTGTGTGGTGAGGTTGACATGCTGGAGGGAAGGGCTGCCATCCAGAGGGACCTTGACGGGCTTGAGAGGTGGGCTCGTGCAAACTGCATGAAGTTCAACCAGGCCAAGTGCAAGGTCCTGCACCTGGGTTGGGGCAATCCCAAGCACAAATACAGGCTGGGTGGAGAATGGATCGAAAACAGTCCAGCAGAGAAAGACTTGGGAGTGATGGTGGATGAGAAGCTCAACATGAGCCAGCAATGTATGTTGCAGCCCAAAAAGCCAACTGTGTCCTGAGCTGCATCAAAAGAAGCGTGGCCAGTAGGTCAAGGGAGGTGATTCTCCCCCTTCACTCAGCTCTCCTAAGACCCCACCTGGAGTACTGTGTCCAATTCTGGAGCCCTCAACATAAGAAGGACATGGAGGTCATGGAGAGAGTCCAGAGAAGGGCCACAAAGATGATAAAGCACCTCTCCTGTAAGGACAGGCTGAGAGAGTTCGGGCTGTGAAGCCTGGAGAGGAGAAGACTCTGGGGAGACCTTATAGCAGCCTTCCAGTGCCTGAAGGGAGCTACAGGAAAGCTGGGGAGCAGCTTTTTACAAGGGCTTGTAGTGAGAGGACAAGGGGTAAAGGATCAAAACTGGAAGAGAGATTTAGGTTAGACATTAGGAAGAAATTCTTCAGTGTGAGGATGGTGAGACACTGGAACTGGTTGCCCAGGGAGGTTGTGGATGTCTCAGCCTTGGAAGTGTTGAAGACCAGGTTGGATGGGGCTCTGGGCAACCTAATCTAGTGGGAGGTGTCCCTGCCCATGCAGGGGAGTTGGAACTAGATGATCTTTAAGGCCCCTTCCAACTCAAACCATTCTATGATTCTATGATTCCCCTTGTCATTTCGAGGCATGACCTGACAGTTAACACTTAGGTGATAACAATATAAAAGCAGGAGATTTCTTCTCAGATAACCTTGATCCTCACCTTCAGAGTAAGTTAAGACTCTGTATCATGTAATGCAGTGCTATATTTGGATGGCACACAGGAAGGACACTATTCAAATACTGACAAAGAATTCTAAGGCAGTATTTTTAATAACCACAATTTTTTCAAATAATGCTTCAGCCATCAACATCTGGAAAGTAAACGGAAGGTATGGAACCAGTTGAGGTAATATGAGTTGTTGAGTAATCTGACTTGGACAGGATTCAAGGCACCTGAAATTGGTCTCACTGATTTTACATTCTTGGCAGAAGAAACTCGATTAAGAAAACTATTCTTCACTAGCTACTGCTTTCAATAAATAGCCTACTACTCGTAGCCTGGAGAAACTGGTATAGTGACTAAGAGTGGGTGAAGCAGAAGAGAGTGGATGACTTGCTAGGAAGTTATTATTAGATATCTGATGTCAGAGCAATGACAGATACCTCTGTGCAAACACTGCTTCCAAACACTACAAGGTTCTTCAGAGAGTTCACCTCTCAGTCACTCCAAGGAGGGATGAGAGCAGATGGAGACATCAGCAGACCACCATGCTGTCCCCTGGGGAATACTAATCCACTTTTCCCATTTTAAAACAAGATACAAATAACAGATGGCATCATGCCCCTCTTGGGTACCTACAAACCATGAAGGTAGAATGGTCTGCTCACAAACGTTGTGATCATCCCCTC
Organism: Hemiprocne comata; assembly: GCA_020745705.1. Lineage (NCBI taxonomy): Eukaryota > Metazoa > Chordata > Aves > Apodiformes > Apodidae > Hemiprocne > Hemiprocne comata. The sequence continues at coordinate 11,785,446 of CM036587.1, forward strand.
CAACGTGCCCACAGATGATCCAAAACACCATTGCAGGGCAGCCTGGATAAATCCACCCATTTGCAAAAAAACTTCATCTTTGACAAGCAAGTGGATGCACCTCCTCACATTTGGCACCATCTGCTGACATTTGCCAAATTAGAAAAAACATAAAGCCTGACTAGAGAGGAAAGATAATTTCTGTTCTAAGAGAAAAAGCTTCATCTTTTTCACTTGAAAACCTTACTGAAAATCAAAGAGCAGCAGGATGGAGAGCTTGCTAGACAACCATTATGTTGATAAAGACCATTTGAATTTGAGAATAGCAGCTAAAGACTCAAACTCAGGCATTCCATTAGAAATAAGAAACCTTCTGAAAAGGGAACCCAGACAGATCACGACAAACACATTTTTCTTTTGCACAGAGCACAGATCAAGTAAATCTTGGCAATCATTGCCTCTGCAATGAATCTTGACTTTGCAAGGGGGAAAGTATGATAACTTCAGAGAATTGACAGCAATAATCCCCCAGGCTTCAGTCAGATAGATGCCTGTCTCCTGAGCACCATCCTGGTCTGTGCACCTCAGCCACCCATCACACACAGCCTGTGGTGCCCACGTCCCTTTGAGCCACTCATCTGGTGTCCGCTGACAGCTTTCTTCTTCCCATTGCTTTTCCAGCTTCCCCTCACTCCCCCCTCCCCCAGATTATCAACAGTGTTTGTCTGTCCACACACAATGAACTAAGCAGTCAGTCTGGTATCTCGTCTTCCACACACAATCACAGATTTGTCTTCAGCTGGAGACGCAGGGTGAAGTCAAAGTCAGGAGACTGATCACCACAGTCAAGTAATCAAGATAATTTTAGCTCATAAACTGTTGTTCAGCTCTGGTCCAGCCAACTTAAGAAAATTGCTAAGCTTTTGCATCAGCCGGAAGGCCAGGGCATGTCAGTGTCCTCATTTCCACATTGGACCGAGTAGCTGGGAGTGGCCGTGGCAACACAAGGATGTCAGCAGCCAGTGAGCACACCACACCACCAGCAAGCCCTCTACTTCAGGTGGACTTTTCATTGTCCCTTGACACTTTAAGCAGGGTGGGGTCCCTGACTTACTTTTATAAGTTACCCATTACTTCAATAGCTTAAATTCTACTGATCTGCTGGAGCAATTTTTGGCAAGTGGCAGAAACAGTGAATCATCCTACATTATCCCAGAAAGGCTTCATAAATAAATCCTCCTATCCAAGGAGAACTTGCTGAAGGCTTTTGATACGACGGAAACTATTTTGGTCCTGTAAATAAGTAACAATTATTCAGTCCAATAAATGAGCCATTTGCCTCTTCTTGTAGATCCTTACTAGAGAATGACGGGGCTGGCATACTGCTGTACACCTCCAGATTTCATTCATTGCTCTTCAGCAATGTACCAAAAGACAGAGAAAACTGATACAAACTCTTTTCTCCTACATGTTTGCAACCCAGTCCTGTATATTTCTCATTTTTATTTTAAAAGGCTCCCAAAGCAGAGGTGACTCAGCAGTCATTACCTCAGACTTCAACATAAAATTAGAGACGTTATAACAATTATGTCAATTAAATTAGCCAGACATTTTTAGTGATTCTGATTATAACCAGATATTAAATTTCAGGCTAATTTGAATTGCAATCATAGCACATATTTACATCTTAGATGAATACCAGATAGAAATGTCAATTAATTTGTATATATTGTTTGAAAAACGAATTATGATCATCAGGCACAGTGCTAGACAGTATCTGTACAAGAGGTAAACAATCTGATTTCTTTTCAAAGGATGAGGTTGACAATTTCCCTCTTTCTGATGCATTTTGAGATTTTTTTTTTTGCTTAGTATTTTGAAGGCAGGAAAAAGGAAAAGATACCTATTTTGATATAGCTTTCGATAAAAGGTTTTGTGAAGAATGTTAAAGAAGCTCTTAAACCAAGCAAGTCTATAATGTGCATTGCTGACAGCATATTAACTCTAATAATTAGTCTTTGTAAGCAAAGTAAGCTGTACGCATTTTGCCGAAGTATAAAAGTCATTAAACAATGAGCATCTGTCATACAACAGTGCAATACATCATGTGCAAAAATCCCCAGTCCATTCAGCCAACGGTAAGATCCTCTGTCTATGATAGGATTTCTGAATAATGAATGGGCCTTTCTCTTCAGCATAATCCTTTCCTAATTTAGTGTCAGGATTTTATTATGCAGTTCTTCTCTTCTGGAACTGAAACAATTTCAAGTCTCTCACAGCAAATACAAAACATTAATAACTCTTTCGTATTGACATGTGAGTTTTGTAAACATTGAGTTGCTTTTCTTTCCAAAAGACAATGCCAACAAACACTTTCTCTTTGCCATCTAACATCCTTATATACTTACAGCAGTAAAGAGTATCTATAGAATTGCAGCTGACAGACAAATACCACGTTGGAAGATCTCATGCTTGCTTGTAGCTCGTGGAGAACTAAACAGTCTGTCAAGCCATTTAGCAGCAAATTGGATATCTTATTGTTCTGAACAGGATTGCAACAGGACCGGTATTGTTGTACAGAATTAGGAGTGACAATGCACATTACTCAATCTGAAGAGAAAGAAATAGCTGGACTTGCAAAAAAAAAAAAAAAAAAAAAAAATTGGGAAGGTTACAGTCTCTTACCCAAAAAACTTCCATGAGCAGAAATGGGTTTTTTTGCCTTTTCATATATACAGGTAGATTTTCTTTGCACATACTCAGGTAAGGACAAAATAACGTCTGTGATATTTTTGTAAGAAATTAATTGGTAGAGAATAACTGGGTGGAAATATTCTCTCTCTGATTAGAACTCACTGGCATCAAAACCCCCTCCTGTAAAGCCACAGCATGTCACTGATCTCTCCAGTGAACACAGCATGAGGTGCTGAGGGTCCTTGGTCAGAAAAATTAAGGACTGACACACATGGTCACAGTTCTGCACCAAATGGGAGGGTGGGAGACAACCAACCTTCCATATTCACGACCCAAACCACCACCATCAGCATCACCACAGAAGTTTTCAAAGTTTCCACACATGAAGTGACTGTAACTAAACCAAAAAAAACCCACCTTAAAATATCACTAGTTCTGAATTTGCCACCTTCATTCCTATTTCTGTCCCCAGCATTACGCAGATAACCACCACTCAGAGTGCAAAGTCACCTCGCAGGGTAGAAACTCTCACTAATTGGCAAAGCAGGTGAGCAGAGCTAAGCAATGCCCTGCACACAGATTCCACTGTGCAAACCTTTTTGTCATGTTTTTTTACATAAGTTCAATTGCATAGCTTAATGTGCATAGCTACACAGGAACGTAGTTTTGGATATTGACAATATTCTTTTGTTACATGCAGTTTTAAAGGGAGAGAAATCTTATTTTGACGAGGGAACTCGAGAGTGGTATTTTTAGAATTCACGTATGCTACAGTATCTCAGCCAAAAAAGGAAAGCAGCAAAATATTTCTAAACTGAAATATCAGTCTATTTGAACTCCCTATTCCTGACTCATTAAAATCTCAAATTGCTCAACTTGAATCTTCCACACAGTTAAACAATGCTTTTTTTCTTTTTGCTTTGTGCATTTTCTTATCTGCAATAAAAATGCTTCATTTCACATTCTTTCTCTTTGAGTCCTAAATAACTTTTTTCATTAAAAGCAATTTTCTGCTATCACAATTTACACTGCAGTATCCTTCTGCTCAGCCTTTTTTTTTAACAAAAAAAAAAAGTAGATCTGGAATATCAGATCAGGCCAGGCAGCTATTTGGTTCAATATCTTATCTTTGGCAACAGGGACTCAAACACAGTAGTGAAGGTTCAGAAAACCTCTATACAATCATCTGCTCTTGTGGAAATTTCTCTGTACTGCTCATTTATTGACAACTAGTCTTAGCCACTGACCATGAGAGTTAATACTCACAATCTCCACCACTTACTTTACTTGCAGTAGCCTCTTTTTGCTGACTTCACCTGAGTGTTATTTCCACTATGTTCAGTATGTATGTTTTCATGGAACAACTTCACAGAACTCACAACGTAATTTCAGTGCAGTTTTTGTTGCTTTTTTGCTGAGGTTCTACACACCTCGGTGATCCCTGTGTGATGCACCTGCTGATCACAACTGTCACCTCTGTGAGTGTGTTCTCAGGACTTGGATGCTCAGTCAGATCTAAGGGATGCCTTTGAACGAAGGTCTGGTAGTATCCAAGATTGTATGCAAGCAGATGGTGCATTTGCCACCAGGCTTAACCAACGGCTGAACTATGTACTGCTAATGAGGCCTTGTCGCAGATGAACTGAAAAACTGCCCATCAGCGCGTGGCTGGATTAGCTGACCTACCCACATTTCTTAGATGCACAGAACACAACTGCTGCTTATAACATTTCAAACAGAATAGTAAGAAATCCAATGACTCCTAGCTCTTGGCCCTTCCCAAAATCATTTTAAATGCTCAACTGTCCAACCATGTATAAAATGGCCTTGAGGCTGCTAAACAATTGATAACATGTAAGTCATATGAGTGAACGACATCGAACGCGATCCTTTAATGGCATGGGGTTTTCTGAATAAGATAAACAACTCTTCAAATCAAGTGGAATGCATACCTCTAGTTTGCAAATGTCCAAAACACATTTTCTAACTTGTAACCAGCGTAAACAGTACAGTGAAAAAAATATTTTCCCACAAAACACTGGAGCTTCTTTGCATTAAACAAAACAAGGTAGTAACAAAAATACCTAAAGAGTGTGACTACTTTGCTTACTTGTGAATTGAACTTTTAAAAGCAAGTGAAAACAAATTAGGATCATTCCAAAAATTGTAATAATATACTTTACAAACTATTAAAAATGTGAACCCATGATCCATGCTGTGACATGAATGATTGGATATGAAAGAGAAAATGAAAGGCCTCCACATAAGGGGAGGATTCAGTGTTTAAGTAAATTTCACCTCACCACTGAAGGCATGCAAATGAAAGTAATTAACCAGATCTCATTATCAAGGTTCACTCTAATTTATAGTCTTGCTTTCAGTTTTTCTCTGAAACTGTTGAAGATAAAGACCAAAAAGGAGGTCAAACTGAAAGATTCCAGCCTTTTATCCACAATCTGTTTTTCAGTAAAATTAAAATGCGACAAAAGCGCCGTAGTTGATGGTGGCCATTCCAAGACAGCACAAGACTCCACTGACTCAGTCTAAAACCATGTTGTAAAGCAGTTCCTCCCCAAACACAGTATAATCCATCACCAGTTCCCTTTACAACAGAAAATAGAGCATGATTTCTCCTCAACAAAATGCCTGAATGTTTTCACTTCAGCTTTCACTTTTTCTATTAGAGCCAGTAACTAATGTAACGGGCAAAAAAATCTCAAGTGCTTTAAAATTTAACAGTTTTCTTAGAGCTTCAATGACAAAGCTCTTGAAGACATTATGCGTTGGGCTATTTTTTGCTTAATAAAGTTATAAATCAATGGTAAATGGATTATAAACATTTTACTGTATTTGTGAACCATTTCAACAGATCCTTTTTACAAAATTGCTTCAAACAGATACGACTTCCCCACACCATGGCCAGGACTAAGACCAACACATTGGACATTGCACAGGAAAGCAACCAACACAATGCACTAGATGTCAACTACTTCAAAACAGACCAACTGACTTCTTACTATGGCACTAATTATTCAGTACAAAGGGGCAGTATCTCTGCAGTGTCTGCATTACTGTTTATCTTTTCTCACCTCCTTACTGTTTTCCAACTAAATACACTCACAGTTTTGCAAGTCTACATGTAACTTATTTAGCTATGTCCGAAGGCAATGTCTTACTATGACAGCTGCCACACAAAGTGAGCATCCAGCTGCTGCTTGGCAAAGCCTGGGATGGACACTAGAGTACCTGCATCCACCATGCTTTCTTATTTCAGTTTTCTACCTTTCACTCTACCTTTCCTGCTAAAAAAAGGCCCAAACCAAAATCACAAGCTCAGAGGCTTTTACTCAGGGAAGAAGTAAAAGTTCATTCATTTGACTAAACTCAATATGATTCTCTCTTTACAATCTTGATGGTGACACTTGAAATCACATTTTTTCTTAATTTGGTTCAAATCCATAGAAAAACTGATGCAGATCTCTAGAAATCATCCAAGACTGGTTCTGGAAACCATTCTTTTCCATTAGAAATACATGTTGAATGGGGGCTTTTGCTGGTAAGTTCTTCCTCTTTGCGTTACTTGATTCTTGCAGCACACAAGGGAAGAAAAAATTATCGGAGAAATGTTGCAGTCCTTATAATCCAATAGTAATGTAAATGATCATCACACAAGGAGAGATTCTGCACTCAGCAATCTGTGTTTTCAGGTTCAAGTGTTCCAGTTCTTATTTGGAATTATTACAGGCTTGTTCCTTATACAATTATTTGCTCTGTTAAGCCCAAATGGCTTCTCAGCCATTGCAGTCAGCACCTCACTTGAAATAAATGGCAACGTTGCCTTGCCTAAGTAAGGAAAACAGAAATTCCATCTTAAAGCAGGTGGCACCAGCACACATTATACACTCAAAACCTGTTCAATGTTTTCAGTGATCCAGAAACAGCCAGTGTGAACCTCTGGACTCAACCTTTTCCTTTCAAGAGAGGAAGTGCTACCATGACATTTTAAATATTTCAACCTTTGCTACCGGCTTGTCATCCCTTTAACCTCTGTCCCCTCTTTTCTTACCAGTCCAATCATGCACCAGACATCTACTTCCAGTACAGTGAGCTTGGTTTATACCCTTCCTTTCTCCAAAACACAGGCATCTAATTTTCTTTCCTAGAACTGAACCTTTTCCTGCTTCCCTGATATACTCCACTATGCACTGCCTTTTTAACACTTGTTTTGCAGCTAGCGTCTTGCCGTATGACCATGAAGGTCATCCAGTGGTCCCTACCTCATGTGACCCATGCAGACAGGTGACAAAGCTCCAGGATCTCAACTTTGCTCCATCATCCAGCATGTCAGACAAAGCCAGCCAGCCTACACTGAGACAGAATAGCCATTACTCCAGAAGTGCCTCTTGCAGAAAGCATTACATGGAAAGAGACCTAGCCCTTTAGCAGTGCCACTGAGTCATGGGCTCTTTCACTGCGACCTCGCCCAGCATGAAACAGCACAGCCTCGTGACCTGGAGTCTCTCTCATCAACCTGGTGAATTCTGAGCATCCAGCTCTCGTGTTTGGAGTGACTTGAGGCAGGAAGCATCCCTCACTCCCTTCTCCTTTTTGGATCTTTGTTCAAAAATGTGAAAAGCCAGAGCCAGACATGCTCTTGAGAAGCCCTGAATTCAATCCATGGGTTGTAAAAGAAAGCCTTTATACTATTATGTAGGAAAACTAAAGAAAAAACACTTGAAAGTATTCCTTCACTTTCCTTGGAGAGAGAAAAGCAACTCACTTTGTCCTCAGGCTCCATTCAATTTTGTTAGATAGGCACTTTCTGAAAACACAGCCACCCCATACCACACATGAACTACCAACAGAATAGGCTCTATTTAAGACAGGAAAAACAAAGAAAAAACGTACTCCTGTATTTTAGTGGGGTTTGAAACCACAGACAGGCATTTTAGCTTGAAGACTCAGGTTTAAACCTGGATATCCAAACAGAAGTACAGCCCTAAAATTGGAAAGACACTTGTGCAGCTGGCTACTGGACGAATGTGAAGAAAGGAAAACATTCGAACCCAAGGTCTGCTTCTCTGAAAACAAATCCTTTATTATTTCTTTGCAAACTAACCTCCAATTGGGTTCTGGCTAGCACGTTAAGCAGCACACCCTGCATCTGCCAGCTCCAGTCCAATTAACTCAGAGCCCCATGACAGTGACTAAGAGAAAGCATGGAAACTGGCCTGAACACAGAAGTGCTCACAATTTTTAAAGAAAGGGATAATGGGTAATTTGTAGGAGTTAGCTGACAAATTATATATTTTTTTTTTTTTGTATGCAAGCTAATAATAGGCTTAAGCCTGTAACTTGCACTTGGAATAATGATTAAAGCAGCAAGCTTCAGCAGTTTTTGTCTGCAGGACTCTCTTAGCTGAACTTCTATAGTCACAGCATATCCTAAGAGATATTTTACAATTGAACTATATGAATCACCACGTTTTTAAAGCAAGAAGGATAAGGCACATTTGCAACAGTTTTGGTTTGTTTTTTTTGAAGAGCTAAAACCTATCATGATATAAAATCACTGCTGACCCACAGGAAGTCCCCAGCACAGCCATTTATTAAAAGAATCTCATAAAACACATCCAGTGAAGTTACATCCTTAACTCTGAATGATTTTTAGCCATTTTACATTATAAACTGCACTACAGTTTAAATCCCCTTAACTTGTACAAATAATTTTTGTAAGTGAGTAGAAACATTAAGATCTACGTATTTTTTTAGTGATCAATACCACTATATTATATAGAAGGCACCAGATTTATTACAGAAGTTAATACAGAGCTAGTTGCAAGTTTAAAATGGTGACTTGCCTGGAAGCATCTAAAAAGGAAATTAATATTGAGGGGTGACATGGAAAGCTGAGGACTGGTCAGGCAGTAAAATTCAACACCCTTAAAGAAAACAATGAATACATAATTTTCACTTTCATAAAAACTTGAGTGATAAAGCATAGTCTGAACATATAGACCATGCAGTGAAAGTGGCAAATTTCAATCCTGAACTTCATTTGAGCCTGGACCAGTCAACAGATTTGCATCGTGGTAATAGGATTGGTTTAGAAAGGACAACCAACACTTAACATATTTCAAGAGATCTTCATAGCGAATTACCTTACACTGAACTCTTCCAGCAATCCAGTGGCCATGCAAGACCTTTTTTGCCTGTTATAAAGATACTGGGGTTTAACATTGTTTATAAGCAAGGCTTATGTTCTGTCAGAGCTGTAAAGTGCCAGAGTGCTGCATACTGGGGCTCCTCGGTCACCTCCATCTGACCTTCACCCACTCCTCATCCAGTAGACGGTCACAGGGACTAGCTGATTTTTTTCAATGTTTTTTCCATAAACACGGTATTCAAAGCACAGGAGAAAAGGAAACTTAAGAGAAACAACCACAGTGGATAACAAATGTTTTATCTAAAAAGAATCTTCTTGCCAAGGCAACAACCAGGCTTTGGACAAATGTTATCATCAGATTCAGTTTTGGTTACTTTGCAGAAACAAACCTATTCATCACAAAAAATCAAAACCGTAAGACTTAGCATTAGAAACAAAGTGTGAATCTTACTGTGGAACTAAGTCATGAACTCTTTCAAAACACACTTCTATTCAGTAAAATACCTGCTGCCACTATAAACTGAAGTGGAAAAAAGAGTCAGAAACAAAGGCACACCATTTTTACAGTTTTTTGTTTTGTTACTGTTAAGGACAAACATTTCAGCCTGCAACCAAAAGAATCGTTTGTGTCAGAAGAAAATAAAATAGTAAGAAAAAAAATCAGGCATCTAACCTTTAAAGGCATTTCATAAATTTGATATTTAATTCTTACATATAATAAACACATTTTAGATCATTGTAAAAGTAATTTATTTTAACTGAATCAAAGGTCAATTATAAGGTTTGGATAATTGTGGAAAGTGAAATATTTACAAAATCCCATCATGAATCTTTAAGATGATGTCTTTATTGTGGACTAAGAAATCACAGAATCACAGAATGGTTTGGGTTGGAAGGGATCTTAAAGATCACCTAGTTGCAAGCCCCTTGCATGGGCAGGGACACCTCCCACTAGCCCAGGTTGCTCAAGGCCCCATCCAACCTGCCCTTGAACACTGTCAGGGATGGGGTCTCCACAACTTCCCTGGGCAACCTGTTCCAGTGTCTTACCACTGTCACAGTGAAGGATTTCCTCCTAATATCTGATCTAAAACTATTCTCTTCCAGTTTTAAGCCATTACCCCTTGTCCTCTCCCCCCATGCCCTTGTAAAAAGTCCCTCCCCAGCTTTCTTGTAGCCCCTTCAGGTACTAGAAGGCCACTACAAGGTCTCCCTGGAGCCCTCTCTTCTCCAGGCTGAACCCCAACTCTCCCAGCCTGTCTTCATAGAAGAGGTGCTCCAGCCCTCTGAGCATCTTCGTGGCCCTCCTCTGGACTCGGTCCAGCAGCTCCATATCCTTCTTATGTTGGGGGCTCCAGAACTGGACACAGTATTAGAGGTGGAGGAGTCTCACGAGAGCAGAGTAGAGGGGGAGAATCACCTCCCTTAACCTGCTGGCCACACTGCTTTTGATGCAGCCCAGGACAGGGAGGTTTTACACCTTACAAACAGGTACGTGTTTATTTTATGAGACTGTGCCAAAAAAAAGTTAATGATTGTAGCAGTGAGGAACCACAAGCCTTAGTCAGATTCTATTTTATTCACATCAGAAACAAAAAATGAGTATAAAGTACCTTCATCCTTCAAGCATGGAGGTTATTTCAAGGACATTAAACACAAAAGAAGTGTACATTTTCATCAGAAACTCAGTAAAATGCATTTAGTCTATCATATGTGGAATCAAACTTATGACTGCTTGACACCATTATCAATCAAGTAGTTGGCTTATTCCCAACTGCAACATTTTTCATCTCTGTATGAAAAACAAAAGAAAACCATGTAGGTAACTCAAACCCTTGATATAAATGGGTATTTCTCTTCACTTATTCATGAGCTCACTTTGTCTACCTTGCCAAACATATCTTTTGTTCTAAATGCAGACAGTTCCAAATGTCCCAAACACAGACAGTCCAGCCACACTGATTCCAGTGGGATTCCTTCCAATTTGCTAAAGGCACAGGACTCGCATACTGTGGCGTCAAAGAAAAGCAGCTCAGGACTCAGAAAAGGGCAACCTTGCTTAAGCCTTACACTTCAGGACCATTGCCTACCCACTAGCTGCAGTGGATGCTCAGTCAAAGGACATATGTAAGAAATTCCAGTTGCCAAATCTGGAACCACAGTAAGCCAAATGGTTACAAATGGCCTATGAAGGAAGACTGGGTTATGCAGGAAATAAAGCAGGATGAGTAAGTACTGGAAGTCTCACCACCTTGTCACCCAGCTAAAAAAGCCATGGCCACATGCAGCAGTGAGCATTCAGCAAGGACCACAGCAGTTTAAAACATGCAGCCCCTGAGCTGCAGTGACTGTGTTCGTTAGGACATACCTACGGCTGTCATCATCAACACATTTTCCCACTGACTCTAATCACATTTTAATTTTAAAATAATGCAATTCCAATGGTGCATTTCTGTTCCTTCCCATTTCACATGGGATTTGCATTTCTTAGAAGCAACTGACCTCTCACGCACTTCGAGGCATACATTAAAACCTGCTCTGCTGTTAAACAGTAATTGTCTTTTAATAAGATCCAACAAGAACCAGAAATGCAAACGCAACGAAATAAAAAGGGCAGGTCTGCATCTAATTTGACATAGACATAAAATAATGAGCAAATATAAATGTGTCAAAAAGTAGCACTGAAAGCCACTGTTCTCGCAAGTCCTAGCTCTTATTTTGCTGTGCTTTGATTGCCTAGAAACTACAATAAATGAAGCTCTATGAATACAATACCTAGAAAAACGATTGCAGCACAGAACAGGCAATTTGCATTCTATATTTAGCAAGTATGCATATGTTAGTGCTGACATGAAGAGCTATTAGAAATGCCTAAAAGCATCTCAGCCTGAGCTTTTGCAAGTAAGTTTTTCATGGTAAACACAAGACAAAATAGTTCATATTTGAAGTTTCTATTTTGGAGGGGCTTACACCTCAGACTGTTCATCACAGCTTATCACAAGTGCATTACAGGTTCCGTCTTAGCCAGTGAATGGAAACATATCAAAGCTACCAGCTTTAGAGAAATGCATAAATTACTATTTGTTTGTATTTAAGGAACAAATGGAGATAAATTCCTAGACTGGTAGATCAAAGGTACAAGAGTAGAACTTGTCTCTCTTCCCTCTGGAGTGGGGTACAGATAAATCAATATCACTTTTAAGAGGAAAGCACTAAGCTTACACTGGTAAGAAAGAAGCTAAAAAATAAATGAAATTAAGTCTACAGAGTGTCTCTGTCTCCCAGCATGCACCTAAGATTGAAAGGTACTGAATTTCCACACACTTAGGAAGATGCTTACTCTGTGTGGCAGGAGGGAGGAGCCCTAACACATTTCTTCTCCTTGGCACATCTCAGACGAAGTGGGGAGGACAGCCTGCAACTCCCATCCTGTGCTGGGCTTCCCAAGAGCTTGTGCTGAAGACACAGAGGTGAGAAGGCAGTATCTTGGTGGTAGTATAATTTGTCATACCCAGAAACAAGTGGTTTTCCCTTAAGAAAGTTACATCTGGGATGAAACTGCCTCACCCCAAAATAGCATGGCCTCAACACAAGAAAAAAGCCCATATTATATTAATAACCACCTTAAAACTGGTTCTGAAAAGAACAGCCAATGAGCATTCTCAGCTGAGAGAAATACCAAGATGTGAGCCTACATAATTATCACTGTATGTATTCCTCCAATTGTGTTTTGAGCATTTCAGGAAAAAGCAGAGAAGCAGCACAGCACCATTTGGAGGACAGAATCCAGCAGAGCAAGCTGCCAACGCTGTAGCCAGGTCCCCTGACATGCCTCGGAGGGCATGAATCAAAGCAGCATCTCAGCAGCAGAAGGAAAGGGAGCCCCCAGCTGCAGCCAGCCTCCCCACGGAGGCAGAGCACCAACTAACTCTGCTGGGGAAGTGCTACGGACACTCCACCAACAGTGAAGATTTTCAGAAGAGCATCATGTTTCACGAGCTCTATCACCACAGCAGATCAATGAGGCCTGCCTTTCCAAGCCATTTGCAAAGTTAAAACTAATGTGGTGTCAAGTCCATAAAGAAAGCAAACAGGAGAGGAAAAACAGAAACTCAAGCATTTTCTCCCAATCTTTTGAGCTAAAAAATCCAAGATACTGCAGAGAACAGACATGCTGTAAGCTGAATTTAGGCAGATATTGCTGAGATTTAGGACGATGCCATTCTTCCAGTAGACCCTTCAACAAAAATATTCTGATGCCTTTTTCGCATTAGGTAACCAATTTGCATTGCTATAAGCTAGCAACACAGTTCAGAAAACTTCACATTTCAGATTCATACATCCTGCCAAAATGTATCTGAAGTGTAGGTGTAAGGAGACAAAAATACAGCCTTTTTATTTTTGAAGAGAAAGAAAATATGAAACAGGTAAAATATGACTTGAACTGTGGAACATAATTAATGAGGTTCATAAAAAAGGTGAAAAAATACAAGATAACACCAGTTCTCCACAGAAATCAACTTTATTTTATAAAATAATCAGTGTCAAATTTGTTCTTCCCGTTTGCCTTCAGATTTCCTACCAGCTATTAATGAGATGAGGAAGAGAAGGAAATATTGTCTCCTTACTACTTTTTACAGACAGCATCAATGTCCTCTCAGCGAAGTTCCAAGGAGCTTCCAATCCTTAATCAGACTGGTCTGAGTGTTCTGTTGACTGCAAGAAGCATCTCTTCCAAGCACACACGGGTATGTACTTGAACCTCAACAATCCTTTCAACAGTTGAGATGAGCACCACGCTTCTGTCAGGGTGTTTTTGCTACAAAGTGGTGATCTGGGATTCCTCTTGTACAATCAAGCAGACAGCACAGCTGCTGTCAATTTCAAGACTTTTTCTGGACTAGTAAGACAACTTTCTATGGCAAGTAAAAATATTGAAATGTTTGTGAAGGATGTCTGATTTAGAGTAGTTAAAACTATCTTGCTGCATCCAGAAGAGGAAAAGCAACAACTGCATCACCTTGGTCCCACCCAGCTCAACCACCTGCATTATATGATTCAGAAACCGCTTTTTCAGGCTTTTGATTTCTGCTAACTGGGAAGGTTTAGAACAGAAAGACATCATGAGACAGATCCTAACAACTTGACAAAGAAATACGCAGTTGACATTGCAGACATCTTAATTCAAGCACTTTGCCTTTGCTTGGAACATCTGGATGTGAATATATGAGCACCTACAAAGTATGGACAAGAATCTTCCCACTCTGAGAGGCAAAGTTTCAATTTAAAGTTTCTTACTGCACTGTGATCCTGAATAAACATCTCTTGGGACATTCCACTACTAACTTCAGAAAGTATCACAAATACTTTACCAATGAACTAGTTGCCGAATCTTCACCACCAGAGTATCTCAAGAGAGTAGTTATTAATGGAATTTCTACTTGCAATATTATACCAAGCTAGTGAAGGGAAAAAAATATACCACAAACAAGAGAAGCCCTGCTCCTGAAGGAAGTCTATGGCTCAGGCAAGAATTGAGAACATCTTTATGAAGACTCTCTATCCACATACCTTTCCTTTTTTGATATATGTGATTCCTGTTTATGCTCTACATTCAACGAGCATGCCATTGTCAGAAAGAAATGGTAGCTTTGGTAAGGGACACCCAGAGAAATCCAAGAGCTCCTCTGCTTACCTGTTTTGATCTGCTTAAGAGCTCCTGAGACAGAGGACATTTTGTCATTCCGAAGTTATATTTGAGTAGAAGCCATGTGCATTTTTATAGGGGGAAAAAAAAAAAAGAAAAAAATTGTATGATGTACTTAATGACTAATTAAGGTAACAGATTGAAGGAATTTTCGCACCTAATTGGGCTAAGGACCTTTTACAGAATAATCCCTGAAAGTTTTATTTGGAAACATTATAGAATCATATCACCCTTCTAGAAAGTCTGTAACAGGGAATCTGCATATAACTATCACGGCTTTATTGGTAAATAATAGACTTAAAGTTTTTTCTAACTGCTATGCCTCATGCTATAAAGGAACCCACCCTGTTCATTTCTGAGTCATCTGGGTAGAGTCATTGAACATCCATCCTTTGGTAGCATTTGTACCAATAAAAATGGTATGTAACAGTTCCTCACTGATGTTAGGAGGGAAAAAAAATCACAGTCTCATTTACAGGAAAGGGAAGGGAACTACTTCAGAGTTGTAGCCTAGTGAAACAGCCATATCACTCTTAATTACACAAACAGATCTGGCTTGGAGTATTTCCATTTTCTCCAGTGACACTCAAGACTGTCAGACACTGAACCTGTAGCCATATAGTTTGTGTTGCTGGGAATTACCAGGATCGTGACAGTCCTGAGGATTACTATCCAAATGTCATTAAAACTTCACAGGTTTCTCCTGGTTTAATATTTACTTTAATATTTATTTTTAGATATTAATATTAAACATTAATATTTAATATTTATTGAGAAGTGAACAGATTGAATTTTCAAATAAAATATTAGCAAGGACAGCACCATTGAGCTGCAGACACTGAAATTCTATATACATACTAACAGCACTGTATGTATCTGGAAAAAGACTGTATATGTTCTCATGCCTTCTCCTTCTCTATTGCAAAAAAAAGTAAAATATCTACGGAATTCGAAAACTTTGTATTTAACTTATTTTAGGACAAGTGAATTCAAGGTCTAATCATAGAATTCAAGCAAGATATTTTGGAGGCAGAAAAACAGAATTGCATTGTAAGCTAATTTATCACTGTGCAATGTATGGAAGAAGATAATGAAAGGAGGCGAGCTGCTCTGCAAGCCTATCCCCTCCCTCTTCATTCTAAGCATGCCTACCCTGTCTGTATAGCCCATGACAAATGAGGAGAGTGGAGGAAAGTGAATGCAAAAGGCATGGAGGATCACCACCTGCTACTTTTATTGAATGCTTTCAGAGAGCAAGACCAAACACCTCTTGGAAGCAAAAGCTGCAGACAACTCAAGAAGGGAGGTAAGATGTTGATCAGGTAGAAGTGAGGCAGTTCTGTGACTGTGGAACCTAGCTCTACAAAGGAGCTGGAATTTCAGATACACTGCTTTGTTTAACCAATGGCAAACACAACTTATTATTTAATCAATGAAGAACACTACGTGTGGGGTAAGATAAAAAGCAAGTAGTCGGTATATAGGATTTCTGAATTTATTTTTAGGATACATGTAAAGGCAACTTTGACTCATGCATGACTCACTTGCATCTGAAGGTAGGTAACTGGTTCTGCACTCAGCTACAGGGGTCAGGCATTCCCATCATTCCTACAGACCTCCAGAAGTTTCTCTCTTGCTTTGTTCATAAGGCTACGTCCACCAGTGAAGCAAAGACACCAGCATTTCCCTACAACAGAGAGCACTACAAGGGTACATACAGGCAACAATGCTATGGGAACTGGGCCAAATAAAGTCCTTAGTTCTTAACTGGACTAAATGGTATTTTGCAGGAGATTCTCTACAGATTACCAGGGTTTTTTTTATGTTCAAATTCAAGTATCTGTTATACACTTTGTAATCACACATCAGAGTCATTTGTTTGCTTGACTGCACAAACAGCAAAGCTGTTAACTAAATTAAGAAGTTTTAAAACAGTATAAAA
Organism: Hemiprocne comata; assembly: GCA_020745705.1. Lineage (NCBI taxonomy): Eukaryota > Metazoa > Chordata > Aves > Apodiformes > Apodidae > Hemiprocne > Hemiprocne comata. Next base: position 11,801,934 of record CM036587.1, read on the forward strand.
AGCAATGGGAAGAGTATGAAAAGAGACTGGTTTTACTATCTCTGAATTACAAATGCATCCTGTGGGGTTTCTGCCACGAACAAAAACTAAATTCAGCCTAGAATCTACCCTTTGTTTATTGGCTGATTTCTTGATTTACTCACAAAAGGTACTGTGCTTAAACAAACTGAGCAGGCTTTTGCAGTCATCAGATATGCAAACTAGATACAGGGCACTGCTAGCTTCAAGGCACTAGTCTTTGTAACTTAAAGTTAGGTATAAATTTTGCTGAGGGAGCTAAGTTTCATTAATAAACCACAGTAGCACCACACACAAACCCAAACCCACAAAGATGAGGCAATCAGGAATTGCAATATATTTCCTAAACACAAGCTTAAAACTAACTAAAACACTGCCAGTCTTACTCTTCCTATTCATAGAGAACAGCCTCTTAGGAAAATAAATCACATTATGTCCTTTGCTTCTTTGTGAAAGCACTAAGGTGGGAAAATGGAGCACAAACCTGAAGATGGCTTCACCAGCAATAATACTTTTAAGCATTAAATGCAACTCCCAGAGCTTCCATTCTGTCGGATAATAAGTCAGTCTTAAACAATATCAGTTATCTCTGTAGGAAATGCTAAAGAGTAAACTAGTAACTCATGTTCAGTCTGAAAATAAGAAAAAGAATCATAAAGAGGCCAATAATTGAAATGCCTGATTTCTCCTCACAGTATAAAGTGACATCAAAGCTGAGATTTGTTAAGAGTTAGGAGGAAAATTAAGCTCTATGATAAAGGTAAGATACTCCCATGCATTCAATGAAGAACTGACCCATTTCCTATCCAAGATGCTTATATACTGAGATATTCCTCTCTTACTGAGGGACAAGTCACACTATTAGTGCAAACACCTGGCAATGCTGCCAGGAGCCAGAGCAACACCCTCATTCCCATTCTGCACACAAGGAACCTGGTGTCAGAGCTGTCTACAACAGGAACTCAACCTGAGGTTTTCTATAGCCAAGGATAACTTCCTGTGCATGGAAAATCCCTCCTTGTCAAGGAGCCCTGTTATGATAATACACAAAGTTTCTTGCATCATCTTATCTGAGGACTAAGATCTCTAGGTAATACAGGTCACTTCAGTTTGCAGTTCTACCCCTTTGCCAGGACAAGCTAACACCAATTAACCCAGTTAAATAGAATTAATCCATTATTTAGGGGGGCAGGGAATAAAAAGAAAACAAAATAACCTCAAGCGTTTTCTTCTAAGATGAAATCTTACAAGGCAAAAATGGAGGATGCACCAGAGCGTGACAGCATCAGAGGGAAGGAGGCCAAAACATTAGCCATGGCATACTGAGTTAGAAAGACAGGTTATAACTGCTTTTATACAGACACTTTGGGATAATACTATTTGAGATTAATGAATAGAGATAAGATTTGACAAAATCAGTTCCACCTGTTGCCCTGCTGTGTCTCAAGCACACATTTAGAAGAAGCTGCCTCCAAATGCAGTGAGGGAAAAAAGGACACCTGCAGTCATAAACTTGCCTGAAACTAGATAGGGATGGAAAATTGAACTTCTGTCCTTCATTAATTTGAGTGAAGGCAGAAATTTACTTCCTGCAAGTTATTAATTAAACTTACTGAGCAAAAATTAATCCTTTGTGTGTGGCTACCACATTATCTTTCATTATTCCCAAGACTGAAATCATAGTGTTCTAACTCACTTCACCTTCATTTCCTCAGCCCTGGAAAAGGGAGTACTGAAGTGCTACCCCCACCAGGCTAAGCTATTGACAGTGGCATCTATTATTGCTACTATTCTTGCTTCTGGGTTAATTCCTCTCCGACCCTAGGTTCAGCTTTCTTAAAAGCAGCTATTTATTAAAGAAATTGAGACAAAGCAAAAGGGACTTCATTCATGAGGTAAATACAAACGAAGCACAGAGCAGTACTTGGACCAAGTCATCAGTAGTGAATGAAATAACAGAAGGAGCTTCAAAAATAGGAGTGAAACAGACGACTGCTAAGGACTCATCCTGGCAGCAGTTGTTGACCCTGTTGGAAAATGCCAAGCGCAGCTTGCTACCTCCACCTTGGATGCAGCCGGCGCAACTGCTGTTGCCGAGGGAACGGTGTGTGGCCAAGCACTGGTATCAAACCTGGGCTGGAGGGGGAGGCTTGGGCTGCAGCAGCTGCTCCAAAAGCCTTTCCCCAGCAAGACGTGTTCACAGCCCACGACATCTGTACAGTGCAGTAGGATGGGAAAGTGACCACCACAGACTTTAGGAGACATCTAGGAAAAAATGGCAGAATTTTCTGGAGATGAAAATCAAAACTATTCCATCTTACATTACCTGTGAAAATGTTCTCCAGTCCCATGAAAAGCACTAGTTTAAAACTACAACAGACACAGAAAAGTGCATGTTGTAAGAACCGCTCTATACAGCTGCACTGTTGAAAAAGCTGGTTGTTACCATCCCAACTCTCAAGGAGATAATTACACTCGTTACTAACAGCCACTGAAAATTACTTGCTTGCACATAAGAAAGACAAGTTGGTATTACTATTTCAGTATAAAGAATCCTCTCCCTGGACATGTGACTGAAGACTCTATAGGCTCAGCTCTGCTCCGTATTTCATGAGGAACAAAATATCTCAGAGCAGTTTTTCACATTTCCCATTTGCCCATACACAGCTTCACACAAATGATGGCATGCCAATCACTCATGCTTGCAAACACGTTTCTTTTCTGCTGGCACAAGCAGGCTACACACAGCTACCTCTTCTGTGCATTGGTGAGCATATAGAAAGTACAATACTGTAAAAATGTATCCCTCAGATTAGAAAATAGACTGCAATACAGCAAGAACTGAGTTGGCCGATTATCTCAATATGTGGTTTTAATTACCTCTAACTCACGGCAGTCTGTTCATCTTCATCTTTCAGAAGAGACCTTAAATATCCATACCCTGTGTGCCTGCCTTGGACAAAGAAGATAGCTTGGGGCCTTTTGGAAAACAATCAGAGTCCTGCCTCGTTGTCCTTGGCTGCTACAGTCCTCTGAGGTGGCTGCAATTCAGCAAAGCAACAGGCATGAAACCTGGGAATTAGGATGGAAATTGTTATATGAATGCAAATATTGTTCTAGATCTTTTCTGAAGTATTAGCAAAAAAATTGCAAAATCCTACCAAAAAGCACCTGTCTATTCACTAGCTCTTAAAAATGAAATGAGGGTCTAAATAGGGACCAGTAAGTCACCAAGAAAAAAGAAAACCTGACAAGAGTAGCCAAAAAGGCCTAATTTAAGATTAAATAGATCAAATAACTAAGTCATAATTTAAAACAAAGTTACCTATACAGAAACTAAAGGAGTAAAGGACAGATAGCAGAATTTTAAATCGTTTTGGGGGAATCAAGAGAAAAGCAAAGAAAATGGAAGATAAGGTATAAGACCCTTGCTACAGGAGCTGATTAGTTTATTATTGACTGAGATCCCAGTTTGTTTAAGCAAAAATGCATAATTACAGTCTGACTGTGTCTGGCTCTCTGTAGAGCACCAAGAGTAGATTAATATTCTGTCCCAACCTCCTTTTATGCAGTAGCCACGATCTGGCCCTTCCAGTCTGAATACAGCAAAACGCCAATCAATTTTTATAGGAAGTGGCAGCTTCAGAATTACATTTCATGGCATCTTCTTACTTCAAAACAACAAACAGTCCTTTAGTTATGCCATGCTTATAAGAAGATAAATCCTGAAGCACCAGGTTTAAATACTAAGCATCGGACATATCACACTGTTGTTTTTAAGCACGTGAATTAAGTGTTTTAAGTTACTGCTAAGGCACTGCTGCAGCTTACAGCCAAAGCACTGTATGGAACCTGACAGTGTATCTGAAAACTCTGTAAATTTAATCAAGCTGTCATTTCATACTATAGAAAATCAGGTTCCTCAAATGTATCCCAACTATCTATCACACTTGCAGAAGTCTGAATCCTTTGTCTTCACTTGTTCTTACAAGAGCTCTCTGCCAAGCCACGAGCCTGAGGATGAGGACAGGTGCAAAGTAAGCGCCTTACTTAAGAAAGGAAAATCACTTTTAATTACCAGCTTGCAGCTTTAGCTGCAGAAATACATCGGCCTGTGGTTTTGATCTTTGTCTGAAGATATGCTTGGCACTAGGGCAGCCTTAAGCAACACCAGACTGTTTTAGACTGCAGGGTGGCAGGGGGTTGACAACTGCAGTTTCTCAAGTCGGGAGGGCAAAAAGGGGCTGCAGCCCCGGCTGGGTCAGCCAGCAGCTCCTGTAGAGAGAGCTGTGCTAGGGAGGGAGAGGAGCCATTTCCCTACAGGAGACCGGGCCCATGGACAAGTTCAAATCACCTGAAGATCTGACCAATAAATCAGCTCTAACTCTGGAAATAAATCTTAAATTCAGTACTAAAAGCCAATTCTATTTCCTTCTTGCTGGGAGAAGGATTTCTGCACTGTTTAATTTGAACTGGTTAGTCACACACCAGGACATAACACTGGAAAAGGTAAGAAGGATACAAGCAACAATGAAGAGTTCTAAATATATCAGTGTGGTTCCATGAAATGCAGCCAGTGAGAGAATTCAGATGGTGAAGGCAGCTGATGAAGAAGTCATGGGCTCCAGGCTCAGCTTTACAGTAACCAAAAAGTTTGTTTGGAAACAAACCAGGAAATCTAGTGACCTCTCTGTTCTGCCCTTACATGCTTATCATGTTTTGACTAAAAGGTTGTTTTCAAAGGATGAGCAAGTTCCCAGTACAACCTCCTGAAACTCTGCCACCGTTTTCATGAAAAAAGTGCACAAACAGTACATCCTCCAAATTCCATTTCTTTGTAGTAAGTATATTACAAAAATCTTTTTTTCCTACTAAATATTGGCAGGGCAGTTTTAATAGAATCAGTAGCCAAACACTGTACTTAACATATGCCATTTTAATAACTATCTCTACTTCTACTGAACAGCCTATTTGATTTAATAGACAGTTGTAAAATTCTAATAAATCTTGTAACTGGCATCCATCTCTCTCTATTTTACCTCGTTTTAGGTTTCTTGTTTAGTGTAACTCTGTGGAAATGGCAGCAGTAGTTTTCCAAAGAGCAAAAGAGTGTCTGAACTTTAAAAAAATAAGATATACACACCCCAGTTTCAAGACAAGACAACAATCACTTCCATTCACAACTGTAACTGACTGTTCCTACTCTGCAGGACACTTCCACAGCTAACCACCCACCCCCTCCTCTCTTTAAATAAGGCTGCAGCTGGTCTCCAAGAGGTTCTAAATTCAGGCAGGAATGCAATACAAAGTGCACGTGCCTGAATTCAGATCTCTCCACACCCGTTGAAATGCATCTCCAGAGAAACAAAACGACAGTACAGCAAGGGATGGAGAAATCACCACTTGCACTACATGATACTTATCTTACAAAGCCACTGCTAAATATGTTTCAGGGCTTAACTAGTCTACCCTGACAAACTTTAATCATCTTTGATTTGTAAGAAACCTGGAATATTAAATAATACATACTCTATTACAGCTTGTGTTCTTTCCTAGAGCAGTAAGGTATTATAAAAATTCAAGAGAATACAGAGCTGGCGATTGCAAATTATGTGGATAAACATATTTGCAAATAACATGAAAAATAAATTTTAAAAATATAAGATAAAGCTAAATAGTCTTTAAAAGATTGTGGTATCAAAGAGAAGTGGAACAATGTTCATAAATAGACAATATTTACCTTAGAATACCTTTGCATATTGGCAGTTAAAGATCAGATCAATGCATGTTTACTGCATTGAAGGCCAAACTCAGCAACCAACATCCAGGTTCTCTATTACTTTTGTGCTCCAGTTTTTATTTCCTAATTCCAGGAGCAAAACAAAGCCTCACGGAAGTGAAGTGAAATGGCTTTGCACCTTATGAGGATACTTTCATACACACAGTAGATGACTCCTGTGTTTCTCACATTTCCATTCCAACCTGAAGTAGAACACAGACAAGTACACGATGGAAGAGCAGTATTTTTTACTAGCCACTTACCAACTGACCATACACATTAACCTCACAGTCTGAGCCTATGATCCCATTTACCTACCCCAGATGCTAACCTTCCTTTTCACTTGTCTTGCATTCACTGAAGGCTTTCATTTCTCTCCTCTTCTTCCTCCTCTTGATGATAACGTGTCCCCTATTTCACCAGTAGCTTGTTTTTTTCCACTTGCTGTCAGACAGGGTTCAACTAAAGACTTTCCACCTCAGCCACCCCTACAGCTCACCCTCTCCCTTTACTGCCCTGACAACTCTCTGTAAAGCCATGATGTTAAGTGGACCAAAAACTGATCCAGCCACCAAAGACTTTTGCAAAGTTTTCAAGCCAGACCAATTCCCTGGCACAGAGATGCAGGGATGGCACAGCAGGGAGTGCTTGGGAAAAGGGAACAGCAGGAATCACTGCTGTTGTGAGCCAACCTTTGCACTGCAGCCTTAGCCTGGTCTCTCCCTACTCCCAGCCTCCCAGTGTTCTTGCTGTGACCACTGCCCCCCACATGCCACCACTGGAGGCTCTTACCAGGATTTACCCATCCTCCATGGCCTAAAAAGGTTTCACTCTGCACTTCCCCCGCAGTGACACATGCAGGACACCCAATTATTTCTGTGCATGTATAGAGTGATGAAAGATGAGACGAATGTGGTAATTTTTTTTTTTAAATTCCTATTAAAAAATGAACTAGTGAAAAATTTCCAACTTACTAAGCCATTATACAGTCTGACTCAATAATTTTGAGTTATAGTGATCTAACAATATTATTTGGAGCTAAAACTAAAGGCTATGTTATTATGCATTTACAGAAAATAAAGGCACTAGAAATCTAGTAGTACAGGTTAATCAAACTGTCAACAAACCTTCTTTGCTGCATAGCATAATCCACACAGCAATCTCCAAGTACATTATAGAGCATTTTATAAACCAAATAAACTTAGCAGGTTTTATTTTATACATAAAACACTGTCATCTCCAAGGCACTACAATATTACTTTGAGGACAAGAAAGAAGAAAAAAGTCTCAATACTAATGTCAGAGTTGAAATTTTGACTTGGGATGCTGCTGCATACATTCGAATTTGGGCACAGTCTGGAGATCCCAGATGTTAACAGCAAAGCCCAGAGCCCCTTGTGTGAGATGAGACAAGCAGGACCTCAGCTAAAACTTCACTGGTTATACCCACATTCTAAATGCAAAGCTGCTACAGATCACTGCTGTGCCACAACACACAGGCAGTGGGAGCAATGAGACTTCGGTGGAAATTTCAAAGCTCATTTTATTTGCTTTTTCTGATTAAGTGATACAGAAAAACTCAAATTCCATTCAAAACAGAGGGAGCAGGAACTCCACCAGGTTAAATCCAACCTCAGTCACACCACTGCCCTAACACCTGCACTGGCCAACATGTCTTACAGAGAATTACAGCTGAAGAGTAAGAAAGCAAGAAAACAACAGAAGCTGGTGTCAAAAGGTGTCAAAAAAGCCTTGGCCTGCTCCAAGGCATTTCAAAGATGCACAAATCTTTGCAACCATTAAAACTCTTTATTTATTCACACATGTAACTTCAACTGAAATGGGGTCTGACCCCAGCAAGGCCTTTTCCAGAGAGGGGGAAGACGACTCTCTAAATAGGTGGTTTCAAGTATCTTTCTGCAGTCTGTGAAGGCTGCTTTTATAACCTCCCCAGTCTCGTTCACACTGCTCAATGACAAAACCGTGATTGCATGGGCCACAAATCATACTGTGGTAGCAGTTATTCAGACAGAAAATGAATCACTTACTGATCCAACATGCTGAATGGAGCAGATCCTTGTCCTATAAAGGTAACTTAAACTATTGGTTTAAATTAAACTTCACCCCCAAGGCAGTGGGCTGGCAAGCAAATTTCAGATAATAACATAGGCCCTGCCTTCAAGTGCCATTGAAATCAATGGAAAGATTCAGAAGTGCTTCCAAAGGCTTTGGATTGAGCTCATGGAACACAAGGTCCCATGTAAGCCTACTCATCGCCCACCGGCTGCCTGAGGGTAAGAAAAAGAGAGAGAAGGGACTACAAAAGAGTCCAGCTATATAGCACAGTTTCAGGCAGCAACCAGTCATCCAGGCTATACAAAACTGAGTATTTTACCTTTCTTCTGTCTGTTGAAGAAGTATGTATTTCTGCTATCCTTACTTGAAATTACTAAAACCAGAAAGGGTACTGTCATCTAATCTCATGCATTTCAGCACACAGAACCAAACACTTAGACAAATTCATACCTCCCATTGCACAACTCTAATTCCACTTTCAAAGCTCACCTCCACGGGAGCTGTGCAAATCTTGTGTCTCCTGAAAGTCAGTGATGCCCAGCAACATCAGATCACAGGAACCCCAGTCCCAAAATCACTAAAATACACAGAAATTCTACCGATACTCTTACATAAACTGGAAATAAAATCTTAATATTTAATATACTTGTTGCACTCTAATGAAGTCTAAACTTCAAAGTGGAAGGTGCCATCTTAGCTACCCATTTTGTCGTTAAAATTATCTGATCCTCCTACAACAGTATCACCCAGAGACCTCAAATGACACGCTGCATTCTGTACCTTCTGCAGCAAAAGGAAGGCAGAATGGAAAATAACATGAAAATGTGTTGCTAGGATAAGAGATCATGGAAACCAAATGCACTGCACTTAATAAATCGTGTGACGTTCTTCATGTGCTTTAACACACGGAAACACTTAATTTTCTCCAAAGTTTATCTTTTCCCTTTAGTGGATTTAGATTCAATTTCTTCTCTTTTTTTAATAGCTCAACTAAGTTTAAATTTGGAATATGTTAAACAAACATTGTCTTAGATTTTAATCTATACTCAAGGATGACGGATCCAATTCAGGCAGATTTTCTCTGCTAGAGTCTTGCAGAACTATAACACTAAATGTCATATGAATTATCGCTTTGTATCAGATGGATCTCTCTTCCCTCATCCTGTAAGCTTCCAAAGCCACAAGGGCACTCTGAAGGAGAAAAAATGGAAATGAAAACTTAGTTGCTGTGTAGAACCTCAGGGGGCTTTTCTATTGATGTCTCTGGAGAGCACTGAGCTATGGTGGCATCCCAAATACTTATTTCAAAGAAGTTTTCAAGAAATTAAATTTTTCAGCAAAGCATTTCAGGCATAGCCTATGGTTTTCTTCCTTCTGTAAAAAGAAAACAAACAAAACATTAAAGGTTCAAAAAAACCTTCCAGTTTTTCAGAAGATTAAATTATCTCTGCAGATTTGAAATTACAACATCACGAGTTTCTAAACAGTAAGCCACTGTTTGCTAGCTACATCAACAGAATATAAAAAAGGCAGATTGCCACTTCACAAGAGCACATCCCGCTACGAAGCAACGCAGGCAAGTACACAGTATTTTCAGGATGTTTGCCCATTTTGAAAGCAACTTACAAAACTGTATTAATATCACCTCAGAATACCTCAGCACAGTCTCCAGAATGTCATGCTGTCACTTCCCAGCTAGTGTACTATATTTTTAACATTAACTAAATACATTTAGTCACTGTGAAAGTGCAAATAAGACATCACAGCATTTTCCCATAGTGTGATCACTACGGTATTTTCTTTTTGGAATAATAATAACAACAACAACAATAATAACAACAACAATAATAGTAATACACATGACTATGCTTATTACAATTTGGATGGCAGACACTTCAAAATGTCAAAAAGATTCCTATTCTTTCACCTGCTGCTGTCTGATGGAACACCAAAGGTGTCATTACAATCTAACTTAAAGCCTTCCTCTAAGGGTTCAGATCTTGATGAAGAAAAAGAAGTTGGGCTGATTTAAAAGCTGTTTATCTAGATGGTTCCTTCACATTAATGTGTACTATTATTTCCCTACATTCCAAAACAGGCTTCTTGCTTTGCCAGAAGACTGGCTAAAACTGTCCTTCTGCAGAATATGTATCTTTTGAAAAACAAAGAGATCTTACAGGACAAGATATTATCTCAATGAAGTATATCATAAGAATCAACAGATTTGTGCATGACTTTGGAAACAGGATAAGGTCTCGCAGACACAGACTTGCAGCTTGCAGAATTAAATGTATTAGGAGAGCAGGAAGTAGGACTGAAAAGGATTCCATGGCAAGTCCTTCATTAGTCCTGGCAGTATCTTGGAATTGTTCTGAACATTTAGCAAGTTTCTTCAACATTATTTACATGGCTTAAATATAGCCAAGAGTGCCATTTTCATGATCTCTTTTAATCAAGCTCATTTTGGGAAACATTCAAAGCAGGAGTGGAAACAAATGATCTGGAGTTAGAGCACACCATAAGACAACTACAGTATATCCCAGAATGCAAAAAGAGAGGTTTTCCTTTGGAATAATTTTCAGATATTATCACTTTTATAAATGGAAAGATGACTGAAGTCAGACTACTTGCTATCAGTTTAAGGTTTCTGCAGCATCCAAGAGCTAAAAGAGGTATTCCTTTACCCAGTTAATATGGAAATAAAGGCACAGAGAGTGCTTTGGTTAAAGAAAACCAGCTGTATCAATAAGCTATTTGTGAAAGAACTGAACAATTTTCTCAACAAAATTGTATTTTTGCTCTTTAAACTAAAAAGGGAGAAGACCCTCTAGTTTAACAGAGTGCAGAATCCTCCTCCTGATGAGGAGTGAGGACATAAGCGATCGCTTACAGACACAGAAGCAGTTTGCCCACACTTTCAATCCAGTATCCTGACACTGAGCACTGCTAAGGCTCCTGGGGGAGGTCTCCAGCTAACGGTCAAATGAAAGCAGAATAACTTAAGTGAAAGGTAACACAAGCATCTAACTTCAGTGTTGAAGTTCAGTGAGGGAAAAAAAGGTACCAAGTACCCTTACTGGCACAAGTTGGGAAGAAGAACCCTTCAGGATAAAGCTCAGGAAGAAGTGCAAAGCAGCATTTTCTTTTTCACTAAATGATGCCCAGGGAGATTCTAAAGGGTTCTTTCCTTCTCCACAGATGCAAATTTGGTCTGTTGCTAGCAAGAGCCTTCCCAACACTTAACCCATGGTGCTTCTGTGCAGGCTGCCAGGTGAAAATAAAAGGAAAGTGGGAAGAAGAAGGATGTTAGCTCACTATCAGCGTTAGCAAAATCCTATGAAAAGGAGCCAGGCGAGTTGTGCAAATGCGTGATTCCAGGAGAGAACCTCTCAGCTGCAACAACAGATTAGCATAGAAATTGGCAATCAATGAGTGCTTCCAGGGCACCAAGGTCAACAAGGAAATTAGTGTGTGATTCTGTCTTCTGTTACCCACAGCAGCACCTCTCTACTGTCTGCTCATTTGCTCTGGAGCCCTTGCACAACAGCATCCTGATCATAGCTGCTCTCCATCTTGCTCTAGTAATGATAAATCAGTCTTTGTCAAGTTCAACAACGATAATGAAGCAAAGAGAGTAGGAGTGCTCTGATGTTAGAATTAGATTAACTTGTTAAATAGGAATAGCAAGGCCCTTGTTCCTAGCAAGGATCTAGAGTGTTTTTTAAACAGCTTTTCTTTGTTTAAAGCTTTGTTTCCTGGATGTGAGAAACTAACAAATAAAAAAAGGCCATAAATAACTGTTTAAGACATTAACTCTTTTCTCCCCTGCTGTTTTTAAAAGCAATGCAAGCTATAAACTACCCTATAAATGTATCTTGAGCTTCCTGTGACAACTTCAGTGTCAAGCAAAACCTTGCATAATGCAACAGTTGTAGTTTTCCATTCCCATTTTGACTATGGATACAGCCTTAGTCTCAAGTAGAGACTATTTTACAATTTATTTGCTCTTTTATTAGGTCTCTGCTCCAATTACTTTAAAATGACTCATTTTATATTGTTTATACTTACTGTACAATACTGTATTGTGTTGTTCACACACTTTTAGGGCATATAGTACGTGAAATATTTCTCTGTGCAACACAGCATTTCCATTTGCTTTTGCAATTATATATAGAAAATACTATCAGGCTACAACACTATTCTGAAGCAGCATACTTTCTCACATAGTGTAACAGATGCAAGTTTATGGCATGTTAATTAAAATTTTACCTTTTATTTTACTAAATGTTTCCTTTCTCTCTACAAAAGACTCTGCCCTCATAATTGATTGACCTTATGTATTTCTGCAGCACATACACACATTATACCCACCATCACCTCAAAGATTACTGTTAAAAACTCACAGTATTAAAAAAAGTAGTCACATTTAACATAAAAAAGAAGAGCTACGTATTACTTAACAACCAGCAAGACTGCAAACCTCCATCTGGCCAAAAAGCATGTCACAACAAAGAGTAACAGCTGGAGCTTCTTCTGTGGAGTTCTGCTTCATCTTTTTTTTTTTGTTTTGCCATATACATGCATTTAGTATTTTCCAAAATCATCTCAGCAAGGATTTCTAAGAAGAATAACCTCATCAGTTGTATCAAACACATATAGTTTAACTACTTTTATTGCCTATTTCAAGTGCTTTTGTTGTACCTGTCAGTATCATTATATTCACATCAGTCAATGTGCCCACTAATAGCCTCTTGTTAGGAGTTGCTAAGCTGCTTACGGGCAAAGGCACAAGTTACCCACTGATACAGTTCCAGTCCTCTCTTACAGAAAAGGCCACACCAGCAACCAGGCAGTCAAACCAGGGACAGGCAGTTTTTAATAGATCTAGTACTTTTAAGTAAAGAAAAAACAAAACAAAAAAACACAACATATTTGCAAGCCTTGGTCTTCAACCACAGTAGCATTCACTGTAACTGATGTTTAGAGTTTGAGATCTACAAAATGCTTGCAATGGTATCTCCTTAAGCCTCCCCTGCAGTCCAAACCCTGGACAAATAAAAATGTGCAAGCAGAAAGAGACATACCAATGGTGTTAATGTATTCATCTTCAAAAACAAATGCATTATAATTCTGTCCATGTGATAAGGCAGCAAGAAAAACATCTCCAGAATAATAATCCATTCAGTGATATTCTCACATCAATTTACTTCTGTGATTTTGACTGTTTTTTTTAGTTGAATAAAAAAATTGACAGTAAGAATTGACAGTATTTGCTACGAGTGTCCAAGTGCTAAAATTTGTCGACATTTTGTTAAATGAACATTTATTTTTTTAGACTATTCTGTTAAGATTTAGTAATACTCATATTCTAGCATAAGAATATGCTTTTTCATTTGAACCACATCTCCATTACACACATTATGGTGCAGAGAGTAGCCCACATGGCTCCCAGGCTGCAAGAACAGCTGCAAGCTGCTGTAAACCTGACAAGGTTCACATCGATGCCTCCCTGCTGTTACCCACCAAACCACTGAGATTAAACCCCAGCTCCACAGGAATGGATGGAAGCTTCACCTTGCCTTTGTCTGGACTAAGACTCAGTCAGAATTTCAGCTAGGGAAAAATGCAGTCTATAAATCTTGTCCGGAAGGGAGACACGATAGTTACATAATTCCACCCTGTAAGAAACTGAGCCTCACACTCACCAAATGCAAGCATGCTCCCAACAAGAATAATGAATTAGAATAGTTCACTCTCCACACATTTTGAAAGCATCACATTGAACTATGACCCAAAGAAGGAGAAAAAAGCATCCCCACCATCTCCTCATGTACCCAGGGGTAGTACCTAGGAATATGACAAGTGTACCTCTAACTTTGTTTCACACTGGACAAAACCAGCATCTTCCTTAGCTTCCTGTTAATACAAGCTATTTACAATATTGGACACGATCACCTTTAAGTCTCCATTTCTCAAGTCATCAAACTATAATATTTTTGCAATGAGATTGAATACCAACATTGATGTTCAATCTACTTAGCAGTTTGCGTAAGACACACACCACCAGTGCTATAAAGCATGCAATGTCACAATTTTTCTACAATATTACTTTGTTAGTGTCTGACAGACCTGGATTAAAAACATTAAAACAATGTATATATAAATAAATAGTATTTTATATATAATATATATGATGTATTACATATAATATATAAGAATATTTTAAATACAATTTTAAAATACAATTAAAATTTCCCCATGCTTCTCTGTTCTTCTAGTAGAATCCATAAATGTGAACTAGGTATAACACCTCAAGGTAAACCAGGCTTTTTTGCAAAACATTTTAAGCCAACAGAGTCATAGAAGGCTTACAAAATCAGGAAGACCTATAAAGCTGATTGTAACCTTATAAAAAGCCTCAAATCTTGAGCCTGGGTGACACAAATGTAGCATTTCACACCATAAACAATTTCCCAGCAATGTAGGGCAGTTTACCTTTGCAGTATGAAGGGGTTTTTGCATCTCTAGACTACAAGTAACTGCAGTGACTTTTTAGGATGCCAACAACTTCACAAGGCACTGTGCAAGATTAAGAATAATGGCTCATGGCTGCTAATGAGCAGTGTCATACATGGGATCCCCCACACCTTGTGCAGGTAACTGCCTGCCTTTGTTTTGAGGATGGGATGAAATTATTTTTAGCATTGTCACATAGAGCATCTGAGAAACCAGCAAAAACACATACTAAAAAGTAAAAATTTAACAAAAAAAAAATTGTCAGCAAAAGAATGTATGACTAGGAAAAAGAAGACTGTACTTAAAATATCATCCAAGAAACACAGTAAGAGTCAGAATTTTCCAGTAATGGCTCCTTAGTATTTTTCTGCATTTCTCTCCTAGTTAAATGCAAATAAAATGAAATACTTGGGTTTTGGGGAAAAGGATACAGAGAACAATAACTCAGAAGAAGCTGGGGGTTTTTTAATAGCATATCATGTAAATATTCAATCTCAAGCCCTCGTTCTCCCAGCCAGCCATTTCTGAAGACCCTTCCAATACTCCACGTAAGATGGCAAACAAATATAGGTGTCCCAACTTCTCTATACCTAACTGCCCCCTGTGAGTGGCCAAGGTGTGCTTCTACAGCATCAGGCTTTCACAACAAGGACAGTCAAATGAAATCCATGACAAATAGTCTACAGTTAATGTCAGGACATCCTCATGCCTTCAGCAACCTCTGTTCATGCTCAGAGGTGCAGTCATACATCCAAAGTATCACTGTTCTGACTGGTTTCAGCCAGGTGCCTCCAAAACCCTTAGGGACCTCTTATACTCACTGTTAGCAGAGTCTACACCTACATTCAAAATGTCCAAATCACATTAGGTGCCTAGGTTGTTTTTTGAGATGAAACTGACAAAATGATCATGTGTGCAGTTAAATTAGGTGCCTAGGTTGTTTTTTGAGATGAAACTGACAAAATGGTCATGTGTGCAGTTAAAAATTTTAATAACATGATTTTTTTAAAAAATAAACAGGCAGATTCATGCTTTCCACAAGTTAATCATCTTTGACTAATAAAGATGTAAAGGAAGCTCCAATGAATGCCCACTAAACCCAAACCTTTAAGGATCATTCCTTTAAACCTCAGGTTAAAACATAAGCGAGCAAATGCAGCAGGTATTGAAATTCTGTATCAGTGCTGGGGGTGCAGGCAAAACGCTCTGCCAGAGAATTCAAGAATATCTTTGACACTTTCTGCATCAAAACAACACAGACACTTCATCTTGTGGCTGTCAGCAGAGCTAGGGCACAGGTAAATTTACTTTTTGGATATGCCATAAGCAGTAATCTATATAGGAAGGGAAACCAGTAACACAGAAGGCAAGATTTTTAAGATGTACTGAAATAGGAAGGAGATTATATGAAATCTTGTCACATCAGATCTTTATATAGCTGAATCCAATAGAAGATAATGTTGCCCAGAACAAGTGTAGAAAATATGAACGTTGATAAGAATTTTTTTCTGTATATTTGTGGCCTCATACTGTATGGCACTGTTTTCTGCAACACAAAGCACTATTTCATACACAAAACACTGTCCACTGAAAAGTAACATGTGGTAGGAACATCGCTCTGAAAGATGTTAAATGATTTAACAACGAATTTTGGGATTATGTCATCTGATCATAGTGTTTCTATGGACTTTAAGGCAAATTAACTAACTTGCATTTCCAGCATCACAGCCAGGCCTACAATTTTTATTCCAGGATTATATGCACACATGGACACTGCTAAGAATTAATGAGAAACACTAAACAAATACCAGGGTACACACTATTGTTAAAGGTGCCGCTGCTTCAAAGGCATTTTGTAATTTTGCATAATTTTTGTACACCTGGAATAAACTTTTGCCAGTTCATGCAAATAGATGTGGCACAAGGATATTCACAGATGTGGCATGATACCACCAAATTGCATCACAGGCAACCCTACCCATCTAGGGTTGGGAACTTTAAAAGAAAATTCAGCAATATACTTACGAGCTGCTTAGCATTTCCCTCAACCAAAACAAACACATGAACTCTTGGCAGAATGAGGTTAATTATTAACTTTATTTACCATTTTACAAAGTAAACTGTAACAACTCATAAAAACAAATACCCAGAATATCTGAAACCACACATTAATAATAACAAAAACCCAAAACTGCAGATTACAGAATTAAACTCCATTAGGCGCATTGTTGCAGTAAGTGGCACCCATTTAGAAGATGAAGGAGAGCCAAAAACATTCTATGTAGAGATCCAACATGAGCAAATGGAGCTAGATTAATACAGCAAATTCACAGAAATCTGGGATAAGAATGGAAACCAGCATGTTTCTCCATTGTTGTAGTTTTTTTTCCTCTGCTAAGACAAACAGGAAAGATTTATGAATCTAAACACAAGCAAGTGAATAACAATACTGAACAATTCTGTGCTGTTATTCATGCTCCTCAAAACACTACAGACCCCAACAAACATTGCCCTATAGTGAAAGGAGTTCAAGGTGTGTATGAACTTCATGTCATAATAATCCTCAGTTTGTTTTCTATTTTGCAAACAATATCACAACAGTTGAATTTTCTTAAGCTTTTTGTGAACTTTTTTTTAATGTGACAATTTCAAACTACCCACAAGCATTTGGGTAGTCTTTTGGGTAGCATTTGGGTGGCTGTCTCTTAATTCTTACTACAAGCTTTTTTAATAATATATTCCAAATCCTAATCAAATTTAAAAATACATCAGTAACATGCAAGAATATGGACTGAAGGGACTTACGTATTCTCAGAGACGTGACATGGGGGAAAATGGGAAAGACAAATAAAGAAGAGACAGCATTTTTTAATCAATACTTTTCCATACCCCACTCTTTGCTCCCCCCCCCCCATATTCCCAAGTCTTTGGAAATACCAGCACAAGCCTAAAACTGCAGTTTCAAAAAAAAAAAAAAAAAAAGCACCCAGGAAGTCACAAACAGCTTGATCCAGCTTGCTTTTGGTTATACAGTTTACATGTCTTAAAACTGACATTATTTGGTTAAATTGGGTCATCTGCTTACTCTTCTAAGAAAGACATTCTGGGTTAAAACTGAACACTATAGTTTTAACACTATGATGCAATCTAAAGCAATAGTTCTGCAACTGCATGGTAGAGCCAGTGATGACATCAGCTCATGGAAAAAATGGGAAAAAACCCCAAGATTTGGCCAAAATACAGGATGTCAAAACTTAGAAAGTTAGCAGCAAATGCTTTCAATTTGAAAACTATTTTTCTGTCACTTCTATTTTATTCTTCCCACTTCTCACTAATGACCTCTCTTCATAAGGAAGCCAAGCAGTTACCTGCATGCCAAGTGACCAACTGCGGGCTCATGAACTCTGAACTGGTACCACACAGTCCTCAGCAGAGACAGCAGTAATCCTTTGTGTGATGTTCCCCCTTAGGCTTTAAGCAGAAAGTGTGGACACCAACACCTCCATACCTCAAGGCAAGGTTATTTTACCACTGTCTTATCCTTCTGCTAAATAGGTAATTTCTAGGAAATGTGAGTGCTCTGATTCCTCATCCCTTGGGAAGGAAGCAAGGCAAATGCAATGGCAAAAGCCCCACGTGGGGCTGCTGGAGGACAGTATTCAGGCTGGCTTGAATTCTCCAACTGACTTTCTTTTCTTTGGGAAGAGCTTCATTTTTGAGGCTGTCGTCATGTTATCTTCTTAAAAACAAAGGTTTTCATTCATGGCTGAGGTACCCGGGAAATACAACAGGGCCAGAGATGGGGTCAAGCCTGGACCCAGGCTTCTGTCTGGTAGTTAGTGCTCTCACTGACACAGTTTTGGCCCACGACAGCCAGCACTGTCCCAGACAGAGGGAACAGCATGTATCGCAAGCCGTTCGGGTATGACCATATGCTGTGGAAAGGTTTAGACACCGACATGTGAGCCAGGGTGGGCAACTCCATCACAGGACCAGAGAACTGTTCCTGGATGATTTTCAATGCTAGTATTGACAGGTGAGGGCTTAGGGTTTCAGGTGCTACTTCAACAACACACAACAACGACAAAAATATTCTATGTAGGAAAGACAACAGATTGACTGAACTCTTACATATCAGACCATAAATATGAAAAATAGTGGAGGAATTACTTACTCGGGTATATATATTGCACTTACGAAACTCAAGCAAATCTGAGCTCTGAAACAGAAACCAAAAGCTGTTTGGGTAAGCTGTAGACTGATTTTTGGATACTAAACTTTCACAGCTAAGTGATGTGGGAATCTCATTTAAAAATAGACGACAGGGCACTCTAGATTCTACCTAAACTGGTGGCCTCCAGAGGTCTGGACTATCCTTCCTCATCCTCTTCAGTATGCTACAAACTCAGATGAGATTTTAATTAAAATAAGAAAATCTAAAAGCTACAAGAACACTGAATGCTTTTGAGCCACCAAAAAAGCTTGTGATAAACTATCATGATTAGCTCTGAAAAATCATCCATACTTTTTTCAGTATCATACTCAGCATGAAAAATAGCCCCCAAAATTATACTTAAACTAGAGACAGGCTTTAAAATCCCTAAAGGACAGAGTGGGAGAGTCAAATTACTCTCTTAGAACACCAATCTAAGCATTTCCAATCCTGCTGCATCTTTTTTTGGTAAAGTTAATTGCAGAGACATGTCGATTCTTGCAAGGATTCAGCTGCCACCATTTCCCTCTGAATGCAGCCACAAAAGCCACGGCAAACGTGGCAGAAGTGAATGTGTGTCACCAGGTCCTTCCATTCACAGTCCAGTATATGAATCATTATATTAGTGACTACACAGAACTAAGCACTGGCACAGCTGGGTACCAGAACACATTCTCAACTGCCTCAGCTCCTCTCACAAGCAAAGGGACGGCGCAGACAGCCAGGGGCAATGCCACCCTGAAGGATTCTCATCTGAACATATCTGAAGGTAAACTAAGTCTTAGAGCTGAAGAACAGATGCTTGTTGCTTCACTGCTAAAATGTTCCAACATTGTATTTTTCCTGTTGTCCACTGGACACTATTACTGTTTTTCCTTCATTGTCATTGCCAGATATAAAAAGGGCAAGAGGGAATAAGAAGAACCATGTGTTTCCAATACAGCAGTTCCTGCCTATTAAAAGAACATTTTTAAAAGTTGCAGCTACATCCACAATACCATTTATATAGCTTTAAAAGTGGAAACATTTAGTCCAGTAAAAAAAAAATTAAAGGACCTTCAGGCTTATTCTTTAGACTCCTCTTGCAGTGTACAGTATTACAGTATTATAATTATTTTTAGATTATTTTAAAAATATTAATAAAATTATTCCAGATGTGAAAGCCTTTGAGGCTGAAGAACTCAATACCGTATCAAATAATGGTAAGACCATGGGGCTTAACAATAGTTTCATAAGCAGGTTTTGTGTTCACTTCAGTACTATTGGAAGTAAAAATGCTGGATACAGTGTAGTCTCCCAAAATGGCCGAGATGCCTCATCTAGTCTGGGTCTTCCTCGTACTGAATCCTTTGTATCACCAGTTGAACTTTTTTAGGATTTTTCCAGTATCCTTTCTTTTTACTTGCCCTTGTGGATGCCGCCTTCTTCTAGCTCCAGTTCTGTAATCTGTCCCAGGACAGCAGTCCTTAACCATGCAGTCCCTAAACATATGCCCACTTTTAACGATATGTTTCAGTTCTAGCTGCTTTCAATACAATTAAGTCCATAATAAAAACAGTATGTCCCGTGAAACTGTTTGCACCTACGCTCTTCCATAAGCAAATAATATAATCCATAGTTGCACAGCTTCACAACACTATTCTGATACACGTTTGTTCTATGTGAATGTCCTACCACCATTTCCAGTCCACGCAGTTTTTCACAGGACAGACCACAAGAAAATGCCCCACAGCCTTTTATAATAGACTGTAAAGAAAGATTTAAGTACTTGCTCTTGGCTTTAAGTGGTAGCACAGTGCTTCCACAGCAGCAATTCCATTTCTTAATAGTATAATGGAGTCCAACTTCATTATACTAAGTTATATCAGCCTCAGGTTTGTCAATAAAACATAACTTCATGTCCAAAGCTAATACTTTTTTAGAAAGCCATATAGTGTTAGTTTCCTAAACATAAGAGCCTTTTTGAAGACCTAAGGATGAATCACCACTGGAGAACTTCAAGCTGGAAACAAAGCACAGTTTTTCCCCTGCATGGGAAAGGATGGTCATCTACCACTAACTATAGTTGATCCACAGGGTATTAGACTCGACATAGGAAGTACTGGGAGAACCTTTCTGTGTGTGTGATCAGCAGACATATTAATTTCTTCTACCTGAAAGAAAAACTCAAACAAAACAGCTCCCATCTTGAGCTACTGATATGTCATTACTTCTTCACTGGAGCACTTATTGACATGTTGGTTGGAGGCATAACTTGCACATATTCATCCAGAGAGACTTCGGGAGAACTGGTCCTAGACATTGGCAAACTAAGCTGCTGTCAGCACAGCCACTGCTTCAGGTGGTGAAAGAACTGCAGCTTTGCTGCTTATTCTGCCTATGCTATGGCTCTGAGAAGCAAACACTGCTTTTGCAACTGACAGGGAAGTCTGGTGGTTCAGCCACCACCCCAAGGACAGAGGAAGGGCTCTTGTTCAGAAGCAGCATTCACCTCTCCTACAGTTCAGTTCTGCCTAACTCTGCTGAGAAGTCTTTAAGCCAGCTTTGGATTTCAAAGCTTTTTGCTCCCATCCAAAGACCTTCTGTATGTATGTGTCCCCATCTGCTAAACTGATTCTTTTCCCAAAAAATTATACAGGTTTGAATTTGCTACAGTTTTAGATTTGTTATAACAAAATGCCCCTACAGAGATCACCAGATACTGCAATTGGAAAGGTGCAATGTGTTGCAAGAAACCTCAATATATACATACAATAGTTATTTACTTTATTCACTGTGCATTTTGAGGTACCAAGGGTCATTATGGTTAGTTGTTCCAAGCCAGAAAACATCATGAAAATTCAGCAACAGCAGTGTATAATTCATTTCATGTGACCGAGTAGAAACATGCATCACAAAACTCACTGGAATAAAGATATTTGTTAAGTCCGTTTTACAAAAGCACTGGTGACTCATTAAAAAGGGTGCCGGCACAAAAGCCAAAACACTACTGAGAAGCGATAAATAGAATAGGATTAAAATTATCTTCTTGTACCAGACAGTTGAGGCTGAGCATCAAGAAACCCCACGTACCCTGGGGTGATTTAGAAGGTCTCCTAGTGACAGTGATCTATCCCTTGTCCCTCTTGACCTCAGCTGTTATTTAAGGAATTGGGAGTGCGGTGGGGAAGGGGCTTGCACATCTGAGCCACAAAGCTGAAGAAAAATCCATGACTCAGAACAGGGGTAATTTGTGCATGTCTATCCATAAGGGAGCTGCTGCTTCCCATAACATTCCCATAACATTCCAAGTGGGAAGATTTGTTCATTTGAGGAGTCAGTGTGTGAGGTTTTTCTTTCCCCATCTTCTCTGCATATATATTCCTTTACATCTTTAGATATGCCTACACAAACACACAGCATGTAAAAATGACGTCTGTGTACGATTTTTACAATTTAAAAAGCTACTTCCTTAAATATCACTGAAAATAAATCATGTTCCCACAGCTAAATTCTTAGGTTCTCTAATGTTTCACATTTAGCCTTTAATGGATTACATAGTCCTTGTTCAAATACATTTTTATGCCTAAATTGCTGTTATTCCATCAAAGTAACAGAGTAACTTCTTACCCTCCTCACCCCATAGCAGTGGGTACAAACAAGAACTTTGTTCTGGGCTTTGCAGATCATTCCTCTTACTGCACAATCAAAAAGTTCCTTTCATTATTCAGATCTTATGAAACACAGTAACAGAGAACTAAACCACCATAAATGCAGGATATTTCAAGAGGACCAAGCTCGTTGCAGCCACTATGTTTTCATACAGCTTAACGAAGCAAGACAAACTCATTGGGAAAACGGTGATCTTCAGACCAAGGTCAGTACAGGTACACTGAGGAAAACACCATTATGGATAGTAAAAGGAAGATGAAAATAAAAATGCAAAACAAGTCATAAATGCATTCCATGTTCCCGAACAGAATCTTTTATTTCATGTCTTGATCACAATAACACACTATCAAATTCCTAAAACTGATACAAGTTATGCCTTTGCCATAAAAGATGAAAGGACAGAGATAGCTATTATTTGGCCTCTCCCATTGCTTTTTGGACATTTTGAAAATCCAGAAAATATAAGAAAATAATTTTCTCAACCATCTTCAACTGCCTCTTTCTTCCCATAGTAAGAATGGCTTGCATACAGTTATTGGAAAACTATCCAGCTGGATCTAGATTTTCCATATGCCTGAGCTGCAAACTCATCCCTGGAAAACAGGAGATAGGCATTTTTGTCTTTGGCTGGTGATAACAGTAATTGGCCTATGAACCAATTTCTTTAAGGACATATTAGGAAAAAAAAAAAAGAACAGCTCTAGCCTTGCTTTTTCTTCCTTGCTTATTCCTTGCAGGAAGACCTGCCTTGCAGCAAAAGGTAAAGACAGACTCAAAACATTTTCCACAAAATGGGTGCCTAAATCTGCTTGTATTTAGGAGGAAAGTCAATTTTTGTAACCCTTCATTTCCTCACTGTTACTCAAAGGCAGCTGGTATATTGAACACAAGGACCTGCCTTGGGCTTTTAAGGTGATTGCACTCATACTGCTGCAGACAGGAGGTCCCTCTCCATAACACACGGCTTCTGTCAACTCACCACAAGCACATCAAACGTATCCTTCACCAGAACATTTATTATATTACAACATATATTATAACTTATGCTATATTACATTAATTATATTGTATTAATTGTATTAATTATATTATTCTTCTGTTGACATGCATTATCTCATGGAAATAAAAGTAAATTCTCTCCTTGCTATCTGGTTAGTCTGATTTTTAAAGCAGATTCTCAATTATCACAAGGCTTCACACTTTCCTGTCCTGCCCATCTGAGAACTGGGGTTACCACTGTACCCTTCAGTGCAGGATTTTTACTTATTTACATCAACCTGATACCAGGTCTTAGAATCCAGTACTGCCATCCTGACACCTGCAATTACTATCTTTACCTTGAAGGCAACCAAAGACACTTCTTCAGGCAGAACGTGCATGACACAATTCTGTTTCTGAGGCTGTGGTACATAAGCAAGCTAATTTTGAGGACATCCAACCTCATACTGTAGAAATGAAGGATGTCATCACCCAAAATCTTTTAAATCTACAAATTCAGTAAAGCACAGAGAAAGCACACATAATGAGAACCAGATATGGGAAGTTCTGCTCTTCTTCACCTAATGACCTGACAATGTTAGCCTAGGTTGGATGGGGCTCTGAGCAACCTGGTCTAGTGGGAGGTGTCCCTGCTCACGCAGAGGAGTTGGAACTCGACGACCTTTAAGGTCCCTTCCAACTCTAACCATTCTACAATTCTATAATTTAAAAAAAAAATGCTATTAAGATTCCTAACCTTTCACACAGTAATCCAGATGAAAGACTGTTGATCCCTTGATTAACACTAACTCTCTTTTTTAAGCAAGCAATGAAAATGCCTAAGATTTGTCTCTCCCATGCAGGAGACAGATATGATCACTCCACGTGTGACAATTTAGTTTAAGTTAAACTGGCCATATCAATGAGACTGAAGCACATGCTTAAAATGCTTTGCTGAATTGGGACCATACTCTACATAACTTTCTCTTCCAAAAGCTATATCCAGCTGCTCACTGAATAGTCAGGAGACTACATGGATATGGAAGGTTTTCCATATTTAAAAGCTGTGTTCATACACAAATAAATGCAGTCCATCTTCCCTTTTTAAAGACAGGAAAAGAAAGCCTGGTGGCTAGGAAAGAACTAATAGAATAAGGCCAAAATTCATCAGAGGATCACAGCCACCAAAGAGTTTTCAAAGGAAGATCCTACCGTGGGTGGTTCTACAATGCCAAGGTATCTGGTGACTGCATTCTAGTTTAGTAAGTAGGATTCACTATTGTATTACTGATGTTAAGCTCTGAAAAAATACATTATATTTAAGTGCATGATTACAGCTGCACACAACTCTCAAAACAGGTTTCAATAAAAATAATAAAATATTTCATCAAGATTCAAGATATTTTCATGTCTAAAACTACTGTTAATAACTAATTGAACAAACTTATTTTCAAAGCCATTCAATTATTTTCATTTCCCTGCTCCTGATAGAACTAAAGGAATTATTTTTCCACAGATATAAACAAGGCATATACTATTATTGTGGAGAGAAAAACCTAGGAATGCTTTAATTGACAGTCATATACCTGAGTGATGATCATAATGACAGTATTAAAATAATCACAAGCAACCTTACCCACGCTTGAATTCTAGATCGTTTACATAAGATGTAAATTTATCCCCATTAAGTTCTGCATGCAAAAAACAAGTGACATCATTTTAAATGAAATGGTTTCAAAATCAAGTATCTTTTTAATGCATCGTGCTTCAACTCCCATGTTGCATGCTTTTGTTGACTATCGCTGATGTGCACGTGGCATAATCAAAGCCAAAATTTAAACTTGGTGTAACAGATCTCAGCTGGGGAGGCACTGACAGCAGGTAGGACCCTACTGGAGGAGAGGCTGAACACATTATTCCAAGAACCACATAAAGTGAAATCCAGAAGAAATGTGCTGGGAAGTGCAAAATTCCTTATCAATGAAAGAGTTGAATCCCTACTTCTCAAGCAGGACCACCTCAAACAGGTTGTACAGAACCATGTCCAGACAGCTTTTGAGTTTCTCAAAGGATAAAGAGTCCACAACCTCCCTGGGAAACCTGTGGCATTGCCCTACGGTGACTTATCTTTTTTCCCTTATATCCAGATAGTGTAGTTATATAAAACATTTTATTCAGCAGCCAAACTGGATTAAGATGTTCCTATATACACGTCCCTTCTCAATGCATCCATCTTTTCCTCCATCCATGTGTTTCAGATCCCAGTTCTCAGTAGGGCACAGTTGTTTTACAAAGCTGCACTACATAGCAGACTGCTGAACTGATCCAACTTCTAAAACATACAAAAGAAATTTCCTGGGGTGGGGGGAACCACATCCACAAGATTTTCTTCCTTTTCTTATTTTCTTGTTTGTTTTGTTTTTTCATTTGTAAGCATCACTGGAATCATGACCCACCTGCAAGAAGCAGCAAGGCAGCAGGGACACTGGATAGGACTTTCAAAAGCCAGCTTCACCGTATGGTGTACCCTCAGTACTGCTGTCACTAGTTGGGCTCCCTAGGGAGTTGTATTTTGTGGGTACTCACGTCTAAACTGAGCGTAACACTTGCACTCAGCTCAGAAGGGATGCAAAATATAGCAATCACACAAACCCTCAACTCTTCCCATGAACATAGGCCGTGCCTGAAAATATGTTCAAGTAACATGACTCGGCCTCAGCTGGTGCTGAACCCAACAGACCTAGAAAGTTAATACGAGCCAAGAAGAAAGCTCTTTACTTGTTCCTTCCTTTTCATATTTAAGTGTGAAAGGAGACATACTTCAGTATTTCAGGGATGTTTTGCAGCCATACTGCATGCTGCACATTGTGCTAAATGACAGTGCTGGGGAGGGGCAGAGTGGGAGCAGGAATCTTTATATAGAACTGAGAGCAGTAATTCAGCCACTGACAGTCACATGAATACAGCCCTGCTGAACACAAACAGTATCTTTCTCTGCTAGTAGGCTATTAGGCAGATAAGGCTCCGCTTTGGATTTAAAAGACTTAAACTGACAAACGATCTTGTTTTTCTTCACCCTGCGAACCATGGCACAGGGCAGGAGGGATCTCAGCACTTTCTACTGCTTGTATAACAGGTGTACTCATAAATATGCAAAGATGATCTGTAGATACAGTTTCTAATCCTTGCTTTATGTCTGAACAATTTAAACGGTTTTCATCATGCAGACAGCATTGCTGGCTTTCTGCAAGTAGTTCCTTTATAATTTTTGGCTCTATAAACTGTATTTTTGTTTAGTGTGGGTTTCACGTGAATTTAAACACACTGAATGAGTCTATTATTAAGAGAAATGCAATTTTAGATGGAAAATAAATGTCATGACTTATCCCCAGATCAGATTTCAATAAAATTAAGATGCACGTTTCTCCATAAATGCTTCACACTGCATGGACAATACCCTAATCTAGCTCTAAGCAAACATGACAAAGTAGAAGTAAACAGCAATAACCAAAAAAACAAACAACAAGCATGATTAGCAGAATACATACACCTCAGCTAGTGTCTCTACAGTCTTTGAGTTTCAGTAGTTAACAAGTCTGTTACACCAAGAGAAGAATTTGTTTTAAATCAACTTAAGAATAAAATATTTTAATTTTCAGCATGTTCATTCTGACTTGTCTCAAGAGCACTCTTTTTCACATGGGAAAAAAGAAGCTTTTGCAAAAGGAGGGATCACATGAACGATCTACATCATGATGCTGCACACAAGTCTGCTGTTTAAGAGGACTGGTGGAGTGATAGATGATCAAGGAATGGAAATACCTGGGGCAGGATGGTGGACTGACTCCAACCTGCCACACCTGGGCCAGATGCCTTTGGAGAGAAGCCCCAAAGGTCAGAGTTTACAGTTAAACGATGGGGGGAAAGAGAGAGAGGTGAGGAGAGTTAAAAAATGAAAGCTAAAGGAACATACACTGTCTTTCTCTGTCACATAGGAAAAAGTGACACCAACCATGCACTACCTTCCACCAAGGACCAGAAATGCTATAGAGCTTTTGTGATCACTAGCTGCTTCCAGAAAATGGGTAACAACTTCTCTAAATATGGACTGGTTTCCCAGTCCTGAATGGGGTCCCTATCTTTCCACTGGGAGTACATCTTGGCCTGTTGTTCCATATACGTAAATGCTCTAAAATGCAACATGTTCTCTTAGTACCAGCAATAAGCAGACACAAAGAGAAGAGGAGAAGAAAAAGTATCTGTTTCTTTCTAACATACAGCCTGGCATAGATCCTTAAATATCCTAGATTTTTTCTGCCTATTCACAGACATAGTTTTAAGTGGAAGTACACCCAATAGTGCAGTCCTGATGTTTTTGCCATTTATTTTTAGGTGAACTGGACTTCATTCTGAGTGATAAAATAAATACAATATGTATTCTGGCAAATCTTACACTCCTTCCTTATTCCGGTCCCTGGAAACGAAGCTTCAGCTTTTACATTGAGAATACACCTATACTTCTATTTTGGGGAGACTTCAATCATCCCATTGACTTTAATTCCTACTGTAATTTTATTGTAATTCCTACTGTACAAGCATAGGAGCCCAGGTCAGGGAGGTGTGGCTGCTTCATCGTCCTTGCTGGGCACAGAGGAGCAATGCAGAAACCAATGAGGGGGGGTGACCTAGCCCATTACAACAGTCATACCATATCTTCAAAAGAAGCCTAGAGAAAAACAGATACTACAGTATTTCAGATGGATATGGTTACTTAGATGCTTTATTCCCTCTCCCTTAGCCTTAACATACCCATGTGAGCAATTTTTTTATGAAGAAGTATACATAACATGTTTTGTTATTACTTAAATGTCTTATTTAGGTAGTATCTATCAGCTACCATTTTCAAACTACTATTTTCACAAGGCCCTCACTAGCAAAACAACCTTGTTTCTAAAGAGAAGTCAGGGAAGACTTCTTAGGGAGTCTAAGAGCAGATTTATGGCAGAAAGACCGTGTAAAATTCATATCACAAAGCTGTTCATGTTAAAACTGGCTTCTTTCTTCCCAGTTTCAGTTTAACATAGTCCTACATGTTCAGTTTTCTTCAGTCCTAAAAAAGTACAGAGGAACAAGTTGGCAGATGAGGCTTGGAGTTATTTCTAGTATATCCTGAAGCAGACTGGCTCATAAAGGAAGTTAAAGTCTAAAACCACATTTGTTATTTGCCAGAAGTAACCGATTACAATCTGAAGAGCCAAAGTGCATCTGAAGCAACATCCATACGCAATTTGACATTTTGAATGATGTGTAATAAACCCAACACTGCAGGTGACAGTTTCCTATCAAAATACACAGAAAAGCATTTTGCAGGTCAGCCAAAGCCAGACCACCACATAGGAATGACAGCACTAAACAATAAGAGGAATTCAGATTGAAATTCCTTAAGCCTCAGAGATACTGTGGTCATTGCATGATCTTCAGGACAGAAAACAGCCTAGCATATTTCTTGAGTAGCACAAAGAGCTGTTCAATGAACCAGCCTAGATTCCTCCCAGAAGGACAGAGAAATTGGCACTGATGAGGAAGAGTCCAGGTTTCCTACACTTGTTCTAAAAATAAACAATTGAGGGAAAACTGTCATAGACTATGTTACCAGAAGTTACCAATATCTCTAAGAGGTCCAGCAGCCAAAAACTAAATTTAGCATCACTGTGCCTATTTCTGGCTCAAGGCATCCCTCCACATAGCTTCTTCACTCTTCCACAAGGTGATCCCAGTCACCTCCCCTGGCTGCACAGCATCCTTTGTGGAAAACAAACAAACAAACAAAAACAGACAGGAGGCTGACCTTCAAAACTGGAGAATAAATATCAGACTTGACAGGAGCCCTCATCTTCCTCATGAGTACCATCAGCAGACAGTACTAACCAAGGCACCATTGTGCTCAAGAAAAGAGAGTCTGGGCTAAGCGAAGGAAATTATCTTACTTCTCCCACTGCAGACAGAAGAGTTTGTTCACTGTGCTCCAGAAGTGGTTGCCTCTGAAGGTCAAAGATACCAGCTTTGCGAAACTCCCAGTAAACAAAACAGCTTTCACAGACCTTCCAATGGCAGCAAAAAGGCACAGAGGCACTTTTACTGCTCCTATACCCTTCACGTTTTATCACTCACACAGAGAGCAAATCCAAGATACTACAACTGGCCAGTGAGGCAAGAGCAAAGACATCAGAGCAAAAAGCCATCCCGATGAAACCTTCCAATGAGAATTGGGTTTGACTTAGAAGTAGGAAGGGGCTTCTCATTAGCTGCAACTTAGTATGCTGGAAAAGCATGGATTCAAGGCACATTAAAATCACATACAAAATTACTAAAAATATATTTTTATTTTTTTATATATATATACACCACAATATATACCTACTGCATGAAAAAAGCTAAAAAGGAAAGACACACCTAAAGCAGGATTTGTCGTTGAGTAGGGACCTCACCTTCCTCAAGTATCAGGGGTTAGGACGCAGGAAGGATTAATCTTCAGAGGAAGTGAGTGCTTTCTTATTCTTTATCCAAATTATTAAAAAGTATATTACCTTTATGTAAAAGCCAATGATCAAACTACATGCAATAAAACTTAAGGGAGCTTTTAAAAATGTTATTGTTCTGCCACTTCACACTTATACAGAAGTCCCTCGAGCTACAGGTAAATATATGAGCAGCCGCTATTTAAGCAAGTATTATCAGAGCAGCTGCATTTGATATTCTCTCAAACTGTAATGTATGCACATCCTTAGAGTGTTCAATATTGACTTAAAACAAATTACTACTACAAGTAAATGTCATCACTAGTAAACTACTGAAAACATACTAAACCTGAATTTCTCAACTGTTGCAGTGCTTTTTTAAGTTACTCAGATATATGTGGTGGTTTATGTAATCTGTCTATATACACATACTTCTTACATTCAGTATTTCTTAGAAAGGAGCCTTCTATCAAGTCTACTAGTAGGTAGATTGATCGATTGATTGAGAAACCTGTTGAGTCTTCTTTTCTATGTATTTCAGTGTTTATCTAGCCTTATTTTCTGGGTTATCTCTGGTCTGAATTTGTCTAATTTCCATTCCTAGAAGTTGGATCTTCTTGGGTTTTTGACTGACAACACTGCACTAAGATAAAGTATTCCTCTTCCCTCAATATAAGGCTTGTCAAATAATCAAAATTAATTCCTTCCCCTTCTCCTGGTAATGATGTTTATTAGGACTCCTTTAATCCCTAATGTCCATGTCTGCACTCTTGGTCATTCTTCAAGAGCTCTTCTGAGCTGTTCTGTCAAACTCTTCTGAGTCTGTGGGATGGATACTCGTACGACTAAAGGCAGAGTTTGTAAGAGACGCAGATGAATGAAAAAACCTTATGACTGGAATGTGTCAAATGCTTTACCAGCATAAAGCTCATAAGCTGCAAGACTTTTTTTCCCCCATCATCATTAAAAAAAAAATCATTCAATTTAACTCCTGCTAGTGCTATTGTTGTTAGCTCAACACAACAAATCACCCTTGTCCATTACAACATGGAGCTGCTTAAAAGTAGAGTAAATTAAACGTAGTTTTCATCTTGGAAGTAAAAATAACTCCATGATCCAATAGTATTTTTTAATTTTTTCCTAAAAAAAAGTTAACCCCTCACTTCACAGCACTTAAAAAAACTTATACCATCTTCTAAACATTTATTTTTTTAGACTAAAAAATACAGCAAATGAAACTAGGTTCTTCCAGCTAATTCAGCAGAGAGGTTTGCTGTTGTCATCATTCAGGGAAGAACAGGGATGTTTCTGCATTTTGCTGTTTCACTAGATAGCTGTTGTTTGTTCATTCTCAGGCACCTGTCAAAGAAGTCCAGCATTTGAAATACAATTTCCACTTTAAGATTCTTTACTGAAGTTCAACTGTTTGCATGTCACCACAATGCCATCATTTAATTTGTTCAAGCATTCACAAAAGATATTATCCTGTTCCTTGAATAATGTTTATTTCATGAAGGATAACAGAGGCATGGCACACAACATTCCTTGCAATTATAACAATGAAAAACATTAATTAATATGACTTAGAGTATCAGGTATCCCCTCAAAAAAAACAACATGAAGTTTCATTATTTGCTATGACCTTGAGGCATGTCGCTGTATAAGACTTGTAGTTACAGAGTATTTGCATTTTGGAAGGAAGCTTTCTGTACAATTCCAGAACTGTTCTGTAATGAGGTACTAGAATCTCAAAGACCAATTTGGTCTTTTTTTTCTCATTAAATGGTAATAGATGCAACAAGCCTGTAATCATCCTGCTAATACTGTGTGACTCTACCTAGAGAGGCCACACAGAGAGGATAGTTCAGGCCTGCTTCTGTAAGATACTGTTGCTAGGTTCTCTATTTTGCCAGGCTGTTTATGGACACATAGACATCCACACAGTAGGAAAAAGAGTGTCAGCAACACTTCATTTGGGTCTCTAAGCCAACCAAAAGTCTCTAAATTTTTGCTAGTCTAGGCAGACTTTCAACCAGCAGCCTACCAGTGAAAAAGCAGGCTCCATCACTTACGCTTCAGTATTTGTCACAGAGTTCATTAAGAAACATTTTCCTGGCTTCTGAACAGCTCCTACAAGACCAGACCTGCAAGATCTTTTTTTGGTATTTTAATCTTACATACAGATCGAGCCAAGATACAAATGAAGAAATTGCAGATGTCACGGTTAGTGTGGAGGTATGGTTTCTGGACCCAGACAGAAACAGGACCAAACACAGATCCTAACATCCATTTTTACTTTCCTTCAAGCAGACAACATTTGAAGAATCTCATCTTCCCCTCCGCTGCCACCTTTATGCAGACCCAGCTATACATACACAAGCAAACACCAACTCAGGCATCCTAAAAGATGGCCTATTAATGGTCCAGTTCAGTCTTTGGAAAACAGCCCTTTCATAAGTCAAAGGAAACACCATCCCTTCCAAGGTAATCAGATAATTTATAAGAATCCTTTCTTCCTCTAGTCATCCAACCATTTAACACAATACTATTAAAAAGAGGTCATTGAGACCAGACATTTTATACTTTTCAATGTTAACTTCTGCTGTAAAATAATGTGACTATTATCCACACCCTGGCACTTCATGCTGCTCTAAGCACTGCAGGTTATGTGTCAAATAGTCTATGCCTATCAAACTGCTAAGAACCAGCAACTGACTGTTCTCAGAAAAGGGTCTACAAGAAGCACCATGGCATGCCTTCATCCACGCCCCAAGAGCCATGCACAGGCTGCTCTGGCAGGACTCCGCAAGGCTTTACGGCAGAAAAGCCTCCTCTTCTGCAATCAGAGGCTCCAGCCAAAGCCATAACCATGGTCTTCCCAGCACGTCTCAAGCTGAATTGCTTTGAGTATTCCTGTATTTGCCTTTTACTGCAGAAGGTCACTATGTGTCCAATCTCTTTTATACATGTTTTAAAGTTACACTTAATATTAGCAATAAATAATGCTGGCTAGCAATTAGAGATCCTAGATAAGATTACTGAAAAAAAACTTGATTTTCACAGGCCTAAAATAAGCAATTCCTGATGCATTCCACCAAGTCGAGTTAAACCAAACCAGTTCCAGTTTCTTAGTGCATGTTTACTCTAGCAATACAAGGAAAGACTAGAAATAACCGTGCAGAGATCAATCATGTTCTGGAAATGCCTCCACACGCACCACCACAGTCAAGGAGAGAATCAGGGGCAGTTGTCAATGATCAGGAAAGGCTCTTCACAAGCCAGGAAAAGACTGCTGAATCCATACCCTACACCTGGGGCTACTGACCACAACAATGTTCTCAAGAAGAGTTAAAAAAGGAGGCAGGGGAGGAGAGAAGGCAGAATGGGATCATCAGGAGTTTGGCAAAAATTAAGCTCACCCACCAGGAAGGTAGAGGAATATACATGCATAATTTTACACAGATTAAGGGTCTGTGTCAAATCTGTGATGTGCTGTGGTGAATTCTTATGCTGCAGTGAGTCATCTTGTCTGACAGTTGCCAGGGAATTAAAGCAGTTATTTTTAAAAAATTGTATGTCCTGCCTGACGTGTTATACAAATAGCCTCTTAAAAAATTAAAATGCAGTCAATGCATTTTTAAGTATAGAAGAGCTATGGTACATTTAGGATTCTCTGTAGCACACCACAAACATCCATTCTGAGCTATGAAAACCTAAAGGAGTCTATTGATGTCCCTTCAGAGAAACATTGATCTTTCTGCTGCTCCAAATCCAAATCCTGCATCAAAAATTAGTTTATTATATCTGCCTTTCATACAGCATGAAAATATTTTTCCATGAGAAATATTAAACACAAAAGAAAGAGGTGTGCTAAATCTGAATTCCTTTGACACCAAAGGATATCTGGTTTGCTAGAATAAAGACAATTTGAATCAAAATTACAGTATTTCCCCTTACAATGGAATAACAAAGGCAGGTCAATACCCTTCCAAAAAAAAGCAGCATGTTGACTCTCAACCACAGGTGTAGTCACGCTGTTGGTTTGGCAAGGGGAAGCAGTGCTGGCTCCTGCTCCCTGCACTGTGCAGCAGACTCACACAGACATACATACCCTGGAGCTGCAAAGGGCAGCTCCTTACAATCCATGCTCTTGTCATAAATACGTTGCTTACTGCCTGTTTTGCTTATAAAACTGACACACCCCACTGGCAATTTTCACACATCCTTGGGAAAAGTTTTTCGAGTCTGTTGAGTAATACAGTAAAGATTATCTGAATGATCTATTAAGTGTAACCCTTGGGCATCAATGCTGCTCAACATCAGCTGGCAATAAAGGTATATTTACAGCATGCCTTTGGGATAGCTGCTCTGGGAACATCCTGGAGATTTGCATAGTTTATTTTACAAGGCATTACAATGTACTGCAACCAAATGAGTGACAGAGAATTCTTTCGACACACTACCCATTGAAAGACCTTAGCTCCAGATATCACAGTAAAGTGAAGTTGGTAGATATTAAAAAAAAAAAATAATAATTCAAGTTCTAGTACCTTAATATGCAAATGTTATTAACTTGTGAGCAAATTTAACTTGTTTTTAAAATAATCAAGTTAATGTCCCTCTCCAACTTGAGCACCATTCAAGAAACAACACAGCTGATGCAAGGAGCTTCATCTTACAAAGAAAGAAAAGTTTATCTTGCTAGCATGTTTGATTTTATCATAATTCCCATGATATTTGGTATATTTTCTTAAAGTCTTAGATCTTGTAAGTAACTGAAGTGAAAATTTCAACTTCATGTATTTGGAGTAAATCAGTTCTCTCTTTGCCAGAAAAAGCTGCAAACATGAACCAACTGCACCCTAATGGCTCAAAAAAACAACAAGAAGCAAATATGAGTATTGAATTTCTTAGTTCATTTCTCACCTAAACTCAGAAAGAATGAACACTTTGTCATTGCACAGGTGATACCCACTTGCTAAGCAGCACACTATCTCTCAAGGAGTGAATTAAAAGGATGGTTTGTGTTCCAAATCACAGAGGTGTGGTAGTTATTGAAATTTTCACACTTTGAAACCTCTCCACAGGTAAAGAGTTACGTTATGGAGGAATAACAAGGAGAGGAGCCAACTACAGTTTTCTGGCCCCAACTCAGTAACTACATGCAGACAACAAAAGACAGAATTTATACCTAATAAAATAATAAACCTGGCCAGACAATGACCCAATCAGCCCAACAGTATTCCTGAACATAATCAAGCCAGTCGATACAACAAAAGCTGAGGACCAAATTAACTAGTTGAGTGCATGGCCCGTGCTTCTAGGAATAAGTAACCACTCATTAAAGATCTGATGACACTTTAGTTGCAAGTGCTCTTTGCAGAAAAGTTCAGACTAAACCAAAAAAAAACCTGCTATGCCTTATATGTTTAAAATGGAAGAAGACTGAAGAATAGCATGGTATATAGGGAGAACAGTTTCTGACCAGGATGGTTTTCACATTTTCCATGTGACATCTTTAAATGTTTCTGCTACATTATCTGACACTTGGATAAAATACTGGAAGAACTACAGAGCATCTTTTCCCAATTAATTTTGGTTCAGGAAGTAACTGGAAGGGCAATATGACCTTGTACACCCTTAAATTGAGGGGAAAATGAGAAGAGTATTTGAAGGAGCTTTTGGAAAAAAAAAATACTTAAGTGTTTTTAAGAATGGAGGACTTGTAGAACTAGATTTTTTTTTTTCACAAGACATCACTTTTGAGGACTCCTGGTTTTATTAAATTGGTTATTCAGTTAACAACCCTCAAGCTATTCTAAAAAACAAGATGATTCATCTATTTCCACCCAGTACAATTTTATACATCATTAGAAAACTAAAGCCTTGTAAAATTCTAAGCAGCCCTAAAGAACTACTGCAGAGTGACACGTCGATTGCATCAGCCTAGATGGGCTTCAGTTTTGAGCAATGCAAGCTTTAGTATGCTCAGTGGAAACTACTACAGGGTGTCAAAGAACGTGCCAGCATGTAACATGCCAGCATGAGGCACATTCACTCAAACACAGCCAGACAAACGTCTTCAGGCGTTTCAGAATATCTTTTGGGATAAGGATGATTCCATTACTTCTACTACTCATAAAATGTAAACTGCTGCCACACCTCTATGTTCTGAGAAACACAGAAGCATTTTCCTCCTCCCAAAAAAAGGTGAAAACACTGTCAAGAAGCATGCTATTGATGCCTTAAGCTGAACATAACATTATAGGCCAACACATCAATGTGAAGGTCATTCTCAGCACTCATCAGAATGCTAAGCTCCCTCCATCACTCAATCCCTGTGTGGGGCAGTACCCGCACACAGGTGCTAAGGACACTGGAAACCATTTCTGACTCTGACAGATCTTCACCTCCTAAATTGTAATAATGAAATGAACAAAAAATGAAATGGTTATCTCAATTTGAATCCATAGTACCTTTTAAATGGCTATGTTTAAAACAAAAAAGCCCATTCAGACCACAACAAAGTGGAGGTAGAAGGTATGTGGTTTGCACATAATAACCAGCAGGTTAGAATTGCCACAAAGATGATCTTAGCAGAACAACAAGTAAACACCTTTGTGATGAACTGCTCCTCCCTTTTAACTAATAAGCAGTGCAGAACTGTCTAAACACTCACCAAAAAACAGGAACTTTGCCCTATCCTCTAAAAAGCAGCCACTTCCCGAGGTTCTCCTGCCAGCATCCCTGCCGCGAGTGAGGCTATGCCTAGTACAGAGATGAACAAGGAACTCACAACTTGGCTACAAGGAGGAGGTGAGTACTATGGCCAAATTTAAATGTATGATTACTACCAGTGAAGTCTGTAATTAAAACATCTGCAGTTAACCACTGTGCTAGTGACACGGTATTGTCACACGGTCTAGTCACACAGACACCAGCTATTTAATGTTAGATTTTCAGATGCACTGCGTGGGTAGGACCTGTGCTATCACTCAAGACACTTCTAAGAGCTAGGAAGAAGACAGCTTTAGCTCACAGCCGAGAAACAATCTTGCAACTGCTGGGGCTCTTTTGCACAAAGCAGGAGCTTTCCTGCTGAAGTTGTTCCTAAAGCTGCACCGTCTGTAACTGGTTTTAGCATTGGAGAATTGGGCTGCTTGGGTATAAGTGGCAGCTGCGTAAGACCAACAGCATTCAGCAACACCAAAACTTAAAAACTCTTGCTCACAAACAACCCAACAAACCAATTCAGGCATCCAGCATTTGAAAAACATTTTCCTTACAAGTCTGGTTCAGGAAAGCACTTTAAAAAGGGGCACAATTTACAGCACTCAGCTCCCGAAGTTATCAATGAGACTCGAACACATGTTTACACATGCAGCTACCTGTCTGTTGACTGCTTCACAAAGGCAGCAGAAACACCTTAAAATGTCTGGTGAATTTTTTTGTACCTGCATACATGTATCTCAGGGAATGTACTCCAGTGAAGCCCGTGGACTGGCTCATGACAGTCAAGCACATATGCAAGGTGCTGTATGTTCCGGGTGTAAAGATGACAAAGTTGCCTAGAAAACCATTTAACTCACACTCAGCATGACCAGAACATGACCAGTCTTCTACCAAACAAATTATTGATCTCATTATCTGTAGGGATTACTTTTGGGAACAGGCCAGGAGTTGCAACACGAGCGTCTAAAGATAGGAGCTTTAAGCAGTGAATGACTTAATTTTCTCAGGCACTGAGCAATGTAATGTACTTGACTAAGAGCACATCAAGAGCGGATTGGAGAAAGACACTGAAACCGGGATGCTGCCCCTTTCTCCACCCATCTCCTAGTTCCTAATCATCTTCATTTAGGCTGCCACAGTCAGAAAACACAAGCCATTCCGTCTGCTGGGTGTAACGTCAGTAACAGGGAAGGAAAGACACTGTCAGTGGGCTAAATTCACTCCAGCTCTAGCTGCAGGGACATTACAGCAGTGCAGATACAGATGTCCAATTGCAAACCACGTTCCATTTCCTCAGAGCCTTCTTGGATTATGCTTACAGAAACAGCACCGTAAAATGGTATAACAACTTTGGTACACTGAATTAGTGTATTTCTTATTGAAGATCTATCTGTGTCAGTTTGATTTTGGTCTTCTGCAAGCATTTACTAACAGTTGTTTAATTAGTATCATGATGGTAGGTAGACAAGGAAGTGATACACAACAAGAAGCATTTTCTGCATAAAGCGAGAACGTTACGCATACCATGATCCAAACAGTCCTTCCTCCCACCCTCACTACCACAGAAAAGGGCCAATCCACAGGCAGTGCATCACAAAAAGGCAATGTTGTATTTAACTCCTCTTATTTCAGGTTTTCTGGGCACCCTCAGAGAGGGGGAGGCACAGAAATGAGCGCCACAAGCAATCCCAGTAGCTTATTCTCCTCTTCACCCTCAAAGCGTTAAAAGAAAAATACAATGCCAACATCAGCTCCTCCCTGCTGATGAAACTGGCTCGAGCACATTTCAGTTTCTGGCTTGGAGCCCTTACAAACCGTTACAAAAAGACTGAAAGACAGACAGACAGTTCAATATATCGACCAGTTCCAATAACTAATTTGGGACATGCTGGGTCATTAGCCCCTTCTGTTAAGTGCTGTAGCGTTTCAGTGGTGAATGAACCCTGATATTTGGGGGAGTTATATTACAAAAAGGGGGGCAGCTAATAGGAGATCTGCATTTCAGGAAAGAGACAACCCCAGCATCAGTATATATAAATACTCCTCACTCTCTTCCTCTGGGAGGAACAGATTACATCTGATGCACGAAAATCATCTCCAAGACTAATGGCACTCTGGGCGCTCAATCCCCCTCAGCGAGGGATCCTGACAGCCACTAATCGCTGCCTACCTCTCGCTCGGAGCTGACACACATGGAAACGGGGAGCTGGAGCCAGGCTGAGGGTCCTGCTCATCCTCCCCGCCACGGCGACAGCAATATGCGGATTGCATGAGAGCTTTCCCAACCCGGGAACCGGCGGAGCATCAAATCAACCACCACGCCAAGAAAATCATCACAAGCTTTCAATTATACATAGGGGGAAAAAAAAAAAATCCCGCAATTAAAAAAATCCAGCCACGTTTCCTCTAAGCGACCTAAGTAGTATTGTCCAAAACGACCTTATCATGGGGTATTTTGTTGCAACTGACACACACACTGCGCGGACTCCGTGGCGAGTCCCTCGATACGGTCAAAAGAGAGGTTTTTGCACTCAGGTAGACGGCAGATTTCTGTGAAGCCGCATTTTCTCGGTAGGGCACGAGCTTCTCCGAGCCAGCCCTACGGATTTTTTCCACCTTCCGCACTACAACGTGCAAGGCTCGGGCGGCCAGCCCTGCTGCCAGAGCCCCCTCCCGCCTCCGCCAGCGCGGCGGCGGGGAGCGGAGGGGGAATTCACAGGTAGAACAAAACATCCGCGCCGGTATCCTCCGCCAGCCCGAACGGAGGAAGGGGGGGAGGACCGTCAAGGGAGCCCGCGGGCGCCATAGGGGCCAGGGCGAACCCCGCGGCAGCCCGGCAAGCAGTGGGGGCCGCAGGGCGGAGGGTGTGTGAGGGGGAGCGGGCCGGGGGCTGCCGCTCCGCTGCCGCGCGCCCGCGCCAACCGCCGCCCGCGCGAGGGCCGGGCCCACCCCGCCGCCCCGCCGCCCCTTTACCTTCGGAGAGCTCCAGTTCCAGCTCGGCCAGCCGGGCCCTCACCTCCAGGGGCAGGGACACGCTCTCCAGGCTGCGGTCCGCCATGCTCACGCGGCGGGGACGGGCTCTCCCCTCCTCTGGCTGCCCCGCTCTCCCCCTTTGTCCGCGGCTGAACGGGGAGAGGGAAGCCGGCGGGGCCGCGGCGGGTGGCTGAGTCCTCCCCGCGGTCTTAGCCGGGCATGCAGGGGGGGAGGCGGGCGGGCGGTCCGCGCGGGGGGACGAGGCGCGGAGGGAGGGAATGCGGAGGTTTCTCCTCTCCTCCCCTCTCCTCCTCCTCCTCCTTCGCCGCCTCCTTCAGCGGGGCCCCGCCATGGCTGCTCCCGCCACCGCCGCCCGCCCGCGATCGCTCCGCATCGGCTCTCCGCCGCGCCCGGCTCGGCCCGGCCCACCCCCTAGCCTCGCCGCCCAGCACCGCGGCGGCGGCTCCCGCCTCGCCTCGCCTCGCCTCGCCCGGCCCCGGCCCGCTCCTCCCCGCCCGGCTGGAGCTGCCGGCGGCGCCTGGCGCTGCGGTGCCGCTGCCGCGACTGCTGCCGGCCAGGCACAGCGCCGCTGTCACATCCACGTGACCGCGCCGCCCCGCGCGCCCGCTGCCGGCCCCCAGGGGGCGCCCCAGCGCTCCGCGGGGTGCTGCGCGGCCGCGCTGAGGGGCTGCATCTCCGCGTGTCGGAGCCCCGGGCCCCGACACCGACGGGGGCGCAGCGGGTTCCTCTGCCCTCTGCTTAGGGGTGCGGAGCAGCCTTGTTCCAGCGCTTCGCACGTGTGCGGTGGCTTCAGGGCGAGGCTGGTGAAGTGCGTGACCATTTATTCATCTGAACAGCGCTCCTGGAAGTAGGTCTGCTGGGCCCCGTGTTGCCGAGGAAGGGGGAGGAGGAGCGGTGTGTTCAAGGACGGGCACTAATTTAGCGTCAAAAAGAGGAACCGCACGCCGACACCCTGCACCCCGTTTTTGTTCCCCACCTGCTGACGACTTCCAGCGTACTCCTGTTTTCACCTGTGTTCTCTGAATTCAGCCAATGGTGGACTTCGCTTAGGTTAACAGTTGGCCTCGATGATCCTAAGGGTCTTTTCCAACCTAATAAAATTCTGTTATATTCCAGACAAGCCATGGCAATTCTGATACGTATATCACTAAGCCCTAGGTGCACATTTCCATGAAAGAGTAGCATAATCTTAATATAATAAAGAAGATGTGTCAGCTCAGCACCAGTGTGTACCAGCTGTCACCGAGCCTGTACCTGGGCAATCTGGTAAGGACTGGCCCACAGTACTCTTAATTACACCATTCCAACATAAGAAGGAACTGTTTTGAAAACATTTAATAAAACTCCCTTTCAGATCAACAACTGCGTTTCACAAGGAACATACGCCTTTCTGTTTTTCTCCCTGTATATATCTTCTTCCTTTTTTTTTTTTTTTTATTTGTTTGGGTTGAGTTTTAGTGGATTGCTTTTTTTTTTTTTTTTAAATCTCTCCCAAGAAGGAAGGAGCAAGATCCCACAGCACCTATAATTTCAAAAATCCTGGGGAGTCCCAATGGTAAAACAGGTCTTAGTGGGCCACAACATTAGCAGAAAGAAAAAGGCATAATCATCCCCAGGCCAAACTTGGCTTATCAGCTTATCGTTTCAGTCGGTGAAAGAAAAGCAAAAAGCAAAGATGTAGGAGTTTCTTCAGAAGATAAAGATTAAGCTGAGACTATACTAAACAATGTTATTTTTCAATTTGGTGTGGAACAAAAACAAATTACATCATATTACCAGCTGTGCTGAACTGGCATCAACACTGGAGCGATTCCTACAGCTTGTGTAGGGCTGGTGGTTTCTCCTGTTTTCACTGGTTAGTAGCCCCAGACGCAGGAGAGCTGTTTACAGCCCGATCACAGCTGCTGCCAGCATCCCTTCAGCCAGACCAGTGGCAGAAC
The DNA here is from genome assembly GCA_020745705.1 of Hemiprocne comata. Lineage (NCBI taxonomy): Eukaryota > Metazoa > Chordata > Aves > Apodiformes > Apodidae > Hemiprocne > Hemiprocne comata. The sequence goes on from CM036587.1 coordinate 11,843,349, forward strand.
TGGTTGGGATAGTTGAGTGAGGTTGCCTGCCATAAGGAAGGCTGGAACACACAAAGTCCCTTAATTTTCTGGTGCTGCTATTTGTTTTATTGTCATATGTGTTCATTTCAAGTAACCACTCCTGGGTTACTCTTTAATGCACTGCATTATTGGAGCCATCTGGTTAGCCTCTCTTCAGCAGGGACATGACTTTTAGCAGCATGGCAACACACACACCACTCAGGGCTGTACAAACACCTCTCCCCCTGGTGCTGTGCTACACAGGGGTAGGGCTTTACCTTTTGTTGAGCACTTCATGTTTCAAATACAAGCATTCAAAAGAATTATCCCGGTCTTTCTTGTTCCCTTGCATCAAGACCTAAACAATGAAAAGCAATTAAATCCAAATATGCTGCGGGGTTCCTACCTGAGAATCCAAGTTTTGTTTATTTGTTGTTTTATGTGGGATGAAATATCTGAAAGTACCAGCCTCTACAGGAGCAGCTTTTTCAAGTATGATGGAGGCAGCCAAGAGGGAGGCAAGGCAAGGCTTTGCCCTGATCCAGCTTCCTTCACTACTGCGTATCTCCAAGTTGCACCTTTACTTCCCCAGTCCTGATAGGAGCTGATTATTCCACTCATTATCTAATCATTACAGAATCTATGCCAGTGATGTTCACCCTGCCTTCCAAATCTTTCCTTTTGTGAAGTTACTTAAGGGGACCTAAAGAGAAATATTTGAACATTCACATAATCGCACCTGAAATTGTCTCAGTGCTTCCATGACAAGCCCCAGATTTTGATGCTTTTAAAGAAAGAGCCATCACTTGGGCATGGAACATACCTGGCAGAAAGGAAAATGCCTGAATTTGGCAAACTCTCTGCTGTGTGCTGGGTGGTACTCCTGTGGGGGGAGCTTGGGGGGCTGTGGGGACCCCCTGGGCAAGCAGGGCTACCTCACCCCCTGGGGATGGGCACAGGCAGGGGCCAGCACTGTGGGAACCTTAACCTGGGGCTCTGGAAGGCAAACCCTGGCACAGGGACATGTGTGAGGCCATGGCAGCCTCCCTTGGAAAGCCCACTTGTTTCCCCAGAACTGACCTCACCAGGGGAAATGTCTGTCTTACACAAAGGATCAGAGCCCAGGCTTGAGGATTGACATTTCAAGCAGATAAATTTGCACAATTATTTTGATGAAACACTGAAATTCCAGTGGAAAAGAAGCAAGTCATGAGACTTGACCTAGCTGGTCTTAATTAATGGATCCTTTCAGATTTATAGATAAGAGGCTGCATCCTAATCGTCCCCTGGAATAAGCTTCCTGACTTGAAGAAAAGCAGGATACTATTTGTATTTTGGACGCAGGGATTAATTAGCATGGTCAGGATTTACAGAATGCTTTTCTACCAAGTCATGCTTTTCAACAGGCATGATGATATTTTCGTGGCATTCAGGTTCATCTGCTTTCAAGAGAAGAAACAAGTCAGTGATGCCTTTCTGACAGAGACCATGGTCAACACAGCTTGTGAGTGACTTCGTACACAAAACTTATGTTAAAATCGTTTACATGTAATGGCCCGTTTGAACGTGTGTATCTCCATGGAAGAAAGGAAAAAAGTGTATTTTTACTTAACAATACTTACCATAGTGGTCAAGACCTACTGGGATGGTCTGTACAGATCACCCTAAGGTGTCAGTAGCTGAGTGAAACCTCTGAAGAACCACATAGCATTGACCTTGACTAGATAAACACTCTCTTTCCTATCTGTCTCACAGCAAAAAAATATATCCAATTTTGCAGAGATTTAGCCCAAAGCCAGGTCTGTACTAGAAAGTATTCCCAGCATCATAACTTTAGGAAGGAGGCAAGGCACTGGAGACATTTAGAAAAAAGAAAAAGCTCTTGTGTAGGCACTAATACCTTGACCTAAAGCACCTAAAATGATTTGTGTGTCTTCTGGAAAAAAAAAATAGCATCATGTCTGAATGAACAGGTTAGCTTCCCTACTGTTTGTGGAAGTGGGAGTCAGGATTTGGTCAGTGTAGTAAAAAAAAAAAAAAGGTGACAAGCAGGAGGCATTCACATAAAAACAACAAAAATAATCAGCTGCCTGGAGGGACTGAGTTATAAGGAGAGATAAGAAGAGTGCTTGCTCAGCTTGCTAAGCAACAGCAAGGGATGGCCATGATTATTTAAAAAGTGGAAGCACCGAGGAAGTTGAAACAGTGAAAAAACTGGGAGAAGAGGATACAAGTTTGAATAATGGGATGGAAATAATGAAAGGCAGCCGAAACATGTAGCAGGGAGAGCTTCCAAGGGATGAGCGGCATTAGACTGTGGAAGAGGCTCTCAAAGGAAATGGTAGAATCCCCATAATTTGAAACATTAAAACCAGAGTAGACAAAGCAATCATGAATAGGTTGTAGGAAATAATCCTACTGTGGGATGGGATGAACACGCTTGTCTGGCACTGCTTATGCGAAGATGTACTGCTTTTTTTTTTGCCTGTTGAACTCAATTATTTTTTCCCCTTCACCTCTCCACTCCCACTCCCTCTGTTTGCATCTGTCTGCTTGTGTCTCATATGCAGGTCATGAACTGTATTGTTCTTTTACAGTGTTTACCACCAATGTGGCTGAATGGCTACCTGGTGCCATCCTGCTGTCTGGGTTTAGTGGTCAGGGCAAGACAAAAACCAGAGAACAGAACTGCTCTCTATTTCCCCCTTTCACCCTCCCAAGGGAAGATAAAAGGGGAATAAGGAAGAGAAACTTAAAAGGTTGGAATTAAAACTGGAACAAGTTTACTGAAACAGGGAAAGGAAATGACATATGGGATAAGGAACAAATATATATAAACCCCGATCTTGATGATGGCAGAGATAAGTGTCCAAGGGTCCCTTGCAGGAGAGCTGACTTGGGAGTGGGGTCTCTCAGCACCCGATGGATTCGCATCCTGCAGAGTACAGGGTGAGTTGCTGACAAAACAGGAGACTCTCTCCAAGACCTCTGAATGCAGCCAAACAGCAAGGAAGAAGGGGACAGGAAAGGGGTTGGGCTCCTATTCCTCCTGGCTTTTATAGAGTATGACAAGAAATGGGAGGGGAATACTGACCCCTCTCTGCTCCACATCTCCCATATCCCTCAGGGTCCTGAAGATCCTCTCTCTAAGTCATTACATTGGTACCATAAAATTAGCCTGGTCCCCTAAACTATAACAATTGCAAATAGCAACAGATAATTGATTAGATGTGTTAATCAAGTTACCTCCGAATGGCATGCAAATGGTTCTGTAATTATTTCCAAGTTGGCTTCTGATTTCTTTTAACACTTAAAAATTCAAGCCAATCTCATCTTCTAATTCTTCTTCTGGGGAACGGAAAGGAGGGGAGGGTGAAGAGGAAGAAGAAGGGAAAACAGAAAAGGGAAGGGGAAGCGAAAGGGAAAGGGAAGAGATGGAACACTCAGCACTTCTCAGGTATGATTTTAATTCTCTGTTTTACTGCCTGGGCAAGCATTGAGGCCCATTTCTCCAAGCTGTTTAGACACCTTAGATCCCTTTAATTACCATTGGTATGGGACAGATGTAAATTGCTGCATATCTTGGCATCTGTTTCTCTGCTGTGATACCGTAAAATAATGTAGACATCCCTCTCTTAATTCACTATAGTTTATGAAAGGGAATCTAAGGGAAATCAAATTAATACTGTAGATAGACTGACCCAGTGTACAGAAAAGTGTGTGAGCAGTCCTGGACAGCTGAGAGGAACTGTGACCTTTGGTAATTTTCTTCTTTAACATCATTGCAGATGAGCTCTAGTTATGGGGGAACTGAGAAGCTCCTTTCCCCACCTGTCCCTGTGCCAGAGTTTACTGGCCTTGCAGCACAGCTGGCAGCAGGGAACATAAATTCATGCCTGAGCTCCTTCTGCACATAGTGTGGCATATTAGTTCACATGGTGATGAAACTGGATTTGAGCTAAAATGAGTAGAAAGGAAATTTCTTGGCTAGAAGTGAGGTGCCACACAGGAAAAGGAAGGAAAAAGGAACTTTGGGAAATGTAATTTCTCCTAATATATTAGATATTTCTCTTTCCAGTTTGCATTTCCATTGTTCTTAGAGGAACAATTTGATTACTATCAATTTAACAGTATTTCTTTACACTGGTACTTTGTGGATTTTAATCATTTTCACACATCTTTCTTTTTATTAAAAGCAAAAATCTAATAAAAAGCCTTTACTGGCATGGTTTAAATTAACTTTGGTTTGAAAGTTAGTCTGACATAAGAAGTGTTTTTTCAGCTCCTGCAGTCTGGCCAAGCCAGTTTATATACAAAAAAAAGATCCTTGCCACTGCTGCATTTCAGGTGGGAACTGATAACATATTTCACTAATTCAGAGCCATTGAAGGAACTGGCATCTGCAGGAAGAAAATGTCCCAATATTCTACTACAAGGTTCTCAACACGTGCATACACACAGCTGGTCTCTCACTGCACCATGCATCTCACAACAATAGTAGTTGCCCACCCTTTGATCAAGGTTTAAAACTTCAGTGATGCTTACATCTTTCCAAAAAGTCAGTTGGTTTTCTTCAAATAAGTTTCTTAAACTAGATTTAGTGAATTTTTCAATTTATTAAAATTAAAATGTGAAAATGAGCAGCTGAGGGCAAATTTTCTGGAGCAAATTTTTTTTTTTCATTTTTATGTTTTCCTTTATATATATATATTTTTTAATAAAATGTACATGCATGGGAAAGGAACTAATAATTTTTAATAGCTTACCCTCCAGCTAATGCATTGTGTCATAATTTTCAGCAAACAAAAATCAGATTGTTGCATTAAGATGATGTAATATGAAACTGTTGGCACATTGTAAAAGCAGTATAAGTAATATTCTATCTCTTAATGTGACTCTCTGTAATCCCCATCTTCAGCTTTCCTAAATGACATTAAAATTGCAACAGGTCAATGCTAAATTAATGTACAGAAATAATTTTCAGTACTTGGAAAACATCTTAAGATTCTTCCTACTACCACATGGATAAACTCCTTGTTGGACATGCCTCAATGGATTCACAGCACACAACATGAACTGTCCTTGACAAATGTGAAAGTCTGGGCAATGAGGAAAAAATCCCTAATCTTTTTTATTACAAACAAAAGGATATTTTAACTATTGAGCATGTTGCCCTATTTGCACTATCTGAGATAGGTTAAATCAATTTCATCTTGAGCGTTGTCACCCAAAGTAAGAATTAAGGTTACCATCTGCAATGATGATGATGATTGTAAAATTTTAAAACATTCCACTTTGAAATGGTTTTGATGGTTTGAGATGGTCCTAGCAGAATTTAATGCTTTCTTAATCAAGGAGATTATAGGTTACTCTCTGTTAATGCAGAGAACAGATACAGATATCCAAAACATTTGAATAATTCTATGATTTCAAGTATCAGTGAAGACAGAGAAAGCACACTCTTCTTATTTTAATTGTTTTCCCAGCTGACATGGGAGCTAGTTCACTACTGGTAATATCTGGAGCATTTATACCACCAAGGTGTACAATCTGAAGTATCAGTGACTCTTGGAAGCAAAAATAAATAGCTCCTTGCTGCCACATCCAAAGGACCCATCAGAACAATAGTGGAAATATTCTGGAACACTTCCTCAGTGACTGTGGCATGACCTCTACTTTTTTTTTTTAACTTAGCAATAAAAAAAAAAAAGAAGCTTGAATTTTGTTCTGAGAAGCTGTGTTATAATTATCTTTATAATCTGCTCCAATTGCATACTATCTTACATCTAACATCTAGCATTAGCAATTTTGCACCAATAGTAGTAAACCTATGACAATTACTGATCTCACTATGCAACTCCATAAATTAATTTCTTCTGTCTTTCTGGAAGCTGGAAAGCCCTTTCTTTTCTGATGCAGTAACTTGACTTTTGAGAAAATATTGCTGTCACTGTCACTTTCATTGTCACAATCCATGTAAGAGTGTAATTCAGCTAAATAAAAATAAACAATACCTAGACTCAGTCTTAGGTTTTTACCACTGTCTAGTTTGTGCACCTTGGTACTGGCTCAACAGGACCCAGATCCTTGTTCCAAAAAGCAAGTCCAAGTTTCTGTCAGCCTTCAACAAATGTAGTGCAGACTCAAGGATGCTCCCTGGTATGTTCCTCTTGGTTGTCCCAAGATCCTTGCCTCATTCTGGCCAGGCTCTTCAGCTCTAAGCTGTCTCCTTAGGGAAGCTGATAGTTTTTTTAAGAAAATCTTCTGATTTGATCCTGTAATGAAACTCTCATCCTTATTTCTGTCCAGGATGAAGCCATTTCTTCCTTCCACTGTTACTGTGCTGCTCTGAAGGACATCTTCTATCAGTTCTCTCTCTATTCAAGTTTGCAGTGCCACTTTGTCGACAGGCTGATGTCCTTTAGGGCTTGCTGAGTCCAGAAGAAAATTTGCAGGGAACTGTACCAAAGCTTCTTTGTACAAATGCATTTCCTAAAGAGCTGGCTTGCTACTGTCTTTTAAAACTTTACTCTGCTCAAACTATCCTTACTGACCCTTTGCAAAACAACCCTGCGAAGGCTTAAGTGGCACTGCTTAAGGCACAGGGCTTAAGTGTTTACACAGCCATTAGTGAAAGGGCCCAGAAGTTTTCTTCTTTGCATGTCATTTCCTTACTTGGCTTATGAGTACAAAGCCAGAGATATAATATGACCATGTTTTCACAGGCAAAGACTCCCAGCATGAAACCCCATCCCCAGTTTTTACTTCAGGTGCATGATTTAGTACTACCTCAGGGCAGCACAGAAGAGGAACTTCTTATTTGTGATTTTGTGCAATTTTTATTGTTAAATAATTACACAGGGGATTAATTCAGTGCTGGAAACAAGATTAATCAGCAGTTGTTCTGATTTTTTTTGTGCTTGCTGCAAATGCTTGAGTCATTGATTTAGTCTTCACCTCTCTTACACAGCAAATTAATTAAATAAAGCGCACCCTTGAAATGAGAAAGCGGTGCTCAGTGTCCCTGACATGTGGACACATGCACCCTCTGGTGAGCACAGCTGTGAGCAGAACATCTGGCAGCAGAGGGTACCAGACAGCTGGCAGCAGAGGGTGCCAAACAGCTGGGAGAGCCAGTCAGGCCGTAGACAGAGGAGGGCCCACTGCGCTACCGCTTTGCTTTGTGCGCCGACGATTTGCTTTCCTTTCTAAGCTAAAAAGGTTCATGTTTGACTAGTTATTCGTCTGAGCCTCCTTACGGACATGAGATCAGTGGACCAGTTTAATAACAGCAGTCAGTGCTTCCTGCCCCCTCTTCTTCCTGGCCCTGGGAGCTATTCTTACCAGAAAAGACTGAAACTCCACAAACACAACATCACTGGCCTACAACCCCATGTCAGCGGCTCCGATTAATCATCCCTTTACTGTTTAACTCCCAGTGACAAGCTTTTACATTTGTGTTTTAGATAGTCTGGGGAAATTCAGGTCAGGATTGACAGCTTAGGAACTTCAGTTCCCAAGTTTAAAATTACTTTTTTAGTTCATCTTCTTAATGCTTTTAAGTACAGGCACCTGTCTAAGTTCTCTTGCCTTCCAGGGGTATTGGAGATGACAGTGAAATCACTTAATTTCTCTGGGTCATTGTCATCCAGAGAATGGGGTAACATGTAGCTGTGCAGAAACAGGATAGTATTTACTTACCTCATCAAGTGTTGTAAGGACCAGTTATTTAATAGTACTTGTGTGTTTCTCTGGGAAATGCCATGAATGCCACAGATACCATTTTTATCTAATGATAAATATTTCTTTATCAATATAAGAAAGCAGTATTTTTTAAAACTATGATAATTCTATGCATTAAAATGCCTCCAGTATTTCCTTCTGTTTTTAAGAAGAATGTCCTTGAGATTTTACAAAAATGCCCTTTCAGGACAATTGAGAGGAAAAGCATTTTAGTCTCTGGGATTTAAACTTTGCCTTTTAGAAAAAGCAGGAAAGTTCAGTATTCTCCAAGCAGAGCAACACTGCATCCCAAGAACTGGTAATCTTTCAGTCACATGCTTTGATCTTGCGTAATTCTTTTTTCTTGCTCTGTTTCTACTGTGTCTTGGTCTGATCCATTTACTGACCTTTAAAAAACTCCTGCATCACTTCAGGAGCCCCTTACCTTGACTTGCAACCTTATCAGATGTACGTAGTGCCAAGCCACTCAGAGTTGCTGACTACATGACCACGGGTTTGTCTGGGTGATAATGAGAAGGGAAATAACTATGGGCTGAAAATCAGACCTTTGGATACTTTTGGTGCAAGCCTGTATATGAACATCTTTATTTTGATGTGAGTTCTTCAGGTCATGCTGGAGTAACTTACAGACTGCTTTGAAGCAGTTTTAGTTAAAACCTATCTAAACCACTTTTTGTTTCAAATGAAACTGGAGTTACATCGGTTAGCTTGCATCAGTTAGGAACAAATCAACACTAAGATGAAGTACCCTTAACCCAAAATAAGAATGGTTACACCAGTCTAATTGGTGTAACTGTCTGTAATAGAGAGGACTTAATGTCATGCACACTTGAAATAATTTATTCAGATGAAATTCTGCCCAGGGGAAGGATTAAAATAATTTCTTCATTTTCCTCAGCCTTCTTTGCACAGACAGTTTGTTAAATGTTCCAGTACTTTGTCACAATTTTTGTTATTGGTAAGAAAAATTTATTCCAATTGGAGTAAAATTGCATCCTCGGGTTTCTTATATGTAATTCCTGGGAAGGAAGAGTGTATTCCTGTGTATTGCAGGAAAGAATTTGATTAACTGTTTTTCCAAGGTTTCACCTCTCTCTGAGCTGTGATGTTGAATCAGCACAGGTGAGGTAACTCCAGAATTTTTATGTTTCCTAGGAGTCCATCTGAAAAATATCCCAATGTGACAATTCACATGGATGAGGGAAGAGGATATTATCGCCTCTTTAGCCAGAGGAGTCAGTTGATATCTTGCTGGAGTGCATTTGCGGGAGGAAAATTTATATATTATATGATTATATGAATTTGATGTATTCTTTCATGAAATGTTACGTTTAGCAAAGACCATGTTTTCTGAAGGCACCAGAGAAAACTTAAAGACAGTTTTGTTCCTCCCAGATCCCCAACTTCATTTTTCAGTCAGTTATTTAGCCAGATGTTTTTGTCTTCACTGCCACTTGTGAACCCTCTTCCCAGGCCACCTTGTGCCCCAAGGCCTGTGCCACCAGGCTGGAGACCCTGTGGCCCTTGTGACTTTGCTTCTGAAGAATCCCTGCTCTTTGACACAAAGCCCTGGGCAGGGTGCATCTCCAGCCCCAAGGGCTTTTTTGAACCTTCTGAATGAGGGATCAGCCTGGGCTATGACAGCTGAATAGTCTTAAGACCTTTGAGTAGCAAGCAGGAGATAGCCCTGAGGGGCTGGTCCCTCAGGACTGGTTTGGAAGGAGCTGCTGCTGGTGGGTGAGATCTGCACTGGGATAGCTGCTGGCTCTCAGGCTGCAACGAAGTAAGGGCTGTCAAATGCTCCTGCTCCTAGAAAATGCGGTGTACTCACCTTTCCAGGTGATACTAATGGCAAGATCTGGTGGCACCTGTGTGCCCTTTGCTTATGACACCTGAGTTGGCTCACCACCTGCCCTGTTATTTGAGCTGTCATTTTTCCAGGAACATAAAAGGATGAACCAAACTTTTGTCCCTTCAAGTTCATTTCTGTTACAGATAGAGGAGTAAAAACACTTGTTTGTGTTGTCTTGTTTTTAATTACCATAGGAAAAAAGTGCTTTCTGTGTAGCTTGAAAGCATAAAATAGATGTTGCAAAACAAATCAACATCATTGTATATAGTGGATATTCTTCAGTGAAATAGCAACTTCTGTACATTAAAGTGTGTCCACTCATGGACAGTTTTTTTTTTTTAATTGGAAACTACTTCAAAAATGGTGTAATTTAGGGAAAGAGGTAGTAGCTGGGGCACAATTACAATGGATAAATTTGTGGAAAGGCATACAGGACAAAAAATTATTTGTGCAATGCAGATATGATTGATTGTTACAGGGATATTGCATGAAGAGTAAATTACCACTGTGAACAAAGTGGCATTTAAAAACTCTTGAATTACTCTGCTGTCAGTTGTAGGATCAACTCAGAATTTTGTATGCTTTTAGGATTGTGTCTTGTTATGTGAGTGTATGATGGAAATTACATAAACACAGCTTTGCCTTTCCTTTAAAAATCTGTATTATTACTGTTATTAGGATTTAAATTCCATAATGTTTTTTCTAATACAGACTTAAATGATACTAATAAAACAAGGTACTTAGTTCACTAGCATGTCAATAAACCATTAAAATAATCCATACATAATTTTAACTATAATTGGTACTATATTAAAGGCCTGAGTATTTCTTAAGGAGACAGAGTAAATACCTCCTGTTTTCAACTGGAGTTATATATATTGTGGGACAATGAACTAGATGACTACTGGGATTTCTGTTGCCTTGGATTTATATCCCTTTTGTTTCAATTCAAAATAAAAAATGTGCAATGTTTTTTCCTCTGGTTGTTCTTATATAGTAAATATATATCAGAATTGTTACATACCATGCTGTGATTTTATGATTCTATTATTTGGCTTTTCCTGCTGGAGGGCTTGAGAGAGAGAGACCTTTTCACTGCCTCCCTATCCTAGTAAAGGAGGGGGAGGTTCAACCCCAGTTGCTCCTTGGTGCCCAGTCCCCAAGGCAGGGCACTGCACCATGGCACACCTGGGCTTGACCCACAGCCCTTCTCTCTGGGACAGACAGTAAATTGGGTCTCCTTCCTCTGCTCATTTCCCATTTCCATGAAGTCTGTAGGACTCCAGTGTCTTTCCCACCTTGGCCAAATTTAGCAGAAAGGTATAAAGGCAAGAAGGCAGATTTAGTTAAAAAATTGAGCAGCAACAAAAAGGAGCCTGAGGTTTTTTTCCTCTTTGTGGGTCACTTACAGCTAAAAAGCTAAAAGACAATATCCAATGCCAAAAAGATTGACACAGGAGTGAAAGCTATTGGTTTGTGGAAAAATCATAATCTCATCAGTTTAAAATGTTCCCAAATTGTAACCATTAAATAGGCTTTCTAAATACATGGAATATACCAAAACTACACTGGAGGCAAATCATGCTGTAAAAGGCCACAGTGAAGAATATTTGCTACTGCTCTTGCATCAGATATATATGTACATTAATCAAGACTTACATATGTCAAGTAGAAATTCCTTCAGAGAGAAAGAACAAACGTAGTTCTTAATTCAGAACTATCTTTAAGATGTGTAACAAGATGGTTCTTGTCTTCAGTGAGTGTAAATGAAATCAGACCCAGTGCAGTTCATGTTGGGAAATAGCAGAGGAGGTGCAGGGCCAGGCGATGGAGATAACGGTTAAAATGAGAACGTGAATGGAGCTCATCACAAACCTTAATACAGAGTTCAATATGTAGATTACCTTGACACTTGGCCATGTCTCTTACAGAAAGTGGATGTAGACTATTATTTAATATGACTTTTTTTCGTACAACAATCAAGCCATGGTAGGTAATATGCAAAATGATTGGGGAGGAAGCCCTGAAACCTGTGCACCCTTCAGCAGCTGGTTCTGGGGTTGCTGGTTCTCCACGGATTTCCACATCTGCAGGAGCATCCAGCTATCAACTTACACACCTGTCTTTGGAGACTGAAAAACATTGTACCACCTAGTGAAAAAGCTCATGCTGCATTTGTAAGCTAGCAAAAGCAATATCACTGCACCCTGACTATGATTATCCTTCGCCCTAGCCACCTCATGTAAAGGGTGACTGGTTCAGCACAAGCAGAGGGAGAACTGCTTTTGGAAGGTTGTCTACTATCCCTGACACTAAGGTGCTGACTCAACATCTTATGTAACTAGTACAAGAAAAAAAAACCTTGGATATATTTAATGTCAATAGATTCAGGCAGACCATTTTCCAGGAGTGCTGAGCTTTTCTGGATCTCATTGAATTCACAGCAAGATGCTGTGTTCAGCACCACTAGAGATCAAGACAGCCTTTAAAGACCTTTGGAGACCCACGTCTCAAACATGCAACTTTGCCCTTCAGTGAACACTGCCCAGTGCTCCTTTCTTTCCCAGACCTGGAGCTTGAGGGTCCTGGTAGAAGCTTATTTTCACTGGAGCCAAAACAGAAAAATGGTAAGTGTCCACTTTGTAGAGAATAATGTGACTTCTGGTTGGACATGCTTCTGAACATCAGCTGGGGCATTGCCATGGGGCAGGTGCTAGCTCCTGCCAGCTTGCAAATCAATCTGCAGGGTTTTACTTCACATTTGCCACAGGTGCAGGGCATGCACATGGTTAGCTGCAGGGGCTCAAGTGGTCTGTGGTGATTCATTAAACTGGGGAAACTCAACTCTGTGCCTTAACCTCCAGTCTCTTCCATTCTAGTAGATACATCTTTTCCTGTCTTTATGAAGTCTGGATTCTAATTTATGCTCCTGCTGCACAGAAATAACATCAGCTCCTGAACACATTTTGATATGTGCCTAACAGGGTATATAGCTTAGTGAACATGTGAAATTCTTTTCCAGCTCACTTTCAGCATGCAAGCTATATTTGCATCAGTACCATCTTGCATTAATCCTACCCCCACAGCAAGAGGTTTCTGAGTATTATCAGTAACACTGCACAAAATTCACATCCAAAGCCCAGTAAACTCAGTACCATGTTTCCTGGGCAGTGGGAAGACATCTCAACAGCTGTTATACTCCACCAGATTTCTTTCAAGCACTTCAAGCAACTAGTTCTGAGGACACTGGAAGTACATTCAGATAACACACACCTTTCCTTCATATTTCTGGTTACATGGAAATATTTTAAATACTGGATTCTTGAAGATTACAGGTGATCAGGAAATTTTCCAGACTGCTGTGTCTCTGTCAAACATTCTGGGAGGTGTATGAGGACAGCAAACCCTTGGTTTCCATTGTTAACCTCAACAGGGTCAATAGCTATGGAAAGCAGGCACTGGAAGACTATGACTTTGCAATTACAGTTTCAAGCTAGCAGAGGTGGACAAAACAAATATCCAGTCAGAAAAAGGAGGGGAAAAAAGCAACTGTGGCAAATCTGTGGAAGTGAGCTTGTGAATTTGCTTCATCATAAGATTGGGGAAGGTCCTGTAATGGAAGTGTTTCTCTACTTAAGCTTGGCTTCCAGCCCTCATTTCCCCAAGATCAAGGCTTGGTTCCTCTATCCACCCATAGGCCAATACAAAACGTTGGGAAAATGGTCCTGAGTGCTCACTCTCAGAGACCAAATCACACAACTTGTGTTTTAAGTCTAATCTAGAATTCATACATAAGGATGGAAGATTTATTTAAGTGCTAAGGTGTCTTTCTGGACTTGGCCATAATGGAGTTTGAGTGGCTCCTCCACCAGCACACTCCGGTGGATGGCATGCTTCACGCATCAGGTACATTTAAACTGTTTGCTGGTGAAGCAGGTCTGCATGGATCACAAGTGTAAATACTTCAGTACTTGAATCCAAGGTTTACGTTTGACGAAAGGTCTGGAAGTGCTCTCTCTGGTGGTGACTTGGTGCTCCAAGCAGTGCAGCGCATAAGAGAGCTCCCAACAGTGGTGTTCCTGCAGTCCAACATAACCTTATTTGGTGGTGGTCAGGTCTGTGTGAATTGAGGCACCAAGCATGCTTGGCCCTTTTTTCCTCCTACTGGAACTTCACCTTAGTGAGACGACCAAGCACTCTTCTCCTGGCCCAAGCTGATAGCAGAAGAAAATTATTATTCTGCATTGGTGTAACAGACCCCTGGAAGAAGATATCATCATTATATATTAATATAGCCAATCTGTAGCGTTCATTTTAGTTCATTTTAGTTCCTTTTTCTCTGCTTTTCCCCTCTTATTATTATGGGCACTCTCCCAGAGCTGTTCTATCTCCATCTCTGCTGCTCCTCATTTCTCTGTCTCTGGCCACATTTCAATTACCTCTCTGGAAAGGGACTCACCCCTGCATGCTATCAGCAGTGGAAAATTTCAAGGTGATATTTTAGAAGGGAGTAACGAAACTGAATATACAACCCATTAATATCAATTATGGGTGTCAGATCAATTCCAATAGCAGTGCTGTTGTTTAGAAGCTTGAATTAATACCATTATGCTGCCCACTCAGCCACGGGCGTTTGCAGACAATGTGCTATTTGCATTTTATTATAATGTATCTATTCTGAAAATTTCCATAATTGTGGGGACATCGGGGAAACTAGTATTGGTGGTGTAAGGCAGCCATTTGGATAGGTGATGTACAGGGATGGGCTGACAGGAGCACCCTGTGGTTGCACCACTGGGATGAGGAGTGTCCTGGGGATGGGCCTCTCTCTGCCAGCTCCCTCTGCGCCCACCAGGCTCAACAGGTCCCTTTCGGACCCCAGCCTTCTCCTGTCCTGCCTGGGTTTCCTTACTGGTTTCTGTTGTGAAGCAAAGAACATCAACACCAGAGCAGGGAAAAAGAATATGAGAAGAGCATTTGGGCTTTAAGGAAAAAAAGTATTACAAAAACAATTACTTAAGAAATAATAACTAATGTTCCTTGTTCCCCTTTTTCTTTCCAGACTGTGTGTGGCCTGAGATGCCTGGGGACCTCAGCCTCACCACTTCTCTCTCTGTAGTCGAAAGGGTTGCCACTCCATCAGCTGGGTGCCCATAGGAATATTTTAAGTAACCTCATCAGTCTGGATAATTCTCATCAGTTTCTTATTCTCAGACCTGCCAGAATTAAGAAAATTAAGACTCTCAGGAGGACACTTCCCAACAAAATCAGGAAAATATTATTGCCGCTTACGCAATATACTGGTGAGTCTTTATTGGAAATAGCCTGTGCAATTCTAGCAGGATCAGGAAAGTGGGGGCCAGCTTCAAGGAGACTTGCAGAGCTTTGCTTATTTAGTCTGGCAAATGAAGGCTGAGAGGGGTGCAATTACTGTGAAATACATTGTGGAGTTGACAGCAAGAAAGGAGAACAGCTATTTACACTGACGAGTGATACTGGCAAATAATCAAATGGGTATAAACTGATGGTGAGTTCATTTGGCCTTAGTTTTAGAAGAAAGTACCTGCTACCCTGGAGCAGTGAAGCCTTTAATCAGAATAGTGGGGGGCAAAAAATAGAGTTATATTAAAAATAATAAAAAATAGGGCTATGTATTTATGGGGAGCGTTGTGTGTTGCAGTGCTGCCATGGCAGGAGAGTCAATTCAGTGACCCAGAAGGATTGCTTGCTCCTGTTCCCATGTTCCTCACAGCCTTTGTCAGAAAAATAAATTGATAACAACATTGACACTAAAATCACCCTTCAGAGGCAATCTACAGAGTCTTTGGCCTACTGAGATGAAAGGTGGGAGATGGGGAGAGCGTTCATCTTTCATATCGCTATTGATTTACTATTTCAGCTCAAGGCAGAGAATAGCACCAGTTTGCACTCAGTTCACACTTGAAAGTTTTTATTTTTCTCTTCAAACACAGAAACTAGAAATGATTTTGTTTAAAAATCAAAGCTCAGATTCTGCAGATGTTCAGGGATCTTTGATGGGAGGGACTCCTGATTGATCAATGATTGAACTAAAGTGTGTTTGAGTAGGACATCATTCTTTCATTATAAATGATAAAAGAAGAAGCAGGAACACCAACAGTAGCTTTTCTTCTTCATTTCATAGTACTCAGAAAGCAACGATGTGCCCCATTCAGATCTTGGATTTGTCAAGTAGCAGTATCAGCTTTGCTTTAAGTCTTTTATTCTGAACCACTCTTGATGAGAATTGGATATATAATTCTAGAGAGCCAGTCTAAGAGATTATTGTGCATCACTCTTCATACAATTTCTGAAATGGAGAAGATTGCTTTCCTGGCAGCCAAATTTTTCCTTTCCTCCTCATATTTTTTTCCTAAACTGTTTCATGCTTTAAGAATCAATTTAGGAGAATAGACTTTTCCTTTTTATTTTCTCTTTTCATGCTACTTTAAGGAAGTGTGTAATTCAGTATTAAAAGGAAAATCTTCTAGGTAAACTTGTGATTGCAATTCCTTGATAATTTTATTCAATCTGCAGATATGTTGAGGCCTTTCATGGGCTGTTCCCCATCAATTTGTTCTTTAAATATAGCATCCCTTTATGTAACCCTATTTACCAATGGCTGCAGAATCATTTATACAGTGAAGAATGTAGTAAGTGCTCTCATTTGTCATCAAAATATTGAATTCCACATGTGGCTAGTGCAGCAGACTACATGGTTGAACTGAAGTTGCAGTTGTGTCATCCCACACTCATTATTTCTTCTCCTATTTCTGCATAGAAGACTGGAAGGAATACTTTTTGCTGTGTTGTAATTCAAGGCAGATGATTATGAATTAGCTTATACCAGAAAGGCTGATTTTTCATTGAAGGAAACAAGTATTGTTTGCCTCATCAGCTCACATTTTGGGAGACGTTAATTATTAAAATTTGTCAGTCATATTCATAAGGGGACATCTGATTCTTCCCTCATACATTTGCAAATGATGAGTTAGAAACCCCAGCTTTCCTCCAGTTCAGTCTTATCTGGTCAAGCATTGGTAACTGTGCTGGTTAATTAGATGTAACTGGCAATCAACTGAAGTTACAGCAGAACCAAGACTTCTTATTGAGATCAATCCTGAGCAGCCTTGTTTGCTGGTGCTTCACACATCCTTTCTAAGGGACACAGGAGTCTTTACATAGAGGAAACGTTTATAAAAGTGGTGAGTCTGTGGAAGAGGACCTGCAGTAATCCTGTGCCCTTTGCTGGAGCTACTCCACAGTCACATGTGAGGGGTGTGAATCTGGCCCCCTGAAAACTTAGACATAAATGCACAATAAATACATCTTCAACTGTGTGTTCTTACTTATCTTGGAAAAAGCCTTCCTGTGTCCATACCTTGAAAGTAATCCCCTAAAATTTGCACCTCCAGCTTTCCAGTTGCATGCTCACTAAAGCAAGATACTTGATGCTGAGCAGGTAGGTGGCCATCATGCCTTCTGAGCCTGCGTCAGAGCCCTGCAGATAACCTCTCCCATGTTGCTCTTTAGTGACACTGCATCAGTTCATAGGAAAGTGTATGTCTGCATTGCAATCAATAAAACATCAGCCACAGGCCCTGGCTTTCCTCTCTGCAGGCAGCTGTCACGGGAATCTCTCCTTTCTCTAAAGCTGCTCAGTGACCATCTACTCTTGCCTGTATCAGGGAAAGATGCTGAGAAACAAACCTGAGAGTTTGTGCTGGGGCATTACTCATGGGCCCACATGTAAAGTTTAATGCAGAGAACAGACATATGTGAAAAATGGCTTATTTATATTCTAAAACAGAAAATTAAACAATCCATTGTCTAAATTAATCTGGCAAGATTTATGTTTGGGCCTACTGCTGGTTCTCAGCCCCAAGGTAATGGTAAAGACACTATTAATACTTTCAGAGAAGACAAGGCATGACCCAAAGTCTACATGGGAAGATAGAGCAAAGCCAGCAAACACAGTTTGCAAGGAGCACACAGAATCTGATCTCCATGCACATTCACTGGATCAAAGAAGAGCTGAGAATATATGTGAAATTGGTGGGACTTTTCCACAGTAAAACAAAGGAATTTTATCTGTTATGTACATCCTGGGTGAATTCTCCATACAACGCATTACTGGCTATAACAAGAACTGCCTCCTCGTTGGAAAAAGAAAAGCATATGTAACAATCTTCTTTTTGCAATGTTTTGTCCTCTCTTTTTTCTGGAGGGGTCTCAGGACTAGAAGGCACAACAACCTGAAGAAGGTGCAAAAAAAAAATTAAATTACACCTTTGTCTCACCTTAGTGTTGGTACCTCCAGTTCTAGGTACCCAGGTGTCCCCAGCTCCTACCTGTGGGTAGGAAACATCTTCAATCTGTTAGTTTATAAGCCAGGAATCACTACACAAAGTATATTCACACCTCCTTTTTTAGATATAGACCTCAGATACTATTGTGGTGAACATATTAATCTTTTTCTTTAGAGCAGAATATAACCAGTTTGCAGTACGTAACACCTAAGACCATTCTTGTAATAGAGATAATAAATCATAAAATACCTGCACACTGTATGAGCATGCTCCTCAACAAGCCATCAGGACAAATCTGCTGCTTAAGCTGATAGGAACATCTTGTGGTATCTGATGGGCTGTTGAACAGTGAGCGAGTGCTGCACCAGGTCTGTGCAGACAAAGCCATTGCCACACACATCACAGGTGCAGGTTTGGTTCCCTCCTGGAGGGAATAAGGCCTTTAATGGACTTTGCAACATTCGTGACAAGCAATTACGTTCAGGTCCATGACATTAAATGCACAGATGTGACAGCACAGATCTTGGAAGCTGTCACAAATTGACACTGAATAAATTGTCCAGGACCCTAGCTTGCTACAGCAGTTGCTTTCTCTGAAAAAAGCACAGTGTTTTTTCTCTGCAGACTGGATTGGAACAGCAATGTGATTACTTCCTGTTATGAGGATTAATTGACCAACTCTGTTACTTCAAGCCACTGAAAGTTAAATGGGAACATAAAATCTGAGCATTAGTCTGTTATTTAGAGCCTAACCAAAGACTCCTTGTTTTTATTGTATCTCATTCACTGTATCACCCTGCTGCCAAAATGTAACTGTGCTTAAAATAGTGATGTGTGAATATGTGCTCTGTATGCAAACTGTATTAAAATAAAGTTGTTCAAGTTGCTCAAACATAGAAAAGAGAGGGAGTGTCAGGCTTAAGAGTTTAAATGCATTAAGGCTGAAGTCTGCCCACTTTCCAGCTTAATTCCTACAGCAAAATTATTTAGCATCTCTCACTAATAAATCTGAATGGGATATACATGCTAATACAATATGTAAATATCACAGCTAGCAAAATGTGCTGTGGAAAGAAGTGCCATCTTTTTAATTACTGAAACAATCCTTTAAAGAAGCTTTAGTTTTGCTCCTTGTGACCTTAAAATCAAAACAAGAAGGTCAGAGCTACAAGCTGCACTCCTCCTGCAAATTACCTGAGGTCATAAACTAAGATCAGTATTAAATACAGTGTTACTGACTTGTTCCTCAACATTATGGATCCATAGCCATCATCTGTACTCCAAAAAATAATTTTCTGTAGTCATTGCTTTGCTGGGTGTAATCTCAGCCTTAGTCACAGCTATTGGTTGCCTGGCTATGAAGGAGGGATGTTTTATAGATCACTGGAGGTGGACAGGCAGGTCTACTTTGGCTACTGATTTCAGTTGAGTTTTGTGCTCTTATGTGTAACATATTACATCTTTGAAACTAATCAAGCACCATTTTAAATCCTGAGATTATTTTTTCTTACTCTAAAATGTTGCTTTTTAGTTTTTTAGATCTCCAGAATAAGCTTGAATGAATGTAGGTGATCCTGCTCTAGCAAGGGAGTTGGATTAGATGATCTTCAGAGGTCCCTTCCAACCCCTAACATTCTGTGATTCTGTGAATTAGAGCAATAGAGTTAATTATAAGCAATGTCTCTTCAGGTGGTCAAAACCCCACCATGTTCTTAATGAAATATCTGCCAAGTTAGGACTGTTCCCCATAGACACAGTTATTTCTGTCTAAGCAAGAGCAGCTTTCAAAAAAATGAAGAGGAGATGGGACTGAGGCAGTTGAAATTTATATATATATAAAAAAATATATATATTTATATATATATATATAAAAAAAATCTGTGAAATAGAAACATGCATGTAAGATGCTGGAAGAGTAATTTCCATAGAAAAATCTAATTTAAATCAAGGAAACTAACTTTTGCAGAAATCGTAAGAATGATTACATTGGGAATGAGTCTTTCCTGGAATACACAGGTTACTTTGATCTTCCATAGAATTATGATACTGCAAGTTAGCCATAATTGCTTTGCCCCATGTTTTTAACCTTACAGCTATTCTAAGCTTCCTCAGACTTTGAGAAACTCCTAAGAAAATATTATGTTCTCTAGTCAAATTAGAGTCAAACAACATAAATTGTGCTCTTCATGGCACTCAGAAGTGGTAAGTGGTTATGGTTAAATCTATCCCATAGCTGACGTGAAGGACAAATTTGGCCCAACAACCTACCACATTTCCTTTTTTCTTTGTGTATGTACTAGCAAGATTGCACAAGAGGTTTATACCTTGGTGCTGAGCTCCTTGCCTGTGTTTCTACATGCCTCCAGCCTGTCTCAGGAAGAGTCATCTGTAGACGTGACTTTCTGGAGGTCTTGGGAGAATAAAGAGTGGGTAAAAGCAAAATTAGAGCTAGATCTGCCTCCTAATAGCATGATCAAGAGGTCATACTCCTTTATTCATTCAGCAGGCATAGAAGCACACCCATAACATAAGCAAGCTTATTCGCATGAGTAAATGCTCCTGCTTGTGAGCAAGGCTCTCAAAATCTTGTCTGACATTTTAATGTATAATGAATTAGTGACTTAGCCATGAAACAATGGGAAGAGGGAAGCTACCTGAATCTCACAGTTGAGGTGGATGTACCATGGCACACCCAGCAATCACTCCTGTGAGGCAGTCACAAATACAGACTGCAAGGTGAGGAAACATTTAAAGCCAGGGAGAAAATAAAACACGAAACATACCTGGGATAAACTGCAGTGAGAAATAGATGTTGTAAAGCATGGTAAGAAGAAGCTCGTCTGGTGACACATGCCCAGGAGATCCCAGGGAGTGGACTTGATGCCACACTTTCTTGGAAGCAGCTGAGGTCTGATGAGGTTGGGTCTAATTTAGATAACATGGGAACAGTCACCACATCCAGCCCTTGAGGCAGGCCCAGGAGACAGACAATGAGACCAAGCTGTGCTTCAGCAGCTATTTCACACATGCAAAGAGCAGAGGGCCCTGCCATGGGGGTTAAGCAAATAAAAACAGCAGGTTTTGCCCACAGGGCAGCAGGACCAGAAGCAGCTTTTCCTCTCCACGCCTCGGGTATGCCCTCCAACTTTTGGCCTCCAACCTAGGCACTGCATTATAAATCCCAATATAATTTAGCCCAAGGGTTGGATTTGGCCCCAGGACAAGGGCAGAGATGCAACTTGGTCAGTATTGGAGGTGGAGCATCACCAGCCACCTGGGTGAACATGAGTGCAGGTGATGGGGTTCCAGCCTGGGGCTATGCTGGTGCCCTGCTGCAGGCAGTGAGACACTGCTGCAAAAGCAAAAACCCACTGTCTGGGCTCAGTGCTGGGTAGGAATTAATTTTGCCTGTGTCACAGGCTGCAGTACAGCCCTGGAGAGATTGTAGCCCAACCCAGACACCCTGCTGCTGGGGAAAGAAAGTTAGTGAAGAAATAGTTCAGAAAGATGTGTCAAAGCCTCTTTGTAACAAATATGATGCCTTTTCAGCTTGTGTCTTTGCTTAGTCTGTCAGGGTATTTGTAATATTTTAGCATCTGTTTCACTGAAAACTAGCTTTTTTAATATCACAGTTTTGTCTTTTTTCTATTTTTACAGTGCACAGTGTCTCTCCATGCTGCAGTTCTGTAGCTAGGCTTTCCCATCCAACATAATTAACTGCTCATTAATTATATTACAAACCAGCTGGAATTTGCCATTTATTTCCACACTTTCCCAGGAATTTATGACCAAACTGTCCAACTTTAATTTGATGAAAAGATAGCAACATAAAAGACACAAAGAAGTTCAGCAGTGCCTTTGCTACTGCTTTGGCATGGAGACATCTGAGCATACCTCCACAGTGTCCAATGCAGACAGCTGAAACCTACGTCTTCCTCACATCTGAGTTGGCTGACCTGTTGCTTGGATCTGTACAGCCAACCATCCCAACGGGATGAATGTTGGGGTGAGTGAGTCCAGCTTCTTGTTCAGGATGTGAGTGCATGGCTGATCCTCACCACAAGCATGAGCCCTTGGCTCCCCTGGGGGTGAACTGCAAAATAAAAGCCTGACTTAGGCTGATGTCAGTATTGGTATCTTCAGAGCTCCGAGTCTGGTCCCACCACAGGTTGCATTGGTCCTCTAACCCTTATCTGTCTTGGAGAAAAAGCCATGGTCAGCACCTCACCAAAAGGGAGATGCAGCAACTCTAGGAGTAAATAAAAGAGCTGATCTTTTTTTCACTGCCAAACATCCCAGCCGCTTCAGAGAGCTTGTACTGAGCTCCAGGAAAACACACGTGCCACAGCAGAGATCTTCACAAAATGATCACCGACCTTTCCTCACTTCTCATTTACCCAAAAGCACTGAGCAGGGTCTCCAGCTGTCTGCAGAGTTACTCATCTGTGCATGTAAAGGAAATACAGCTGCATCCTCAGGGGAGGCAGAGGAAGAGAGGGGTGACCTGGAAAGACTGGGAAAGACTAAGAAAAGTACGTGTTTTGTTTTCTGCAGAAGAGCCTGCAAAGCAGTTCATGGTTTCCAAAGTGTTTATGTGGGGTGGGAGCTGCAAAGTGATCTCAAGGCACTAAGCAGCATTTTCCTTCCATTTCTGACTGTCATAAATCCCTTCCAGTAAATAAAGGCTTTTGTGTCCACCAGGTGTCCCAGTGGCAGAACTGGGCATGCAAAAAATAAAAGCACTGATTCAACGATGCTTTTCAAGCCATGGGGATGGTTTCATTCAGAGTTCAGGCTTAGGGGAGGATGATCTTGTACCTAAAGTATTCTGAGAGATTCAGTCAAGCCCTGGCTCTTTCACAGGGAGCTGCAGGGATACATTTGTAATCTGGTGGGAGGCAGAGCTGAAGGCCATATATGTAGATACAGAGAGGCTGAAGAGAGAATATTTTTTTTCTTTATCCCTGCTGGCTCAGGCAGACATCTTAACCCTTCTAGCCTTTAGCCCTCGTGAGCGCAGTGTGGTGCCTCTGCCTGAGCACCAGGAACCTCCATGGCTGCCCTCACCTGTGCTTCCCTGCTGTTTGTACAGCTCCCAGAGCTAATGGCACAACAAACCTGTGCAAACAAACAGAGGCTGCAGAGCTGCATCCCAGGAGGGAACAAAATCCCTAAAGCTCACTGCCATTTTCCTAGAGAAAGCTGGAAGGGAGTCGGGGGTGGTGGTGCTGGAGGAGGTTGGATGTCATGGCAGGGAGGTTTCTGTTGCTGGAGGGGTCCCCTCAGTGCTGCCCTGCCCTGGTTCCCAGCTGTGTGCTTGGGGGTCTCATCACAGGAGGGTGCATAGGTGTGTGGTGCCTGTGGGGCAGGGTTAGCCAGGTGCTGCTGTACATGAAGAGGTCAGGGCTGGACACTTGGAAGATGGAGGGAAGGAGAAGCTCCTGAATGCAGATGGCTGCAGATAAAAGCAGTTATGCTCCCTCTGTGGACTGGGGACACAGGGTGGGGAAAGAGTGATGACAGTAATATTTCTCTTATGTCCCCTCCGATATTAGCAGAGGGAAAATCCATATTTCATTGGCCCTCCTACTGTGTCCTTCTGCAGAGGTTGCAGGAGCTGTGTCAACCACAGGGTACCTGGATGAGGTGTTTTGGAAATGAGCAGGAGAAAGACCAAAGAGTGATGAAGCCACAACTACTTTTCTGCTAAAGCTGCTGAGACCCCACCATTGAGTATCCTCATGAGCGAGACCAAGACTTCAGACTCTGGTCAGAGCAGCTTCACAGCAGCTCCTGACCCCAGAAAGGTCTCAGTGAGGACACCCAGCACACCACAAAAAACTTTATCTACTGAGCAGGATTTTTGAGACAACCAGAGCTCACAACAGCTTTCCAGACACACTTCTTTCATTGGTCATGTCCATCCATGCCAGCCAGGGGGGCCAGTGGTGTCATGGTACAGGCTGCAAGTACCTGAATTGCAGCACCTTGTTCTTCACCAGGGCCAGCTAATGCCTGCCAGGCTCTCCTTCTCTGTGTGCACATGTGCAGATGGAAAACTCATGGGCAATTACTTTTCCTGGAAAATTATGCTAAGCATCACTTACCAGAAGTGCAGAAAGGCTTCCACATCATGCAGGGCACCCACAATCACAAGGGTAGGGTGGAGGAAAGGGAGGCCTGCAGGAATGGCTTGTTCCATTGCCATAATTTTCTTAACTTATCTTTCCATAAAGAAAATGAATGCAAGGAAAATCCTGGAAGGGCAATAAACTGGAGAATAGAAAATATAGAAAGGAAGTTCCTGTATTACTCTAGTCATCATTACACGTGGATTAGTCATCATCATACTTTTTTTCTTTTCAAGTATGGAGAAAGGGAAAGTGCCAGTCCAACATACTCTAAAAATAAAGGCATGATAGATCAAAGTTGTTTATAAAAATAATCTTAATTTAAACAACATTTGCACAGAAGTATTCCACTGTGGGTCAGCTTCCTGTGATCAATAACTCTACTGGGAAACTAAGTTCAATTCCCTCTCCACTGCCATTTTTTTGCATGATGATGAACAGGTTCCTTAATTGCTCCATGTCTCTGTTTCCCATGCATAAATAATTGTACTTCCTTTCCTGCAGACTTTTTTTTTCTTTGTCTTATAAATTGTATTAAAGAAAAAAGCGACTCAGGATGCAAAAATGCATACTACAAAGTTGGGAAATTAATGCTGCATTAAAATTGTCTTGCTGCTGCCTCTTGAACTTCCATTTTGGACTCTCCTTGAGGCACAAGTGCTTTGACAATTAAATTCTGTAACATACTGCAGATAGGGGACAGAATTAAGGTTGCACACGGGTCACCTCTTTGCTTCATCCTCAGTGCTTGACTTTGAAGCCTAAATAGAATTCTTTTAATGTATTACCAAGTGTCACTTTCTATGTAATTTTAAATAAAGAGGTAAAAACTCTATTTTATGTCTAACTGTTATGTTATACAGTTATAACTGTAGGTCTTTTTTTTTTTAATGCTTTCATTCTACAGTATTACTAGAAGAGCGTGGTGACTGCCCAGCATTGCTACCACCTCTGCTGATGTCTGGCCACACCAGGGGGTGCTTGTACAAAGCCACCATGTAGGGTGCTACTGACAGGACAAGGGGTGGCCCACCAGGAGACTGGAGGAGAGGGCAGGATTGAAGAACCCCAATCTCTCTTTATTTCCATTTCCATAACATCTGATCCAGCCAGAGCTTGTCATCAGACCTGTAAGGGGTGTACATGACAGCTAAAGCTGCTCTAGCCCATCCTTGGTCTGCTAACTTGGAAGTCCCAGCAATGCTCTTGCTGGAGGAGCATTCCTATCACTGGGTCTGAAGTTGGCCCTCCTCAGTACTCCCAGACCCACTGTGTAGACATAGATGTGCTTTGGGGCACAAGAACAGTCATGATCAATTAGTCTGATAATCCACTACTAACTTTTTCTAGGGGAAACATGAAAGGACAGAAGAGAATTTTCCATTTTCAAAGTTCATAACTCAGCAAAATCTAGATTAATTTTTATGGGGGGGGAAAAATCCATTTCCATAGCTCCAAGGATTTTCTCTGAAACATTTCAGAGGCTGGCTGCAAACACCAGCAACGCAGAACCTCTCAGCAGCAGAAAATATTACCAATATAGATGGATTAGTAGTGACGTTAGTGGTAATAACACAGTCCTGCCCCAGTCTGTTTGGATGTTGCTGTAATCAGTCCCCAGGGTAGCATGAAGTTCCTTGTGCTTGGGTGCCTGGGTGTCACTGGATGCCTGCGTGTGTCCCCTCTGCACCAGACTGGTCTGCTGTAGAAACCCAGATGTGGTGAGGTGTGTCAGCCTGATGCTCTTCCCTAGGGAGTGCTGGCAGCTCTTGCTGCAAGGGGAAAGAAAATATTAATTGACTCTGCAAAATGGGGGTCAGTGTAGCATTATGGGTGTTTTTTGTGATTTATTTTGTTTCCATTTAGTATTAAACAATAGTATAAGAAAGCCCTTGCACAGCAAATACCTGCCCTGCCTGTGTTGTTTGAATTGCTTAGCAACAGGCAGAGATGTCATATTGGTATCAAAAATAAGATGATCTAGAGGATTGAAAACCTGCTGGTAACATCATCTGGTGATGAGAGCATCACAGCCTGCCTGTCCTGCCCAGGAGGTGACAGGAGTCATACGATGACCCAAGTCCTGGCAAAGGAACCAAACATGGTCCCCTAACCAAGACAATCAATGGTCTGAGCAGGAACCGATTAGGAGAGTGTAGCTAGGATGGCTCCTGTTTATTCACAATTAAATTGCAAACAATAACCATTTCTAAAGAGCTGATTAGAGAGAGGAAAACAAGTAAAGAAATAAGCAGACTGAGCAGGATGGGTGATTTAGCTTCATTCGGATCTCAGATGCAGGAAACACAGAACAAGTGTTTTCCGTATTACACTAGCCAATTCCATGCTACACTAGCCAATTCAAACAGATGCAAGCACCCCATGGTTGTTTTTCTAGATGCCAAGCCTCCTTATTCTTTTGTTAAGATATTTTCTAAAGATATTTGGAATTAAGTCATTCCAAGATAATTTTGTTCTCTACTGTAGCTTCTATGATGACTTTTTAATGTAAAGACATGGTCTTCTGTGTTTCACCCAGTGAGTAAAATCTCAATCTGAGCTCATTAACCTCTGGAGGAAAGGAGGGCAAAGTGGTGGCTCATGGCTCTGACCTCATGGAAGAAATGAAAAAGGAGAAAAAGAGAGGAATCAAACCTCTTAATTTGGGAACATGTATATACAGAGCTATTTGCCAGCTATTTCATTTCAGTAGCACTTCTCAGCCCTGTCTCATCTTGGTGTCCAATGAGAGAGGAGTTCGTTGTGTTTATTGCTCACATCATGCTTGCCTCCTTCAGAGCAGGACTTTTCTGCTGGGGAAGAAAGTGGCTGCAACAGTTTGCCTGTGCAGTGACCAGGCTGTGCACAACACCATGCCAGCATGGACCCCCACACCACATGGGTGGAGAGGGGTTGCAGAGCAGGCCCCCTTAGCCCCTGGCTATGGCAGAGCTCTGCACACCACTCTGGGATTAACCACATGCCTGTCCAGGAGCTCAAGGTCAGACTGTGCTTCCCTTGCTTCACATACAAAATCAAAGGCTCCAAACTCCCATCAAGAAAGGCTTAAAAAGCTGCAGAAAAAGCCAGAAGGTGAGCGGGAGCAAGCTTTCCTCTCTGCTCCCCAACTGAAAAGACTGGGAGTTGTTGTAAAAATAAATGGCTGGTGAAACTTTGTATTTTGCCAGTGACTTCACTAGGACCCAGATCCACTCTGTCGCTTTCTTCTTCCTGAAAGGTAAGCACAAGCCCCTATCAGTGGGTAAACATGCTGCACCCAGGAATTTGTTGACCATGGTCATAGAAAAGGATGTAGTAAACACCGAGATTGGATTATTTGCAAATTGCAACAGTGAAACTAATCTAACCTTTCAGCGGCTCTTTTAAGTGATATTATTATTAGCCCTTGTTCAGAGGATGGCAGGCAGGCAGCCAGTAAAGCACTTAGAGTTTACCATCATCCATCTGCTCCTCTATAGATTTGAAGGCTGTAGAAATTTTCCTTTTTAGGACTTACTTGGAATATGATTAGTGGGCCACTTGCCACAGTGCAATACAAGTGTGTCTGTGTGCTTCAGGCAGAGGTATGTGACAGGTATTTTATCAATGAGGGACTCCTGATTGAACAGTATTTCCATTCATTCCTCTGCTTTTTTATTTCTGTAGCAAAACTACCCCTGGTGTTCTCAAAACACATACCAGGATAACAAACATTTTGCACTGCAATAAGAGGGTTATACAAGCATATACACATAACCCTCCAGCTCTCAAGGAAATTAAGGTTAAGGTTAAAATTAAAAGTGCTTATTTTTAAATACCTGAATGATGTGCGTTTCTCTTAATTTTATAGTTATGATTGCAAGAATAACTAGTAGAGCAGTGTCTGTTATCCCTAGGTAGGTGGTAGCCAGGGATTAGTATCATGGCATTGTGGGGTGCTGAGACACAAGAAAAATTTATCCCCTGTCCCCAGACCCCTGCAGTCTAAGTAGGCATTTATATGATGCTTTTCCTGTGATTTTTCAAAATGGGGCCTGGCCAGTGCTGGCCTGGCAGGGCTTATTGCAGAGCTGACATGAACAGGGCTGGGAGAACCTAGGGCAAGTTCAGGCCTTCTGATGAGGTACTGGCAGCTGAGAGAAGTGCTTGACAATGGACCTGGGTTTATGGGGAGGGTTCATGTAAAGTCAGTTCTTCCTTGAATTCCTTCAGGGTTCCACATTCACTATTTCATAAATATGGATAAGATCAAAGGTGTAATTATGTTGAATTATGCTAATTTACAAGAGCCTTCTGTTTCAGGCCACCTTGCAATATTGCAGCTTTTACCTGGGCTCCCACAAGCCCCTGCAGAGCTCCTGCATTTTACCTACACTGCTCTGCTGCTCTTGGCTCCCAAAAGGTGCATTTTCAGAAGCTGTTTGTTTTTTTTTTCATTTGCTCTCTGATGAGCTTGGGAAGATCTTGGAGCACAGTGTCTCCCAGTAAGCCTACAATATTTCTAGCGGTCTCTGAAATGGTCTGTGTGCCAGAAAGCTGGAGCTTCTCCTTCCAAGAGGCTGTTTGAATCATGGGCAGGTGAGCAGTATAAATACACCTCTTACTCACTGTGCAGCCTAGTTCACCCACGTTATGCTCTGATGACCACAGCACCATACATGCTTCTTGGTTTCTAAATGCAACTGATCATGGTGGGGGAACAAGTTCAATCAAGAAGCAGTTCCTGCTCCAAACAGATACAATTTCCTAACGTGGACTAGGACATGGCAGGACTTATCCAGCACATCCCCTATCAAAGAGACTGGGTGGATAATTTCCAAGGGACTCAAATTTTTAGGCTGTAGATAAGTCTGTTCTACCATTAAATACATAGATGGACAGAGGGACAAAATGATGCCTCCTTAAAATTTTTGCTCTGGGGAGTGGGGCAATTCCTGGAGAGTAGTTAATGCTTGGGAGAAGAAAAGGGCAGCTGACAAGGTCAGAATTCAGACATGGGACCAGGTCACATGGGAGGTGACTGCTCCCACCAGCCTTCCATAGGGTCCCACCAAGTGGGCCTGTGGGCTCTTGGAGCCTTTCCTGTGCACCTCAACACGTGCCTCTGCTCTTGACACTCTTTCTGCCTGGTGTGTCGCACCTGTGACCTTCCCCAGACACATTTTGAGTGCTGACAATGCACCACCAAACCTTTGAAAACCCATTTTGTGTGTCTTCCACAGGCAGAGCATGTCACATAATATTTCCTCATGAGTTTTGGTGACATTTGAGTTGGCATGGGCTGTGGGTTGAAAACAAGCAGGGGATGAAGCGCTATGATCTGCTGGCAGCTTTGCTGACCTGTTTGTGTTGCTTTGATACATGCATGGACAGTATGTGAGGAACACAGTAACTGGAAAAAAAATAAAGGCTATGTCTTTGAAAGCATTGAAGTGTGTGTTCAACTCCTATGGACTTCAATGGGCTTTAAGGACCTGATTAATAGGGCTTCTGACTGGAGGAAATACTTTTGGATTAAATTTGGACAGAGAAATAGCAAGCTCTTTCAGGTTCAAAAAATACATCTTGTGGCTCATTAAAAGTGGGTTTCCATGAGGACATCTGCAGTCAGTGCTGTCCCTTTCTCCCATACAAACTCAATACAGCCTATCAAAGTCCTTTCCTTGATTATAGATGTGTTTTTATGTGGGAGAAGGTCCACTTCACCATAGAGGGGCCCTCTCAGCAGGGCTTCACATTCCTTCTTGGCAGCAACCTCCCTCCCCTGGGAATGGACCCTCCTCTGGCTTGCAGGATGAACGACCTCACACCCCCTGGCAAGCCCTAAAAATCAGGCATCCCATCACTGCTTCCCACAACCATGCTGGAGATTTATGACTATTTTAAAGTAGCAGTCATATTAGTTTTTTCTTTGTATCCTTAGTGTCTGGAGAAGACATAAGAAAAATGAGTAAAAGCTTTCAGAAACACTGGTGGTGATGGAAATACCTTGACAGTGGCATGTCTTTTGTTTTCTGGCTTTCAGATTTGGCTTGGTTGTTGGGTTTTTTTTTCAGGAAGTACTGAGCACCCCCAGTTTTCAAGTGAGGTTTCTCTGAAGATGTGTCAAATTGCCTGTCCAGATATACCAATCATTTTTTGAGCATTTAGGATGTGAAAGTCAGGCAGCCTGTTCCTTCTCTATATAAAACTGAAAGAACATGAGGAATAGGGGGAAAAAGGAAACTGTTTTGCATAGAAAAATGGTAGTTAACAACTATGCTTAAGAAAATTTCAGAATATAAAAAGTAACGAAGAACTTCACAAAGAAAATCACTTTCACTGTACCTGCTAGGATATCCAGATTGCTGCATAGGCAATTAACAAAGGCAAAGTTGTTACAACAGGTGTAATTCTGGTTTTAATACTATGTAGATTTGGAATAATAAAGAGCAGTGACGGAAGGTCAGAAGATATTAACTCAAAAAATATTTGGGTTTCAGACTATTTTGAGATAGTATTATTTTCAGGAATTTTTATTTTCAAGAGTGCTGAACATGTAAAGGCTTTCTTTACTAAATTATTTAGTGCTCATGAAAGGTGCCAGATGGAGAGCTTTGGGGACTCAAGCCATCTTTGTATCTGCAAAACTGCCATAGAATGAAAAGTGACAAATTTACCAAGCTCCTTTCACAGGCAGCTCCCATGGCTGCCTGAGCCCTCCTCTGGAGCTCTTGCCCCCAAGGGGGACGGGTTTGCTTTGCCACCCTGCTTTGCCCCTGCAGCACTGAGTGTCCCTGCTGCAACATGTGATGAGGGCAAGAAGTGGTGTGAGAGACAAGGCAGAGACCCAGCTCTCTTCCAACAGAAGGGCTGCTGCTTGCTCATCTTTCACAGGTTCTGCTGGCAGGTAGCTGATAAACCCAGTGGCCGATCAGCCTTGGGTTTGAACTGGTGCAACAAAGAGAAAGGTCTGGTGATGAGTAAAAAGGGATCACCTTTTGCCAGGGGTGGGGCTGGATGATTTAATGGGTTATTTATTTATCTGTCTCCCAGCTTGCATGATCCTGTAAGTAATGAACCATTCAGTCTCTGAAACACTTCAGATTTGCAAAGCCCAGTCAGTGTGTAGATACTGGGCTTTGCAGATAAATAATGAATCTCTGTCCATACGGTAAAAGTCAAATAGATAACCAAAACATTATACAATAAACAAGAAGGGCTAAAGAAATGCATGGCTGCCATATGCCTGGGCACAAACAGAAACATTTGCAAACAGGCAAACCTCTTCAGTTTGAGGTGAGTTCCTTAGCATAAGGGCATGTCCTGGTTTGAGCCAGGATAGAAGCCATTTTCTTTCTAGTGGTTTTACTTTTCAGTTAGGTCTTTTCCAAGTAACAGCACTTGCTGAAATTAACAGCATGTTTCTCAGTCAGTGTCTGCTTCTAGGTTTGACAACGCTCCATGTTTAAAGTTACTGCTGGAGAATGGTGTGCAGAACCAAAGCCACTGCTTGGTTCTGAAAAACATCTTGTGCTCCAGAAACAAAAGGGAGTAGAGGAGTCAGACCTGAAACCCTCTTTTGGGGAGAAGCAGATCAGACAAGTGACCAAAATTGACCAAACAAAGTAGTCCATCCCATACACCTCATACCTGGTATAAATTCAAGGGATCATGAGGGTAAGGCTCTCTTCGTTCATGGCTGGTGTCCTGGAAGGATTCCATCCATTTGTCTGCCTTTGGTCCTCATTTGTGTGTTCCTGAATCCCTGCATTCTTGCATCTAGCTCTGATCTGCCACTGACTCCAGGAGTCGAGTCTGGGACCTTTCCAGGGCCTGCCCTGCAGCCTCCATGGTGACCTGAGCATTACTGGGGGGGGAACATCATAGAATCATAAAATAGTAGAATCATACAATGGTTTGGGTTGGAAGAGACCTTAAAGATCATCTAGTTCCAAGCCCCCTGCATGGGCAGGGACACCTCCCACTAGATTACGTTGCTCCAAGCCCCATCCAGCCTGCCCTGAAACACTACCACTTTTGTATATATTTGTATACATCTGTATATAATTGGATATCATTGTACATATTTCAGTATTTTTCTCTTAATCACTACTGTTTCATTAAAGC
Organism: Hemiprocne comata; assembly: GCA_020745705.1. Lineage (NCBI taxonomy): Eukaryota > Metazoa > Chordata > Aves > Apodiformes > Apodidae > Hemiprocne > Hemiprocne comata. Next base: position 11,875,511 of record CM036587.1, read on the forward strand.
TGTGTGGTTTAGTTTCCAACCCATCAGTTTCTCTCCCTTGTTCTCTCTTTTCTCCCTACAGGGGAGGGGAGAGGGGTTAATAGAGACCATCTGTCATTTGTTTAATTGCCAGCCCAGTGTTAAATTGTGACAGGGCTTCAAAAGTCTGAACTGCGACTAACACGTCACTGCTGCCTACTTTGGTGATGCAAATGGCAACCTGAAATCTCAGAAGTGGTGTGAGTCCACCTAAAACAAAGGCTGCTCTCTTCAAGCCAGTGTGGGATCACATCACCCAACTGAGAGTACAAATAAGAAAAAAGAAAGATAAAAGGTAGAAATGCTGACAAAGCTCTCATCACAGCCTAGTAGTGTATGAAAGGAATAAGAGATAAGGAGCCTCCAGCCCACAAAATGTGTGTCCATGACTGATACATGGAATTATGCCCCCAAGAGCTCAAAATGAATGGTTCCTTCTCCAGCAGAAGAAACCTGATTGCAGAAACAATCTTCAGGTCCTGAGAATGTCCTCGTAGGAAGCCACATCAGCTACCCAGTGAGGTCTGACTTGTCAGATGGAGATAAAAGCATTGCCAGTTGCCTTGGAGCCTGCAAAAGAGGAGGAGGACTGTGTGTGCCAGCAGGCTCTGTGCCAGACTATAAGCAATAAAAGGAGTTTCTTCAGCCTCTGGAGAGGGAATGTGTGTAGGGCCTGGCTCTGATGCAGTCCAGCCCTGAACTGTTCTCTTCGAGGAGGAGTCTCAGGACACCTGCAAAGGCAAGCTGGACTGTAACTCCAGACCCCTCCTCTGGAGACTGGCTAATTTACTTTAGGCTGGCTTTTAGCACTGAACCAGTGCCAGAGCATGGAGGAATGTGATCAGCTCTATTCTCAAAGATGAGGTGAGGGAGAGGCAAGAGGTTGGCCACCCTCGCTCCAAGAATGGGAAGAGCCAGCTGTGAAGAAGTAAGCACCAAGAGAGGATGGTATGACAGAGGGGAGCCATCCAGATGTTCACATACCTGATCTTGTGGAAACACCAGCCAGCTCCAAGGAGGCAAGCCCCAGAAGGGTCTTTCCTCACAACAGCTCTGAATTAAAGGTCCCAAGGAGACTCAGGCAGCTGGATACATTATTTTGTGGATCTGAGTTATGATGTCGTACAGAATCAAACTACACACTGAGGCCTGAGATTTAAAAAGAGGTCTCTGACTGTCTTGGTAGCTTTCCACTTCCATCTGCCACTGTCTTGTACTGGGGAGCCCCACATTAGACACCAGTGCAGTTTCAAAAGTCCTGCATGAAGGACTGGTGGCTGCACTCTCGGTAATACAACCCAAGCATAGTATCAGCCTGTCCCTGTTTCCACCTTCTTTCCAGTCCTTTGCTACATTGGAGCTGAGTCAGGAGTCCAAACCAGAAGCTCTTCCTTTCATATAGATCATGTGGTGCAGGGGGGTGCCAGGACTGGTACTACTTTGTTATAGGGCAGGTGTGAAATAAGGCCATTTTCATTGACAGAAGGATTATATTCACAGCAACAGTGAATCCTGAGTTTCTGAGGAGGAGTCAGAAAATTTCAGCACCCATTGGAGATGAAGTTGTGGCAGTCTGCACGTGGGTCTCAGAGATTCCCATCTCTGCTCTGTGACATCTTATCTTGACCAAGACTCGCTCAGCAGAAACTCTGTACAAAGAAGAAACAGCAAAAATCCAACAGAACCAGGATGATGAAGAGGGTAAGTGGTGTTTCATTGCTGTGAAGGGTGCTCCAGAAGTTCAGATGCCATTTCAGGAGTCTGGGAAGCATTTCTCATGGAAAGCTGGAAAGTGTGAGAGCAAAAAGCACTTCTAGTGCAGAAACAACCCAGCTCGGAGTCCAACAGCACAGGCAGGCAATCAGGTATCACAGCGAGGGACGTGCTGCCAGAGAACAACTTTGATGGAATATCCTGATCTTCAGCACAAAGATTCCTAGTAAATACAAAGGAATGAGGTACGTAGTCTCCTATCACAGAAACATCTAAGATTTGAATTAACCTCCCTAGGCCTTAAATTTCATTGCTTCACATAGGGCCAGTGTGTCTCAGGTTAATTACGTGGACCTCTGGTAATTGGCCCAAATACAGCACAAGGATATTTTCATGCTAAGCCAACATCAATACTGTGCATCAAAGGCTGCCCTGAATTCTCCCCCTCAGCTGCTCGGTCATCTTTGATCTAAAAAATGAAAAGAGTAAGGGATTTTGTTGTTATTTTTATTCCTTCTCCCACACCCCAAGATTGAGGTTACTGAAAATACAAACAGAGGAGAGGTGGCAAAACATTAAAAAAAATTATAAAGAGAAGCAGGGATGATGGAGTGAAGAAAAGAAAAAGAAACAGGCTTAGAAAAGGAAAAAGAGTTGCTAATGGGAGAGAGAGAGATGCTGTCGACAGGGGATATGACAGCAAATGGGGTGGTGAAGAAAAGCCCAGGCGTGGTGTTATGAATAAGAAAAAAGGGATCAGTCCATGACTTCTGTATGATATGAGAATCAGGTCTTGTCTTAAGGCATCCACGTGCCAGCCATCTGACCTTGCTGTGGTCTGCTTCAGAGGCCACAAGGAAGCCACTGAGACCTGCAGCACATACGCAAAAAGGCCTTGCACATTTGAGCCTTGTTGGGAAAAAACAGTTCTTTGGCAAAGTTCTTTTGGGAAACAGATGTTCCTATGTGAGTCCCATACTACTGATACAAAAAGCAAAGGTGGCCCATGCAACCCCCTGTTGGAGGAAGGACCTGCCCAGCCTAAGGGAGTAAACGAAGCCTCTCATGAACAAAAGAGGGGAGGAAACCAGAAGAGCAGGAGAGGAATGTGTAGAGGGAGATCGTAAACAGAAAGAGAACACACAGAATTTAGGGAATTTGGGGATTTGGGGATTCAAAGTCTTTGTTCTAAGGTTGAACTGGGGACTCAATTCTCCCAGCAGTCCTGAGTGCTTCCTCTTGGCAGCTCCACAAAAGGAACAACTTGCTTTTAGCAACACTGAGACTAAGTAGAGTTGAGCCCTGGAGTTACGAAAGTTTGGCCCCAGGAAGAGCTGTTCACAAGCTTCCCATTCAGGCCCGTTAATTACAGAAGAACAGATGCCCGACGTGGAAACCTGGATGAACTCACAAAATGCATGAGGACACTCAGACCTTAATCCTCCAGTCTGGCCTCACTCCTAATTTACAGCCCCAGGAAATCTGTTTCCAAGAAAGTGTCTTCTTCCTTATCCTGTGCTGATATTATCTCTCCTCCCAGCAATCTTACATCCACCTCTGTGGAGCTCCGTTTTGGGGAACAAAGCCTAGAAAAGTGTTACAGACAACAACAAAAAAATAAAAACAGGAGAGATGTATTCATGACCTTGCAAAATGAAATGTTTGCTCTTGTTTGATGCTGAGCTGATTTCTTAAAGTGGGTAAAAATTAGCTCTCAATGAAATAATGTGTTTCAAACAGCTCCAAATGCACGTCGTTCACTGACTCTTAATTTTCCAGTTTGGCCACCAAACTGGAAAACTTGCTATTTGCACAGGTCTGATTGTGAATCATTTGTGTGCTTGGCTATAAAAATACTTTTTAAAATATGAAAATAAGAACAAAGAGAAATAAAAAATCAGGAACATATAACAAGCAAAGAACCAAGACAAAAGAGAGAGAAAATTATTCCTGAATATTTTTAAGCTAGTTTGACCAAAATGTCACCAGAAATTTGTGCAGTATTCAAATAAAACCTCACAAAAAAATTCTTTCTGTTCTGTAACTAAATCAAATACTGATCAGAAATACAACATTGCAAAAGTTTCCAATGTGAATCACGAGCAAAAACGACTCCATATTTTTCATTAAATTTCAAGCTATAAAGCAAAAGGACAAAATTTTCTTAGGAGTGAAAATATGTTTGTCAGGGCATCTGGTGCGAGACAGCATCAGGCAGCATCACCAAGGTAAACAGATTAAATATGAAACCCCCTTCTACATCCTTGCCAGAAAAACAGCAGGTATGTTTGACATGCTAAAAATGTGCCTACTGCTATGTTGACTTTTAATTGGAATAATTAGAAAAAATGACCTTAGCAAATATGGCTTTACCTCCCCACCTTTTGTTGCTGCATTTTTTTCCAGTCTCATCAGTGTGCTCCTGCATTGCAGGCTGATACCTGAGCCTTGCTTTGTTGTGTGTTGGGGCTCTCACCAGCTGGAGCAGCACGCTCATATGGAAACCACTATCAATTCCCCTGCAAAGTCAGGTAATGGGATTCATTCTCCCTTCTTCCCGTTACAGTCTTCTAAGGGCTAAATCCTCCCTCCACTTACAGTCCAGGAAGTCCCATCCACCCAGTGATGCCATACTGCATTTACACTAATGCAACTGGAGGCTAATTTTGGCCCTCAGTTATTTGTATATTTGGATATTAACTTAATGTAGGCCATTTTCTGAGCTTGATTCCTCTCTGCAACATATATCAATTTACTGAGTATCCTTCTTAGCTTCCCGTATCACAGGTACACATTCAGGACATGGGCAGGGAGAGAGTTTTCATTTTACCAATTATGGCTGTGGTGACAGTAGGATGAGATTGACTTGCACTTACATCCATTACTGTGCTGCAAGTTTTGTTTATCACAGAATATTTTATATGATGGTTTCCTTCTGTATCATTTGGCACTCAATCCTTCATAATTTGAAGTTCCCTTTCCTCATTGAACTGCTCTCCTCCCGGTGGAGCTGGTTTGCATGCTGATTTGAAATAGAATGAAAACTCAGTGAACTACAAAAACCTGTTGCAGAGATTTTTGGTGATGTATGACCAACATCCTCTTTTTTCCTGGCCTATTATTTCCTTCAGCATCTGCTCAGCTGATTAGTTTTAATGAGCAGTAGCTCCACCAGTGCATAGGGAATTCACAGCTCGGTGGGTAGGGGAAAAGAAAAGGAGCAGTAGAAAATGGCTGCATGCAGGTGGCTGTCTCCAGAACATGCACCTTTATATGCACATCAGACATGACAGGAGGAAACATCCTGCTAGTACACTGCAGCCACCGAGAAACCCTGCTGTACTGAGTAGTGGTTCCCACTGGAAGAGGCTCTTTCAGGTCCAAAACAACAGGTAGTCATTACAGATACACGTGGGAAAAGCAAAGTTGTGTCTTGGAACTGTTGTGTCTCCAGAAATAACATGACCAGTTATTTGCCTAAAAAAATGCTATGTCCTGCTATGCATGATCAGAGGAGGAAACCTGGATGCTTGGATCTTGAATGTTGTCATTTCTTGCTGCCTTGCACGTTTGCCCTGTGTTTTTCCCTAGGACCAGGTCTCCTCCTCCTGTCCTGTGCCTGTGCCTGCAGAGGAGCAGGTCGGTGCTGAGTGGGAAGCACAACGAGCAGAATCCAAACAGCAGCTGTGGGAGAACCAGGCCTGCAGACACTATTTGCTGGCAAAGCTGCCTGCTTCAGCCCCAGTGTTTGCTATAGTTTCTGTGCCTGGAACATACAAAACCTTCAGGGTGTTGGTTCCCCAGTCATAAATGGAACTCAGAAGCAGAAGAGCACTTTTCTGTAGCTCTGCTTGCTGGCTGCGTATCTGAGGTACAGAAATGTCAAGGTAAAACAAGTCAGAACAGAAGCAAAGCTGTCTCACTCCTGGCCTGGTGTTTGTCATTGCGTGGAACAGTCTTCCTCTCTCCATCAGTGCAGAAATCATTTCAGCAGGAGACTGAAGATGCCGAAGACTGTTGGAAAAATTGTAATGGAAATGGTAATAGTCAGGTGGGGATTGTTTATTTTCTGTAATCAGACAGTACCAATGATACAAGCCCTGCTAACAGAACCACGTCAGCAAAAACACATGAAAGTGATCCCTTTTTTGTTTCCTCTTGCCTTTTCAAACTGTGATGAAGTTACTCAGCAGTCCCCACTTTCATCTCCCTGCAGAGGAAGCCCTGCACTTCCATCACATGGTGACTGTGTGGTTTTGGGTAAGCAACCCCCAAAACGGGTGAGGCTGTGGCTGACAAACACACCAGGCACAAGCCACCCTGCTGGTTATGGCAGCCCTCAGCAGCAGCTTGGTGGCCTCTCCCACCCAGGGATGCTGTGTGCTGCAAGTTCCCAGAGCACAAACCTGGGGGGCTGCCCTTGCACAGCCAGCAGCAGCCTGGAGCTGCAGGAGAGGCAGGGCAGGGGTGCTGAGCACCAGCGTCACCTTCTCATATCTACCTCATGTTGGGGTAACTACAGTAGGACCTTAGGGTCCCCTTCCCCACGCATGAGCCCTATACCTCCCTCAGCTTTGGCTGTTTCCTCCTGAAGAAGAAGAGGGAAGAAGCTGGCTGTGCTGCTGCATTGTGAAGGGGCTGGGGCTGTCTGAGTGAGCCTGGCTGCATCCTGCCAGGCAGCTGGACCCAATTTGACATCTCCTCTGGATCCACCCCTGGTGCTGCAGGAAACAAACCTTTCCCATTTTCCCTTCCTGTGTACAGCTTTCCTCTCTAGACTGGTGAGAGCCATTTGCAGTATCAGGTCATATTTTTAAGGTATAGTTGATAAAATAAAAGTGTATTTATCATCCTGACCTGACTTAAAAGCTCTCTGATGCACTCATTGTCAAGGCTGTTGCAGGAGTATGTCCACCACTGGGATACCTCTCACCATAGGTCTACTGCTGCCTGAAAAAAGCCTGAGAGAAAAGATCCACAGTATGTATGGTCAGACTGCACTGTGCATAGCCCATATGGAGTCTATCTTTAGCCTTTAAAAAAAAAACCAGACAGTCATGGTTGTCCAAAGACACAGATTTTCCTTTCCTTGCCATCTTGCACTGAAGGAGTCCCCAGCATAACAGCACTGAGCTACATCATGTAGAGGACATCACCTGGCCGACCAGCACCCAGCTGCTCCACCAACAGCTGTGCTGGTTTCTGAAGTGCATGAAGGTGATAAACACCTGGGAAGGTTTCCTAGCTCCTCCTCAGGACTGTATGGCTGAGCTGTCACCTGTGGTGGAGCCAGACTAGGCTGGGCTGCTGGGAGCTACATCTCCTCTCTTCAGATTACCACCACTGGTACTGTGGGCACACAGGGATTGCACTTGATCCCTAACTCTCATCAGTCCATTTAAGTTAAGCACTTTTTTTGACTTGAATATTTTCAGCAGAGGTTTTGACAGGTGGGCTTTGGGAGCAGAATGAGCAGGTTGAGTGGTGGCATCTACAGCTCTGTGGAGGTGACCATCTGCTTCAATGGTGCAAGAGAGGTGGTGGGCCAGGCTGGGAGACTCCTGTGCCTGGGGGTAGCTGCAGCCAGGCCAACAGTCACTCTGTGCCCCTTGCTGCCATTGTGAATGACACTGGAAATAGTCTTCTCACTTCCTAAAAGTCAAGTCAGAACAACAGAGCTGTAATATCACACCCCACATGAGGTAAACTCATAGAGATCCTCTTTACTCTCCTTTTTTCCTCTTTTCCCCACAAGCATACACTGGTTATCCAGCTTCTATCTCTCTAGCTGTTTAAAGTGCACTGTTGTCCTACAAACTATGATGATGGCTTTTATATGCCAGAGATGCCACAGCTGGGTTAGATGGAGCCCTAGGCTAACACTGAGGCTGGAGGAAGCCCTGGTTTGCCAGGGCTACACTCATCCTTTGGCATGGTTCCTGTGAAACACTTGCACTGCACCACACAACGATTTGGGGAGCTACCAGTTCCATAGGCAATAAAAATTGAAGCAGCCTGTGCCATCCTCCTCCATGTTTCCACCTTATTAGGAGTCCCCTAAGCTGAGGATGAAGGAGTAAAGTGAATAAAGTCTCTGTTCTAAAGCACTTCCAGCTGAAAGGAAATGATAGGACAAAAATGTTCAAATGTTCTATTAACCAGATATCTCATGAAGCAGTTGATGACCAGCCAATCACTGGTTTGTTCTGACAAACTCTAAGAGGACCTGGTGACTCTTAGACTCTAGAAATTTTAGGAAGGATGTTCATCTGTTACCTGTTTCCTTGCAGTGATTTTGAGTTAGTTGGTGCTTTTTGTGCTATATATAAATACTATAAGAAGTAAAATTGAAGTTTCTTGTCTATGGTACCCATAGATATAACATATTTGGTAAGGAACAGAGCAAACATAGAGTGCTCAGTGGCTGTTTAAGGCCAACAGGACTGAATGCAAACTGTTTCTGCCTGAGATTAGTTATTCCCACTGGAGAAGGAATAAGTCTTCTTCCCTCTGAATGAGGATCATTTTCTATGCCTGTCCCACATCTCTTAGTTTATGTTTATATATTCCTGACATCTTCCAAATATTATCCTGGGTAAAACACTCAATTACTTACTCAGCCTTGTCAATGTTTGATGACACTACAGAGGAACTCCAGCCTGGATTGCCCCTTGCACATGTTGTACTTTGGATTGTTCAATTACTCTTTGTTCACAGTTTATGATGGCCATTTTTTTTTACATGTTATTTGAGAAATAACTCAAATTCCCATCAATGTATGCATTGTTTTCTTAAAAACCCTTACAAATCCATTTCAGCCAATGGATTATGGGTTCACCTGAAAATCTGTGTATGAGTGTGTATCATTATTAACCACTTTCTGAGGTTTTCTTTCAGAAAGACAATAGTCTTTGAGTTAAGCAATGTCTAAGGCAACAATCAGGCCTCACTGCAGAAGTGTTGGCTGTCCAAACATAAAAAAAGAGCTCAGGTATAACACACACCTCTTCCTTGATAGTGTCCTTCCATTCATCTCCCCTAGAGCCAGGAGAAGGAGCTGGACTCCTGAGGGCCAGCAGCACTGGCCTTTCCAGTCCTGGAATGAAGAACTATGCGTTAGACCATGAACAAAACTGAGCTGCTAAATTAGCTTCAGAATGCAAATATCAGTGTACTGACATTGCAAGATAATCCAGGAGAAGGCCACTGTTGTGCTGGGTCTGTACAGAGCTTTTGCACAACGGGGACCTAGGACATCACTCCTTCCCAGGTGCTGCTGCAGTGCGTGGTGAGACAAGGGAGGGCTGGATTCAGTCCCAGCTTCTCTCAGCATTCAGTTTGCCTGCAGTGGGATGTGGTCAGGAGTTTTGACAGTTGTTTTCTGCACTCAGGAAATGCTGATTAGCTGAAAGCAAAATTTTTCTTGAAAAAACAGTGCTTTTCTTGAAAACTGTGCATAAGACATCAAAATGAGTAGACAATAAATGCTCTTCCACAAATTAAGTGTCCTGACCAGGTTTACTAGCTCTTCTGGTGTCTTCTTTACTGCCAGCATATGAAATGTTCCTTTTCCCTTGTGGAAAACAGAGTAAATTTCATAATCTCAAAAAGCATGTCAGACTGTGAAAACTCTTTCCAGCAGAGTTTCACTTGACTTTAAGAAATTTAGTTTCTCTCCACTACCCACAACTGTCAGATCATTTCACCCTAGTAAGTCATAAATTGAAGAGGTGAACCAAATGAAAAATAAAAAGGAAGAATATTTTTAGTCTTATTTGTCGATTAAAAAACTCCTTATATGATGCATGTTAACTACAGCTATTGCAAAAATCAGAACAAGAAAATGAATTCGTCCAGCAGGGGCATAAATCCAGTGAGTTGCTATCTGCTGCCATCTGCCCCTCACACTTCAGCCATCAAATAGTGGCAGCTGGACATGCAGAACGAGCTGGTTCAGTTGGTTTCTGCTTCTCCTCATCCCAGAGCAGAACCAGAGTTAAACCCACTGAGACTTTCCCATGGTGACCCCTCCTTATCTACAGATGGCATCTACAAACCTCGGGGCCTCCTGACCAGGGCACGCGGTGCTCAGCCTCCCAGGCTCACATGCTCTTTTCTCCTCCTGACAAAGACAGTCTGGGAACTGGGGCATCACGGCGGGGTTTAATCCTCCCTGCCACAGCCCCGGTGGCTCCCAGACAGTGTTTCTCTGGCAGAGACAAGAAACATGTGATGAGGCGTCCGGCTGTGTGCACCGTGAAAATTCCCCCATCTTAATTGATTTTAATGAGAAATCCCTCGAGTCTGTGAAGAGCTGGTGTTTTCTGGCTTGTAAACTGGCTCCATCGCTGTCTCCAGAAAAACTGCACCCTCTACATCCTGCTTACCTCCCCCCCTTCCCCACCCCCTCCCACGGGTGATGGGCTAGGGGGGGACAAGGTTTTCAAAGTATAGGGATGCTAAGGGAGGGCAGGCAGACTTGCTGCTAGGCAGAGAGCAAGTTCTCCATCACACAAAGGCACTTCCCATGTTGCAGAAACCACAAATGCCCACTTCAGCAAACAGGGGTGCTGCTCCAGTGTGGGGCCTGCCAGGGAGCATGGAGCGTTGCTGTGCATTGTACTTGTTACCTCTGAAATGTAACATCGAACTATTAAACTTTGATAGCACTAGAGAGGCTGGGGAATGAAAACCTCAACGTGCATTCATAATGGGCAAAGGGAGAAGCCTTTCAAGCCAGATTTATTCCTGCACTCTCGAATAGCTGTGGGGAAAAGAAAGGTCTGGGTTGTGAGGCTCCACCGTCCTTCCTTCTGCCCTCTAGTGCCAGTTAGAAAAATTAAATTTAAAGAAAGACTGCAAATTTCTTCTTGCAGTGCACTAGAAGAAGAGCGAGAAAACATTATTTTTAGCTGCATGTTTTAATACTGGTTAAGGCAGAACATACCAGAAAAAGTGATGTCAGGGAGGCCACTGTCAGGCAGGGTTCAAGGTGCCGTTCAGGAGCCAGCTCCTGCTCTGCAAAGGGTGTGCTGGGGACAGGACATGGTGGCATCGCTCCTGCTGTCGAACTGGATCCAAGGCTGCCAAATGTGGTAGACCCCAGAGCAAGTCAGGTGCTCACTGCTTTGTGCTGCAGGTCCGGAGAGGTGCATCGCAGTAACCACCCCAAAATGAGTCTGTTCCAGTCTCCTGCTTCCCTTAGATTAAAACCCTGACAAAGCATTGTGCCAAAACATTTACACTAGGGAAGTGCCTGCTGTTTAACACTTTGAACCTCATTTAATTCACACTTGTTCTTAATCTCTGCCTCTGAACACCACCTCATCAGGCTGAGTCAGACCTGTTACCCCGACTGCTCTCTTCCAAAAATGAGATGGGAAAGGAGACTGCACTGGAGGGGCACGCTCAGGGCTGGAATTTGTTTTTGTGTATTTCCATGCTTGATATCTTTTTGCTCACCAAAGGTGTAAGGAAAACCCATGCTGATATAATTTCAGCAACTCCTGTAAAACAGGAGAGCTGTCACCTGCATATTCAGCCACCAAAGTAAATGAGAGCTTTGGGACGTCCCAGGTACAAACATAAAAAGGAGAAGATGAGAAAGGGGAGAAAGTGCTGGCTCAGCCTAAACAACAGGGTTGACTGATATAACCCAGGGATGATTTTGAGGACCTGGTAGGCTAATGTGTGAGGCTGGAAATCAATTGCCCCAAGGTGCTGATGCTAAGAAAGCCTAATGAAGACTAACATGGCTGAGCAGGCTTAGCCACCAAAGGGCTAAGGTGCTCACAGGAGGACAGTCAGCACTCCCCAAGCCTCGAGACAGTGTTGCATCGGCCCTAATTCCCATCAGGCTTCAGTTTTGAAGCTCTAACATCCTTCTGACTGAGGCCACACACAGGATGGGGGCTTCTGACCAACCATTCATGCCTCTGGAAGATCACTGCCCTGGGATGTGTGAACTCTTCTTCCTTGCATTACTTCCATACTCCACTACTTTACTCCTACCTTCCTCACATGCTGCTTTGCCTTTCACCTGGGCCAGCAATTGAAACCCTGACCCATCCTGTCCAGCCGAGGGGCCTGGCTGCTACCAAAGGCTCCCTTGGAGCTGCCATGGGCACCAATAATATCCCAAGCATGCTGTGTTCCCCCAGTCTTTTCCCGTCCTCTTCTTTTTCCTCCTCTGCATGCATCTTGCAGACACAGAGGAAACAATTAGGATGAATGACTAAAACCAAGTCTTCCCTCTTGTCTTTGTAGTTTGACGAAACAAGAGCTTTAAGCCACATCCTCCCTTTGAAAAACCAAGTTACAATTATATATGTTTTGCCTAACTACTCAATTTAAATTTCAAAATGCTTATTATTGTTTTTGATCTATTTCTCTTGTGTATCCTAATCAGGATGTTTTGAAACTTTGGCATTAATTTTCCAGTGTGTTACACCCTCAGGTCCAAGCCCTGGAAGGTGATGAGCTGTTCTGTGTCACACAGTGAGAAGTTCAGGTTTAAATTTCTGCTTCTCTCAGTCTGTTTACTTGTTCAATTAATTCCTCACATCCTCCTACAAACAGAACTTCTGCCAGCCCAGGGCACGGGCAGTGCAAGTTGCCAGGGAAGGTCTTCAGAGAAGCCAGTGCCGTTTTGGGCTGCCTACAGCCCTGCCAAAACCAGGATCCATGAGAGTCTTCAACTAGGTGGGATGCAGGAGAGGACACAGCAGTGCAGCTTCAGCCAAGATGCAAAGAGTTGGCTATGATGTTACTACTGGAGAAAAGATAACAGGACAAGCCCCCTGGTTTAGTCAGGAGTCTGCTGAGGTCTTTCATCCCACATTGAAATTGGAGTTTCAGGAGAACGCTCATTTTCTGTCCTTTTTATTCTGCTCCCTGCTGTTCTCAGGGGCTTACAATCTGACATACACTCTGTGGGAAGGAACTATGAAATACAGGGATTTCTTATGGCAGCTGCTTCTGCAGGCTGGTACAGGACAACATTTCAGGGAAGATGCCAGTGATGCCTTCAAATACTAGCCCTCACAAGCTGTGCTGTAAGCACAGTACATGCTCATTGTGCCTTTTTCCAGCTAGCTGTGGGAAACTCCAGCCTTCTTTTACAGTGTCAGGCTGTGGAAATGGTCAGAATTCCACAGCAAAATGCCAAGACCTGAAATCACCCAAAACATGGCACAGACAAAGTATAGGGGAGTTCTCTGAAGGTTGTGAAAGATGGGAAAAAAACTGGAAAAGGACACGGAAAAGGCATCTTGTAGCAGCAAGCTTGGATGGCAAGCTGAGGTAGAGCACTTCTGAGGTTCATCTTTGCCTGTCAGAGGTTGAAGTTTGCCTTCACATCAGTTACTCCTGTGATGCAGGAGAACATTACATACTCTCTTTGAACAAACAGGGTAGAAAATGAGCTTTCCAACATAATTTTCTCCTCTTTAGAGAAACAGTTCTCAGGATGCTTGGACAACTCCCTCACCTACCACACAATCTCCCCCAGTCCAAAGATAATGTGCCACTTCATTGTGCTTTAGTGAAAGTGGGGTGTCCATCTCACCTGACACTGCTCAATGAGGGAAGGACCCAGGGGCTTCATGGGGAAAAAGACAACACCAAAAACAGTTTGCTGAAAACTGTGCATGGCTGTGCCAACAGGTCAGATGGGTGGCAGGAGCTGGGGGAGGGATAAAGGAGCAGGACTACACAACCATACCTTGGCTGGGAACATCAGTGGCCTCTTGAGATTATCCAGTCCAACCCCTTGCTCAAGCAGGGTGAGTCAGAGCAGGTTGCTCAGGGCTGTGTCTGATCAGGTTTGAATAACTCCAAGGATGGAGCCCCTAGAACCTCTCTGGGCAACCTGCTCCAGTGTTTGGCCATCCTCCCCATAAAAAAGCTTTTTCTTATGTTCCAATGTCATTTCCTGTGTTTCAGTTCGTGCCTGTTGCCTCTCATCTGTTTTCTGGATATCCTGAGAAGATCCTGGCTCTTTTTTACTCCTCCCAGCAGGTATTTATACACAAAGATAAAATCCCCCTTCAGTTTTTCTTCTTCAGGCTAAACAGTCCTAGGTCAGGACTGGAGAAAAGCTGCAGCAGAACCATGTAGGTGATGGATAAGAGTCAGCAACAGCTCCATGGGCAGAGTGATGAGGATCTCAAGAGCAACAGGTCCCACTGAGTTGCTGCTTGTCTCAGTAATGGTACAAACACCGTAGCCCAAAGCAGCCTCTTCCTAGGCCAGCCCAGTCTGCCCCAGTGGTTGCCCATAGGCACCAGGGCTGGAGGGCTCTGGGTGACTGATGTGCTGGGCCCATCATTAAAATGCAAGGAAAACAAGGGAGAAAGGGAGATGATGGTGTATGTATTTTTCTTAGAGCAATGGTAAATGTGTTTTTCTTACAGCAAGGTTGTCCTCCTGGGCTTTACTTTCTGTTTTGTTCTCTTTCACTTCTCATGTTTGTGTTTGCAAAAACCATCCTACAGTTGCTATGTGTAAATAAGTCATTTGTCAAAGTGTTGCTCCTCCAGACAAGCCTTCATGTCCCAAGCTGAACATGCTAGATTCCCCCAAGCCCCAGGTCTTGCCCTCTGCTGCTGCAGCCCATGGTGAGGTGTTTAGGCATACTGCCAGTTGGAGCTGCACAGCAGGGACCACGCTGCCACAGCCCACGTTGGCACACATTGAGGGCATTGAGTGGGGAGTACAGCAGGGATCCAACATGGCCCATGTAGGTAGCCACCTTCCACCACCTCTGATACTGTCTTTGGTCAGACTCTGCCTGGGACCTCCTCCTACCTGAGCTAGCTCAGATGTGTGCCTGCCCCAGCTCAGCAGCAAAGAAGCGCCCTCATCCAGCACAGTTTTGCCAACCCGTGCCAGATGTGTTGAGTTTAACCCACTCTATAGTTCTATTGCTGCTGGTGCTGATTTGGGATGAGGCCAAATCTCTCCTGCCCAACTTGGCATCCAAAGTTACTGCTTGCCAGGGGTGCCTGAATCCCTGATATTTCAGCAGCAGGGCCCAGTGGTGGCTCCATGGCTCCTCTATGTCCCTGCTGTGCAAAACCCTCTGACTCCTCGTTGCCTGGTCCCTGGTGCCTCAGATGCTTCAGAGGCAGCACAGTGCATCAGCTGCTGCAGAGCTGCTCCCACAGACCCACCAGGGAGAGGCAGAGCCGAGGCACAGCCAGAGGCTCCCGCTGTGAGATGTTTATTTTTAGTGCCAAGAGCTAAGGATGTGGCAGGAGCTGCTTCCCTCTCATCACTCTGACCCCATCACCCGCCACCCACACGCCTGGTAAGTGGGTTATCACAGCCCGTCAGGCTCCCAGGGAGAGGGGAAGAAAGCAAAAAGGTGACTTCTCTCCTCGTGCCAATGAACAGCAGAATACATTCAGCACTGGGGTGTGCATTAATGGCCTCTGGTTTCGAGCACTGAAGGTGGCTTGTGCAAGGCATCATCTCTCCTGCTTCTGAGAGCCCCAGGACCAGCTATAAGTCACTGTCCTCCCAAATCCATGTCACGTCCCAGAGCTACAGCACTTACAGAGGGCTTTCCTCTGTCTAGGCTGATAAACCACTTTCTGTATCCTTGTTTTTTCCCTGATCTGTCAGTATCCTTTCCTCTCTGCTAGACATCGCTAACATCACTGTGATCCCAGCTACCATCCCTCTTCTCAGCTGCCTTCTTCATATTAATTTTCCCACCTGACATACGAAAATTCACACTTGTCTGAGATGTTTATGTGTCCTTTGTGCCACAGTATTTAAAGGGACTCTCAGGTGGTATCGTTATCCTCATCTAACACAGGGAAGCAGTGCAAACTCCCTATCCCCCATGCCAGCAAGGATGAGCAACATGCTCAGCACAGCAGAGACCACCCCTGCCCTTACATACCTCAGGTAACAATTTTCCCTTCTTTCCTATTTTTCCTCCAATCAGAATCAATTTGTTGCTCCTCCCTCATCACCATCCAACATGTCCTTCCAGCAGAGAGCTCCTCACTGGGAAGTTTCAGTCCATTCTGTTGTACTTTTTCTGCACATTTTCCTTCCTCAACTCACTTATTAAAATTTTCTGGCACCACCAAGGCACTTGCTAAAGTAGCACATCTCTGCTCTTCGTCTGCCTAACCATCTGCTTGTGAGAGCACGGGGCAGGGGGTGTTTCTGCAGAGATTTGGAGACTGAAGGCCAGAAGGAACCAGCATGATCTACATCAGCTGTCCAATAAATGCTGTAGACAACCAGGCAGCAGTTCCTACAGCAAGTCCTTCATCACCCAGTGCACTATCCCTAACCAGTGAAGACCCATACTTGTTGGATTTTTTTGGTTTTTTAATTGCATTAAAATATTTTTTGTATTATGAAAATATGTAACTCTACAGGGAGAGGACAGCTAAGGTTTGGAAATCTTAGTGACGAGATTTGGGAAGACTCTAAAGTCTCAGGACAGCAGCAGTTATTCAGGTACATGAACACACAGACCCAGCATTTTAAGCTTGCACAGTTTAGTTAGAAAATAATTCTATGTAATAAAACATGCTGAAATTCCTAAATGTTTTCTTCTAGTGAATAATGATACTCATCTTCTCAAGGAGAGCTACAACAGCCAGAAGCTGGTGCTGTGCTGAAACTAATTTCTTGCATGAACTCAAAGCAGTGTAATGGGAACCTCCTATTCATGCCAGCCCAAATGCTGTTGGAAGAAGCCCTAAGGATGGCCATGGCAGCAGGAGTGAAAGCCACCTTGCCATCCAGCCCTGCGCTCACAAGCCCTTCAGGCACCATGACTAAGGCTATCCCAGAGAGCTCTCTGCAGCTACTGATGCGTGGTACATGTACACCCACAAGCCCAGCTTTGCTCCCAGCCACCAAAAAGCTGTAATTTCAGCTCATCTAACCATCACCATCCCGTAGCCTCAAGAGACTGAAGAACCTAACAAACTTTAGTGTAGATGGAAGCCTGCTATGCTCAATTCCCAGCCAAAGGGTACACAACAGCACAGAGATATTTGCCCAATCTGAGCTCTACTCAGTGTTCTACATATGTCCAGTAACATGCCTTCCAGTAACACTACCAGACACAGGGAAGACTAAAGCCTCCTCACCCCACAACCGTGACCAGTAGACTCTTATTTGGCCCTGGCAATAACTTAGCTCTTGCTAGCTTGAGTCAGATCTCTCAGCAAGTCTGCTTGAAAGCCTAATTGTAGCCCAGATCACCAAAAATAATATTAGGCTGGAGAGGTCTGGAAGTTCCCTTCTAGGTATCAGGAAATATCCAAAGCTAAAGCCCAACATGACGGATCTAACCTCTACTCCAGAGCTTGAGGTGAGGCCGGAGGCGGGGGGGAGGGGGAGTGATTCAATCAGCCAGTCATCTACTTAAATAAAGGGCAAGAGAAGCTAATAGATGCAAAGTCATTGAAAATATACATGAAAGTATTCATTTTCTTTGTATTTGTAAAAACAGTCTTTAAGTCAAAGAACTGGTGCAGTGTCCTTAAAATGTTACTAGAACTTCACCAATAGAGGTTACTTCTCTTTAACAATGGACAGCATGATACATGGTGCTTGTTTAGGTATCTACACATAAGAACATCCTGCAGGCACCTCTGTGAAGTGCTTTGTAAAATGACTCCTATGAAGACAGGCTGAGAGGGTTGGGGCTCTTCAGCCTGGAGAAGAGAAGGCTCTGGGAAGACCTACTAGTGGCCTCCCAGTATCCGAAGAGACTACAGGAAAGCTGGGGAGGGACTTTTACAAGGGTTTATAGTGAGAAGACAAGGGGTAATGGATTAAAACTGGAGGGGGAGAGATTTAGGTTAGACATTAGGAAGAAATTCTTTAGTGTGAGGGTGGTGAGACACTGGCACAGGTTGCCAAGGAAGTTGTGGCTGCCCTTTCCCTGGAAGTATTCAAGGTCAGGTTGGATGGGGCTTGGAACAAGCTGGTCTAGTGGGAGGTGTCCCTGCCCATGCAGAGGGGGTTGGAACTAGGTGATCTATAAGGTAATTTCCAACTCAAACCATTCTATGACTCTATGATTCTATTATATGATCACTAATGACAAACAACTTCAGCATCTCTCTGGGTGGAAGCTGACAACTTCCATATAGTTCACTTGAGCCTCCTGTGGATTAGAACATTGAGAAGCCATACATAGAGCTCTCCCCTGGAAGCCAGTGGGAGAGGGCTGGTGTGCCAGGCTGCTATGCAATTTATGTCCAAGAATATCTGTGTAACTGGAAAATCTCTCAAATACTGTAAAATCTAAAAAGAAATCTACAAATCCTTATCTGCAGATTTCTTGCTTAGTAAAAAACACATTGGTTAAAGGTAATTGGAATTGGTAATTTAGTATTTAATGCCACATTTTAGTAATCTTAAGTACCAATATATTCTAAATACCATGGCAATTTGCTAGTTCAGCAAATCCCTTTTGTTTTAAGGATGGACTTAAGTAAAAGCAGAGTGGTTGAGAGACACTTAGCTGACTTAGCAACACTGGTGGCTATTTATTTTGAAAGACATTCTTCTAAAAGAATACTGCTTTCTCTGCAGACCTCTGGGCTTAAGTTCATGGTTACCACCAGGGAACAGGGAACCTGCAGTGATTGACCCCACCCGTGCTCTTTGTCTCTGTCAAATAGGAGCATATCTGAGTCAGCTCAGCCCTCTTTCCTACAGTCCCAGACCCATGCTGAGAGCAAGACACAGCAGATGTATCCAGATGATTTCCTTTGAACAGAGCAGCTGAGCCACATCCAAATGACTAAGTTCAGACAAATTGAGTCATCAGATGCCCACTTAAGACAAATTAGTTTAGAATGGCCACACTGCCTTTGTCAATGGTTTAATGCACTGGAAGTGTATTTGTTAGATGGGGCTAATTTCCTAGTCCTTGAAGAACACTTTGAGAAAGCAACTGCTCCATCTAGCAAAGTATTCTCGGATGCAGTCAAAAAGGCATTTGGAGCATTAGTTTACTGTGATACATTTTTGGCCAAAAGTCACTCTGAAGGCTGAAGAGATACGGACTTTTTAATACATACAGCTGAAGTAAGTGCCAAAACACTGAAGACACCATAAATTGTGTTGCACAAGTTCTCTGCTTCTTCTCTTTGACCAGATGGAATAGCAGCTGAAATGCAAACCACCACTACTACTACATTTTTTATAAACTGGATTTAAAAATTTCAGTAGGGAATAATTGTCTGACTTCAGCACCACAAAAGCATTTCACTTGATCCAGCCCTGGCCAGGAGAGACACTCAGAACGCACCCATTTTTGCCAGTGTCAGGGCCAGCAGGGTTGGGCTGGTGGGGCAGCAGGTCAGCATGACCTGCCAGCCTGGGGAACCTCCCTCCATGGCTCACAGCAAGAGAAGCAAAAAGCCTCATTCTTCCAGACTGTGATTTTCTTCAGCCTACTCCTGTCCTTTCCTCTGCCCCAGCTCATGCCTGGTTCAGACTCCCTTCGTGTGTCCTATAGCAGCAAGGAGAAGAGCCAGGGTGGCTGGCTGAAGCAGGATAGGGGGGAAGGCTGGGAGCAAGGTAAGGAGGGGACAACAGTGGACTAGATTACTTGGGAAGGCAGTTGAGAACGTCGTTTCCATCATAGGAACAATATAAATGTAACAAGTAATCTGCCTGGCATGGAGGGAACAGAAGCAAGGCAACAGACTTTTTTCCCCTGCTACCTAAGATGACAACCCATACTTTGAAAATTTACTGTCTCATAATAGCAGCCACTGGGTACAAGAAAAAAGAAAAAACCCGAAGTACTTACCAACTCGGAGATGCAGTGATCAGGGTTATAAGCAGCCACCGCACCTCACTGCGCTTTGTCAAGTTTCACACCACCTCTGAAAAGAGGAGGATTTAAGGCACTTTCTAAAGGACATCTAGAATTCTTCATCTTTGTCTAGAAAAGTGCTAGAAGGTAGACTGCAGCTAGAGACTGGGTCCAATTTTGGGCTATCAATAAAAGAAATACATTCGCAAACTGGAGGCAGTTCAAACTGAAGACACTTCAGAGGAGACCACCTAGGTGTTGGTGAGGCTGAAGCACTTTCCCTGGGCAGAGAGACTGAGGGAGCTGAGCCTGGTTAGCCTGGAGATGAGATGGCTTTGAAGAAAACCTACCTGCAGCCAGGGAATACCTCCCAGAACAGGGAGCCATCAAGAAAACAGAGCTGAGCTCTGTACAGCAGGGCAGAGGGAGGATGAGAGGGAACAGGCACAAGGATTTATGGAGGACATTCTCCATAGGGACAATCAAACATTGCCCAGAGAGGTTATGCAGTCTCCATTCTTGGAAGTTTTAAAGATCCAAATAGATAATGCCCTGAGAAACCTTCTCTTATGCCACTTGCAGCAAGATGTGGGACCAAAGACTTCATGAGATCCCTTCAGGCCAGAATTACTCTACTATTCTGTAGATGTTACTGTATCGAGGAAAAGATTTAATAGCAAATCCAAAACCACGCTGTGAGTTGCAGCCACTTCCAGACAAAGACTATAAATTAACAGTTGCTCAGGCCACTAAAAATGTATCTTTATATTAATAAAGAACTGTATCATTTGGCCATAATAAAATGTATGGAGTTGAGTTCCCAGATCAAGACTTCCAGATGTAGGTGCTTATATAAGCTGTGTATCTGCATGTCCTCATATGTCAGTGGAACCTGAAGAGCTACTCAAGATGCAGAATCAAAACTCAGCTGATCAAGATGCAGATGAACAGCTCGCTGGGCTCCATTGCCTATTGATCCAATCTCCACGGACTAAGCAGACAATTAAATTTACGTACATCTGCAAGCTGAGTCCCAACCACTGCCTAGTAGTTTATAACTTAATTTCTGCATATTATATACACATTCCTTGCTCTTTTATGCTGTCTTAGCAGACAACAGCCTAACACAATCTCCCATTTAGCTGCTTACGAGGCAATTCTAGTGTCATTTGCTTGGGAGTTTTTACCATGCTGAGCTCAGTCTGACTTGGCAGCTGTGGGTGAGGGATGGGAAAACAACATAAGAAGCACAGGAGACCAAAAAAACTTTTCATATGTCACAATGGAGAATTTTCTTGCAGTCATGGTGCTCATGTGTCCACAGTGCAAGAAGACTCTACAGTAACCTGGCTAAGTCTTCTATTCTCTTCCCAGTGCAAAGCACATTGTTTCCCCTGCAGTCTGCTTGTTTCTGTTTAGTACGCAGTACCTTTTATCTATTTTTAAACCAGCAGTTCTTACAAAAACTAAAGCAAGCCAAAAGACATTTAGATGTCCAAACACCTGAAGGTGGTTGTGGAGCACACCATTCGTGCTGCTGAATCACCAGGATTGCCCATGGCTTGAGGACCCACAGACAACTGTGCCTTGTCTCAGGACATGCTTGGAGAACTTGGAAGGTACAAGCAGATTCCCATCTGTGTGCAAGCACCACATCACACTCACAAGACTATTCAACTGCTTGAAATTTATTCAGTAATGACAGTGGCTGATCCCATGTGATGCCATAAAACACCAGCATCTTCCATCAGTCCTTGGCCCCACCTATCCAGGGAAATTTTATGTTAGCCATGTTTCTAAAAGGACAATAATGGTAAATATTGTAACATGGTCAATAGACAGAATTTGGACTAGTTACAAAAGTAACTCAGCTTCCATTTTGACATGCAAGTGAAACAGTTGGATGGAATTTTGGGAAATATTGGGAAATGTTACCATTTTCAGTAGAAATTTAAGTTCTTGTTCAGATTTGGACATTCAATTTAGATGATTTATAACAAGCTGTTAATGATACACTCTTTAGAAGATTTCAGCTTTATCAAACACTTGTTAATGGCTTTTGGTTAATAAAATGCATCAAATATGAACTATTATTTCACAACATGGCATGAAAAAAAACGACATTGAAAACTATCTGCTGATAAGCCTGAGCAAAGGAGCCAAACTTTGCTCCCGAAGAGCTCTGCTTAAAGAACTAACAGTGGCTTTCACTGGGGATTAGACTACTCAATGGACAGTATGATGTGAATTTTTCTATCAATAACTAAACCAAAACAAGCCTACCTCCCTTCCCAGTTAGCAGCAGGGTCACAAAATCCCAGATAGGTTGGGGTTAATAGGAACCTCTGGAGATGATCCAGTCCAAACCCCTGCTCAAAGCTGGGGCAGCCAGAGCAAGCGGATCAGGGCTGTGTCTGGTGAGAATTTGAGTAACTCCATGGATGGAGACCCTATAATCTCCTGGGCAACCTGTGGCAGTGTTTGATCACCATTAAAGAAAAAAAAAAAAAAAGTAGTTTATTCTGTCTGAACAGAATTCCCTGTCTCTTGTCCTGTCACTGTGCACTACTGGGAAGAGTGTGGCTCCATCATCTTTACTCCCCCATCAGGAATTTGTACACATGGATAAGACCTCCCTGAGCTGTCTCTTACCAGGCTGAACAGTCTGGGTTCTCACAGCCTCACCTTGTGTGACAGATGGTCCAAAGTCCTTCATCATCTTCACAGTTCTTCACTGGACTTAGTCCAGAATGTGCATTACTTTCTTTGGACTAGGGAGCCCAATGCTGGACCCATCACCCCTGGTGTGGCCTCACTAGTGCTGATCAGAAGGGTAGTATCACCTCCCTCAACCTGCTGGCCAGGATGCTGTTGGCCACCTTTACTGCCAGGGCCCAGTGCTGGCTCGTGGCCAACTTGTTGCCCACCTGAACGCCAGGTCCTTTTCTGCAAAACTGCCTTCCAGTCAGTCACCCCCTGGATGCATGGGGTTATTCCTCACCCAGGCCCATCTCTCCCACCTGTTGAGAATGCCAAGCCTATGACATTCAGGTCAAAAAAACTACTATTTGATATATCATGGTCAGCAATACAACAGATAAACATCTGCAACTTGCCCTCTTACAGTTCATAGAATCATAGAATGGTTTGGGTTGGAAAGGACCTTAAAGATCATCCAGTTCCAACCCCCTGCCATGGGCAGGGACACCTCTCACTAGACCAGGTTGCTCAAAGAGCAACCCTCAGCAGAAACTACAGCTTGAAGGTACAGGAAAAAGGGGTTAGTACCTCTGGTTTGAGACAATTCTACACCATGTGATGCAGAAACTAAGTAGAGGCTTTTCACACCAAACCAATGGAAACCTCTGCTGCATCCTGGGATGTCAGAACCACTGGAACAGCAGCACCTGCTGTGGCTGCATGGTGAAGCATACATTGTGCTGCTTGTGTGACTTGCCAAGTCCAGCCCCACTGAACTTCCCTACCTTCCCATTCTGGAACCACTTGTGGTACTTACATCCCCTGTTCCATGTCAGAATTAAAAACCAATTTTACAGAGCTCATCTTGTCCTTTTGACTTTCAAGCTCAAGGTACATGAAGCTTGCCACCTAACTTCCATGTATCCAAACCAGTTCTGCTACTCTTCTAGGCTCAGGAGGAAGCATGATCTGGACACAGGATAGTAGCAATGCTTCCCCAACATGGGGAAGCTTTAGGTCTCCACGAGAAGAGCTAATTCAAATGAAAAGTAAAATGCAAAGGTTTAATTCCATCAGGATTTGCTACCAAGGAGGAATTTGATTTGTCCAAGCAATCAAATCACTTGAGCAAATTGGTCACTTTTTTTTCACACACTAGCAAAGTGTCTACTGTCTGAATCAACAAGTCTCTCCAGCACTTACTTAACATAGCTTCAAGGCAGACACCTTCCCTCATTTCCCTCAGTGCATCACACTAGAGAAGATGGAGCTAGCATTTGCCAGTATGTAGAAACATACATATTTCCAAACATGGAAATGAAGAACTTTGTATCAGACAAACGCGATAAACCCAGCAACAGTTATAAATATTCAAAGACAGAGCACACTTTTTCAAATTTGTTGTATACATTATAGTCTGGGAACCTAGAGCCTAAGAACTGACACAGATCAAGACCACTCTTCTTCAAGTACCAAATCTTCTTTAGTAAGTGGGACAAAAAACCTCCAAGCTCCTGCAAACAAATGCTTCAAAATGCTGAATCTATTGTATTTTTGAAAATAGGTGTGTGGAATTCTTTGGAGCAGGGATCAACACCTGCCATGTTCCACAAATGATGCAGCTCTCAAGAATGAGAACACTGAATCACTGCAATGGACAATACCAGGAGAGGAAAAGAAATGACTAACAATCTTACACATCCTATTCCTAAAGGGAAAATAGAAATCACCTTCCTCCTTGCAGAGGAGACTGTGTGGGCAAGACTTGCCACAGGCACCGTGGATCCCTAAGAAGTGTCATTTTGCAAACAGAACTTCTCCCCCACACAGCCTATTCAACTGCCCATCCCCAAACCTGTTCCTACCATGCAGTGGGTCCTGCCACCCTCCTGTCCGATCCCACAGCTCCTTCCCACACCACACAGGGTTGGCTGGTGGGAGCTTATGACCTGCTACTTCTAAAAAAGGCTCTCAGCCTGGGAGACAAGGCAGTCAGATAGGCCAAGAGCTGCTGAACTTCACCCACTTGTTCTGCCTGGGCTGACATCTCATGCTGCACAGAGAACGTACATATGAGTTTGGCTCCAATTTTGCAAAACATTGGAGACACTTTATTAGGTACCAGTAATTCCATCCACAAGGATTTCATAGAGCTTTCCAGCTTCACTATGTTTTACAACTGTAAATTAATCCATTTATCCCTCCTTCCTTGGAGCATCCTTAGCCATGGCAGATGTACTAAGCTGGATGCAAAGCCATCAGACTGCAGGCTGGTTTCCACACCGTGCGTGCGTAACACAAACACAGAGCAACTGGCTCTTCAAACTGACGAGAATTGGAGAGGTTAGGGGACCATTTTATCTTAGGACTTTGCCAAACCAGTTGTCACAGGACAATGCACAAAGGCTTCTGACAGTCTACCACTATGAGACAGATGTAAGCTGTAGCACATTCAGTTTGTACATAAGGATAACCAAAAAAGGCTAAAGCAAAAACCAGATCCTCTCTCCTACCTTCTTCTCCCCATTGCGAAAGTAAGGCTAAAAAATGAGCAAGCTTGAGGAGCTGAAACAGGTTGCCCAGAGAGGTGGTGGAGGCCTCATCCCTGGAAACATTCAAGGTCAGGCTTGATCAGGCTCTGAGCAACCTGATCTAGTTAAAAAGGGCCCTGTGCACTGCAGGGGGGGGCTGAACTAGATGACTTTTAAAGGTCCCTTCCAACCCCACACATTCTGTGATTCAACGAAGGCTACATCTCCACTACAGATTAGAACCTCTAGTAAACAAAACACCAGCTTTTTGTGTAATTTTTTAAAGAAGTTATATAACTTCTTAAAATAGAACTGCCTTCACAGTTCTGTTACAGGTGTTTTTGCTGCTGCTACATAACTTTAGGTGACGGTTACAATAGTTGTGCTGAACAGTAAAGCAAACAAAGACATTTTTCCCAAAATTAGAAATATACAATTTCCAAAAATGGGAGCAAAAGACAAAAGGTAATGAAAAATACTGCTGAAGAAAGGTTTAATTAAAAAAATCAGGAATTCAACAGTGCCTAAATCTTTATTTTTCATAACCTACATATTTTTTTTTCAAATTAGACAGTTTTACATTTTATGACACAAAAGGAAACTTAAATTACTGATAGTTTACATGTAAGCTTGATTCCAGTCTTAATGGAAGAAGAACAAAAACAAAAACCCTCAAGAAGGCTCCCATATTACACTTCTATGTCACAAATTGGCAGCTGTTAGGTCTCCTTAGAAATCGTGGATTGTCTGCTGCTATTAGTGTAATAGGTTACAAAGCACATAAAATCCCCTAACTGTAGCTAGCTGAAGGAGATACAGAGATAGGTATGCACATTGCAGTCAGCTGTTGCTTGTGCTACACTGCACCACTCTCCAACAAGGGCCTTTTGATGCCAACTGCTGAAGTCTTGGAAGGATAACGCAGCAACATCAAAAAATTTGCCACAGTCCACAGATTTCTAAGTGGCAATGGTTGAGGACTGATCTGAAATGACATTAAGTTTTCAAAGCAACCTTTGGTTTCGTTTTTTTTTTTTTAATTCCTGGAAGAGTCTCAGATCCCATTTTGACTTGTTTTCAATGTGAAAAGCATCACCACACAATCCTAACAAGGTAAAAATGCCAATTGTAATTACTGTATCCCTGAACCTGTAACTCAGCTACTGCTTTTGGGAGGTTTTTCATTTTAAAAGCCACATTTTTTAATCTCTCTATGTATCGTAGCAACAGTCTGCATGCAACTTCACAACTCTACTCTGAAAACTCCATTTTGTCATTGAGTGGAAAAAAGAAAAATACCTCAAAGTAAAATGCAGGAAGGATAAGTTGTATATTACACAGCTATTTGGCGTGTCACTTTTTTTCTTTTTTAAAAAAGCTATAAAAAACCACATCAGAGGAAGGTTTAAACTTTTGATGCAACAGACTGTTGCTGGGTAAGCAGTAATTACAGTGTATTGACCTAGCACAAATGGCAGCAGAATACATTAGAACAGCACAACACATCCTGCTGGTCTCAACGGATCACCTTAGGTACCAGCTGAGCACTATCACCAGCTGTACAGTGGCTGTAAGGAACCACTTGTGATGGTTTGCAGCTGGTAAGCCTCTCACTTGCAGCAGACAAACAAAATGAATCATACAGCTGGCCTAAACCATACACAAATCTAGCTACCATTTTCACTGCCACGGGGGAAAGGAGAAGTGTATTAAAAATCCAATGACAGAACCAGTCGAGCAGTTTTGGTGACGTTGTCCGAGTCCCCCCTCCTCCCACAGCATTCACAAAGTGCGCTTTTTAAACAAGAAAAACCAACAGATTCCAGCATGCTCTATTTTGACCAATTCTGCAGCATTCAACAGGCTGGATTTAAAAGGTCAACTAGTTACCAATTGATGCCTGTAATAGGAATTTTATCAGGAGTCACCTTCTATAGTTACTTTGCAGATCTATGAATCATACACTAAGGAAAGCACTGATACTCTTGAAAGCAGACAAGCTTCCGTGTGTATTTTTGTAGCAGTCTAAAGTTTTCTTCCAATTAAATTTGATTTCATTAATGATGTAAAATTACAGTCTGACTGCTGAAATTCACTATTTACATTGCAGAACACTTCTGAATTGGTTAAATTGCTTGTTTTTAGAGGGACTTAGGAAAACATTTGAGGGCTTTCAAATAAGACTTTCGTTCCATTTCCCTTTTGCAGTGAAGAGGCAGAGTCAGTTCAGCACACCAGAATAAAATAAGAAAAAGAAAAAACAACAAATTAAAGTAATATTCAAACCACAACATTTAGTTTATCTACATCCAGCTCAACAGCAACATTTATAATATCAATAATTTTTATCAGATTTTTTTCTTTAGGGTACCTTTTTATATGTTCTGATTATTTACAACTGTACAAGCAAAGCACACACTTCCAAGTGCACATATTTAATACAGTATTGACTATTTGCATTTACAGGTTTTTCAACAATCTGAAAAAGATCAACTGTTTAAGATCTTTAAGGTATATTACAAAAACTGCTGCTAGTTCCTGTACTACAGTATGTTTACCCAGTAAGACCAGTGACAATAGATACATACTGTAACTGAGTAATTCTGTATTCCACTCATGCTAACCCTCCACGGGGTCAGACCTCATTAACTCTAAGCTGTCTTGTACAAAAGTTAAGGCAAAGTCATTTTCAAGTTTAAATAAAATTCAAGTCTTTAAATATTGGATGGAAATAATTCTTTAAAAAAACCAGTTGTTTAAATAAACATTTTTGTGGAATAAACTGTACTGTCATAGTCAGCAGGAAGGAGTTTTGTTTGAAATTCCTGCAGTTTAAACACTTAAAGAAAAACTTCAGGCATTTTAAAACAAAAATAATTTATATTCAACTTTATTAGAAACTTGCTAATTTAGTGCATCCTTGTCCTTCAGAAAGCGCATCACTTCTAAAGTAAATAAGTGTGAGAAACCTCATCCCAGAGGCAAATATCAGGGATCTCTTCCTCCACCACACAAAACAAACACCATTATCTCACGTCTTGAAAAAATTTAAATCCCTATGCCAATGCTTGTAGTTACAGGAAGACGTCAACACAAGGTTGACTAAGATATGAACTCTTTCAAAGAGCACTTGGGGCAGAGTTCTAAAAAAAGTCTCCACAGAGCACAGGGGTAACACCAGAACATACAGCGCTGACTCAGTTAACTCCCTTACAAGCACAGGGAAGCTGAGGTTATCACAAGAAGGCAACAGTGCTTTCTCCTGATAACATCCACTAACAGGCTTCACCACCATCGAAGCTCACAGACTTAATTCTTTCTATTCAGAATGTGCTTTGTATTTGAACATTATAACATCACTTTTATTCTGGAGTGAGGAGATGGTTACTCGCTTGCAGTAAGTCAAAAAAGGAAGGATTTTAGCAAGACTGCTATGGTGCTCCATAGGATTCATTCTGTGTGTGCAAAACATCAAAAAAAGATGAAACTTTTTAAAAACGCTAGAAACAACTACTTGTTTAACCTAAAAGTGCAAGTTCATTTGCTGACACATAGTACAGCAGCCCAATTAAAAAAAAATCTTCAAGGTCACATACTAATTTGTAAAATATATCTACTTCCTTGCACTCTACACACTAGCTGCCGTTATCAGTCTTTTGGACACTTTAGATATGTACTTGCAGACCAGTTTATTAAAAATATTGCAGCAGCACGTTTCTGTTTAACAGTTTAGAAAAAACTCACTATACAGAGCTTGCACTCACACAGCCACAGAGAGGCTTAATAAAAAGTTGATTTTTTTTTTTAAAGACAAATATTTTACATCTTGAAAAAAATAATCACACTAAGCTTCACCTCTAATTAAGCACCAACCTAAATGTAAGGTTTAGAACAACTATCCAGAAATATTCAGAAAAAATAGAATGTTTGTTCAAGAGGGGAGAAAGTATTTCACAGAAAAATAACTTGCAGGCATTGTTATATGCCTAGTTTCACTGCAAGCTCCTAACCAGCAACTCATTCTCAGGTATCTCAGTGGGAACATGGGTTTAATTTGTGGGAAGCAGACCTCTTTTCGAATCCCTCCCAGGTGTTGGTTTCACTGAGGAGATTTTGGAGGGGTATTCTGTTCTTTATTTAAGCGTTTGCCAACGGCTGGAGGGGACGATCTGCGTCCTGACTGTCTCCTCTGGTCTTTGGGTTGTCCAGGATGTGACTTTGCAGGTGGAGGTTCTCTGTTTTTCTCTACTGTTTCTGTGGGCTTTCTTTCTTCTTTCCCACATGCTACAGTGTTTGGCTTCTGTTCTTTCTGGGGTTGCAATGTAGGAGGATCCTTAGTTGTTCTCTGGCAAATTTCTGCGTAACTTGGTTTTCGCAGTTCCTATGAAATCGAAAGCAAAGAGGACAGCAGAGTTAAACACAGCATCCTGAGGAAAAATAACTTACTTCTATCAACAGAAAAGGCCCCTCTGTTCCCAAAGACTGTAGCACAAAAACATGCAGATAAGGGCTTGAGCATGAGGTTTACAGAAGCTGTACAGATAGTAAGGTTCAAGACAAGGTAAAATGCAAAACACTACGCCAGAAAAATTCCCATTCAAGGGAACTCCAGAACAGCTGAAAGACAGTTAATACCCTGGTTTAAATAGCAACATATGTGTTAATATATTAATGCTTCTATCCAAAAGATACTACCAAGAAGAGAAATCAGAGCTATTAATCCCTACGTTATCTGGAACACTTCTGCACTGTGAATTGCATAATTGTATCATGCAAGTAATCATGAGGCCACCAACACAAATTTAAGGATGCTGGGCTCACATGACTAGGCAACAGTGGGTAGCAATGGCAGCAATGTTCTGTTACATGCATCAAAGTGGATCATTAAAAGAAAGTGAAGTAATAAGGTCACTTACTATGGCAGCCCCATTGACTTGTACCGATTTACATGCAGTACTGAGTGTGGAAGAAGAAAGCCTTTCTGTACTCTGTGTCTCTCTCTGCTGTTTATCCACAACCTTGGAGTCCCTGTAAGCATCCAGCAGGAAGCACAGCTCATGAAAAGTGAAACTTCAGGATAGGTGACTGATCTAATAATGAGCCTAAAACTTCGAGTATGACTGTAAGAAGTTACAGCTCTAATTTGCCTAGCACGTTATGACCAGCATTGCATTTAGAAATGCTATGAAATACTAAAAAAAAAAAAGATATTCCTGTGGAACTTGACACTACCTGCACTTTGTGACTTTCTGATAGCATTTGGTCATTCAGTTATCTTACTCCTATTACTTAAACACCTCAGTTTGATTTGTAGGTTCCACATGAAGTCTTACTGCAGACTTTTATTACATGGACAATGGTTTTGCTCACAGGATCGTGGGTTTACTCTCTCTGCCTCAAAGCCATCTAAATACAAGACAGTAAGTTATTCATTCAACTTTTAAACACTTGCAGAGACTAAAACACAACACTAAGCTTTTGTCTGCTGAATAACTATTATGACTGAATCACTATTATGATACTGTTCAGAAAGTTTTATTGCCTTTACTACAAGTACAATAGACAACAAGATATAATTTATTTTGCTGATTAAGATTTTAGTGACTATTTACAGTGTTCCACCCAGACTTCTGATGAGAGAAGATGCAAACGTGATGCAGGGCAGGGTAAGTACAGCCATGTAATTAAGTGCTTACTCAAAAGAGTGGGAAGGCGAAGGAGACCTTTCAAACGTCCTGGGCGGTGTAGAAGAAACTGGCACCGCTGGCTCTCGAGGAATTCCCGATGGAATAGTGTTGGTACTTGCATCCACATTAATGTTCTGAAGGAGGAAAAAAAGGCAAAGGGCAATCACGATATTCAATTAAGGTGGTTTGCCTGAAAATGAACACAATTGGGTAGCAGTTTACAAGCTGACTTAAGGGCAAACGACTATAGGAAGAAACAGAGGGATCCAAGACATGTATTGTAACAAATAGGGATTTTCCATTGCTATTATTTAGAAATACACACAAATAAATCACACACTGTGGCTCTTTTCCCAAAAAAAGTTGGAAGCTTAGTTCCCTTTGCAACATATCTGGACAACAAAAATCACTTCTTTCAACCTGGGAATTCTGCACCTACTGGTGACAAAGTAGACTTTGTGTCTGTTCACCTAACCATAGTTAGCCTGTTAAGATAAAAGTCTCCTGGATGCACTGAGAAATGTCTTCTTCAAAGCTGTAACTGCATTATCCCGACAAATGGTATTAAAAAACCCTAAACTAAAATAAAAACTTTTTGCCAACTAGGATATGACCATCACTTAAAAGTACCTTTCTTACATCATACCATGACTTGCTACCAAGCAAAAGAGGCTTTTTCCGTAGCCCTCAAAAGATTCTGCTAGTCCCAAATGATACTGTGTTTCCAGATAAAGGCCAAATAGGTTCAAGTTGCACACATGGATTTAAACTATCACTAAGCAAGAGAAAGAAGAATTTTATATTGAAAAAACGTATTTCTGACATTTATAATAATTTTGTTTTAAAAAGTGCTATGTTCTTCATACTGCTTCTGACTTGTCTGACTCTAGAAGCAGAACAGATTCTGGTAAGCAGCAGGGAGAGCAATGAGACAAGACAAGCACAGAAGGAACAAGATAGCCACCCCTTTCCCACAGCCAATCCACCATTCAAATGTCATAAAATGTGAGACTCCTGTGGTCACAGTTAGAAAGGAAAATGGTATTTGATGGCACTGTTTTAAATTAGGCACCATATATTACTGCAGTAGATGAAAGCCTAGTTTTACGCAAAAGTAAAACCATCAAACGTGGATATTTAGAAATAAAAGAACAGGTTCTATAGTTTTACTCACTGTAACAGTGTGTGCAAATGCTTGAAATGAC
Organism: Hemiprocne comata; assembly: GCA_020745705.1. NCBI lineage: Eukaryota > Metazoa > Chordata > Aves > Apodiformes > Apodidae > Hemiprocne > Hemiprocne comata. Next base: position 11,907,177 of record CM036587.1, read on the forward strand.
AAGTTGCTGAGCATTCTGGCCCAAGTGCATCAAACCTTGTACATGTGAATAGGTTCAAGTACAGCAGACAAGTGCTGCTCCTAGGCTTGAACACTCAGCCCCTAATCTGACAGTGCCACAGCCTCCTAGTTAGAAAATGGGAGATAATTAACACCTGCCATTCCCCAGAGCTACATCTAGAAGAGCACCAGAAAGCAAAGAGCATACAGATATGATGCTTGGATAACAACTACTAGAAATTATACCCCTTTAGTTCAGATTCTGTACACTGGACTTACCCACCTACAGAAGAAGAGCAGCGCCATGTAACTCTACTGTAGCACCTCATAATGCTAAGTCAGGTGACATGAAACCATGCTGAGATCAAGGTGAAAAGCTGCCTGTATACATTGGCAAGATTCTAATGCTAGCTCAAACACCTTTGCAGTGGAACACAAACACTCTTTGGAACAAGCTGCTCTTATCTTATTTCTTATTAATGCCAACAAGGAAAGACAAAGCAATTTCTTATTCCACACAATGGTATGGACTAACTCATGCAAGACAAAAACAAACTGGGATATCAAAGGAGCTTTTTAATGTGACAGTGCATTGCACTATTACAAAAACGTAGTGCCTCTATGGGGCAGAAATCTAAGTTCTTTATAAAAAGTACAGTGCAAAACAAGTACTAGATTTGTAATGGGAGGAGCAATGGGTTTTCAGCTACAGTATCAATAGCAAGTGCTGGAATTACATTTTGAAAGCTGAACTATGACAGCCGAAACCACTTCAGAATTAATAGAGGTAAAATACTTTAAATATAGCTAGATCTTGTCTGAGAACAGACTACAATCTGGAGCACTGGCTGACAGTAAGTTAAACATTGCCCTTATCATGGCACTGACCTGCACATTCCCCATAAAATGCAATCCTGGAATGTAGCTGCCCCTCTTGCCACTTGCGGGAGACAGAGTAGATGGCTTGTCTGTGAAATCACTGCTTCAGGTGCAGGCTGCCCTGCTGCTTCCTCTTTCCTTCATCAAACAAACCCCTCCCTACCCTCCCCTGACACATGGGCACAGAAGATGACACTTCTGCAACAGACTGGTTTTAGAGAGGAGAAACAAGGAGAGCAATTTTGGTGCTTCATCAGGTTACCCTGCAGTGCTCTATCTAGGGGTTAACTTCTTCAGTTGTGGTAGAGCTAGAACACCAGTAAACATGAGAGCTAGCACCAAAAAAAGCCAATATAGACTTCTATAGCCTAGACTGTTTCACAGGGCTCAGAGTTATATGAGGCTTGATGAAGAACATACTGTCACTCACAGATGGCATGGTAGAGAGAGTTCTAGGAATGAAATAAATGAAAAGCTACTGAACATTAATTTTCAACTCCATCTTTGCTACATCAAGAAAGCAGTGGTTGCCAACTCATTCTGGTGTATTTTTTTTCTTTCCAAGCAGTAAGACAAGACAACGTTGGGATCCAGCTGGTTTTGGTAACAGTTCTTGTTGAGCTATGCTGCCTTGTGTACTGACATGATGTAGGCAGCTTCTTTATATTTCAGTGCTTAAAAGTTTGTCACCTTAAAAAGAGTTTTACATACAACTCAGAAGTCTGACTTTCAAACAGGAGGAAAACTTACCACATTTTTCACCTGAGTCTCTCAAAAAGCCTAAGGCAATTATGAACAGCAAAGAATCTATTTTCTAACCTCTGCTCTTAACATCTACTTATACCGGTACTTACATTCCACACCCTTTCAAAGAAAATACCCAGCAAATTCTAAGATGAGTGAAGAAGGCCACTGCACATCATTTGACAGCTGTTTTTTAAAAGTACTTCTTATGACCCATGTTAAGCCACCAAATCTAAAAACAGTAAGTATGCAATTCTTTGGCTTCCAAAGCAAAATGAACACTGGCTACTTACTCTTTCTTTTGACGTTCCTATTACCACACTGGAGAGTCTGTTTTCAAAAAGGTCTTCAGTCTTTAAATTGCCAGCAGCCCCAGGTAATGGAGGAAAGCTAGATAAACCCAATTCAAAGCTAGGAGATGGAGGTTTTGGGGGTGGTGGAGACTGTGTTTGGCCTCTCTGGAATAGAAATAACATGTTGAGGTTACTGCACTGGATGACAGAAAAGACATACATGGCACTTCAAAACATTTTTGCATTTGATTTATATCTGCGAAGCCCTAGAGAGGCCTCCCCCATCCCACCTCCCACAAAAACCCACACAGTATTGAGGAATAGATGCTTTCATTTTCCACTGTTGCCATTACAATATCTGACTATTATTTAAATGGAATGGCATAAGCATCCTTAAAAATTCCCTACGCATAAGCTTTAGTGATACTGGTATAATAAGAAGTCTTCTTGCTGACCCTTTCTTCAGGATGGACACACTGACATAGACAGGAAAACAGCCTGGTTGAGGTATCATGATATAGTGAATAGATGAAGTCCATTTATGTGCAGTTGGCAGCATTCTACATGAAAGAGGGGAGTCAACACCAATTCCTTTTGTGATATGCTGTAACTGAAGTTACGCGTTACCTTCAAGTAAACAAAGTAGTAACTGTTTCATGACTTTGCTGAGGCCTGTGCTAAGATGACCTCTGCTGCAGAATACCAAAGGCAAAGCAGTCTTTGTGATGATTCTTAGTATATAGCCAAGATGACCTAAATGTGAGAACAATGCTTCTGGACAGAAAGAAAGGTGTTGCAATACTTACTGGTTTTTCCCCTTCCTTCTCATGAAGGGCAATAGATACAAAACTAAGCTTGAGATCTTTTCACAAACTACAGTTTAAGTCAAAAGAAATGTATGTGAAGAGGGAAGTAAGGAAAGAATATAGAGGCAAGAATAACTGTAACTCCTAGGGCTGCTACTGACTCAGCATTACCCCCCCAGAACACAGCGGTGGAGGATGCAAACCTCCAAAAATAGAAATCAGATGACTTGTCAAAGGGTCACAGAGAAAGACTTTGCTCATCCAGTGCAAACTGGAAAAGAAAAAGAACATCCCCCTCCCTTTTTTTTTTTTAAACAGTTATTCAAACCACAGCACTTGGTTTTCTTAAGACTGAAGTAACAGATTATCTAATTTTTCCTTAAAAAAAGAAAACAAAAGAAGCCATCTCTCCATTCAAATACAACTGGTTATAGTGATGTCTTGTATAAACTACAGCATCACACCAGAAACAGGATATTGGATTCAATTATTTCCACAGTCTGAAGGGGTCAAATCTTAATCTTTCAAATCAAATTTTAATCTTTCACTCCTTCCCAGTGTGCACAGTTGTGGCTGTGCAGCAGCTCTCACCTCTGTTGAAGTTGCATTGCTGGATAGTACAGACTAAAGATTCAAGGGCTGAAGAAATCTGGCTGCACAGGCTGCAATTAAAGCCTGCTGCTGAGAGAAGGGAATGGTGGGTCTCCAGACAAGTCATGTCTACCAGTTTTTCATTCAAAGTTAAAATAACCTTTAAAGTCAACTGAGTCAGAAGAGCCCCTCTGCTCAGTAAGAATGTCCAAGGTAATCCTTTCACTTCAGTCACTCAATTACACACCTAACCTGTACTGCTTCCTTGCTCTTTCAAAGACAGAGAAAAATGTTGATAGGAAAACATCCATCTCAAACTTCAAGTACCTTTGAAAGGGCAAAAGAAAGAAGTATTGAGAATCCTGCATGTAATCTCATCTCACTGATCTCTGAGAAGTCTTGACAAGAACTAAAAGCAACCAAAGGGAAGGAATCACTTGTTTTATGCTTTCCAAACCTTGATACTTCTTTATTCAAGTGCTCTAAAGGCTGCTCAACAGCAGGAACCACAAATACAACGATTCCAGACCTCTAAAGAAAGTGTTCTGGGTGATGCAGTGGGGTTACTTGGCACTTATAACATGAATAGAGAAAGAATCTGGTTCAACTTCATGAACATGCCATGTGTAGCAAAAATGAATTGCAGAGGAGTGTCAGGTTTTATCAAAATCAAACCTTAAGTCCTACCAAAAGAATTGTTTTTCTTCCACACAATGTCTTGTCCAGCCTATTAAAGTATCTTTCAAGAGTATTTAGGTATTCAACTTGAATTTAAGTTTAGTAAAATTGTAATAATTCAATAGTGTTAGCATAACCTTCCTAAATAGTAGTTGGAAAGGCATTTAAGAAACATAACTGACCACATCACTAACACTCCAGGTATATATTATGACACATGGATCTATAAAGTGTACACATTGAAGAACATGAACGATAATCAAGTATCAAGTATTTTGAACTATAGCTTAGCTATGTAGCTCTCCCTGAACATGAACACTGGAATGCTGACAAACACTAAGCTGGAAATGTTTTGCTACTATGAATAATTTAAACTTCTTCCTGACTTCTGTATGGACAATCTTCTCTGATACCCAAACGCAGTAAACTCATGTGACTCCAGTGAGCTGCTGTCTTCAGCCAACTGTGACACGCAATTGCTTGTGCAATAACTTATTTCACTGCTACTCCACATAATATCCATACTATTGCCTTGGTACCCTGTTTTTATTATAGAGGAATACAATCATGAACACTCACTGTAAACTTGTCCTCCCTTTTCTTTCTGTAGCCATATGAGTTTTTCCTATGGGAAAGAAAGCAGTTATCAGAACCTAGTTATAAACGAATGGAAAGCAGCTGGTGAAAACAGGACAAATTAATTCAAATTGCTATTTCATCCATCTTCATTCTAGACAGGTTATTAAAAAGTGTTTTTTGGAAAAAATTCTAACAAGCTCTCATTAAAACAAAGGTATGAATCTTGAACAAGTTAGCATAAGAATACACTGGTTACAAACATTTCCTGTGTTAAAAGCATCTCAGTGCCAATTACATCTAAGGCTTAGACAAAACTTTTAAATATCCAATGTAAAGGTTTTTAGGCTTTCGTTTTGATAGCTACATAACTCTTGAAATATGGCTATTTTCAATTCTGGTAAAGCACCTCCAAAACATTTTTAGTACTTCTTCCCCAACCCTGTTTCAGGTAAAGCCCCTCCAAGCAGCAGTTTAAAATTTGCAAGGCCTTTAACTCAGTTTCAACATATTTTCCAAAGTTTTCCATTTGACTTTTAATATTCTAAATGTATTCAATACCAAAACATGAGAATATAAATTTAAGTACTGACTATTCCTCTACCTTTTTGTAGTCTATAGAGCAATCCAGTTTCCTATTTCCTTAATCATACTTGCATCCACTAGTTAGAACACAGTTTAGCAAATTACATTTGAAAAAGTATTACAATCCTTGCATGAAACCCTCACTTAATTTTGCAATGATACAAGTCTAATAGAGGATCATGAGTTATCTTCCTATTCAGTAAGTTACTCTAAAAGTGATTTACTTGGAGACACAAACAGCCATCATTAAACAAAGCTTTATAAAGCCCTTAGCAGAACTGTACTGTATTGAAAAAATTCCAAAATAAACCAATTGACTTCTCACATTAATACTGGTACCACTTATTTTCAGCTCCCCAGGTGGTTTTTGTTTTGTGGTTTCAATTTTGTTGTTGGTGGTGGTTTTTTTACACTGCATAACAAGAGTTTTCTTTGTTGCTTGTAATCCTTTTTCCTCCCTCCATGCCAATCCATCATCTTTGTTGTTGTAAATGACTAATTTGGGCAGAATTCTGGTCTTTCAACTGAAAAAATTAACAGTGAGCACTGCCAGTACAGGGTCAGGTGCACAATTCTACATGGCTGAACAATGGAATGGCAGAACAGCTTCATTAAAGTAAAACAAATAATATGCAAACAACACAAAGAAGGATAGAGGATTAGATCTCATGGCTGTAAGTTGTTCATCAGTTGCCATTAATGATTTTCATTTGGTAGGAAAGTATGCAAGTCCACTTTGCATCTGTTCTATATTTAGCACTCTCTCTGAAGTTCTTTCCAAGATCTTAGCTTTGAGAGGAGACAGTCTCAGTTTAAAATAGTAACAAGAACAGTACTAGCACCATACCTCTTAACTAAAAGAAGTAGTTTAGAAGCAGCAATACCAAGTTGGTCAGGGGACAGCTATAGAGTACACTGACCTTCCTCTACCTAATCCAGGAGAGGTGTCAACGCTGGTCTGCTCCATCCGGCCGGTTCCCACTTCCCTCTTGGTGTAACTCGTAGTGGCATTCTGCATCCGTGTCCTGTTCTGCCCCGGCTGCCGCGTCTGTGGACTCCTGACGCCATTGATTAAACGATCAGCAGAAAAGTTGAATATTGTAGGACTGTCTAGAAGCCCAGGTCCCCTTTCTGCACTGGGTATTGTTTGTCGTATATGAGACTTGCTAGGATTCCTACAAATTCAAAAGTCATTTCAACATATGTACTATCAGAGATCTTCTGAATTCTTTGTATAGTCTTAGGCCTCAGAAGAAGCAAGATCTTTAGTCCTTAATTGCGCATTTCATTTATAAGAATGATAAGCATTCATTTAAACGGGTCATGTGAATTATCAAAATGAAACATTTCACTGTCTATTTTCATACAGCTTTACTGAAAGCTACTTGAAACTGAAAACACTATATGAATAATATTACTGATCACATGCCGTCATTCGGGTGATTTCATCTGAACACCCTACCCTAAACAGAAGTTCTCAGCTTTCAGGCAGTCCATTTACATTTAGAAAAAGTACATCCACTAACAATAGCAGCACCATCTGCCCTTTGGCCTCCCTTAACCTTGCACCAGGTTCAATTTCACAAGTATTTTCAAGGTAGCTGGTGTTACTAAAATAAGCAGATTAAAACCCCACATACCAGATAAGAAAAAACTATGTTAAAAGATGGTTTAACTTGCCTGTTCCTGGGAGGATATTGTCTGAGTGTAGTCAATGGAGAAGCAGCAGGCTTGAAGGTTGGAGATGTGAACCCATTGATAAATCCAGTATTTGGAAATGGTGTAACCTAAAGAATATATTGTATGCTCAATTAGAAATAAGCTTGGTAGTATTTTTTCTTAACACTATATCTTATGTCCTTCTACGCAGGGCAGAACTTAAGATTTGCTCAAACAGCACTACAGCATTTGTCCAGTGCCTTGTAATCAACCCACAAAATGCTGGTTTTTGAGAAGACAGCCACTACATGTATTCAATTTCTGACAATATGTTAAGAGGATTGAAAAATGTCAAGCCAAAATTCTTGGCTGTAAGAAACAAATTTTCTATTTCACACCATACTATGCATGACTTCAGAGTACAGATATACTTCCTTGTCAGAACCTAACCTACACAGCCTGCAATTGTTTTTCTTGTAATTTATATGTAGAAAAAGAAGGAAATCTTTAGTTCCTCATTCTACTTATCTTCCACATGACACCTAAAAAAAGCCTAGAGAATAAATGGATGTTAAGTGGACCTCATTCCTTCCACATCTTACCACCCTATTCTACATAAGAATAACTGTCTTGTTGCCCAAAGAAAGCCATAGCAAAAGATTTTTTTGGGGGGCATGTGTATGTCTTGCATTAACAAGGTATCTCAAAATGTGAAGCATGTTCATAGTAATTTCTCCAAAATCACTAACACACCTTTTTTTTTAAAATGTATGAATAAGTTTCATTTAGGAAATGTTATTACTAGCAAGAGCAAATGCTTGTCTTCTCTCCCTGAAAATAACTAAAAAGCATACAGTAAGACATCTGTGTTGCACCCTTTTCTACCTGTAAGTAAATGATGAGAAACAGCTGGCACTCAGACCATTTCCTATAAAGGTATCTTTAAGCTTCTCTAACCTTTCTTGCAAAAGTTAAAGCAAATCACTAATCAATGGACAATAAAATTTAACACCAAAGCTCTCATGCCAAACTGTTAGCCCAATGTAGCACAGATGATAGCAGATGCTGCCTCAGAGCCTCAAAATAGGGCATTAGGAGTTTTAATAAAGCTATTTTAGGAACAAGTTTCCTCAAAATACCGCTTTGAAGTGCCTTCTGCTTTAATAGTTTTAACTTGAACACTGTAAAATTAAATCAAAGCTAGTAAGCAACTACTGAACCTATTGAATAATGAAAAGACATTGACCATACTAAAGGAAAACAAGTTTAACTCATTGCTTAAAGGGACACTAGCAATATTCACCCCTTCTCTCTTTATAATGGTGGGTGATATTTCTGGAGGGGAAAAAAAATCATTTTCATTTTCCAGTAATACCAAAAGCATGAATTTGCTTTATCCACAGAAGTCACCTGGCTCATCAAAAGTACACCTGTTGATAGGGATTTTTTGTTGGATTGTTTGTTTTAAAAAGCAGGACAAACTGGATCTTTCTTCAAACACGATTAGGCACCCGATGAAGAAGTAGGTAGTTTTAGAATTCTAAGGACATGTGTTGCCATACTCTAGTTTCAGAACTAAAACTGTATGCCCACACTACTGGGTGTATTTAATCTCAAATTAGAGATGAGACAGAGCACTGTTATTGTTTATGCCAAAGCAGGAGAGAAATTTCTGCAGTATTTGCATGCAAGTCTCTACACACAAACTGCAGCCCTGTCTCATGAAAATTATTGCTATGTCGTTGTTCCTTGTGGTCCCTGTTCTCCTCACAAGGAATTTCTATTCAAATATAGCTCTTCCTATAACAGTTTCAAGAAACATCACACTACATTAACATACAAAAAAATACAGCTAACCAGTGGCAATATCCTGCAGAACAGTGGGAGGCAAAGCTCTGCCATTTAATTTCCTTTTTTCCTAAGAAAGGTACGAGACCTTTAATGCTGGCAAACTTGCAATGTCTTCCCCCAAAGGCCAGGACTAGTAAGCTTTCTGGAATACAGGAAGTTCCAGGATGACATAAGGCAGGTACACGTAATGCTGTGTTTGAACCTGTGGCCAATTAATCTAGGTCTTCTGCACCAGAGCTATTCAACTACTTACACTATCCCACAGCACAACAGTTTATCTAGAGGAAGAATCACACTCATTGCTGCTTAATAAGGTGGCTTTCTCCTGGAATAACATCATTCACTATGCTAACTTGTCTCCTCTGCATTTTTCTTGCCCCTTAAAAAGTCTTCCCCTGCAAGGCCTCTGGCTGCCTTCCCCATGTGTGAAGTGTTTAGCACATCAACTTTTTAATTAGCTGCTGTTCAGTACACAGGAAGTTTGCTCAAGTTTGTTCAAGGACACTTTAATCCTCTGCCAAAAAAAACCTCTAAAAAGCTTCTAATTTTTAGCATTGCTACCCTAGTTTCTTTTAGCCTCAAGTAAAGAGGCATTTACAAGGGGAGAAAAAGGTTCCACATAAGACTACCTTAGTTTCCCAGTCATTATAGAAAACTACATTCCTACTAGCTTTTGTAGGACAACAAAAGCAGACTAAAAGGGGCCAAGGTAATCCTGAAGGGACTGTCAATGGAAGCAGTATTGCAGGATGCAGCAGATGTCCCATTAGAGTATCTAAGGACTTATTGCTACCACCCTAGCTCTAAGGCTTACTGATAAGCCCCTTTAGGAAAATTTTTTAAAATTAGGTGATTTTTTTCCTTAATTAGCAAAAATAATTTATTTTTTATTGCCAAAAAAAGTTGTTACTTTTGCACAGAACATGCCGATCTCAAGTTGGGTAATTCAGCATGTTAACCAAGAACTTATTTTCCTGCCGGAAAATCAAGAAACTAAGTTATCCTTATTTACCTGATTCCATTAGGTTTATTCAGTACATATCAGAATTGTTTTTTCTGATATTCACTTACCTATTATGAAGATAAAGAGGCTTTTAATCATTACTAACAGAACTCCAGTAAAAATCTATTAATTAACCATTACAAAAATAAAGAACCATCTTAAAAAAATATAAGGTTAAGAAGAGAATCCCACTGCAATCTCAGACCAGCTGCAGTTTTCAAATCATTTATCTTGTACATCATGGGAAGAATTCTGAAGAACTGTTTTTCAAGAAGAATCAGTATCTTAAACTCCCCTCTTCAGGATACATATGCTTCCTACACCTCCAGACTTTGTAAGAAAACCATACCAACTTCGAAAGGAATGCAAGTGTTTCATGATCAAGAGACTTACCAATGAAGGGTCAAGGTAGCTGTGTGTGGCTGACCAGGCCTGTGGGCCAATTAAGCTGTACAATGGAAACTGCTGATGAGGACTGTATACTGGAGGTAAGTAAAAGGACGTGGTGTAGCGCTGCTGCGTGTAGAGGTTCATATCCAGAGGTCTATATCCATTCTTTGGCAAAAATGTGTTTATAGCTATTGCCTTTGCTTTTATCCTTGCCTGCAAAGGAGATTAGATTATTTATTACAGCAGCCTTTCAAATTAAATCAGGATGGCTCAAACTAGCAGCTCTCCAACTTTTACTGGACACTTGTCAGTCACTGCTTTCTCCTTCAAGGAAGGCAGGAACAGCTGAATGTTTCCCTGCTGGCCTGATGCTTGGATGGATATACCACTGCCAGAAAGGAGGAAAAGGAAAAGTAAAATGGCATGTGCTACATTTCAAAACCCACCTCCAGGTCAAATGGGTGCTATGACTGGATTACTTATATTTATACTAGAAAACACAATGAGCCCCACAAAACCCAGAACATATACACACACACATGTCCCCAAAACCCCATAAAGCTCTACATACCTTAATTGGTTTTCCTTGGAAAGTTTTTACTTCTTCTCTAAGGTATCTGTAAGCCTTTAAAAGAATAATTATAAAATTTGTCAAATATAAACAAAGGAAACTGAGGTTTTGGCAGCAGGCTAAGCCTAACAACAACTACTGAAGTGTCTGCTAATGTTGGACTCTAGAAATCCCCCGCACATAATCCGCATTCAGCAAGACTTAAGTTATCATTGCAGAAGTGCTTCAGTAGCATCAAAACAAAGTATTAATTCTTACAATTGAAGCATTTCAATGTGTTACTCAAAATATCAATCTTCTTATACTACAAAAAAAGTATAGCTTTGGCCAGGAAGCCAGGATATACGAACAAGGTAAAAGTCCTACAGGGTTATGTTTAACAGTACTGATAACTGGGTATTAGCTAAGGGGAAGAATTACTGTTTTCAGAGTTCTGGGTATTTTTCTTTTTAAATTGTTATACATTTATAATACAAGTTTATGACCTTTGAATCCACCCTCATTCCACCCTTGAGTATTATATTCTAAATGCTTCAAAAAAATGTTACCTGCTGTGCATCAGCTTCCGATTCAAATGTGATGAACCAATTGTCATTATAGGCAAACTCACAGTTGATAAACTTAGGCAAATTATCTCCTTTGAACAGTGCTTCTACCTCCTAAGGAATGTGGTTTTGGTAAGAAGGGAAAGAAAAGGGTAGGAAAAAAGATTGATAGCAGAAAACATTGATTAAAAACACAGAGCTCTGGAACTCCAGGTAAGAAAGACAAAAAGCACTTTCAGGCTTACAAAACAGAACTGAGACCTTCAGAACACCTGCAGTCGTGTTAGCTCTCTCCAGTCTCCCTGCTAGCTAGAAGGAATTCAAACAAGCATAGTCTAAGGCCATACTGCAAGTAGAAGCTGCCTGCTCCTTTTAAATCAGAGGAGATAAGCTATTTAGGCCATAGTGACACACATTTGGCATCAAGTGCAGAAAAATTTACTTTTTCCCTGTCCCTCAAAACCATGGAGGCACAAGAAAACCTGTGCATCCTGCATGGGATAAGAGAATCCCACTCTTTCAGCAGAAACCTGGATATACACTTTAGTTAAAGTGTCTACAGATTGAAGCAGTTTGTTATCTTAAAAACAATCAGCGAGTTTCTACAGAAGAAGCACACCTTGGAATTTGTTTCTTTTTTTTTTATCCATTTGCATATTATTTATTATTGTCATAGAGTTAAGGCAAGGAGCCTCAAAAAACCAAGCAACCTGGGAGGCCTTACAGTATTTTGCAACTTTGCTGCTTAAATAAAGCCTGGCAATGCTATGCCAGAAAATGTATCCTCATAGAGTTAAGCTTAAAATTTTCCAGTTTAGCAAATTTAAACACATAATGTATAAAACTTCACTTCAGACCACCTCTTTTGAAAATAAAGGCTCTTCAGAACTCTGTTATTGTTAAGCACTGAAGAGTGACCACCCCAGTGCTAATATATCAAACCTGACAAACTGATGACAGCAAAAAAAAAATATTAATAATATTAAAAGTTAGGCAGTCTTTGAAAGGTTACATTTCATTTAGAAAGCTAAAAGCAGCTGATATTTTTAAGCTATGTATATAGTGCCAGGCTGGACAGGCCTTTGAGCAACCTGTTTTCTAGTGGAAGGTGTCCCTGCCCATGCAGGTGGGTTGGAACTAGATGACGATCTAGGTCCCTTCCAACCCAAACCATTCTATGATTCTATGGTTTAATCTATGGCCCAAACAGGTTTTTTCCTAGTCTTTCCATTAGTCATAGTCCCAGCTACAACAGAGTTGCACTGATTATCTTTTAAAGAATCAAGTTCTCCACTCTCGCACCCGTTCCATGAGCTAAGGGAGATTCTTGGTGACTTGTTGACACCTCTACCTTCAGCATGATGGAAGTGTTTGCAAAGCTTTTACTTTACCCTAACAAGCTTTAAGGAGCAGCAGTGGCATTTTCCATTCCAAGACCTACCTTCCCCATCTTCACTTGCTATTTATCCAAGGGGCTGAGTGCTAAATGCATACGGCTAACCCAGAGTCCAACAAAATTATGGTATCTACCAAACACATTGTCACCTTTTCTGCCCCCAGAGCTGCAGGTTTTACCACACTCTTCCTATGAGCAACATGCTTCTATCAAATATATTTATCATCCAAATACATGCAATAATCTAAGGTTTAGAACTATTGATAGAAACTAACTAACGATGTAGTAAGAAATGTGATATGCTTACTGAAAACTAGAAGAAATCTAACTTCCAAATTGTAAGGGAAAAGCATTTTTTACTGCACAATTGAACACTTACCTCAATGGGGGTAGATTCAGGTACTTCACGTAAAATCACAATGCAGCGATTCTGATTTGGCCGAACTTTTTCTCCCTTCTCATCCACTTGGACTAAAGGCAATGCTAAGAGAGAAGAGACAAAAATGGATTTTAGCTGTCAGCAGTCAGCAATCATGACAGCTTTGCACACTGAAAGATGCTGTGGCACAGTTTTACAATGCAAAGTTTTTTGTGTAAACTTAAAATATTTTTGAACATCAAGAAAGAAGCAGAAGATGATTGAGGCTGCTTTGAGACATATGAAACTGAGCAGACATGTTCCTTAAAGTCTCCACACTTTCTACTCTCTCAGTCCAGAAAATTCCAAATTATTAGCTTTTTCTCCTAGGCATACATGGATTCTTACCTTAGTGGTAATATCCAGTAGCCTTGTTTGAGAATTTAAACTCAGATTATTCTCATTCACACAGATCATTACTCAATACCTCAATCATGAGGTAACTTTGATAGACCTGCAGTCCTATAATTGTGATGGTCTCAACTGGAAGCTGCTTGCTCTATTTGATGCTTTACAGAAAAAGTATGGCATTTTACTGTGATACATATAGTCCTACAGCAACAATCAAAATGCTTTCTGCAATTGAGAGATTTTTACTTACATCTCAGCACTTCAACAATCAAATCCATATCAGTACTGAGTTTCTTGACATGATCAAGGTTTGCTACTGTCATTATTGGCACATACTGATCACTGTCCATCTGTGATATAAGGTACATGTCACTGGCAAGATTTTCTCTGTTGGGAGAGAAAAAAAAAGGGGAAATGTCACATACGTAACTTTTGCCAACAGACTTCAGACAAAAAGCTCATGCCATAGCAGAAGGCAGGATCCTACACTAAATTTTGTTTTCCATTTTTACCAACTCCCCAGTCCATCCACCTGCTATACTTCACTTCCCAGAAACCATGAAAATGTCTTTTTTTCCTTCACCAACAGTAGTGGCATCTTCCTGTTCAGGCAGCACACTATGCCCACAAACAGATAATATTGTTAGGAGTCCATTACTTCAAATGACCACTGACTGTAACTGGTTATGCAGGAGTATACAGATTAGGAATCATTCTAGGTTACTAAGACATGTTGAGGATGTTTTTATCATCTAGACACAAGCACTGACAATAATTAAGTACAAGTAAATTGCTTTGATGATCTTGCACCAGTCTATAATGGAATGTGTATGATTCAGAGCCCTTTTTTTTTTCTTTTCTAAATTGATCCTTAAAATATAAAGGGCTCTACAGATAAACATACAAATATCCTAGTTTGTATCAATGCAAATTTTAAAATCATTATCTTAAACAAACCTTACCACCAAATGGCTTAAGCTACTCAGTTTTAATTTACAAAAAAACAGGTCATAAAAATTAATCTAATCTGTAACTACTTGTAACTGCTCTCACTTCAAAACCAATATATTTGCTAGTTTATGTTTCAGGCCCATCATTTTAATTCAATTTTTAAGAAGTACCCATCAGTACTCTGGAATTTGTGTTACTTCCCCCAAATTCTCATCCTTTCCGCTCAGTTTTAAGTAACAACTGTGAAATACATTAACATACATCCACAGTTAAGTACTGCACCTTGTTAAGTTATTTATCCTCCAGTTTGATACATTTAGGTAAATACATACCTAGATAAGCAGAATTCCAGTGTTTTTTTCAGTAATTCTCGTAAATCTTCCTGACCTTCTGGCTGCAATTGTTCGTTTCCACCTAATAATTAAAATACTTCAGTTTAAATTTAGTTCTGCTACCTTACATAATAGATATTTTAATCAAATCATCATGTCTATTACTGGCAGTATAACTAGTAACAAATTTTCAAATTCAGTAAGTGTTCATTGTGTATTAGCTCATCACCCACCAAAAATTGCACAGGAACACTAAGAAAAAAAACAACAACAAAACTGTATCTGACTTCATTTGTTAATCTCTGTTCTCCAAATAAAAATTTGAAGCAGTTTTAGAAAAGCAGCTACAAACACATCTCAAAGAAAATATTGAACTGTACTTAGCTTGTATACCTGTCTTCCACAGTCTTAGGAAGCTAAATGATTTATTTCTAGCTGACTAAACCCTGACTGATGCAGTTGACTAAAGCAGCAACCCAGCAATGCAATGGAGGCACCTGGTACTTCTGGCCTCACTCTACACTCCCAACATACCAATCCAGAAAAGATAGTTTCAAAACACAGCTATGAATTATCAGCAGGTATCAAATCAATTAACAGATGTGTGCTCAACTAACAACCTCTTCATTAAGGAGAAAATTTTTTCTTATCTCTGGAAGTTTCAAAATTATCACAGTTCCATGTGCATTTTAGTTTAGACCAAATACACTACAATCAGTTGAGGGTAAACTAATTGTGTCAGTGGGAGAACTGTTGAAAGATCACAAGTTTAGTATGGCTTTCAGAGATTTACAGAACATTTGATAACATTACATAAATGTACATTTGTTTTAAAAAGTATTTCACACCAGCTATAACCCTCTATACCTTTCCCTTCTTCATTAACTTTCATCTTTTTGCTCAGCTCTCCTTAACATTTCTTCCTCCTACAGCAACTTGTAATTCCCTCCCACCGTTTTGTCCTTCATGTGTTCTATTCTGATGTAGATAGTGCCCATAACTGAGAAATACACGTATCACATACTAACCACTATTTCCCTTCCCCATCTCCTCTTTCTTCCTTACCAAAACCTAGCAAAGACCAAAATCATATGCATTTTAAGAAATAATAAAAAAAAAATCCAGCTTTCAGAGTTGGGACCACCTAAGTTACCATGCATCAAGCAGAACAGATCCATCCTGCTTGTTCGGCTGCTTTGTAACACTATCTGACACTTGTTAAAAGTTAACTATTTGGGGCAGGTAAAGGACATGCTGACAAGTTCTAACACTAAACTGAGGAACACTTCCCTTCTAGGGCACTAGGCACCATTGATGTAACTTTCTATTTGCCTGTTAGTCATTATTCAATTTTCCCCAATAGTACCCATAAGTAGAAGAGTCAAAAGGACCTTCCAGTCTTCAAAATAAGCAAGGGTGATGCCACAACTGTCATTTCAGTTGCCTTCATTTCTAACTATTATGGATGCTATACTGGTCATTTTGAATATGTTATAAAATCAACTAAACACAATGAACAAGGAGTTCATTAATGCCTCATGAATCTCAAGAAACACCCAGCACATTTTCCTCTCTTTCCCATCCCTCATTCTCAGTTCAAGTAGTATTCCTACACACATCTTGCAAACCTTCTGTTCCCTACAGTGAAATATAAGCGTGGCTGAATCTCTGTACTAGTTTCCAGAAGTTTTTTAAAACATGCCATCTGGTATAGACTACCACTACTAACAGTTAAACTGAAAAAATTACGAGAGTCAATTAAAAAATAATGCAAAGAAGTTAGTCTAACTGTTGCTTATTTTATAATTTTAAGTACAAAACTGATCTTTCAACACGTTAAGTTACTACTTGAGACACAAATGAATTTCACCTCTGTGCCTAACCCAGCTAGAAACATGTGCCTTGGAGTGGTAGATATCTAAATGTAAATGTGTACACTAGGGATCTGCATTCAGAATAACATTTCAGAACACAGTACTCAAGTTATATCCAGAGCTTATGATCAATTCTGCGCAGTATCTCATAAGGACAATGCTTAAAAAAAAAAAAGACTGGTTTCCAAATATGACTGAGAGCAAAAGAGACAGGATTTTCTGGGGTCTGCTTACAAAATGCATATACTGAACAACAAAAGGGGTGCAGTTTTTTTGTTTTGAAGAGTTTTTTTTTTCTCAGGTTTTGTTTGGTTGTTGTTTTTTTTGAATGGATGGTTGCTGTTCAACTCAAAATACGTTTTCTTTTTTTAAACCAAGTCCAAGCAAATACCAGTTTTCTCTTACCTGTCTGGGTGGTTTCATGCATAGACTCATACTCAGAATGGTCAAGAGCCAAAGGGTTCATATCTGTCTGGTCTGACACCAAAACAGCTGGTGATGGCTCCTGCAGCTCTGTCAGCACTGCATTCTGATGCTGTTTGTCACCATCACCATTGGCATCCAGCCCTGCAACAGAGACACCCACAGTCCAAAAGCATTCCTTCCAACCTGAGCGAAGCTGCTTACAAATTTGCTTGTTTGTTGTTTTTTTTTTTTAACAGGAAATAAAAATTGAGAAAGTTCTGCACTGAATTTTACCTTTTGCTTGAGCAACATCTAGAAATTCTTACTCCTACCTTCTTTACAAGAATCTGGAGGTTGGTCAGGTATTTCTTCCCACGTTTTGCTCACGCTACCGTCAGTGGCACCACTTGCTTCCAAGTGTAACATATGGTTTCCCCACACCTTTGCATTAGGATTTAACTCAGAAACCTTGGTTGACTCCTACAAAAAGAAAATTCTTTGATTATGCACTTTGTGGATGCACAGCATGTATCTGTGTGTACATATATACAGTTTCAAACAACAGTATCAGATGTACAACTCAAGATTGTATTGTCTTTTTCACATCTGAATACATTAACTGAATTGTCACCCCATAACCATTTTAGGTACAAAACCAATCGAATTGTGCAGCACAGGATTCATTTCCCTGATTAAGAATCACCAGAAAAGGCTAGCCAAGCAGAGCAAACTACAACAAACATTGCACACTTCACCTTTGACAGACTAACTCAAAATGTACTTGACCTAGACTTCAGGCAATTCTCTAATATACTTGTTATCTCGATGTTGATTATATTGTTATTGTATCTGTTTCTGTGAAATAACAAAATAATACAAAAATACAAAAGCACAGGGTTTTTTTTATCTGGACTTACATAAAAATGTAACTGTTTTAAGGAAGCATTATGGAGTATCAAAAGCAGTGAGATGTGCAGGACAACTTCTGTCATTACTTCAAGAGAAAAAGCAGAGCATTAACAAAAATTCAGGTTAGTTTTCCCCTAGACAGGACAAAAATAATGAATTACCCGATCCAGTTACATCATCTTAGGCCAGTCTCCTTTAACCTGGATTGGATGGACACATTTAATGATCACATATGATCACATTTATATAAGGTTACACATACAATGATGTGCTTCGGAGGGATTGCTTTCTGCGCTGCCAACTTCTACAGTACTTTTTTGATAGTAATGTCACCATTTTCTCCTGTTTTACTGATGTTTGAGCAAAACTTAAGTTATTCCATACCCAGAATACCTTTGGTGTGTTAATATGATGATTATACTGAGAAAGAGTATTGCTCATGATAATACACACTAAAAAGCTTATTAAAATTTGCTTTGTGAAATTAAGGATGCTAGGAACATTATAACATTTAAGATAGCACTTCAAAACCTCCACGACACTTAATTACTCTGAAACATGTGCACTCATTACCATAGTGTATAAAACACACATCCAGAAGGTAAAAAGATCTAAGGAATCTCAACCTAAACACATCTACTGAATGACAGAAAAAAGACTTATAAAAAGTGGAAGTGTTTAACATAACTACTTGAACAGCAATGATGCAAAGATGACAGCAAGTTCCATCAGTTTCCATTTTTAATACAAAAAGTTCCCCCAGGAGACAGCAAACAACCTCTAGCACAATCCCCTGCCAGCACTGCAACTGCTGAGCAAGGTCAGAGCAGCCACTGTGAGTTACAGCTGGAGCAGAGGCCAATGCCAAGCCCAGGCTCTGCTCTGTGGGGAAGGGAGAGAAGCAGCCACTGACACAGGTTGGATTTTTTTTTTTCTTTCCCCAGCTAGTCAAGATCCAGTCGAGCTCAGTTCCCACGCTTCTCTGGCAGCCAATCCTTTCTACAGCACTTCATAAGATCATCTCCAGAAGTGAGCAAAAGGTTTCCTAATTGCTACTGAGCAAGAACATTAAGATTTCAGGAAATCCAGAAACATTTCTCCCTATATGAAGGTAAAGAGCACTATTAACAGTCTGCAGAAAGTTTCCCTTCCACATACTGAAGTGTTAATCTCAAGCTCATCTAGAACCGAGAACCTGCAACCAAGATACTTTGTCCAACATTTACACTTTCAAACAAGGTGAACAACTAAAAAGAAAAAAAATCAATATTCAGCAACAATTTGAACTACTGCCTTCTGTATAGCATTTGGTTTTGCAAAGGGAAAGAGAGTGGTCAGCTTCAGGACAAAATAACATGATATATTTAACTATCTAATGAAACCACAGCTGGCTTATTGGCTTGTTCCAATTCCTAGCTACAGCTCTAAGCTTTAACATCAAATAACTTCTACAGAATACTTACAAACTTGTCTTTATCTTGCCATCCCCAAGTAACAACATTTTCTGGTGCTAGCAGCTGATATGGGTATCTTTCCATGGCGTATGAAGCACTTGTTAAATCTTCAGGCTCGTTCTGGAAGTTTTCACTAACTATACACAGTTTGTCATTCTTTACAGTATCGTTAGGAACTGCATTATTCCACAAAAAGCCCATCAGATATTCACCATTACCAGCAGTAACGGTGTCAGAAAATAGCTGACTTGTCCAATCAGCATTTCCAGTCTGAAAACTGATGAAGTGTGACCACATTTCAACTTGGGGATTTGGTCTGTCCAACTCATAGGAGTGCTCTTGGTCACTGGATACATCTTCCATCAGACCTAATGCACACCGCTCGCTGCCTCGCTGAACTTCTGCGGCACCAGGAGAGGCACTGTGTATTTCATAGGAAGGAGTAGCAGCATATTTGTCTACCTGCTTTGGGTCAACAAAAACTCCAAGCTCTTTGTTTGAGAAAATCTTGTGATCTGACTGTATCTGTTCCCAACTTGTGGTCAAGTCATTCATTTGCGTATTTAATATGTAACTGGTGTTTTTCAGTTCAGTAGCCTTGGCTTCTAACTGCTTGAAATTTCCCATAGTAAAAGCTTCTAGGCTCCCAGCTGACACACTAGTTAAACCAGAGAGGTTCTCCTCCTTTGAGTGGATGCTGACACAATGTTTTACTTCACCATGCTGAATATTACATTCATTTACATCACACACACTTTTCTCATGAGTTTCTGATCCTACTTCAGTAAAAGGTTTAACAGAAACTTGTGTGCTCCTGACCTCCAGCTCTGGACTGGCACAGTGACATAACTCAGGCTCTTCCATTGCTTTATCATGCACATGAGAACATGAATTTTGACACAATGAAGGTAAACAGTTATGGGTCTTCTGTAAGATATTACTGGCATCTTCCAGACTTCTAGTGTCATCTGTCGATTTTACACTCTTGTACATACAATTGTCCAAAGCTACAGGAACAGTGGAGTTAGATGAAGTATTTTGATTTTGAGTCAAGCCTTTATTGCAATTTAAGATGTTTTTATCACTATCGATGTCAGCATCCAAATTCTGTTCTACGTTTTCTGCCTTTTCATCAATTGTCTTGTCTAGGTGAACTTCAAATTTTGTCTGTTTTACAAATTCTACTACATCCTCAGCTATTTTGGCTGGGTCAGTCCCTGCATTCCACTGATTTTCCACTGCATGGAAGGAACATACATCCTGTTGCTCATCTTGTCTACAGTTCATGCCCATTCTATTCATATCCTCATGTTCCACAGACACAGAAGAGACAGTGTTTTTGTTATCTGAATTTGAATATTTGCATAATTTTTCTTTATTCCCTGGTGACTCTTGTGAAATCTGAGATTCTAGGCTGTTCTCCATTAGGAATGTTTCATCTGTGCATGTGTTATGTAGTTCACAAGATGTCAAAGTGCCATCATTTACCCATGATCGAGTTTTGCTCAAGCTACCAGCTTCTTCAAGCATGTCACCTTTTAGCTCAAGGAGACTCACACTGACATCTTCCTCCATGCCACTTGGGTCTGCAATTTCAGTTGATGTCTTGTTTACAGTGCAACCCCTAATTTGAGTTTGAAAATCAGAACTTTCTTTCAAGTTTTTGTGCATTTCAGTCATAGTCAAAGCTTCACAGCTATCCAAAACTGTACCTGTGCATTTCTCGTTATCTTTCCAAAATTCTTCCAAAACTTTGTGATGTTTGCTAGAGTCAGGTGCAGATGTTTGGCTATCACCATACGTTCTTTGAAATATTCTCTTTTCCACAAATGAGTTTTCTTTACTTTCTGGCTTTAGGAAGTAGCCTTCTTCAGCAAGTTTTTCTACATGTTGACTCACCAAATAAGAATCATTGTCCATTTCATGTAACTCTAATGATAATTCAAAGTCCCCCCTCATGTTCTCTGCCCCTTGTTCAGTATTTATATCTCTTAAAACGCTTAGGGGATGCCTACTTAAACTAAATGGTACATTCTCAGAATCATGACTTCCCTCAGTTTTTGCTGAATTACATATTCCAGTGTTTAACAATACACTGGAAATACCATCACTGTGTTTAATGTTTTCTGAATCAGGGCTATATTGGTCCTCTTCAGCAGCATTCACAAGTTTTACAGAATCACAAGTGCTACAGAGTGATTCATTCCAACTGACAGAATTACCCATGGTATTTACCTCCTCCTGTCGATTATCAGGAACAACTTCATTGTACACTTTCTCTCTCAAGCCATCTGTTACTATATTGGCAGTCTTTAACCTATGCTCCTCACACCTGTTAGCTGGTAAGTTATTGTAAGAAGACTGGATGTCTATGCTACAATATTCATTTGTTTCTTTTTTCTGCATATTTGACCCATCCTCTTTATGTTCAAACAGTTCTTTCTGTGAATTAAACTGAGCTTCCACTTGTGCCAACTGCTGCACTGGAAATTCCTCCCCAGTGTCTAGAGGTCGTGCCATGCTGCACATTCCTTCATCAGTAACAGCTGAGCTATCTATGTCTGCTGCAATCTCTTCATGCACAGTAGCTGGCACTTCTTCATCCCCTTTCAGATCTTCAGCATCTACAACGCAAATGCTGTAAAACTCCCAATCTTTTGCATTTTGTCTGTGGTCTACATCAAGATAAGCAAACGTTGGAGACTTCTCTCTATATGAACTTGAAACCTTTTGTAGGTGGTCACTCTTATCTTCAACATTTACTGTTGTTTCATTCTGCCTTGAAAGGTCATGTGTAACTGCATAATGCTCCAGAATATTTCTATTTAAGGAAATTTCACCCTGTAAGCCTTTGTCTAGGATGTCTGGTACATGGGAAGCAGAAATACGACCACACAAGCAATGCTCTTCTGAAGCTACATTTTCATTATTACTATTACTATTAACACTTTCAATGTAAGTATTACTATTAATATTTTCCATATTGTCCATTTGCTGACCATTACTATGAGACTTTTTAGGCACTCTTTTTTTAATAACCCTATCTTTCTTTTCTTCACTTTTCCGCAGATTTCCATATGTACCAGAGACCTTCAGGAGGTGACTAAAGGAATTAAAGAGGCTGAAAGGTCTGTCATACGTTCTCCTAGAGCTCTCACAGGGAGTATTCTCCATGCTTTTGTATGACAGATATTTTGCTTTTCTACCCCAGAACCCAGATTTAGAATTTGACGCTGTGCAATCATCGCTACGAATACGTTCAATGCCAACTACTGCAGCTGCCCCGTTAACCGTCCTTCCCACTGTATGCAGATCCTGGCTTTCCACAGTTCCTACAATTGAAGATAAAGTTTTACTTATCCTTGACTCTGGTGCTTCCTCTTCCACAGACTTTTGTAACAAGCCAGTTTTCTCCTCATTCGTGCTGTTACTCAATTCTTTACTGAAGCAGCAGCCCATGCTTAATAAGTAGTGTCACAGGAGTCTTCTCATTGCAAATCACCTTCCTCTGTACACTAAACTAACTTTCTGCTGCTACTGAGGAGACAAGCCAACACCCCCCTGCCAAAAATAGCACACTTGAAAACCATATGTCATTGCCACTCAAAGTCCAAATCCCAGTTGCTGAGCAATGTTTTAGTATTTCATTATATGCACTGTAATATTCAAGCCAAATAATTCTCCTAATGAGATTGCAGTCTGTTTACAAGTATCAGCAAGCCTTACGAACTTCCATTGCTTATTTTCCTGAAGTTCCCTTCATCCAAATCATAATAATATTTAAATGGCATCTTTCACAATGTCCATGTGTACCAAAAAATTCCTTCCCTTTATATTTAACATAACTCCCACTTTCTATAGAAGGATAAATGCATTCTGGCTTCACATATTTAAATCTGATTGAAGACTAAACTAGTGGAAGCTATTAGTTCAAACACATTTTCAACCATTTTCTCCCTTCCCCCAGAGCTCAATCTACACCAAGATTACTTCTTCAGGAAAAACAGGCTAAAGATAGATAAGAGCTCATGTATTCCATTGAACAGTCACTGTATGTTATCAAAAGCTAATTCAGCCTTTTTTTCATTCGTTATCTGTTTGAAAAAAAGCATATAAAATCACTGAGTGACTTACTGCACTCAAAGGGGCCTCAAGACCATCTAGCCATCTCACAGTACTGTGGCAGGATTAATTATACTTGACCTCCAAAAAACTGTATTTTTACAAAAAACCTCATTTAACTAAATGCTAGCTCTTCCTAAACTCTGTCCCAAATATAAGTTCTTTGTTATATGTAAACAGACTTCCTTCTGACCTTATGACAGCTGGAACATCTTTATACACATGTATTTACATATTACAAGACTTCTACTACTCTAAGTCTCTCTATTTGCTAAAAAAGATGAAAATACTCAGCGATCGTTTCTGCTGTAAATAGAATTGTTCCTATTTGCCTTTGCATAACCTTTTATCACTCTCAAACTCACTGCTATTATTTCAAATTTGGACCACATCCTTCAGAGAGCTTGCAGACTGTACCACTACAGCACCACTCCACTCCATTACTTAAAAGATACTGAAAACAGAGATTAAAGTAAGACAATACAGACCCTTTAACTCTATTTCAATGTTCTTTGAGGTATACATTGAACTCAGCACCATTTTTCAATCGGTTGTGCACCTTATGGCAAGTTTTATCTAGATGTACTTGAACTAGAGTTTTAAGTTAGCCTGGCAACTTGCCTTAATTGTATTCATATGACAGTGTACAGCGGTGCTAAGGCTAATTGAAGCAGTTGCCTTTTAACTAGTAAAGAGATCTATTTTAATTTCTACTGTAAACTGTAAATTTGTAGGGTTAAGGCTGCTTAACACAGAGATCCATGCTCTAATATTCCACTTTTTTTTATTGCATTATTGTCATTGACTTATTTTACAGCTGCTTTCATTGCAAGTCACATGGCCTACATAAGGCTGAATCACAGAACGTTAGGGGTTTGGAAGGGACTCGAAAGACCATCCAATCCAATCCCCCTGCCAAAGCAGGATCCCCTAGAGTAGTTGACACAGAAATGCAGCCAGGCAGGTTTTGAATGTCTCCAGAGAAGGAGGCTCCACAACCTCTCTGAGCAGCCTGTTCTGTCACCCTCACGATTAAAAATGTTTTCCTAAGACATGAGTCAGTCTTATCTATGCTACTTGTATGTTCCTCATCACCACCATGCTGCAAGTTTTCTGCTTTCTTTCCAAAATTCTAAGGAAAAAAAAATCCATCTTTACTAGAGAAGCCCACGGTCACTTTTTCCTTCCAGTCTCTCTTGCTTACTTTACTTCTGGCAGAAAATCTACTATCAACACAGAAATAAATTAAGCATCAGTTCCTCTTTAACTAATTGGTATCTAGTTGCTAAACTAAGTTCACATCTGTTTAGAGTAATGAACCAAAAGAGAAACAAGCATTTTTTGTTTCCTGTTGTCACCTGAAGATCAAGGGGAAAAAAAAAAGATGCTGCACTAAACCCCAGTAAGCAGGAGTGAATAAAAATCAGGTAGAAGAGAACATATTAAAAATGCTCTTGCTATCCCAAACTGTTTCTAATGTTACAATAATAACTTCTAAGTACAAGGTAGTACTGAGCAAGTGCAGAAGCACTCTAGAAATTCAAATGTTTCACTTTAGCCTGCATTACAGTCACTATGAAGCCTTGCTGCAGTAATAGTAGTGGACTTCACATTTAGCAGCATAAAACAGACTAGAGGTGAATCTCTTCCTCATACAGCATGAAATGCTTCTATTCTCTCCTCTGAAACTCTGACTCATTTCTTATCCTACTTCTCTTTATAGCTCTGTTTAACACACAAAAGTGCAAAGCTGTAATACAGCTGCCAATGTAGCTTTTTTTCCCTAGGCAAGTATTCTGCTCATAGGACAAATGAATTACAAAAAAGAATGTGCTTTAGATTCTTAAACACAGGTTACCATTTATTTAAAGGCCATATACATTGAAATGCCACAGGCAGACTCAGATTTGTCTATGTGAAAGAATCATATTGGCTAACTTGCAGGGGAAACCTCCTATTCACCACTAATCCTCTGCCCATAAAAGAGATTGCTGAATCAGCTAGGGAACACATCCCCCTCCTCAGCACGTCTGCTTTGAAACTGCAAGGTAAGAAAGAGGAAGACTATGCCCTGCCCCAGCTCATCCAATACATGGAGCCTCAGGGTGCCTGCAGATAGACTGCTCTTAAGGATAGGAAGTCTGATGCATCGTTGCTGCCATCTGCTGCATTTTTTTTTAATTCTTCTGTGGGACAAAGTTATTCAACATGCTTGGATCCAGACTTAAAACTATGCCAAGCCACTCCTCTTTAGCATTCCTTGGAACAAAGAACAGGGAAAGGGGAGGGAGTTACTTATAATAGTTTTTTTTGAAGAAATGCCACGAGTAAACAATTCAACTGTTTTTAAAGTCAGAAGAAAGTCACAGTAATACTTGCAAAATTTACAACTATTCAGAAAACTCCCTTGTCAGATAAACAAATATCAAGATTTTACCTCTGTGATTTAACCATTACTAACTACATGCTATCTAGAGAGGAACTAAGTGCCTTTAAGAGACGGACCAGGGCAAAGTCCACTTTTCCAGTGCCTTAACAAGCACTTCTGCTATCAGCTAATGGGGAGAAAATGGGTGAAGCAGTTTAGGCAAGCAGAAACTTATTCCAGTTTTCCCATATCCTTCTCCTTATGTACAAAGGCACATTTTGTACTTGTTCCTTCGGTTTTATCTAAGAGTTCCACAGATAATTTCTATTTTTAAGCACCAATAGTGCACACTCTAAGTCACATTTCTCAATACTGTTTATTGTGGGATCACCATTAAAAAAAAACCCCAGCAACATAAATTTAAGCAGAAAATGCCACACTGTTATGCTTTGTCACTCGAGGTTCGTTGTTTAACCTTCAAGAATTCGTAAGTCTTAAACTTTCTGACTGTGCTAAAATGCCACCTGACTTGAAAAGCACTTCAACAGAATTTGTACTCTGCCACTTCAGAGTCCAGCTCAGCTGGGGAATGGGTTTTGTTTGTTTGGTTTTATTTCCTTTTCACATTTACATATATGGTCTACTTCTCATCTGCAAGACTAAATATGTCTTCCCTCTCTATGAAACCAAATCACTCTGAAGCAGCACTTTCATAAACTACACCTTTTATATTTTTTAATAAGTATTTTAGTCTTATGTCCTGCATACACCCCACACAGAAGGCAAGAAGTCAACATGCTCATTAACAGGAGTATAGATACCCCTTTACTTTCATTTTACATGTACCTATTCCTTGGAAAGGAATAAGGGTTTATCCCATATATAGTCTTGTAGACCTAAGTTTTAAAACATAGTCTAGCTTTAAATACAGAATCATAGAATCACAGAATGGTTAAGGTTGGAAGGGACTTTAAAGACCATCAGGTTCCAACCTTCCTGCTATGAGCAGGGACATCTTACACTAGACCAGGCTGCACAAAACCTCAACCAACCTGGCCTTCAACACCCACAACCTCCCTGGGCAACCTATTCCAGCACCTTGCTACCCTCATGGTGAAGAATTTCTTCCTGATGTCTAACCTAAATCTACTCTATTTCAGTTTAAAACCATTACCCCTTGTCCTATCACTGCCCTCTCTGGAGAAAAGCCCCTCCCCAGCTTTCCTGTAGACCCTTCAGGTACTGGAAGGCTGCTATAAGGTCTCCCCAGAGCCTTCTCTTCTCCAGGCTGAACAGCCCAAACTCTCTCAGCCTGTGTTCATAGCAGAGGTGCTCCAGCCCTTTGATCATCTCTATGGCCCTTCTCTGGACCCTCTCCAACAGCTTCATGTCTTTCCTGTGCTGAGGTCTCCAGAGCTGCATACAGTACTCCAGGTGCAGTCTCACCAGAGCAGAGGGGGAAAATAACCTCCCTTGCCCTGCTGGCCTCATTTCTTTTGATGCAGCCCAGGACATGGTTGGCTTTCTGGGCTGTGAGCACACACTAGGGTTCATGTCAAGCTTCTCATCTACTACCACTCCCAAGTCCTTTTCCTCGGGACTGCTCTCTAGCCATTCTCCCCCCAGCCTGTATTTGTGCCTGGGATTGTGCTGACCCAGGTGCAGAACCTTGCACTTGGCCTTGTTCAACTTTACGAGGTTGGCATGGGCTCACCTCTCAAGCTTGTCAAGGTCCCTCTGGATGGCATCCCTTCCCTCTAGGCTGTCAACTACTCCACACAGCTTGGTATCATCATCAAGCTTGCTGAGAATACACTCAATCTCACTGTCTATGTCTCCAACAACGACGCTGAACAGCACTGGTCCCAATACTGACCCCTGAGGAACACCACTTGTCACTTGCCTCCACTTGGACACTGAACCACTGACCACAACTTGCTGGGTGTGGACATCCAGCCAGTTACTTATCCACCCAGTGGCCCATCTGTCAAATCCATGTCTTGTCAGTTTGGAGACCAGGATGTCATGTGAGACAGTGTCAAATGTCTTGCACAAATCCAGGTGGATGACATCAGTTGCTCTGCTACTATCCACCATCTCTGCAGCCTTGTCATAGAAGGCCACCAAATTGGTCAGTCATGAGTTGCCCTTAGTGAAGCCATGTTGGCTGTCACCAATCACCTCTGTATTCTCCATGTGCCTCAGCAGATTTTCCAGGAGGATCCGTTCCATGATCCTGCTGGGCACAGAGGTGAGACTGACTGGCCTATAGTTCCCTGGGTCTTCCTTTTTCCCCTTTTTAAAAATAGGGGCTATGTTCCCTTTTTCCCAATTGCTAGGAACCTCACCAGTCTGCCATGACCTCTCAGATATGATGGACAGAGGCTTAGCAACTGCATCCACCAGCTCCCTCAGGACCCCATCAGCTCCCATAGACTTGTGCACCTTCAGGTTCTTTGGCTCTCATTACCTGATCCCTAGCTGCTCAGACAACCTCTCTGTAATCCTCCCAGGGTACCTGCCCTAGCTCCCACCCTCTGTATGCTTTAAATATAAAATATTTATATTTAAATATATAGTCTAGCTTCCTATATAAAGTTACAACAGCACAAGTTAAAACAGTCCTTACAACCTTCTGACATCTAATTTCATTTATCCTTTTTCTGTAATAAAGTAATGCAATCATAACTAGTCCTGAAGAAACAGTTATTATCCTGCACTCCTAGGCCACACCTGAGGTCATGCCCAAAGCCGGTTGAGGGAAAAAAAGTGACATCACAACACATATCACAATGTCACTCCTGCAGGTTTTAGGAAACAGCTGGTCAGATTGCTTAACTTTGCCTACAATATATCAACCTTAAATGGGCTGCTAAAGAGTTTAAAAACACATTTTACACATTAAAGCAATTAAACAGTAGCATTAGAAGTAATCCACAGGTGCAAAACTGTTCAGCACTTTCCTTATGGTCTACATCTACAGTAATGTGACAGAAAGAGCAAACACTGACCAGTATTGATCCTTCATGATGCTGATACTGGACATATTCAGTTTAAGGTTCCATCCCCCCATTTCTTGTTTAAAGATATTTATCTCTTGTATTATGAAATATCACCTACATGTTATACAAGCTGCTCTTAATTGGCTCATACTGTATGTAATGCTGTGTATTGTCAAATGATCCTAGGATTATAGGCTATACTGAATTTCTACTGAACTGTTACATATTGTCCTATATTAAACTAGTAAATCTAATTTCTTCAGTCCCTTTTTACTCTGAGGCTTATTCTTGAAGGGGTTATAAATGGATTTTTGAACAACATAATCCAGCAACTCTAAACCCAAGACATCCTTCCATATTACCTCCTATGAAAAACATTTTAGGAAGTACAACTAAGTCCCATCTTCAGTTTTCTGACTTGCTAGCTATTTTTCTTATGCTTAGAACTTATATGTACAGTACCTGTAAGCATTGACCAAAACCAGCACACCACATTGGCTTAAATTCCCATTAACAGAAGCCCATGGCTACACCTGATAATTATTCAGGTGGGGAGAGAATGAGTGATGCTTATATCAGTCAGACAGAACCCCACCTAAAGTTAATTTCAGATTTCCCAATCAGGTCTTCAATTCAGTCAATCAAGGAAAGAAAATTCTTTGGTCCTTGGAAGTACTCTGAGAGGCCACAAATTCACATGTAGGCATGGCAGGGGAAGAGTTTAGAATCTAGGAGCAAGGAAAAAGGACCATGCTTTTAGCAATAAAGGTTATGGTGGTGGTGGTGTTGGTCACAGGCTGGACTTGATGATCTTAAAGGTCTTTTCCAGCCTTGGTAGTTCTGTGATTCTGTGATTCGTGTCTCAGCCTCTTCCCTCAGAGAGTAACCTTCAATTTCTAGCAGCAGAGTATAACTGATCAAAAAGGAATCAGAGAAGTGAGTCAAAAGGCAGTAAAACATTTCTTGAACACTGAATTCCCTGTGTCCTGTCTGACAAGGGCTCTCTCAGAAAGAGTAATGGTCAATCAGGATATGAAAAAAACAATTTAAGGTGTCACCTGAAGTGGTAATGCCCTTCTCCAGTTCTAAAAAAGGCCAGTAATACCAACATATTTAACACCCAAATGTATCAAAACCAGGGATTTGCTAGTATCCTCTAAATTATCTACCTCTAATCTCTAAGTGTAAGCTACTGTTAATAAGAAATTTACAAGTATCCTCAAGTTGCCAATTTCCTTCAATAGACTTCCACGCAAAAGTACTGAAATTCTGCTGTTAAATAGTACTAAAAATCAGGCAAACTCAAGTGGAGCTGTTATTGGAAATGAACCATACTAGGCTTGTGATCCATCCATATTAGGCATCAAATAGCATGTAGTTTTATAACTACTTCAAGGCAGAAGAAATTACTTGGCCTACCTCACCATGAGGTTAAGCCTTTGAAAGTTGCTAGTAAGCAAGTGACCTCTGTATCACTAACATCAGCAACCCTGGAAAGTGATTTCTGAAGGGCTCCATGACAACATCAAAACTTCGGCTTTAATTCAGTCACTACAGACTAACTGGTCAACATTACTAATAGTAGAACATGTTAAGTTTTGTGTCTGCCAAAGAAAACAGACTGGCTAAGGTGATTAGGAAATTTTATTTGTTGTTAGTATTAAAAGATATAACAAAAATTATTTTATATAACCACTTCAAAATTGAGACTAATATACAGGGAGTCATTTTTCCAGGATCTACAAAGATGTATCAAAATTTCTAGAAGAAACTCTACAACTTTCCCCTGGAACTGCCACAAAATTACTTGGACTAGGTATCACCAGATCCTAGTACAACAGCATAGACGAAACAACCAGGGAATGTAATTCAGCAAATTTATTTTAAGTCTATGAAAAACCATTCTTAGGAATCTCACTAGATAGCATGGCAGTATGGCCCCTGAAGCAAAGTATCACCAGAGACACGAATCTTACACAGTCTAACCGTCTCATCTCAAAATAATTAAGACACACAAGAAATAGCAGGTGATTTTCAGTTAACCTGAGGCAGGTACTTGTTAAATGCAATCAAGTCAGAACTTCAGAATTTTTTTTTCCTTCCTATCTCCTTTTTGGAAAGATGAAAGTGTCTTAATGATTTGAGCTTGCTAACTTCTTCCTGTACTCCATGAAGTGTTTCTCAAACTATAGACTTGTCCACAAAATTTCCAAGTGAAGTCCTGAATCACTGGCTAAACACAGTAAAGCAGACATGCCTTTATGGAAGGGACCATCTTGAAAACACCACCTAACAGCATACATTGGCAATGATTCTCATACAACAAAACAACCTTCTGACGCCATGCCTATGCAAGTATGATACTGGTATAACTTCAAAAAGCTTAATAAGCTACAGGTCTCATCTTTTTGGAACAAAATATTCAGCAGATGAAATGCTTTAATCTCAAAATAATTAATTATTTGAAATTCACCATTATAGCACTATGGATACATTCCAAGGTATATAAATTGACATTGGTGTCCTCTACAAAGGAAAAGAGCAGACAGGTTTTTCTGAAATTGAAAGAAATGGTTACTATCTTTCTCCAAATAAGTACGGAAGAACAGAAATTAAGATGTAGATCCTAGATTACATGTAGCTCTATAGAAATTCTAGCACAGCAAATTGAAACAACATCAATGTGAAGACTAATCAAACCACCTTTAATACTAATGCATCTGTTTAAAGTGCAATGACAGTTTCAAGCTTTTGAAGCAAATCTCCAAGAGCCTCTTTTCTCAAACTTGCACACTGGCTTCCTGGAATTAATACCCTGAGTACAGGGGGGAAAAAAAACCTAGAAAAAAAAATCATGAAAGCTCAACTACTACAAGTATGGCACAAAAGTGGGTTCAACTTTTTCCTCTATGGTCAAATAGAGAAAATTCACATCTGAGAAAGCTAAAACAGAGCAGAAGAGAACCCAGAATGAAAAAAAGGGGGGGACGAGAGGAACAAAAAAAGTCACCAGATGGTGGAAGTAAAGTACAAGTTTAGTGTGCTTTTCAAAATGTTCCTTAGTGCTTGCTGCAAGGTAGGTTGAAGCAGCAAGCATCTGCTGCTGCTGCTGCAAGGTTAAGATGAAGCAGCAAGCATCTGCTGCTTCACATATTACAGGCAAAGTGCCTAGCAGAACATGCACTGAAACGAAACCCTTCAAGATGTCCAAAGAGGAAACATTCCTCCCAAGATACAGTTAACAATCAAAGATGAAAATATAATGTTATGAGTAGAGCTTACACACAAATCAAGTATTCAGTATTCTTGAAGACATATGTAACACTTGCTGCAATACATACACACAGTACTATCTGTGGTATGATCTGCCAAAAGCATCTCATAAAGCAACCAGCTGGATCCTGCA
Source organism: Hemiprocne comata (assembly GCA_020745705.1). NCBI lineage: Eukaryota > Metazoa > Chordata > Aves > Apodiformes > Apodidae > Hemiprocne > Hemiprocne comata. The sequence continues at coordinate 11,939,335 of CM036587.1, forward strand.
CAGTAGCATGGAAGCAGCAGCACGTGCCATTAGGCAGAATTGAGTGAGCAAAACTCCTGTTACAGAATGCAATTTCTTATCTGCATGACATTGTACTTTCTTCAGTTACAGATACATGCCAAGTGCATTTCCTTTATTTTCCTCAGTTGTTAATGTGTGAGCTAGAACCTTACTCCAGATTGATAATACAATTCCTGCATAGCCTAAAAGGCCCTACACCTTAAGTGAGTGCAAACTGTTTTAACTCAAGTTTATTTAAATCCCCTGAAGAGCTGAAGAAAAGTTAAGCTGAGGCTCCTAGTTGGCATGCAGAATTAGCCACCCTCAACACCTCCATTTTTATGTCGCATTGCTATCACCAACTGTGGTCTAAAACGTGCTGAGACACAATTTTGGTATAGTAAAAAAACTGTTTAATGCAACACTTACACCAGGGGAACATGCAATTATAATACTTACTAGATGAGAACCGTCCTTAACTTCTTGTACTTGCTGCACCTGCGGTTCAGCCACAACTTTAGTGTCCTGATCAGAAGTCATGAGCTGTCTGCTTTTTGGCTGCTCAGAGAGAACTTTACTGGTCACCTTTGTAAGCTGCGGAAATAGGAAGACAAAAGGTTCCGTAAGTGGTTGTTGAAATTCCTGAGGACTCAGCCATTGCAGACCAAAGGCCTCAAGAGCTTTCACAGGACATGGTCAGGATTATGCATTCAGAGAAAATGTTACTGCAGAAGGTGAGGATAAAGCCATCTTGCAGATATGCTCAGCTCCCAGCCCCTGCCTGCCTTGGGAGTGCAGATGGAACACTTGCCACAGCACAAGCAGGGAAATTCCTCTGGGAAAGTTTCATTTGATTCTCACCTTAATTATTCAGATTGGTTTTCAAACCACAACTTCTTCATACCACCTGGTAGACTTTTTAAGAGGCATTTAGTCATAAACCAACCTCTGTCTTCCACTACTCTGACAGTCACTTAATCTTTGCAAATGTTAAGCATGTTACAACAGTTCTGCCAGATTAGCAACGCTCAACAAGTTGTTCTGCTCCATCATCCTAAATCGTTATTTTATTTGATTAGACAAGTAGAAAACTAAGCAGAGTTGAAAGCCTGACAGTGAACTTCACTGTGAAATTTGATGCTATTATTTAATACTGTTATTTTTTAAAAACCTGGTCCTTAAGACCAGGAAGATCTAATTTAAATCATGAAGTCTCAAAGTAAATATTGGGGTGTAAAATAAAAAAAAGTGCACTTAAAGTGCACAAGACCTCTTACACATTTCGTGTTCACTGTTCATACCAACCTTGAGTATACACATTAGTCCAGATTGACAAGCTAAAGTCTGCTTCAATCACAGAAAGACAAATGTGTCTCAGTCAGCAATGATGTTAGCTACTCAGCATTCTGATCCCCAAATCAATGCCAAGGTGCTATTTTGCATCCCTCTATGTTGCCTGCTTATCTCACACATTCCCATTCCATTCTAGGATCAGCCTGTCCCCAGTCATGCTGCAATCTCTTCTATCCTCTAGTATGTTGTGTTAGCACCAGTACTTTGTAAGTCTAAGGATTGTGGAAGGAAAACAGCTAAGATCACGTAAGTCTAACAAACAAGAGTAAAGTTCCACTATACATATGTCCTTTAAAGCATTTGCTGACTGGCCACACACAAAATATTCAGCTAAATCATTAATTTTGGCTGAAGGTAGAAAAGTTGTTCGCCAACTTGAGATAACACATGACTGTGACGTCCACACTGCAACTTCAGATTTCTTGGGCAAGGCACCAGCAATCAGAGCAGCACATCACCCTACTGCTTTTCAGAAGTCCTTTAGATGAGATTACACAAGACACTTACCACAGACTAGGTCTAATTTGAAGCTCTAGGTAACTTTGTTTGGATTATTCAGACTAATAATCATATTCTCATTAGTACACAGATTGGTTGTGATACATACCACAGTAAATCCACTCACCTTGTGAGGAAATTATTTTAATAACTACAATGCCAAACCCATATATTTAAGTTGCACTTTGATCATGAAGGATCAAAATGGCTCTCAAAGCAAGTGAGAAAGAATATTCCAACTGCCTTCTAAATCCCATGCCTTTAACAATTCTCATCTATTGCCTTTCTGCAAATGGCTAAGCCATATGGAAAGACCCCAAATGCAGAAGGAGTTTCCTCTGCAATTTTCTTCACTTCCTATGTCACATTGCTACAAGCCTCCAGGATGTCAAGTGTTCTGCTGGAAAATCCCATCTGTTGTGATATACTTCAAAATGACTTCATGTGCAGGGCTGTTCTGGAAAGCTAGTGCCATCAACTTTTCCACCACAGAGTTGCCACTTACCAATCTCTTAACCCATGAAATGTCTATGACAGCAGGCTTCCACAACTATCACGTCAGAGAATACAGTGTTTGTGGAAAAGGCAGTGTTACTTCAGGGACAGAAACAATAAAAATCAAAGTGTTACGGGCTCTTCACTGGATATGTTGCAACGTCTTTTACAATCTTCTAAATTCCATGCTTTTAACAATGAGCAGCTATTGCCTTTCTGCAAATGGCTAAGCCATACCGAAAGACCCCAAATGCAATAAGCTTATTTACGGGACCCACAACCAATATCTGGCAGTACTAGAAACTACAGATCAGGACTGATAGTCCGGAAGACAGTTTATCCTCTTTCAATGCTAGTTGAATAGTCAGATTATCAAACAAGTTAAATGTGGTCTTTTAATGCAGTAATCAAAATTACCAACCCACTCAAGACTTAACCACTGCTTTAAAAGATACACTGAATTGCTGATTGGTAAACCACATCTTTGCACCAGTACACACTGCTGCAATTAGGAGACGTTCATGAGAAAACTGCGATTCAGCAGATCTGTTTAAGATAGAGAGGGCAATACCTATGGAAGAACAGTGAGCTGACAAAAGTAAACTGCTATTTTTTTTTTCATTCAAGTTCTTAAAAAACCCAAAGCCACAAGAAAAACCTCCAGAGGCATATAATCTCTTAAATAAGCTTTTAAATAATATTTCTAGTCTATAGCGAGCAGATTCACAAAAAATGCCATGTCTTCCACAAATTACGTCCAGTCACACAATCTGGCCTGCATTTATTAATTAATTTAAAAGTACAAAATTTTAATTTTGTATTATTATCTAATTGTAAATGTGTATAGTAAATCTATATTCTTCCTTCTGGCTACTCAGTCATGACAGAGTAATTAGTCAAGTTCAACAACTTCAGATATATTATGTCAAGAGCAAAGTTACTCTTGATACGTACAAATACTTATTTCGAATACTATCTAATCCAAGAAAAAACTGCATGGATTTTACTGAAGCTTATCAAAAGCCGTTCAAACTCTCAAGTAGGCAAGACATTTAGATCCCAGAGGTTTAAAATGCAGATAAAAACATGTTTCTTTAGAAACCACACAACATTCAAGCATGAAGTCCTTACAGTCCCCAAAACTGTAATACACTTCCCAGGCTGATAAATTAGTAATGGCAACAGGAACGGGAAGAGTGTCTTAATACAATTGTTTTGTTATTAGAACAAGGACAATGAGGGCAGTAACTCTTTACTTGGACTTGTACAGATCTGTCCCTGTGGGCACCTGGTCAGCAGTGGTTAATCTGAGGAGTTACAAGAATATTCTCAGGAGGGACTGAGACCACCTAGCTGAGTGACAGAGTGTCCCTCTGCAACATCTACAACCACCTTCCCAAATAAAAAGTTCTGGATTGTATGGTTTGTTTGTTGTTTATTTTTTTAAAGTTAACAACGTGATTCTTTACTGGCAAAGATTTTCAAGTGCATCTCGTTATAAGAAGTCCATAATTTCAGAAGATACGAGATACAAACCAGCAATGGTCCACGAGATGATTATACAGGTAAGTACACACAACCACATGATCATCCTTGTCTGAGTGCCAAGCCAAGCAGAGTTGGGCCCATTCCCATCCAAAAGCCACACGTGTGTTATTGTGGTGCCAGCATCAGGCTAACCTTTACACTATGTTTTAGTTCAGGTTTAGGCATCTTACAGTACTGTCAGAGTTAATGTTCAACTGTCTGAAGATATTTATATACACAGCGCATCCACCTACACCACGACCACGCAAGCAGCTCGGAAGAGACATCTACTCCATTTTTATATAGCCAAGGAAAAACACTTCACTGCCACTCCCCCAAACCCCCATCAAGTGTACACCACCTCCCCCCCGCCCCATCCTCCCACCTCTGCTTTCATTAGAAGTAATCTCTGCTTTCACTAATTCATATTCCAAGTGTGCTTTTATGCAGTCTGTTTTGCTGTCTAGAGTTACAGGAGTATGAGTAGCAGCATGCTTTCTCTCAATCAAACCAGTCAGATCTGTTATTTAAAAACATGCAAAACCCCAAACAATGCTCTAGGGCTGAGATCTTGCCTGCCAACTTTCAGCCCAGAGTAATCAGCCCTTAAAAAGAGATTTACAAATGCAAGTGCTGACAACTAAGTTTCACACTGCAAACAGCAACACCGTAAAACAAAAAAGCTCACTAGAATAAAAGATCTTTTCATTGCTCTTCCAGCAAGCACAAACAAAAATAGATTTGAGTTTGGCTTTGAATAACTCTCCAGCAAACATTTTAGAAACTTTAAACACAGATTAAGATAAACTTTCACAAGGCTAATACAGAAATACACTTCCAGGAACATGAGAACGTCTAGAATGTTTTCAAAACAGAGGTGCACTGCTTAAGCCTCCTAACAAACTTCCAGCTGCAGGCCAGAAACCCTCTTCCTACTGTCGGAGATAACATACTTTTCTCACCATCTTTCACACCCTGGTGTATCCACAAGGATCATGACACTGCAGCAGAAGTAATCAGAGCTACCACTGACTTCAGCTTTGAAAAAGTTTTATCACCCACTGAATACATCACATAGTTGATATGAGAAATAACAGATGCCTCTTGCAAAAGTATGCTATTATTTTCATACATTAACACCTATTTCAACAAAGTTTACCACAAGTGTTTTGATTACCCCAGGCAAATATACATCAAGAGTTGATCACATTCTCATTCCAGGTAAAGCTGATAACTCAGATATAGGATAGTTACGTTTATATAGAGTATCATGAAGAAAAACTGACAAATCCTAATCCTGAAAGGCTGCAAGTTTCCCTCTGAGTGTTATGAGCAGCAATACAAACTGGAGCTTGCTATTTCAATGAGGTGGCTGTTCCAGAAGACTTTCAAAGACAGATTTCAGCTGTTAATGCAAGAGTTGAACCATCATCCTGCTGCATGGGGCACATGTTACCATCCTGTAGATGAATAACCCCACAAAGATGCATCATTCAGATACAGAAAGCCTGTGACAGAACTCAGGGGTTTCCATCTTTCCTTTCAAAGCAGGAAATAATTCTCTTTACAGAGCAGATGTGAGAATCTATCTACAATTCAAACACCACCACTATTCAAAGAAAATATGCTGTGAAGTGGTTACATCACCACAGTGGGCAAAATAGCTGCAAATGAAAAATCTAACAGTCCCAAAAAGCAGATTTGTCAGAGGTGATCTCTGTAATCATCACTGTGCCTACGTCAGTTGTAAACTCCATATTACACAACAGCAATTAAAAATGCTGACATGACAAATATTTAGTCACAGCATGTGTCTACAAAAGTTAAATATAATACTATTTTTAAAATCATCACAAGGCCCTGAATTTGTTTAACTGCTAATTAGCTAAACGGTTGGGGAAAAGTTGAAAATTTAACCTCTGGAGCTTAGTCTGACCCAGACATTTATCAAAGTCTGCCAGACGAAGGTTTCAAAACTTGAGTGCACCCAGTGTACGTGCCAGCATAGTGGCTGCAAAGTTAGATTTCAAAAAATAGAGAAAAGTACCATCTGATTTGTTTCAGTTTTCCAATCTTGACAAGAAAATTGCTTATGCCTGCAGGCAGCACCCAGAACAACACAACTTCTTGGTTCTTCAGGAGAAACATGGACATAAGCACTGGGGACAAACTCACAGGAGGACACTGGGCAGGCGCAAGGCATTTTAAAACCCAGTGGTGACCATGTGTTACTAAGGAATCCCCTGTGTCAGAAGACCATCTAAACTTTAATGCTGTACATTTTTAACATTCTGCAATAGAAAAATCAGCTCAAACGGTTTAGAGCTGTTGCTGCATCTACTTAAAAAGTTTTTTAAAAAACTTTTTATTGTATATAAAGGCTGATAGCTTCCAAACTGTTCTGCAATTCTATTCATTATCTCTTCAAACAGTTGCTCCCCAAAGAATGGCTGAAATTTCAAGAGGAACAGCAAACCTTGCTGTTCAAAGGGAGCGCCTGCATTTCCTTATTTAAAGATCTATGAAACATTTCTGTACCAGGCTTCCCAAGCAATTTGCAACTCCATCATTTAATGAGCTCTTTAGCTTGCACACAAACCCTCGCAATGGAATCACACCAAAACTGATAAGTCTGCAAGTCTAGAAATTTGGATCATTACAGTAATTAGTTGTCCAAGTGATACCAAGCAATAAGTTATTAAACAAAGGTGATAAAATACCAAAGAAATGTGATAGTGGTAAATGGTAAGTACTCTACACAGAGGTATATGGAAAACTCTTTCAGTCACAAGCAAGAAAATGGGAAGGGTGTAAAGTTGCATCCCTATTTACCCACCTAATCTCAAACAACAGGAAGATTTTGATAGTACACAGAAGATAAAAGGATGACTCCTATCAACAAATAATCCTGATTACCTTTTTCATGTCTAGCCTTTCATGCATTGTATTTTAAATATATCTGCTTAAAATAATAGGAAATCTTTTCACTATATTGAAAGGTCTCACTCAACTTTCAGTCCTCTTGCACACCAAGAAGGTAGGTTTTGCACGCAGGTACTATCTGTTGTACACTCAAACATCACTCAAGAAGCAGACTAATAAGCTTGTGGATGACATCCTCCTCAGTAATGCAGTGCACGAGATGTTTAATATAGAACCTACACAAATCTTACCATTTCAGAATGCTAGGAGTGCGCAACAAGACATCAATAACCCCCTGAGAAGAAATTTTTGTGCCTAGTATCATGTGCCTTGAAGACAAGTGTGATTGTGTCATGAGCGGTTTTCAGTTTGCTTACAGCTTGTTCTCAGTTTTCAAATCTGAAGCAGCACTCTCCTGACTGCAGGCTGAAGCACACAACATTAAGAAACCCAACTCATTAATTAACAGGGGTTGTTTCATGTAGCACATCCATCACAAAGCCACAAGCTCGTTTTCCTCGGTGTGACTAACAGCACACACCCTGCAGGTTATCCATAAAGAAGCATATTTAATTTATAACTATTATGTCAGATAAGATACTCTTATCAGATTATGATTTCATGAAGTACCAAGCTGTTAATGAAAAGACACTCTGCATTATCTGAGCAACCTTTCGAATGGCAAAGTTACAGCTCAGCCAAGCTATGACAATTCTGAAATTAAAGGTGGGATGCTACCTTAATATGAAGCATCTATGATCATAATTCTCCACAACCCCATCTTCTCTTGAAAGGTTGTTTTATCTAGTTGAATGCAGAATCACAAGTTCTACATTCATTACCAAGGCCTACAAAAAGAACAAAATATCTCGCATTGGAAGAAAAAGGTCTTTTATCTTTCTCAGCAAAGAGATCAGGAATTTGTCACTCAAGCATTTTAGAGGCAAGTATCTCAAAAGGAGAGGGGACACAATTGAACGACTGATGCCATTAATCCTTCCTTGCTGTTCTGTAGGAAACCATCAGCAGCAGAGTACTGCAAACCAAGTACTGCAGTGCTGAGTGAAACTTCACAAACCAAGTCCATGTCACCCTGCTGCTACTACTCTTGCCTACAAAGCACAGCAGGTAGTTCCTACTGGGGAAAAAAGAAAGAAGACAGTAACCTGTTTACAGGACTTTCACAAGAGAGATCCCAACAGAATGCCTGCACTGAATGAACAGGCCAATGGAAACCACTGCTCTTTTGCATAAAAAAACCCAAACCAAACCAAACACAAACAACAAAACCCACCCAAACAAAAAAACAAACAACAAAAAAACCCCAACAGAAAACCAATTAAACCTGAACACAGGGTAACAAAGCTCCAAAGTACCTACAAAATGACAAGCCCGGAGTTCCAGACCCTCTGGGGGTCTGAGCAGTATTTTAGACCTGCCTCTGCTTCCAAGCTGTGTAATAGAGACTACGTAAGTTAAGTGAGCCTAACCATAGAGGAGGACTAACTTTACATGTAATCATCTAAAAACAGACAGCCTAAACAATGGCCAAGTATAAAAAAAATCAAGTGTATGTCTAACATGGGTTAACAGGAACTGCAGAATGTGATGGAAGCTCTCTCCTTCCTCAAGATTTTTTTATATTAGTATGTTTTAAAAACCGATGGGGTTTTCATCAGAGCACGGGCATCATACATGATACTAACTCACAGCTCATGTTAATTTCTTGTAAAGCTCCCAACCACCTGCATTTATGTGTGACACTTGACTAAGCTACAAGGCAACAGTCTGTGCTTGCACAGTATCCAGTGCAGTGGGATTCTGATCTGCAAATACAAGTCAGAGCTGAGGTAATGCAAATTAAAGTGCTGGTATTTTTACTAATACACACCTTTAACCGCTAAAATTTTTAACCTACTACACAAATATCAACTCTAGATGCTTTGGTGTTATCTTTGATAGGATAACTGCATTTTCACTGAAAGTCAAGGTTTCTCAGTAACTTCAGGTATCTTTATACCAAATACTGTTCACAGAAAATATTCTTTTTCACTTAAAGCAAACATTAGGAAAGCATCAGAAAAATCTGTTTCTGAAGTTTAGCACCATCAAATGCAAAACCTCATCTAATTCATTATCAACTATCATAATTCATGTTGCTTATCTGCACTGAGGTTACATGAGTTGGCAATAGCACAACACTACACACAGAAAGCAGAAGACCCAAGACACAATCGACTAGAAGCAGTAAAGTGAATTGGAAAGAAAATTAACACTTGCCCTAGAGTGACTGGGGAAGGAGCTGACACCTATTAGTACTGATGACTATGCATTTAAAAAATTATTCTTAATTTCTGTACTATTTCTAAGTAGGCATTTTCAGAACACTAGATGGTAGCTTCAAACTCCAAAATTCTGATTTAGTTAAAAAAAAATAAACTTTTCAAAAACTTCCATGTATCTTCAGCCTATATTACTCCTTCCCATAGCCAATCAAAACACTGCATGAAGAGATTAACATGGCTATCAGAAAAAGCCACATGAAAGACTTCTTGGATTTCTTTTCCTGTAAGCCACAGTTCATTTTGACACGTCTTATTTCCAGCAGGTGAGTTTACTTTGGCACTCTGGATACTAAACCTATTATATCCTCTCTGAACTCATGCACACATGAGGAATTACTATGCACGGATAATATATTGCATAATAATATATTTTCCTTGTTTCCTTTCCCTGCCCACATAGCTGGCTTGCCCTCACTTAACCAAGGGTTTTTGTGGAGTTTGCTTTTCTTTAAGGTACCTACGGAAAGGAAGTAAAAGAGATTAATCTTCCTATTCTACCGCTGCAGGAAGTAACAATTAAATACGCTAAGAGCAGACACAGAGCAGTGAAGTTTACAGAAACTGTTGCACTTTCATCATGAGACACAGTTTTAATTCTAAGACTGAAACTGATTCCTGACTTGGAGCAAAAAATAGAAAAGATACTGAACTTTGCTGGCCAATGACTCACAAGTCCCGCAGTAAATGGACCTGTCAAATTAGGTTTATTTCACTAAAAATCTGCAAGTTCTACTATGTATTACTAGCTGCTTCAAATTTTTAAAGCTAAGATTCAGCAATTGATTGTCTCAAAGAAACACTAAGTCTTCAAAATATAGGGCACATGATAGAAGTGCCAGAAGCTTTAGCACTTACTTTACTTTCAGTTTAGCAACACTGGGAACAACAAACTTCCTTGTTTCAATTACTGCATGTTCCTCCTCCTGAACTGCCAAGATGATCTTCAAGTTTTCCACATATTTCACTATTCTGCTAACCAGAAAATGGCCAATGCACACTCCCAATGCTGCCCGTGACCCTAGGCAGTACCGTTTGCAAAGGTAAAGGAAATAACTAACCCAGCTCTGCTGGGCAGTATTTTATGGGCAGCACCTTCTTCAGAAAAACTCAGAAGCTGGGAAAAGAGGATGAAGTATTTTGTTATGAAAGGCAAGACTAAAAACATCACTTGAAGCTGTAAGGTTAATATTTAGGGCAGTTTCAAGGGTGAGGCTAGAAATCTGATGTTCTTTAACAGGTCGTCTTAATAGGCTTATCATCTTAGAATAACCATATTGCAATTATTTGGATTCCATGTTTCAAGTCTGCAATCAGAGCTGTGCTTAAACAAGAGGAGGTCAAAAACTGTAGTAGGAACTTCTAGGACACTTAATATTTTTAGTGCTTTGAATTATTCTTTAAGAGACACACTGTTTCAAAGCCTATTTTCTAAGTTCTTCATCATCACATTCTACGATACACAATAAATGCTTAATTCAGGGAAGCAGAAACCTAACACCAAGGACCTCATTTGAACGCACGCAGAACTAGAATTCTGGAAAAGATTTTATGCAGAGTGATGGGACAGTTCTTACAGTGCTGCTAAAATACATCTGCAGTCACAATAGGTTTGAGAAAAATGAGAGAGAAAATGGTCTAAATCTACATAAAGTCCAGGTGGGAGACACATACAGAATCAAGTAAGATGTTGATAACTACAGAGATAAATCAAAAGTTGCCATGACAAGTTTTCTTCCAACAACGATGTATACAATACTTCTTGACTATTACTGAACATTTTAATAAATAATGGTTCTGTAAAACATACCATCTAGGATGAACTCCCCTCAGGCTTTGGGGTTTGTTGGTTTTTATCGGATAACTTGAAAGGCATTCATTTACCTAAAATATGTTAGCTGAAGTTGAGAAACATGCTCAGGACCAAACCTGAAGCGAAATAAAACTACTTACAGAAGCATCATCATTTATCTAAGGTTTTGTAATAAGAAAAGGAAGCTAATGTTTTTGCCAATGATTATTTCATTAACCTCTTTGCCAAAAATAGAATTTAACCCAAATAATCCAGTCACTTTAGTTTTACTTCCTCTTTCTAAAAAGCCATCGTCCTCCATCACAAGCTTCAGTGAAATCAGAAGCTACTCTTGCTTACTTTTAAAAGACTTTATGAAAGACTATCACCTACTGGGTGCACATTTGTTCACAGTTATAGCACCCCACCTTTCCCGAGTATCACTGTAATCAAAACTACTTGTAATTCAGGTTTTGACTTGTTGCTAAAGGATGGACTGTTCCAATATTTGAGCTTGGATTTAAGGACAATATGCAAGTCAAAATAACTGGGCACAGACTCTCCTAAAAATTCCACTGATTACTTGAAACCAGGCAGTTAAAATACACAATGTTAATTAACAAACAGAAAATTATAATCATAACAAAACAGATTATAGGCCAAGCTGCAACAAATTCATTAAAAAAGGATCCCCCTTCTTTGTAATACAAATAGACATCTATTATAAAGAATAAGACAACAAGCTTTAAACAAGAACAGGACACAAACCTAAGACCTTGGAGACATTCCAAAGCAGGCAATGGTATTTTGCCCAAACTGTTTGCCTTGCTGCTTTAACCAGCAACATGTTGACCATTTTCTGTCCCTATCTATCAGGCAGCAACAAAACACTGAACGGGAATGATACTCCAATATTGCAAATTCTGCACATATAGGTAGTTACTTCATAAGCTGTGGTCCTCAACATTTAAAGTAACCATGCCCCAATGCATTCTTCACTTTTTCTCTATTTTTCTAATTCCTAGAACAAGAATCAAAAAACAGTAGGCTACAATCAAAACGTTTGAGCATAAACCTTCAGTGCCAGGGTATGAAAATGTGAGCTACTTTGGACATTGGCCTGTTGATTCACCAGTTCCTTGTTTGAACAACAGTCAGAGTCAGACTCTGTTGTGGGGCAACCTGCAATAGCATCACAACCTGTGAAAATATGCTTGTGGATACCAACACTGACTGAAAACAAAACCATAAAGCTGCCAAAAAACTTCATTGTAAAGTTTCCAAGCATCTTGTTAAGTTTCCAACAAGTGAGATTTATTATATAGCTAAATATTTTTTCCACAACAGAATTACTATTTAACTAATATTTTGTTTCTCAAGATTCCCTGTCAGATCACTGGCATCCTACAACTGTAAAAAACCTTGAAAATCGATTGCAGAATGTTAGGTCTGCTGAGAAATATGGAAAAGCACTTCAATGGAATAACAAATCTACAGGGATTTGAAGTTTGTAACTCCATTACCAAGACAGATGGATGTCTGCCTTTTGAATACCATCAATAAAGTATTAATATTCACCATTTTTGCTTATTTCCAGAAGCAAGCAGGGAATAGGCCAGTATGAAGTTAAGGGAGAATTTATCTAAGTGAAGGGAAAATATTGTTCTAATACTTGTGCAAGAAAACACAGGAAATCTAAAAGCAAAACTAAGCAATACAGTATTTAGACTTGCAAAAAGCCCAACACAAGCTTTAGATAAAATAACTGTGTTCTACAGCCACACTCAAAACTCAGTATAACATTTCAGAACAAGTCCCATGCGAACTACTGGTAGCATCTGAAGGTGTAATTTCCAAAGTCTTTATATTGCCAATGCTTGCTATTTTCAATAGTGAAAGTGATACAGGCATTTTAGGAAGGAACCCCTAAGAGAAAGCAATTCTAGGTCTAATCCATCATCAGCCACCAAGTCAGATAAACATCTATAGATACCTAACCAGCATATATGTTTCTATCTATACGTGCAACAATCCAGAACTAAAAGCTGTGTATAGCTACTACTACATTAAATACAACTGCACTGAACTAAAGATAGCTATGAACTCTAGATGACCATAAAGGCAATCCAGAAGAAACCTTTAGTGTGGGATATACTCTTGAGGACACACACTCCTTACATGCCAACAGCCTTATGTGAACAACAACAGAGCTGCTGGAAGTGCAGAGGTGGCAATCCATTCAGCTTATGAACCAATGATTCCTTTTGTATTACATCATTCAACTACCCATTAAGGAGCTGGACTGACAGGATCCAGAATATGCATAGCCCAGCCCTCTATACTAAACGAGTGTTAGAAAAGATTAAGGCTTAAAGAAATTGGTGATTCACCAGGGCGTCAGAACAGCATTTCCCCAATTCCCCGCAATGTTCTAGGCCAAGTAGCTAGCCACATACTGGCAACCCCTGTCAGACTTCCAATTTTGGAGTTAATTGCTGTTACTGAAACACATAGCCAGACACCAAATACCTGCAGTAGCACACATCACTGAATGAACACCGCCACGGCCACCCTAATCGCACAATTATGCTGTATGACAGTCCTACCTAATTGAAGTACTGCAAAGTACCTGTTGTCTGCAGGTATTAACTCTGTAGCACCTGCTTCCTAAGAGAGGGGAGAGCCACCTCCCTTTAGAAAGCATACCTCACACCAACACACACAGAACACAAATGTGAAAGCCCAATAAAAAAACACATTATAAATCCTCGTCTCCATCACATCACCAGAACTTTAGAAATAACAGCTATGAACCAATTAATGGAATTTGTTCCTCTCTTGCACTGCTTTGTGGAACTTGGCTAGATTAATTTAAATGAATGGGTGGTGCAGAAATCCACTTCTAGTCTCCTGTTTCTAACAAGTTCCTCAAACTTACTTGTTTTAGATAAATTTTTATGAGTCAGTCAAAGCCAGCATATCCTTAAAGGAAACTGATTGTTGGAATAGCAACAAGTCTTCCTCAATTATCCACTATTTACAGCACCAAATTATTTTTATTGACCAGGTGAAATATCACCGAGTTTGATATCCAGATAAAGTGCTCAGAGATATTTTATTTTCGTGTTTGACTGTTCTGATACACCAGCTTGCCTTGAACTTTGCACAGAAGAGTTAATACATAGGAAAAGAAAATGGAACTTCCCCAGAACAGTAGCTTACAACTGTATTTGCAACATTTTTAATCAGTACCTTTTATAAAGTGTATGACCACTTCAGGTGGGAAGATGCTGTGTGCATGCATGTTTTCTTTTTGGGGTATCACAGAAAACTAGCATTATTTCAAACCTTTTACATCACTTTCCACTCCCTAATTTAATGACTGGCTTCCATGGTAGAAATCCCCCTTTCTAGATCTTGTTTTATTTGGACTAAAATGGCAGTACTAGTGTCAGATTCAGCACGCACATGCCTTGTTTTGAAAACTATGGTTCAAATATATTTCTGGGACCTTTACTACAAGAGCAACTTTCACCCTCATCTTCTACCCAGCTCTCCACACACTACTGCCTCTTACAAAACTGCAGGGGGAGGGGTTAATTTTCTTCCTTACAACGTCCTATTTTGTAATATCCTTCCTTTCCTACTCGTACCTGTGTGCCCATCCTGAATGCAAATAGAAGAGACTGATTACATACAGGAATAAATGCAGCCAAAGACTATTTTCAGCAGTTATTTCTAAGAGTTACACAACCTCGTCTAAAAATGTCATTTTGATAGTAAATGCTTAAAGGAACAGAACACTATGTAAACCACATTTTTTACCTCTTACATCATATAACAGTTCCTCACATGTGTGTGTACACACACACAAAAATCACACTCCCAAAGCTTGACGTTCTCTGGACTTTGAATTGTGTTCTTCACTTTCTCCATCTTTCTTTCTGTGCCAGTGATCACTTTCTTGATGCTGCATGTGTCAGCATCTACAAACACTTTTGCACCTTCCTTCCTTCACAGAGCATCTCCAAGACAAGAATGCTCTTCATCAAGAAGATCGATAAGGCTACTGACCTTGACAAAACCTGCACCTCCCAACACATGTAGAAGAAAAGACAAGTCAAATGCTCTACAGGTTATTTGCATACCTTACCTGTTAACTTACAACAACATGAATGTCTGATTAATATATACAGACACCGTGGAATTAAGCATTAATAGCACTGAAGGGCCAAAAACGCCACCTAGTTTGAAAAAATTAAACTGATTAAACATCTACACTCATTACTTTGTTCTTTACAACTCCTTTCTTGCTACCTTTCAGCTGTCACTTTAGATTTGTCACGCACTGTGGCCAGAAACATGCCTTTTCCGTGTCTAGCATGTGCATTTTGTGAGGTAGTGTAATAAATATTTAACAAAGAGTTTATATTACCATGCCAATTAAGCTCACAACTGATTTAAAGCCAAAGCCACAGCCAGATATGAGACTTGATACGAGACATAATAAGAGACGCAGCAACAGATCTCCACAGAACATGTAGATCAGACAAACCTGACTGTATTTATTTGGCATTTCAGTAAAATAAACCAAGTCATTAATTTCACTCTAATAAAATAAGAGAGTCAGAAACAGCCTACGTAGTTACTGCATGTTTGAAAAAGAAACAAAAATCCACCAAATCCCAAAGCCCTCACAACTGCCTCCAGTTCCACCTTGCTCCGTACTGCAGCAGATTCAAGTTCCAGACGCCTATCTATGGAATATGTATGTACAGAACTCACTTGTGCTAACACCTTTGTTCCTTAAGGCATTTGTGTGTAAACACTTCAGAAAACAGAAAGAATTACAGGAGAAACAATTCAACCTAACCCAGAACATTGCGTGCACTTAAAGACCGGATTATATACCATGAAAATATACAATCGCTTATTTATGAATATCCAAGAGGTCAAAGGTTCTCTATTAATTCATTTATACAAACCTCTTCTTACAGTATCAATAAGGATTTTATTTTTTTCCCCCAAATGTAAGACCAGTTAAACGTAAGAGTAATTTTGGCTTCCATATCAATGGTAAACACATAAACAGCAACACACCTAGAAGAATAAAATTTCCCATAAACATTACATATAAAATACATGCTGTTTTCTGTATTTGCTTGATCAGGCCTCACCCTAGTTTTCTCCTCCCTTCCATTTCCAACAACAAATAATTAGAAAAAATCAATATTCTGCCAATAGCTAGGGTGATTAAGCTGATTAGCTGCATATCTCAAGAATTAACCTGAAGAAATGCTTACAAGTCAGCAGGAAACAAGTGGAAGTTCAACTGATAAAAACCAGTTACCAGATGAGAATCAAAACCCGAGAGTTGTGAAATCCCAGTAAGTTTAAAAACAGAACACAACATGCTTTGACCTTTGAAAATTTATCCAAACTTTAAAAACCAGATATGTTTGACATGAAACTTAAACCACATGAAAGGTTAAAGCCTTTCAATAGTGATCCTGAGGCAGTGCTTAAGAAAGATTTCTACTCCAACTTTACTAAGGATTCAAACAGAGGCCAACAAAACTAGGCCAGAGACAAGACGCAGGATCGGAAGCCAGAATTCCCATGGTTTTACCCCAACCGTGACTCAAGTTTAAACAGTGGTTTTGAAACCAGCTCTCTCTCTGTGGCCACAGGCAAGCCTTAACCACTTTGCCTCAATTCCCTTACCTGCAGAATAAAAATAATTATACTTATCTGCCGCACAGGAATCCTGTACAACATTGTTTGGCAAGTGCACATCTGTTTAAACTGTGGACAACGAACTAATTTTGAGCATCTGCACAAACTGAAACTGAGAGTGAAAACAACTCAGCTGAAGCAGCCAGCGAAGGCCTGACGACAACAACAAAATCTGAGGGGCAAAGCACTGTTTGTGCGGCGGCTGCTTTTGCAAGTACTGCTCCTACCCTGCCAGGGCGGCTGGCCCGCTACCTCCCGCAAAACCGATTCCCCTGCTCAGGACACAGCTCTCACCAACAGCCCGCGTTGTCCCGCACCTGCCCGGGGCAGGGGCTGGCACCGCCCGCGCTCTCCCACAGGGTCACGGCTCCAGTCCGCCAAGGGTGGGCATGCGGAAAGCCGGTGCTCCAGGCAAGCCTTCACACCGCTCTCCCCTCCCCGCTCTCTCCAAAGGCGCTCGCACCCGCTGCCCGCGGGCATCTGCGGCAGCGCCAAACCGACGCGGGGGGCAAAGCTCACTCGGCCGCTGCCCGGTCACCGCTCGGGGCCGAGCCAACGAGCGCTGTTCGTTAAGACCACAGTGCGGGAGCGGCCCCGGCGGCCCAGCCCGGCGACTCGCCCTCCCCCCATCACTATCAAGGCCCCGAGCCGGGATCCCTCCTCCTCCCTCCTACCTCTCCCCCGGGAACCGCCTCGGGTGGGAAGATGGCGGCTCCGGCCGCCTCCCCGGTGCGAGGGGGGGGTGGCGGGTGGCGGAACAGGGGGGTGTTGTTTCCCCTCCAACTCCGCCATTCCTCCTCATACTGGGAAATGGGGGGTGGGAGGGAAAGGGGAAGCGGCCGGAGCGGGCGCCGCCACCGGGAGGGCGCGGGCCTCGGAGGCCCCTCGCACTAACCTGTCACCAGCAGCCGCCGCCGCCCTCGGGCCAGGCCTCGACGAGAAAAAAACGGGCGGGCACGGGGCAGGTCTCCGCTGGTGCCGGGGCCTCTCACTCCTACCAGGCTTTCCGCTAGCGCCGGGGCCTCTCGCTGCGCCGCCGCCGCCGCCGGGGCCTCGCCGCCGCCGGATGTCAGGAGGAGGAGAGCGGAGAGCGGGGCGGGGGCCGGGAGGAGGAGCAGGCGGCGGCAGCACAGCGGGGAGGGGGGGGCGCGGAGGAGGAGGAGGCGGCGGCGGCGGCGGCTCCGGGGCCCGAAACGTCTCCGAGCCGAGACTCAACCACCCGCTCGCATGAGAGACCCGCTTCCGGCTCCCGGCGGAAGTTCCTCCTCCACCAGCGGAAAGGATTGGCCGGCGGAGCGGCGCGCGCGGCCGGAGTTAGGTACCCGCGGATTGGCGGAGGGGAACCCGCGCGCGGAGTGACGCCCGGCGGCACGTGACGCACCCGACGTCACCCTCTCTCAGCGAGAGCGCGGGGGCGGGGCGGCGCCGCTCGCCCACACGAGGCTTTTTGTCTCCTGACGCTTCGCGTAGCCCCGCCGGCGGGGCGGGCCTTCCCCACGGCCTCCGCTCCTCCCGGGGACCCGGCCGCTGGAGCACCGGCAGGAGCGGTGGCCGGGGGGAAGGCCCCGGGGTCGCGTCCTAGGCTTCCCGCAGGGCCCTCGGTGTTTGAGGGGACAGTCCAGCCCGCACCTCCTCGAGGGCCCTGACAGACCAGTGCCTGGCTTTGCTGAGGGCTCTAAGGCCTTCGTGGTGACACAGGGCGTGTTTGTCGCCTTCCGAATTGCTGTCCCAACAGCAACGGGAGGGTTCGGATGCTTGTTCAAGATTACAGAGCCTACTGCAGAATATTCTAGCCCTTAATATAGCAGCTTCTGTGGAGTAAGGCGAAGCGGTTGTGGCTTCAAAAGGAAGTTACAGGCAGGATTTTGGGAGAAGAATATTGCATGAAAGAGCCTTCTGCCCTGTGTGGATTGTGAAAGTTGGGGCACAGAGTGTATCTTGAGTTATATAAAACTGCAGTAAATTCCAAGAGATTCTTCTGTTTGACCAAACAACAAACAAGTCTATGTTTGTTAACAGTTGTCTTATTAACAGTTCTAGTTATTCAGAACAGATCATAATTTGTTCTTAACTGCAGTTAATTAGGGAAATGGAAAACGTGTGGTTTCTGCTCAGGACTTAAACAAACACTAGGAAGAATCATCTTCCAGGATTGCTCCCAGTCCTCAGCCTGTCATCTACCTCAAACGTGGCAAAACCACATCACCTCACAACCAACTGGCAGTAACTATCTGTACCATGCGTTGCTGCCTATCTGCATCTCAGAAGTGAATCCAGATAGGGCCTTCTGGACCCTGTTTTTAATCTGTACTGAAAAGAGTCATATTCCTGCCTTCACGGTATCTGCTAGGAACTGCAAATAACTTATAAAACCTATTCTAATGACACCTGAGTACCCTTTGGAACTGTTTTGGAGATTGCTGTATTGTTCCAAACCCCAGTCAAGGAGAGGCAATAAAGCACATCGCAGTGCCTGAAATGAAGTCGGGTCTTACCAGGCTGAAGCTTTGCTGTTCATCTGAGGGAAGTGTCTCTTCACTTCATTCTTGGGGGAAAATGAGGTGCTTCTGTGAGCACAGGTGGTATTTTCCTTAGGAAGTTGTTTCAGTTTTACGGAATTGTTATGAGGAAGCAACCCTGAGCAAAACAGGATGGCTAGGATGGAGCATGATCAGGAAAAGGAATACAGCCTTGCTGGGAGTATGGGTACTTGGAAGGAGAGGTGATGCCTCAAGCAGTGCAGGAAACATGGCCGATCCATTAGGTGGTCACCATGAAGCTGTTATAAAAAGAACTGATCACCTGAAAGTCTAAAACAGTTAAACAAGTCAGGGAGATGGAGTTAGGCTCTTCTCAGTGATGACCAGTGATAGGACAAGGGGTAATGGGTGCAAATTGGAGCATAGGAGGTTCAAGGTGAATATCAGAAAAAATTTTTTTACTGTAAGAGTGACAGAGCACTGGAACAGGCTGCCCAGGGAGGTTGTGGAGTCTCCTTCACTGGAGACATTCAAAACCCACCTGGATGCGTTCCTGTGTGATGTGCTCTAGGTGACCCTGCTCTGGCAGGGGGGGTTGGACTAGATGATCTTTCGAGGTCCCTTCCAACCCCTAGGATTCTATGATTCTATGAAACAATTGCAATTCCTAATTATTTTTTATTTTATAAAGGAGATCAATGTAATTTTATTCTTTAATGCCAGATTATTTTTCAGCAGGCTACAGTTCTTTTCAAGAAAAGGAAAAAAAGAAAGGTCTAGTTTCAAGCTCTTGAACATCTTGGGGCCCATTATGTCCTTGTTTAGAGGGGCCTTAAAATTCCCGATCGTAGAACCACAGAACTATTTTGGTTGGAAAAGACTGTTAAGATCATCAAGTCCAACCATGAACCTAACACTGCCAGGTCCACTCCTTTACACGCAGAGTCTTCAAGTCTCCCCCCAGCCAAACCCCCTGCCACACTTGGGCAGAAAACCAAATGCATCAGAGCAACAAGCAGGGTGCACTGTGTCATCCCTTCTGCTAACTCAGGGTTTATGATCACAAAGCTCATCTTCTTCCTTTCTGTAACCGAAGGAGTGTGAGAGAGAGAGAGAAAACACCTGATTCCTGTTGAAGACCAGCACATGGAGGCAGTCTCATGGTAGGTTCTCTTTAATGTATAGAGAGAGTTCTGTTTGGGATTTTTTCCAAAGGCAGCTTAATTGTTTTATTGAAGGAGAAAAATAGTCTGAGACTCAATTTTTTAAAAGCCCAATGTTATAAAAATGTTATATATTGATAGAGATGTCAATATATGTGTGTTGAGTTTATTATATTAATTTATTTATTGTTAAATTTTATTGTGGTTGAGTAACAGTAAAACTAGTGCACTTTTTTCTATGAAGTAATACAAGCTTTCTACTTGCTTGGGTCACTTCTAATTCTCTCCTCAGTGGGGGGGATGTAGATATTAATCACTAAGTGCTTTTAATGGCACACTGCTGAGATCAAAGAGATTTGATCCTTGGTATTCTGATAGCTGAGGAATGTGTGCACAAATATGAATAAAATCTTACAAATCCACAATGGATGCTGTGTGGGAATAGAAGCTACTCCTGTTTCTTCTGCCACTCTAACTCAGCAGCGTGGAGAAAGAATGCCTCTCTGAAGGAACAACCTGCAATTGGATTGTTAGACCTCAAAAATCAGGAAAGGTTTGGCTAATTAACTGGTTGATTCTTTCTTGATCTGTCATCAAACAGGTGTAGAATGTATTAGTGATATATTGTTAATATTATGTTTTGGAAGGTTTTTCTAGTTAGGACTCCTAGTTCAGCAGAAAAGAATGAGGTATTTAATATACTAAAGAAGGTAACTCCTTACGAAGGAGTTATCCAAGGGCAGGTTGGATGGGGCTCTGAGCATCCTAGTCTAGTGGGAGGTGTCCCTGCCCATGCAGGGGGATTGGAACTAGGTGATCTTTAAGGTCCCTTCCAACCCAAACCATTCTGTGATTCTATGAAGAGGAACTGCAAAAAAAACAGTATTGGTGGAAGCTAAACCTATAACTGAGCATTCAGAAGCTCAAACCCTTAAAAAAATCACTAAATGTACTGGAATGCTGGGCTATACAGTCTTTATGATTTCCTCTAAGTATAATGCAAATAATAATATTTCCTTCCTCACAAGAGCCTGGAAGATTAATTCATTGAAGTTAGTGAAGCACTCAGGTGGCATGATAAAAACTTCTACTGAAGCAGGACTAGCTTTCTGCTTTGTACAGAAGTTCCTGCTTTAGGCTACTCCCCTTCCCCTTCCCCTTCCCTCTCTTTTCCTTTTCATTCCCCTTTATTTTTCTTCCTTTTCATTGCTTTAAAACACACTCTAGTAGTTGCATTCTCCAGATATTTTATCCTGCAGGTCTATGGGATAAAGCTTCATGCATCACCAGTATTTAGGAATTGCTGACCTGGAACACTTATAAAAACCCACAAACCACTCAATACTTTTCAGTTTATGAGATCTTAAAAGCCAAGTAATGTTTCACAATTCCTGATGCTGTTACCCAGCTTTGCAGGGAGAGATCTTTTCAAATGTAAGATACTAAATGATTGCACGCTGTCATAAAACAACTTAAATAGCATCTAGTAATCATCCTGCATCGCACTGATTTGATGAGTGGCATTTTAAATATATGTTATTTGTTCATCAGCATCTTTCATGGGTCAGAAATAAATAGTTGGCTGTCTGTGTAAAGGACAGTCCTGTTCCAACTAGGCTACTATCTGAACAGTCAAATGCAGACAAAGATGAGAAACTAAATACTTCTTCCAAAAGCAGGGGAAAGTAAGAGAGATTAAGTGACCAGGGATCTATGATCTCTGTTACTGGTGCATCTCTAACTGCAGGAATGATCCAGATTCAGATGAGGAAGCAGAGATATGTTCCAATATACCTTTTCTTCTTCATTGATTTTTAATGACAGAACCTTCATTTTTTTAACTAAGTGCAAATGTGTAAATACAGAGTATTGAGTCCTAATAAACACAGATGTGATAATTTGGATCTGTTTCTTTTCTAGTTGAAGAATCATTTACAGCATAGTGGGGAGGCTGTCATGAGACAATTCTTAATTATACCCAGTGCCAAAATTCAGTTTGACTGCAGGGACAGTCCAATGCACAGATACCTGTGCTGAGTACCTACACATGACTGACAACGTAGAATCCTAGAATCACAGAATGTGTGGGGTTGGAAGGGACCTTTAAAGGTCATCTAGTCCAGCCCCCCTGCAGTGCACAGGGACCTTTTTAACTAGATCAGGTTGCTCAGAGCCTGGTCGAGCCTGACCTTGAATGTCTCCAGGGATGGGGCTTCCACCACCTCTCTGGGTAATCTGTTCCAGTGCTTCACCACCCTCATAGTAAAGAACTTCTTCCTAATATCCAATTTAAGTCTACCCTGCTCTAGTTTAAGGCCATTGACCCTCATCCTGTCACTCTGTGCCCTTGTAAAAAGCCCCTCCCCAGCTTTCCTGTAGCCTCTTCAGGTACTAGAAGGCTGCCGAAACATCTTGCTGGAACATTGTCCTCTCCAGGCTGAACAATCCCAGCTCTCTCTGCCTGTCTTCATAGGAGAGGTGCTCCAGCCCCCTGATTATTTTTGTGGCCCTTCTCTGGACTCATTCCAACAGGTCCATGCCCCTCTTGTGTTAAGGACTCCAGAGCTGTACACAATACTCCAGGCAGGGTCTTATGAGAGCAGAGTAGAGGAGCAGAATCACCTCTCTTGACCTGCTGGCCAAGCTTCTTTGTATGCAGCCCAGGTGCAGTACCTTGCACTCACCCTTGTTGAACCTCATAAGGTTCATACAGGCCCACTTCTCTAACTTGTCCAGATCCTTCTGGATAACATCCCATCCCTCCAGCCTTGGTCCTTTGGCAAGTTAGGCATATTTCTTTAAGACAGAGACCATTTTAAAGTCAGGTTGTGGTGTAGGTGCCACCCATCCTTGAACCTTGTTTTTCATTAATGCAGTGTAAAAAAGTCTAAGCTGTAGATGGTACCAGAGATATTAAAAACCTTGTTAACAGCAGCTGATTATAAACTCTCAGGAGATGGTTTAACAGTAATAATTACTGTTAATTGGGCATAATTGCAAGTCTGAAAATTGCCATCCTATTTCATGGCATTTACACTATCATCAAACTGACTGCTACACAGGCCTTACTGTCTATATGCAGCAGGCTTGCAGCAGAACCAGGACTTGAAATCAGATCTCTCAGGTTCCAGGTTTGAGCAACACACTGTCTTCAGTTTAGTTATTGTTCCTCTGTGACAACATTTGTTTCTTTGGCTTGAAATTGGACAATTTATATACATTTTGTTGCTGAGTAAGATATTTCTGAATGGGTCTGAAATCAACTCTGATTTTCTTAGCAATAAGCGTGTTAGCAGTTATCTGCCTTTTTACTTATTTTTACTATTCTATCACTATTGTCTTGAGCACTTGACAACGTTATTTAAATATCATTGTAAACACTGTGTAAAGTGTGGGTGTACTTACCCCAAGTCAACAGCTGGCAAACTAAGGTATGAAGATGTTTGAGCTCAATCTTGTAACTGGTCCTGTGAAAAAGTTGTGTCTGCCCTGAAAAAATATTATAATTTTGTTTTTCTGTCCTCTTGAGCCCTATACTAAGATTCAGTGGGGACCATATATGCACATATTTTTTATTCCCCAAACTTCACATTTCAAACATGAGCATCTTTAATGGTATCTCCTTCTCTTGTTCTCATTATAATTTTTTTTTTTTTTCTTTTGGATGCAATTTTTATTCTCTCCTTCTCAACTACATTGGAGATCTGTGAAGAAAATTGCATGAAAAAATTCAGGCCACTAGATGAATCATTTGCAAAGCTATGGTTTTCAAATGTTTTTAGTTATACAAGGTATATATTGTATAAGGCATAATAGTGAGCTGGGATAAAAACTTGAAAGATGAGAACTTAAATATTGAAGACTTGAAAAATAAGCAAATATACTCTCTGGAAACATATTTGTGGCACCCTGTTTCCAGTTACTGAAAATTATTGAAATTCATCTGAAATTAACATTTTGTTGGGCCATTAGTCAGTTTAGCATCAGATGGACTTCTTAATATGACCCACCCATCATAACAGAGTATTAATGTATGAAAAGACTGAATGTAGAACTCAGGAAGTGTCTCTTGAAGTTTATTCAGGCCAAATGAAACACTGATTACAAAAAATGTGGTTCGAAAGCAACACTTCCCTGAATTAGGGATAGTCATTAGTCATATCACTAAATATTCACAGAATCAAAGAATCTTAGGGGTTGGAAGGAACCTCAAAAGATCATCCAGTCCAACAGCCCTGCCAGAGCAGGGTCACCTAGAGTACATCACACAGGAACACATCCAGGCAGGTTTTGAATGTCTCCAGAGAAGGAGACTCCACAACCTCATTGGGCAGCCTGTTCCAGTGCTCTGTCACCCTGACAATAAAGAAGTTTTTCCTCACATTTATGTGGAACCTCCTATGCTCCAGTTTGCACCCGTTACCCCTTGTCCTATCACTGGACATCACTGAGAAGAACCTGGCTCCATCCTCCTGTATTAACATAGAGCACAATTTAAACCACAGAGCTCTCCTTCGTTTTCAGTTTACTAGGAGAAATGTGGTTTTCTGCTTTAACTCGGCATCAATATCTCTCTGTGACACAGAAATGCAGAAGAGTTTTTAAAAGGGAATTAATCAGCAGTGTATCTTGTTCAATTATAGTCATAACAAAGATCCTTTTGCTCTTATTCGTACCCTCAATGGATAAAGAAACATATCTGAAAATGCTAAACCTCAGTCATGAAGAGTTAGCAGTTTCTGTGCTTACTTTTGCAGAAGTGGATGTTTTCAGATGGTAGGTGCTTTAATTAAATCTGTGTTGGGTGTGCATCTCCTCACACCTGTATTTACACACAAGTATCTGTATTAGTATAGGGCAGAAGATTATTTTTTTTTCCATCATATTGGGATATGGATGGATTATGAAGCTGGGCTTGTGTGATTTTGGTCACAGAGCTCCAAGAGTTGGACTTTGATATTTCTAAGACATCTGATTTGCAGCACAGTGACAGTGCAGTCTGGTTCATCAGCAGACAGGCAAGACTGTACTGGCAGAGGAAGGGGAAAGGTACATTGTCCCTTGCCCTTCATCAGGATTTCTTGTGTAACCTGCGTGGTCTGAGTGATGTTGCTTCAACTGGGCAGCTTCTGGTTTCTCCTTCCTCTCCTTTTCCATCAAATACCTGCAACAGTGGGATGCTGAGGGTGTAAATTTACCCTAACACCACAGAAGAAAACTGCTGCAGACTGCATTTTGTATGTGTGTTGGGTACAAGACAGGTTATCTATAGTGAAGAGGCTAAAAGTTTCAGGTTTATAATAAAGAGGGCCTGACGGAGAGCATTGTAAATATACAAGAAATTCAGACACAGTTTGCTGTTTCAAGTGCCATAAA
The DNA here is from genome assembly GCA_020745705.1 of Hemiprocne comata. Taxonomy (NCBI): domain Eukaryota; kingdom Metazoa; phylum Chordata; class Aves; order Apodiformes; family Apodidae; genus Hemiprocne; species Hemiprocne comata. The sequence continues at coordinate 11,965,019 of CM036587.1, forward strand.
CCCAGTGATTACTATTACTAGTTTTAAAAATATGTAGAAATACTGTAGGCTAGTTGTAGGGCCTGAGACGTGCTTTAACATCAGCATGCTGGGTAGTCCTTTTTAGCAGCAGTTTCTAAGGGCATGGTGGGTTGCAGTGATCTCTTTGACACTGCTGTTTTATAGGTCATTGCAGCTCAGGATAGAAAGGAGTGTATCCAAAACACCCTTTCAGTGTTAGTGATTCCCAGCTGCTCTCACAGTCCTTTGAGAGCACTGGCAGCAGGTGTAGGTAAGAAGGGACTGCCCAGACCATGCCAAAAACAGTGGAATTGCAAAATTTGCTCCAGGCAGCTGTGCTACACATTTCTTCAGGTGCAACAGAACTGCTTAGTCCAAACAAGGAGACCACTTATCCTTTTTCAAAGTACTGGATGTACAGTGCCTGACACTTCATTTCAGCGTCCTGTAAGTTGACTGTTCCTGGCCTTGATGTTTCTTTCACAGCTTCAGAAACTGATCCACCCTACTGCTTATAACTAAACATATCCAACAAAAGGGATTCTTTTGAGAGTTTTACACTTTATGGCTGCATTATGAGATTACACCTTTCTTAGTGATGCAAAAAGTATTTTGCTAGAAGAGGTGATTAGAGAGGATAGCAGTAGAGGTGGCAGGAAAACTCCAGCTCTTGTATTCATCAGCCAAGACTGGAGGCCTTTTCTGTTTCTTTTCAGTTATAGGCTTACTGCTCCCAAAGCTGCAGAGCATCAAGGTGGAGGGGCAGACTTGTGATCAGTGGCTTTATGTCTAGCACTTGGCTAGCTTTTCTTGTATATACTTCTAAATTGCCATACATTGTAGTTACTTTGGGTTTATCTATGTTAAAAAACCCTCTGCTGCCCTGTCTTCAGATATTTTATGCCCATAATTTACAGATATGGTATAACATATATACACTCTAGTCAAGTTCTTTGACATGTCTCTTGTGATCTGCAAAAGCAGGCAGGCCCGCAGAGAAAGAAACAGTGATTCCACAAGAGAAGACCATTAGTTGTTGGTATGCTGTAGAGTCATGTATGTTCTTTCTTTACACCTCTTTCCCCTCAGCCAGGGAAGATGGTTACTCTCTGGAGACCTGTTAAAAAAAAAAATAAAAAAAATCACTTAATGCTGCTGAATCCTAGAAATTGTTGAGATGATCTATTCAATACAGCCTTATGATTCCTTTTCCCTATTGCAAAGCCTTTTTCCATGAAATTGGGATTCATTTCTGATTTTCAGACAGCAAAAACATTCCAGTTAATTTCAAGATGAAGGGCTTCCACACCTGTAGTTTTCTAATGCTCAGAAAGATATGCAGTTAAATCTTATTTTAGAAGTCACAATTCTTTCATCTCAGTTTAGGCTTCAGGTCCTGGCATCTCAAATGTTCTCCTGACCAGGCAGCCTTGATCCTCTGGACATTTTTCAGAAGAAGTGTTTTCCTATGCAAATTGCTGTTGCTCTCAAAAAAATTTCTGAATAACCTGTTCCCTCATCTACAACAGAGTCTTCTGCTCAGGCTGCTTCAAGACTCTTGAAGAGAGCTCTTGCTGAAGCAACTATCTCTAAGGAGGCAGGGGGTTCGAGTTTATGCTTCCTGTCTTCCTATAGTGCTTCCTTGACTCAGCTGTGATTGATGCTAGCATCAACACCTACTCTCTCCTCTTCCAAATAGTGATGGTAACACTTAATGGAAGCTGATTTACTTGAAAACTGCTATCTATATTTCTTTATTTCAGTCTAGAAGTTTCCCACTACCTAGGATTTTGTGGTTTTTTGTGGTTTTTTTTTTCAATCATATCGATGGGTCCTTTCTTTAAGGCATGCCTTACTTCTCCCTGCTCAGTCTCTGTCATGCTTTATCAGAGTACATGGCTACAAGCAGGTGGAAAGGAATTTTCACTGATTAGTATTTTTAGCTCCTGCCCAGTTAGTGGGATCACCCAAGCTGAGAAATGCAGGTTTTTAAGTCATCCACAGGTTGAGCAGGGCCATGCAGTAGGTGGTGATGTCTCAGGTCAGTCTGGAGCTGAAGCTATGCTCATGCTCAGGCTGCCCAAACAGTTGTTGCTGCTCATGAAACAAGGACATCTGATCTGCTTCTGAGTTTCTGTATCACCACAGTTTTCAGTGCAGCAGATTAAGATAAGCCAAATTTGAGCTATAATAAATCAGAAAACATACACTGAGATGCAAGTACATCTATCTGGGTGTACCAGTCTAAGAGCTGTGGCCACCCCTGACTGGATCATGGGTGCCAGACTTGGGAGTGGAATGATGTGTAAAAGGGGTTGAGGAAACCCCATGAATGGTGAGTGCTACAGATGTCTCATTGTAACCTACCGACACGTGTTGGACATCTGAACTCAGTATCCTTAGGTCAGTGTGGAAATTACTGTGCACCTCAAGGTACACATAAAGACAGTATAATTTATGCAGAGTTTTTGTGCAATCTCAATTCTAACTTCCCCTTCAGCATAAGAGAGAAAATAGCTGTTTTAAAAGCAAAAGCAAAATCATACCATAGAAAGCAAGAATATCAAGCTCCAGCTGGCTGTTTACTAAGCTAAATGCAACATGAAAAACTCCTTGTGTCAGGGAAATAACATGGCTTTTCTCTCCTGGGGGCAGGCACCCATGATTGTTGTTACTGGCATGGTAACAACTTTGCACATAAGCTTAATATCATTCATCCTTTTGGTGAGACTATAGATGGATAAAATTGCCATGTACCTACCTAGTAGTGAAAAATACATGTTTATACTGGTTTTTCTCTCCTCAATATGGTGAGGTCAATTCTGAGTTAGGTCTGGGAGCATATCTGGTAGCTTCTGTGAAATGTACAGGTGGTTCAGTGTTTACTGGACAAATATATGTGTCAGAAAATATTCTGCCATATTGCCAGGCTCCCTGGCAAAGGCCAATGCCTGGTAGCAGAAAGATGAGCCCAGGCGAGACAAATGCTGTATGACCTATGCATCAAAGAGACTTTTTTTCCCCACCAGCTTTCTGGCACAAGAGCAAAGTGTTTCCCTCCAACCTTCTGTGCCTCTTCTGTGTCTGGAGAGAGGACAGCTCTGAGAGTATGGATGTGAAATTTGAATAGGGCATAAACTGTGCAAATGCACATGTGTACATCTAAGCCCTGATTTTTAATACACAGTGATTTTTTTAAAAGCTTAATGCTGCCTTTAAGGCGGTTTTACACTTCTAGCACCTTTTTTTCTTTATGTTGCACAATAGAAGCACATTGTGGTGTCTGCTGTAATATGGGTAATATTTGTAGTCATGTGTTTCTGATTATCATCAAATTGAGTAATAACTGAGGGGTATTCTGCAGATATAAGGCAAATTATATTTTTAAAATTAGTGATACAAGTGATCTTGTGCCTGAAGAACTGTGTCCTGGGATCCTATGAAGTGCGGTGGGTGGCAGATAGAGGTGAGCTGGATGGAGCTCAGAGGGGAGGAGTGTGTGGGATAATGGTGGGTGATGTCCCAAGAACAGCACAGCATGTAGTTTTTTTAAATAAGCAAAGAGTGGGATAAAAAATATTTTGCTTCTCCTGACTTTGTGACTAATACTGTTACCTCTTTTACTCATGAACTTTCTTCTTTTAAACTCCTGGCATCTTGTTTTAGAATTAAATTGTAAGCTCTTCGGGGCAGAAGCTATATTCAGATATGGAGCACTAAACACCCTGGAGCAATAAATACTTCCCCTGGTTGGCACCACTGAGCAATATAAACACTATGTAAATAATGAGAAAGCCTGAGAGGTGCTGAGTCCTGGATAAACACTATTCCTTTCCAGCAGCTTACATTATAGTTAAATTAATTCTAACTGTACAAAACTATGTCAGCGCATCAGCTAAAGGCAGGCTGGATATTGCTTGGAGGTACAGAAAGTCAGAAAGAGCTGGGTGAACCTCATGATTTCTTCTGGGAGGAAAGATACTCTGGGGAGAAGCTGATTTGGAACTTGGAGCCAAACTTCCCACCCTTTGAGAACGAAAAAAAATTGACAGAGAGTCCTCTTCTTATGTGGCAATCAGGATGGCATTTATCTCATGGATTAAATGTCTAAGCATGAGATATATCCAAACTCCCCTCATAGGCAGTGGAACCTGGAGAGCTATCCAGCTGACTGATTCAGTTGCCCACATATAATTGTGCCTTGGTTCTATTTGAGATGCCCCAGCTTCTGACTGCCACTTCAGAGGGAGAAAAGTCATGTTTAATATTTGGCAATTCTGTGTAAATGTCTTGGATACCACAGGCAAAGCTGGCACTAGAATAAGCTCAGCCAGCTGGTTTGTGTGCCAAGAGGTCTACTTTAGGGTGAGGTGGGCAGATCTCTGGCCTCCACTGCTTGTAATGAAAGATTGAATAGCTAGTTCACATGTGGATACCTACCAGATGTTTTAATCTGCAAGTGTCCTTTAAGATGTGCCCCCAGGCAAGACTTCTCTTAGTGTCCTTTAAAATAATGTAAGTTAAAAGTAGTGTGAATTAATCTCTGTTAGAAGTTTGTATGACCTTAAAAGATCCAATTAAAACTGTTGCAACTTTTATTCTGAAGCCAAGGTCTTCGTATCAGAAAACAATTATTCCTTAAAGACCTATAATTATTTTCCCTCTTTCTCCTCAACAGTTCTAAATTGTTAATTTAAATTTATGTTAATTTACGTTTATGAAGTCATAAGCAAGTCCATATGCATCCTTATGCAGTCATCCTCCTACTTCCATTGCTTTGTTATGGCTCTGGTGGTTTTGTAGATGTTTTTAAAATGTCTTCTTTTCAAGATATCTTCTATCTCTGTTTTCAGATTTAGCCATTCATTACTGAACATTTTGATTGTTAATCTCGCTCTTCTATAAATCCCTGCAGCTCCTCAATGTTTTAGCCACTTCTTCCTTGCTCCATTTTCACAATTACAAACTGTCAGCTATACAGAAAGTTGAGGAAAAAGCTTCCTAACAGAATAATGTTTCCAGGTATTTTTAAGCATTTTTTATGCTTTACACCTGACACTTCAGAATTTTGAAGAAATGAAATATTCTTAATGCTGTTGATTTTAAAAAGTTTTATAATTTTATTTATTTTTAGTTTTTTTCTTCTTTTTCTTTAGATATGAAGGCCATGGCAAAAATATACAGAATTTTGGTGGGAAACATTTTTTCCATCAGATAAAAGCTGCATTTGTTAAAAAAAAAAAAAAGGAATTAACTAAATGGAATAGGAGAATAGGCTGCCCGGGGAGGTGGTGGAGTCACCATCTCTGGAGGTGTTTACAACACATGTAGATGTGGTGCTTAGGAGTTGTGCAGAAGGCTGTACAGAGAATCTGTCTTCTCAGATGTTACTGAAAATGCATTACACATCTCCATTTTTTTTTCCTTTTCTTTTCCTTAATTTTACTTCTTTTTCTCAGAAAGAGTTTCCATAAGTATGTGAACTTACTGCAGCAAGAACTATCTTTTGCTTACATGTTTATAGGACACAAACACAAGGAGCACCTAGTCTCTGACAAGGACACTGTGGCAAAACAAGTTAAAAATAGAGATAGAAAGCCAAAGTGCAGTGTGAGGTTATCACCAAAGAGGACACAGGCTCTCTGAGACAAGGCTGACGTCTTCCGAGGTTTGATTCAATGCCTCAACTATAAAGATTTTCATTTCCATGAAATTTCCATATTATGTGTCAAAAATTGGTCTTTGGGTAGAAAAGAAACAGTCCTTGATCACAAGGAACTACAGTATGAAGTGTAATCAGACAAGGGAAATGGGGGGGATATTTAGCATCACAGGTATGTTGACTAAGAAGCAGAACAGATGGACTGACTGTCTCTGTATTCCCAGATGTTCTCAAAGTGAGCAAGAACAGACTTCCACTAAGAGTTTTTATCTGAAAGTCAGTACCAGTATGTTTTTTCACCTCATACAAACAAAGAAAAAGAAGTGTTTGTTCTGCTTCACTGGAGCAAAAAAAAGAACACAATAGACTTCCATTCAGGCTAACAAATAGCAACTGTCCTGTGACTTCTCTATTTAAATGAGTATCCATGGTGAGATCTGCATGGCTTTCGTTAGACGACTGTGGAATGGTGCTGAGGGTCACACTGCAGACAGGAAGGAAAAGACAGCTGAAAAATTCCCCTTACAATGAATGAATGAATGAACAAATGAATGAATGAATGAATGAATAAATGCAGTAAGGTATCAAGTTGCTGTCGCATCACACTGCAAAAAACCATGCTTGTGTTCTCCATTGCTGCTTTACTATCCCTCCGCTTGGTTTTTCCAGGCCCATTCAAATTAAATGCTAGTCTGTACTTGTATGCACAACCCTGACCAACAGATGGTACATAAATAGGTGTAAAAACTGCAGCAGTACAAGGGGCTTCCTTCCCAGGCTGCATTTCTTGTTTGCTTTCTTCTTTCTTTGTTGGTAGTTGGGATTAGGAATCTGCTCTATGATATACGTGCCTGGGTCAGACCCCGCCAGGGTCTTGCCTGCCTCAGAGTGCACAAGGGTGACCTGGTACTGTAGGTACTGTAGGTACCAGTGCTGGTGTTGGAATAATTATTACAATTGTTCACAACAAAGATCAGCTGTTCTGCCAAATACAGGCTTCAAAAAATGGTGCATGGGACCCCAAAATAGGCCAAGACTGCGTTAAGGAGTGACATATGAAAATAGTGCCTTTAGGTTGTTATTTATACTCTACATTACAATATGGAGGGTTCACACTTTTGAGATCTTATCTGCACATGTATCAGCTAGAAACATTTTAAAATGTCATATTCTGGTAGTAAGTTGAATGTAAAAAAACCTTTTCTAGATCATAACATTCACCATAAAATTACTAGCAATGCTAATGCTGGATACAAATTGGAAGATACTGATACACCAGTGATAATTCATTGAACTTTAATTTCAACAAAACCAGTAGAAAAAGCTGACTTTAAGTGAGACCCAGATCTGACCTACCTATCTTTTTGTAAATTTTATGCCTAAGTGCTAAAAATTGAAATTTTAAATAAAAATGGATTCTGTCATTGCTGTCATCAAGGCAAAGCCCCCAAAGCTTTTGTAAATGCCTTTCACCATTACTTTTTGTATTTTGCTTCCACGTGAAGCCAGAAAGTGATCTGTGATCAGTAAACATTCTGTTTATTCAAACCAAGTCAGGAGTTAGGTGCTAAATCCAGCTGCTACTGATACAGCTGCTATTGAAATGTGAAAGCGCAGTGAAAAAGATCTAATTTTAAAAGGAAAAGTGTTTTCCTGAGGAATCCAGCCAGCTTTTGAAATCAGACATTGACTGTCTTCATTAAGCCATCCAAATGTTACAAAATCTGGAAATACAGCTAAGGAATCTTGCCAACCCCCCAGTGCAGAATAATCATCTCGCATAGTTTCTCTGCTTGGCTGTCAGGGCATGCCAGAGTAGACACCTGTGGCATGCGGTGGTCCTCACCTTTCTTAGGGAGCAGCAGAAGAGATGCCCCTGCTTGTGCCTTAGGTCTGTGATCTGGAGGTGTGCCCAGGGCACTCTCCATGGGCAGGCTGCCCCTGTAATTGTGGAGCAAGTATGGGGAAAAGGCAGAACTCAGAAGTGCTGGCAACAAGGACCAGTCAGAAGGAATTAAATCAGATGTCTGGGATTCTGTGAGGAAAGGGAGAGATGGGCAAGGTTTATTGGGAGGTGGAGGCAAAACAAACCAGGCAGATGCTTGTGCAGTTGTGAGGGAGGATGTGAGCATCTGGGTGCTTGGAGGCACGACCAAGCATGAAGAAAGTGCCAACTGGGTTTGTACTGCGGGAGTTATGATCAATGGCCTGGGTGGTTTTGATCTGTGCTTGGGAAGCAGATGCCTGTAGAATTAGAAGCAAACTGTTGTGGTTTCCAAATGCTCATATTTAGCATTCTAGCAAGTTGCAGCAGATGGCAGGTCTGGCTTCCCTGGGCCCCATTTCTGGGCAGCAGCTATAAACCCTTCAGGTCTCTTTGAAGAGTGGTGTGGATATTCCTGCTTAAGGAATGGCATCCTAGGATTTCCCACTGTCTTCCACTGTCTCTGTCTATACCACACTCAGCACTCTAGAATGTGTGCCCAGCACTGGTGCCACAGGCTGGGGACACTTTGCTGTGTCATGGTGGGTGAGCCCCACATTGTTCAACAGGGGTAGTGTGGGTCTGGCTCCATGCCAACAGTTACTCTGCTTCTCAGGTGGAGACACGTGAGAACAGACATATCTGGACTGTTTGAATCCCTTCCAGAAGCTAAATCATCCGTAAGCACTGCTGAAGTGAATACAGCATGCTCAAAAAGTAGGGCACAGCTGATTTTCCATCACCATTCACCCACAGGAGAAGAGTAGAGGAAGTTTCAGAACAGCCTTCGTCACTGACTGGCAGGATCTCCCAGCCAAGAGTCACCACCAAATGCACTCATCTTCTCAACGTGGCTGAGGAGCTGAGGCAGGCAACACGAGTTCTGTGATTGTTCCCCTGACTGTTACCCAAGACAAACCAAAGGAAGTGCTATTTTCCTTTTGCAGTTTGAGAAGACCTGCACAAAGGAGGTGGAACTGGGAGCATGTAGCTTACACAGAAACCTTCAGTCTTGTAAAAGGATTTCTAAACTTTGCTCATTCGCATGTAGCAAACCTCAGTGTGCAACAGAATAGATACCCTTACACAAGTACTGTCTCCTCAAATGAGGCTTCTTAGATTCTCCAGCTATTGCTAGAGAATCTGTATGATGGACTTAGCCTTTATGTCTTTCACAGTTTGTTCTATCTGTGCCTTTGGAGTGAACCAAAGCAGAAATTGTCCATCATAGCAGCTGTGTGGCAGGTAAGCCATGTGCTCGGCTTTTGTACAGATGTTCATCACAGACAAAGAGAGGAAGGAGGGAAAGGGCAAGAAGAACCTGCCAGGAGAATTGAAGGAGAAGCTGGAACCAGTTCTGGTCAATCCCCCTCTTTACCAAGTTCTGCACTGGGTAACCTGAACGTGTAAGTGAGGGCACTCAGTCACTGTGGGGCCTGCTCACAGTACAGGGCTTTGGAAGTTTTCTACATGTTCACCAGGAACTGATTCTGAAAGAAGGAGATGAAAAGCAACTCAGGAGAAGGCTGTCATCAGTACTAGCCAAGACCCAGTAAATGAAGTAACAGGAAAATAAAATGGTGAGTAGAAAGGACCTATTGAAAGCTGATAAGCAGAATATTAAAGTCAGCCTGAAACTACCACTTTACCAGGATGAAATCAGATAAGTTCTTTCAGGAAAGAAGGAAAATGCTCAGAAATCTAGGTTTCAATAATTAAGTCCAATGTGAGCTGCAAATTCCTTAGGGAAACGACAGGCAGATGAGCGAATAACAAATCACTGAAGTCAAGTCAGGATGTAACAAAAGCCTCAGTACCCCTTTGAGATAACATTTGCTTTTACCTGGAGAGGTTCCTGGGAGGGTTATAGGAGCTTAAAAGAAAGCACTAGCTCCAAAATTGCAAACCTTAGAAGCAGGAAGAAAATAATTGCCTCCCAAAGAAACACATAGGTAAGAAGATGCCTCCGCTGGGAGAGGTCAAGTCAGTAACAACTGTGTCTTTAGTCATCACCGAAGTCCTGAAATCAGAAAGGCAGTCATGCAGGACAGAAAAGAATTGCTTTAAGGGCTGACATATTTTTCTCTGTATATTAAAGATGGAACCAAGCCATGAAGTACAGCTCTGACTAGATCTCTAGTTCCGAAATTCACAGGAGATTGGATTTGGGATTTTTAGGTTGGGCAAATTCATCTGGACCTCTCAGAGTCTGGGAATGTTCAAAGTTTTTTTTGCCTCAGGTTTTGATCCTGTTCATCTAGATAGATGTATATAATCCTCTGCAGAACTAAACCAGGAGATGACTTGGGGCACATGAATTTTGTGCAGTGATGCATTAGCTGTGTTCATGCTCTGAAGAGCTGGGATATTGCTGCATTGTCACTGTGCCTGTGCTCGTCCTGCTTTTTGGATGAACTCAGTAGCACCGCACAGTTGCTGCTGCTCTTGCAGCTCTATGGCCATGCATCTTTCATTGTAGGGATACTAACAGTGGTAAATGCTAGGAAGCCTTTGGGGCTGAGGGCACTGATGGAAAGCTGTCTTTCCTCACAAAACACTCCACTCATCAGCTATTCTCATCTTGCTGGGACACACAGTCTGTTCCTTGGAGATGTCATCATGGGAAGCCATAGCACAGGATATCACAGGGCACAGGAGGAGCCACTTGCCTACTGACCTTCTCCACTTCCTTATGTGGGGACTTTAATCCATCAGCCATCCTGACCCAGGACTATATTGGGCTTCTCTGATTCCTCCCACATATTAAAGAAAGGGAGGAATGCTGCTGGTAAGGAAGCAGGAAGAGTTGGAGGGAAAGACAGTTTGCGTGTCCCCACAGAGGAGTGCAAGAGGGAACAACCATGCCATCAAGGTGGCTCAGAGCAGGGCCACACTCAGCACTGCTGAGTAGGACATCTGACTGGTATTACAGGTAGTACTACATGTGCTACAGGTAGTATTAGTGCCTAATAACTGTGGTGGTGTTTGGTACCATGTCCTTTCAGACTCATGGCTCTGCAGGATGTCACCTGTCACTTCTGCAACGCCTCTGGAGCGCAGCCAGGTTGTGCTTCTGCCATACAGCGCATGGGCAAGCCCACGGGCAGCTGCCTGCTGGGAATGCAGAGGCAGCTCCATCACTTGTGGCTTGCTGACGTTATGGCAGCACACCAGAACATCCTTTTATGAATCATACTGGAATATGACTCTCCTGAAGAGCTGTGGCCCCGGCCTGCTGCCAGGGGAGGTGGAATGCTGAAAGCCTTTGCACTGTGTCAATAGTGACCGGATCCCAAGGAGTCCTCACTGAGGTTTCAGCAAGTGGATGGGCAAGAGCTGCCATTGCCTATTTACATCTGAGGATATATAAGTGGTGGTACTGAGGGAGGAAAGGGTGGTGGTGGAGGGGGAAGTGGGAGAGGTGGTTGCTAGAAAGGTGTGGATAGGAAACACCAAAATTGAATACAATTTGTCTGGAATGTCCTCCTCATCAATTTCTTCATTTTGGGGAAAGGCAATAAGCCTCCCTGCTAGGTGATTTTTAACTTCATTAGGTAAAGATTTCCTGTCTTTTTGATAAATTCAGCAAAAAATATCAAGGGACAGCAGCAGCACAAGTCCTGCATGTTCATAGATCCTTTATGGTTTGTTCTTACCACGGGTGGTTTCAGACATATGGCAAGGAGCTCTTTTCTACATTCTCTCTTACCAGAAGGCTTTGTCCAGGTGTATGCTGACTGTGTTCTTAGACAATAAGCTACATTGTCCAGAGATTTCAGGCAAATGTCAAGGTCCTGTTGTGGAAGACAGGGTATTTTTCCAAGCATTTAGTTCCTTCCCCAAAGAACTTCCAGAGACAAAAGAGGACCTTGGCCAAGCTGATGGCAGGCAAGCAGAAGACACTGGTGAGACACTTATAATTAGTGTAATGGGCATCAATCAGATGACACCAGTTGCCTAACCATTGTCATGTAGTTTTATGGGCTTTGCAGCAACAGCGTGATTGTGAAGAGAAATGATAGGGGTAGTAAGTAGTGACTGCTTTCAGGACAAGCTCTTTCCACGCATTAATACAATATTAATACATTAATACAGGTTTATAGGAGATGATATGAAACTAAATGTAGAGTAACACCAGTTAATTGGGATATACCCAACCTAACCTATGTGCTGCCTGTTTATTAATGAGTGCTGAGATCTCCCATCTAATGCCCTCCTAACACCTTAATACGCCCTGACTCCTGTGCACAGATACAGAACACTCATCCCCATTTGTATCTTTTTACATGCAAAATTAAACCTGGTCTTTCGCTGGATCAATTCTGTTGCAAAATGAGACTTTCAGCCAATGGAAGTACCTGCCATTCACGAGAAAGCTTTTTTTTCTTTTTAGATAAAAATTCTCATTGAGATGCTCTTGGGAAGATCCATCCAGATTTCTCACAAGGTCTCTAGAACATCTCAGCTACCCACCTCTGCTTTACATTCACTGCCACTGTGCGGTGTGCTGGATTTTGGGGGTAGTTTTTCAGCTTGCAGTCTCTGCATGTTCATTCACAACTTTTCATGGGTGACTTCTTTTTCCGACAAGGAGTTGATGCTCATGCACAAATTGCACTGGGTTGAAATGTGCATGAGCCAACTTAGAACTTGTGGTTTAATGATCCTCCAAGACATTGACCTGGAAGGGAGATTTGCCTTTTATATGTTGTATAAAACCTAAAAGAGACCACAAAAGGGATATGAATTAATTATTCATGCATGATTCAGCATTCATTATTCTTTCCCATTTGCCAAAGACCCCACGGGTGTCTTAACTCTCTCCACTAATCAATACAGGCAGTAGACCACCAAGCATGAGATGGCTGACCAATGCTGGTATTTAGTTTGGGGAGAGTTGAATCCCACCCTACCTACCAAGCTGGTGGACATATGTGTTCAGTGAACCAGCTGTTTATGAGCTGAACTGAAACTGTGTGTTAAATGCTGTGTGTTGTGAGCAGGTCAGAGGAACAAGGTGCTTATGGAAGTTTTATCTCTGCTGCTATTGAGTTCCATGTAGCAAGGCTAATGAAGAAGCCAACTCACCATACAAAGCTGAAAATCATGTTGTATATAACTGAAAGGTCATTTGTCTGTGTGCCAGATGAAAGGCACAGAACTGCTATAGCTAACCCCCAGAAGATACAATAACTTGTGAATTTTTCATATGCTTGTTTCATGATTAGTACATTATTTAATTTCTTCTATATGTAATAAAGTCAGATAATCAATATACATGACATAGTTTAAGCTACCAAAGCAAATGAAAGCTGTGGTGAAGTGGTTGCAGATCCATGGCTGTGATAACATTTGTCTATGAATCAGACAAAAAAGAAGGTGGGAAAAACTTCTCGGCATTATTTCCTTGGAATCACAGAAATACTTTTCCAAAGTCACAATGCCTTTTCTGATGTTGTAATATTCACTCTCCATGCATTGGTATGCCAAATTCCTTTTTTCACATTTAGTGCAATCTAATACCAGGTGTCACTGGAACGGGAAGAACCTACCTACTCAGCCCAGTGACTAAACAGTTAAAAATGTCATTCACCAATTCACCAGGTCAGTGTCACAAACATGTTGCTAGGTGACTGCAGATGTTATCAGCCACTAAACTACATGCATTTTCCAGATGTAGTAATCAAGTTATTTTCAACTGCATGATTGTGTGTTACAATAAATTTGAATGCCTATTTAGGGTCTAAGTACTTTAAAATATATAAGCTAATTTTAATTATATTGAAAAATTTTACCTGCCAGGAAAGCAGTGGAAAAGGATCAAAATTTGGAGTAATTTAACCAAAGGTTTATTGAGATTCAGCTCCCTAGGAACTGCAATTTTACACTAACCTCTTGGGTTTTGTAACTTCTGTGCATACCTAATGCTCACATTCTGCATCTAATTATTCTACAGCTGATCACTGTTGATTGGCATTTCTATCAGCTAGTTATATGACTCATTGACCCTTTTGGAAATTAGTCTTTCAAAAGTTAGTAACTGTAGAGTTTGAAACTTCAGGCTGACGTGATACTCAGTCATAAAACCAAGTGAAATTCCAGGCAGTTTCAGATGTCATTCTGGAAGCTGATTTTTAACAATAAAAGGAGTCTGGTTCATCTTCTAGGTCAAGACTCCCAAACATGGGCTAGCTTTCTGAGCTGTCACTCCTGGTAGTGGCAATGTCATCAGTTTCTGGTGGAGCTGGGAGAGCTGCTCAGCTCAGCAGATGTGGGTCTTCACATCAGGGTAAGCTGAAGAGCACTCTCAGACTGCTGCAGTGTACTAGCTACATTGGCAATGGCTACAGTACAAATGTAGACACTTAGCTCAGGTGCAAAAATGTACATTTGAGGGTTTCAATCTGCAAGCTGACTCCACACTCCAAATAATAGGAACGATAATCGGATACAATTACTGGATACAGTTCTTTTTTAGAGTGGAAATCAGATTATATTATTTACAATTTATTCTGGCCTCAATATCTGTGAATGTACGTAAAGCAGATGTGAGGTAGGGTTCAAAGAACACGCCACTGCTTGCATTTTTCCCAGAGCTTTGAACCGTAACATCTGTATATGCTCCCTGGTTCAGGGTTCGTCTGGAATGATGAAGAGATTACTTGGAGTAGCTGAGCAGGGTCTTGCAAGATCACACTTTTCAGCTCTAACCAACCTGGATCAGAGGCCTCTAGATGTGCATGAATTTAAGTGTAAACTGTCCATAAAGCATAATGTGCTAGAATTGAATTTAAAAAAATCTTCTCTGGCTCAGGAAGTTCTCAGGCCACCAGTGGTGGCAGACTGGGTATTTATTCTGAGAAAATACCACTAATAAAATGTATTATTTATATTCTGCAAATTTTTGCCTAGGCTTCCACATTTGGACACATTATCAGAGATGAAACATTTCACCAGATGGATTTTGGCTTGACCTGTGTGGCCATTTTTATGCTCTTAGGCCTTTGCAGAACTGGCTGTTAACCATTATGATAGCATAGGTGACATGGGGACTTCCAGCAGTATAGGGGGGTTCATGCCGTTAACCTCCAGGGGGTACTGATAGGTATGGGAAGAAAATATCACAGAATAAATCCTTAATCCTTCTGGCAAAGCTGAAGGGAGGACAGCAATTTATGAAGTTTATGGTTGCTGTAGGGGCAGTCTTGAAATGTTGCTTAGATAGCTGTATTTGCTATGCCTAAGCTAAATCTGTTTTTTCCACATCAAAAAAGGTTCAGACAACACAGAATGTCCATGTGCTCTGTTATAAGAGAGTTATGTAGCATTTCACAGGCTGTCTGCTGGAGGCTGTGCTGTTGTGCCATTGCTCCAGGGAGAAGTGGCATTGTAGGAGAATCATTGTCTTTTGTCTCTTAGCTTCACATCTATAATGTAACAAGAGACAGTGGCCATGAATTGTTGCCCATTGCTTGGGATGTTTGGGCTGGACCAGATGACCTCTGGAGGTCACTTCCAACCAACATTTCTAGAGTCCACAGAAGACGTAGACTCATCTGAATCAGTAACTCAAGGCAGCTATTCCAGAGTGTCTCAAATGGTGCCATGTATTTATATGACAGCAACTGAATGACCCCTAGGCATCACAATTCATGGAGAGTGATGCAGCTGGCCAGTGACTAGACAAACTAGGTGTTTGACAATTCATCGATCAATCAGGTGGATATCATCAGCACCTTTTGGGATAACCTAGTGTATCTGACCTGCCCTTCGGATGTCACTTCAGCAGGACATGTATCTATCATAGGTTCTGTGTCCTATCTTTGTGAATATCTCGAGTGCCCGGTGGTGTCTCCAACGGCATGACACTCTTGTGTTTAGGCAACTGAATCAAGCCCTGGATGTCTTCTGGGGTGAGCGGAAGGGATTTTGCTTTTTCATCTGCAGCAGAGCACGTTTCAGGATATCCTCAGTGGCTTGTTCACCTTAAATAATTGTTCTCTGCAAGGCTGTGGTTGGTACTTTCAGCTTGCAGGATCCAAGCACCAGGTCAAAAAAATATACATGCTCTACTACACAAATGTTGATCTGGGATAAAGCCCTGCTGTCAGATTACATTTGTGTAAAAAAATGCAGTTGCCTAACCAGGGATGCAGGTCAGAGTCACGTTCATGGCAGCTCATTTACACTTTGGGTTTGCCTTGTTCTTTTTACTGTCATCCAAAGTGGAGCTGGGCGGAGGTACTGGGCCTACTGGTTTTATGGGGAAAAGCCACTCTGTGCCAGTTCCCCCAGTGGCAGTACATGTAGTGACACAGCCTGTGTCTGATTTCCATATTGATGTTTTAGCGCAGACACCAAAGGGACCTGAAACACTGAAAAGCATCTGAAGGAAGTGAAGCACAGCAGCATGTGCAGTAGGGATGGTAAGGTGGTTCTATCTATCCTAGAATGGGTTGGTGGCATCACGAGCCTCCAGAGTATTACAGAATATGTCATGCTGGAAAGAACCCATAGGGATCAAGTCGAACTCCTTACTCCTCACAGGACTACCTAAAACTAAACTGTATGACTAAAAGCATTGTCTAGATGCTTCTTGAACTCTGACAGGCTTGGTGCTGTGACCACTTTCCTGGGGAGCCTGTTCCAGTTACCAACCATCTTCTCAGTGAAGCACCTTTTCCTGATGTCCAGTCCGAACTGCCCCTTATGCAGCTTCATTCCATTTCCTCCTGTTCCATCACTGGTCACCAGAGAGAGGAGATCAGCACCTTCCCCTCAGCTGCCCCTCCTTGAGGAAGTTATAGACTGCAATGTGGTCACCCCTCAGCCTTCTCCAGGCTGAACAAGCCAAGTGACCTCAGCTGCTCCTTGTAAGTCATACCCCCAAGGCCTTTCACCATCTTGATTGCTCTCCTCAGGACACAATCTAATAGTTTGGTGTCCTTATACTGAGGCACCCAAAACTGCAGACAGTACTCAAGGTGGGGCTGCAGTAGTGCAATGTGGAGCAGGACAATCAGCTGCCTTGCCTGGCTAGCTCTGCTGTGCCTGATGCACCTCAGGACACAGTTGGCCCTTTTGGCTGCCAGGGCACACTGTCAAGTCATACTCGACTTGCCTTCTGCCTTGTTCCTGAGTGTTATAGATACTCCATGGCTAAACATCTAGATCCCTGGAGACTATCAGTGCTGGTGAGAAGGAGGGAATGCCCAATGCTGAGCCACTGTTACAGACAAAGCTACTGTTGAGAAAGAGGAGATTCCCACTAGCCAGCACCTGTTCTAGTAGCTGGCATTTGAAATATTCAGGCCACCATCAATCCATGTGAGGAATACTACCTTCCTGGCCCTTTCTGGTTTCATTTTTGTATTTATTTGTTTCTCTTCTGGAATCCTAAGCTTTTCCCAGGCATGTGGCCAGGTCCTAGGCACTTTGCTACCAGGTTATATTAGTACAGCCACTCATACAGTCACCAGCCACAGCTGAGGAACCTGGTTCCTGGCCTGGTCCACCTTGCTGGCTTTGTTGGGTGTAATCCTATCCTTCAAAAAATTGAAAGTGGTTCACAAAACAGTGGTATTTGGAAACACAACCATTTCAGTTGAATTAGCATACTGAAGGAGAGCAGGAGGTGGGGACAGGACTGACTGGAAAACAGGAATGGGAAGGCAGCATCAGGCTGACAGCAAGGAAGATCTGACCATGAGCCCACCACGAGCCTCATCTCACCACATCTTGCTCCTTCCCTTTGTCTATCTGCAGTGCCTCCATTCACGGAGTGGATGAAGACCATGGGTCATACATGAGGTATAGCTACCATGTGAGGCAAATGCTTTTACCTTTGCTCTGCCTAATTAATCCTTTACATTACTTTGAGATAAAACCACAGTCCACCTATAGATGTAATGCAGCAGCCACTGTGCAGGTCCCCTCTGCTCATTTTGTGCTGCCTCAGTGGACAAGGAGATACGACCTGTCTGGTGGGAACAACAGCAGCCCTGGTAAGAATATTCTCGTTTCATTTTCTGGTTTTTGGCGTTTAGACGGACTCTGTATTGTGACAAAGTGCCAAGCACTGATGGGAGTCTTTATTAATATTAAGAATTTTGGACACATAATAACAACAAAGGATTAATACAGCTTTGCTTGAAGGCAGAAGTTAAATGAGGCTATTTAGGAAAAAGCATCTTACTTTTTTAAAGTAAAAACATAATGAACTAACATTTATTTGGAAAATATATATATTAGTATATTAAGACTACTTTTTTGCATTTCCAGACTGAATAATATTTTGTAGAATATGTTTATTCTGGAATGAGCTGTTGCAGTTCTGGGTGACAGGATCAATCAAGAAACTTACAGTCTAAATGCTTAATGGCAGCAACAACAACAACCACCATAGTAATCATAATAACAATATTAGCAGTAACAATAATTTTAAAAAAATCTTAATTTTGCATAAACCTTAAAATGTGGAAAAAGCTCAGTTTTGCATTTTGTCTTTTTTCTTTGAGCCACAAACACGAGTTCCTGGTGCATCATTTGTTCCTGCTGTACAACCTATTTCTGTATACTGAGATTCACAGGGGTCTGTTTATTTTATCCCTACTTTGAGAGATGACTTGATTACAGTATATGAGCATTATCAGAGGAACAAAAAACTGGAAACTAAGAGCTGTTTAATCTAGCAGAGACAAAAATAACATGGAAGAAAAGCTAAGACTTAAAAGCTTTATTAGCAATAAATACTATTTTAACTACACGTACAAATAAGATTAGAACAGATTACCCAATGAAAATGGTGCCTTCTCCATTACTTTTTGACTTCAAAAGAGGCACTTGAATGTCAAGGTGATGGTGACCTTTTCTGTCATAGTCTTGTGTCTGGACCGCTTCATGAGGCTGATGAAGAACTGGGGGGGACCTGCTCTGTGAGCAAGGATCAGAACACCAGTTTTTCCTTTTCTTCTAAAACAGATCCCTAATCATTACTGAACAATTATCTCTGTTGCCACTAAAAGAAAAGTGATAATTTAGATTAACTTAGATGGCTAATGATTTTTCAGAGACGTAGTGTCTACAAGAACTTCCCTAAGTTTGGAAGCTGGATCCCACTGTAATAGAAACATGCTTTTGGTGACCAGGGCTTCAATATTTCTCCCTTTAATTCAGTGGATGAGGGTGCAGCTCCCACCTGCTTAGCTCAGTGTTCTAAAGGGGCTGCACACAACAATACCACTGTACTAACAGCCTGATACATTTACAA
Organism: Hemiprocne comata; assembly: GCA_020745705.1. NCBI lineage: Eukaryota > Metazoa > Chordata > Aves > Apodiformes > Apodidae > Hemiprocne > Hemiprocne comata. The sequence continues at coordinate 11,983,934 of CM036587.1, forward strand.
TAAACTCTGTTATTGGTGGGTTGTAGTAACTGTCACAAAATTTTACAAAGTGGAATTTTCCTACAGCCCACTAGAGAGGTGTT